>CM063172.1:64676968-66158635 GCA_031835075.1 Saguinus oedipus
ATGTTATTTACATTTTATATTTTGCCACCAAAATCCTTCTATACTTAAGTTTTATTTTATTTTTTCTTATTCTAAAATGCTTTTCTGTGGTAAAAACAAAAGCTCAGGTTTTGGAATAAGACAGACTTAGCTTTAAATACTCTTTTCTACTTATTAGAATTTATTTGGGGAAAGTTGTCTTGCAGACCCTTTGTTTTCACATCTGAGAAATGGAACTATAATACCTACTTTACAGTGTTGCAGTGAGAATTAAATGAGATAATAAGTGAAAAGAGCTGGTGTCACACTGTACACAATAAATATTAGTTTTCTGTCTTTATGTTACTAAGAATAAGCCCCAAATGTGTCCTTAACCCTTATTTTACTTTTAATCTTTCTCATACTCAGCCAAACTGTGGATCCAAGTGAAGGAAGGAGTATATCATATATATGCCCATTCATCAGTTCAACTGATGTTTGAGATTTTAATTTAGAATATCGTTCTTTTCTTCTTGCCTTCAAAATCTATGACATACTCAGTGTATGCTCTAAAAATTCCAGCTATACTTTCTTTCTTCCCTGTTTGAGGTGAACATCTGATTATTTATCACATACTCATTTTCCTAGAAATTCCCCCAACTAGTCTACCTGCAAACTGATCCACCATTTACATAGCCATTACAAGAGCTGTGATATATGTACAATTCTAATGCAGCACACAGACCACAGTGGAACTGCGCAGAAATGAAACGCCAGCTCAAAAATCTAGCCTGGTCCACATTTGATTGGTCATGATGAGCACGTAACTCAGGCAGAACCAATAAACTTTCCCCCTAAAAATTTGGATATGAGAGAATTAATTCCATCTCTCTAAATAGGTGGCTGGATATTGAATAATCACAGAAGCTTTCAGAGCAGTTACAGGTAAACTGAGAAATGTGATTTGCAATGAGAGCCACAAATGAGGGAAATGCATGGAGAGAAATACGGATGAGAGGGACTAACCTGAATTTCTCCTGGCCTGAAGCCACTCATTAGTTCCAAGGGTCACTTGCTTCCCTCCCTTCACACACCCTTCCAATAAATATGCTCATTTTTGCAGAAACTAATTCAAGTTGGAATTTGCATATATAACTAAATGAAGCTTAACAGACTGATAGAATATTAAAGCTTACAGCATGCAAATCTGATTGGCCACTGTAGCACTTAGAGACAAATAACTTCTTCACAAAGCTTTAATTAATTAATTTTTTATTATACTTTAAGTTCTAGGGTACATGTGCAGAATGTGCAAGTTTGTTGCATAGGTATACACATGCCATGGTAGTGTGCTGCACCCATCCCCCCATCATCTACATTAGGTATTTCTCTTAATGCTATCCCTCCCCAATCCCCCTACCCCCTGCTATCCCTCTCCTAGCCTCCCACCCACTGACAGGCCCCAGTGTGTGTTGTTCCCCTCCCTGTGTCCATGTGTTCTCATTGTTCAACATCCACTTATGAGTGAGAACATACAGTGTTTGGTTTTCTTTTCTTGTTCAGTTTGCTGAGAATGATGGTTTCCAGCTTCATCATGTCCCTGCAAAGGACATGAATTCATCCTTTCTTATGGCTGTGTAGTATTCTATGGTGTATATGTGCCACATCTTCTTTATCCAGCCTATCATTGATGGGCATTTGGGTTGGTTCCAAGTCTTTACTATTGTAAGCAGTGCTGCAATAAACATACATGTGCATGTGTCTTTCTAGTAGAATGATTTGTCATCCTTTGGGTATATACCCATTAATGGGATTGCTGGGTCAAATGGTATTTCTATTTCTAGATCCTTGAGGAATCGCCACACTGTCTTCCACAATGGTTGAACTAATTTACACTCCCACCAACAGTGTAAAAGCATTCCTATTTCTCCACATCATCTCCAGCATCTGTTACCTCCTGATTTTTTTGATGATCATCATTCTAACTGGCATGAGATGGTATCTCAATATGATTTTGATTTGCATTTCTCTAATGACCAGGGATGATGAGCTTTTTTTCATTTGTTTGTTAGCTGCATAAATGTCTTCTTTTAAGAAGTGAATTTTCATATATACTTCACCCACTTTTTCACGTTTGTTTTTTTTTCTTGTAAATTTGTTTAAGTTTTTTTTGTAGATTCTGGATATTAGCCCTTTGTCAGATGGATAGATTTCAAAAAATTTTTCCCATTCTGTTGGTTGTCAGTTCACTGTAATGATAGCTTCTTTCACTGTTCAGAAGCTTTTAAGTTTAATTAGATCCCATTTGTCTATTTTGGCTTTTGTTGCCATTGCTTATGGTGTTTTAGCAAAGCTTTTATTGTGTCTGTGTTTCCAGCAGCATTCTTTACTCCTAATAAGTCATGTTCTAATGATGTTTATACTTGGGCTTTTCAGTTCACTTTTAGCTTGCTCGGACTTATTAAAAAGTGTAATTCATTAGAGTAATATGGAACATTTTGTGGGAACTTCTATCAATGCACACCATAAGAAGAGTTTGGCTAGGTTTAAAGCAGAGGATTCTAGATGGGGATCAAGTATTCAACTCATAAGATCAATTTGAATAGTCTCAGTGTGACAACCATAACTCTTTGGTCCCATTAGAGAAACCAGCATGTATGGTAGAAACAGTGTTTCAAAGCAATAACCAAGAGATTACTCAGAATGTTGGAAGTACTGTGCATAAGTAAAAGTGTAAGTTTTAGATTAAACTCTCTTAAGTTTAAATCATGATTTCAACACTTAGCAACTGTGTGACATGGGGCAAGTTATTTAAACTCACTGTGTCTCAGTTGCAAACCTGTAAAAAGGGAACAAAATTGTTGCAAACCTTGAAAGATGCAGTGAAGGGTAAATAAAATAGTACATATAAAATAAGTTGTCTGGCTTAGAGTAATAGCTCAATAAAGGTTAGCTATTATTTTTCTTATTATAGATATTTGGCCTTAGCCCAATTGAAAAATTCTTGTGTCTTAATCCCTAATTGGAATCAATATCCTGAACTTATGTATAATTCTAAAATCTCATTATTTTACTTATAAATATTTGCATGCTGGTTGACATATTTTTAATTATGTGCAGAAATTTTTATATATGGCAAAGATAGGTGACAGAAGAAAATAATTTGATTTCCTTTTCTTGTAGTTTAATGTTTAATGAAAGAGCTGAAGCAGTCCTTAAAGAAGATGAAAAATAATTAATAAACATCAAAAAAGCAAATAGAATATATACATACATCAGAATAACACTAAAAGTAATAGCATATTTACCATATGTATGAAGAGCTAGCCTATTTTTCTTATAGTAAATATACAAATATATGGATTATTGGTGACCACAGAGAAGAAAGGTGTCTCAGGAAATAAATGTTTTTGAAACTAAAAGTGAATAGAGGTACGAGTTAAAAGAGATGAACCAGGTGGAGTTCTTTAGTAGAGGAGAAGAATCTTAATAAATCTGGAGTAGGAGGTAGAGATGTTCTGAGTGTCTTTCAACAAGTAATGTTTAAGCACTTATAATGGGCTATGCATTACATTAGTCACTGAATTTGCAAAGATAAATAAAACTGCTTATTACTGACAGAAAACCCACTCTAGAGCAGCAGATACGTCAATAGCTACAATGAGAGATGAAGGACAGTTCTTTGCAAATATTAAACTCATATATTTTCATGACCTTTCTAAATGTGTTTTCTTATAGCCTTCTTCTAGGCTAAGCCACCAGGTTTTTTTCTTCCCCCAAGAAGGAGAAGAAGGATACTTATCAGAAAAGAGGCCACTAATTAGTCTTAAATATTAAAGCTGACTTTCGTGACCTTTTTTGGGAGTTAGTAATTCTAAAAGAGGTCAATAGAAAGGAAATCATTTTCTAAATTATCTTTCCTTAGAACACGAGAAGATTTAAAAGCCTGGATTGAAGAGGTAGTGCCAGGGCTATAGACATCTCAGAATTTAAGAAAAGAACATGGAAAACCAGCCACTACAGCCTTGAGTTTGGTGACAGGAGAGAAAGATGTAATATAGGAGAAAATGAAGACTCCTGAAAGAATCCTAGCCTTCAGTTTTCTGCAACACCCAAACAGACTCCCTCATGGCTGGATGAGGGTGCAGCAGAAGGAAACCAGATAGCCCTCTGACTCGCAAGGTCCATGTTCAGAGTTCAGGTGACCCAGAGATTCTTAGGTCAATCAGAGATGCTAATGAGCTCAGAGAGCAAGCAGAGGCCTATGTTCAGAAATAAGGGGCCAAGTATTCTGGCCTTTGAGGATGAGCCAAATAACAAGGGTCACAGATTTTAATTCATGGGTCCATCATATCACCCTAAATGCATTTTCATTGCATATCTGAGGATATTCATGACCCCACTACACAGGGAGTTCTAATGTAGTTTGACAAAAAGAATGAATTGCTCTGAGTCTGAGCAGGTATGGGAGAGAGAGGATATACATGCAGTGCCTCATATGGAATTGATAAGAGGGCTACTTTGTTGATGTGACATTTAAGCCTAATCCTAAAGGATAAGTAGGAATGACCCAAATTAAGTTAGGAAGGTAGGATTGGCCTTTTAGGCCTTAGATACCACACATGTTAATGTGTGGACAGGAACAAACACACAAACATAATTTGGGTGCTGTGTTTCAAATGGCTCTAGCATAGAAAGTGAGGCACCTCTTTGGTTCCATAGGAAACAGACTCTAGGACAGAGATTTCAGTGGAGAAGATTGTTTGGAAGTTCTTCCAAGGACAACATTCATCAGGGAGTAAAAAAGAAGACAGGGTTGGACAGTGGGAGAAGTTGGCCTGGGAGGCAGTTACAATAGAGATCTCAGAAAACCCTATAGTGAGTTCTGGGATGGCCTTTCACATTTGTCCCCAATCGACGTAAGAGGAAGTCCTTTTTATCCTCCACTGACCTTGGACAAAAGTTCAGAATGGAGTAATCACGGGCGAGAGAGCTTCTTTTGGTTGACGACACTTCTCAGAAAAGCGTTTCAGCTGTGAGCCGTCAGCCACTAGCAACATCCGGTGGCTGGAGAATTGCAGGCTTCACCTGGATGGAAGTCTGGGTGGCACGTTACAGCACCCACTACAACATGTACATTTGCAATAGATGAAGTTAGAGAAGGAAGCACATAATAGGGAATAAATCACAGTTACAGGTTTTGGCATTTTTAAAAGCAAAGGGAAGTTCCTGAAGGATTTTGAGCAGGAGGTTAAATCAATATGACCATGTTTGTACTTTCAAAAGATCACTATTGCTGCTGTGTAGATAATTGATTCAAGGGAAAGAATATTGGATGCAGGCAGACCTGGTAAAAGGTGTTGCAATCATCAAAGGGAGACATGATGGAAGTATGAATTTAAGTGAAGGTGGGAATGAAGAAAGATGGACTAATTAAGGAGATGTAGAAAAAGCAGAATTAATGGTATCCACTTATCAATGGTATTCCATTGGATGAGGATTGATAAGAAAAATGGATAAACATCATAGATTCTGAATCAGAAATCTGAAATAGGAAACTTGGCCAAACACAATGCCATGTAGTTTTTGTTTCCTATTCTTTCTTTCTGGCACATGGAAAACTATGCTTGGTAACACTCTAGCAGTTAGGAGAAACCACACCGTGGAAGTGGAATGACACGTTACTTCTGGGATGAAGCAATGAAAACTCCTATACCATTCTTCAGTCTTTCTTCTTTGGCAAGAAGCAGGGAGACCATATGTTCAGACTGTAGAGCCCCAGAATCAAACGGCTGGGAACCCCATGTAACCCCATGGAGCACAGCTGCTTTGAATTGTTGCCCAGTAAAGCAAAGACCTTGTGTGAGCTAGAAATAAACTTTATATGCTATGCTTTTGAGATTTTGGAGTTGTTTGTTCCTGCAGGATAAGGTTAGCCTATTCCAACAAATACTGGAACATAGAAGGAATTTGTGTGCACGTCGTGTGTGTGTGTGTGTGTGTGTGTGTACAAAAAAGAGGAGTGGAAAGGGCAAAATGTGAATTCAGTTTTAGAAATGTTGAGCTTAAGATAACTGAAAAATATTTCAGTGGACATATCCAGTATGCAATTAAAAATATGGGTGAAGAATTCTAAGCAAAATCTTGACCAGAGAAAAATTTTGAAAAATATCATAGTCCATAAGTGAAGCCATGTGACAGATGATTGTAAACACTTGGATGTAAAATGATTTGGAGATACTTTTTCCTGGTAATGGCTTTTTTTTTTTTAAAGAAAGCAGTGGAATTCAAAGAAGCTTTGCCTTTTGCTTTAAAGATTGAATTCATTATACAAGTCAACCTAAATATCACCATACATTATAAAGTTATTTTATTTTATTCTCCACCTCCTGAGGTTGCAAGGCATTTGGGTTCCCTGCTTGAAAAGTAGAGGAGCCAACTTTAACCTCACAGAAGAGCAGATAAGCCAAACAAGTTTTAAAAATCTGCATCTGGCTTCTGTCTCCCTGGAAGTGATGTCTCACACTCAAATTAAGAGTTGTTTTGAAAAATTAATCTAAAGGGGCTTTTTAGTTACATGGATATAAAATAAACTAGGACATTATTGTTGATAGCTACAAAGTAATCTGAATGTTGTTACTTCGCACACAGAAGATGTAAAAGGTATTTGATAATGGAAATTTTACATGATTGAATCAGACTTCCTATCCTGCAGATTCTGTTTTGGGGAATAAAATAAGATGGAATCTAATATGAATTCAGCTTGCACTGTGCTCGAGCTGTTGCCTATTCCCATTCAGATAAATGTGTGTGTTACTGCTTAACAGTTAGATGTTAGATGCCTAAACTAAGCCTCTGAGTTCAGCAGCACGAGGTTTGCACCATGCGCAAGAGGAGCAAAAACAGGGAAGTACGTTGTGCTTGGTTCAACCTAATGTGGTCTAGACTGTGGAGGTCCTTCATACAAATAATCTAAATGTGAGAAAATATACTCAGCCAGTATATTATCATTTTACCCATAAACTAAGTCGAAGAAAGATTAAATCACCTCTAAAAAGAGCATGTCAAAGATAAGGCTAATGCCAGAACCCACATTCAATTTTCTGATTCCAAATCCCAAACTCTCTCTTTTTGACCACACTGTTTTAAATGAGATAATTTCAGACCTGTTATTTACATTCCTCTGAGTTGTGTGAGGAATGTGCTTTGCCTCCCATCCCCGTTTTTTTGGTCCTTGGAGCTCTGAAACATTTTAGAAAAGGTATTAGTCTGTTTGCTTGCGATAGTGGAAACACTTCTCCTTTCTCTCTTCTGGTGTTCACTAGAGCAGTTGCTCAAAATGACTCAGCTTTTCCAGTCAGCTATGGTTCCTGCCTTATGGGATAGAGTAAAGGACCCACAAAATACCATCTCTGTAACAATATGCCCAAAGGTGCCTGCTTCTGGTGAGAAACAAGGAGTGTTGTCCTTGTCTGGATTATCATGCTTTCCTCAACCCAGGTGCATTCGTCTCATGCAATGTGTTACATGTCATTTTCCTCATTCTCTTCTGATTGAACATCAACACTTTTTAATGGGTTGTTATCATCATCTCTGTGAGCAAATGGGATGTGAATACCCTGAGGATTCCTACTCATGAATACCAACTATTTTTTATTCTACAAAAGAAAGAAATATGATTGCTGAATATTAATAGCCCACTAGGAATTAAGATTTAACATTACACAAGATCTGTTTAATGATCTTATTATCCAAAGGTGAATGATGGGAAAGGGAGGGACAAATCAAGGAAATAATTTGGAGAGGAAACTAATACAGATTGAGTGCCTATTATGTATCTAGCATGGAAGCTTTTCAACTTATACATTTTCAGTTTATGAACTCTCACTGTTTGAGTAAAATTAGTTGGCAATTAATTGCGCTCATCACCAGTAAATAGATTATTAATAATGTTAGATCATTTTGGTCATTGTGTTTCTTGAGTTAGAGAAAGCTGCTCTCCATGTGTTAGTTTTAGGATAGTTAAGGTAATTTAACACAAACAACCTTAAAACTGACACATGGAGGACAGCTTCCTATGACTCAAGAAACACCTCCTATGACTCCATGGTTGATGAGTACAGAATAAATGCCAGAAAGAAAAGGCATGGTGGGATGGAAAATAGAGATTTTTTTATAAGTTAAAAGTGATGAGGAAATGAATAGCTATTGTACAAGTGTATGGGATACTGATTTTTAATAAGAATAAATCCAAATGATATATCACAAATCATGAAATCATACACGAAGGCCCTGTGTCTGTACTACTGAAATTGATAGAAAAGAGATGAAGAAAATGTGACTGGAACAAAGAAATTTTTGAGTAAATGCAATAGTTGCTTTTCAGCCTATTCCACCTTATTCTGTAAAAATGCAATCATAATTTCTTAGGATGAAATATAGAGAAGAGTTTAATTTTTATTTTTTATAATCTTACTTCCAGGTCATTATCATTTTCAGCCAGTGTGAAAAACACTGGATTAGAAGTTCTGAATTGAGATTATGAGTTTGCGAATGAAAGAGTTTTTAAGCATTGAGAGTGTGCTGATAATATAAATACGGGATGATTCTTCCAAGCTAGTGAGGATTCCATAGGCTCAAAGCCCCTTCAAATTCTCACATTAAAACCAGTGACAAGGCAAGAAATGCTGTTATCATATGCCCATGAGTTCCCCTTCACTTGTGTAGAGATCATTGAGAAAGCGATCTTATTTACACTTTTTTTCTTCTTTATTCAGTGAATGTGGTGAATTACATTGATTTTCTTTTTTAAAAAACTTTCGTTTTAGGTTTAGGATACATGTACAGGTTTGTTATATAGGTAAATTGCATGTAACTGAGGTTTGGTGTACAGATTATTTCATCATCCAGGTGATAAGCATTGTACCTGATGGGTAGTTTTTCGATCTTCATCCTCCTCCCTCCTTCCACTCTCAAGTAGGCCTCAGTGTCCATTGATCCCTACTTTGTGTCCTATGCACTCGATGTTTAGCTCCCACTTACAAGTGAGAACATGTATTATTTGGTTTTCTGTTCCTATGTTTTTTTGAATTTGCTGAGGATTATTTTATGTACAATTGTGTGGTCAGTTTTAGAGTATGTGCCATGTGCACATAAGAAGAATGTACATTCTGTTGCTTTTGGGTGTAGAGTTCTGTAGACATCTATTAGGTCAAGCGTTGAGTTCAAGTTATGGATACCTGCTAGTTTTCTGCCTCAATCATCTGTCTAATAGGGGTATTAAAGTCTTCCCACTATTATTGTGTAGTTATCCAAGTCTCTTGACAGGCCTCTAAGAACTTGTGTTATGAATGTGAGTGCTCCTGTGTTAGGCATGTACATATTTAGGATAATTAGGTCTTCTTGTTGAACGGAGCCCTGTACCATCATATAATGCCCTTCCTTCTCTTTTTTCATTTTTGTTGTTTTAAAGTCTGTTCTGTCGGAAATTAAAATAACAATCTCTGCTTTTTTTCGGTTTTCCATTTGCTTGGTAGATTTTCTTCCATCCCTTCACTTTAGCCCATGGGTGACAGTGTATATGAGACAAGTCTGTTGAAGCCACTTGACTGAACCCACTTAATACCACAAGCCAACACCCAAGGAAATCAAATAAGATAAAAACTTTGATAAACCCATCCACAGGATAGCAACTTCAAAGCCCGAAAGAACATCAGCCCACAAAGATGAGAAAAAACCAGCACAAGAACTCTGGGAACTTAAAAAACCGGAGTGCCTTCTTATTTCCAAACAAGTTCCTCAGCACTGGTTCCTTAGCAATGGTTCTTAACCAGGCCCAAATCCCTCATGTGACAGAAATAGAATTCAGAATGTGGATAAGAAGGAAGATCAAGATTCAGGGGAAAGGCAAAACACAATCCAAGGATTCTAAGCAATATCACAAAACGATATAGGAGCTGAAAGATGAAGTGCCCATTTTAAAAAAGAACCAAACTGATCTGATAGAGCTGAAAAACTCGCTTCAAGAATGTCACTAAGTAATTCCACGTATTAACAGCAGAATCAACCGAGCTGAGGAAAGAATCTCACCATGGGTCTTGTTTCTCTATCCAACTTACCAATCTGTGCTTTCTAATTGGGACATTTAGCCCGTTGACACTGAAGGTTAGTATTAATATACGTGGATTTGATTCTGTTATCATGTTGTTAGCTCGTTATTCTGCAGATGTGTTTGGGTGGTTGCTTTAGAGTGTCACTGGTCTCTGCACTTCACTGTGTTTCTGTAGTGGCTGGCAATGGTCTTTCTATATTTAGCACTCCCTTCAAGACCTCTTGGAAGGTAGATGTGGAGGTAGCAAATTTTCTTAGCATTTGCATGTCTTAAATATTTCTCTTTTGTTCATGAAGCTTAGTTTGCTTGGATATAAAATTCTTTTCTTTAAGAATGCTGAATATAGGCCCACAATCTCTTCTGGCTTTTAGGTTTACTACTGAAAGGTCGACTGTTAGCCTGATGGGGTTCCCTTTGTAGGTGACCCGGCCCTTCTCCCTAGGTGCCTTTAAAATTTTTCCTTCATTTCAGCTTTGAAGAATCTGTGTCTTGAAGATGGTCTTCTTGACTAGTATTTCACAGGGGTTCTCTGCATTTCCTGAATTTGCATGTTGCCCTCTCTAGTAAGGTTGGAAAAATTTTCATGAATGAAATTCTGAAATATGTTTTCCAAGCTGTCTGGTTTTTCTCCCTGTCTTTCAGGGTTGTCAGTGAGTCGTAGGTTTGGTCTTTTTACATAGTTCCATATTTCTGAGAGGTTTCATTCATTCTTCTTTATTGCTTTTTCTTTATTTTTATCTGACAGTTATTTTGAAGAACTGGCCTTGAAGCTCCGAGATTCTTTCCTCGGCTCGGTTGATTCTGCTGTTAATACGTGGAATTACTTAGTGACATTCTTGAAGCGAGTTTTTCAGCTCTATCAGATCAGTTTGGTTCTTTTTTAAAATGGGCATTTCATCTTTCAGCTCCTATATCGTTTTGTGATATTGCTTAGAATCCTTGGATTGTGTTTTGCCTTTCTCCTGAATCTTGATCTTCCTTCTTATCCACATTCTGAATTCTATTTCTGTCATGTCGGTGATTTTGACCTGGTTAAGAACCATTGCTAGGGAACTAGTGCTGAGGAACTTGTTCAGAAATAAGAAGACACTCCGGTTTTTTAATTTTCCAGAGTTCTTGTGCTGGTTTTTTCTCATCTTTGTGGGCTGATGTTCTTTTGGGCTTTGAAGTTGCTATCCTGTGGATGGGTTTATCAAAGTTTCTATCTTATTTGATTTCCTTGGGTGTTGGCTTGTGGTATTAGGTGGGCTCAGTCAAGTGGCTTCATTTCTAGAAGATATTAGGGGGAAAAGGTTCAGATCAGCACTCCTGAACTGTATACTCTAACTCTGGGGACTGATATTGGGACCCTGGCTTTGTTCTCCCGGCCTCTTGAGTTTAGGAACCTGCTGTGGTAGAGGGGCCAAGGTGTTCCTGGACCATTGACCACAACCCTCTGATGGGCAGGGCCACCTGAAGTGCTTCAATTGGGTGGTAGCAACAGGATCCATGTTCTTTCACACATGGCAACAGAAGTAGAAGCAGTGGCAGCATGGTGGGCTGCTCATTCAACTGGTGGGGCAGGGCCTAGCTGGTTTAGAGGGCGCCTTCCTCCATGCTGGTGTTCACAGAGGCATTGGTGGCAGCATAGGAAGGCAGGGCTGCTGGTATCCATCTGTGCCTTTGCACCGGCAGCAGTGTTGGTGCAGGCATGGGGCATTGGTGGCCTCCATGCATGCATTCACCCCAGTGGTGGTGGTGGTGGTGCAGGGTTGAGGGGCTGCTGCTGTCCCTGTGTGTGTGTCTGCACTGGTGGCAATGGTGGTGCAGGGCAGAGGCTGGGCCACTGGTCTCTGTGTGTGTGCATGCATTCATGCTGGTAATGGCAGAAAGGCTGGGAGATAGCAAGGTGTGCTTATGCTGGCAGCTGTGGCATGTACGTTGAATATGCTCATGTGCCCTGGTAGGGAAGGGGAGGTGAGTTCCACTCATGCTCATGTGTGCTGAGAAATTGCTATGCGGGGGTGATTGCGGACAAGTGTGTGCTGGCAAAGCAGCATGGGGAGGCTTCATTTGGGGGAGGCTGCCAGTGGGCTGGTGCACACAGGCTGGGGCCCTTCTGCTGGATCTCTCCAATGGTCAGCTATGGTCTGCCGGCACATGAGCTATAATGGGGTGGGCCTCTGGGAGGCACCTTGATTGGGCATTTGAGGCTGCACTGAAAGTATTCCCAGCCAGGCTAGGACCCCAGGAAGGACCAGCAGACAGCGAGGACTCAGGTTGAACTGGCTGCCATCTCATGGGCAAGATCACCCTGCTCTGTTCAGGTCCAACAGTTCTACTAAGACTGCTTTGCATGGTAAGCCTCAGGGGAAGGACATTCCTGGCCATTCTCCACTGTAGACGTTCCCACACCAAACCTTCTGGGTTTTGCACAGGCTGAGGTCCTGTCCCTACCACCATTCTAAGCAGCTCTCTGTGGCAGCTCACATGTCTACAGAGGGTGTAGGGGTCTCTTGCTGCCAAGATTCCAGAAGTTCATGGTGAGAGTGGGTCCTTCCTTGACTTTTCAACTCATTCCTCTCTCCAGGAGTCTTTGGGGGCCAGGAACGAGTCCCACACGTGATAGCCCCATGCAGCGTTCCCAGTTCTCTGCCTCTTAAGCCCAGCATCTGTGTCCTCCCTGTATTCATTCTCAAGGCCTTCTCTCCAAAAATCTGTTCTGAGTGCACCAGTCTTCCTGATGTCCCCATCCCTCAGTGACAGATGCTCCTCCTGGTTGCATGTAGTCAGCCACTTTTATTTATATTTTTATATAAATAAAACTGTCATGTTTTGAAAAATATTACTGATTCCTAATTGAACATATATCAGCAAAAGAGGAGAAATTTATGTTTGGTTTTAAGTCCTTTTAGTGTAAATGCATCTAGAGGTCACATGTCAAAAACCTTCCAAAGTCCCTTCAGACTTTGAAACTCATCAATTTAAAATCAACCTTCGGCAAATATTTCTTTGCAAGTAAAGGAGCTTCTGCATGGTTCCAGTACTTTCTCATCTATTATCTTATTTAATTCTCGAAGCAGCTTTCTAAATTTGGTATTATACTTCCAACTTTGATACTTGAGTTAACCAATCCTCTACGAAAATAACTAACTTGACCAATGTCACCTGGCTAGGAAGGGATTTCAATCTGATTTGATTTGAATCTAAAGCTAAGAATCATTCCATTATGTCATGATGTCTCTCATAAAACAAATACATAAGGGATGTTTGGAATTTTCATATAGTTTATGAGAGAAATTAATTTTAAAAACAAAACTTCCAATAGAGCCCATAACGTTCTAAAATAAAACTCTTTGCTGAAGACTTACCAGCACATTTAGACTGTTCAACTATCTTACTGACAGAGTCATGCTTCAGTCCTGGCTGATGATGGGTAATGTCACTCATTTCCATGGCTTTTACCATCAGCTATGTGTTGATGGCTTCCAAATCTACAGTGTAGCAATGATGGAAGTCATTTTTTCATTAGACATATTCATCTGGATAACCCAGTAGATTATCAAACTTAATAGGTTTCAGACTGAGCTCATCTGTACCTTAAACTGCTTCTCCTAAGCTAATGTTACCATACAGTCATTTATGAAAGGAAAATGAAACTTACCTTGGGCAACCCTTATTCCTTTATCCTCATAGCCAGTTTGACATATGACCCCCTTAATGCTTTTCTTATTTAACTTTTTTATTCCAGAACCACTTCTCAAGGGCAAGTTATCATCATCTTTTGCCTAGACTATTGTATAGTTTCCTGACTCACTCCCAGCCTCACATCTCAGTATCATCCAGTGCATCCTGTATTCTGCTAACGTAACAATCTATTGAAAATTCCATTCTTACCATATCCTTATCTTATTCTGAATTTGAAATAACTTTCTATTTCAAGGATTCTTTGATTGCTAAAAGAAGACACAGACTCTGGTCAATTTAAACCAAAAGGAAAAAAAAGGAACTTGTTAGAAGAACACTAGCATTCATAGAAATTAAAGAAAAGTTGAATGATCAAGGATCTTGGTCTATAACTTATGATCAGTTTTGGAAGTGTTGGTGTCTGAATGACTCAGCTCTTTCTGCTTTATATACTGGTCACTCCACCGAAGATTCAAATTTTCAGGAGAGAGTGATTGGCTTAGCTTATGTCATGTGCAGACACTTCTGGGAAGTGATAAAGGTAAAGACTGATGGTCTCACCAGGACTTTGCAAAGTGAGAAAAGAACAGTTCCCCAAAGAAAGCCATGTGCCAAAGGAATTGTTGGGAGGCCAAAAACAAATAACTCACATTTTTTTTTGTTTTCAATTTTAAAGTCTATACTTTATACTATGTCTTTGTCATTCAAGCCCCAAAGTGATCTGGCCCTTACCAGATTTTCAGATATGCTATGTGTTATATTCTGTTTCTTATCTAGAAATTCTGTCTACTTTCCAAATATCCTACTTACTATTTAAGATTGAACTGAAATGTCATTTCTTTAGCATTGCCTTCCCTGATGCTACCAGGAAGCATTGACTACTCTTTTCTTTGTGCCCTTGTTCACCCTCTACATATGCCAGTAATCACACTTATCAAGGCTCAATGCAATGCTTTGTTTATAAGTTGGCATCTCTGGCCATACTGGCTTGATCTTTGAGGATTAGAATCAGGTTTCATTAGTCAGTATATTCCCGGAATATAGTATGCGTCCTGCAATACATTTGGAGTTCAACATATGCTTTTGAATAAAAGAATGAGTAAATAAAATGAACTTCTTTCCTGAAAACATTATACTACCACGAGCATGTTAAGAGAAAGAGCTAGCAGGCCTATTTCTTATTTTCAAGTGCCTCTTGTGAAATAAAGCACTAATTAAAAATTTTTATTAGCTCTAGAAGTAATGTTTTTGTATTTCCCATAATGTTTCCTGTTTAAGCATATTACAATTAGATTTTGATGTAAAAAGAAATATTCTTACTTATATGCACATATTTTTTCCTGTAATAACTTTTTTCTGTTAGCTTTTTCTCCATTGTACTCTATTCCTAGTCTGTCTTCATGCATATTCCTTCCTTTTTTATTTTTTACTTTTTGGTTTCTTTGGGGTTTTGTCAATAGCAAGTTTGAATGGCTCCTACACAGTCTACATGGAGGCAAAGAACTGGCAACATAATCTCTGAGGGAGGCCCTTGGACCAGAGTGGAGATTGACCAGGTGGGCGGTGAAATGAGTTTTTTTCAGGGCCTCTCTTTCTCTTTGTTCCAGGCTCAAATGGATGTATCATCTTGGTCCATTTGAAGTTTTCTTTGGTGCTTGATGGTCTAAACCAAATGTCCTCTCCAGGCTGTCTTAATTTGCAAATGCATACTACACAAATCACCATACTGTGCAGTTCTGTGTCGGGAAATAAAAAATGGAAAAAGATGTTGAAATTGCTATTGCAAAAAAAAAGTGAAAAACAAGAAGAAAGTAGAACCCAAAGTACCTGTTTACTTATAATGAGAGGTTAGAAGGCCTTGAGCAAAATAGCAAAAAGCCTGGACCTACTGCACCATAACTCTTCCATTTCATGAGTCTGTTAAGTTCTTCACTTTTTAAAACTTTTCTCAGCAATGTATGATTAGAGGCCAAATTTGCATTAACTGGTAAACTTTCAGAGAAGAGTGGAGTTTCACTTGAGTGTATAACACACTCAATCAGTGAAAAACTCCACAATCTTTCCCTAGATCTCTACCTTTGTCCCCCACTCCCCTTCCCATACTCCTACTTGAGTAATATCTGCATTTGAAGAGGTTCTGGAAAATGTATTCATGCCATAGGCTAAGACCAGACTTCAAACAAGAGGCCAGGGTAAATATGTAGACAGAAACAATCATAGGACGGAGCAGGGAAATGCTCACTGAGCTTGCTGTCTAACACTCCATTACTGGCTATATGATACTGCTTAAGCACTTGAGCCAGTCCTTCATCTGTAAAACCTAAAATAGGAACAGTATTCATACTGTTTGCCGTCACAGACTGTTGCAACAATTACATGAGATTATATACACATGCTAATACCTAGTGTGTATTGTGTATAAAATAGGCATTTATATATCTATATACAGATGTATATTGTAATTGTAATGTGTGCAATCTTCCAGTCTCCCATAACAGCTTAATTCAAAGATAAATGCATCCTATAGACAGAGACTTCTTTTATGTCTTATTAAAATTCTTTATCTAAAATTTGAATTAACTCAGTTGAATAGAAATAAGAAGGTTGCTTCAAATAATTAATGCATGGCCCCATGTGTGAGGAATGAGCGCATGGTGTTCAGCAAACATTTTCCCTACTCTTCTGTGTCACTCCCACCAGTCCTTCTCACCTCCTCATGAGACCATCCTTGATATTTTGTGAAGTTGAAGAGATCAAGCCTTGACCTTCATAGGTGAGTTAATATTACTTATCTTACCAAAGAGCACTTATTACCAAATAAAATTTTTTCACACCCCATAATTTAAACCAATAAATTTCTAGTGATAGAAATTAAGACAATCAAATATATTGTTTTTAGCAAGCCTATCTTCCTGTTTTCTCTGTTTCTCTGTCTCTCTTTCACACACACACACACACACACACACACACACACACACACTCACTCACCCCATTTTGCTCTCCATTGAAAAAGGGACTGTATTATGTCCCCCAAAAAACACAGATAGGAGAAAGTGGCTTGGTAGACCATGGTATTTCTTCTTTAAGGTTTACATTTTACATATATATATACATATATATATATATTTTTTTTATTTATTATACTTTAAGTTCCAGGGTACATGGGCAGAACGTGCAGGTTTGTTACATAGATATACACATGTCATGGCAGTTTGCTGCATCCAACACCCTGTCATCTACATTAGGTATTTCTCCTAATGCTATCCCTCCCCAATTCCCCCACCTCCTGCTATCCCTCTCTTGGCCCTCTACCCCCTAACAGGCCCTGGTGTGTGGTGTTCCCCTCCCTGTGTCCAAGTTTTCTCATTGCTCAACACCCACTTATGAGTGAGAACATGAGGTGTTTGGTTTTCTGTTCTTGTATCAGTTTACATATTTAAAGATATCTGAAAACTGCCAATTATAAACATGACTACAATGTCTACTTTTCAGTCCATTTTTGCAGCGTCTAGCTAAGATCTTCTGTCAGGAGGTTATTTGATAAGCTTCATTCTTTCCAAGATAAAATCAGGAGGCTGCTGATCTGCTCCATTGTTTCTTGTGCAATGGAGGCAGCAAAAGTAATCATAAGAGGGACTGCAGCGCT
This sequence comes from Saguinus oedipus, assembly GCA_031835075.1. Lineage (NCBI taxonomy): Eukaryota > Metazoa > Chordata > Mammalia > Primates > Cebidae > Saguinus > Saguinus oedipus. Next base: position 64,694,350 of record CM063172.1, read on the forward strand.
TTTCTTCACTCCTAAAATGTCCCTCATCCAAGGTGGATGGTCAAGGGTGTCTGCTACTATCCTACCAACACACTGAAGGAAGTGGCTGAGAGGAAAGTTGATGATGTGTGGGACCTAAGACGTAAGGGAAGAAATAAGATAAACGATGTCAGAATAAAAATCATAGATGGAAGAATTACCTGGGAACCCTGACAGCTTATCTTCAGAGTCTAGAAGAAAGGAACGTGGCTGCAAATGTAGATAGGTTTATGGGTGTTATGACAGGAAGGTGTGGGATTAATATTTGCTATGTTTGTTTTCTTGGCAACCTCTGGGAGAAGGTCATCTCTAGAAAACGAGAAAGTGAGTTAGGAAGGTAAGGAGATTTGTAGTAGTCACTAAGGGAAAGAGGAGACAAAGAAATGTGAGTAGCACTTTAAAGCTCTGCTAAAATAATCATCTAGTATATACTAGATATGCTCTGGTATGTCATCTCCAGCAGCCCTCAGTAGAGAAAGTAGAGGGGGCAAGTGCAAATTGCAGGATTAATTTATTTATTGAATAAATATTTATTGAGCATCTACTATGTGTTAGGCACTGTGTTAGAAGCTTGAGATAAAACCATGACAGAATAGACAAAATTATCTGGTCTTTTAGACTTTACATTTGAAGGGGAAATGCAGAAAATAAAGCCAATGAATAATATTATAGTATGTCATGATAAGTACAGAGAAAGGGATCGAGCATGTTGAGACAGAAGACGGTTTCTCATTTTGGATAGGGAGTGTGGGAAAGACCTCTTTGAGAGGTTGAAAGAGATAGAGCTATTCAGTTTTCTAGAAAGCATGATTCAGGCCGAGGAAACAGCAAGTGCAAAGGCGCTAAGACAGGAGCATCCATGGTAAGTCTGAGGAATGGGCAAGAAACCCAGCATGAGGACAGGACCAATGTGTGCAAGGAGTAAAATCGTATAAATTAAGTTCAGAGAGATAAAGTTGGAAGTCCACTTCGGATAGGGTCTTGTGGCTCATAGCTTTTAAATTGATTCAGTGTTGAAAGTTTGAGGGAATATGAGGTGTGAGGGTGGGGCGTGGCAGTGTGGAGAATGTCAGTGAAAGTAAATTTCAAATGACCATTGAGAGGGGAAGAAAGTGAATCCAAGAGTGGGCAGGTAAATTGGGAGCCTCGGAAGAATGGGAAGAGAATCAGGAGAGAATGAAAGCATAGAAAGCAAGGGATGAAGAATTTCTAGGTAGGGGGTTATGCTTATTGATGAAGATTAACATTTATTTAGCTTGGGTGATGTGCTAAGTACTTTGTGTTATTATCACATTTAAATTTCTCACCCACCTGATGTGGTAATAAATATTATTATCCAAATGGGCAGATGAGCGAATTGCAGCATAGAGAGAATAAGCCACATACTCAAAGACATGCTGCTAGTCAGTGGCAGAACTAGGCTTTGAATTCCATTAGTCTAAATTTTGCGCTCCCTTCCTCTCTTTTCCCTGCAGTTTTGCTGAGGTATAATTAACAAATAAAAATTGTATGTGTTTCAAGTGTACAACTTGATGTTTTGATATGCTTTGCATTGTAACATAATCACCCCAATCAAGCTCATGGGCATATCCATCAACTCATATAGTTTCCATTTTCTTCTTTCTCTCTTTCCCTGCCCACACTCTCTCTTTCATCTTTTTTCTTTCTTACTTTTTTTTTTTGGTGAGCACACGTAACATCTATCCTCCTTGAATGCTCACAAGACACCTACATGACAAGGATGAATGCAGATCCATGGGAATTGGCTGGTAGGAGGTCATTGGGAAGAGTCAATGGGAATGCAGGTAGTACTTTGCAGTAATTTAGTGACTCAGTAGACAGCAAGGAAGTGGAGGCAGCAGGTGTTGGATTGAAGAGACAGGGGCATTATGGATAGTGACATCAAGATAATGTAGAATTTTTTTTTTTTTAAGGAGAGACTTACATTGGTTTATAGCCTGAGAGGAAGGTGCCAGAAAAAAACTGACACAATGAAGACAAAAGAGTGAGTTGAATAAAATACAGAGCAAGGTCAAGGAACAAGTTTGTAGTGTTGGAGTTATGAAATGGCCTGGGAAAGAAATACCGCATTTTATAGACAAATAACTGAAGACTAGAGAAGTAAATAGTGAACCCAAGGTTATAGAAACAATTAAACAGTAGCTCAGGGACCAGAGTCCGGGTTTTCTGATTACCAAGACAGGTGCTTTCCATGAGTCCACCCAGCAACTCCTGCTGAATCATCCTCTGCTGGTTACTTATCGCCATTCCAAAGGAAATTATTGTAGTTAATGAGTAAATACAGTGTAGCCAAAAAACCACTGTAAACACACAGTTCTATAAAAAAAATGATACCTCGTCCTTCCAGTTTCCCTCACAATACCCTCCCCTCAGCTCATTCGCACTGACTAATGACTTTTCTTGACTATAAACTGCCTTCAAGATACTGAAGCATCACAGTATTTATGCTAAGTGGGGACTCAGGTGGAGGGAACTAAGGTCACCCTCAGGGAATTTCTTGCTAAATTAGGTTCCACTAAGCCTTGAAATCAAAAAGCTTCTGGTAGGTAAATGGAGTACAGATGGGAAATCAAACCAGTGTGTGACTGGGCATGATTTAGAGCAACTGTTATTGATATGACAGATCCTAGTAAGCAACCCCATGAGAGCCTGGATTTTGGTTGCAATGCAAGCAGGTGAAATGAATAATTGCACTTTTGACTTGAATTTCCTGCACCTTGTCAGTGGTTATTACAGCTATAATCTGGGTCGTGTATATTCTGAGGAGGCTTTTAAGAACCTAGATTTTTTGAGAGGCATGCAATGTTCACTGTACCTCTATGCATAAAATTTTACGTAGATATATTGATGATGCAAAATTTTTACATTATATGAAATTTAAGTTTTTAACTTTGGGGAATAACAATAGTTTATTTCTAACATATGTTATCTTGGTCAAACATTGAAATTCTTGATTAATGTTTAACTACAAGAAGTATACTCAGTTCAAGCAAAGGATCAGTTTCAGGTTTCAGGCTGAAGTGTCTTAATGACTAGAATTCAGGTTCCAAGCCGAAGCCTACAAGGCCAAGGGTATTGGATATAACGGAAGTGGAAGCTCCACCTGACTTTTAGAGAATGTGGACCGGATATCAGATCTTAATCTTCTCTTATTTTACTACAGAAATCTGGATGGAGAAGCAGTATTTATCTCAAAGAGAAGTGGATCTAGAAGCTTATTTCACTAGGAATCACTCCATTTTGGAAGGTACTCGATTCAAAAGAGCCATTTTCCAAGGGCGATACTGTAGAAATTTTGGTTGTTGTGAAGACAGAGATGATGGCTGTGTCACTGAGTTCTACGAGGCAAATGCATTGTGCTACTGTGATAAATTCTGTGACAGGGAAAATTCTGATTGCTGTCCTGATTACAAGTCCTTTTGCCGCGAAGAGAAAGAATGGGATCCTCACACACAGCCTTGGTATCCAGAAGGTAGGCTTTGGGAATGTGTTTCAACATTATCCTCATTCATAACAACAAGATCTGACAAACTTTCTCTCTTTTTCTTCTTGATTTTTTTCCTTCTTTCAATGAAATAAAAACGACTACTGTGATTGAGAAAATAAATTTCTTTGGACTGTTAACGTGCTTTGGTTTGGATGTGGGGTTCCTGTGTAGTACCGGCACCTCCAGGTAAGCTCTGATTTGACAGTCCTGAGTGCTGATTGGAATCCTGATCAGTGAGTTTTGAACACTCACTCAGTTTATATAAGGGTTACTTACAACTCTTTCTTCTCTTCTCTTCTCTCTTTCTGCTCTGTATTGACATCAGGATTCTCAAGCCTTTTTGTGTGTAACCTCTTAGTCTCAAAAAAGTCACAAGATTTATTATCTGCAGATTTAGTTGTTATTTCAAGGGGCTAATGGATGCACTAGCATTAGAAACTGTGGTCATAGTAATGCTACTAAAACTAGGATAAAATAAAATAAAGTCAGTCACCTAACTGTAGTAAGTGGTACTACTCTTCCTAAGTAATAGCAAATAGATTCTTCATGTGTATTTTTGTTTTGTTTTATTTTTTTTTTTCCAGTCTGGGAGTTTTAAAATTATCAAAAAAGAAAGAGGATTTCATACAGAGTAGTTGAAAATGTCTAAGGTTAAATGGATAAACACAATGTAAGGAGGATGATAGTATTTACTATTGATCTAATTAGAGGAGAATGACTATGGATTTTGAGTATTTGATATAACCAAGTTCTGCAACAAAACCAAACAAAATTCTACAACTACATTTAGATGAGGCTTTATTTTTCTGTCTCTCATTGTATTAAATCTTCTCAGCAGAACTTCAGGGTTAATCAGAGGTCTCTGTCACACTATCGTAAATGGGTGATGGTGATTAGAAATCACAGTTAGAAGACACTTTAGGGTAAACTAGGGGCTTGGAATCCTTATTTCAAAAATCCTGATGTCATTTAAAAAGTCAGAGCAAGACTTTGTGTCAAAAAAAAAAAAAAATCCAGATGCCATAGCCTTTATTCTCAATAATGTCATCTTGTTTGTAAAATTTAGGAAATGCCTCTTTATTTGTTTACCTATGCTTTATTTTATATTTTCCACCTAGAGGCCTTTACATTTTTCCAATAAATAGCTTTCCCTTCTTCCTTCCCTCCACCCCTCCATCTTTTTTTCCCCTTCCCCCCATCACTTTGTGTGTGTGTGTGTGTGTGTGTGTGTGTGTGTGTGTGTGTGTGTGTGTTGCTGGTCTGTCACCCAGACTGGAGTGCAGTGGCAGGATCATGGCTCACAGCAGCCTCGAACTCTTGAGCTCAAACAGTCCTCCTCCCTCAGCCTCCTGAGTAAGTAGGACTATAGGTGTGTGCCACAATACCCCAAAGCTAATTTATTTTATTTTTTTGTAATGATGGGGTCCTGCTATGTTGCCTAAGCTGGTCTCAAAACTCCTGGTCTCAAGCGATCCTCCCGCCTTGACCTCCCAAAATGCTAGGATTACAGGAATGAGCCATTGCATCCAGGCTTTCCTTCCTCTCTTCCTTCCTCCCTATGTCTTTTCTTACTTCTTTTCCTTCTTTATTTTCTTCCTTCCTTCCTTTCCTTATTTTAATGTTTATGAGCCATTCCCATCTTTCTCCAATGGTAAACTCCTTTTAAAAAAATTTTACATACGCTTTTACAGCATGTAGTCTTATCTTGTACAGAGAAAAGGAGAGAGCATGTGTTTGAATTATTAATTTATATAGACTATATTATGCTACAGACCTCATTCTGTTTCTTGATTTTCTCAGACAGCAGCATGTTTTAAAACTCTCCCCATGTCTCCATGGGCTCGTATGACTACTCTGTGGCTTCTGCCTGATATCTAATTCTCTATTATATCCCTTGAACTCATCTAATTCCCTGTTTCCTCCATGGTGGGTGGACACCTAAGTTGTCTACAGCTCTTTGCTGTCATAAAGAAGCCCATGAAGGACAGCCTCATGCACACCTTCTCATCGACTTGCATGATACAGGCAACACTTGGATTGCTGAGTCCCAGGTATGCATTTAATCTAAGTCTTGCCAGATGGCTCTCAGAAGTAGCTGCATGAGTTTATACTCCCCTAGTACTATACGGGGACACGTTTCTAACAGTATTATCCAGACGGGTAACCTTTACTTATATAATCAGTAAAACATGATTTCTCATTATCATTTTAATTTGAGTTCCTCTAATTTCTAGTAGGTTTGAGCTTCTCATAATATGCTCATTAATGTTTGGCTCTCTTCTTCCCGTGACTTACTTTTTTCTATCCACAGCCTTGTAATACAACTTACTATCTGGTATAGCAAGTCAATTTATTCACCCCCCTTTTTTGAGGATGACTTAGATCATGTAGACATGAATCTTCCATAAACAGTTATTGAACACATTTTCTAGTTCCTCAAAAAATTTTAGCTAAAATTTTGAATAGAATTGCATAAAATGTATAGAGTTATTTGTATATAGTTGAACTCTGTAATGTGATGACATCTCATCAAAGAGTCTAGGATGTTTCTCCACTTACTCTGATTTTTAAAAATATCCTTAAATAGATTGAACACTTATCTCCATAGTAGCCTTAGAATACTCTTTGTTTATTCCTGGCTATTTTAAGATGGATTTTGTATTGCTTTTTTTTTTTTTTTTGAGGCAGGGTCTCACTTTGTCACCCAAGCTAAAGTACAGTGGCACCAGCGTGGCTCACTGCAGCCTCAACCTTCCCCAGGCTCAAGTGATTCTCCCATGTTAGACTTCCAAGAAGCTGGGACTACAGGCCCCTACTGCCATTCGAGGCTATTTTTTGTTTGTTTGTTTTTTGCATTTTTAAGTAGAGACTGGGTTCTCCATGTTTCCTAGGCTGGTCTCAAACTTCGTGAGTTCAAGCATTGTATCACATATTTTAAAAATATATTTTATAGTTGGTTGGCTGCTGTTATGAATAAATGTTATTTATTCATGGAAGCTCATGTCCTATGTGGCAATTTTTCTCAATTCTAATACTAGAAATGTAAACATATTTCTTTATCACGGTAGAGATGTCTACACCAAAACTCCACAGTAAACATCATACATAATGGAGAAATTATATGTATGTTCCCTTTAAGACTAGTAATGAAACATGAGTGTCTACCATTTTTGCTACATTTAACAAGGAGATATTTGTTACACTCTTAGAAAAAAAAGGAAGAAAATGAATCTGAAGGAAAGAAATAAAACTCTCATTATTCATGGATAATGTGGTAATCTACATAGAAAAAATAAAACCAACAGAAAATAGCATTAATATGAGTTAGAAATATTTAAACCAGGAGTTTTTATTTAAAAATCCAGATGTTTAGCTACTCTTGTAAAGTTGAAAGATCTGACAGTTCTGGGTCCAGGGTCTTGTATGGTAACCATCAGTTAGAGATGAGTGGTGGATGACACCTTTTGATAACACATGTAGTTTCTATTTTCCCATATACCTCACCCCTTGCTGTTTCCTCTCTGACCCACTTCTCTCATTTCTGCCAGGGGTCAGTATGTCGGTAGTTTCTGTAAGTGGAGCTCCTCATTTTTGTTCAACATACAGCTTGTACAACTGCACATGGTCCCTTGGGCCATTACTATTGTATGTATTTTGGAACTGAAAGAAGATGATTTCTTTGAAAATGGAAGGTATATTTCATTGAAAAATAGAAAATACATGTTTAAAAATAGAAAATATTTTCTATTAAACATGTATTTCGCATGTATTGTCACATGACAAAATAGAGAAGTTCAACGAAAATACACCTTGAGATGTGATTTTAATGTTGAACTTCTCTATTTTGTCATGTTGGTATGGTCATTAAAATAATAGGTGAAGTTAATATATGTTAATAATGTGATGATAATACATAAGGCATCATAAGGAGTCCTGTGCCTAGGATTAGTTAGTGTACTTATTTAAGTATAGTTTCTAATAGTGACAAGATTGGGCAGTCAGGTAAATTCACCCCTCATAGAACCTGCGTATGGTAGATACTTAACAGACCCCTCTGTAACATACGCTGAGAAGCAAGTTTTCTACACTTGATCTTAGCCAAAAGGCCAAGAAGCAATGAGTAGCAAGTTTTCTGTTGTCTTAATGAACCCACTCTTCCTCCTCCTGCAAGCTAATATTTATGGAATACTTACTATGGAGCCAACAACTGTTCCAAGCACTTTTCAGGTATTAATTCATTCATTATTTAATTATTCACTGTTTAATAGAATACTTTATTTTAATTAAATAGCAGCTTCCTGAGAGTAAACATGGTGATTTACTTATTGTATACTAATTATGGTGCCATGAAGAGGGAGGCCTAGTAAATATTGGTTGAATTTGGATTCATTGATATTTAGAGGGTTTTAATTTTCTTTCAAATTTTATATTTGTTAAATTAAATAATAATGTACTTATATGATTTAAAAGAATAAAAATATTTTCATAAGTGTAGCTTTTCATGCATAAAGTAGTTTTTAAAAGATATTTGGAAAGCATCAAAGTATTATCATTTGTAGTTTAAATGTGCAATTTCTATATTATTTTGGATGTTGGAACATTAACAGGAGGAATTGATAGTGTTTAAAACTTTTCATATGTCCATGATTGTGGTAAGCATTGAGGGTCATAAGAAAAGAGTATTATAAAGTTCCAGACCTTGAGAAACTTAGCATCTACATAGGTAAGGAGACTTAGTATGTGAAACAATTAGGAAGCATTGTGTGACTAGTATGCCACATGCAGACAAAAATATAACCCTGGAAAGCTGAGTATATTAAAATGGTTAATGTTTATTTGATAAATACTATGCACCATGTAAGAATATGTCTGATTGGTGACAACTCTAACTAAAATGCATATTTCTAACACATGGGATATTTTGCCTGGATTCGCTTTGTCATTAGAGACCAGGCCCCATGCAGCCTTCTGCTTCATCATGCTAGAAAATGGCCCTTGTAGTCATTATCTAGTTTGGCTCTTCATGCTCCAAAAATAATATTTGAGTCCCATAAAATAAATGGGAAAATAAAAATATAGTTTTCACATTTTGAGAAGACATTCTAAAGCAGACCAGCACCTCTGCTTTATCTCTTTGGCCAGGACATAGTCACATGGCCATGCCAATCATCAAAGAGACGTTTTGCTTAGCTGTGTGGTAATGTGCATAGCTATGAATGGGGTTCTGATACAAAAGAAAAAAAAGAGGAGAATGGTATTGGGAATAATCAGCAATCTCTGCCAAAAATTAAGAATGCAGAACCACATCACAACACAGTGACTACCTGGATGTCTGCCTTTTGTTAATTTTTTTTTGTCTCAGTTTAAAAGCATGAGCTGTAATGTTTTTAATGTGCTGAAATGTACTTGAGCTTTTGTTGAGACATACAGCCCATACAAAAAAGTAGTTGCTATATCCAATTTTCTTCAATATCCACTTCTTTGACATCCAATTTTGCTTGAGAGTGAGAATTTTGCTAAGACTTTAATTTAGGGTTATGTTTTATGTAGAACATACATTCCAGGTATAGATTTTGCTCCATTCACTATGAAAGTAAGTAATTAATCATTTTATTTTGCAGCAAAAAGTTCACATTAGACTATAAGCACTTCTATACAGATAATTTTTTTCTTTTGTTTTATCTTCCTTTTGAAAGTAGCTACTTGAAAAGAAAATAGTGCTATACAATATTGAAAAAATGTGCAAAAGTAGTTAAGATAAAAATACAATGTATGTTATTTACAATATTGTTTGCATGCATAAAAGAACTTTCCTCTGAGAGTCTGATCACTCACTGATCTGGTAGATATCATTTTTCAGATTAGTTATATGGGTATTGTCTAGTTCCTCTTATTTTTCCTGTTCTAAGAGCTCTTTAAATCAAGGATTTAAAACTATGTACATTATCTTCAGGATTAAGAAAATAAAAATATATCTTTTGTATAAACTGGAAGTAAAACATACTGGTAATATGTTTTACTTTCTTCGTCCTATGTTTTCTTTGCCATATCTGATGGTAATTTCCAGTAAAGGATTTCAAATGTCAGGGTGGCTGTCATGGCCCACACCTGTAAATCCAGCACTTTGAGGTCAAGGTGGGAGGATTTCTTGAGGCTAAGAGTTTAAGACCAACCTGGCAATACAATGAGACCTTATCTCTACCAAAAATATACAAAGAACAAGACTTCATATCAAAATAAATAAAAAAATAAAAATTAGCCAGTCATGGTGGCATGTACTGTAGTCCCGCTACATGGAAGGCTGAGGTGGGAGGATCCCTGAAGCTCAGGAGTTTGAGGCTGCAGTGAGCTATCATCCTACCACTGCACTCTAGTCTGGATGACAGCATGAGACCCTGTCAAAGTAAAAAAAAAAAAATCAAATGTCATATATGGAGAAACAGTGGTAGAGTTGAAAACAGCTAGAGTGAATTTTCTAGACATAACCTTTTGGTGCAGCAGATCTTAAGGAGAAAGTCTAGTAGACCATCTGTCATGAACAGACCTAAGCTAATTTGATTATGCACAATATGTGTGTATATAATCCTAATTAAAAAAAAGATAAAAAATGTGTGTGAGTCACTGACATGTTTGAATCAGATAAGGGTTATTTACTTCTCAGCCTCCTTAACTATACTACAATGACAATAAATCACAGTCCATTCTTTGCCACATATGCTGACACTCATAAAAATGACACAAACCAATTTATACAACCTCTGCAAGCTTTGTGACGTCTCCAGTTTCTGTCCTTTTAGGTGTTCCCACATCTACATTGCATTAAAAGTTTATTGGAGGCACATGTGATAACACTTCAGCTGTATGACTCTGTTACCTGTACAGTGGCTATCAGAGAATGACAATTCCTCCTACCTACTTGACTGGACACAGTACACGGGACAAACATCAATCCTAGAGCACCAAGTCTAAGAGTACAGGTGCTTTTGACTTTAAGAGATACATATAAACTGTGGGATACAAAGGTGGGATGTGACTTTGACATATTTTGGGTAATCCTCATAAGTAAAAAATTATAATTTAACCAATTGGAGGTAGTTATTTATCAAAATTATGCTGATTAATAAGTCATAGATTTTAACAATAAAACTCATTTCTGACATTTATTATTCTAATACTCTAGTGTTGATCAAAATATGGATAATGGAAGCACTTGTAGCAGCTGCTCCAAAGTCTTACCTTTGAGAGTGCATGCAGCTGAACAGCCCTTCGGGGGTGGATTCCTGATTAGAGCAAGTAACTGCCTCTCCTACAGTGAAGTTTAGACCAGCACAGATATTTATGATACACTGTGGTGAACTATTTTAAAATAAATTATAAACATATTATTATCTTTTTGCAATTCAAGAAGTGACATTTAGACCAGCACAGATACTTATAATACACTGTGATGAACTATTTTAAAATAAATTATGGACAATGTATTATCATCTTTTCTCAATTCAAGAAGATAAACGATTTCATTCTCCACATACTTGATTTGCCTAATATTACTTTAAAGGCTGTTAAAGTTGCAAAACTGCCTTAATTTCAACAGTCATTAGTTTTTGCTTCAGTTTATTTTATTGGTCAATATACTGTGTGTGTAACCAATTGATTAATTAACTCACTCGGAGATGCCCCAGACATACTTTACTGAGAAAGTGAAGCTACCAGACAGGAATTCATTCATCTCTTCACAATCAGAGTTTTCAGCCTACCTCCATCTGGGTTACTGCTTCCCTTGAATTGATTCCCAGGTTCTTGAGCTCTGGATCCCATCTTCTCTAGTCTTTTCAGTACTTTCATCTTTACCATTCTCTCTCCCTTTCTTGCTCTTTCTCCTGAAGCATCTTTTTCTTTTCTTTTCTCCTAGTGATATGGTTTGGCTGTGTTACCACCCAAATCTCATCTTGAATTGTACCTCCCATAATTCTCACCTGTCATGGGAGGGACCCGGTGAGAGGTAATTGAACCGTGGGGCAGGTTTTTTCCCCATGCTGTTCTCGTGGTAGTGAGTAAGTCTCACGAGATCTGATCATTTTATAAATGGGATTTCCCCGGTACAAGCTCTTTCTTGCTTGCCACCATATAGAACTTCCCTTCGCTTTTCCTTTGTGTTTTACCATGATTGTGAGGTCTCCCCAGCCATGTGGAACTGTGAGTCTATTAAACCTCTTTCCTTTATAAATTACTCAGTCTTGGATATGTCTTTATTAGCAGTGTGAGAACAGAATAATACACATGGATTAACCGTTAATTTACAAAATGTGTTTTTTTCTTTCCCGACTTTAAAAAAGCTCTCCCTAAACTCATGCCTTTAACCAGGTACCATCTCCTCCCCTTCTTTCCTTGCGTGGCAAAATAACTGAAAGAAAACTTTCACTTCTTATTCCAAGTCTTTGATCTACCCATTCCTGCATGAGGCCAACTCCCTGCAACTTCACTGAATTCTCCCTTGGCGGGGTTATTACCAAATGCAATATTCAGATGTCTGTTTTCTGGTTCTTGGCCTCTCCACAGCACTGTATGCAGCTGACCACCTTGAGTACATGAAACACTTTTGTAACCCTGTTTTTCATGACACTACCCTTCCCTCAATTCTCGGTCCCTGACAGGCCACTTCTTCCCAGTTTCCTCTTCTGAATGTCTGTCAAATGCAGTGTTTTGAGCTCAGTCCTGGACCACTTTCTCTTACCTACATACACTCTCTCCAAAAGACTCTTATTTAGTCTTGGGTTTAAAAAAGTAGATATGGATGTTGGTGTCTCCCAAATTCATGCTCCAGCCTTGGCTTAACTTTGGTCTTTTATAAACTGCTGCCTACTTGAGATCTCTGTTAGGGTGTCTAGCCTAGGTTTTCTCTACATCTAAAATATGCAATGTAGTAGTCTTGATTTCTTGACACAAACCTGTTTCTTATCTTAGTGATAGCTGCGCTATTTCTCCATTACTCAAACCAAAGTCCTAGTGAGACAACTTTGAATCCTCTTTTCCTTTTTTCACCAAACTCAATCCAGGAAGTGAGTCCCTTTGCATTACCTCCAAATTACATCCACCTGCTTCCCTCTAGCCTCACTACTATTATGCTAATCCTTTATCCCTCCGGGAAGCTCCACCCCAGTCAGTTCAACAGGAGTGATAAATACAGAGATTAGGGCAGAGACATTTTGAGTACGGCCTTATAGGTTACAATAAGAAGTTTGGTCTTACTCTGAATTTGGTGGGAAACAACTTAAAGATTTTAAGTAGGAAGCAACATTATGTATATTTTTGAAGACCTCTGTAGGTGCCGTGTGGGAAATGAGGGATCCGTTGGAGTTGGGAAGGATTGTAGTAAAGGAGAGAAGGGAACGTGTCTGGGTGTTGTGTCAGCACCTGGACCAGCGTCAGGTGTAACTGAGTATGACTTTTGTTGAAGAGATTAATTCTCATATGAGATTAAAGCGAAGGTAGTGTCTCCTAGTTATCTCTTACATGCCTTTAAGGACGGATGACCAAGAAATGGAGGTTTTGTTAACATTGAATTTAGTGCTGTGATTTTGGGTGGCTTGGTAATGGCGTTCTCCTGACTTCAAAATTATTAGCTGAGTACAAGTCAGAGAAAGGACAGTCTTTTTTCTTTAAGGACCCTTGAGAGCTCTGTTCCATTTATCCATGGAATCCATAAGTTGAACACTCAAGATTCATGAAGTATGATTAAAAATCAGCTTTGTTTTTAACCCACACTCTTGATTTTTAAGAATGGTTAAGAAAGTACTTCTCTTGATTTGAACGAAAACTTGAATTGTCGCATGGATTTTCTGTTGTTTCTAGTTGATTAAAAAATTCTAGAATCTTTTGAAATTAGAAACATACTGTGAATTCAGTTATGATAGGTGTCTAATCTTACGTAGCAATTAAAACCATGAATTGGATGTGAAGTTCAATCTTCCTCCATCTTGGGCTTGCTGCATGAGGAAGACTGTGGTCAGGAGAGAGGTGGTTTCTTTTCTTACCCCATGATTGTGAACTATCAATATTCCATGTGAAAGGGAAGCATAGATGCAAATACATAAATCATTAGATGTATTAAGTAAAATATTGAATTGTAAAACATTCAGGGGAGGGACAGTTATGAAATATTTCCTATTGAAATAATTTTTGGAAAATCAAAGGATAGCTAATTCCCTAAGTGACTTTGTAACATTGTGGCTAGAAGTTAAACCAGATCTCTCAGAATGCTTTCTAATCCTATAGTTTGCCATATGATTTTATGAATAAAAGATTAAAATTCATTTTGTTTAGTCAGAAGCTATTGGCATAAAATATCAATTACTTGTTTCTGTCAAAAACAGTTTCACTAGACAAAGTTGAGTCCCTTTTGCTAATTTAGTGTTTGTTTTAAATTTGAGCAGATTATATTTCCAAAAGGAATTTAAATTTTAAACCAGGGCACTATTTTTACAATGTGTTACCAAAGGTTTTTATATGATAATTCATTGTTCATAATCTTTGAGTAGTTCATATATTCTCATAAAACAATTAATAACTAGTTTCAGTTAATAGTTAAGAAACATTTGGATTTGGAAGGCAAATGGCTACAATCTTACTGATTTTATGAATTGTCCCCTTATTCAGAGCTAAAACAAAAATAGAATTTTTCATTTTAAGGTAAATTCCATGAAATTACTTGATATTTTGAGTCCAAAGCTGTGAGCTATTTGGTCTAGTTACAGCCAACTAATTATAAGCACTTATGAGACTTGATTAGTTGTTATTTAAAATGAGAAATGCCACAAATCAATTCAAATACTATTATATTGCTTACTTACTTAAAAGCGTTATTTTTTGAGCATAGTGATTAATTCTTTGGTAATCATGTTTCCATGCTTTACAAATCCTCCCTGTTGGAACATAATATGCAGTTTAAAGATAAAACCATTGAAACAGGCCCAGAAGAATTTAATACACAAACTTTGGCATAAACCAGACATGGATTTCTATCAGCTTGGCACCAAACATTTCTGCATATTTGAAAAGCTAACCATGATTTTTTATTACTTTTTATGTGAATGTACTTTATTACTTAGTTTAGCATTTTGATTTGTTTACATGTTACTTTGACAGGTTGCTTCAAAGATGGTCAACATTATGAAGAGGGATCAGTAATTAAAGAAAACTGCAACTCCTGGTAATAAATTTAAGTGGCACAGAACTGAGTTCTACTGTCTGTGTATGTTTTCTTCAAATAAAAGAAATATTTGTGAAACAAAACATATTTAAGTACATATAGACAGAATCATATGTCATAAGACATCACATACCTGTAACTTTTTGTAAGTATATTTAATTTTAAGAAATTTTGAAAATTTAATCATGAATGTCTTTTAATGTTTGAGGTTGATGTTCTAGATAATAAATCTTCATCATACAGCAGGTCTGCATTATACCTCTTAATAATAATATTCTGATATCCTACAGGCAAATTGTGTTTTTAAGCACAATAACTATATAAAAGCAGGCTGCTTTAAAAGGACTAGCCTGCGGAAAGTTTCCAAATACAAGTACATTGAATCTACTGTCCAAATTGGCTTATGTTTTCAAACTTTACGGATGTGTGATCATATCATTTGTTAATTGCCTGGAGTAGAGGATAACAGCATCGTGAGTGGTAGCTAACGTATGTTTTACCATTCATTCTTGCCAAGAATCAAATAACCATATGGCTAACATTAATCAAGAAATTACATTTTATGCCTTAACAATGTGTAATTCTTGTTACTAATTAAAATACACTTCATAAAGACCAAGCCACTTTTGTAACTGTCATGTCTTTGCAGCACATGCTCAGGACAGCAATGGAAATGTTCCCAGCACGTATGCCTTGTTCGTCCAGAATTAATTGAACAGGTCAATAAAGGAGACTATGGGTGAGAGAAATCTTGCTTTATATGCTTCTTGACACTCCCATTTACTCTTCAGGTTTCAATGTATTGCTTGGTTTCTATGAATGGTCATTGTTTAAAAAGAAAGAGTGGGAGAGAAATAGGAAGGGAGATAGAAAACGTAGAACTGGAATGCAAAGGTAAACATTCAATAACATTAAATAATTAAAATGAACAAATGAGAAATCTAGAGCATAGCTCTAAATTATCTGGGAAAGAGTATTGTCATAGTGTAGGTAAGGGAAGTCTAGGGAAAGCTACTTTGGATAAGTATTTAGTCAAAATCAGGAAGTCAGCAAAACTGATTTAATCGTAATAACCTTCTCTGCCTCTGCTGCTGCCCTGACCAAGCCAATCACATGGTTAGCTATCATGGGTAGAATCTGACCTTAAAAGGATGGTAGTCGATCTTGACCCCCCCAAATAACAAGCCAATCTAAATAATTTCAATGAAATAATGGATATCTAGCCAATGTCATTTACAGTTGAATCAAAAGGCAGATTGAGCTACTTTACTTTGCTGGTGCACTAAAGATAGGGATGATTGACACTGAAACATTGGAAATAGCTGATGCTCTCGTACAAACCGATAGATTAGGTGGCTTCTCCATTTACACAGAGGGAATTAAGATGTAGGCACTGGCTCAGTGAGGTGTCTTACACCTGTAATCCCAGCACTTTGGGATGCTGAGGCAGGCGGGTGGATCTCTTGAGGCCAGGAGTTCAAAACCAGCCTGGACAACATAGTGAAACACTGTCTCTACTAAAAATACAGAGAAAAAAAAAAAATAACTGGGCATGGTGGTGCATGCCGGTAATCCCAGTTACTTGGAAGTCTAAAGCACAAGCATCACGGGAGCCTGGGAGGTGGAGGTTTCAGTGAGCCAAGATTGTGCCACTATACTCCAGCCTGGGCTATGGGGGATAAAATGCTGCTTCAAAAAAAGAAAAAAAATAAAGAGAAAAAGAGATAGGCACCAACACTGACTGTTATTACAGAACTAAAAGGAAGAGGAACAAGCTAGCTGGTATCTGCTTCAGAATTTGTCTGCTGCCATTGATCGAATCTTGATATACCCTTGATAACATCTTCTACATTTCTGGAAAATACTTAACATAAAAAGATCTATTATCAAGCAGTTAGAAAAGTGAAATACTCTTGAGATGGATTTTTATAAAATAGAAGTGTAATCTCCTTCCACACATAACATGTTGTTTCCCAGCATAAGGGGAACACTGAATTTCAGTATATTCAAAGTTTTTTTTTTTTCTTGTAAGATAACAAAATATAGAAAGTCACGTTTGTTGATATTAATATTTTTAAACCATTCTCAATTTCTCTCTCTGTGTGTGTGTGTGTGTTAAACCAATATTTTAGATGATAACTTGATTACATTTTAAGTATTTCCAGGGAAAAAATTATAATTTTCTGAGGCTAAATCATATTTAAATTATTTGAAGAACATGAGAGTATGTGTCACCTTGAGAAATTATTTGAATCAGATTCTTGAAAAGGTTCAAATGCTAGGCCTAATTAACATACATTTCCAAGAAACCAAAACAGAGCAGCCTAGCTTTCCACTGGTAAAAAGCATATGGGAAACTATAGTCCAAAAAAATCTGGTACGCTTAAGAAAGTACACTTAGGACTACAAAAGTTATTGGAAATGCTATTAGGTTGGTGCAAAAGTAATGGTGATTTTGGCCAAAACTACCATTACTTTTTGCAGCAACCTAGTATCTTCCTTGGAAGGAATAACTTTCTTTCCCTGATATATTTACTTGGAGCATAGTCTAGGACTACTTAACAGGCATGAACTTTGCATTTTGGTAGCAAATATTGAAACATCACAGAACTTTAAAAGAGTAGAAAGTGAAAGATAATAGAGCAAAAGGAAACATACAAAAACCAAAGGAAAAAAGTTAAGTAAAAAGAATAAGCTATAAAGACAAAAAATAAAACTAAAATTATGTACCCGGGCAAAAAAGAGGGAAAGTCCTTCAATTTAAAAGAAAGTTCTGATTCTCAGCTATTCACTCATTATGATGCTCAAATTGTTTTTCTGCATGAAAATATAATCATGTCATTTAATATTTATTAAGTGCTTTTTAAAATAGCCTGTATCAAATATGCGATATTTACTTTAAAACATTTCTTTCCCACATCTTGACAGTATTTTAGATCCAAGTCCTTACTTAGTCTATGTAATTTCATAGTGAGCTGAGATCACGTCACTGCACTCCAGCCTGGGCCACAGAGTGAAATTCCGTCTCAAACAAACTTTCATGATATCAATTCTACCACTTTCTGTTGGGTAAAGCAAGTTACTAGACCAGCTTACATTCAAAGGCTAGATAAGTAGATTCTTTCTTATGAACTCAAAATTTGGTCTACTGGATAAGTTGGCTTTGATTTACTTCAGTGATTATTTATTCTCTGTATTACTTTTTAATGCAGTCAGTTGATATTAATAATCCTATGTTCCCCTGCTGGCATTGCTGAGGATACAAATAAATAATTTCAGCCTGGCGTGGTGGCTTATGCCTGTAATCCCAGCTCTTTGGGAGGCCAACAGGAGTGGATCACTTGAGGTCGGGAGTTCGAGACCAGCCTGGCCAACATGGTGAAACCCTGTCTTTACCAAAAATACAAAAATTAGTCGAGTGTGGTGGCATGGGCCTGTAGTCCCAGCTACTCAGGAGGTGAAGGCACTAGAATTGCTTGAATCCAGGAGGTAAAGGTTTCAGTGAGCTGAGATCACGCTGCTGTACTCCAGCCTGGGCCACAGAGTGAAATTCCATCTCAAACAAAACAAAACAAAAGACAAATAATTTATATCTTAAAGGAATTTACCATCTAGTTGAGGAGCCAACATTGTCATACCTTTATAAAAGGATTTCTAATAATAGGGCAGAATATAAGTGCTAAATTAGTGGCACAAGTAATAATCAAGTTAGTGGAATAAAGGGAGATACATAAGTATTTTCATTATCTGCTGGTGTATAACAAACCATTCCAGGATTCAGCATTTTAAAGCAATAAGCTTTCTGACTTTTCACATTAGCAGTGTGGAATAGATTCAACTGTGGAATAGATTCTTTGGCTGCTCTTTTCTAGAATTACTCTTGTGTCTATAGAGCCTCAACAGAGACTGAATTGTCTGAGATGGCCTCACACTATGTCTTGTGGTTGGTGCTGCTTGTTATTTGGGCCATGTGTCTCCAGTAGGCTAGCTTTGGCATCTCCTCATAATTATTGTACTAATGAGGCACAAGTCCAAGGTGCACAAGTCTCCCTTGAAGCTTATACTTGAAACTTTCATGATATCAATTCTACCACTTTCTGTTGGGTAAAGCAAGTTACTAGACCAGCTTACATTCAAAGGCTAGATAAGTAGATTCTTTCTTAGGAACTCAAAATTTGGTCTACTGGATAAGTTGGCTTTGATTTTTCACTGGTTTCTCAAAACCAGCTCACCCCAAACTGCAGTGATTGACTCCTTCCTATTCTTATTTACTGGCATCTTGCTCTATCTGGTTAACTTGAAAATTCAAAGTCAGTTTGATTCTTTGTTTCTTTTACTCTCAGTCAGTAGGTATTGCTAGCTGCCATACTAAAAGTTTCTCTTGGATATTTACTTCTTCCATTCTAGACTATAGTCTAATGCGTTTCTTTATCAAGCCTAGTTTGAAATGACCTGAC
Source organism: Saguinus oedipus (assembly GCA_031835075.1). Taxonomy (NCBI): domain Eukaryota; kingdom Metazoa; phylum Chordata; class Mammalia; order Primates; family Cebidae; genus Saguinus; species Saguinus oedipus. The sequence goes on from CM063172.1 coordinate 64,713,542, forward strand.
TTGTCTCTATTTTCAGAAATTCTCAATGGTACTCTGCTGCTTGTGAAATACAATTATTGCCCTTAGCATAAATAACTTGTTGGTCCAAAAGTTTTTTTACTACCTTACCTTTTATACCATTTTTGGCCCTTGTGTCCCTATCCTCTCTCCTAGTTTAAGCATTTAACTTATCTGTCATTCCCTAAACATGCCATCCAATTTCAAACCTGTGTGCTTTGCTCAAGAGTTGCCTTTACTTTAAATAAATGCTCTCTTCTTTTATATCTGGTCACCAAACTTATCCTCAGCCTTCCAGATAGAGTACTAAATTTGCTTTATGTAAAAATGTGTCAACTCCTTCAGGCAGAGTTATGTTTGAATCTTTTGATCATATTTTGATCTACTGCTAACAAATGACACAGGCTGAAGTCATTTCTATCTTTGTGGTCTTTCTTAAGGTATGAATTTCTTGAATGTAGAGAAATTTATTCATATTTAGGTTCTCAGTATTTATCAGAGAATATGATACACAAATTCAGAAAGTTCAATAAGTGCTGAATTGGGTTAAATGAAAGTTATGAGTCTAAGTGAAGAAGGATGTGATAGGTTAATCATACCTTTCACATTTTTTGAGCATATCTCACAGTAGAACATACATTTTATTTGTGATCTAGTACACAAACGTGCACACACATCAACACACCCAGACACACACACACACACACACATACACACAGAACTTACCCTCACTATTTGTAATAAACTCTATTTCCTATTATTTCACCTTCCATTTTATTTTCTTAAATTATCACCCTGCTCACCAAATTTAGTGCTTAATTAAATAACCTATGAATATCTCTGACCTGATGTTTGAAACCTACTAATGTAGGGCAACAAAAACATACTTTACTAATGTCACTGTGTTGCCCAAGGCAAATCTTGTCAACCTTTTGAATTATACAGTATCTCTTAAATTCAGAAGTTCCCTTATTGAGATTCCTTGGGTAATGAAGATTGCATTTTAAATTGTAGCTGAGTTTCTAAAGATTTTATGAACTAACAGATCTTACACAAAAGAAAAGCATTAACTTGCCAGATATATTATTATTATTATTTTTTAATCATACTTTAGGTTATGGGGTACATGTGCAGATCATGCAGGATTGTTGCATAAGTACATACATGGCAAGGTGGTTTGTTACTTTCATCCCCCCATCACCTATATCTAGTATTTCTTTCTTCTTTGTCCCTCCCCACCTGCCCCACCACTGCTGTCCCTCCCCTAGACCCCTCCATTGACTACAGTGTGTGATGCTCCCCTCCCTGTGTCCACATGTTCTAATTGTTCAATACCCACCTATGAGTGATAACATACAGTATTTGGTTTTCTGTTCTTGTATCAGTTTGATGAGAATGATGGTCTCCAAATTCATCCACATCCCTATGAAGGACACGAACTCATCTTTTTTTATGGCTGCATAGTATTCCATGGTGTATATGTGCCACATTTTCTCTATCCATTCTATCAATGATGAACATTTGGGTTGGTTCCAGGTCTTTACTATTGTAAACAGTGTCACAATGAACATACGTGTGCATGTGTTTTTATAATAGAACAATTTGTATTTCCTTGTGTATATACCCAGTAATGGAATTACTGGGTCAAATGGTATTTCTATTTCTGGGTCCTTGGGGAATTGCCACACTGTCTTCCACAATGGTTCAACTAATTTATACTCCCACCAACAGTGTAAAAGTGTTCCTATTTCTCCCATTTTCTCCAGCATCTGTTTTCTCCAGATTTTTTAATGATTGCCATTCTAACTGGTGTATGATGATACATGAATGTGGTTTTGATTTGCATTTCTCTAATGGCCAGTGATGATGAGCATTTTTTTCATATGTTTGTTGGCCTCATATATGTCTTCTTTTGTAAAATGTCTGTTCATATCCTTTGCCTACTTTTGGATGGATTTGTTTGCTTTTTTCTTGTAAATCTGTTTTAGTTCTTTGTAGATTCTGGATATTAGCCCTTTGTCAGATGCGTAGATTGCAAATTTTTTTTCCCCATTCTATTGGTTGCTGGTTCACTCTAATGATTGTTTCCTTTGCTGTACACAAGTTCTGGAGTTTAATTAGATCCCATTTGTCTATTTTGGCTTTTGTTGCCATTGCTTTTGGTGTTTTAGTCATGAAGTCCCTGCCTATGCCTAAGTCCTGAATGGTTTTGCCTAAATTTTTTTCATGGGTTTTTATGGTGTTAGGTCTTATGTTTAGATTTTTAATCCATCTGGAGTTAATTTTAGTGTATAGTGTCAAGAAGGGGTCTAGTTTCTGCTTTCTGCACATAGCTAGCCAGTTTTCCCAACACCATTTATTAAACAGGCAATCCTTTCTCAATTGCTTGTTTCTGTCAGGTTTATCAAAGATCAGATGATTGTAGATGTGTGGTGTTGCTTCTGAGGCCTCTGTTCTGTTCCATTGGTCTATGTCTCTGTTTTGGTATCAGTACCATGCTGTTTTGATTACCGTAGCCTTGTAGTATAATTTGAAGTCAGGCAGCATGATGCCTCCTGCTTTGTTCTTTTTGCTTAGGATTGATTTGGCTATGTGAGCTCTCTTTTGGTTCTATATGAAGTTTGAAATGTTTTTATCCAGTTCTGTGAAGGTCATTGGTAGCTTGATGGGAATAGCATTGAATGTATAAATAACTTTGGGCAGTATGGCCATTTTCATGATGTTGATTCTTCCCAGCCATGAATCAACAAACAGATGTTTCTCCATCTGTTTGTGTCCTCTCTTATTTCATTGAGCAGTGGTTTGTAGTTCTCCTTGGAGAGGTCCTTTACATCTTTTGTTAGTTATGTTCCTACACATTTTATTCTCTTTGTAGCAATTGTGAATGGAAGTTCACTTTTGATTTGGCTCTCTGTCTATTATTGGTGTATAGAAATGTCTGTGATTTCTGCACATTGATTTTGTATCCTGAGACTTTGCTGAAGTTGCTTATCAGTTTCAGGAGATTTTAGGCTGAGATGATGGGGTCTTCCTTTTTTTTTTTTTTAATTTTATTTTTAAATTTTTATTGCATTATAGGTTTTGGGGTACATGTGCAGAACGTGCAAGATAGTTGCATAGGTACACACATGGCAGTGTGTTTTGCTGCCTTCCTCCCCTTCACCCACACTTGGCATTTATCCCCAGGCTATCCCTCCCCAGCCCCCCCGATGTCCCACCCCCATTCCCCCCAATAGACCCCAGTGTGTAGTAGACCCCCTCCCTGTGTCCATGTGTTCTCATTTTTCTCACCCGCCTATGAGTGAGAATATGTGGTATTTCTTTTTCTGTTCTTGTGTCAGTTTGCTGAGAATGATGTTGTCCAGATTCATCCATGTCCTTACAAAGGACACAAACTCATCATTTTTGATTGCTGCATAATATTCCATGGTGTATATATGCCACATTTTCCCAGTCCAGTCTATCATCGATGGGCATTTGGGTTGGTTCCAGGTTTTTGCTATTGTAAACAGTGCTGCAATGAACATTCGTGTGCATGTGTCCTTATAGTAGAACGATTTATAGTCCTTTGGATATATACCCAGTAATGGGATTGCTGGGTCAAATGGAATTTCTATTTCTAGGTCCTTGAGGAATCGCCACACTGTCTTCCACAATGGTTGAACTAATTTACACTCCCACCAACAGTGTAAGAGTGTTCCTATTTCTCCACATCCTCTCCAGCATCTGCTGTCTCCAGATTTTTTAATGATCGCCATTCTAACTGGCGTGAGATGGTATCTCACTGTGGTTTTGATTTGCATCTCTCTAATGACCAGTGATGATGAGCATATTTTCATATATTTGTTGGCCTCATGTATGTCATCTTTTGTAAAGTGTCTGTTCATATCCTTTGCCCATTTTTGAATGGGCTTGTTTGTTTTTTTCCAGTAAATCTGTTTGAGTTCTTTGTAAATTCTGGCTATCAGCCCTTTGTCAGATGCGTAAACTGCCAAGATTTTTTTCCCATTCTGATGGTTGCTGATTCACTCTAGTGACTGTTTCTTTTGTTGTGCAGAAGCTGTGGAGTTCAATTAGGTCCCATTTGTCTATTTTGGTTTTTGTTGCCAGTGCTTTAGGTGTTTTGGTCATGAAGTACTTGCCTACTCCTATGTCCTGAATGGTTTTGCCTAGATTTTCTTCTAGGGTTTTTATGGTGTCAGGTCTTATGTTTAAGTCTTTAATCCATCTGGAGTTAATTTTAGTGTAAGGTGTCAGGAAGGGGTCCAGTTTCTGCTTTCTGCACATGGATAGCTAGTTTTCCCAACAGCATTTATTAAACAGGGAATCCTTTCCCCATTGCTTGTTTTTGTCTGGTTTATCAAAGATTATATGGTTGTAGATATGTTGTGTTGCCTCCGATGCCTCTGTTCTGTTCCATTGGTCTATATCTCTGTTTTGGTACTGGTACCATGCTGTTTTGATTACTGTAGCCTTGTAGTATAGTTTGAAGTCTGGTAGTGTGATGCCTCCCGCTGTGTTCTTTTTGCTTAGAATTGACTTGGCTATGCGGGCTCTCTTTTGGTTCCATATGAAGTTCATGGTGTTTTTTTTCCAGTTCTGTGAAGAAATTCAATGGTAGTTTGATGGGGATAGCATTGATTGTGTAAATTACTTTGGGCAGTATAGCCATTTTCACGATATTGATTCTTCCTAACCACGGACATGGAATGTTTCTCCATCTGTTTGTGTCCTCTCTTATTTCGTTGAGCAGTTGTTTGTAGTTTTCTTTAAAGGGGTCCCTTACGTTCCTTGTGAGTTGTATTCCTAGGTATTTTATTTTCTTTGTAGCAATTGTGAATGGCAGTTCGTTTTTGATTTGGTTCTCTTTAAGTCTGTTATTGGTTTATAGGAATGCTTGTGATTTTTGCACATTGATTTTATATCCTGAGACTTTGCTGAAGTTGCTTATCAGTTTCAGGAGCTTTTGTGCTGAGGTGATGGGGTCTTCTAGGTATACCATCATGTCATCTGCAAATAGAGACAATTTGGCTTCCACCTTTCCTATTTGAATACCCTTTATTTCTTTTTCTTGCCTGATTGCTCTGGCTAGAACTTCCAGTACTATGTTGAATAGGAGTGGTGAGAGAGGGCATCCTTGTCTAGTGCCGGATTTCAAAGGGAATGCTTCCAGTTTTTGCCCATTCAGTATGATATTGGCTGTTGGTTTGTTGTAAATAGCTTTTATTACTTTGAGATATGTTCCATCAATACCAAGTTTATTGAGGGTTTTTAGCATAAAGGGCTGTTGAATTTTGTCAAAGGCCTTCTCTGTGTCAATTGAGAAAATCATGTGGTTTTTGTTTTTGGTTCTGTTAATGTGCTGAATGACGTTTATAGACTTGTGTATGTTGAACCAGCCTTGCATCCCCAGGATGAATCCTACTTGATCATGATGGATAAGTTTTTTAATGTGCTGTTGCAATCTGTTTGCCAGTATTTTATTGAAGATTTTTGCATCTATGTTCATCATGGATATTGGCCTGAAGTTTTGTTTTCTTGTTGAGTCTCTGCCGGGTTTTGGTATCAGGATGATGTTGGTCTCATAAAATGATTTGGGAAGGGTTCCCTCTTTTTGAATTATTTGGAATAGTTTCAGAAGGAATGGTACCAGATCCTCTTTGTGTGTCTGGTAGAATTCGGCTGTGAACCCATCTGGACCTGGGCTTTTTTTTGTGTGGTAGGCTCTTAATTGCTGCCTCAACTTCAGACCTTGTTATTGGTCTATTCATAGTTTCGGCTTCCTCCTGGTTTAGGCTTGGGAGGACACAGGCGTCCAGGAATTTATCCATTTCTTCCTGGTTTACTAGTTTATGTGCATAGAGTTGTTTGTAGTATTCTCTGATGATGGTTTGAATTTCTGTGGAATCTGTGGTGATTTCCCCATTATCGTTTTTTATTGCATCTATTTGGTTGTTCTCTCTTTTCTTTTTTATCAGTCTGGCTAGTGGTCTATTTTGTTGATCTTTTCGAAAAAACAGCTCTTGGATTTATCGATTTTTTGAAGGGTTTTTCGTGTCTCTATCTCCTTCAGTTCTGCTCTGCTATTAGTTATTTCTTGTCTTTGGCTAGGTTTTGAGCTTTTTTGATCTTGCTCCTCTAGCTCTTTCAATTTTGATGATAGGGTGTCAATTTTGGATTTCTCCACTCTTCTCATGTGGGCACTTATTGCTATATATTTTCCTCTACAGACTGTTTTAAATGTGTCCCAGAGATTCTGGTACGTTGTGTCTTCATTCTCGTTGTTTTCGAAGAACTTCTTTATTTCTGCCTTCATTTCATTGTTTATCCAATCAACATTCAAGAGCCAGTTGTTCAGTTTCCATGAAGCTGTGTGGTTCTGACTTATTTTCTGAATTCTGAGTTCCAACTTGATTGCACTGTGGTCTGAGAGACTGTTTGTTATGATTTCAGTTGTTTTGCATTTGCTGAGGAGTGCTTTACTTCCAATTATGTGGTCAATTTTGGAGTAGGTGTGATGTGGTGCTGAGAAGAATGTATATTCTGTGGATTTGGGGTGGAGAGTTCTGTAAATGTCTATCAGGTTTGCTTGTTCCAGGTCTGTGTTCAAGTCCTGGATATCCTTGTTAATTTTCTGTCTGGTTGATCTGTCTGATATTGACAGTGGAGTGTTAAAGTCTCCCACTATTATTGTGTGGGAGTCTAAGTCTCTTTGTAAGTCCTTGAGAACTTGCCTTATATATCTGGGTGCTCCTGCATTGGGTCCATATATATTTAGGATCGTTAGCTCTTCTTGTTGTATCGATCCTTTTACCATTATGTAATGACCTGCTTTGTCCCTTTTGATCTTTGTTGCTTTAAAGTCTATTTTATCAGAGACAAGAATTGCAACTCCTGCTTTTTTGCTCTCCATTTGCTCGGTAAATCGTCCTCCATCCCTTTATTTTGAACCTTTGTGTATCCTTGCGTGTGAGGTGGGTTTCCTGGATACAGCACACCGATGGGTTTTGGTTTTTTATCCAATTTGCCAGTCTGTGTCTTTTGATTGGTGCATTTAGCCCATTTACATTTAGGGTTAATATTGTTATGTGTGAATTTGATACTGCCATTTTGATGCTAGCTGGCTGTTTTGCCCATTGGTTCATGTAGATTCTTCATTTTGTTGATGCTCTTTAGCATTTGGTATGCTTTTAGGATGGCTGGTACTGGTTGTTTCTTTCTATGTGTAGTGCCTCTTTCAGGAGCTCTTGTAAAGCAGGCCTAGTGGTGACAAAATCTCTGAGTACTTTCTTGTTCATGAAGGATTTTATTTTTTCTTCACTTATGAAGCTCAGTTTGGCTGGATATGAAATTCTGGGTTGAAAGTTCTTTTCTTTAAGGATGTTGAATATTGGCCCCCACTCTCTTCTGGCTTGTAGAGTCTGCCGAGAGATCTGCTGTGAGTCTGATGGGCTTCCCTTTGTGGGTGACCCGACCTTTCTCTCTGGCTGCCCTTAGTATTTTCTCCTTCATTTCAACCCTGGTGAATCTGACGATTATGTGCCTTGGGGTTGCTCTTCTTGTGGAGTATCTTTGTGGTGTTCTCTGTATTTCCTGGAGTTGAGTATTGACCTGTCTTGCTAGGTTGGGGAAATTTTCCTGGATAATATCCTGAAGAGTGTTTTACAGCTTGGATTCATTCTCTTCATCACATTCTGGTACACCTATCAAACATAGGTTGGGTCTCTTCACATAGTCCCACATTTCTTGGAGATTTTGTTCATCCCTTTTTGCACTTTTTTCTTTAATCTTGGTTTCTCATTTTATTTCATTGAGTTGATCTTTGACTTCTGATATTCTTTCTTCTGCTTGGTCAATTCGGCTGTTGAAACTTATGCATGCTTCACGAAGTTCTCGTGTTGTGTTTTTCAGCTCCTTCAATTCATTCATATTCCTCTCTAAGTTGTCCATTCTTGTTATCATTTCCTTGAATCCTTTTTCAAATCTTTTTTCAAGGTTCTTAGTTTCTTTGCACTGATTTAGAACGTGTTCTTTTAGCTCACTGAAGTTTCTCATTATCTACTTTCTGAAGTCTGATTCCGTCATTTTGTCACACTCATTCTCTGTCCAGCTTTGTTCCCTTGTTGGTGAGGAGTTTTGGTCCTTTGTAGGAGGTGAAGTGTTTTGGTTTCGGGTGTTTTCCTCCTTTTTGCGCTGGTTTCTTCCCATCTTTGCAGATTTATCCACCTGTCGTCTTAGTAGTTGCTGATTTTTCAATTGGGTCTCTGTGTGGACGCCCAGATTGTTGATGATGAGGTATTTCTGTTACTTAGTTTTCCTTCTAATGGTCTAGCCCCTCTGCTGTACAAGTGATGAGGTCCACTCCAGGCCCTGGTTGTCTAGGGTACACCTGTAGTAGCTGCAGAACAGTGTGGAATGCTACCAGTTTCTTCTTCTGCTATCTTTGTTTCAGAATGATGCCCGCCTAATGCCAGTCTGATTAGTCCTTTTTTGGGGTGACTCTTTGGATATACAGGGGTCAGGGAGCTGCTTGAGGAGACGGCCTGTGCTTTATAGGAGCTCCAGTGCTGAGCTGTGAGCTCCGTTGTTCATTCAGGGTTGTTGGGAGGATGTGTTTATGTCTGCTGCAACAGAACTCAAAGACCCCCCCCTTTTTTTCCCCCTTAGATGCTCTGTCTCAGGGAGTTGGGGCTTTCTTTATGAGCATCTGTTGCACTGTCCTGCCCAGCTAGGAGGCAGTCTATTCACTATTTGCCTGCTGGGGCTTCGCCCTGCTAGTGCGGGTCTGCCCTGTTGCCGCGGGGCTCCATTCTGCTGTGGCGTGCTCTGCCCTGCTGGCAGAGTCTCTCTGTTATGGCAGGTTGCCTAGGCAACAGCAGGCTGCGTCAGCCCTGGGTGGTACTTCAGTAGGGGCGGATTGTGTCCGTAGTGGCGGACACCCCTCCCCCACCGGGCTGCACCGTCCTAGATGCCAGCAGCAAAACTCTCAGCCCTGAGTGCCTCAAATCACCACCCTGCTTGTCCCCGTGAGGGTGGGACCTGCCGAGCCCGATCACCCAGCTCCCTGCCTCAGAGTCCGTCCTCTCTCTCTCTTCCTCTTCCTAAGCTAAACAGTTGACTCTCTCACTGGCGCCCCAGTAGCCTGCTGATAGGGCACTGGGATCCGTGCGATCTCCCGTGTCGCTGCCCACTGCACCGGCTCAGATCACGTTTCCCAGGAATCTCCTGGTCTGGCTCATTGTCCAAGTCCTGTTCAATCAGATGGACATGTCAATCTGCCCTTCCAAATCTCAGATTGCTGGTTTAACAGGGCACCTGGACCAGTGAGTTTTGTGCCTGGTGCCACGTTGCTGCGTGAGCTGGCTGCACTAGCATCCCGTGTCTCTCCCACACCTGGGACTTTAACGTTCTGTGGGTAAAAAAGGTCCATCCGAGAATGCAGCTAGGACTCACCCTCTGTGCCTTCACTGAGAGCTGCAATCCTGAGTTGCCTCTTGGAAGCCTTCTAAACAATCATGTCATCTGCAAATAGAGAAAATTTGACTTCCTCTCTTCCTGTTTGAATACCCTTTATTTCTTTCTCTTGCCTGATTGCCCTGGCTAGGACTTCCAATCCTATATTGAATAGTAGTGGTGAGAGAGGGCATCCTTGTCTTGTGCCAGATTTCAAAGGAATGCTTCCAGTTTTTGCCCATTCAGTATGATATTGGCTGTAGGTTTCTCATAAATGGCTCTTATTATTTTGTGATACATACCATCAATACCTACTTTATTGAGGGTTTTTAGCAGAAAGGGCTGTTGAATTTTGTCAAAGGCCTTTTCTGCATCTATTGAGATAATCATGTGGTTTTTGTCTTTGGTTCTGTTTATGTGGTGGATTACATTTATAGACTTTCATATGTTGAACCAGCCTGGCATCCCCAGGATGAAGCCTACTTGATTATGATGAATAAGCTTTTTGATTTGCTGTTGCATTCTGTTTGCCAATATTTTATTGAAGATTTTTGCATCAATGTTCATCATGGATATTGGCCTGAAGTTTTCTTTTTTGTTTGTGTTTCTGCCCAATTTTGGTGTTAGGATGAAATTGGTCTCATAAAATGAGTTGGGGAGCATTCACTCCTTTTGTATTGTTTGGAATAGTTTCAGAAGAAATGGTATCAGCTCCTCTTTGTATGTCTGGTAAACCTGTCTGGACCTGGGCTTTTTTTAGTTAGTAGGCTATTAATTGCTGCCTCAACTTCAGCCCTTGTTATTGGTCTATTCAGGGATTCAACTTCTTTCTGGTTTAGTCTTGGAAGAGTGCAAGTGTCCAGGACTTTATCCATTTCCTCCATATTTACAGGTTTGTGTGCATAGATTTGTTTGTAGTAATCTCTAATGGTAGTATTTCTGTGGAATTGGTGGTGATGTCCTCTTTATCATTTTTTATTGCATCTATTTGATTGTTCTCTCTTTTCTTTTATTAGTCTGGCTAGTGGTCTATCTATTTTGCTGACGTTTTCAAAAAACCATCTCCTGGATTTACTGATTTTTTGAAGGGTTTTTTTTTGTGTCTCTATCTTCTTCAGTTCTTCTCTGATCTTAGTTATTTCTTGTCTTCTGCTAGCTTTTGAGTTTTTGATCTTGCTCCTCTAGCTCTTTCAATTTTCATGATAGGGTGTCAATTATAGACTTTGTTTTGCTCCTCATGTGGGCATTTGTTGCTATGAATTTTCCTCTACACCCTACTTTAAATGTGTCCCAGAGATTCTGGTATGTTGTGTCTTCATTCTCATTGGTTTTGAAGAACATCTTTATTTCTGCCTTCATTTCATTATTTACCCAGTCAACATTCAGGAGCCAGTTGTTTAGTTTTCATGAAGTTGTGCGGTTTGGAGTTAGTTTCTTAATCCTGAGTTCTAATTTGATCACACTGTGGTCTGAGAGACTGTTTGCTATAATTTCCATTCTTTTTCATATGCTGAGGAGTGATTTACTTCCAATTATGTGGTCAATTTTAGAGTAAGTGAGATGTGGTGCTGAGAAGAATGTGTATTCTGTGGATTTGGGGCTAAGGGTTCTGTAAATGTCTATTAAGTTCACTTGGTCCAGATCTGCATTCAAGTCCTGGATTTCCTTGTTGATTTCTGTCTCATCAATCTAATATTGACAGTGGAGTGTTAAAATCTCCCACTATTATTGTCTGGGAGTCTAAGTCTCTTTTTGTAGGTCATTAAGGACTTGCTTTATGTATCTAGGTGCTCCTGTATTGGGTGCATATATATTTAGGATGTATTTAGCTCTTCTTTTTGTATTGATCCCTTTACCATTATGTAATGTCCTCCTTTGTCTCTTTTGATTTTTGTTCATTTAAAGTCTGTTTTATCAGAGAGTAGGATTGCCACCCCTGCTTTTTTTGCTCCCAATTTGCTTGGTAAATCTTCTTCCATCATGTTATTTTGAGTCTATGTGTGTCTTTGCACATGAGATGGGTTTCCTGAATACAGCACACCGGTGGTTCTTGGCTTTTTATCCAATATGCCAGACTGTGTCTTTTGATTTGGGCATTTGGTCCATTTACATTTAATGTTAATATTGTATGTGTGAATTTGATCCTGCCATTGTATTACTGGTTGGGTGTTTTGTCCTTTGGATAGTGTGATTTCTTCATTGCATCATTGGTCTTTACCATTTGGTCCTTTTTTTTGCAGTGGCTGGTACTTGTTTTTCCTTTCTGTGTTTATTGCTTCCTTTAGGAGCTCTTGCAGGTCAGGTCTCGAGGTAACAAAATCCCTTGGCAATTGCTTGTCCATAAAAGATTTCCTTTCTCCTTCACTTATGAAGCTTAGTTTGGCTGAGTATGAAATTCTAGGTTGAAAGTTCATTTCTTTAAGCATGTTGAATATTGGTCCCCACTCTTTCTGGCTTGTAGGGTTTCTGCCGAGAGATATGCTGTGAGTCTGATGTTCTTCCCTTTATGGGTGACCTGACCTTTCTCTCTAGCTGCCATTAGTATTTTTTCCTCTGTTTCAACCCTGGTGAACCTGATTATTATGTGCCTTGGGGTTGCTCTTTTAGAGGAGTATCATTGTGGTGTTCTCTGTATTTCCTGTATTTGAATGTTGGCCTGCCTTGCCAGGTTGGGGAAGTTCTGGATAATACCCTGAATAGTGTTTTCCAGCTTGGATTCATTCTCCCTGTCATCTTCCAGTACACCGATGAGGTGTAGATTAGGTCTTTTCACATAATCCCATATTTCTTGAAGACTTTGTTTCTTTCCACCCTTGGTTCTCTTTTCTTGCCTTCTCTTTTTATTTCATTGATTTGATCTTCAATCTCTGATATACTTTCTTCTGCTTGATCTATTCGGCTATTGAACCTTATGTATGCTTCATGAAGTTCTTGTACTGTGTTTTTCAGCTCCATCAAGTTGTTTATGTTCTTCTCTAAGCTGGTTATTCTAGTTAGCATTTTGTCTAATGTTTTTTTCAAGGTTTATGCCTTCCTGGCATTGGGATAGAACATGTTCCTTTAACTCAGAGAAGTTTGTTATTAACCACCTTCTGAAGTCGGCTCCTGTCAATTCATCAAATTTTTTCTCTGTCCTGCTTTGTTCCCTTGCTGGTGAGGAGTTGTGAACTCATGGTGGGAGAAAGACGTTCTGGTTTTTTATGGTTTCATTCTTCTTGGACTGGTTTCTCCTCATCCCTTGAATTTTTATAGTTTTGATCTCAGGTAGCTGCTTGGGGAGACAGCCTTTCCTTTGTCTGCCTGGAGAGGTGCTGCTGGGCTGCCACTGATTCAGTGGAGCTGCTGCATCTTTTATTTACTCAGGAAAATTAGGTTGGTTTCTGCAATGGTGGCTTCCATTCTGCCCGCCAAGCTGGATAGTTGCTGGTCACTCTCTAACTGACATTCTGGGTGTCTAACTCTGGAGTGAGAGTTTTTTGGCCTGCTGGGCTTTGTGTGGCAGGGGAACCCATCCTGCTCTTTGGACTGTTTCTCTGCATTCCATTTCCCTTCTTACTGGGGGATGGGTATCTCTGTCCCACTGGCTTTTTGGCTTTCTCAGCATCTGCTGGTGCCTCTGCCTAGATCTATGCTGACCTCTCCAGTTGGCTGAAGTTGCTGCTCTGCTCTGTTCAGGCAGCTTGCTAAGGCTTTTCAACCCAGCAAAGATCTCCTGTTCTGTGGGTTGTAGAGGGCTTGGGTAGAACGCTGTATCCAAACCAAAGTCTTGGGGAGAGTCCCCCATTCCTCCAGCTGGTTGTGCACTTCTCCTGGGTGGGGCAGTGCCACACCTTGCCGCAAAATGCCCTATTTGCTTTATACCCATTGTATGACCTGACCCACAGAATGAACATGGTACCTTGTTTGGAATTGTGGAGACCACTCAGCTTCTGCCTCTCTCTCACTGGGAGCTGCTTTCTGGAGCTGCCTCTTATTCAGCCATCTTGGGATTGCCAGGTATATTATTAAAAATTAAGTTGTAGGCCAGGTGAGGTGGCTCATGCCTGTAATCCCAGCACTTTGGGAGGCAGAGGGAGGCAGATCATCATCTGGGGTCAGAAGTTTGAGATCAGCCTGGCTAACATGTTGAAACCCCGTTTCTACTAAAAATACAAAAAATTAGCTGGGTGCGGTGATGCATGCCTGTAACCCCAGCTATTTGGAAGGTTGAGGCAGGAGAGGAGAAGCACTTTAATCTTGGAGGTGAAGGTTGCAGTGAGCTGAGATGGCGCCATTGCATTCTTGCTTGGGCAACAAGAGCATAACGTTGTCTCAGAACAAAAAAAATTAAGTTATATTTTCAGTGTTTCATAATAGCTGATCACATTATAAACAATTTTGGTGATAAACATAACAGGACAGGATTTAGATTTGACAAAAGTACTGAAAATATATTGACCTCAAGTTGTAGATAGTTCAGAATAGCCAATGATTAAGTTTCTTGCATCTTTCTAATTTTTTATCTACTATCATCTGTAAAAAATTTTTGTGGTCTTCAAATTTCAATATTAAATTTTGAAGAGAAAGTTTTTTTCTAATTAGTGGCACAAAACATGTCTCTACAAAAATATGCACTTTTGTTACCTAATTTCACATCAATTGATTTTTCTTACTAAGATGATTGAGCACTGAACACAAATAAATTCATTTAATATAGAATATAGAATATGTCAATATCTGATTAGCACTGATGTCATTTTTAAAAATTATAACTATTTTGTCCCTCATTTTTTATGTCTACTTTTCTACCTGGTCAATTTCTTTTCAAATCTAAATTGTAAAGAAAATGTATTAACCTATTTAATGTATAAGTACATTTCTGTATATTTAAGCTTCTTTCTAAGATGCATTTAATGGCATTTAAAGGAAGCTGCATATATTGGCCTTATTAACACTTAATCCCTTTGTAAATGTTAATATGTATGTAAATATATCATATTCTTAGCATTAGCCTATATTAATATGGCCTTGTGTTCCTCATATGAGTCATTAAAATTCTTAAAATGGATCTTATTTAGGAAGAGTATCTCATACTTTTGATTATTAAAATAATAATGCATGATTTACATAAAGAATATTTAGCCTTCAATAATTCTCATTATATGAGTTTGCCACTGTTGAATTTCAGAAATATAAAGGAATGTGTTTTTATAAAAGTGATGTCACATAACCTGTATATATTTTTCTTTTTCATTTGTAAGGCAGTTGGACAGCACAGAACTACAGCCAATTTTGGGGAATGACTTTAGAAGATGGTTTCAAATTTCGCCTTGGCACCTTGCCACCTAGTCCCATGCTCCTGAGCATGAATGAAATGACAGTAAGTGTTCTTTCTGATTCATGTATGTGCATGTATTTGTATGAGTGTGTTCATGTGTACATCAAAAGCAATTTTAAATCACTAAAATAATGAGTTTTCAGCTTTCAGAGTTATAATTTTGTCATGCAAATATAAAAGTCCTTTCCCCAGTGGTTGTTAAATTCCTTAAAAGTTTCATGTGGGCTTTGCAAATTTACTGTTATCAATTAGACATAGTCTCCTTAAGAATGACTGAGTGGGCTGGGAAGATGGCTGAATAGGAACAGCTCCAGTTGGCAGCTCCAGTTGAGATCAATGCAGAAGGCAGGTGATTTATGCATTATCTTCTGAGGTACCTGGTTCATCTCATTGGGATTGGTTAGACAGTGGGTGCACCCCATGGAGGGTGAGCAGAAGCAGGGTAGGGTGTTGCCTCACTCTGAAAGAGCAAGGGTCGGGGAACTCCCTCCCCTAGGCCAGGGAAGCCATGAGGGACTGTGCCATCAGGAACCATTCTATCTGGTCCGGATACTACACTTTTGCCATGGTCTTTGCAACCCGCAGACCAGGAGATTCCCTCAGATGCCTACACCACCAGGGCCCTGGGTTTCAAGTGGCCAAAACTGAGTGGCCATTTGGGCAGACACAGAGCTAGGTGCAGGAGTTTGGTTTTTGTTTTTTTCCATACCCTGGAATGCCAATGACACAGAACTGCTGGCTCCACTAAATAAGGGGCTGATGCCAGGGTGCCGAGTTGTCTTTCTCGACAGATCCCCCCACATGGAGCCCAGCTCAGATCCACTGGCTTGAAATTCTTGCTGCCAGCACAGAAATCTAAAGTTGACCTGGGACACTCCAGCTTAGTGGGGGGAGGGCCATCAACCATTACTGAGGCTTGAGTAGACAGCTTTCCCCTCTCTTTTTTTTCCTTTCTTTTTTTTGGGGGGTGGGTTGGAGGAGGGAAAGTGATGGAAGGTGCTGGAGGGCTGCGGTGTAAGCTGGGGACAGATTATGAGATGACCACACATCTTTTTTTTTTTTTTTGAAAAAAAAAGAGAAGGAGAGGAAGGAAGAGGAAGAAAAAGAGGGAGAGAGAACAGGATATTGCTTTATTCTATGAATGGGTATTAATAATGGCCGATCAATATTTTGTGTATTTAAAGTGGAGAATGTATATTTTGTGTATTTAAAGTGGAGAGCTCTATAAATACTTATTAAGTTTACTTGTTCCGGATCTGAGTTCAAGTTCTGGATATCCTTATTAATTTTCTGTCTCGTTGAGTCTAAATCTCTTTATGGGTCTTATGTATCTGGGTGTTAGGATCCTTAGTTCGTATTATTGCATTGATCCTTTTACCACTGTATCTTTGTTGCTTTGAAATCTGTTTTATCAAATGCGTGAATTGCCACTCCTGCTTTTTGTTTATTTATTTATTTTTGCTCTCCATTTGGTTGGTAAATCTTTCTCCAACCCTTTGAGTCTTTGTGTATCTTTGGATATAAAATGGGTCTGGATGTAGTATACCGTTAGGTTTTAGCTGTATCTTTTGATTGGGGGATTTAGTCGATTTAAATTTAGGGTTACTGCCATTTGATGTTAACTGGCTATTTTATCCATTCGTTGATGTAAATTCTTCTTTATGTTGATGCTCTTTACTTTTTGGTATATTTTTATAAAGGCTAATACTGGTTGTTCCTTTCTGTGTGTAATGCTTCTTTCAGAAGTTTTTGTAAAGCAGGCCTGGTGGTAATAAAATCTCTGAGTACTTGCTTGTTTATAAAAGATTTTATTTTTCCTTCAATTGTGAAGCTTAGTTTGGCAGGATATGAAATTCTGGGTTGAAAGTTCTGTTCTTTAAGGATGTTAAATATCCTTAAAGATTTCCCCTCTCAATGTAAACAAAACCACTGGGAAGTTTGGACTGGGCAGAGCCCACTGCAGCACAGCAAAGCCATTGTAGCCAGACTGCCTCTCTAGATTTCTCCTTTCTGGGAAGGGTGTCTTTGAAGGAAAGGCAGCAGCCCCAGTCAGGGGCTTATAAATAAAACTCTTGTCTCCCTGGGACAGAGCACCTGGGGGAAGGGACAGCTATGTGCACTGCTTCAGCAGACTTAAACCTTCCTGCCTGCCAGCTCTGAAGAGAGCAGCAGATATCCCAGCACAGTGTTCGAGTTCTGCTAAGGGACAGACCACCTCCTCAAGACCCCTGTGCTTCCTGACTGGAAGACACCTTTCAGCAGGGGTTGACAGACACCTCATACAGGAGAGTTCTGGCTGGCATTGGGAAGGTTTCCCTCTGGGATAAAGCTTCCAGAGGAAGGAGCAGACAGCAATTTTTGCTGTTCTGCAGCCCCCTCTGGTGATATCCAGGCAAACAAGGTCTAGAATGGACCTCCAGCAGACCTGCAGAAGAGGGGCCTGACTGTTAGAAGGAAAACTAACAAACAGAAAGCAATAGCATCAGCATCAACAAAAGGATGCCCATGTAAAAATCCATTCCATAGGTCACTAACATCAAAAGTCAAAAGTAGATAAATCCACAAAAATGAGGAAAAACTGGTGTAAAAAGGCTAAAAATTCCAAAAACCAGAATGCCTTTTCTCCTCCAAAGGATCACAACTCCTTGCCAGCAAGGGAACAAAATTGGATGGAGAATGAGTTTGATGAATTCACAGATGTAGGCTTTAGGAGGTGGATAATAACAAACTCCTCCAAGCTAAAGAAGCATGTTCTAACCCAATACAAGGAAGCTAAGAAGATTGATAAAAGATTGCAGGAACTGCTAACCAGAACAGCTGTTTAGAGAAGAACATAAATGACCTGATGGAGCTGAAAAACACAGCACAAGAACTTCGTGAAGCATTCACAAGTATTGATAGCTGAATCGATCAAGAGGAATAAAGGATATCAGAAATTGCAGATCAACTTAATGAAATAAAGCATGAAGACAAGATCAGAGAAAAATGAATAAAAAGGAACAAACAAACCCTTCAAGAAACATGGGACTGTGTGAAAAGACCAAATCTGTGTTTGATTGGTGTACCTGAAAGTGACAGGTAGAATAAAACCAAGTTGGGAAACACACTTCAGGATATTATCCAGGAGAACTTCCCCAACCTTGCAAGACAGGCTAACATTCAAATTCAGGAAATACAGAGAATACCATATAGCTACTCCTCGAAAAGAGCAATCCCGGGACACATAATCATTAGAGTCAACAAGGCTGAAATGAAGAAAAATGTTAAGAGCCACCAAAGAGAAAGCTCAGGTTACCCACAAAGGGAAGCCCAACAGACTAACAGTGGATCTCTCTGCAGAAACCCTACATGCCAGTAAAGAGTGGGGGCCAATAGTCAACATCTTAAAGCAAAGAATTTTCAAACCAGAATTTCATATCCAGCCAAACTAAGCTTGGTGAGCAAAGGAGAAATAAAATCCTTTACAGACAAGCAAATGCTGAGAGATTTTGTCACCACCAGGCCGGCCCTACAAGAGCTCCTGGAGGAAGCAATAAACATGGAAAGGAACAACAAGTACCAGCCACTACAAAACCATACCAAATTGTAAAGACCATTGACACTATGAAGAAACTGCATCAACTAATGAGCAAAATAACCAGCTAGCATCATAATGACAGGATCCAATTCACACATAACAATATTAACCTTAGTTAACCATCTCACACCAGTTAGAATGGTAATCATTAAAAAATCAGGAAACAGCAGATGATGGAGAGGATGTGGAGAAGGAGGAATGATTTTACACAGTTGGTGGAAGTGTAAATTAGCTCAACCATTGTAGGAGAAAGTGTGGTGATTCCTCAAGGATCTAGAACCAGAAATACCATTTGACCCAGCAATTTCTTTACCGGGGATATACCCGAAGGATTATAAATCATTCTACTATAAAGACACATGCACATGTATGTTTATTGTAGCACTCTTCACAATAGCAAAGACTTAGAACCAACCCAAATGCCTATCAGTGATGGATTTGATAAAGAAAATGTGATGCATATACACCATGGAAAACTATGCAGTCATAAAAAAAGAAGGAAGGATGAGTTAATGTCCTTTGCAGGGACATGGATAAACCTGGAAACCATCATCCTCAGCAAACTAACACAGGAACAGAAAACCAAACACTGCATGTTCTTAATCAAGTCGGATTGAACAATGAGAACATATGGCACAGGGAGGGAAACATCACACACCGGGGCCTATTGAGGTGAAGGGCAAGGGGAAAGCGAACATTAGGGGAAATACCGAATGTAGATGATGGGTTGATGGGTTGATGGGTACAGCAAACCACCATAGCACATGTATACCTATGTAGCAAACTTGCCCATTCTACACATGTATCCCAGAAATTCAAGTGTAATAAAAAATTAAAATAGATAATCCAAAAAAGTGTAACTGAATGTTCATTTACATTGCCAATGACTTCACACAAATAACAATTTAAGATTATTGGTTTTTCAGTATGCCAATGCTTCAGCAAATCATGGTTCCTATTTTTCTTTTTTACCTAAACATAGTCATTTTGTCCTGTCTGTAGGAATATCCATTATCAGAATAAAATAAATGTTGGTATCTTCAGACATATATGCTATGATGGTCAGTAAAAGTTGATCCTCAAAAATCCTCAAGATTTTTGTTCAAGAATATCTTCAAATTTTGCCTGATGACCTCGCAAACTCCCTTGTAAAATTACCTCAAGTTTCCTAACATTCATATACTTTACACCATCATACTGTTTTTTTTCCCTTTCATTTTTTAGAAGTGTCATCATCTGCTAATAGGTACCTTGCACAAAGAAGTTTCTACCTCACTTGTTATTACAAACCTCTTACTCTCAGAGCTGCAGTGTCACCACCCAGTGTGTGGTGTTCCCCCGCAGTGTGTGGTGTTCCCCAGGCACATATATTTCCCAGTTGAGATGTTGATTATATTCAAGGCCTGTTATAAATGCTCAGGGCAGAGCGGTGCTTCCAGGTTGTGGGAGTGTAACCTCTCCACTCCCCAATGAAGACATCTGGTCCTGGCTTCCTGGAAGCTCTCAGCATCTTTAGCAAGCTGGGTTGTTGTTTGCTGTTGGATGAGTTATAAATGCACAGGTTTCTCTTTAAATGTTTAACGTACTTTGCTTTTGAGTAATAATCACCTGAGTTAATATTCTGATTCAAGTTCCAGTAGCAAGGCCCTCTAAATTATAACTAGTATCAGAGAAGATAATAACAGACATTTACTGAGTTGGTGTGTGTTAAAGCACTTAGCAATTTCTTACATGATCTCATTTAATTTTCCCAGCAGCATGATGTAGTGGATACTATCATTACTCACATTTTAAAGACAGGCAAATTGAGATTGAGAAGTTAAGTTACGCCGAGATTGAGAGAGGTTAAGAGCCCCCCAGAATTACTTATATTGTGTAGCCAGGACACATCTGAAAAATCTGTCCCTCTAAAAAGTTACGAGAGTTTCAGTAGAGTCAATAAGCATTGGCTAAATCAGGTTCAAAGTAGTAAAAAGACTTAATCTCTTAACCAAAGCTAGTTTTCTGAAATGTTCAGCTTTGATTATTTTTAGGTCTCCCCTACAATAAGTAAGATTTAAATCTTTAGAGATGTGGCTCCAATTTGTGGTTTTGAGTGACCTGACTGTATGGTCAACTGAAAAAGAGTAACGTTTTTCTGTTTTATGTCTCATTTTTGTTCCTGTCCAGCAGGAAAAAAAATAATAGGCAGCAAGCATTATTTAAGAAAAGGGGACAGCCTTTCACTTGCTTTTATTGAGGGCCACGGTGGGCCACACACTCACTTATGTGTGTCTATATATTTCCTGAAAATTATTTCTAATGTATCCTTTATAAACTAATTTCTGCAGCTTGGAATATTTTATGTTCTAGAGAAAATGAATTACATTTCCTTCCCAAGTTTCCACTCACCATAGCAAAAAAAAAAAAAAAAAAAAAAGAAATTTAATTCAAAATCATTTATTGGCTCCTGGGGATTTGTTTGCATAAAAATCACTGTGGTGATATTTAAATTAAAACTCTTAATTATGAGTTGGGAAGAATTTAAATTACCGAGTGCTTTGAATTATCATAATAAGTTACAACTCCTGGAATTGCCAAGTACTTCCAGGAAAGTAATAAGAAAAATACAACTGAACCAATAAGAGTTCTATTACACTTAGCATATAAGTCAAGAAAATGCATCTTATTTCTAGGGCACAGTAGTTAAGTACTAAATTTCTGAGTGTTAGAGATGTTTTAATATCTGGCCAGGTGAAAGAGAATCAGAAATAATATCAGGTATTTCTAGGAAGAACTTGAAGTATGAACTGAGTTGACTGGAAGCTATAGGAAGCTGTAGCTACCATTTAGTTCTATAGCTAGTTCTTAGCCTGTTGATTACATAGAAAAACCCAATATATGATATCAGACTACCTCCAAGTACAGTGACAATGAATTCCTTTTTGTGGGAATTCTTTTGGATAACTGGTTCCCACCCCCCCTCAATGATTTTTTCCAACTTTTAAAAAACTATTTTCAACATATATACTATAAGTACAGCTAGGGTTAGGCAGTAGCCAACATATGATTTAAAGCATACTGAAAAATTTCCATGCACCTCTGTCCCCAACTATCTCCTTGGCCATATTGCTTAAATAAGAGTTGGGATTTGGGAAATTATTATCTCTGGATGGGAAAGATGAGCCATGAGTCATCCTGAATTCTTGGGAAAGCTCTTTCCTTCCCTGGCTGCTTTTCTGGCTTCATTCCTTAGTCATTATTCCCATAATGTGTCTACTGGGTCCTCCACTTATTGCCTCAGTCTCCTTCTGCACAAAATGACAATGGTGGTAGTATCTAGCTCATAGGGTTGCACAAGTCCCATCAAATACTGGATGAGAAATGCTTAGCACAGTACTTTAATATAGTAAAGTATTAAATGCTATTATATAATATAAAGTTGTTCTCCCTTGTATTGACCTTGGGAGAATAGCAGGGTTCTGAGATAAGTTAATGTTGTAAGGACTAAGTTATTAAAACCTTCACTATTTGGAGCATTTCATTTGATAAAGAATAGCGTAGCCCTGGATTTATTGGCTCTGATAGAGTTTATAAATTTCTGGCGAACTGAGAGTTCTATGATGCTCTCATATCAAATAAAAATCAACTTTGTACCTGATTGTTTTGCCAGACATAATGTTCAAGTGCTTCTGAATTTGGGAGATAGTGCCAGGAAGCTTCACTGTGTTATATCTTATTAAAAATATTTTGAAAAAATACTGTTTTCTTAAGAGTTCATTTGTATGCTTGACTCCATTAAAATTTGTTTCTTTGACAATTTTGAAGTTATTTATTCCCTAAGAAGACTAATTAGGTTACTAAAGCTATTACCTGTAAGTATTATGTCTAAGGTGGAACTATTTGGAAACAATTAAAATATTAAGAAGGCTAGTATGGCATTTAAAACCTGTTGGTATACTATATTATATAATATCAGATTGATGCAAGTAAAACATTCTAAAATTGTTTGGGTCAATCTCATAGCTAACCAGGATGACATCTTTTCTCAGTCATCCAATATAGATGAATATATTGGCATTAGCTAACAAAGAAAAATAATGTTATGCTTTCTATAGTTTGTTGGAAATTAAAGTAAAATAATTATTTTATACTGATTTTTGAGATGAGAAATGGAAAATTTTTTTAAATCATCTGGGCACTTTATTCTTACACATAGCAGCTGACTGACTAGATTTTTTTCTCTAGTCATTTGTTACAATACAAGGATTTTTTTTCCTTTCAGAAATATGTTTTAATGACAGCCAAGTACTGAGGAATGAGAAATACCTTTGAAAATCTCAATGTGAATTTTCCAAGTTTAGTTTTTACTGTTCAAGCAAAAACTTTTATTTATTTGTTTATTTATTTTTATTTTATTTTATTTTTTCTTTTTTAGACAGAGTCTTCCTTTGGTAGCCCAGGCTGGAGTGCAGTGCTGCTATCTCGGCTCACTGCAACCTCCACCTCCTGAGTTCGAGCAGTTCTCCCTGCCTCAGCCTCCTGAGTAGCTGGGATTACAGGCACCTGCCACCAAGCCTGGCTAATCTCTGTATTTTTAGTAGAGATGTGGTTTTGCCATGTTGGCCAATCTGGTCTCAAACTCCTGACCTCAGGTGTTTTGCCCGCTTCGGCCTCCCAAAGTTCTGGGATTATAGGTGTGAGCCGTCGTACCTGACTAGGATTTGAAATTCTTGATTTGACTAAGAATAACCCTGTCTCAACAAATATCTCCTACTTGATTGCAATACTGTATGTCACCCTTATAAACGGAAGCCTCTCTAGAAACTGAAACATTGAGAATTAAAATGAAAAACACAGTTATATAGTTATATACTTTATATAATATTAAGCAATAATGACCATTTTCTCCACAAAATTGTTTAGCTCCCACACACATGAACGTAAGGCAAATGGCATCAGGCTTCTGGAATACAGGAAGGCTGATGGTGCCGCAGAAGAGGGACAGGGCCAGATGCTATGTGGATTCTGTGTTTGTATACGTTTCCTTCAACTCATGTCAGAATTTTCTCATCCATGTAGGGAAAAACTGAGGATAGAATAGGATGATAGTTGTTCTTGCTGTCACTGAATTAAGAATTTTAAATTTCAAAGAGCATCAAACTGTCTTTCTTCTTTCTATTTTCTGTCCCTCTCAGAATGGAACCTCACACCCTTTTGTAAATTTTAGAAAATATACACCTGGCCTCATTCCTTATTTACCTGCACTTGTAGCAGAATGAATGTATTTCAAATCAGTTTCCAGGTTTCCAGTTTGATTTTTCTGCAGTATTCACAGTCTGATGTATAACACTGTGGTAAAATTGAGTGTGGCTTGAACAACACAGTGGGACTGAACTGATTATTGCAGAAGAAATCTTCACAAATAAATGTAAAAATGTATTAATTTATTCTCTATGAATAAATGTTTTAGGTTGTTAAAAAGTAGTTTCCTAAAGTGATTTTGTGTGTTCATAGTACAGGCACCTACTCTCTGGCCTCCCCATGTCTGAGTCTGTCTTATGTTAAAGTATGTTTCATAAAACACTAGTTCATTGATCTTCTTCACAATAAAAATGATATAAAGTAAATAAAATAAAATAATATATTTTGCAGTGGGCCAGATCCTATTTCACATCATGAACATTATTACCATGTTTTAGAGCTCACATACACTAGCAGTTTATAAAACATAGTGAAGACAAAAATCTAATTTTCAAAACTGGTGTTTCTCAGAACTATTTTATTTACTCCCTTTGTAATTATGTATTAAAATTCCTCAGAACTAATGTTCTAAGGAACTCATTTAGGGAAATATCTCAGTTCATTCATTTTCAGATGCACATTTTTTTTCACTTGTTAACACCTCTAAAAATTGAGATGCTTTCTTACATTTGTTGATGTCTTAGGTTCAATGAAAATATGACATTGCCCTAGCAACTTTAAGGACAAATATGTGTGCTGTTTTAGTTATGATTAGTCTCAGCTGAGAGTGACAAGAATTCAAAATGACAATTCCTTAAATAAGATAGAAACCAATTGCTCACGAGTAAATCTAGAAGTGGGTAGCCCTGCGCTAGACTTGTACTCTGTGGTGTTGGATACCCACACTTCTTTCTTCTTGTTGCTCAATCACCCAGCACCTTTATCTTCAAGGTCGTATAATGGTTCAAGGGGACTGCTGTATGTCGATCTATAATGCCTAATGAACAAACATGCCGGTAGTGTTTTTGCCAGCAGAAAAATACAAACGATCAAGACAAAGGATTAAAAGTCCAGGCCCAGCTATCTCTTAAGGAAAGATCTCAGAAGCTGCCAAATGGTACTTCTGTTTACATTCCATTAGGGTAGAGCTTGGTGATAGCCTGGGTAGGGAGGTTGGTGGTGGGCGGGGGGAAGGGCGGGGCTGGGAAACGAAGCCTCTTTTCTGAACCTGAATGTGCTAGATAAAAGTTCTATTCCTATGAAGAAAGGCAGAACTGGAGATGAGCTAACACTAACTGCCGTAGGGCAGTCACTGTGCATATTGATCTTTACAAGAAAGAGATCATTAAAAAATTACCCTATTATAAAAAACTAGAGACATCAAAGGATACCTCTTTTAAAGGTAAGGCATAAAGACAAATCTTGTTGAAGATGAGAAATTCATTTAGCCAGTAGCAACTAGAAAATTAGCCCTTTCATCCCCGGTATCAAATAGTTCTGAAATCTCTTGGTATTCATGGTCACTGAGCTTAGATTGTAAAGGTCATACCAGAATTACATTCTCTGTTGCTTCATTTGCTCCTCAGGTCACTATGAGTGTCCAAGTTTAAGTGGGTAGGGGAAATACAACTAAAGATAGAGGGGCTGATTCATACAGGAATGTTATACAGATAGCGACTCAATTGTAAGAATGTCTAGAATTTATTCTGAGGTTCCTGAGAAAATTGATCAGTTTGTCTCCAGCTACTCTGTGATTGCATTTCCACCATGCTTTTAGAGATTTTAATTTAATTAAATGCAAAAGTTATACAGTTCTCCAGTATGTATCATATTTAATCCTCATATTTACCCACAGTATCTTTAATTCCTAATTTTTAAATGAAAATACTGAAGCAGGGAGACTATTCACGTTCAACCTCAAATTTAGCTAATATTGATTTGAAAATATAATTAGATCCTGATTAAAGTATTTTTCAACATTTCAATTAAAAGAATTAAGCATGTCTATATGAAATTCATCTCTTAAAAATGAAATTCTATCTACTTAAGCCAGTGGCATTTTGGAATTTCTGTCACTATCAGCTGATTTTCTTGATTTTTTTGCTTATTAAAAAAAAAATATTAATTAACAACAAATGTATCATTCATTAAGATCACACTTCTATTACCAATTCCTAACAGTTGTTATTCTGTGATGCTTACCTTTATTTATAAACTCTAAAAAACTTACTTAACAGAGGAAAACAGTATTTTTGAAATAATGAGATAGAAAATTTTCTGTTTTTTTTGTTTAAATAATATCATATTAGCTGATATCATGAGGTAAATAAAAAATATGTATCTGCTGGGCCTCAAATCCTAGGAGCTCATTTTTAGAAAAAGCAGTAATAAATGTAATGATCTTGAAAATCCAACAGATGAGCTTCACAAATTGATCTGTATTAGTGGATTGATAAATATGTTTTGAATAAAAATGTCATTTTGTTTGTTGTTTCTCTATTGCCTTGTCTTAATGAGAAGGATTAGCCATTTTTTTTTTATTTTTAAAGAAAAAATTATAAAAGCTACAAATGCATGCTGGTATTATAATTTAACTTAATGTGACTATGGAGGAAAACATACTTTTACTTGATAGATATGTGTTTCATTATTATTATTAAATATGTATTGAGTATTTCCTATATGCAAAGCACTCTGGTAGGCTTTCAAATGTGGAGGTCAAATTTTAAATAACCAACCCTGTAGAATTAATTGTATTTAAAGCAATAGTTATGTGTTCATTGTATCAACAGAGCAGAAGGAATATGTCCTAGCTTTGTCATTAAATTGAAATTTTAAAGTGATAAAATAACAACTGGTACTCCATCTATTTCTCTGAAAATACGAGGCAACCTAGTATTATAATTGCTTGAAGGTGCACTGACAAATGAATAATATAAAATTGGAAGGGATGAGTTTTAAAATGTGTATATTTCTGTCCCAGCTAGAAAGGTACCTTTTGAAAGTGAGTCTATATCTCTCAAATTATCTACCCAGAGCAATAAATATGTTTTGCCTCAACCCTAAGATTCTGCAATGCAGTTCATCTAATGGCATCCAAACTTCCAAACCACTTGGTTTTCTTTGATACTATCCTTCAAGTTATCATGCAAGCACTTTACAATGATTTGCTTGATGTTTTTGGCATTTTCTTACATGATCTAAATAGCAGTAATGGAACTTAGGCTGTAGTAATTTTTTGATCAGGTGGAAATAGTTTCCTAAATCAAAACTGAACTCCCCTATTAAAATAACAAATTGATAAATTATTTTGGATGAAACTCTTTTCAAGCAGACACATAAATTCTAAATGTTCCTTGTTTTAGTCTTGGAAGCTATTACGTACTTACTAGAAGTAATTTTTTTTGCAAGATACCAAGCAGATCAATAAAATGACTGATTCAAGACACAATCATAACACTTTTAAATTGGTAAAATTTTATCTTTTACAGACATTTTACTTCTTTTTTTTAAATTTTTTATTTTTTATTGCGTTTTAGGTTTTGGGGTACATGTGCAGAACATGCAAGATAGTTGCATAGGTACACACATGGCAGTGTGTTTTGCTGCCTTCCACCCCTTCACTCACATTTGGCATTTCTCCCCATGCTATCCCTTCCCAGCTCCCCCCACCCGCTGTTCCTCCCCTATTCCCCCCGATAGACCCCAGTGTGTAGTACTTTACTTCTGCTGCAAATTATCCATTTATTTTTGATAAAGTAGGAAAACAATAGAAATGAAAGTTAAGAATTTTGAAACTTGGTTGTAGTCCTAGTCCAGTCTCATTTAACTGAGGGACTAACATGTCTTTTAACTGTTAAAAGTTAGTTTTCTCATTTATTAATAGAGCTAACAATATTTGTCCCTGATTATATCACATAGGAATATTAAGAATATAAAATAATCAGTATGAAAACATTAAACCACTTTCAAAACTTTAAAGAACTCTCAAATGATTGGTATGTGTGTATACGTGGGTGAGAACATGTATACACAACTGATGAAAAGTTAATAAATTGTTTAGAAGCCTGATTATTTCTGGAAGTAAAAGTCATCTTTTTAGAAAAGTTTGAGAAATAACAGGTTACTGTGTTCTAGATTTTCTTTGAATGAAATGACCAGAACAAGTTTCATACTTGTTCATACCAGAATATTCATTGCCTTCTTGGAAAGATGGTGGCCAAAACTGACTTTGTCAGGGCTTTAACCTGGGCCCTTAAGACTTCATGGTTTTGCACAGTTGCTCTTAGACACTTTCTAAGTCCTTTTTTTTTCTGAGACGAAGTCTTGCACTGTCGCCCTGACTGGAGCGCAGTGGGGTGATCTTGGCTCACTGCAGCCTTCACCTCCCAGGTTCAAGCGATTCTCTTGCCTTCTTGCTTCAGTCTTTCAAGTAGCTGGGATTACAGGTGCCCACCACCACATCTGATTTTTTTTTTTTTTTTTTTTTTTTGCATTTTTAGTAGAGATGAGTTTTCACCATGTTGGCCAGGCTGGTCTTGAACTCCTGACCTCGCGATCCACCCACCTCTGCCTCCCAAAGTCCTGGGATTATAAGTGTGACCCACCATGCCTGGTCCTGAAGTCCTTTTTTAGTATTCAAGAATTTTATAAATATTGTTCCAGTGTTAGTATTTGTGCTGCTGAAGTAAGCACAGATTTTATAAATATCAACCAATTCATCCCAGTTTTATTTCCTAATAGCTGGTGCAAAATTGATGTGGTCCTTGGGGCTCTATACACATATAATACATAATTGTCAGAAATGCACCCTTTCAAAATTAATTTCATCTCAGAATCACATACACTCTTTAAAATAGGAGAGAAAAGTAAACGTTCTTTATGAGGACAAATTTGAATAATACCATGTAGTCTTCCTACGGATGAGCAAAACTCTGATTCAAGGTGACAGAAACATTGGCTGATAGTATTGCACCGTGCAGTAACCCAGAAAAACCATTCTATGTATTATTCTCTTGACTTTGTATTAGGTTATGAGTCCCCACATTGAATTGTCATTTTTAACCATAAAGTGAAATAGAAATCCCGCATAGCTATAGTTCATCTGGAAACTTGGATGTATTTTATAA
This sequence comes from Saguinus oedipus, assembly GCA_031835075.1. Classification (NCBI taxonomy): domain Eukaryota; kingdom Metazoa; phylum Chordata; class Mammalia; order Primates; family Cebidae; genus Saguinus; species Saguinus oedipus. The sequence goes on from CM063172.1 coordinate 64,742,238, forward strand.
ATAATTGTAACTTTATAAAAAGGCATGACATTTTCCTATTGAGACATATTTGAGAAAATCTCATACATGTACCTCTTCTTCTTTAGGCTTCTTTACCTGCAACAACTGATCTTCCAGAATTTTTTGTTGCTTCTTATAAATGGCCTGGATGGACTCATGGCCCATTGGATCAAAAAAATTGTGCTGCATCCTGGGCATTTTCCACTGCAAGTAATAAAGTCATTTTAATTCTTTCCTTATAAACTACCCCTTTTGGCTTTAGAGACTGAGAGAATAATTAAACAATTAGAATATTTAAATATTAGCATATGATAAAATAAAATCTCATTGTGACTGAAGAAAGTAACCTGGAGATTATATAAAAAATCCATTTTTCGACTAAAAGTTGTATTTTATTTTTAGAGTGCAATTTTAAATAGAGAGTGAATCAAAAGAGTGACAAAATAAAGTCGCTAAAATGCATTTGTCTATTCATAGTTAAGGCCAGATAATAAAAAGAGGATTAAGGTTCTTCTTCATTCATATATTATTTATGATTCTAATATACATATAGATACACCCATATAAACCTCATTTTCTTTTTTCTTTATGTAGTTTGCAAAACTGTAATTAATCTAATTTGGTATAAAGTAAGACTTAACTAAATAATGATGGATCAAATGGATTTTATTTCATTTTAAATAAATATAGGTTCTGACTCAAAAGTAATATAACTGATCTTCTAATCAGAATAGTTTCCAAATTAAGTCTACTATTACTCAAAAAGTATAAACAATGACTCTTTTATAGTTACTTTTATATAAGTTCACAAGTCCAGTAAAGTAGTTACAGGCAAACCCTCAAATTTGGTCTCCAAAATTATCCTCAAAGGAGTGCTGAGTATATTTAAGCAATTAAGTGAAAGCTAACATGATGATGATTGGCTGTCATTAAATTATTTTCATAAAACTAAGCTCTAGGGCTTACAGTTAACTTTTAACAGTGCAAAAACAGTTTAAAGTCATGGAAGGATTGTGAATAAGCACATAGGCTCTTCGAGAAGCCAGCTCTGAAAGGTAGCATATTCTGGGACAGAGAAATGCTAGTATCTTTGTCTAAATATCATTGCTCCATGGTATCAATCAGACAATTCCGGAAATACCTTTGTTAGTGCCATAATGGTAGCCAAGCTCACCCCAAGTGGCTACATTTGTCAATTCACTGCTGCCCACACCCCCTCTCTGGCTGTCTTATGCTGTCCTTGATGTGTTAGGGACACACATGGAGACCTTACTAAGCCAAAATTTGTTTGTCTATTGGCAGTTAAGTCAAGATAATAAAAACAAGATTAAGTTTCTTTCAGATGGGTGGAGAGAGATTTAATATAATAAACCATCTGCCATTTTTTGTTTATGTGCTTAATGTGTTACACCTAGCAGGTGATCAGTAAGAATTTTGTCCTAAATTTACATTATGCCAGTATTTCTGAAGATGTCTAAGGAAAAACGTTAGTGGTGAAATACTGAAAGCAACTTGCCAGGCTGGAGGATTTATTTTGGTGTTCCAGGTCACAATCCCACAGATAGCCTCTGCACTGCGCCAAGTCGGGGCTGTTCCCCTACGTAATTCATGGAACATCAGAGAGAATCCTTCTGTGATTCCAGAGGACATAGTTTTGTATCCTGTGTATTCAGTATGATAAGTTAGGGCAATTTTTTTGTTAAAGAAAATAAATTATAAAGCTCTAAAAAACTATGTCAAAGTATTAGTTACAAAAAAGGATTATCTCTCAGAGAAACTAAAAGCTATAAAATGGAATAAATAAGACTCTTGACAATATGCACATATATTTTAGAAAGTTATTAATCAAATCTAATTCAAGCTGTTTGTCAGAAGCTGAAGAGATAAAGGTGTTTGTCATAGTGAAAGTAATACGTGTCACATACATTTGAAGACAGAATAAAATAAGCAGGGGAAAGAATAGAGCATGTCTCAGTAATGTCCAGTGAAAGTTTTTAAGAAGAGGGTGGGAAACAATTGGTTGAAATGAGTCATTCTTAAATCTTCTGACCTTTTCTAAATATTTCAAGTGAATTTTGACTAAACCACCACTGAGATTCAGAAATGTCGGTATAAGAGCAAATTATTGCATAACATTAGGATTTAAAACACTTATCCTTTAGATGAAATCTACAGATTCATGAGGCTGGAAGAGATTTTAAAGGTCACCCTTTTCAAGCCTGTAGTATTATAAAGGAGGCCCAAGTAGGTAAAGTGGCTTACCTGAAGCCAAAAGGTGAGAAATATCACAGATATCCCTGGAAACCAGGCTTCCAACTTTTGGGCTACTATTTTCTCTACACTATATAAAGTATTTTCTAAATGAATACACAGTTACACCAACATTTAAAAAAATTTTATTCTAAATCTTTGTGCTGAATGTCAAAGCGTCAAAAATTTCTCCTTTCTTTGATGAAATAGGGAATTATTTTCTTGACACTATCAGAAGTTGTATAATGCCATTTGCTCCTATGAAACATATCCTAGTACAATAGTAGACGGAAATCGAATAGGGAGTTGGAGGTTACAAATTTAACACATATTGAACATCTAAAGAATGCCAGCAGTTGCCCTACAGCATTGTAATATGCTGTAGTTACATTAAAACCATGTGTATACAAAGATACATATGTAAATGAATTAAATGAATTATTTTAGAAAAATTTTAAATTAGCACCTTGAGGGGTTTCAGGACACTGACAATTTTGATGAGAGAAATACTATAACTTTCACTAAGAAAAGTGAATGAATGGAAGAAAGGTTATTACTTTGTTGCCTTTAATTAGAAGTGAGTGAGAAACTAAGCACCAAGAACAAGACTGTACCAGATATTCAACAACAAAAATGTCTGTTCTGAAGTAGTACCCACTCTAATTTTTTCGTGATCTCATCACTCTCATGAGTTTATTTTGGTACCATAATCAAAATGATTATATGTGTAGGATTTTGCTATTGGTTGATTAGTTTCCCTGGTCTATTATTGTACGAGGGAAGAAGTGTCTCTTTTTTCTTGTTCATCATTGTAATTTCCAGTGCTACAATGCCTGTCAGCTAGTAGGTGTTTAATAAATGTGTTGAGGAAAGGAATGAACCAATAACAATTACAATTCTAGGGAATCATTTAAACAAAAGAAGTTTTAATAAAGTTCGTGTCTGTGTGTGTGTGTGTGTGTGTGTGTGTGTGTGTATGTAACTAATGATATGACTATCATATTACTAGTTGCATATAGCATTACATATAATCAGTTACATATATAGCTATTTGATAGTATATATATAATTGCGATATAGCTATATGTGATAAATCATATGTAACTCATATTAGATAATAATAGTTATAACCATTAGTAATTGTAACTAAATAAATATATTCAGCTTGTTTTATATACAGGTATAAATAAGCTGAATTCCATATCTACTGAAACAAGATTAAGATAATTTTCATTTATGTTATGAGCACAAAAGTGTGCAATGTAGTAGTCTCGATTAGCTTAAGTCTTCTGGGTAGCTAAATTAGATACCAGTTTAAAAACAAAGGAGTCAATTTTATTCCAATATATCAGATGACTGTGGATGAATTTCCAGTTAATATTTCTATGGTTAGTTTTCTTGATTACCCCAGTTTAGTTACACTCATTTAGAAAACATATATTGCCCATGACTACATGCAAGGTACTGTTCCTGGTGCAGGAAATTGAAATATAAGGAACATATGGCTCTTGACCTCCAAGAATTTCTCTTGACAGATTCCTTGATGAGTTCAGAAGTATATAGAACATCAAAGGAACAAGAAACCAGAAAAATCTTTGAAGTCAATAGGACAATGGAGTAATATCAAAATAGGACAAAAATTATGACTGAAAGTATGACACAGTTCAACTGGTTGGAATACATAAATATATTAATGCTATTTGGCTTTAATTATTAATTATACAAAGTTTTAAAGACTAGCTTAGGGTTCAAACAAAAAGGATTATGCATGTTATTAGGAATGCCATGTACCATTTGAATGTTAATTGATACTCTGTTTGAAACAGGTGTGGCTGCTGACCGAATAGCAATTCAGTCTAAGGGAAGATACACAGCCAATCTATCCCCTCAGAATTTGATCTCTTGCTGTGCCAAGAACCGTCATGGATGCAACAGTGGAAGCATCGATAGGGCTTGGTGGTACCTGAGAAAACGTGGGTAAATAGCTGCCTAACATGTGTTTCTAGGATTTTTATGCGTGGTACATTGTGTTAGAACAAGGAAAAGAACCTCAGTATTTTAACAAAAAAAATTTAAATACACACACATATACTACATCTACATGAATATAAATATGCTATTTAAATATGCACTATATTTGTCATCTATTGAAATTAGAAGCTATTAGAGACCCTTCTTGAAGAATGTATGCATTTCTAGCTAAACTAACATGAATTTTACTTTTGAAGATGCAAGTAAACATTTCTTCTTGTTGCTCTGATCCAAGTGAGTCCCCACAGACAGAATAAAGTAATCGGGGTTGCAGATCTCTCTGTCGTGCTTTTCAGTTACCCAGGGTGATGAATAGATAATGCCAGATAAAATTAGGCTAAAAATAAGAATAATAATGTAAAGAAATAATTTACAGTTGTTTTAATTCATCAGTATGGTTCATTAATTGTCTCCAACCCATTGGATAAAAAAATGGGAGGTTACATTTCCTTAGCCTCATGCAGCCTGATACCCATATAACATCCTTGTGTCTGCTATAAGAGCTGATCCACTAAAAAGCTGAATTATTTAGCTAAGGAAGCTGCTGCTGATAAAGAGTGGTGTATATATGTACTTCTCACTTGCTCTTCATTGTTCACTCAGTGCTCTGGGTCTGCTACAGGACCAATTAGATGCTATAGAAGATAGTGGATGTCAGATTTTGATGGGTTGCAATAAATTGCTTTAAATCTTTTCATGTTTTGCCTAAAATGTGATGATTTGAAAGGGCAACTTAGGCTGATACTTTCCTGGTACACTAGTGCTTGGTTGGCTTCTGTTTTGTATTATGATAAAAAATAAAAGCCCTTTAAGAGCTTAAAAATGTAAATTATCATTGAGACCCAACTAAATCTCATTGTATTGGACTGCTTGGGGTGCTGTAACAAAATTCTGTAGACTGAGTGGCTTAAAAAGCAAACACTGATGTTTCGGAGGCTGCAAAATCCAGGACCAAGTTGCTGGCTGATTAGGTTTTCGGTAAGGGCCCTCTTTCTGGCTTTCAGATGGACACCTTCTCGCAGTGTCCTCACATGATGAAAGAGAGCTCTGGTTTCTTCCTTTTCTTATAAGGGCACTAATGGCATGTTATGATGGCCCTACCCTCAAAGCATCCTTTAAAGTGAATTATCTCTCAAAAGCCTACCACCAAATATCATTACATTGGGTATAAGTGCTTCAACATACATTTTTTTTCTTTCTCTTTTTTAATTATATTTTAAGTTCTGGGGTACATGTGCAGATCGTACAGGATTGTTACATCGGTATACACATGCCATGGTGGTTTGCTGCATCCATCCCTGCATCATCTACATTAGGTATTTCCACTAATTTTATCCTTCCTCAATCCCTCTTTCCCCTGCTATCTCTCCTGTAGCTCTCCCATCCCCCAACAGGCCCTCGTATGTGATGTTCCCCTCCCTGTGTCCATGTGTTCTCTTTATTCAACACCCACTTATGAGTGAGAACATGCAGTATTTGGTTTTCTGTTCTTGTGTCAGTTTGTTGAGAATGATGGTTTCCAGCTTCATCCATGTCCCTGCAAAGGACATGAACTCATCCTTTTTTAAGGCCACATAGTATTTCATGCAGTATATGCCACACTTTCTTATCCAGTCTATTATTGTTGGGCATGTGGGATGGTTCCTCATCTCTGCTATTGTAAACAGTGCCTCAATAAATATATACGTGCATGTGTCTTTATAATAGACCGATTTATAATCTTTTGAGTATATAGCCAATAATGGGGTTGCTGGGTCAAATGGTATTTCTATTTCTATGTCCTTGAGGAATTGCCACACTGTCTTGCACAGCAGTTGAACTAATTTATATTTCCACCAACAATGTAAAAGCATTCCTATTTCTCCACATCCTCTCCAGCATCTGTTGACTCTAGATTTTTTAATGATCGCCATTCTAACTAGCATGTGACAGCATCCCAAAGTGGTTTTGATCTGCATTTTTCCAATAACCAGTGATGGTGAACTTTTTTTCATGTTTGTTGGCTGCATAAATGTCCTCTTTTAACAAGTGCCTTTCATATCCTTTGCCCACTTTTTGATGGAGTTGTTTATTTTTTTCTTGTAAATTTGTTTAAGTTCTTTGTAAATTTTGGATATTAGCCCTTTGTCAGATGGGTAGACTGCAAAAATTTTTCGCATTCTGTTAGTTGCCGGTTTACTCTAATGATTGTTTCTGTTGCTGTGCAGAAGCTCTTAAGTTTAATTACATCCCATTTGTCTGTTTTGGCTTTTATTGCCATTGCTTTTGATGTTTTAGTCATGAAGTCTTTACCTATGCCTATGTCTTAAATGGTATTGCCTAGATTTTCTTCTAGGGTTTTTATGGTGTTAGGTCTTATATTTAAATCTTTAATCCATCTGGAGTTAATTTTTGTATAAGGTGTAAGGAAGGGGTCCAGTTTCTGCTTTCTGCACATGACTAGCCAGTTTTCCCAACACCATTTATTAAGCAGAGAATCCTTTCCCCATTGCTTGTGTTTGTTAGATTTGTCAAAGATCAGATGATTGTAGATGTGCAGCCTTACTTCCAAGGTCTCTGTTCTGTTCCATTGGTCTATATATCTGTTTTGGTACCAGTGTCATGCTGTTTTGATTACTGTAGCCTTATAGTATAGTTTGAAGTCAGGTAACGTGATGCCTCCAGCTTTGTTTTGTTTTTGCTTAGGATTGTCTTGGCTATGCGGGTTCTTTTTTGGTTCCATATGAAGTTTAAGGTGGTTTTTTCCAGTTCTGTGAAGAAGGTCAATGGTAGCTTGATGGGGATAGCATTGAATCTATAAATTACTTTGGGCAGTATGGCCATTTTCATGGTGCATTTCAAATTGACGTAGTTCAGTCCACAGCACTCATCATTTGATACAAATGTAATGCATTTAATGCAATATATTTTAGGTTGTTTGTTTTCAATAGTTTTGCTTTTGTCATATTCTTTCCTCAGATACTCATACTGTGTTGGACACTATTACATTTTCATGAGCCAATCCTAGTGGACACTTCTGTGGCCATTTCAGCACAGAATATTGACAATATCATTTCTATGATTTTATTTTCCTTCCATTTACCTTTTTATTCAATATTATTAAGTTGGAATTGGTGCTAAATAATTTGTACTTTGCTATGTTTAGTTTAAAAATCAGAAGTGAAAATCATTTTCTGTCTTTTAGATTATATGCACATCTGATAGTTTTCTACTTCATTAACTTTAAATATTATATTAATATTATACTGTTGCTCCCAAAGTACCATGAACCACCGATATATAATAGTTTGTATTATGTGAACATATCTATACCTTAATAAAAATATAAAAACATGAAAACAAAACAAAATAAAATCTTTAATGCTACAACTTACATAACTTTAACATCCCATCTAGGAATAGTCAGATTCATTGTCTTATTTATATTAAATTTAGCTCTTCCAAATTATAATTATATATACAGGTTGAAGGGGTCCTTCTCCTATTAGTATTACCACAGACTTAATATTGACAGCCATTTTTTATCTTCAGGAAATTCTATACTACAGATACAATTATTTATTAAAAATTGATTGAAGCAAGATTTTTAAAATTATAGTGAAGAAACAGGAAGGTAGGGAAGAGTGTAATGTCATTGAGCTTCTGTCACTGTTTTAGTCATTATTAGTATATTCAGTCGCTATTTTGAAAATTATGCATGTAAGTAATTGGAATAATTTATGAATGTTTAATTCAGTAAAATTAAATATAAACAAAATATTATGGCATTTTCCTAAATATTACCGTTGTTTTTTGCTTATTCCTCATAGGCTGGTATCCCATGCATGCTATCCACTTTTCAAGGACCAAAATGCTACAAACAGTGGATGTGCCATGGCAAGCAGGTCTGATGGACGAGGAAAACGGCATGCCACAAAGCCGTGTCCCAACAACATAGAAAAATCTAACAGGATTTACCAATGTTCTCCTCCATACAGAGTCTCTTCCAGTGTAAGTCTAAATGCAAAGAATCAAGAATAGTTGACTTTCTCAAACTTATGTAGCTCTGCTGTAACTAAAACAATTTAAAAACTATTTAAAACTATTATATTCTAAAATAAATATATTATTTTCATGTATCATTTTTAATATTTTTAAGTACTTTCAGTTTTGTTATCATGTCTTATCTTTATAATATTAGCAGTGTAAAAATTGGCTTCAATTAAAAAAATGTCCAAGGAAATAGTGTTTTAAAATTATGTTTCATAATATATATATATAAATATATTTGAACTTGGCAATTAAAAGCTCAAACACTTTTTCATTGACTTTTTTGGTGGAGTTAACTCATTTTTTCAATCCTTTGCCTCACTTAACAAAATAATTTAAGAGGATCTGGGTATAATAGAAAAATACTCCCTTGGATTCTAGGTTGTCTGTTAAAAGCCTCTGCAAATTTACTTCATCATATCTGTGTTACCCAAACCTTCTCATTTTCAGAATTTGCGAACCTCCAGTGCCTCCCAGTTATCTCCAGAATACAATTCAATATTTAACCATGGCACACTGGCCCTTGTTTTTGAGTTGGTTTTGACTTACTACTTTTTTCTCTTATGTCCTGCCATCATCTGCCACTCTACCAGCACAAAATGTTCCTTATATATAGAGCTAGTCTCTCTTCCCCAGGTACACCATGCTGTGTTATACTTTTCCACTTACCTAGGAGATAATTCCTTGGATGCAAATGGTTATTAAACCTTTCCATCTAGAATGCCAAACAAATGTTAAGGCCCAGGTAAAAACTTTATCTTCTCTGTGAAGTTTTCCTTGATTTCTAGGCAGAATTAATTTCCCTTTTTTGTTTGCAACCATAACACTGTGCTTGTCTCTACAATTGATCTCATTATATAATAATGGAATTAGTAGTGTCATTCAACCAAAATGTAAATAACTTGAGTATAGGTACAGGGTTAATACTTGTTCCTGTCATAGTTTCTAGCATGTACTTTGTGCTCAGTATGCACAGAATGAATGAATGAGTGCCCTGCCGCCCTACAGAGGGCTGCATTATACATTAGGAGACATCATAGACATATTTGTACTAAAACTACTGCAACAACTGAACAATCATTTGGGATAGCTCTTGTGAGAAAAAGACTAGAGGTACTATTAATCTCCGCTAATTAAATATTGTTTAAACTTACCTTGTTTATTTTTTTATAACCATAAAAAGTTACTGTGTTTTCTCTCCACTCCAAAATTACTACTTAGTGATAAATGTCATTAAAACAAATGGGTGCTTCCTGTCTTTAGCAATTTCATTGATGCAGCATAATAACATGAGTTTTTGAAAGTACGATTGAGAATGAATTGCAAACACTTAACATTGTACACCAATCAATAGGTTTAGTATTCTCTGATAATGATATTGCTAATTCATATTTTTCCATCCAGGAAACTGAGATAATGAAAGAAATCATGCAAAATGGGCCAGTTCAAGGTAAGCCTGGATGAAATATAGTTTTCTCTTATTCATTCTTTTAATAAGCAACAGTACACTGAGCTAACGTAATAGGAGTTTAATAAAAGAAAGAAAAATTTCACTTTAGGAGTATTCAAAAGGGTTCAACACTTATAAAATTAGTGCAGTTATTAGAGATATGCTTAACTATATCTTAATTAGCTGCCATTTTATTTTCAGAAGATAGGGTAATTTAAAAATTGAACTCTTAAATATTACGTATTTGATGAATGTCTCATGTCTTTCCAGAGTGATCCTGGACCAACAGAAAGTCAAACATGAAATGCCAACTGATTAATTTGTAACGAAGCTTACTTTATTCAGTCATATTTAAGAATCATACATGCCGTTTTCTTGCCTTCAGTTTAAATGGATTAGGTAGTGGATTAAAATAAATTGAGGCTTAATATTTTCCTTCTATTAGCTCAAAGTAAATAGAGTACACCAGAGGCTATTGAATTTGATCAATTTTGTAAATGTTTTATGTGGAGTAAACTAATGGTAAATAATAAAATAACACAGTTACTTATTGTACATTGCCTCTGATTTATATTATCTCTGATAATAATTTATTCTGCTTACCTGTGGAATTTTAATTTGTACCAATGGCCTGGATAAGGGTAAATTCACAGAATGTATTCCCTGTATAAACATTGACTTGAAGTGCATGGAAGAACAAATCCAATGAGGCCAAAAATGAAAATTTAGATTGTGAATACTGAAGGGCCTGGAATATATTATCAATAAAGTGGAATAAAAATAGGCCAAAATTTAATGTAAAAACATTTGGTGCATACTTAAGGAACTGGTGCCAATTTTAATTTTTCTGCACACTGATCTAACTATATTGGTTACATATATATAGACAAGAATCATAAATTTTATAATTGTGTGGGATGAATTTTTATTGATCATTTTCACCACTTGGCATTTATTGGAAACCATGGCTTACAAAACATGTCCTGAATTTAATTTTTAAAAATTGTGGGACATTACTCAATACCTGAAACAAATGAAGAGAAGTTTTCTGTTCCCCCTTACAGCTTTGTAAGCTGTGTATTTGTTGGTCATTTTAAGAGTGAGGAAAATAATCTTTAATTTCAAGGCATGCTCCACTAATATGCTCCACAAATTTAAAGGCTCACAGGCATCTGAACTCAAGGTTGCACTAAAAAATCCCAACTTTGGCATTTGCTATTTAAATAACTGGGCAATTTACTTAACCTTTCAGAATCTTCAAGTCATTGTATTATTGTTTCAAGCATTTTTTTTCTTCTTCCCTCTCTCCCTCTTTTTTTAAATAAGCCAAACAATTTTGAATTGTAATTATTTCAAATTGAGAAAATGTAAATACCTTAGGTTTATTTTATGGCCATATACTGAAATGCTCATAAATTTCAAAGAATGAATCAAAAATAAATAATAACATTTAAAAGCAATAAAACAAAAATGCAAGTTATTTGACACCCAATTTACAAAGGTTTCTTGAGAACCTGCTTCCCACCAGCCTAAGTCAGGAACAAGAGATGAACAACAATCAAGCCTCTAAACCATCTGAAAATTCCGTATCATGAGTTTGCTGTAATTTTACAAAAGTAAAATTGCATTATCATAACTTACATAGTTATATATTTGTGGATTGATCAAGTGGGTTTGGTATCAGAAACTGCAGAAAGAAACCATCTTTCAGGTAATCATGATGGCTTCTCATCCTTTTTCTTTAGTTGGCAGTGTTTTTCAGGAATAATGAATACATTTTATTTATGATGCTTAGAGAAACCCTGAATCATAAGACCTAAGACTGAATGGTTCTATAGAAAAGAAAAACCACTAGCAATATCTTTACATTTTTATAAATGGATAGAATGCTGGTTGATTCTTCTTGCTATCGATGTTACAGGATTGCCTGCTTGTTATTGTCTGACCTTGCATACAGCATTTCCCCTCTCTCAGTACGAAAGAGTGTAAAGGCAATAGAAACCTGAATGAATAACACTGTGTACATTCTTCTAAAATCTGTAGGATTAAAAATAAGTATAGGTGATGAAAAGAGAACAAAAGCAGAGATCTGCATAGAGTACAGTTACATAAATTCTTAAAATCCTATAGGAATGTGTTTTAGAGTAGATAAAGAAGTTTTAACCTTTTGTGACTATTTGCACAGCATCAGAAAAGGCATGGAACATTAAACAATGAAACAAAAAGTGGAACATTAGAAAAGCTACATTTAACTTTCAAGTATAAGTTTTTGTTTTAAGGATCTGTCAAACACTAGTTACATTAGTTCCTATTTTATTTAAAATGCTTGTCTAATCAAGACAAGCATTTTACACAGTTATCAAGATATACATATCTAATCTCAACTAAAAATTTTTAAATTCATATGTTCTAGAAGTTTAAAGTCTTCATCCTGAATTGCCACAGCCCTTCCACAAAGCAGCACACAACAGAGAAATGAAGTAATATAGGTGAGGGAATGAAGAACAGGTGTCTAAAGTGTAAACTCTACTTTTCCACGTGTACGACATTGCTCATCTCTCCAGAGCTGGGAGGATGAAATCCTGTCAAAGTTTTCTTTTGCCAGGAGTTTGCTTTTTTTATTCTACCTCACCAAATAAAAATTCGTATTTACTGATGAGGATTAAGGACAATTGCTTTAAGCCCAGTTTGCTAGGCTCTGCTTGCTTAATTGGAGTTTTAAGAGGCTGTGATAAAGCACAAGGTTAATGGAGAAATAGCAATCACAGACCAAGTATAGTGTGCTTTTTCTGCAAGGGCTTAATTTTTGGTAGTAGAGTCTCTGCTGATTAGACTAGATGGTGTTTGAAAAGCATAATGCGTACCTCACAATTCTAAATAGTTAAAAATTGTTTTTATAAGATAACAAAAGATATTTCAACTAATTAAGTAGGAAAGAAAATTAGGCATAATTGTACAACCCCTTCTTAGATTCAACTCCTTGCAATTTACCCATTGATTGTTCTGTGAAATTTTCTGGTGGTTTTTAAAGATATTTTAATGCTGTGTTCTGTTGGATTTTATTTTAGCCATAATGAAAGTCCATGAAGATTTCTTCCATTATAAGACAGGAATATATAGACATGTTACCAGCACAAATAAAGAATCAGAAAAATTTCAAAAGCTTCGGACACATGCAGTCAAACTCACTGGGTAAGGCAATTAAAAAAAATTACTCCTGTAATGCTTTTGGAAAATGAAACTGAAAATAAGAATATGTAGTGTTTTAAATGCTAGAATTTCTTTTGTAGGAGAGTTTGTGATACAAATGAAAAATGATCTAAACCTTGCTACTTTTTAGTCATTATTTTAAAGTCCAGTAAAAGGCTAACTCGGCATTCTGGGGACAAAATGATCATTTTCTAGCTCTCACTTCTTGTCACTATGTCCTTAAGAATCTGTTCTAAGGGCAAGGAAAATATATTATTGAAATAATTTCTACATATGGCATAATCAAGGAAAGAGAGCAAATCCAAGGTGTATTATGGTTTGGGGAAACGGTTGTGAATAGAATTGCAAATAGCAAAGATTAAGCAGGAAGAGAAGTAAGGTCACCTATAATTCAATGTAAGGTTACTTTATGTGAGAATTGTCGAAATTAGATTGATCAAATTTGTAAGTAAAATATGTTAATCTATGCAAGAGCAAGAAAGAAGTTCAGAATTTGGTGGTGGGATTTTAGGAGTGAGTTATTTTAAAAATAGGCCCTACTCTGAAAGACAGTGTGGTTATGAGACTAATTTTCCAGTGCCTTCTCAATTTGTTCTGACTAAAACATCTCATAATATCTCGCTCTAATTCAAATGACATGCTACAAAGTTTTCTTGTCCATCTAAAACCCTCAGTGTTCTCATCTTGCATATTATGGTAAATAACTTTATTCTATTGAACATGTTCTTAATAACTTAATTTTATTGAGCCTACACAAAACAACCGCACCTACAATCAAATTATCTTCTCCTTACTGATCTTTGAAACACATTTAAATCACTTCTAAGCTATGTAGACAAACTATCCGGTGTGATGTCTCTTTAATCGTTGTCCCTCTTTTGTTTTAAATACTCGAATATTTCAATTAAAAAATCATCACTTTTTTTGAATCTAAGATAATACTAATTTTATGACTTGTGTTGATTTCAGGAATGTGAAAATACATGTATTTTAGGATTGAAGAATATGATGTTTCTTATTAATGTAGGATACTAAATCTACAAATTGGAAAAAGATGTAATCCATGTGTGTATGTGTGTATTTATAAATGTTTTCACCATTCAGAGATAATAACCTCTTTGGAAATTTCTGAGTATTTTTAATGAATCTCCTAGGTATATAACTATAGAGAAACAAGAAAGAAAGAAAAAAGAAGGAAGGGAGGAAGAAAGGGAAGGAGGGAGGAAAGGAGGAAAGAAGGAAGGAAGGAAGGAAAAGAAAGCGATTTCACAGGAAAATGAGATACTGTAGTACTTCAGATTTTTTGAAAAGGAAAATTTTTCTAATTTTTTCCCTGATGGTATATTAAGATGCCACTTTGTAACATTCTATCAAATACTGAATTTGAAAGAAATACTTTTCCATTTTAATAGGTTATAAAACTGAATAGTTTTAATTATTCAGCATAACTTGTCTTTAGAAGCCTATGGTAGGTTCCTATTACCCTACTTTTTAAGGTTATATGGAAAAAAGATGCTTGCCTTAATTTTTAAAGTGTATCATTTTTAATAAAATGAAGTTATACTCACTACTAAAATTAATAACTAAAAAGAAGATAGTAAAAAAAAAAAAAAAAAAACCCGAATCAGGCCAGATGCAGTGGCTCATGCCTGTAATACCAGCACTTTGGGAGGCCAAGACAGGTAGATTGCATGAGGTCAGGCATTTGAACTCTTATCTTTACAAAAAAATACAAAAATTAAGATGGCCAAATAAGAACAGCTCTGGAGTGCAGGTCCCAGCGAGAACAATGCAGAGGGTGAGTGATCACCACATTTCCAAATGAGTTTTTACTGCCCACAGACCAGGAGATTCCTGGGCCAAAAAGTGCCATGAGTTTCCAGCACAGCTGTTCCAGCTGGTACAGCTGGTTTCTACATAAAAATTCACACAAATCTGGGCAGCCATTTCAACTAGTGCCTGGAACACCCGGGAGACAGAGCCACCCATTTAACTGAAAAAGAGGGGGCTGAAACAGGGAGCCAGCTGATCTGATTCAGTGAAGCCCACCCTTAAAAAGACCAGCAATCTGAAATGCTAGGGGTTGAGAGTTTCACAGCAAGTGCAGCTGTATCCTGGACTGTCCAGCTTGGCTAGGGGAAGGGCATCTGCCATTACCAAGGAAGTCCACCACTACCAAGGCAGTTCATCACTACCGAGGCAGTCTGCCATTACTGACGCAGTCCGCCATCACTGAGGCAGTCCACCATTACTGAGGCAGTTCCAACTGTATCTCTGTAAACAAAACTGCAAGGAAGTTTACACAGCAGCTGGGCAGAGCCCTCAGCAGCACTTGAGTTTCCAGAACAGCACTTGAGTTTCTGTAAGGGACAGACTGTCTCCACAAGCAGCTCCCCGACCCCTGTATATCCAAAGAGACACCTCGTAAAGGAGAGCTCAGGCTGACATTTGGCAGGTACCCTTCTGGGACAAAGAAAACAGTAGAAGAAACTGGCAGCAACACCTCTGCTGGCAGACTGTGACTAGACTACCTCCTTGCAGGGCAGGGTATCTCTGAAAAAAAGGCAACAGCACATCAGGAACTTATAAACAAAGCCCCAACTTCCCAGCACAGAGCACCTGGGAAAAGAGGCAGTTATGAGTTCTGCTGCAGCAGATTTAAACATATCTGCCCAGCAGCTCTCAGTGGAACAAGAGCTTCCAGCACAGCACTTGAGCTCCTATAAGGGTCAGACTGTCTCTACAAGCAGCTCCTCAACCCCTGTATATCTAAAGAGACACCTCATAAAGTAGAGCTCATGCTGACATCTGGCAGGTACCCTTTTGGGACGAAGATAACAGTAGAAGAAACTGGCAGCAACCCTTACTGTTATGCAGCCCCTGTGGGTAATCCCCAGGCAAGCAGTGTCTGGAGTGGACCTCCAGCAGTCCTGCAGCAGAGGGGCCTGACTGTTAGAAGGAAAACTAAAAAACAGAAAGAAATAGCTTCAACATCAACAAAAAGGATGTCTACTCAGAGACCCCATCTGAAAGTTGCCAACTACAAAGACCACAGGTAGATAAAGCTATGAAGATGGAAATAAACCAGCACAAAAAACATGATAACACCAAAAACCAGAACACCTCTCCTCCTCCAAGGGATCACAACTCCTCACCAGCAAGGGAACAAAGCTGAATGGAGAATGAGTCTGTTGAATTGACAGCAACAGGCTTCAGTAGGTGGGTAGTAACAAACTACTCTGAGCTAAAAGAACATGTCCTAATCCAATACAAAGAAGCTAAGAACCTTGAAAAAAGGTTTGACAAAATGTTAATGAGAATAAACAGCGTAGAGAAGAATATAAATGACTTGATGGAGCTGAAAAACACAACATGAGAACTTCATGAACCATACACAAGTTTCAATAGCTGAATTGACCAAGCAGAGGAAGGGATATTAGAGATTGAACAACTCAATGAAATAAAATGAGAAGGCAAGATTAGAGAAAGAAGAGTGCAAAGAAATGAACAAAGCCTCCAAGAAATGTGGGATTATGTGAAAAGACCTAATCTGTGTTTGATAGGTGTACCTGAGTGTGACGAAGAGAATAAGTCCAAGCTGGAAAACACTCTTTAGGATATTATACAGGAGAACTTCCATATCTAGCAAGGAAGGCAAATATTCAAATCCAAGAAATACAGAAAACACCATAAAGATATTCTTCAAGAAGAGCAACCCTAAGTCACATAAATGTTAGATTCACCAGGGTTGAAATGAAGGAAAAAATGCTAAGGGCAGCTAGAGAGAAAGGTCAGGTCACCCACAAAGGAAAGCATATCAGACTCACAGCAGATATCTCAACAGAAACCCTGCAAGCCAGAAGAGAGTGGGGCCAATATTCAACATCCTTAAAGTAAAGAACTTTCAACCTAGAATTTCATATCCAGCCAAACTAAGCTTCATAAACCAAGGAGAAATAAAATCCTTTATGAACAAGCAATTGCCAAGAGAGTTCATAACCATCAGACCTGCCTTACAAGAGCTCCTGAAAGAAGCACTAAACATAGAAAGGAACAACCAGTCCCACCCACTCCACAAATGTACCAAATGGTAAAGAGCATCAACACTAATGGGCAAAACAACCAGATAGCATCAAAGCGGCAGGATCAAATTCACATGTAATGATATTAACCTTAAATGTAAATGAGCTAAATGCCCCAGTCAAAAGAAACAGACTGGCAAATTGGATAAAAAGTCAAAAACTATCTGTGTGCTGTATCCAGGAAACCCATCTCACTTGCAAGGACACACATAGGCTCAAAATAAAGGGATGAATGAAGATCTACCAAGCAAATGGAGAGAAAAGAAAAAAAAGGGAGTTACAATCCTAGTCCCTAATAAAAAAGACTTTAAACCAACAAAGACCAAAAGAGACAAAGAAGGGCATTACATAATGGTGGTAAAAGGATCAATGCAACAAGAAGAGTGAACAAACCTAAATCTATATGCACCCAATTCAGAAGCACCCAGATACATAAAGCAAATTCTTAATGACCACACAATAATGGTGGGAGACTAACACTCCACTGTTGATATTAGATAGATCAGCAAGACAGAAAATTAGCAAAGATATCCAGACTTGAACTCAGATCTGAACCAAGCAAACCTAATAGATATCTATAGAACTCTCAACCCCAAGTACACAGAATCTACATTCTTTTCAGCACCACATCACACTTACTCTAAAATTGACCACATAATTGGAAGTAAATCACTCCTCAGCATATGAAAAAGAACAGAAATCATAGCAGTCTCTCAGACCACAGTGCAATCAAATTAGAACTCAGAATTAAGAAACTAACTCAGAACCTCACAACTTGGAAACTGAACAACTGGCTCCTGAACGTTGACTGGATAAACAATGAAATGAAGGCAGATATAAAGATGTTCTTCAAAACAAATGGGAATGAAGACACAACGTACCAGAATCTCTGGGACACATTTAAAGCAGTGTCTAGGGGAAAATTTATAGCAATAAATGCCCACATGAGGAGGAAGGAAAGGTCTGAAATTGATACCCTGGAGTCAAAATTGAAAGAGTTAGAGGACCAAGATGGAAAAAACTCAAAAGCTAGCAGAAGACAAGAAATAACTAAGGTCAGAGCAGAACTGAAGGAGATAGAAACACAAAAAACCCTTCAAAAAATCAATAAATTTAGGAGCCGGTATTTTGAAAAGATCATCCAAAAAGCAAGACTGCTAGCCAGACTAATGAAAAAGAAAAGATAGAAGAATCAAATAGATGCAATAAAAAATGATAAAGGGGATATAATCATCAATTCCACAGAAATACAAACTACCATCAGAAATTACTACAAACTCTGTGTACATAAACCAGTAAACCTGGAAGAAATGGATAAATTCCTGGACACTTGCACCCACCCAAGCCTAAACCAGGAAGAAGTTGAATCCCTGAATAGACCAATAACAAGGGCTGAAGTTGAGGCAGCAATTAATAGGCTACCCACCAAAAAAAGTCCAGGTTCAGATGGGTTCACAGCCGAACTCTACCAGACATACAATGAGGAGATGGTACCATGCCTTCTGAAATTATTCCAAACAATACAAAACGAGGAAATCTTTTCCAAATCATTTTATGAGACCAACATTATTCTGATATCAAAACCCGGTAGAGACTCAACAAAAAAAGAAAACTTCAGGCCAATATCCATGATGGACATAGATGCAAAAATCTTCAATAAAATACTGGTAAACTGATTGTAACAGCACATCTAAAAGCTTATCCATCACAATCAAGTAGGCTTCATCCTGGGGATGCAAGGCTGGTTCAGCACACACAAGTCTGTAAACATAATCCACCACATAAACAGAATCAAAGGAAATAACCACATGATTATCTCAATAGAGGCAGAGAAAATCTTTGACAAAATTCAACAGCATTTTATGCTAAAACCTCTCAATAAACTAGGTATCTAGGGAACCTATCTCAAAATAATAAAAGCTATTTATGGCAAACCCACAGCCAATATCATACTGAACGGGCAAAAACTGGAAGCATTCCCTTTGAAATCTAGCACAGACAAGGATGCTTTCTCTCATGACTCCTATTCAATATAGTATTAGAAGTTCTAGCCAGAGAATCAGACAAGAAAAAGAAATAAAGAGTATTCAATTAGGAAAGGAGGAAATCAAATTATCATTATTTGCAGACAACATGATTTTGTATTTAGTAGACCCCATCATCTCAGCCCAAAATCCCCTTAAACTGATAAGCAACTTTAGCAAAGTCTCAGGATACAAAATCAATGTGCAGAAATCACAAGTTTTCCTATACACCAACGACAGACTAATAGAGAGCCAAATCAAGAGCAAACTTCCATTCACAATTGCTACAAAGAAAATAAAATACCTAGGAATACAACTAATAAAGGATGTAAAGGACCTCTTCAAGGAGAACTACAAACCATTGCTCAAGGAAATAAGAGAGGACACAAACAGATGGAAAAACATTCCACAATGGTGGTTAGGAAGAATCAATATTGTGAAAATGGCCATACTGCCCAAAGTTATTTATGGATTCAACACTATCCCCATCAAGCTACCAATGACCCTTCTCATGGAACTGGAAAAAGACACCTTAAGCTTCATATGGAACCAAAAGAGAGCCAACATAGCCAAGGCAATCCTAAGCAAAGAGAACAAAGCCAGAGGCATCACACTACCTGATTTCAAACTATACTACAAGGCTACAGTAATCAAAACAGCATGGTATTTGTACCAAAACAGAGATATAGACCAGTGGAACAGAACAGAGGCCTCAGAGGCAACACCACACATCTACAACCATCTGATCTTTGACAAACCTCACAAAAACAAGCAATGGAGAAAGGATTCCCTGTTCAATAAATGGTGTTGGGAAAACTGGCTAGCCATGTGCAGAAAGCAGAAACCAGACCCCTTCCTGGCACCTTACCCTAAAATTAACTCCAGATGGATTACGGACTTAAACATAAGACCTAACACCATAAAAACCCTAGAAGAGAACCTAGGCAGAACCATTCAGGACATAGGCACAGGCAAGAACTAAAACATTGAAAGCATTGGCAACAAAAGCAAAATATACAAATGGGATCTAATTAAACTTCAGAGCTTCTGTACAGCAAAAGAAACAATCATTAGAGTGAACCAGAAGCCAACAGAATGTGAAAAAAATTTTTGCAATCTACCCATCTGACAAAGGGCGAATATCCAGAATCTACTAAGAGCTAAAACAGAATTACAAGAAAAAAACAAACCCATCCAAAAGTGGGTGGAGGACATAAACAGACACTTCAAAGGAAGACATATATGAAGCCAACAAACATATGAAAAAATGCTCATCATCACTGGCCATTAGAGAAATGCAAATTAAAACCACATTGAGATACCATCTCACTCCAGTTAGAATGGCAATCATTAAAAAATCTAGAGACAACAGATGCTGAAGAGGGTGTGGAGAAAAAGGAACACTTTCACACCGTTGGTGGGAGTGTAAATTAGTTCAACCATTGTGGAAGACAGTGTGGCAATTCCTCAAGGACCTAGAAATACAAATTCCATTTGACCCAGCAATCCCATTACTGGGTATATACCCAGAGGATTATGAATTGTTCTCTTAAGGAAGACACATGCATGTGTATGTTCATTGTGGCACTGTTTACAATAGCAAAGACCTGGAAGCAACCCAAATGCCCATCGATGATAGACTGGACAAGGAAAACACGGCACATATATACCATGGAATACTATGCAGCCATAAAAAGGATGAGTTCATGACCTTTGTAGGGACATGGATGAATCTGGAAACCATCATTCTCTGCAAACTGACATAGGAACAGAAAATCAAACACCGCATGTTCTCACTCATAGGTGGGTGTTGAACCATGAGAACGCATGGACACAGGGAGGGGAGCATTACACACTGGGGTCTGTTATAGGGGCTAGGGGAGGGACAGTGTGGGGTGGGGAGATTGGGGAGGGATAACGTGGAGAAATGCCAGATATAGGTGACGGGGGGATGGAGGCAGCAAACCACATTACCATGTATGTACCTATGCAAGAACCTGCATGATCTGCACATGTACCCCAGAAGCTAAAATATAATTTAAAAAATTAAATAAATGCTAAAGTTAACATTTTCAATAAAAAATATACAAAAATTAGCTGGGCAACAGAGTGAGACTGTCTCCAAAAAAATAAAAAATCCAAAATTATGTAATGTGAATGCTCAAAGATTATTTTTATGGTATTTTTTTTTTAAAAAAAAACATATATAAATCTTACCTTTCTCTCTGTTAGTGAAAAGTTAGACAAACAAAAATGGACAATACAGGATATAGCATTTAAAAATATTGCTATTGAAGGTAACTTTACTTGAATTAATAAAATTTAATGAAATGACATAATTTTTATTCTTCAACAAAGGAGATGTTCTTGTCTGAATCTCTCTTCATTTATTGTAGTCTCTAGGACCTCTTGGCTATTCAAGGACATGAAGAAGCAATTTCTCCTTTTTTCTTCTGTGTAATCAATTTTATTTCTGCCACCATACAAATAGTGCTGTTATCTCTTAGATTAAAAAAAAAAAAAACTCAACACTTTCTTTGGAGTCTGCTTTCTCCACACCCCATTTATGTTCACTCTTTATAGCAAAATCCTTGCAAGACTTGCCTGAAATCACTTTTAATTGCCTTTCCAATCTTTCTTAAACTGTATCAATTATGTTTTCATTACCCCCTTTCTCTTCACAAAAATATTTATTTCAAGGTTATCTAAGGCCCCCAGGTTTCAAATTCATTGGTCAGATCCCAGAACTTCCTCATCCTCTTCATCTAAGTTTTTTTTTCCTGTTGGCCAAAACTTTGCAGTGTACTTTGCTATATTTTTCCCCTGTACTTTTACACTTTTTAACTTTGAAATGCCCCAGTCTCGGGTCTTGGTTCTTCTCATGCTTCTAGTCTCACTCTTGTCTGGTGAGCTCATCATTCTGAGTCATCCTGGTTTTAAATATCATCTAAAAGCTGACATCAACTGAATTGATATCTCAGCCCAGATCTCTTTCCTGAACTCCAGACTCATACGTTCCATGGCCTATTTGACATCCTCACCTGGATACCTTATTAGGGAGGTAAATGCTTCAAATTCAGTACTTCCGAAACCAAACCCCTGATCTTCTCTCTTCTCTCTTTATTCTTGCTAAATGGCATCAGTCTTTTCTATCTTAATTAATGACAGCTCTGTTTTTCCATATTCTCTGCTGGAAAACTTAGAGTCATCCTTTATTCCTTTACTTCACAATTTACTTTCAATATGTCAAAGCCTCTCTTGGCCCTTTCACCTTACATCCAGAACCCAACCACTGTTCACTATCTGAACTACCATCACCCTGGCCTGAGCCACCATTACCTACTATTTTGCACTTGGATTACTGAAGTAGCTTCTAACAGATTTTCCTGCATTGATCTCTGCTCCTCAGCAGTCTAGTCTCAACATAGAAAACAGGGTTTTCCCTTAGAACCTTAGATCTTGTCATTCTTTGCTCAGAACCCTACAATATATTCCCAATTCCATCAGATTAGAGGCCAAGTTTCTCACAATGGCTGACAAGGGCCAACATGTTCTGAGGACTCTCCTTCTAGCCTACTTTCACTCCCATCAACTTTCTGATCTCAACTCCTACCCATCTGTACCTTGATTTCCTGCTCTAGTGATTTTTAAATGTTTCAGCAACGTGCACCCCAGGGCTTTTTTCTCTGCCTAAAATGCTCTTCCACTGTATATCTAGTTCCTTAGTGTCTGTGTCTCCATCTAGTCTCTGCTCAGGTCTCACCTTCTCAATATGTCCTCCCTGGCTGCCCTATTTAATTTGTGACTTGCCCCTGCTCCAGCAATCTTGATCCCCCTACCTGCTTTATTTTTAAAAATTTTATACAATTATCAGTTTTTAACATGATGTATAATTTAATTGGCTTTTTGTGTTGATTGTGTATTGTCTGTCATCTTTACTAGAATGAAGTTCCAAGAAAGCAGGTATCTGTATTATTTACTGATGTAGCCAAACCACCAAATATGGTACTGATCTGCTGATCCATAATGCGCTAATGTTTTCTCTATTCAATGAATGAATGAATGAGTTTTTTTCCTTATGTTCTGCACTAGGTTTCCTTTGCTGTTACTTATCTTTACAGAGAGAAGTTACTTGTCCAAAAAAATAGAATAGGGAGAAATTAGAGGAGAGAGCTGAGGCACTCCTCAGCTTTGATTTAAGTTTGTAAATGTTGAACTCGTGCTCATCAAATCAGCCTTTTCTGTTGTCCTGGGAGTTCTGCCCTTAGTTTATAACTAGACAGTTTGTTGAGACTTACAGTCAATCTTTTGCTACTACTCCTTGCCTTCCTTTTTTATTTCACCCTGCTTGGTTGTGATGCATTAATTCCATTTGCTTTTGCTTATGAATCTTAGAAATTAGTGCAATAACTAAAATGAATAAATTCAAGAGTAAAATTTTTAGAAAATCACAGGAAAGAATTAGTATGAACATTGACTTTTTTTTTTTTCATCTTGTCATTCCTGTTTATGGAGCACAGTTTTACTGCATATGTAAAGTGATACTTTGTTTTATTGTGCTTTGGTTTCTTGCTGTATTTTTTTTTTTTTTTTTTTTTTACAAATTGAAAGTTTGTGGCAACCCTTTGATTCACATTTGTAAATGTTGAACCCGTGCTCGTCAAATCAACCTTTCCTGTTGTCTTGGGAGTTCTTCCCTTAGTGCATAGCTCAGCTCAGATAGTTTGGTGAGACTTATAATAAATCCCTTACTACTACGCTTTGCCTTCCTTTTTCTTTCACCTGCTTAGTCGTAATGCTGTGCTTTTTTACAAATTGAAAGTTTGTGGCAACTCTACATGGAGAAAGTCTGAAGATACCTTTTTGTTCCCAACAGCATGTGCTTGCTTGAGTCTCTGTGTTATATTTTTGTAATTTTCATAATATTTTAAACTTTTTCATTATTTCATGTATTATGGTGACCTGTGATTGGTGATCTTTGGTGTTACTATAGTAATTGTTTTGGGGTGCCACAAATAGTACTCATATAAGATGGCAAACTTAATTGTTAAATATTGTGTTATGTTCTAACTCTTCTACTAATGGGGCATTCTCCTATCTCTCTCTTTTCCTCAAGCCTGTCTATTCCCTTAGATACAATAATATTAAAATTTGGGTAATTAGTACGCCTTTAAAGGCCTCTAAGTGTTCAAGTTAAAGGAAGATGTATTAGTCCATTCTTATACTGCTATAAAGAACTACCTGAGACTGGGTAATTTGTAAAGAAAAGAGATTTAATTGACTCACAGTTCTATAGGCTGTACAGGATGTATGACTGACAAGGAAACTCACAAGCATGGCCAAAGGGCAAAGGAGAAGCAAGCATGTCACATGGTGACAGGAGAGAGAGAGAGAGAGAGAGAGAGAGAGAGAGAGAGAGAGAGAGAGAGAGAGACAGAGGAGGGATGTGCTACACACTTTATAAACAACCAGATCTCATGAGAACTCTCTATCACTATTATGAGAACAATAAGAGGGAGATCTACTCCCATGATCCAATCACCTCCCACCAGGTCCCTCCTCAATACTGGGGATTATAATTCAACATGAGATTTAGGTGGGGAGACAGAGCCAAACCGTATCGGAAGAGTCATACTTTAAATCAAAAGTTAGAAATGATTAAGCTTAGGGAAGAAGGCATATTGCTAGAGATTGGCCAAAGAATTAGGCCTCTTGTACTAAAAAGTTGGCCAAGTTGTGAATACAAAGAAAAAGCCTTGAAGGAAATTAAAAGTGCTAATCCAGCAAACATATAAATATAAAAAAAAAAAAAAAAAAAAAAAAAAAAAAAGCAGCCTTATGTTGAAATGGAAAAAGTTTTAGTGGACTTGACAGAAGATCAAACAAGCCTCAACATTCCCTTAAGCCAAAGCCTAATTCACAGCAAGGTTCTAACTCTCTTTAATTCCGTGAAGGCTGAGAAAGGTGAGTAAGCTGCTGAAGAAAGGTTTAAAGTTAGCAGAGAGTGGTTCATGAGGCTTAAGGAAGGCCGCCAACTTCATAATATAAAAGGACAAAGTGAAGTAACAAGTACTGATGGAGAAACTGCAGCAAGTTATCCAGAAGATCTAATGAAGACACTTGATGAAGGCAGCTACACCAAATAACAGAATTTCAACGTGGGTGAAACAGTCTTCTATCTGAAGAAGATGCCATGCAGGACTTTTATAACTAGAGAAGAGACATCAATGCCTGGCATCAAAGCTTCAAAGGACAGGCTGACTCTCTTTTTAGGGTCTAAGTCAGCCGAGGACTTGAAGTTGAAGCCAATGCTTATTTACCATTCCAAAAATCCTAGGGCTCTTAAGAGTTATGCTAAATCAATTCTGTGTGCATTATAAAAGTGGCACAACAAAGCCTGAATGACAGCAAATCTGTTTATAACATGGTTCATTGAATATTGTAACCCACTGTTGAGATCTGCTATTCAAAAAAAAAGAGATTCCTTTAAAAATAGTACTTGTCATTAAAAATGCACCTAATCGTCTAAGATCTGTGGTAGAGATATACAAGGAGATTAATGTCTTCATGTGTGCTAAAATGATACCAAATCTATAGCCCATGGATCAAGAAGTAATTTCTACTTTCAGGTCTTATTACTAAAAGAATACATTTCATAAGGCTCTACCTGCCATAGATAATTATTTCTCTGATGGATCTTGAAATTTGGATAATTAATACTCCTATAAAGGCCTCTAGATGTTCAAGTGAAAGGAAGATGTTTTAGTCCATATTTACACTGCTATAAAGAACTACCTGAGATTGGGTAATTTATAAAGAAAAGAGGTTTAACTAACTCACAGTTCCATAGGCTGTGAGTGTGGTAAAGTCAATTGAAAACTTCTGGAAAGTGTTCTGTGTCCTAGATGCCATTGAGAACACTTATGATTGATAGACGTTCAACATATCAACATTCCTGGGAGTTTGGAAGAAGTTGATTCCAATCCTCAGGAATTACTGTGAATTTCCAGACTTCAGTGGAGAAAGAAACACAGATGTGATTGAAATAGCAAAAGAACTACAATTGGAAGTAGAGCCTGAAGTTGCGACTGAATTTCTGCAATTTTATTTTATAAAGGCATGATAGAAGGTGGTAAGAGGACATACGATAGATTTGGCCCAATTTGGAAGATATGAGAAATGTCACTGAGGAAATAAAGTCTGAGCTAAGATTTATGGATTGTATAGAAACATGCAAAGGAAGCAACTTGTGTGAAGTCCTTATGGTTAGAAGATTATACAACACTGTGGGAACACAAGGAAGATTGCAACTGCTATATCACAAAAGGCAGAACTTGGAGGCCATATCATAGACTTTTTGTCAAGGCTGTTAAGTATTTGGTTAAACATATAAAAAAGGAAAGTAATTGAAGTTTTTTAAAGTAGAAAAGTGGCATAATCTTTGTTTGCATTATGTAAAGATTGCTGTGAGTATAAAGAGTGTGATATAGAGGCAAATTTCAATATTGCAAGTTTAAGATAGTAATTTGGACTTGGTAAGATGGTAGAAGAGTTAGGAGATATGAGTGGTTCAAGATATATTTAAGGAGAAAAGCTACAGGACGTGATATGAGTTTGTATTGGAGCATGGTGGAGGAGAAGTCAAGAGTGATCCACTTGAAGTTATGACTTGATGGGGAACAGTGACATACAATGAGATAGAGAAAAAGTCTAACGTGGGGCCTCATAATTTTGAGATGTTTTTGAGACATAAAAGCACCAATGGATATCAGAAAAGACAGGTAAATTTACTGATCTCAAAGAGAGAAAAGTTGAGCATGGATGGAGCTACACAGAAAAGAGACTGAGTCAACGCCATGGGAAAATTCAATATTTATTGACTAGAAAATGATGAGTTTACAGAGAATGGAAGAGGCCAGTGAGGTTTAAAAAGAAAAAAGTAGAAGAGAGTTGCTAGTGTAGGATTTCTTAGAAAGCTGGAAGCCTGGAAGTGTTGGGATTCAAAGACCATGCATAGAGATTGGTCTTAGAGAGGGGATCAAGTGGTAACTCTATTGTATCAGGAGAGAAAATGAGGTTAGTTGAAAATGTTTTGGTGTTTAGAGTAGTGGTAAGTTTAGAAAAATTTCTGTTGGATTGCCTCTCTTATCGCCAGGAACTAGAAGATTAGGTTATCTATAAAAAGAAGGTGTGGTTGGAGGAGAGGAATGTATTGCTAGAAATGTGAAGAAAATAGAAATGGTTTGTGGTGGTCATCTAGGTGTTTAGGAGGGGAAGATGACCGGGGAACCCAAAGGGATCATTTGGCCTTGGTAATATTATCATTCTGCCCTCTTGTGTGTGCTCTCTGCACACAAGGTTGATTAGTTACTAAAATGACAGAAAGGCTGATAAATGGCATAAGACTGATAAAAGAAGAGAACTGAGGAATTTGGAGAACATAGAAAATCATTTAGTCAAAATAGGCTCAAAGTATTTAATTCAAATATATTAATAGAAGTTTATTTCTTGTTCACATAATACTTCGTCATGATAATTCTGATCTCAATGATTTTAGGATTCCTTAGTTTCTTTTTTATTTGTTAGATTTTTAAAATCATGAGAAAATAAAAAGGTAGTTATGTATAATAATGAAATAATATTTTACAGGTTAAGGATATAGTGTTATAAAGTAAATAAACGCCATGATTTTCTATATTAGGCGCCTCATTATGTTGCCATACTTTTGTAGTCATAAACCATTGATATCTCTGTATCTATCTGTCTGTCTGTCTACCTACCTACCTCTGTCTATCTAGCTTTGGTTAAAGATATTTGTCCTTTAAGAGAGCATAAAAATAATGCTTCAGGATTGAATTTTAATGTATTTATTTTTACCATTTTTTCATACAAATAAATTTTTAAAAATCCAAGATCATAAAATTATTATTTAGGGTATTTACAAATTATTTGACATAGTTTTATCGAGGCCACCACTTGTTTTTCTCTATTTATCTTTTCGTTTTTCTCTGTATTTTTGAATAACAACTAAATGCTAAGTCTGAATTTTCATGCTATGTTACATTTAACCGCTGGCAAATTGATCAATTCTGAGCAGATGTTTTAATTAGAGGTTCTTAATGGATGGGGAAGTCTAAGACAGTTGAATGAACATTTCTACTATGCTTATTTGGAAAATGCAAATAAGTGTGCGATAATTAGTATAGACTTTGCAAGAACATTTAATTTGGATGTTAAAATGTCTTTCAATTGCAAAAGACTTCTCTCTTCCTTGCACTTTTCTTTTTTGGTGGGGTGAACTGGTTTGAATAACAGTAGCCACTACAACAAATAGACTCAAAATATTTAATAATTCAAATGTATTAATAGAAGTTTATTTCTTGTTCACAAAACAGTTTAAGATGGGTGATTTTAGTTGTTGCATGACTCATTTATATGGTTTCAGGCCTTCAGCTCTTTCTATTTTGTTGATCTGTCATCTGTGATGGTCACATGTGATCTCATCCAGCCTAGGGACAATAAAGATGAGCATGAGGAAAGCATTATTAAATGTACTTCTTTTTTTTTTCGGAGATGGAGTTTCACTCTTTTTGCTCAGGCTGGAGTATGGAGTGCAGTGGTGTGCTCTTGGCTCACCATAACCTCTGCCTCCCAGGTTCAAGCAATTCTCCTGTTTCAACCTCCCAAGTAGCTGGGATTACAGGCATGTGCAACAACGCACAGCTAATTTTGTATTTTTAATAGAGACAGGGTTTCTCTATGTTGGTCAGACGGTCTCCAACTCCCGATCTCAGGTGATCCGCTCGCCTTGGCCTCCCAAAATGCTGGGATTACAGGTGTGAACCATTGTACCTGGCCTTAAATGAACTTCTTAAAGCCTTAACTCAGAAACAGTCCATAACTGCATTCATACTTCTTTGGCTAGAACTTATTCAATGGCTCCACTCAAACGCCAAGGTGGCTGGAAAATGGAAAGACTTGACAGGAACATTTTAATAGAGTTATATTTTGGAGTAGAATTCCAAATTTGCACAAATTTTAAAGGAGAAAACCATTAGAGATTCAAATTTTGAGTTTCTAGAGAGCTACCTTTGTCTATGTTTCTCAGGGTTCCTGAGATTATATGTTCTCTTTTTAGAGAGTCTTCACTGGTGAATTTAGAGAATCTCTATTTATAAGCTTGAATAGCCAGGTACAATGGTGTGTCAGTAGTACCAGCAACTTAGGAAACTGAGGCAAAAGTCTTGTTTGAGCCTAAGAGTTCAAGAACAGCCTGGGCAACATAGAGACTTTGTCTCAAAAATATGAATAAAGTAATACATGCTTTTGATACCAAGGATATCCATAATCACTGTAGTGGAACTATCTCTAAACTACTGTAGTAGAACTGTCATAAAATACAATCTTCATACTCTAAAAATCCTTATGAGATGGGAATTATTGTATTTTTCTAGAAATAAAAGGCTGAGAATATTAAGAAAACTGTTTAGATTACCTGACTTCAAAATTAATGAATACTATATATATACATGTAAGTGTGTGTGTGTGTGTGTGTATCTGTGTGTGTGTGTATGTGTGTGTGTGTAAACAAGAAAGATTCAGTGTCAAGATTCCTCAAAGTCTGGTCACCTCCTAGGTTTGCTCAAGCAATTTCTATATTCTCTCTTTTACTGAAAAATTCTTTAGAATAAAACAAATGCAGGGTTTTTCATACTAAATTCTATTCTTACTTGCTTTAAACAACATGTTTAATATATAGATTAAGAACATTTGCTTAGTTTTTCAACAAGAAACTCTTTAAAAACACATAATATGTGTCAAGTGCCATGGTAGGCATTAAGAATACAAACATCAGTAAGATAGTGCCTCTGTCCTCAATGTCATGAGAGAGAGAGAGAGAATGAGAAGAAAGAGAAGGGGGGGGGAGAGAGAGAGAGAGAGAGAGAGAGAGAGAGAGGAAAGAGGAGAAACAAATGCCAATGTCCAATGTCTTAAATGTGTAGATGGAGATAGGATAGGAATATATATTGAGTAATGAAGATGTGTGTTATCTAGGAAGGCACATAATTCCAAATCTGAGGACCAGGGAAGGTTGCCAGGAAAAAGTGGCACCTACTATGAATCTAGTAGGACAAGTAGAAAGTATGAAGGATATATGAAAACAGAGGCCTGCTCCAAGAAACATGAGCAGGAAATGCCTAATCTCACAGTGAAATAGAATATGACATATTAAAGGAATCTGAAAGAACTTACGGGTAGAGTGTGAAGCAAGGAGGAATCCAGTGAAAAACGATACTAAGAGGTAGCCAAGTCAGGGGACATTCTTCTTAATGATGACTATTTATTGACCTTGGAGCCTATCTTGGCTTTCTTCACTGTCTCTGAGTTTTCTTCAGATTCTTCCATTATTTCTATATTAATTTACATGCCTTTGTAGCAACATTGTTTGGTTTACAGTGTAAGTTCTAAGAAGTGTTCATGTGACATCTCTTTTCCTTGTATCCTGTGAAATGATGTTCCTGAAAAAGAGACCGATATGTCTCTCACACTTGTAAGCAGTTCAGTTCAGCATTCTGGTTCTCAGCGATTCTGCTTTGAGATAAGTCTGAGTTCAGAAACTGTTACCAAAGAAAAGAAAGAGGATTTCAGTAAACTACAAGGTACATAGCAGAAGCTGAATAACATTAAAAAAGTAAAAGGAATGTTTTCTTGATGCACTGTGGCAGAGATGACCTCTGGGAAATACTTACATAAATTTGCCTGACCTTGAAGTGCATATAGTCTAATAGTGGAGACAGCTCAAGAGACACATGTAATATTGTGAAATCATTGGTTTAGAAATGATGGCATAAAAGTGTATCGAAGCCAAGAGAAGATGAACACTACCTGAACATGTGCAGGTGCTATAGAGATGGTGCAGGAGAAAACTAGAGTAGAAAATGGCCCTAGAATTAAAGGTGAACAATGTTAACTATTCATTTGAGCATCCTCTACTGTGAACTCTTTATTGTTGTTCTTTGTTCATTTTTCTAGTAGAGTGCTAGTTTTTAAAACTTGTTGTGTATGAGCTCATTATGCATTGGAAGCTGTCTTAGTTCCTTCAGACTGCCCTAACAAAAATAACATAGACTGGGTAACCTACACATTTATTTCTCACAGTGTTGGAGGATGGAAAGTCTAAGATTGTGATACCAGCATATTTGGTGTTTGATGGAGGGCCTGCTTTTTTGTTCATAGAGGACTGTCTTCTTGCTGTGTCCTCACATGGCAAAAGGAGCAGGAGAGGTCTCTGTGATGTCCTTTATAGGGGCTAATCCTATTCATGAGGATTCCACCTTCATCACTTAAGCACCTCCCAAAGGCCCCAGCTCCTAATACCGTTACATTGAGAGTTAAGACTTCAACATACGAATTTTGAGGGGACACAAACATTGAATCTATAAAGAAGAAATATTCTCTTATAATACCGACTAAACCCCATTATTGTTGGTTTTTGTAATTTTATTTCTGATGGTTTTGACCTGTATAATATTGTAAATTTTATTCTGTTTAAAAATTATATATTATACATATTACAAGTCACATATATATTATACATATTATATATAATATAATGTATTATATATAACATAAATATATTTACATATTGTATTTAATTATTAAATTATTAGTAATAAAACAATTAAAATATTAACTATAGTTATTAAATTATTATAAATAGTATATTAATTATTATATGTTATTAAATTATTAAAATAATTATGTCAAAAGTATGCCTGAAAAATATTTGGCATATAATAAGTGATAAAGACCTATGGTTTTTCTTCAAACTCTAAAACAAAAAGCTTAAATACTACATAATTAATAATGTACCTTTTCCTCACTCTTTTAATGTATTTTATTGTTTAATAATTCTTATATAAAATTATTAGAGTTTGATTCTGGGGTGTCTTGTTCAAATTACTCACTATTACAATTCAACTTCTTCCATTTTGTTTTACTACCAGGTATGGTACGCATTACTTCATTGCTCTCATTTTTCTCAATATTTATGTACTTTTTTTCCCAGTGAGATTAAAAAACAAAACAAAAACCTCAGAACAATTAAATTGAATATTCTTTTTTTAAATTTATAAAGAAGATAACTTTTAAAAAACTATGATTAAGTACCCTACATTTTGTTTTCTTCAGAGAAGTGCTATTTTTCAAGGATTCTCAAATTGAAATTTTGAAGGCTTGTATATTTTTTATTACACATTTGACGCCTACATGTAGATATATATGATATATGAAATACATTCAGATATGTTTTTAAATAATGTTTACTGTTTTCTGATCACAGAAGTAATAAAGTAGATATTTGACATTTTTGAATTGAACTTCTTTTCATTTCTTTTCTTTTCTTTCACGGAGTCTTGCTCTGTTGCCAGGCTGGAGTGCAGTGGTAACTCCAATTTTGGCTCACTACAGCCTTCGCTTCCCGAGTTCAAGCGATTCCCCTGCCTCAGCCTCCCTAAAGTAGCTGGGACTAAAGGTGTGCGCCACCACACCTGGCTGGGTTTTTGTATTTTAGAAGAAGCGGGGTTTCACTACTTTGGCCAGGATGGTCTCGATCTCCTGACCTTGTGTTCTACTTGCCTCGGCCTGCCAGAGTGCTGGGATTACAGGCGTGAGCCACCGCACCCAGCTGCAATATATAATGTTTCTAAGATAAATTTGAAACATGAGCTGTAAGGCTGGTGTTTGAAAGTAAGTCACTTAATACGCTTGCTCTTCATGAGTTTATTCATCTTCCCGTATGCAGTAACTCTCACAAAATTTTTAGAAAATCACTTTTGCATATAAAAAAAATAACATTCAGTGATAGAGAAAATTAGTGAAATTTAGAAAGAAAAAGAAATTTGGTCTGTCCATCTGGAAAGAAAGATACTATTACATACATTAAAATAACTTAAAAAAAAAAAAAAAAGCTTGTTTCATGCTTATTAAATTCTTCAGGACTTTTAGAATGCAGGAACACACATATATATGATCATCTCTATATGTATACTATTTAAATAAACATAAATTTAAGAACCCAAATATAATCCAGGATTTTTGAGCCAAAATATTAGAATCTTGCTGTTAAAGCACATTCTATTTTTGGCTGTATTAGGATTAGGAGTATTGTAGAGTTAATGTACAGAAAGTACTTAGAACCATGTTAATTAATTGAAGTGCTATACACAGAGTGAGCAACAACTATTTGTATTTTTAATATCATCATCATAATTATTGCCATCATGATGTTATTACAACCAGCCCACCAATCTTTATGATTTAATTTTCTGAAAACACATAAATTTAATCTGAGTTGAAAATTAGATTAAGTAAGTGATTATAGGGCAAATCATTGAGGAAATAAAATAACATTACCCCATATAGCTTTAGGGCCAGATAGTTTAATATGAAATTTTTCAATGAAAAGTTACCTTATAATTACCTCCAGAAGTTTTAAAATTACTGAAATTTATCAGGAAACTGAAGAGAAATGGCCAAACAGGGGAGATAAAACAAGGAGGATTTGATGTCACACAGACCTAGTGGGGACAGAGTTCCAAGAGGCAGGAATGGTCTGTGGTGTGGAATATTGCTGAGATGTCAAATAAAGCCAGGCCTCAAAAAGTACCCATTGAAGTCTGAAGAAACAGAAAAAGTAAATTACAATTGGTTCTTGCTGACTCTTTGAGTTTGTGTCTGCTATTATAATTGTATGCACAAATTACATTACAATATTACTTTATGCCCACCTTAAGTCCTGACAAATATGATTTCTATTACGTGAGTTTACTTGGCATTAATACATTTCTATATTGCGTGTGTACTAAAGGTGATGAAAAGATTTTACAAAGGCTAAGAAAATCCTTTGATTGCCATGTTGAATGACTTTCAAAAATATTTGAACCTTACTAGAAAGTGAAAAAATGCAAACAATATAAATTATAAAATATAAATTATGAAATATATAATATGAAATAGAAATTATTTCATTTCTATACCCTCAAGTTTATTCTTAATTCAAATTTTCAACAAATTTTGTTGAGTGATGATTGTGTACCAGGCATCCTGTTAGTGCTGCAGATACAGAGATGAATAACATGGAGAGCCTCGATAAATAAATTATGACCTAATTATGACCCTCGGATTTGTTGCCGCTATCAATCAGTCACTCAAGGAGCCAATGAGAGGTCCCCCAGGACTGTTGAGATCTTTTGAGCTGAACTCATTGACAGAAGAGTGGAGGTGCAGAGGACCCTGGGGATGTTGAAACTGATAGATGGGCTTTATTTTTTTTCTGTTTTCAGTGCTGATTGAATCATGTTGTCTTGTCTGTCAGTACTGAATCAACTTGACAGGACAGTTTGTGCTCCATTTGTTTTGTCTTGTTTGTCACTGATCCTTCATTGATTCATCATCTCAAACACTGACCAGGTCTGTTTCACTCTGTAAAGTGCTATTGCTATGAACTTGCCTATTATAAAACAAAGCAAGAAAAGGCAAAAAACAACAATAAGAAAGAAAAGCTTTCTTTTTTTTCAGGCAAAGGCATTGTAGGAGTGTTGTTTTTAAAAGAATTCTTAGAAAGCTATTTTGACATTCCAAAAAAAGTCGCTTACAAAACCTGTGTGTTTGTTATCAAAGACACACACACACACACACACACACACACACACACACAGAGATCTTTTTGGCTTGAGGTCAAGTATAGGAGTGGTCTTGATTGTGAAGGAATGCTTTATAGCATAAAGAACGAGGGTACTGGAGTCAAGCTTAGGTTCAAATGCTAGTTCTGTCCTCGCTGGGTGATCTCAGGCAG
This sequence comes from Saguinus oedipus, assembly GCA_031835075.1. Lineage (NCBI taxonomy): Eukaryota > Metazoa > Chordata > Mammalia > Primates > Cebidae > Saguinus > Saguinus oedipus. The sequence goes on from CM063172.1 coordinate 64,777,170, forward strand.
GCTGTATGATCTCTCTACATCATGGTTTTCTCATATGTTTCACTGGGTTAGTAAGTTTCCCTCTGTCTTATTGTGAGGATTAAATGAGACAGTGTATCTGCCCTCTTATGCTCACTTTAAGCTTTAGTTTTTAAAATTCTGACTCTCTTCAACTTTTTTTTATTACTCTGAATGTATTTTCAGAATTATTTAAAAAAATAGAATTTAGAGTGATTCTAATTATGATATTAATGAGTACTTATCTATGTGATACAATTTTACATTTGTTTTTAAAATTATTTTATTTTGATCTACCTTACTTTGATTACACAGGTAGATAAAGACAGTAAAAAAAGATAAATGTAATGATAGGAATAAACAATTTCTTTGGTAAAGTTGATAAAATTTTTTATAATCCTAGATAATATGAGTCTATTTGTACTAAGAAAGCCATGTAAGCAGTAGGAATTTGTTCATTTATACTTAACCTCTAGTGAATTGCGTTAAATCACTGTGGTAGAAAACAAAACTTTTTTAGCTGGGAAATACCAAGGACAGATGTGGTACATGAACCAACAGTTCAATTAAGGAAGGTGATTACAGGCAGTTCTTTAGATTTATAGAGATTAGGAGCAATGGCTTATACGAAGTTTGAGATTTTGCTTTAGCAGGTTTATGGAACGGCTTTCAACTTGCTTTTTGCTGTTGTTGTTGTTGTTGTTTGTTTTTATGAGATGGAGTTTCGCTCTTGTTGACCAGACTGGAGTGCAATGGTATGATCTTGGCTCACTGCAACTTCTGCCTCCTGGGTTCAAGCAATTCTCCTGCCTTAGCCTCCTGAGTAGCTGGGATTACAGGCACCTGCCACCACACCCGGCTAATTTTTGTATTTTTAGTAGAGTCAGGGTTTCACCATGTTGGCCAGGCTGGTCTCGAACTCCTGACCTAAGGTGATCTGCCCACCTTGACCTCCCAAAGTGTTGGGATTACAGGCGTGAGCCACAACACCTGGCCTCAACTAGTTTTAATGTCCATAGATACTTCAGATTTTGGGAGGCCTGTGAAATAAAATGTTATTAGCCCCTGGCACATAACTTTGGAAGCTACCTTCCAAAGTTAGCTTAATAAATAGTTTTTGGTGATTTTATTTTATAATCTTATACCTCTGTCATAGGTGTTGCTCTCATATTTTCAAAAATAATTGAATTCACATAGTGATTTAGAAAGTTTGTGAATTTCCAGAGATTTGCTGGTGGAGGAGAAGACATCAGGGCTAAGAAGTAAGGTGGCTTCTGACTTCTCTCTGTCAACTGAAGTATGGATTGATTATCCCATGAAAAAGAGAGCACTTGCCGGGTTATTACTATACATCTGTATATCCCACGTGATATTAGGTTACCATTGCAGAATCTAGGATTAGATTTTATCCTATGCTCTAAGAATATAATGTGTGTGTGTGTGTGTGTGTGTGTGTGTGTGTGTATGAATGACAATTCTGATGAATGAATAAATCAAGAGTTTTGTTAAAAGGCATATGTTGCTACGGCAATTTGCAATGTTTTCTCTGCACAGAAATATCTAGGATATTACTGATGACTTCAATAAGACCAAAGAGAAAGTCAGCCCAAGTCTGTGTTACAATGAAAAGGAAAGGGTTGCAGAAAAAACAAATTTTTCACATGATTAATGAAAAATGTGGTATTAAGTGACAACTTTGATTTATTTTGATCCTTAAGTGCATTAAATATTACTCTTCTCCATCCCCATCATGGTAACAATTGTGTTCATTACATTTCTTGTTACAAATGAGACTTGGCTGTGATAAATGCAACCCTGTTTAGAATATTGCTGTGATGACCTAACTGTTTCCCCTACTTCCAACCCCACACTTTTCCATTTATTAATATATCTTGTTCATTCATCATCACTAGTTTTATCTTCCTATGGCTGTCTACAATCCCTCTTTCTTCCAAAACTTTCATGATTTCTCTGTGAATGCATGAAAGCCAGCTCCTTACATTATGTGATGCTCTTCTTTCTCAGATATGAATTCATTTCCCCTGGCATCTTCTACAGATTATCAAAGGACTATTATGCCTTTCCTCTTCACCACGGCTAGAATTATTCTACTCTTTTCTGCTTTTTTCTAGTTCTAATTTTTATTGCTTGTGTTATTATCTACTTCTAAGACACTAGTGACAATTTAGCCACTTAATCATATAATCTTGAAATGGTATTGAATGTTTTTGGGTCTTAGTCCCTTTATCTATGAAATACATATATTGAATTAGACTCAGATTGGTTTTGTGGCAAGCCATGTGGTCTTGGTACTCAACTCTATCATTAGCTGACATGGACAATATGCAAATAAATGAACATGGATATTTCATGAAATATATTAATGAAAACAGGCATCCCAGGTTACATTTTGCCTGTAACCATAGCTGGCCAACCCTTACAGTATGCTATAATTTCTGAGTCTCCAGTGCTAAGATTCCATGAGAAGGTAAAAAGTCATTTGTATTCCTAACATCAAAGGTATAAAGTTTTCCCTTAAAGTTTCTCTTTACAAGATATTACCTTAGTCGGTTATCATTGATAGTGATATGTGATTTTGGTCTTTGCTGTCTCTTTGCTCAGCACATGTCACATGGTTGTAGATGTTTTCATGCATATTCTCTCAGCATAGTAAATAAAGAAGGACAGGTCTCTCAGTTCTACAGCAGGTCATTCTGACCAGAGCATGAGCTGGGCACACACATTTATCAATTGTCTCCATACTTCTTTTCATAGTATCAAATTGCATGTGGTACTATACTTGCAATCTTTTTGGTTCCTGATACATCAGGATATAAGGAATATGGTTGGCACAGTATGGTGTTGTTTAATTAACATTAGGTACACAGGATCATGTGTGATATTAATATTTTCATGCAAAAAATGATCTTTCATGAACTGTCATCTGCTCCTTAATCTGTGATACAATTTGTAGCTTCCTGGCAGAACATATCAGTAAAAATACCTGATCTTAGATATACTGAACCTTAGCTTGATTAACATTTTTCTCAAGTAGAAAATTAATGGGTGGTAGAGAAGGCTCACATTTCATTTTGCTTTCTCATGGAGTCTATTTTTATCCATGTTTGACCTAGCATTAATTAGCACTTTTCATATTCAATACCACTTCATTTACTAGGAATTAGCTTTTCTTAAAATGAAGTACCTAAGCATCTCAGGTAGAACATGTATAAGAAAATAAAAGCCTGCCTATCTTTGCCTTATTCTTCCTGCAGTGATCTTTCAAACCTTTGTGTAATGGGAGCTAAGACTCTATCTGCAGTCTTACCTCTAAGAGCAAAATCCTATATCCAGCGCAGTCATATCATTGTTATTGACTTGAAGCCCATCTAGTGGTTTCTTTATCCTGGTAGCCCATCTGACTTTCATTTCCTTAATAAGAAGGGTTGGAGTTCCATATCAGGTTATATGATATATTTGCTCCTTTTCTCCAAAATTTCCTGTTCAAGGAGGGTGTACTGCATAAAATGTCTTTACATGTCCACTCTTTCAAAACTTTTTTTTTTAATCTGTCTGGATCTATAGTCACTAATACAGAGTTTGTCTGCCCAGAAAACATGAATTTGAATCCCTGTTATCAGTCTATTGGGTACATGCAGCGACCCCAGAAACAGCAAATCTTCAAAAATATTGCAACTTTTTTGTCTGAGTGATTCTGCTGCAGTGTAATATACCTACCATCATAATAAAATAGTGATTTTTTCTTATCCCTCTAACTCCAGATTCTTAGATGGTTGTGAAACTGCCTTTAAGGAATCCAATCCCTAAGCAAATATAATCTTTAATGTATGAGTTAGGAAGTAGTTATTCTCATCACAGAAGAATTCCTGTAGAGAAAGGTTGTTTGAGAATTTCTTTCGACAATTAATTTTTCCTGGTTCTTAGGCTTATTGTTTGTCAGAAACACAGAAAAGCCATTAATTTAAAGGTTTATGTGCAGCACCACTACCAGCAGAGAAAACCCAAAAGAAGGTGAAGCAATGTTGTAAGCAGTCCTTGGGAATAATAAACTAACCGGATAATCGGAATCACATTTCTGTGTCATACGAAGTGCACCTCAAGTAGGACACATTTGATGTACCTGTTCATTCAACTTTGAAATACTGTTGATAACCTTGACTATTTCTCATTCCTTTCTTTCCATATAAATTGGCCAACAAATTCCATCAGTTGTACCTTCTGAGTTGTTGTCAAATTGGTTCCTTCTTATTCATTTCCTCTGTCAATGTACTTCAATTCACCAGCTCAGCACATATCTACTTAGGGTCAACTAGTGAAAGTCATTGCTCTAGATGTTGAGGATAAAAACTGTTAAAAGAACAAACATGACTTTACGGGTCTTAAATTCTTATCCAGAATTTCATTGTTTCTTGCTTGAACTATAACATTAATCTTTTGCTTCTAGCCTACTCTGCTGGTGACCACATCCTTTTCTGTATGTAACACCAGAGCTGTCTTTCTAAAAGATAATCTGGATCATGTCACATTTCGTATTCAAATGGCTCTTTATCACCAACTTTGTAAATGCCAAGTGTCCATGAGTACTTTTGGAGGCCTGAGCCATACCTGCCTAACTTCATGCCCGTCACTCCCATCCCTGTTCTTCAGTCACACTGGTCCAAATGCTGCTCCTAGAATAGGCAAAGATGAGTTTTCATGGTTATTGTGACCTTGCACCTGCTGATTTTACCAAAAATTCTACACTCCCATGCCAAGAAGAAATGTCTAAAGTCATCTTTGCATTTGGCAGAGAGTTAATATTTTCATCTGGTAACTTGTAGAAATTTTCAAAACATGCTTCTTTTTTAGTGACACTTGCAGAATTCTGTTTATTTATATTCTTGTTTTTCATTCCCCAACATTCACTTCCATTAGACTGACAGCTTCTTGAAAGGAAAAGATGTGTCTTCTTTGGGCTAACACGTAATTTGTTGAAAAAAGTAGAAATTAACAGGTTTAGTATACAGGAGAGATCCTGTGCTTACCTTAAAAGCTATAGTTATGAGAATGTAAATATTTCTTTAATAAAGTTATATTTTCAACCCTTTCTTATTTACAACATCTTATCCGACTTCACTGAGTGTATGGGCCTCAATGGCAAACTCTACCAAAACCAACGAAAAGAAAAAAAGTGATCATTAAAAATCATATGCAAATTATTCAGTTCCAATAATTTTACTTTCTAGACATAACTTAAAATAGGGTTTAGAGAAGTTTAGTGTTTAGCACAGTTATCTAAAAAGAACACTACACAGCCATAAAAAATAAAAAATGATGAGTTTGTGTTTTTTTGTAGGGACATGGATGAATCTGGAAACCATCATTCTCAGCAAACTGACACAAGAACAGAAAACCAAACACCACATGTTCTCACTCATAGGCAGGTGTTGAACAATAAGAACACAGGGACACAGGGAGGGGAGCATCACACACTGGGGTCTGTTGCGGGATGGGGGGCTAGGGGAGAGATGGTGGGGGGCAGGGAGGTTGGGGAGGGATAACACTGGGAGAAATGTCTGATGTAGGTGATGGAGGGGATGGAGACAGCAAACCACCTTGCCTTGTATGTAGCTACGCAACAATCCTGCAAGATCTGCACATGTACTCCAGAACTTAAATTAATTTTTTTTAAAAAAGAATAATATCCCTTTTAAAGGGAATGTGCATGGAACTATTAATAACCTTAGAAGTACAGGATCATAAATCAGTCTTTTATGGGTTTTAATACCTTACTCTGCAGGAACTTTATGGTCTTTCCATAAAGACTTTCGTATTATATAAAAAAGTAGTGTTTCTAGAACTCATGCAAAATGGACATATAAAATGAATCCTGAAGGAACAGCTTAAATAATATGTGCATTGAGTGAGAGATGGAAACATAGTCTCAATGTAGGGAGACTGAAGGGCTCAGGCAGCACTCAGGCATCCTTAGGGAATATAGTAGAAAAAACAGCTGCCCAGATTTTTTCAAAAACAGCGTATTTCCAGGCACTACTGAATTTTTGAGGGAAAAAGGAATTAATGGGTCTTAACAAATAATTGAAACAATTTAATTTAATGAAGTGGAAAAATTCAAAAGAACCATATTAAGTAGATTTCCTTAGGCAAAAAAAAAAAAAAAAAAAAAAAAGCCTGTATTAAGATCTCTCAAGCTTGTGAACCCACTGTACTCACAAGGGTATAGAAATAACCTCAGTAGGCCAGCTGCAGTGGTTCACACCTGTAATCCCAGCATTTTGGGAGGCTAAAGCAGAAGGATCACTTGAGGTCTGGAGTTCAAGACCAGCCTAGCCAACATGATAGAACCCTTTCTCTACTAAAAAAACAAAAATTAGCTGGGCTCAGTGGCATGTGCATGTAATTCCAGCTACTCAGGAGGCTGAGGCAGGAGAATCACTTGAATCTGGGAAGTGGAGGTTGCCATGAGCAGAGATCGTGCTACTACACTCCAGCCTGGTGACAGAACTAGAATCTGTCTCAAAAATAAATAAATAAATAAATAAATAAATAAATAAATAAGAAATAGCCTCAATAAAGTAAGGTTCTGGTCTGTCTAAACAAATGTTTGTAAATAATCTTAAAATGAAAAGGTATATATAAAGGGAAATAGAGTATATATAATTATATTTAGAACAAATATAAATATAATGAAGGTCCTGATGTCCTCAGTGACAGCCACTGACTTACAAGAGAACATTTGTGAAAATATATACATATTTCTAGAATTTCCAGCCTGTTGCTATAAAAGTGAACAAAGGAATAGGACCACAATTTAGTAATATACATATATTAGGAAGGAAATGCCCTCAGGAAGACAGGAACTCCTTCCGGTAAGTGAATAAAATGAGTAGCCTTCTTGCTACTAGTTAATCTTTATTTTAGTTTGAACAAAGGCTTTAACCACAAGAATTTGCTATAATATCATTGGGGAAACAACCCCCAGATCTATTTTTTTTTTTTTTTTGCAACATCCCATTGAAACTCTACGAAATATTTGATTACCGTCTTAGAAACTGTTTAGGGAAGATAGAAGAGAGAAGAGATAGCTGAAGGTTGCAGTACAGATGTTAAATCCTGTGATGAATGGACTTTGCTTGTCATTTGACACAGAGGCTGTAACATAGGTGAACTAACTGCATAGTAGCTTCTGTGGTGATGCTTTTCCTTGTGTGATATTTTCTTTTCTTTTGAATTTTGCATAAAGGTTAACACCTTTTGTTAATTTTTTTTTTTTTTTTTTTAACCAGCATCTTAGTCTCTGAAAGTATTAGATTCAGTTGCCTTACTTTCTTTTTCCTCTCTCACCTCTAGTCAAGGACTGGGATAATTGGTTTGGCTGCCTATTTTGAGAAAGCATATAACAATCTGAATGCTGCTCTTCTCTCTGGGTTTAGAATGACAGATGTTTAAAATGAGCATCTTAAAATTATATATAATAAACATGTTTATGGAAAATAAACTGACAACAACTCTAAAGAGCTGATAGATTTGCAGGAATTATTGTCGTCTTTTACATCATTGATATTATTGTTTGGAAAACTGTAATGAAATATATAGAAACATCAAAAATATTGGTGCTTGAACAAAAGTGAAAGTAATCGTTTGTATTTCTTAAAAGTTTCCAAAAGTGAAAGTAATAGTTTGTATTTCTTTGTATTTCTTAAAAGTTTCCAGACTAAGGAAGTTTATTTCACTTTTAATTTATTCAGTAATACTAAAATAATAAAAGTATACACTACATTTCAAAGTGCCTCTTCTCCTTTGTATGTCTTTCCTGTTTCCACTTCTTCCCATGCACCATCCTCAAGGCACTGGAGCTCAAGAAGTTTGAAAGATCTTACAAAGAGCAAAGGAAACTTTTATCACTTTGTTTTTATCCTCTTTTTGAGTACTGTTAAATTATTATAGAATATACAAACTTTTTATGAAATAGCTCTTTTAGGTTTTAATAACAAGTTTGACTTGTCCGTTTCCCAACTCCAAACTCAGCTGAGTCCAGTGTGGTAGTTGAGCTAGGACAGACCCAAGGGAGAGAGAACAAATCATACTCAGTTGCTACTCGTCTGTTTTGTTCAAGGCTTTGTTACTGACTCTAGTTTGTCATGCCTGAACGCTTCTTTCTTGATTGGGAATTCTTTTGTAGGAGGCTCCAGGGTGGCTTTAAGCAGGACTGTCTCCACCTTCTCAACATACCTTGAGGGATCTCAGATATTGGGTCCCTCCCCTGCTGTATTAGAGTTAAATGGTCCCTTAGATTCTTCTGATTTAGTCTTGGATTTTGTATTTTGCACAAATAGCTAACATAACTGATAGCCAGACCACCCAAAAGGAAGTTTGATTGGTAAAGTATTTCTGAAATTGTTATGACAACTTTTATAAGTAAGTAGAAATGAGTGCTTGAAGATTTCAAATGTGATCTACTACTTGAAGAAGGTAATGGACTTTGAATATTTTGCGGTACTTATATTGATTGGTAAATCTTTTCAATGGTGATGGCTATTTAAAGAAAAGTTACAAGAACATAAATGCAATTAAAAAACTGCAGAATGTCTTTGGAAATTGAAGCAATTTCAACTTTCACATTTAACTACCCAGAACATTTGGAGCAGGGTACCCTTGTATGCAGCAGAGAATAAAATGAGATGGCAGTCAGTGCAATTACCACACCTAGTCTCTATCAGGAACAGGAGAAAGCAAAATTGTTCTTTAGTGTTTTCTCAAACCCCAAATCATTTTTTCTTCCCTTACTCTCATGCCAAAGGATCCAAATAGATTATATATGCAATCTCTATGAAAATATATATATATATATTTGAGTGTCCCAAGAGCCCTACCACAAGCTTATCACCTTTAGGCACTATCTTTGTGCTGAGGTGCCATCACTCTATTCTGTGCCGTATTAAAAAATAGCCTTCTGCAAACTGACATGTTGGAAATTCGTATCTTTCCTAGGAACGTTTGTTCTGTAATGGCAGACCATAAGTTAGCTTAAAGGAACCTTGCTGTTGGAAGTTTAAACATTAGGTTTAGGTTAATGGAGTAATACATGGGCAGAATTAATTGTAATCTCATAATTCACCAAATTACATGAAAATAAAGACACACTGCAAGTGAGGACTATATGTCTGTAAAAGAAAAGCAATATAATATATTAAGATGAATGTGAGACTTGAAGTTCTGGTTCAACACTTACCAATGTATGATATTGGACAAGTCTCCAATATCTCAGTAAATATAAAAATAGAACAGGTTAATACCTACCTCACTGGATTTAATAATAGATTTAGGTCTTTTACGAGCTGTTATGTGCTACATTCAAAATGGACCGGTAGTGGGAACATAAGCTTCTATATCCATACATATGTGTGTTTACAACAATTCTACTTTAGGCACAAAGCCACTGTTTAAAATAATATGTATACATAAATATTTTTTCATAAACTCCCTCATCTACAGAATTATCTGTCTCCATTATGGTTTATATCAGTAGTCTTGGAAATGTTTAGTTTATGCCATTTAAGGTAGAGTTTCAGGGGGCTAGATATAAAGAGCATAAGTATTTTTAAGTCCTTTTAAAAACCTTTGTCCCCAAATTGCCTTAGTCTTTCTCTCCTTTGGTAAGTGAGTTTGATTTCAAACCATTTATATATAGATGAGTCTGTTCTGTGCATATAAATAATGCTATGGTAAAGAAGGAAACTATGCAAGCACATTTTTTTAGGCCAATGGTGACCGTTCCATTGTGAAACAGAATGGGACAAAGAAAAACACTAAAGATGTAGTAATGACAATAATCTACATTCTCTCAAGAAGCAAACCAAACATATCAACCATACCAATCTTTATTATTGTTATTGATTGTAGATGGGGCACACTGAGAGGAGCACAAGGGCGGAAGGAAAAATTTTGGGTATGTAACTCTTCCCAGTTGAATCCTGTTGTGAAGTGAGTATGTTTGAATCTTCTGTTCCTCAGCTACCTGCTTGGTGTTAGTCACGTCCTCAGTTGTGTAATATTCTTAATAACATCGGCTTTTTCTCCAGCATAAAACTGATTATAAACATTTATATTGTATTTATAGTTTTCCTCAACTCCTAATATTTCAAAACTGTAAAAAAAAAAAAAAAATCAGTGTTTATTTTTTCCCCAAGTTGAGAATCAACAGGATAACTTTTTGTTCTATTATCTTTTGTATTAATGATTAAACTTTCTTCATATATGTGTATATGGCAATGAACTTTATGATCTTGTTATGTTAGTATCTCATATATATGGTATATCATTTATATATATATATATCCTATAGGTTAAGGCTTTTTTCCCCCTTTTTGCCAATTATGACATACACATGTATCTTTACTCAGACAGAACCAATGTCTAGTCTCAAAATAAGAGAAAACTTCAGGTAAGAAACAATTTGCCGAAGATTGAAACATATTACCTCAAATATTCGGTTTACTACAAGCTGGTCAATTGTCCTAAGTTCTTATATATTTTTTATACAAATATAATGTCTGGGTGGTGATACTTACCATAGAATTTAAATCTGAATGTACACAGTAGAGTGCATATTTCAGCTTACAAAACACTAGGTGCTAGAACTGGTACTCATCGGAATGATGCTTGGTATATTTCTTCATAAGGCACTCACAAAATTCAATCACCCAATTATGTGGTCATACCTTATATTTGTGTTGTTGATATGTGGAGGCCTTATGCTTTTAAGTAGAAGTATTCTCCTTTATATTTAAACTGAGCTTTTAAAAAATCTAATTTTTCTCATTAAAATAAAACAATTAGTAGCCAACAATTAACATTAATGTCTAACAGTTAAATAAGTTATAAACTAGAGTACCTTATTTGAATACCGACAATTATGTTTCTGCATAGGATTTTTATTAAATAAATTCAAACAGTTATTGAATCTCATAACTATAATATTTAGAGACAAAACCAAGTACTTTTATTAATGTATTTAACTCAAAACAGTTCTTGGCATGTAGCACTTGATGGGTATTTGTTGAGTGAATATGAATGAATGTGTAGAGGAAAACATTTTATGATCCTTTCATCCTCAACCTGATCATTCCTACCTTAGATCCCTACCTCTAGGTAGTGTACATGTATACACACACACACACACACACACACACACACACACACACACACACACACACCAAGTATGATTAGACACTCATTTTCATGTATTTAACACATACATGCACACTATCCTTCTTAACTAGTTGTATTTACTATCAATTTGGAACTTACTACTTATCAAATATCTTCAAAGAAAAATTTTATTTCATGGGGCTAGGGGTAGCAGTTCTTTCTTCTATGAATTTGTTTGGATAAATGGTTGAATGTAAGCAGTATGAATATAAGAATCAGACTAAAATTTATAATATTTTACACATTATTGGAGGCTTTTTCCTCTACTAAACTGTGTTCTCATCAGTCAGGAATAATTAGTCAAGTAATTAAAATAATTTTTAGTAAAATATACTAGTGGTTTAATTAAAATATGGAATCTTTAAGTACTGTTATACTATTTTGTAAAGAATTGTGAAGAGTCTAAGATATTATTTCACTGATATAAATGATATAGATATAGGTATAGATATAGGAGATATAGCACCTGGGTCAGAAGTAAGGAGTCCTTAACTAGATTAACAAGCAGAGTAACATAGCAGCATGTGTCCCCCACACCTTAGTCTTGCAGTGATGTGATAAGAGCCAACTTAGCAGTTTACATCTCCTAAATGAGGGACAAAGAACAATTTCTACATTTGTTTACTGGAGAGAGACAAGCAGAGTTCTCCTTCCCCAAAAGGGAGGAAAAAAACTTTCATTCCATTATGAGATGAAGATCCTATGTTCTCACTGTAAACTTTAGAAATATAAACATGTCTTTCCAAGGGCCAGATAAGCAGCAGATAAATCTCCAGTTGATGGGCTGTATCTCTTTTGACATGTAAATACCAAAGGAGATAATGCCTCCATAGTTCTGATAACTTACAGCTTAATTTAGGACCTTGTCTCTGTTCTCTTTGAGCCTCTTGAGGAGACAAGAGAAGTTTTGTTATCCTTCAGATCACATCATTAACTAGATTAGTGGCTACAAAAGAATATTTTTGGGAGAAGTGAAAGGAAACATTCCCTATCTTTTAATTATATGCAATGTTTTATGGGTCAGGAAACCCAAAACTTTATTCAAGAGCACTGAGAAATCTAGGGAAATTTTATTTATTCACAATTATGTATGGATGTTTCAAAGTATTTACAAATAGTCCTATGACATAAACCTATTTTTATAATAAAAATATTGGATGGCTTTCACTATTGAGTAAAATGTAATAGATAGCAGCAAGCCATAAATTCCACTAAATAAGTAGAAAATAACAGAAGTTTTCCAAAATTGTGTTCTTTAGAAATGAGAGTGCTGAATCTGGAGAAAACTTTTTGGCCTAGGAGCATTTGGCAGGTTTGCGCATAAGGTTTATAACAGGCATGCTATGATTTGTTTGGATTAAATTATAAGACAAGTGAAGCAGAAAGATGTGACCAGTAACAAAGGGAAAAATACTATCAACAGCAGCAATAGATAATGCTTTAGATATAGGCTGTAAAACAACCATTATTTAAAACAATTAAGAAAAATCTAGATGAAAAGATGGAGAATTTATGTGTGTGTGTGTGTGTGTGTGTGTGTGTGTGTGTGTGTATGAATTCCTGAATTTATGAATGCAAACATTGCAAAAAATCATATTCAAACATTTTATAATCAAACAGCTGAAGATAAAAAACAGAAATTTAAAAATACCCACCCTATTTAAAATGACACATTATTTTTTTTTTTTAAAAAAAGCAGCACTGACTGACAGCTGGCATTTCAACAACAATAAAAAAGAAAAATATAAGTCTACAAAATGACATTGTTAAAGTGCTTAATAAAATAATAATATTGATGATGTTGAAGATAACATGACAACATAGAATTTTATACACGATAACATTTTTCTTCAAAATAAATACAAAGTCAAGACTTTTTAGACAAACAGAAGCTGAAATAACACAGTTGCAAAAGGCATACACCAAAAGTCACAGACAAAAAGTAGACAAATATTCAAACATATCTCAGTATCTCACAGAAATAGCAGCTAAAAATAAGAAAAGGCATGAGAGATTGAAAAAAAAACACTATTAGCCAGCTTTATGTCATTGAAATTCATAGGATATTACACATAAATATTAGTAAAAATACATTTTTCTTTAAATGTACATGAAATATTTGCCAATATTAACCATATGCTGGGCCATAGGGCATGTTCAATAAATTTAAAAAAAATGGAAATTGTACAGAATATACCATGATGAAAATTTTGCTATTTAGCTAAAGCAGTATTGAATGTAATAAAAAATTCATGCATTAAGAAAGAAGGTTAAAATTGATGCACATTTTTTAAAAGGTTGAAAAGAATAATTACATGAGCTAAAAAATTTAAACTGAAGATAAAATGATAGAAATAATAAACAGAAGAGCAAAACAACAAAAAAAGAAAAAGAAAAAGAAAGCAGATGTATTATAGCAGATGAAAATCAACAAAGCAAAGAGTTGATTTTTTGCAAAGATTAAATGTCTAGGAAGACTGAAAAAGAAACAAGGCGAGACAAATTACTGCAGAAGTGAAAAAAGAGAACATTGCTGCAGATTCAACAGATACTAAATAGGTAATAAGAGGATGTTATTAAAAAGTTATACCAATATAATTGGAAATATCGATGAAATGGGTAAATTTATTGGAAAACAAAACTTATCAAAAACCCACACAAAATGAAAATTGACTAAGCAGTTATGGAACAATTTGAAAAAACAATTGAGTCTATTTAAATTACTCTCACAGAGGAACTCAGGCTCAAAAGGCTTCACTGGTGAATTTTTCCAAACATTTAGGGAAGAAATATAACAAATTTTCCATCAAAGTTTTTCAGGGAATAGGAAATAAGAAACAGTTTCAATCTCATTTTATGAAGCACTAACAGCAATGCCAAAACTTGACAATACAAAAAAGAAAAATTACAGACCAATATCTCTCATGAGCATAAAATTCCAAACAAAATATTACAATTAAGAAATATATAAAAGGATAATACTTTATAAATTTCATTTATTTCAGGAATGCAAGGTTGGTTTCAAATATTAAAATCAGTCAATATAGTTCATCAATATATGAGTCAAGGAGAAAAAAAACACATGAATATCTTTTTTTTCACTTTTTTAAATTGCATTTTAGGTTTTGGAGTACATGTGAAGAACATGCAAGATTGTTGAATATCTTGTTGTTTGTTTTTGATGGAGTCTCACTCTGTTGCCCAGACTAGAGTACAATGGCATGATCTTGGCTCACCGTATCCTCTACCTCCTGGTGTCAAGTAATTCTCCCTACCTCAGCCTCCAGAGTAGCTGGGATTACAGATACTTGCAACCACGCCTGGCTAATTTTTGTATTTTTAGTAGAGACATGGATCACTATGTTTGCCAGGCTGGTCTTGAACTCCTGACCTTAAGTGATCTGCCCACCTCAGTCTCCCAAAGTGCTGGGATCATAGGCACGAGCCACTACACCTGGACTGAATATCTTAATTGGTGCAGAAAATGCATCAATAAAATTCATCACTTAGTGTTCTATTGTTGTGTAACAAACTATCACAGATTTAGCAGATTGAAACAACATATATTTATTTCCCCAGTGTTTTTCTGGGTCAGAAGTCCAGGGAACCCAGCTGGATCCTCTGCTCATGATCTCACATAGATTCCATATAAGTGTTGTTTGGGTCGTGTTTCTTTCTGGAGCTCATGATCCTCTTCTAAGCTCATGTGGTTGTTGGTAGACTTTTGTTTTTGTGGTTGTAGGTCCAAGTCCCCATTTTCTTGCTGCCCGAGGATATTCTCAGATCTTAGAGGATGCCTGAAATTCCTTCCATGTGGCTCCCTCACACAGATTTTTACAGAACCTCTCTCAGCACAGTAGCTTACATCTTCTAGACCATTAGGAAAAACAAAATTTCTGACTTCTGTATCCTCTTTTAAGGGACTCTGTGAGTCGTATTTGGTCCACGAGCCATAGTTTGCCAATGCATAGGCATAGAAATTTTATATACATACAAAAAAATAAAACTAGATCCCTTCCTCACTAAATACAGACAAAAAAATTTTTATATGGAGCATAGACCTGAATATGATTGCAAAATAATAAAGTTTCTCAAAGAAAACATAAGCAAATAAGTTTGTGATATCTATTAGAGAAAGCTTTCTTAAATCAGGCACAAAATAAATAACATTTTGGAAATAAATTATCAGGCTACATTAAAATAAAAACAACTATTTAAAAGATAGTATTATAAGAAAAAGTAAGCCAATGGAAAAAAAAATTATCTGTCTGGAAAGATATCTGATAAGTCCTCACATATAGAATGCATAGACATTCTTACACATATATAGGAAGACCAAGATGACTCAATAAAATAAAACTCTTAAACAGAAACATCAGAAAAGGGGGAAATCCAAATGGCCCAAATGGCCATGTGAAAAGGTGATCAATGTTATTAGTTATCAAGGAAGTGCAAATTAAGACCACAATAAAATATTACTTCATATACACTAGACTGGCTAAAATTAAGAGGATTGATAATACCCAGCATAGACAAAGATTTGGAGTAAATAGAATCTTACACTACTGTTGCATGTATAAATGGAGCAGCTACTTATGTTCATCATGTTTATCACCAGGAGAATGGGTAAACTGTGGTATAGTCACACAATGAAAATACACAGTAATAAGATGAATTAATTGCTTACATATGCCAAAACATAGATGAATCCCAGAAACATTATTGTAAGCTAAAGAAGTTACCCTCAGTATGTTTTGCATTATTCCATTGTTGTAAAGATCGATAATAGGAAAACCTGATGGGTAGGGGAGGGTGGATGTTGACAGGAAGGCAACATGTTAGAGACCTTCTGGGATGCTATAAATGATTAATATCTGGATCTAGGTGGAGATTACACAAACAAATTTCATAAACACATGTATAAATGTATTAAGTTGTATATTTAAGATTAATATACTTTATACATATGACTGTATCATATATCATGTATCTTTTTATCTTAACAAGAGATAATAAGTCTTTAGAAATTTTCTCTCCTGCATTTCCATCATTTTCTTTATAATTAAATACAAAAAAAAAGTAGGTATTTGCAAGAAACAAACAAAATAAGTGCTGAAATAGAATAAATGAGAGTAGGAAGAATAAGATTAATAAACCAGATACATGTCCTGAGGTATATTTTATTAGCACTCATTTTTACACTGTCCACTCTTTATAATTGTATGGCCTTTCTTACCAATCTATGGTTAGCTCTCATTAGCACGTAAATTCACATTTGCTTATATAATCTTTATATGCCTTTCCCATATTTACCAAGAATTGAATTATGAAATTTTGAATGGTAGTATTCTTCAGACATCCAAATAAGAAAAGGTACAGTGTTACATATTATATTTGCAAAAATTTACAAATATTACTATTTGTAACCATTTGATATGTTATGACTACTTTTATTTAATACATATAGATATATGAACTGACTAGAAAATATGAAAATTGGCATTTAGTTTACTTCATCATTGCTAGAATTCTCACACACCTTGATGCTGTTTTCTTTTAAGATATTCAAAGTCCATTTCATCTTTGAAGTGATAAATTGATTTTATAATTTTAGACATAGTTTTGAGAGAGCTCCTTTAAGGTGTCAGAGTTGATTAAGGAGGCAAAGAGCCAAATCTTAAAAAGAAATGCTAATGAAAATGGACTGTTTATTAAAACTAATGTCACGACAATTTCAGATGCTCAGTCAGTCTGCCCCTCTCTTACATGGTAGAAAAGAGTAAAAGCTCAATTCAACACCTTTTGCCTTGAGAATATCAGTGCAGATAACATCCAGGAAAATTTTCTGTCTTAGTCCCAGTGGCAGGTAAATGGGAAGCAAGTGTGAGAGCTAATTTATTGGGTTTTTCTCCTGAATTTAGTTGCAGACCTAACTCCCGTCTGTCTGTCCTTTGGCCTTCATGATAATCTCCATATATTCTGTTGATGTTTTTGCTCTATCACACACTTATTCATTCAAGCTTTTAACCCAGGAGTTATTTTGGACTTACTCCAACCACCCAACCATTTTTGCATTTTAAAAAGAAGAATTAAAAAAAAATCTAATTGCTGTTTACTTTCTGAAGATTTCTCAGATACTTTATTTTCTCTTATCCAACTTTATTTTCTCTTAGCCAATTATTACACAAGTCTACTAGCCAGTCACCCTGCTTCTTGTCTCTACCCTCTTAAATCCATCTACTTCTTATCATATAGGATAATGTAATCACAGTATGAATTTGCCCACCTTTCTTTCCTGCTGGGATGAATTCAATGGCTTGTCATCATCTTTCCCATTATTTTCTCATTATGGATGTTCTTAGCTCCCCTTCCAGCCTCATAACCTACCATTCTGCTTCCATCTCATGATCTAATTATAACAGTTTTAGTGCTTCATTTCACTACTTTATGCTATTTCATGCTTTGGTGTTTATGCTTTTACTGTTTCTTTTTATATGCATCTTTTTCTTCCTTTTTTATCTGGTGAATTTATTCTCAGGCTTTAATATGCTTCCCATGTGGCACTTCTTCAACAATGTCTTCCCTGAACCATCCAAGTAAGTAGGATGCCCTTTCTCTGACCTCAGAAATTCTACTGTGTGTATCCATCTTCTCGCTTGCCTTATGTTGGTCATCCTTCATTTGATTATAAACTTCCTGAGCACAAGATACTTTATTATTTATCTTTGGTCTTCCAGTCATTAATACAGGCTGTTGTTCACATAGTAGACACTCTGTAACTGCAGCTTGCATGCCATCTTCTGATGGGGCATTTCAAACACTCATGCATATGTTACCTTTGTACTCTGGGAAACTCAGAGAGTCACACCAATTCTGACTATTGCCAACACACATACATGCCTGTATATTAGTATCCTGATACATAATACAACCATTAATTAAAAATATGTATGTTTTTGATAATTTTAGTCTGCAATAAATCAAAGGCATTTAAAGTTACAAATGAGACTGTGGCTCACGCCTGTAATCCCAGCACTTTGGGAGGCCGAGGCAGGTGGATCATGAGGTCAAGAGATTGAGACCATCCTGGTCAACATGGTGAAACTCCATATCTACTAAAACTACAAAAATTAGCCGGGTGTGGTGGCATGCGCCTGTAGTCCCAGCTACTTGGGAGGCTGTGGCAGGAGAATCATTTGAACATGGGAGGTGGAGGTTACAGTGAGCCATGATTGCACCACTGTACTACAGCCTGGTGACAGAGCAAGACTCCGTCACACACACAAAGAAGTTACAAATTAGTTCTCCATTTTTTTAATACCGAAGTTTGTTACTCAACTTTTTCTTTTTCTTTTCTTTTCCTTCTCTTTTTTTTTTTGTTTTTTGTTTTTTGTTTCTTCAGATTGCTGCCAATTCCTGGGGAAAGTCATGGGGAGAGAATGGCTATTTCAGAATTCTTCGAGGAGTAAATGAGTCTGACATTGAAAAGTTGATTATTGCAGCTTGGGGCCAACTGACAAGTTCTGATGAACCGTGACATATCATTAAATTTCCATAAAGCCATGCCTTTAAATAACCCCCTAAATTTGAAGTTGAGCAATGTGAAGTTCTTGGTGACAGTGGAATCTTTATCTCTTCACCATGTTAACATAATGTATCTGTTTTCTTGTTGTAGCCCCAGTCTATGCTTCTGCTTTCTTCATATTACTGAGCATAAAAAACACAAATAAAGGACAGCAGAGTGCCTAAATGCCTTTAAAGTTCCCAGGTTGTCTTATTTTTCTGTCGTGATGGTATCCCTTTTGCCTTTAATTGTTCACAGACAGTGTGACGGCATCTGTCTTAACAGTTTTTAGCACTTATTTGTAGAAATGGTGTGGTTTCTCTCTTTGACCAATGAGGACCTTAGACAGCAAAAATAAAAAATTAGAAATTCAGTGATTTGCCATCTTTATAACTTTCTTTTCATCCAAATAACACTTTCTTAGTTCAAACCTTGCTTATGTTTTGCTTAAGCAGCGGAAATATGTTACAAGTAGTTTATCTCGATAACTTAACATTTTTGTTTCTTCTCATTTGCCTAAATCTGCCTTATAATCTGATCATAGAAAGAAAAGCAACACTCCACAGGAAAGAACTACTGTCTATTGTACTCTGCAATGTCCTGTAATGTGGAGATGCCAAGTAATGGAAAAGCTTGGAGGCTAACAATAAAAGTACCGTTCTGACATACACACAGTCCTGTTTTTGGAAGCTGATATATTTTATGTAAAGTCTATTAAAATCAGCTGCAAAACTATATTTGAAAAGGTAACAAAACATATACTACCCCAAAACAGCAACATGATGCCATGATTCAGAAAGAATATATACACACTTTTATCACAAATACACTTTTATCACAGTTCACCACTTGAAATTCTAAAAAGTAAGCTAAATTGGCACTCATTTGCATGTAAGTTTTAGTTCTCTATAGTCAAAGAAACAAAAATAGCATCATAGTAGTGGTTGAGAAAGGACATAATCTTTTAATAACTCAGTGGCATCTTAAATGGAAAACTAGTAAACACAGAAACAAATCTGATCAGTAAGTGAACACAATTGATCATAAATACAACGCTGGGCTCTCCATGGCCTGAATTTCTGGTCACTATCATCTTAATTTTGATTGTTGGGGTTTTTTTCTGTGATTGTTTCCAAAGATGTCCTGATAAGAGAAGCTAGACATGATGAAAATGTGATGGAACAGAGCACAGAAAGGTGAAGTGTTGTTGCAGTGGTTGTTGATTTCTTCATTAATCACTATAGCTTTATCAGAAGGAGCATTTATTCACTTCGTTTTTCCCCTAGAAAATATACACGAGGGTGAGTCACCTTGTTGCGGTTGACTGACGTTTCCCCAAAGGGTTGAGAAATAATTTGTTTTTTTCTCTGTTTGGGGTCCTCTAGAAGTAGCCCATAAGATAAAGTTTTAAGTGCAAACAATTTGGTTAGGCCATGAAAAGAACACTGAGAAGGCAATGAGGGGTGACATGGGCTGGTGATGGTGGACAGTAAAAGGTGCATTCACCTAATTCTTATCCCACTGGGGACTCATGCTACATTCTTTAGATCTATACCACCTGAGGAAAGAAGTGTTCCTTGGTTGAGGACTGTTCCTGGGGTCTGTGGATTCCTTGTTCTTTCCAGTCTGGCAAAAGAGTCAGAGAAAATAGGTTCCAGTATCAGAAAAAACTCAGAAGCAAAGAAAGGCAGGTTCTGGTAGTTTGAGGTCCACTGCAATGGTACAGATGAGGTAATGTGGGCAGGGCACCAATAGTGTCTGCAGTGGGTGTTAAAATACTTTTAAAATGCTTTTTAAATGCTGAAGACTGCTGAAGTAATAAATTCTAATGCAGTGAAGTGCCAGATGTCTAACATGCCTATAAAAAACATGGGATTACGTCGATCCACTTTTGCCTCTGTTATGCAAATGGATGAAAGATATTGGAATTAATTTTTCCCATTGTGGTTTGTGAGCTTAGGTTCTGCTGTTTTAAAAGGTCCTACCTTTCTAATGACACCAAATGATGAGGAAACTAAACCCAAAGTGAAAGAAAAAAGAAAAAGAAAATACCACATTAGTAAGACCCATAGGAAAGCACAGTGTGTTCATGTAGCAATTACAGACCTAAAGATGAGACAGAAACAAATTGGGACATAAGTGTACCGATGGGATAGGGAAAACATTGTTACTGAGGTTTGTTGAATCAGTGTCTTCCTTTGAATAGTGTTGTTTATCATTTTTACAACTTTAAAGAGCTTGTTTAGTTTTACTTATTATTCAAGGGCTCTGAGTCAACTTTCAGAAACTAATGATTAGTATATTCCTTGCCTTACTCTAGGGATTGAGTAACTATTTGCAGAATTAATTTGACTGATGCCTAGATGGTTTCCTCCCACAAATTAAAGTAGGAAAAACATTGAAGATAGGAGTGTATGGCCTCCTCTATTCCATGATGTTTGTATTATCTCATTTTATTCTAAAAAACAAATAAGCTTCCCCAGTTTTTTTTAATGCATGTTCAAAAATTGTCCTAAAAATACATAAAATGGAATGACATTTATTAGTTGGGGTTCAACCGTTAAAAAGGAAACCTCTGTAAGTCTTTTGAACAGAAGGTAAGAAAGAAAGAAATTGCTTACCTAGGCAGTGGGGAATCTGGAAGGCAATGGGGGATGGTGAGGCAGCCCAGAGCTGAGCAACAGTAGAAAGCTGCCATCAGCTCTGAACTGAGGCACAAAGAAAAGACAAAGGTGGGCAACTGGAATCTAGTGGCTGGTGTTAACCCAGCAGTTGGTGTAAGCATGACTGCCCTGTCTGATGGAAGCTGGAGCCGTGAAAAGACATGGTGATGCCAAATTTGCCAGCTGAGGCAGAGGAAGGTGGAGAAACACTGTGGCCTCCCTGTTTCTCATGCCCTCTGAATGCTGATCAATACCTCTCATTGGCTGACTCAGCTGAAAGACAACTGGTATCAGAGGTTATATAATGGAGCTGTCAGGGTCAACCCCACCCCTTTACCAGATACATGGGAGAACAGGATAAAGGTGAGGAAGAAAAGGTAAATGTAGAAAATGAATTTTTGACTCATATAGATATTGGAAATTAAGATTACATAAAAGAATATTCTATCAACAGTTACTTTATAAATAGTTTATCAATTTGGTCCCTTAGTTAATGCCTATGTCTTAAGTACTATAATGCTTGCTATTGCACATCCATTTCTTGGTTAATCTCTATTGACTTACAGATAATATATGATAATCTATGCAAGAAAAGATGTTTTCCCACTGCCTTCACAGTAGTTTGTAGAGCATTGTGAAGCAGCTACGTTGTCTTGGATAAATACCTGGGGTTTGTTGTCTTGCACCAAGAAACTTTAGGATGCAGACACACATGAGGAGGTTAAAAGCAGAAGTTTAATAGGTAGAGAAAAGAGAAAGGAGAACAGCTCTCTCTCTAGTGAGAGAGATGGGCTGCCGATTGTACACGTGGCTGACAAAGAGAAGGGAATATGGAACCACCAGTTTGAACATGATTGGCACAACATCTGTGTCTGTAGCTTGATTTTATAGGCTGCTCTTGGTTAGAAAGGAAAATGATTTCAGGCTGCTTTTCATTTAAAGGAAAACGTTACTGAGGACTTACATATTCTCGCTATCTGCCTAAGTAATTTCTTCTGAACTCCTATATCAATTGCCTATCAAAACAATTCTGATAATCTCATCTCAGGATATTTATTTTTCTGTGGGTGGAAGTTGATTTAATTTCAAAGAAAAAAAGGGAGGGAAAAGAGAGTAGTAACTCACAAACCACCATTTTATGAAATGTGTCAAGAGAGAAGAGCATTAATACATCAGATGTCATTGTATCAAAAAGGAGACTTCTAAAGAACACAGACATTTCTTTTCCAGAGATGTCAATGAGAAAGGAAAAAAGTATCAGCCCAGCACTGTCAAAATTGGAGGACTGAATTAAGGGAAAAGACTTCTCCATCTCTAGCCATGAATACTATTATGCATTATTTTGATACTGTATCTGATAGAAATGTTTAAAAAGTAATTTATAGGTAAATCTAATAGAGTGAGATTACTCCTCAAGCACCAGTAAGAGCCCCATTAGTTAGAAAAAAGTAGAAAAAACTCTCACCTCTGTATATCATCTCCACTCTATAACCTCTACCCTCTGGCAAGAGTTTAGCTTTATGCTTCTCAAGTTATTCCATGAAAGACTTGTTGATTTAATTAGTCTTTGTGTCCCCACCCAAATCTCATCTTGAATTTTAACCCCCATACCCACCATATGTCAAGGGTGAGACCCGCTGGAGGTAACTGAATCATAGGGGTGGTTTCCATGCTGTTCTCATGGTAGTGAGTTCTCATGAGATCCGATGGTTTTATAGGGGGCCCTCCCCACTTTGCTTGGCACTTCTCACCATCTTGTGAGGAAGGTGCCTTGCTTTCCCTTCACCTTCTGCCACGATTGTAAGTTTCCTGAGGCCTCTCCTGCCATATGAAACGGTGAGTCAATTAAACCTCTTTCCTTTATAAATTCCCCAGTCCCTGCCAGTTCTTTACAGCAGTATGAAAACAGACTAATACACTTGTCTTCTGAGATCATAAGGGAAATGTGTCTAGTTATATTGAATTTAACCTATATGTTGTACTCTGTACTTGAAATATGCACAGTTCACAGGTAGGCTGTTGAGAAATCCAGCAGCAAGTCTAGCACCGGCTGGATTTCAGTCCTCTCTCTCATCAACCATGCATCCTTTGTAGTGGTCAACATGTTCAATTATATACAATAGCTCCACATATGACCACAGACTCTTTTCTCGTAAAAATTTCCATTAAATCACACACTATCCAGTCAATATTATTGTAAGCCTGCAGGGTGTTAGTTACTGTGCTGGGTGTTTAAATTATAACAGGGGACCCCCAACACAGACAATCCCTGCCCTCTGTTAACTCACAAATTACTCTTTTGTAAAACGCATTTCGGGAGATAACTGGCCTAGATACAGTTTTAAATAGAAAGTTATATAACAAGCTTTTAGAGAGACGCTGGAATACTCTAAGTTATGATATAGCAGTGAGCATTTATCTTTATCTGTAAATCACCTTTGATGCCACTATTGAATGTAACTTTAGGCTAGCTATAGCTTAGATCTGAGCCAGTCTGAAATTTCTTGTGACAGTGCACCAGTTTATAAAGTCAAATGCTGCACCATGTTAATGCCATGAAAGTATGTGAGAGAACATTTTCCACTTTGTCCCACGACTCATTTATGTAAATAAGTTATCTCAAGTTTTCAGTCTTTGTTCAACAGAGGCTATTGTGAGTGATGATCCCTGACTTTCCAGCTTTTAGCGAGCCACAGCAGATAGGTAAGCCAGCTACAGTTCCGTGGATGATCATTTCCATCAGGTCCATTGTCCCTGCTCATTAAATAAGAGGGCAGGAGGAAATTTTGGAGGTGATGGATAAGTTTATGGTGATGATTCTAGGGGTATATACTTATCTCCAAACTTACCAAGTTGCATACATTATATATGTACAGGTTTTGTATGTCAGTCATACCTCAACAAAGTGGATTAAAAGGAAAATTTATCTGTAAAAACTTGTCTTATAATATCAGTGACTGATTGGGAGATCCTCATACTGGCCAATATTAAGTATTTCATAGTATCTTCTGTAGCAGTCTTCTAAAATAGAATATTTATAACAAATACATGTCTAATGAAGCATAACATTAAAAGGAACACTTGGCAAATAAAAGATAAAACATTATAGATAGAATTTTATCTACCTGGGTACTCTTTACCTGTTCCATTGCTTTGCTTCAGCTCCAGAGAGAACCACTATCCAAAATTTGTTTATGTCATTTTAAGTAGATTTATTATATACCTAAACAATCTATTGTTTAACTTTACTTGGCTTTACTTCTTCCAAATTGCAATCATTCTGCATATAATACTCTACTTGTCCAAGATTTACCCATTTAGCTTGTTGCTAGATTTATTTGCTATTATGAACAATGCTGTTATAAACATTCATGTATGTCTCTTGCCAAATGAATAAGTTTCTTGAGTGGAGTGTTTCTATAAGTATGTTTCTGGGATCAGAAGCATTGATTCCAACCCCTCATGAGCTGTTAGAAATGCAAATTCATGGGTCCCAACCTAAGCTAATAAATAAAAATCTTTGAGGAGGGGTATAGAAAGTTTTAATAAGCCCTCTGAGTGATTTTGATGCATGATAATATTTGACAATCATTACTGTATGGCATATATATGTATATATTGGTATGTATGGTATATATATCCATATAATAAAATTATTGTTATACCATATCTAAATTTTGAATTGTATAAAATAATGACAAATTGCTTACCAGTTTATATGGGTATCAGTAATATATTAATTCCTATTAATGGTCATTCTCACTAACAATAGATATTTTCCAATCTCTTAATGTTTTCCATTCTCCTAGGTATAAAATGATATTTTATTATGCTTTTAGTGGGGAGAAACATAACAAGACAGAGAGAGAGAGAGAGAGAGAAACAGAGAGACAGAGAGAGAAAGAGGGAGAGATACAAGAAATCAAGCACTATTTTGGAAAATCCTACTATACATTTTTGTAATCTATTATTTTTTATTTAATCCCTATCTTATATCAATAATCTTTTATATTATAATTGGTTAATATTTAAATCTCCTTAATTGTCCCCAATATATTCTTTATTTTTTATTTTTTAAACTTTTTTTGTTGATATATAATATGTATACATACGTACAAAGTACACGTGATATTTTCTTACATGCATAGAACGTGTAATGATCAGGTCAGGGTATTCAGAGCATGGACATCCTTGAGCGTTTGTCATTTCTATATACTGTGAACATTTCAAACCCTCTCTTCTAGTTGCTTTATCCAAATCCAGATCAAAATCAGAATGATACATTTCACTGATCGTTATAACACTTTGGGACACTTTTTAAAATGACATTAATTGTTAAAAGACAAAACAAGTCATGGCTAGGGACTTTTTTACTTCTTTTCAAAAATAATGAATGGGTGTTCAATTTTACCAAGTAAGTTTTTCTTGACTCAAATAGATAGTTATGTACTTTTTATAAAGATTTTCTTTTTTCCTTATCCTTTCCTTGCCATATTTTAATAGTAAGATTATTTGAAGGAGTTAGGGGAGTTTTACCTCTTTTGTTTATTTTGGAGAGATTGTGTAAGGTTATAATAATTTGTTTATTGATAGCATACTCAATAAGCCGATTAAACCACCAAGACATGGTATTTCCTGAAAGTAAAAATCTTAATTTGCCAGGCCATCTTTTCTTCTTTAATGAGAAGAAGACATACATATATGTGTGTGTGTGTGTTTATATATATATATAAACACACACACACATATATATACACAGATATTTACACACATGTAAATATGTATATTATATATAATTTGCTAATTTCATGTACGTTTCATATTATTAGACTATATTAATGTCATGTATTGTATATAATTGTATCAGTATTATTAATATCGTTTTAATCTTGCTGGATCTAAATTTGTTTCTCACCTTTACTTCTAATGTTATTTATTCTTTAATTTGGGAATTCTCCCTCTTTTTCTTACTTTCTGAACAAGCTCATTAGAGATGTATCCATTCATTTCTCTTTTCAATGAAATAAGCTTTGGTTTTATTGATAGTCTGTACTGTATCTTTGTTTTCAGTTTAATTAATGACATTTTTATCACCTTTCAAATTCCTTAGAATCTATTCTGATAATATTTTCAAGCTTCATATGTTGGCCCCTTGGCTTATAAATCTTTAGCTTTTCTTATTTTCTAGTCTAGACATTTATGTAGGTTGCTCTGTAAATGATGCCCCTCAGTATAATCACTGCTTCCTTTAACTCTTTATAATTATCGTTACTCATTTTTTTTTTTTAAAGAAAGCACATTTTCTGAATAGCTGAGTCTGGAGAAAAGTTGTGTCAGTTCTATTTATATTTGATTTCTTATGTACTCTCTCTGCTCAGTAAGTTTCCAAATGCATTGTAGAAATAATTTAATAGCATAATACACAAACTATGTGACTTGGTTACCTAACTACACTGATGTACTTTGTGTTACAAGAAACATGTTTTATTTATTTAGGTCTCTGATATATATTTGAAAATTCACAATAGGCTAATTCGTGGGCTAGCTGACTCATACAAGCCATGTTTTAAATGAGGGGCCATGCTCTGTGTCCAGACTGCTAAGTGGTAATGCATTAATTTTAGATAAAATCATTCTTTTTTTTCAAACACTGCAAGATACAGATTTTTTTCTTAGCAAACTAGGTTCCCACAGAGACAAAGAAAATAGAGTAGTAAAAAGTTAGCCAACATGTGAATGACTTTGGCATTTAAAATTCTGTTTCAGATTCTGTAGCGTGTTGTATTTCTCTAAGTTTTTAGTATTTTGGTATGTCAATTAACAAGTATCTTACAAATAAAGAGACATTTGTCTAAAAAAGTAAAGTTTATTCATATCATTGCAACAATATGAGCAATTGCCATTTACAATCTTTTTAGCATTTAACTGACAATCTAGTTTATACTTTGGGTTTATGATTTAATATGGTATGAGGCATCTTAGGATATAAATATTAGTTTAGATTTGAAATCGTTTCACAGGTAGACAAGATCCCATTTTTATTATTTGATAGAATATTTTGTATATTGACATGCAAACAATGCTTAAAATGATTAATGCTTAAGATGATGACATAGTTGAAGTAATAAGAACAACATTTTTCCTATTTTAACACAGTGATAAAAGACACTTGTGAAACAGTAAAACTAGGCTACAATATTCCTTATGAATATTAAATTACCAGGTACAATAGCTTTGAGACCTTATGGAAGTTGCTAAATCTCTATGCTTTATTCATTCATATGCAGCTAAATTATCATAATAATCATAATAACATTTACTGAATTCTTGCTGTACACTGACCTATATGTTAAGAGCTGTTCGTATGGTCTCTCACTTAATTTGGGAAGCATCCATGCAGCTGAATGAAAAATAACTTAAAAGGGACTCAGGCTATGGCTCCTTTACTAACCTAGAACTTTTCTCCTCATCCTACCATGATGCCAAATGCAGTGAAGGCAGAAGGAAGAGGACAAAGATATTTCAGACAAGTCTTAGAAGCAGTTCTCTCACTCACTACAATCACATCCTGCAGGTGGCTTAAGAGCAAATAGCTTGCCCTCAGCGTCATTCTGTGTGAGACCAGCATCCACATTTTCTGAATCAACCATCAGGATGCCTGGTTGGATATGTACGAGTGTACTTAGGGAGATAGGAAATTATTCTAGTTGACATTACAACTCTGGAAAATCTAGGACCTATGAATGCTGTGTCCATAGAGGTCTCTAAATAGACAGAAATCTACTTTTCCCTAGTTTTGAAGTAATTCACTAAGAAATACCAGTGGCAGGGAGGTGGGGTGGAAAATGAGGGTTTCCAATTGCTAGACAAAATCTGAAAGCAATGATTTATGATTTTATTTTAGGAGATGGCAATGGGAGTGCCTGTCTTCCAGGAGTCTCAGGCTTGCTACGGTGAGCAGGAGGGACTCAGCTTTAATTTGCTGCCAATAGTTTTAATAATCCGGCATATTTTATGGTGAGAACACACATATACATGTGCACACATGTATATACCCATGGTCACACATAGTCTTTCTTGGAAACTTTGGAGGCAGAAGTCTCTTTTATGTGTATGTTTGGAATTTTATTTAAATTGGAATTTATCAAGGGCCTGCTCTGAGTTAGACTCTCTGCTAGGTACTGGGGATATTTTGGACAAAAAGTCAGATTTTAGCCCTACTCTTATGTAGCTTTTAGTCTGGCTTGAGAAAAATAGATATTAAACAAATAATTTTAATAAATTTTAAGAGACACTATAATGGAAGAAGTTCACAGGATATACACAGCTGTAGCAGAAAGAATTGCTATGATTCAGAAACTTGGTGAAGGCTCTTTTAGGAAAAATGCTTAGATCGATACCTGAAAGAAAAGTAGGAGTAGAACAGATAAAGCAAGGTATAGATGGCCTTAATAATAATCTTTTTGGGAGGTCAGGAGGGAGGAGTTATCTGAAAGAAGTAAAATAGAGATTCACTCATAAGTGACTAAGAAACAGGGTGGCAGGCATGAGACTAGACATGTGGGCTACAGGCTGATTGTAGAGGACTGTATTAACTGTGTTAAGAAGTTTTGCCTTTATCCTAAAAGGGAGACTACTAAGTGGAGGATAATTGGGTGAAGTAGGGTATGATGGGGTGGGAGGAGGAAAGGACTAAGATAAGTTTGGAGAAGTGGCAGAGGACAGGTCCATGCAGACCAGAAGGCCATGGTAAGGAACTTGGTCTTCATTCCCAGGCAATGGGAAGCCATTGAACAACTATTATCTTAGTGACTTCTGTGTGAAAAATAGGTTGGAGAGGACTAAAGAGAAGGCAAAAACCAGTATGCAAGCTGTTTCAGTAGACCAAATAAGAGGTAATGGGCTCAGATCAGGGCAGTAACAAAGGAAAGAGAGATAAAGAAACTGGGAAGAACAAGGACTTGAGCACATAATTAATGAAGATTTTAGGTTTTTCCCTTGACCAAATAGGCTGAAGATGCTGTCATTTATGGAGATAGAAAAGAATGAGAAAAATCAGTTAATAAGGATGAAACTAAGAGATTACATTTGGACATGCTAAGTTCATATGATTTCAAGTTTTCCACAGTCCTAAAGTGACATAAGAGATTGAAAGGCTGCTATTTACCAAACACAGACAAATAAATGGTAAGAGTGGCCTCTAAGTTTAAATAAATTTGACATAGTAGAGTAGACTAGAGATTGACAATTGCAATGGATTAAGGATGCTTCTGCCCTAAACCAGACAGGAAAAGTAACATCATGTCCACAGATGCCAGTATGGGTGGATATAGATTATGAGCTCTCACTGGTGCTAGGATTCAACGAACACTAAGTAAGTCCTAGGAGTTAGCCACCTCCCAGAATGCAACCAGGAAAGAAATAAAACTTCACTTAACTAATTTTGAAATAGAAATGACTATGTTTAACCAATAATTATCTAATAACATTTTTGCTCATAATACCGAGTGGGCAATTAAAATAGAAATTAAGTCATATTATAAAAATACTAAAACATACATTGTTTGTATGTATATCTGTATAAATACACATGCCTATATCTACATATACATACACACACAAATATATGTGTGTCTGTGTATCAGCATTGTTGATTGAAATATTCTGGAGAGAGGATACTTGCATCCTCAATATTGCTTAATGCAGTGATTGTTCTCAACAGATATTTAATATATGCTTGTTGATGAAGAACCAATGTATTTTTTTTCTTTTTCGTTTTTTTACTCTACTTTAGGTTCTGAGGTACATGTGTAGATCACACAAGATTGTTGCATAGGTACACACATGGCAATGTGGTTTACTGCCTCCATCCTCCTGTCACCTACATCTGGCATTTCTCCCCATGTTATCCCTCCCTGAGCTCCCCACCCTATACACTGTCCCTCCCATGGCCTCCCCACAACAGACCCTAGTGTGTGACACTTTCTTCCCTGTCTCCATGTGTTCTTATTGTTCAACACCCCCCTATGAGTGAGAATACGTTGTGTTTGATTTTCTGTTCTTGTGTTAGTTTGTTGAGAATGATGGTTTCTAGATTCATCCATGTCCCTATAAAGAACATGGACTCTTCATTTTTTATGAATGCATAGTATTCCATGGTGTATATGTGCCATATTTTCTTTGTCCAATCTATCATCAATGGGCATTTGGGTTGGTTCCAAGTCTTTGCTATTGTAAACAGTGCCACTGTGAACATACGTGTGCATGTGTCTTTATGATAGAATGATTTACAATCCTTTGGGTATATACCCAGTAATGGGATTGCTGGGTCAAATGGAATTTCTATTTCTAGGTCCTTGAGGAAGTGCCACACTGTCTTTCACAGGTTGAACTAGTTTACACTCCCACCAACAGTGTAAAAGTGTTCCTATTTCTCCACATCCTCTCCAGCATCTGTTGTCTCCAGATTTTTTAATGATCACCATTCTAACTGGTGTCAGGTGGTATCTCAATGTGGTTTTGATTTGCATTTCTCTAATAATCAGTGATGATGAGCATTTTTTCATGTGTTTATTGGCCTCCTATATGTCTTCTTTTGCAAAGTGTCTGTTCATATCCTTTGCCCACTTTTGGATGGGTTTGTTTGTTTCTTTCCTTGTAAATCTCTTTTAGTTCTTTGTGGATTCTTGATATTAGCCCCTTGTCAGATGGGTAGATTGCAAAAACTTTTTTCCATTTTGTCAGTTGCTGGTTCACTCTAATGATTGTTTCTTTTGCCATGCAGAAGCTCTGGAGTTTAATTGGGTCCTGTTTGTCTATTTTGGCTTTTGTTGCCAATGCTTTTGATGTTTTAGTCATGGAGCCCTTGCCTATGCCTATGTCCTGAATGGTTTTGCCTAAGTTTTCTTCTAGGGTTTTTCTGGTGTTAGGTCTTATGTTTAAGTCGTTAATCCACCTGGAGTTAATTTTAGTGTAAGGTGTCAGGAAGGGGTCCAGTTTCTGCTTTCTGCACATGGCTAGCCAGTTTTCCCAACACCATTTATTAAACAGGGAATCTTTTCCCCATTATTTGTTTTTATCAGGTTTGTCAAAGATAAGATGGCTGTAGACGTGTGGTGTTGCCTCCAAGGCCTCTGTTCTGTTCCATTAGTCTATATTTCTGTTTTGGTACCAGTACCATGCTGTTTTGATTACTGTAGCCTTGTAGTATAGTTTGAAATCAGGTAGCGTGATGCCTCTGGCTTTGTTCTTTTTGCTTAGGATTGTCTTGGCTATGTGGGCTCTCTTTTGGTTCCATAGAAGTTTAAGGTGGCTTCCTTCCAGTTCTGTGAAGAAGGTCATTGGTAGCTTGATGGGGATAACATTGAATCTATAAATAACTTTGGGCAGTATGGCCATTTTCACAATATTGATTCTTCCTAACCATGAGCATGGAATTTTTCTTCATCTGGTTGTGTCATCTCTTATTTCATTGAGCAGTGGTTTGTAGTTCTCCTTGAAGACGTCCTTCACATCCTTTGTTAGTTGTATTCCTAGGTGTGTTATTTTCTTTGTAGCAATTGTGAATGACAGTTCATTCTTGATTTAGCTCTCTGCTAGTGTGTTATTGGGTATAGAAATGCTTGTGATTTCTGAACATTAATTTTGTATCCTGAGACTTTGCTGAAGTTGCTTATTAGTTTAAGGAGATTTGGGGCTGAGATGATAGGGTCTTCTAAAGATACAATTATGTTGTCTGCAAATAGAGACAATGTGGCTCCCTCCTTTCCTAACTGAATACCCCCCTTTTTTTTTCTTGCCTGGTTGCTCTGGCTAGAACTTCCAATACTATATTGAATAGGAGTGATGAGAGAGGGCATCCTTGTCTAGTGCCAGATTTCAAAGGGAATGCTTCAATTTTTGCATATTCTGTAAGATATTGGTTTGTCCTAAATAGCTTTTATTATTTTGAGATATGTTCCTTCAATACCTAGTTTATTGAGAGTTTTTAGCATAAAGGGCTGTTGAATTTTGTTGAAGGCCTTCTCTGCATCTATTGAGATAATCTGGTGGTTTTTGTCTTTGGTTCTGTTTATGTGGTAGATTACATTTATAGACTTACATATGTTAAACTAGCCTTGCATCCCCGGGATGAAGCCTACTTAATCGTGATGGATAAACTTTTTGATGTGCTGTTGCAATCCATTTGCCAGTATTTTATTCAAGATTTTTGCATCAATGTTATCATGGATATTGGCCTGAAACTTTCTTTTCTTGTTGAATCTCTGCTGGGTTTTGGTATCAGGATGATGTTGGTCTCATAAAATGATTTGGGAAGGATTCCCTCTTTTTATATTGTTGCAATGGTTTCAGAAGGAATAGTACCAGTTCCTTTTTGTACATCTGGTAGAATTCAGCTTTGAACCTGTCTGGCCCTGGGCATTTTTTGGTTGGTAGGCTATTAATTCCTGCCTCAACTTAAGCCTTTGTTATTGGTCTGCTGAAGGTTTCAGCTTTTTCCTGGTTTAGGTGTGGGAGGGTATAAGTGTCCAGGAATTTATCCATTTCTTCCAGGTTTACTGGTTTATGTGCATAGAGTTGTTTGCAGTAATCTCTGATGGTAGTTTGTATTTCTGTGGAATTGGTGATGATATCCCCTTTTTTGTTTTTTATTTAATCTGTTTTATTGTTCTCCCTTTTTTTTTTTTAATTAATCTGGCTAGCGGTCTGTCTATTTTGTTGATCTTTTAAAAAAAAACCAGCTCCTGGATTTATTTATTTTTTTGAAGGGTTTTTTTGTATTTCTATCTCCTTCACTTCTGCTCTGATCTTAGTTATTGCTCGTCTTCTGCTACCTTTTGAGTCTTTTTTATCTTGCTTCTCTAGCTCTTTCAATTTTGACAATAGGGTGTTGATTTTAGATCTTTCCTCACTTCTCATGTGGGCATTTATTGCTATAAATTTCCCTCTAGATACTCCTTTAAATGTGTCCCAGAGATTCTGGTACATTGTGTCTTCATTCTTGTTGGTTTCAAAGAACATCTTTATTTCTACCTTCATTTCATTGTTTATCCAGTCGACATTCAGGAGCAGGTTCAGTTTCCATCAAGTTGTGCAGTTCTGAGTTAGTTTCTTAATTCTGAGATCTGATTTGATTGTCCTGTGTTCTGAGTGACCATTATGATTTCCATTCTTTTGCATTTGCTGAGGAGTGATTTACTTTCAATTATGTGGTCAATTTTAGAGCAGGTGCAATATAGTGCTGAGAAGAATGTATAGTCTGTGGATTTGGGGTGGAGATTTCTGTAGATATCTTTTAGGTCCACTTGGTCCAGTTCTCAGTTCAAGTCCTGGATATCCTTGTTAATTTTCTGTCTTATTGATCTGTCTAATATTGACAGTGGAATGTTAAAATCTCCCACTATTATTGTGTGGGAGTCTAAGTTTCTTTGTAGGTCGTTAAGAACTTGTTTTATGTACCTGGGTGCTCCTCTATTGGGTGTGTATATATATTTAGGATCATTAGCTCTTTGATGCATTGATCCTTTTACATTATGTAATGCCCTTGTCTATTTTAATCTTTGTTGGTTTAAATTCCATTTTATCAGAGACTAGGATTGCAACTCCTGCTTTTTTTTGCTCTCCATTTGCTTGGTAAATCTTCCTCCATCCCTTTATTTTGAGCCTATGTGTGTCCTTGAATGTGAGATGGGTTTCCTGAATACAGCACACCGATGGGTTTTGATCTTTTATCCAATTTGCCAGTCTATGTCTTTTGATTGGTACATTTAGTCCATTTACATTTAAGGTTAATATTGTTATATGTAATTTTGATCCTGCCATCATTTTACTAGCTGGATGTTTTGCCCATTAGTTGACGCATTTTCTTCATTGGGTTGATGGTCTTTACTATTTGGTATGTTTTTGGAGTGGTTGGTACTGGTTGTTCCTTTTGTGTTTAGTGCTTCTTTCAGGAGCTCTTGTGAGGCAGTCCTGATGGTGATGAAATATCTCAGCAATTGCTTGTTCTTAAAGAATTTTATTTCTCCTTTGCTTATAATGCTTAGTTTGGCTGGATATGAAATTCTAGATTGAAAGTTATTTTCTTTAAGGATGTTGAATATTGGTCCCCACTCTCTTCTGGCTTGTAGGGTTTCTGCTGAGAGATCTGCTGTGAGTCTGATGACTTCCCTTTGTGGGTAACCCAACTTTTCTCTCTGGCTGTCCTTAGGATTTTTTCCTTCGTTTCAACCCTGGTGAATCTGATGATTATGTGCCTTGGGGTTGCTCTTCTTGAAGAATATCATTATGGTGTTCTCTGTATTTCCTGGACTTGTATGATAGCCTGCCTTGCTAGGTTGGGGAAATTCTCCTTGATAATATTCTGAAGACTGTTTTCCAGCTTGGATTCATTATCTTCATCACATTCAGGTACACCAATTAAATGTAGATTAGGTCTTTTCACATAATCTCATATTTCTTGAAGGCTTTGTTCAATTCTTTTCACTCCTTTTTCTCTGTTCTTGCCTTCTCATTTTATTTCATTGAGTTGATCTTCAATCTCTGACATCCTTTCTTCTGCTTAGTCTATTCGGCTATTGAAACTTGTGTATGCTTCACGAAGTTCTCATGCTGTGTTTTCAGCTCCATCAAGTCATTTATATTCTTCTCTAAGCTGCTTATTTTAGTTAGCGTCTCATCTAACCTTTTTTCTAGGTTCTTAGTTTCTTTGTGTTGGGTTAGCACATGTTCTTTTAGCTCTGACAAGTTTGTTATTACCCACCTTCTGAAGCCTGTTCCTATCAATTCATCAGACTCATTCTCCATCCATCCTTGATCCCTAGCTGGTGAGGAGTTATGATCCCTTGCAGGATGAGAGGCATTCCAGTTTTTGGTGTTTTCATCCTTTTTGCACTGGATTATTCCCATCTTCACGGCTTTATCTACCTGTGGTCTTTGTAGCTGGTGACTTTCGGACGGGGTCTCTGAGTGGACATCCTTTTTGTTGATGTTGCTATTTCTGTTTCTTAATTTTCCTTCTAACAGTCAGGCCCCTCTGCTGCAGGACTGCTGGAGGTCTACACCAGACCCTGCTTGCATGAGGATCATCCTCGGGGGCTGCATAACAGTAAGGGTTGCTGCCAGTTTCTCTTCTGTTATCTTAGTGCCAGAAGGGTATCTGCCAGATGTTGGCCTGAGCTCTCCTTTATGAGGTATCTCTTTGGGTATATGGGGTTTGGGGAACTGCTTAAGGAGACAGTCTGTCTCTCATAGGAGCTCAAGTGCTTTGCTGGGAGCTCTGATTTTCTGTGCAAAGCTGCTGGTCAAGTACCTTTAAGTCTGCTGCAGCAGAACTCATAACCACCTCTTTTCCCAGGTGCTCCGTCCTAGGAAGGCCAGCTTTATTTTTAAGTTCCTGTCATGTTGTTGCCTTTTTTCATAGATGCTCTGCTTGGCATAGAGTAGTCTAGTCGTGGTCTGCCAGTAAAGGCATTGCTGAGCTGCCACAGGTTCTAACCAGCTGCTGTGTGATCTGTCTCAGTATTGGCGGACTGCCTCAGTTACGGCAGATACACTTCACCACATTGAGCTGGACAGTCCTGGGTCCAGCTCCACTTGCTATGGAACTTTCAATCCAGAGCATTTCAGATTGTTTCATGGGGTTGGTGCCTGCCAAGCCAGATCACCTGGCTCCCTGTCTCAGCCCTCTTCCTTTCAGTTGAATGGATGGCTCTGTCTCCCAGGCTTTCCAGGTGCCAGTTGAAATGGCCTCCCAGATTTGTGAGTTTCCATGCGCCGACCTGTAGCACCAGCCATGTTGAAAACTTGTTGCACTTTTTGGCCCGGGAATCTCCTGGTCTGTGAGCAGTGAAAACTTGTTTGGAAATCTAGTGAGCACTCACCTTTTGCATTGTTCTTGCTGGGAACTGCACTCCGGAGTTGCTCCTATTCTGCCACCTTGGATCCTCTGGATTGAGGAACCAATATTTTTAAGCACAGACAAGATAAATGAGCTGCTGCAAGGTTTTGGTGAGCTCCCAGGGTTTGGCCAGTTTAGTATCAGTAATGTCTGTAGAATAAAATAATTACAATTACTAAAGATACCAAGAAAAAAATGGGTTTTAATACACCAGGAATTTAAGCCTAATATGATGCAA
The DNA here is from genome assembly GCA_031835075.1 of Saguinus oedipus. Lineage (NCBI taxonomy): Eukaryota > Metazoa > Chordata > Mammalia > Primates > Cebidae > Saguinus > Saguinus oedipus. The sequence goes on from CM063172.1 coordinate 64,813,763, forward strand.
ATAAATACATAGACAATTCTTACTAAAATTTAGATGGTCCATTCCTTGGCTACATATACAAACATTTCAAGTTGATGAAATTGTATGTAGTTTTTTGAAATTTGTGCAATAATGAAATATCTAATGATAGAAATAAAAATACCACTTATGCTATTTTTGGTCTAACAAATGGTAAATCAACTACAAAAGTTTGATTTTAAATGAGAAAAGAAGAAAAAAATCAAACTTCTGAAACACCATGCTTCTTCATTTATATAAACACAAGTAAAATAGCAGAACAGCATGAGCTCTGCCTTTTGACTTTGTAATGCTCTGTATGAAACCTAATTTAGACTTGGGAAATATTATATCATCACCAGAACTAGCTTTGTACTTAAAACATTAATGAGAAATGAAGGACTTTTCACCGAAGTGTAAAGAAAGGATCCTTAGAAATGGGAGCAAAATAGAAGATGAAAAGACTTTGATTTTGGCTTTGGGGGGGAATTGAGAGCTCATGCAAAGAAGGCATTACTTATTGTGTTAATTACCTAGCAGGATTATCAGAATTCTCCTGCACCTTCTCAGCATTACTGTCAAATGTCTTCCTACTTTGTTTTCTGGAAATGAATTTAAACCTCTGAATAGATTCTGTGGTGGAGTCACTCAATAGTAAAATAAATAGTGCAGACATAAAAATGATAGTTTCTCCACTGAATGGGTATTTCCCAAGCAAGACTGCTGGCAGTATGTTTATAATTAAGTGAGATATTATGCTGTCCCTATGTTATTATAATTTGAACTCTGTTAATGAGCTATCTCAGTTGCAGCAGAAAAAGCTGTGCTGCAATTAAAATACCAGCTTTAATGGTAATTCAAAATAATTATGAGTATTTCTTAAAAAAAAAAATCACCAGTGAACTGATACTCTGTACTATCTAATATATTCTAGATGTGACACATGAAAATGATGAACTTATTTGAAAAATGACAAACGACTTTGGTACAATATATTGTATATATGTATAATATTGTTTTATATAAATATAAAATATGGTTATAACTATATATTGTTTTATATATAAAATAGTATTTTATATTTATATTAAATAATATTTTAGAAAGATAGATGGATAGATAACTAGGTAGGTAGGTAGGTAGGTAGATAGATAGGTAGATATGCCTGAATATCATCTTCCTGAAGAATCAAATGCCAAGTGCCATTGAGAAAATTTTTTTCTCAAAAAAAACAGAAAGCTATCTCCAATTAGGGTAAGCTAGATAGGACAGTTATTGATTCATATAAGTGGGAAAAATAGAGGTAGAGCTAGGCCTGTGCCTGGGTTAATTGAAAGGAGAGCCTAAATAGTGACATCACCACACACTCTCTCTTTTCTTTATTGCTCTTTTTCTCTGCCACTGTTTGATCTTCGACCTCATTTCAGACCATAAATAATGAAAATGATGATGATGATGAAAATAATAATAAGCAGGCTTTATACATACTGCAGGGGAATTAGTCACTCATGGCTTTAGGCTTTCAGCCTTCTAACTTGGTGATCACAGAGGAGTGATTCTCAAAGTGTGGTCCTTGGAACTAGCAGCAACAGCAACCTAGAAACTTATTAGAAATGTGTATCCCAGGATCACATTGATCTACTCTGAAACTCTAGATCTGGGGCACCTCACTCAAAGACTTTGTCTTAATATACCTTCCAGGTGATTCTGAAGGATTCTAAAATTTGAGAAACATTGCCCTAGAGAAAAGAATGAGTGTCTCTTCTTTCAGCATGCAACAGTTTCAGAGTGGGAATCTTATTGGTGTAGCTTCTATCGTGTTCACACTTTTGAATGAACGACTACATTCAGAAAAGTAGAAAATGGTAACAGCATTGGCCCAAATTGTATGTTCACAACTATGAATAGGAGAATGACATGCTGTGTCCAGAAACCCCTTTAGAGTCACATGGGTAAAGCAAGAGTAGAAACTATCCTCAAAGACAGTGTTGATACCTAATAAAGAGAAAAAGTGTGCAGTATTGACTAAAACACAGTAGACCTTCTCCAACTCAAAAATGACCATGTTTTAATATTTATTGCATAACATTTCTTGAAAGAAACACAGAACAGGTACAGATGCTACCACTTATGTATTACTAACATTCTTGGGAAACCAGAGTCATGTATTATTAGCATTACCTTTTACCACTGTGGAAAATTACAACATATAAAGGTTAAATGACTTGTTCAAGGTTATTCATCTAATTATAAAGGCAAAAGTAGACTACAAATGTACAACTCGGCAAGCTGGGAAATGTACTCTGTTGCTCAATATTTTGCTAGTATACAGTTTTGTAATTTTATTGAAACAGAGTTTTGCTAGTGGTTTTGCTAGTGTGATCCTATGGTTAACAATATCTGGATGATAACATTCTTTCCTTCACCTGGTTATTTAACTGTATGTAACTCAAACAAAATGTGTAGAAAAGAAAATAGATTATAGATTAGATTAATTAGCCAAGGCAAAAGAATATGTCTGTATTGATGAAGAATATCTCCTAAAATTTAAAGCTATCAAAGCTACCTGGCAATAGCATCCCTTGAAAAAATTGTATCATTAAAATTCCCAAAAGCTAGAAAGCCTAAATTAAAAGAAAACAAATAATGTTTATAATTATACCTTAAGTCTAACAAAAGTTCAACTCTGAAATCACAGAGAGCAGCAGTCTTCATTAATCTTGTCACTGTCAAACAGATGTATTTCAGCTAATTCCAATGATACTTTTTAACTTTTTAAAGAACATAATTTCAGAATCTACCTTGATTACCTTTTCAAACAACTATAACTAAGATATGTAAACACTTTTAACTTTATAATTCAAAAATAAAGCTTACCTGAGAACTTCTTTTCAGGGAAGTACCTAAAAATCAACAAGCTATAGGATCTCTACATGCAAAAAAACGTAGAGGATGGTTAGGATTTATTTTTTTCTCCTGACTTGTTCCATAGACATCTACGAATAAGCGTAATATTTTTGCAAAGTTGTAGTAATCATATGTCATTCAGAGATGTCCAAAATATTTTGAAAATTCACTTTACATTTTGAGAACTCTGTGTATATGGACCTACGTTATTGAATGCTGCATTCATTCAAAAAGGTAGAATTAATAAGATTGTATTCTACAACTTCCCTTCCAAGACAGATGCTTGAGGTTCCTTCAATGAGATGCAACCTCCTTGAACTTTGATTTGTAATTTATCTATGTGAAGAAACAGGTTCAAAATGAAAAATGTACTTGGCTGGGTTGGGTAGAATCAGAGACTCTTGTTTGCATGGCTGACAGCAGTGACAAATTCCTATTCAAACCAGGTCAGTGTGATGTTTCTGGGGCTGGTAGTGGTAATGGGACAGCTTCTTGAATTAGGAATCTCAACTGTGGCAGAGCCAAAGTTGTTCTGATGCCATTAGAGTCAGGAGATGCCTTTTCAGGCCAGTTCTGTGGTAAGAAATGCTTCTGGCAATGGAGTTTGAAGCTCAGTGATTCTGTGAGCATTCAATATGACTTAATCAATTCTTTTCTGCTTAAAGTAGCTAAGGGTCCAGAAACTAAGGACCCCGAACAATACAAAAAAGTAAGGCATTCTAAAACGTAGTTGCAGATGTAACTGTATTGGAATTAATTTTTACCTTCTCCAATACTCTGTAAGTGAATATGTTGAGATTAATTGGATTCAACATCAGCAGGGATACCAAGGTGACTCATGTTTTTCAATGTATCCTACCAGAAGAAACTTTACTCTACCAGGAAGACATATACTGTGTATTTTTCTTTCTTCTTCTATTGGACTGGTGCAATAGCTCTTAATGCTTATTTTATCACAGGTATGTATGAAAAAGAACCATGATGAAGGAAAAAACACAGTATTATAGTGATATATGTTTAACATTGCCTTTAAGAGTTAAAAAATGAGATATCATAAACTGTTTGTTTAGGAATTATGAAGTTCTATGTCCTATTTCCTACTACATGCTTTTGGTGGGGTCACTTTATTCCCTGGGAGTTGGTGTGCTCTTCTATAAAATAAGGAAGATAACTCATTTTTCTATCTCATTGGAACACTGTAATAAAAATATCTTTCAAAATATTTGGTGTTGCAATGAAATATGACTTATCCTTGTGTACGAGCAATGTGTCCTCCATAAAACAAAAATCTCTTTCTCAAAAACAAGTAAGTGTATGGTTCAAGAAGAAAACTGCAGGCCAATACCCCATATTTTGTTTTGAAAAGTAAATAATTTTTATAAAGCAGAAGAATATAATCTATTTCTAATGAAAAAAATAAACATTATTTTGAGATGCACTTGAAAGTAAGAACTGATTAGAGCAAAATCATTGTCTATGAGAAAAAAATGCTGGAGAGTTTTTCAAATGCTTTTATTTGATTTCAATTTTGAAATCTTGAGCTAATATAAACATGCCAGCCAACAATCTTCCATTTATTTATTTATCCTTTTTCCATAAGGACTAAAATCTTCAGAATTATACATGGCTCTAGGTAATTTCTGTTTAGGGATACAATTCATCTACCAGGAATGATGATTTCTCAGAATTAATTGAGGGTATATGTAAATCCAACTTGGGAAGATAGATCATGCCTGTAAAACCAGTGCTTTGGGAAGCTGAGATGCGTGGATTACTCAAGGTCAGGAGTTGAAGACCAGCCTGGACAACATGGTGATACCCTATATCTACTAAAAATACAAAAATTAGCCAGGTATGGTGGTGTATACCTGTGGTCCAAGCTACTCGGGAGGCTGAGCAGGAGAATCACTTGAACCTGGGAGGCAGAGGTTGCAGTGGGCCAAGATCACACTGCACTCTAGCCTGGGTGACAGAGTGAGTGAGACTCAGTCTCAAAAAAAAAAAAAAAGAAAGCATACATAGATCTCAGGAATAGGTATTCTTACACACCAAACATAAGAAATCTGTTTTCTATTGACGGTCACTTATGAATAAATATAAAAAAATAGTTATACTTAACAGAAAATTGAAAACCTGAGTTACACTTTAGTGTAAGTCTGGGATTCTGGGGCTGGTCAGGAAAAGTGGGAATAGAGAAAAATATTAAACATTTGTTTTCTATGTTATTAAAAAATTTAAGAAGAAAGAGAAGAGAAAACTCCGATTACAATATCCAAATATTGAAGGTTTCTAATACATCAAAAAAATGAAAAACTCCAATAAAAAGCAGAATAAAATAGAGAAGAAAATGACGAGTAATAAGGATGAAAAAAGAAGGACGAAAAGAAAGGAATAAGAGTAAAGAAAAGGGAACTGAGTGAGAGTGAAATGGAAAAGAAATATTGTGATAGAGAATGGCTCAGATTTTCTGCTGCTCAGCTGTCCTTCCACTGATTTTTATCCAGCCTATTTAGCAAACATTGACTGAGTGAGAACTCTAAATATTGAGTATACAAAGACTCAGTGAAAGTGAAGATGGGAAAATAATTATCCAAATAAGTTTTCAGAACAAATTATTTGGCTCCACAAAGAAAAAATGATTATCATTTAGGGTGGAAGGGAGATTGTCAAGGACAGTCTCACTATGGAGAAGACATGTAAACTAGGCATTGATAAAGAAGTTGGAATTCTACAGATTGAGAAATAGAATTGAGAAGGACTGACAAATGAAGAACATGGCAGAAAGATAAATTAACAGAACAATAACCTATTTGACTCTTCTCACCTCTATCTAATCCCCCAGATCTGTGTCTATGCTGCATTTTACTACATTTTGCCAAGTCAAATAGACATACCTAAGGAGACTACAGATTAAATCTTTGAAATTGAGCCTTTTTAAAAAAGCTCTCAGTTGATCCTCAAAATGTACAATTCTCATCACTCCTTAGCCCCTAAGGACCTCGTTTTGATATTTAAATACATCATTTTTGGACAGGCCATGTAGGTATGCATGGATAGGAACTCTTTCAACAACCAATGCAGATTTAATTTTAGCAAATATTCATGGCACAGGTGAAACTAATCTGGGTTCTCATAAAAATATTTCTGTATAGTTGTATACCATAGTATAATTATGTATCCTTCATAAATATGTTATATATTATCAAATGCAACTCTATTTGGTTACTAAGATTACCCATATTAATGTCAGGCCATACACAGTGTCGCCTATTCCCACTTGCCATTTCCTATTTGTTCACACTAAGGTGAATATTCAATGGAAGAGCAGGTGAACAGATAGATGAACTCACATTACTTCTCATATCTTTAAAATTTTATTTCTTATCTGTCCTGTGCCTTGACTAATAACTGATTTCTTCAATTTTAGGAGATAGGCAAATTTCTTCCCACATTCTCTATCATCCATCTCTCAAATCCTGTTCTGGATCTCTGTATTCTACTTTCCTCTTCAAACAGGTATTTATTGGATGTAGAGATACTTATTGGACTAGAAAAAAATTTCAACCTTGTTTCTGTGGGGAAAATGTATAGATGTCTCTCTCTTCAGTTATACTGTGAACTAGGAACAGCTGGCTGCCTGCAGAGGTTTTCATTTACCATCCAATGTAGTTCCTTTCCTATCTTTCATATATTCTACACTTCAACTCTGAGATTTCCTGGGGAATTGACACACTTAAACTGTATTTATTTAGGCATATAGGTGTTTTATATGTTCCTGATATGAAAAAGATTTTATTTATTGGAAATTACAAATTTTTTCACTTTCTGTGTTTAAAGATTGCCTTTTTGACTTTCAGAAACCAGAAAGAGTTCAGTAAATGTTATTAACATACATACAAAATATCCTTCATTTTATGCAACTAGGTGAACACCGTCCATTGGAGAACACAAGTAAATGGACATCGATTACCCATCAATGTGAGGAGAGAGAAGAGCATGGGCTTCTGTTTGCCCTTTGATCAAGTTCTGTTTCTCACAGTTTTCAGGATTTATATGGAGCTAAAAAGTCCACACAGTTGTTGAAAAGGTCTTCAGCACAAAAGAACAAAGTGGACAGAGTTAGCTCCCTGTAAACCAAAGAAATCTCAATCAGGGCCGCAAATATTAATCATTACGGTTTTCGCATTCACGAATTCTGAAATAGAAAAGACGGCTGAGTCCCAGTTAAAATTCACACAGCTGTGTTGAAGTCAGTGACAGTACCTTATCAAAGCACAATCCACTCACTGAATTAAGTAATTTTTTCATTTAATAGTCTCGAAAAAGTTTCAATATTTTTCTGATATAATTTTAAGACAGGTGATTAATTGAAATACTTTATAAATTTTCCCAAGGTAGGCATAAAAAAGATAATGAATGGTACAATCAGCTCCCTTTCACAGTTTAGAATAAAATCTGTATACATGTGCTATGGATTGCATTAATCTGACTTTTAATTTTTTTGCTAATTACATAATGGGATTTTTTTCTTTCGATCTCATTGAAATACAGATGTTTCAGATGACATAGATTTTACCTCTTGAACACAGCTGAGAAGAACTGGGAAGAGCATAAGTTACAAAATTTCATTTGACTTCAAAGATTATCAGGAGGCTTAACAAGTTCTCTAAGTTGAAGTGGAAGAAAAATCTTAGATTAGTGCCCAGCACATTTCTCATCTTCAAGTAATTTGGTTATTATTATTTAGTTTTATTAACAATTGCCATGGCAAGTAGTATAAGAAGGTTATTATTACATGTTTTGGTAATGTAGCCAGCACTATGTTAAGTAAAGTAAGGGACTTGATATGTACTCTATGTTTCTATTAATTCTCACAACATGTCTCCCTTAATAGTAACAATTTTACTGATGAGAAACATGGGACTAAGTAACTTAACACATTTGATGTGACTTGTATGTGATGGGCTAGGATTTGTACCTGGGTTTGCTTTATTTTAAATCTGATGTGTCTAATCACTTTGATATACTGATGTGTCTAATCACTTTGATATACTATAACAGAAAGTAGGGAACTCTAGATCTTTTGTATTATGAGGGCTTAGTATGATTATACATCTTTGTTATTTCTCCTAATAGCTTTCTATACATATTTACCATTTAAGTATATTAACTTAGGATTTTGTTAACACTGAAGAGCTCATCCAGACATTACTGGCCTGTAATTCACTTGGACTTTGACCATCTCACAAACTAGTACTGACTCAGATCACATGAATCAAACATACATGTACAGAACATGCAATACTGCAAAATCTTCTCATTCTTTATCCATTCGCCCTTTCCTTCATTTTCCCCTCGAAATATTATGTGCAAAGTACTTTTCTAAGCAGAGAGGAACTTATGTGTTCCAAAGTCTCTGACTGTCCTCAAGGAGCTGAGACTGTACCACCAGAGATGGCCCACCAAGTAACTGTCATGCAAGCACTACAGTGGAATATTTTATTTAAAATCAAAACTTACCCTACCACTTTCTGCCTTCTGAGATGAATAGCAGGATTTATGTCAGCAAAAACCCACATCTACCTGTTGCTTTGTTTCTCATCCAGAAGCTGATGGAAGAAAGGGATATAGAAATGTATCTGCTATTCATTCTTTGCTAATAAAAGAAAAAAATGGGTTCTTTACTAGAGCAGTCATTAATGAGTCTTTGCCTCTGCAAAAGTGAACCCTGCACCCATTCGTTGATGAAGAACTAAATTCCTCAGCCTTATAACATGGAAAGGAATTGAGTTTTCTAGTGGAGTCCAAGGGTGTTAAGGCCTGGGAAAACAGAGGTATGAGGAGAAGACTGCTAAGAAGTAGGGGTTATGTAACACGTACCTATGGAACTCCTTTATTGCCCTAAAGCACCAGTCAGTGTGCCTATAAAGTGCTCTGAATGTAGTTGATATCCTTTTTTCGGAAGGGTAGAAAAAACAACAGAATCACAAAAAAGTAAGCAAATTGCTCACTGAAGTCAGCACTGAAAGGAAGGAAAGAGGGTGGGATGCATATGCAGCTAAAAGTTCACCTAAAACAGAAATTCGGCAGAAGTAGCCATGAGAGCTTAGGCCCTAGGAAAACACACAGGAGTGTCTGTGATGGGGTTATTAGAATACACACTGAATGTGGAATGAAAGACATATCAACTTTATTTACATTGTATAGTACAAGCTGATCTTAAATGACAAATACATATTATAGATGGTATGTGCCAAAGGAGAGATATAAATAAGGTACTGTATCCAGGAGCACAAAAGTAAGTAATGTCCTTTAGACCATAGCTGAGACAGTTGTAAAGGTAGGTGTGGTCTATATCAGAATGAGATTCTAGAAGTCCTGGTGGACTCCTAGTCCCAGGAGTCAGCTTCACCAGGAGAAGCTAGAGAAGGAACAACTGCTAAGTGACAAAGTGACAGGCTCTTCATAGTCCTGCAAGAAGATCATTTGTACTTCACAGGAAGGTGGGCTGAAAATTTAAGCAACATTTTTAGAGTGTGGGACAAGGTAACTTGTATATGTTGGATTAAATGCTGATTATAAAACACCCTTTTTTCAAGAGACATTTTGTTCATTCCCAGCAGTTGTGATGTACAAATTTTTAATTTTTATATCGTGCAAATATGCAAATGAGGGCTCTTGCCTGAGTGCTTAAAGATAATTAATGGAGTCCAGGAACTTAAATAAGGGGAAAAAATTGCATCTTCATTTTCACTAACATCTACCTCAAATTTAGCCCCTTCATTAATTTTGAATATAAAACCAAACTTGTTTAAAATTAAGCAATGCTTGTGACTTTGTCATCCAAAGAAGTGTACATATCCTGATAGATCATTAAAGTTATTGCAGTACTTTAAAATATCATTAGTGCTCATTGCTACTTTGAAAATATGGCATTATTAGATCTCTCACTAGATATGCCATTTAATATGTTAATGAACAAACACATATATTTTTATTTCAATAATAGAATTTCAATATAACTAGCTTCTTTGTCATACTCAAAATTATATTATATGCATTTAAAACCTCATCCTGAGAAGAGGTCCATGGTCTTCACTAGACTACCAAAGGCGTCCATTGCACAAAAGGTTGAACTTATGGGCAAAGGCATTTATTTTATTCAATTTTCTAATTTTTTTTTTTTTTTTGAGATGGGGTGAATAACTCATTAGGAGAGTGAAGGCTGCATAACAATTCTCATTAGCCATTTTCTCCTTGTAGGGAAAAAGAGAAAGTGTAAAAAGTGGGGAATGTTGAGTCTTGAGGTAGGAGCCCAGATTCATTAACCTGATGAAAATTGAGGGACCTGGAGCCAGGGCTGGTCTGCATGGGATCAGTGCTGCATCCCAGCAGTGAGTGGGGACAGGCACGCTCCAGCATCAGAAGGTACTAAGAGAATTGTGTAGAGAGTTCAGACCTAAACCAGCTCATGTTCCACGTTAGGCCTAATTGTTCCTGATACTTATTTATTTTCCTTCAATGTCAAAGTGTATGTGAATATTCGTTTTCACTATACAAATAGGCTGCAATAGTTGATTCTTGATAATCAAGATAAATATTTGATTTAGGTAGTCTGAAGACCCAATGTATTGTGATTCATCTTAATTTGTTATTAATAAAGTTGATGCTTTCATTGAAATGCTTCTACTTTGATCACATTTATAAGGAAATTGAAAGCTTTCACAGTTTGAAATACTTTATATGTCTGTTAGGAATGTGAGTCTAGTAGAAAGACAGTGATTTGACACATCTGATTGCATATTCATAAAGCATCAATACTGATCCATATTGTATTTTAGTAAAACTTTATAATTAAAATTATACTTGCATTTTTTAAACACATTTAGTTTCCCTGCTAGCAAAATTTGGGTCAGCATGTTTAAATTAGTAAAACTTACCACAAAATTATTATTTTTTAAGGTGAATCATATATTTTAATAAATCATTACATGTGAACACACCCAGAATGCTAACAAACAATTTTATCATCACATATGTTGGAGTAAATTTATTATCTCCTTAAGACCTGTCCAGGCAATATTATGATGATCCTTCTCCAAAAATGCCTGTTCTCCCAGGTACTTGAGGTCATATTTTAAAAATGCTGTTCTCCAAATTCACTTATTTTGACTAGTAAAATCTGCTTATCTTGCAAGACTCGGTTTGTATGTCACTTCCCTCAGCAAGACCTCCCTCGTGACTGTGGTGCAAGAAATCTCTACTTCTACTGTTCATCGCCTCTAATTCTATCCTATTGTATGGTAATTAATATGTATATTGACAAATCTCTTACTCTTTTTGAAATTCTTTTGAAGCCAGGAGAACACCCTATACATCTTTGACTCTTTTACAGTCTGTTCAATATAATTGACCTAAAAATATTATGTAAATTAATAAATGATAAGGTTATAAGAATTAATTAATACATATACAGTTATTAAATACATTTAATAGTATTTAATTTAAATTAATAAATCAAATAGTATCTGGAATAGACTGTATTTTTTAAAGAAAGACTCCTTTTGCTTGGTTGGCTATTTCTGAGAAAGTAGGCTCACAGATTCAGTTACAACTAGGTGGGTTCTTCCAACTCACTCCCAGGGATATTAGAAAACAACTGATGGACTGGGTTCAAAAAACTCAGTTATGCTGGACAGATTTTGTTAAATCATCTTTTAAAAGACGGTTTTGAAATGCATTCAGGACTTTGTTGTACAAGTTATTAACTTTAAGTAGAAGAAACTAATAATATTTTCTCTGTATACCTTAAATATGACAGAGGTATTTCCATTTTGTAGCCCTCCTATAGAGAAAGGCCTCTGCTATCATGTGTCTTCTTAATGTGTGTTAGTGTCTTTACAAGCACTGAAAAATTCTTACTTCTGAAGCTTCAGAGTTCACGGCAGTTAGAAAGTAACCTACTACTCAAAACTCAAGCCTGAAAAGATGGCTCAAAATGTCAGAAATACAGCAGTGAACCAGGCGTTATATTCCATTAGACATTTTGTAGATATTAGAGCAGTGAACAGAAATTCACCCTTTCTCTGAGTGCTGAGACTTTTGTCATATCTGTGTCTCTGCCCTGGGTTCTGAGGAGAAAGTGTCAGTTACATGACCATGTTTCTTTCCTGAGGCTTTACTTCCTGTTCAGTGTTTGAAATGTAAATTACAAGCCCTCTACAACTATATCTAGATATATTTATCTTACTGGAAAAAACAATCTTGAGAAATTTTTGCATCAAATTAAAAAGACAGTAAGCATACACAACTGTTAAATTTAAATAAATTTAATAAAATAAAATAAAATTTAATAAAAATTTAAACTTCAAAAAGACTGAGTTGTGCTGTACTTCCTAAGAAGGAAAATGATCTTTGTCATGTCTCTGGTTTTTTTTTTTGAAGCAAACAGATACCAAGCTCACAAAGCTAGGTGTCAAATAACATAATATGCATAGAAACACATTATGAATTGCATTTGTTTTACAAAGGTAATTTTTTTTCCCACATCCTCATTATTCATGTGTGTAGGTGATGTGGTAAGATTTATGTTGACATATTGAGGACATAGGATAAGTCTCACACTTCAGATAATCTTTACTTTTTGATTGAAATTTTGACTTTGTATTAAAATATCAGAATCAATAGTAATAAAACAAAACTACCAACTGTAAATGTCGTCGCCAGATAGCCAGAAGGAATTATTGAATGGAGTAGATGAGCTAATTGCTCTTTAAGTTTTTCTCCAACTCTAGTTTCTATTATTCTTGCCAAGAATTGGTTAAGAGTTTGGAGAAAAAGACAAAGTTTTGCTCTTAAAAATGTTGTAATCCTTTAATTTCTTTAAAAACTTATAACTAAAATAAGACATGCTAGTATTTACAGCTAAAATAAAATATGTTTAAGGAATTCCTATCACTTATATACCTAATCAAAACAATTATCCTGTAAAGTGTATCAAGATGCTAGATAGTTTTAGAAACAGTAATTTTATAGGATATCAAATCTGGAATCTGATAGGAATTAGAAATCACACCTGATAGAATATGGGCAGTTGCTTAGCAGCTGAAGAGTTTAGTAATAGCGTGGACTGTTTGAGTTTTAGCCCCAACTTTGCCAGTTACTAGCTGTGTGAGCTTGGGCAAGTTACTCTAAGTCATAGTTTCCTTTATCATTAAAAAGGGCATAATAACAATAAGAATTAAGAAGATTTGTGATATATTGTAGTGATTTTGTATGTTTTTGATATCAGGGTAATACTGGATACATAAAATAAATTGAGAAGTATTCCTTCCTTCTCTATTTTTCTGAGAGTTTGTTAGTTGTTATAACTTTCTGAGATTTTTGGTAGAATTAATAGTGAGATCATCTAGGCCTTGTTTTCTTTTGAGAAGAAGCTGGATTATAAGTCAATTTTTCAATAATATAGCGCAATTCAGATGTTCTATTTTTTTACATCAGTTTTGGAAATTTGTGTCTTTGAAATGATTTATTGGTTTTAACTAAATTATTATATCAATTTTATTGGTACAAAGTTGTTGGTGACATATTCTTTTATCATTGTAATATTTTTACTTTCTATATCCCAGTTGCTTTGCTTCACTTATGTTTCATTGCTGTGATATGAACACATAGCATAAAATCTACTTTCTTAGCAAATTTTCAAGTGTATAATACATTATTGTTAACTATAGATACAATGTTGTATAGTAGATCTCTAGAGGTTATTCAACTTGCTTGACGAAAATATTAATTTCTGTTCTAATCTTTATATTTCCTTCCCCCTAACTTTGAGCTTAGTTTAATATTTTCTTCTAGTTCTGTAAGGTTTAGAATTGGACTGTATATTTGAGATCTTTCTTTTTTTAATTGTTCTTTAAGTTTTGGGGTACATGGGCAGATCTTGCAAGTTTGTTGCAAAGGTACACACATGCCACGGTTATTTGCTGCCTCCTTCCCCGCATCACCTACATCAGGGATTTCTCCCAATGTTAACCCTCCCCAACCTCCCCAATGCCTGCTGTCCCTCCCCAAGTCCCCCACCCCACAACACACCCCAGTGCATGATGTTCCCCTCCCTGTGTCCACCTGTTTTTATTGTTCAACACCCACCTATGAGTGAGAACATACAGTGTTTGGTTTTCTGTTACTGTGTCAGTTTGCTGAGAATGATGGTTTCCAGATTCATCCATGTCCCTACAAAGGACAGGAACTCATCCTTTTTTGTGGCTGCAAAGTATTCCATGGTGTATATGTGCCACTTTTTTTTGTCCAGTCTATCATCAATGGGCATTTGGGTTGGTACCAGGTCTTTGCTATTGTAAACAGTGCCACAATGAACATACAAGTGCCTGTGTCTTTATAACAGAATAATTTATAGTCCTTTGGGTATATATCCACTAATGGGATTGCTATTCCAAACGGTATTTCTATTTCTAGATCCTTGAGGAATTGCCACACTGTCTTCCACAATGGTCGAACTAAGTGTAAAAGTGTTCCTATTTCTCCACATCCTCTCCAGCATCTGTTGTCTCCAGATTTTTTAATGATTGCCATTCTAGCTGGAGTGAGGTGGTATCTCAATGTGATTTTGTTTTGCATTTCTCTAATGACCATGATGACAAGCATTTTTTCATATGTTGGTTGGTTTCATGTATGTGTTCTTTTGAAAAGTGTCTGTTCATATTCTTTGCCCACTTTTCGATGGGGCTGTTTATTTTTTTCTTGTAATTTTGTTTAAGTTCTTTGTAGATTCTGGTTATTAGCCTTTTGTCAGATGGGTAGATCACAAAAAATTTTTCCCATTCTGTTGGTTGCCGGTTCACTCTAATGATCATATCTTTTGCTGTGCAGAAACTCTTAAGTTTAATTAGATCCAATTTGTCTATTTTGGCTTTTGTTGACATTGCTTTTGGTGTTTTAGTCAGGAAGTCCTTGCCCATGCCTATGTCCTGAATGGTATTGCCTAGGTTTTCTTCTAAGGTTATTATGGTGTTAGGTATTAAGTTTAAATCTTTAATCCATCTGGAGTTAATTTTCGTGTAACATGTAAGGAGGAGGTCCAGTTTCAGCTTTCTGCACATGGCTAGCCAGTTTTCCCAACACCATTTATTAAACAGGGAATCTTTTCCCCATTGCTTGTTTTTGTCAGGTGTGTCAAAGATCAGATGGTTGTAGATGTGTGGCATTACTTCCGAGGCCTCTGTTCTGTTCCATTGGTCTATATCTCTGTATTGGTACCAATACCATGCTATTTTGTTTACTGTAGCCTTGTAGTATAGTTTGAAGTCAGGTAGCATGATGCCTCCAGCTTGTTCCTTTTGCTTAGGATTGTCTTTGCTATGCAGGCTCCTTTTTGGTTCCATATCAAGTTTAAGGTGATTCTTTCTAGGTCTGTGAAGAAGGTCATTGGTAGTTTGATGGGGATACCATTGGATCTATAAATTACTTTGGGCAGTATGGCCATTTTCACAATATTGATTCTTGCTAACCATGAGCATGGAATGTTTTTCCATCCATTTTTGTTGTCTCTTATTTCATTGAGCAGTGGTTTGTAGTTCTCCTTGAAGAGGCCCTTCACATCCTTTGTTAGTTATATTCCTAAGTGTTTTATTTTCTTTGTAACAATTGTGAATGGGAGTTTGCTCATGATTTGGTTCTCTGCTTGTTATTTGTGTATAGGAATGCTTGTGATTCCTGCACATTGATTTTGTATCCTGAGACATTGCTGAAGTTACTTGTCAGCTTACGGAGATTTTGGGCCGAGAAGATGGGGTCTTCTAAATATACAATCATGTTGTCTGCAAATAGAAAAAATTTGACTTCCTCTTTTCCTATCGGAATATCCTTTATTTCTTTTTCTTGCCTGATTGCTCTGGCTAGAACTTTCAATACTATGTTGAATAGGAATAGTGAGAGAGGGCATCCCTGTCTAGTGCCAGTTTTCAATGGGACTGCTTCCAGTTTTTGCCCATTCAGTATGATATTGGCTGTGGATTTCTTGTAAATAGCTTTGATTATTTTCAGATACATTCCATGTGTACCTAGGTTATTGAGAGTTTTTAGCATAAAGAGATGTTGAATTTTGTTGAAGGCCTTCTCTGCATCTATTGAGATGGTCATGTGGTTTTTGTCTTTGGTTCTGTTTATGTGATGGATTACATTTATAGATTTGCATATGTTGAAATAGCCTTGCATCCCCATGTTGAAGCCTACTTGTTCATGATAGATAAGCTTCTTGATGTGCTGTTGCAGTCGGTTTGCCAGTATTTTATTGAAGATTTTTGCATCGATGTTCATCATGGATATTGGCCTGAAGTTTTCATTTTTAGTTGTGTCTCTGCCAGGTTTTGGTATCAGGATGATGTCAGTCCCATTGAATGAGTTAGGAAGGATTCTCTCTTTTTGTATTGTTTGGAGTTGTTTCAGAAGAAATGGTACCAGTTTCTCTTTGTATATCTGGTGGAATTCAGCTATGAACATGTCTGGACCTGGACTTTTTTTTTTTTTCTTAGTAGGCTATCAATTGCTGCCTCAACTTCAGACCTTGTTATTAATCTCTTCAGGGATTCAACTTCTTCCTGGTTAATTCTTGGGAGGGTGTGAGTATGCAGGAATTTATCCATTTCTTCCAGATTTAATGGTTTATGTACATAGAGTTGTTTGTATTAATCTCTAGTGGTAGTTTGTATTTCTGTGGAAGCAGTGGTGATATCCCCTTTATTATTTTTTATTGCATCTATTTGATTTTTCCCTCCTTTCTTTTTATTAATCTGGCTAGTGGTCTATCTATTTTGTTGATCTTTTCAAAAAACCAGCTCCTGGATTTATTGTTTTTTTTTTTTTTTTTTTTTTTTTTTTGCAGAATTTTTTGTGTCTCTATCTCCTTCAGTACTGCTCTGATCTTAGTTATTTCTTATCTTCTGCTAGCTTTTGAGTTTTTTTGATCTTACTCCTCTAGCGCTTTCAATTTTGATGATAGGGTGTTGATTTTAGATCTTTCCTTGCATCTCATGTGGGCACTTATTGCTATTCAATTCCCTCTAGACACCACTTTAAATGTATCCCAAAGATTTTGGTATGTTCTCATTGGTTTCAAATAAGATCATTATTTTTGCCTTCATTTCATTGTTTATCTAGTTGTCATTCAGGAGCCATTTGTTCAGTTACTAGTACTGTCAAGGGGGTGCTGAGGCCCTGGTTCAGAGGGCATTGAGTAGGGTGGAGGTGATTCCTGATCCTCCACTGGGGTCGGGAGAATGGCTGGCCCAGAACGGGCTTTCTTTGGGCCAGCTAACATGGCCTGAAGTCTAGCCTGTTTTATGCAGTGTTTCAGCCATAGCGGGGTTGGGGAACTAAATTCAACCATCGGTTAATGTATAGAAAATGGTCAGGGTGTCCAGGAGTTTCTGTGACCATTTTCCATACAGCCTGGGTAATTTTTTTTTTTTTTTTTTTGAGTTGTAGGTCCCAGTGTCAGGCCATCTAATTCCAAAGGATGACCATTCTAGTTTAGATAAAAAGCAGAGTTCTCCAGGGGTTAATTTTACGCCATATTGAACTGAAAACCTAACTTTGAAGTTGGCCCTCATGCATTGGAGAGGGGTACAAGGCCGGGAGCTAGATGACCCTATTTGATTTTTCTTTCAGTTTTTAAATTTTCCCCTGAGAGATTTTACTAATTGAAGACTGGCTTCACTGAGGATTTGAACTAATAACCTTGCAGTTTGGGGTGGGGGGCTACATTTTAAATACTGTGCTAACAAGTAACTTGCATTACAAAGAATTAGAAAGCTGTTCTTAAAGCCAGTTTTTAGATGCAAATACTGCACCCTGAGGCTGCAGTATTGGGGTGGGGCTGTCGGCCGGCAGAGGAAAAAAAACGCTTTTTGTGTCAGTTTAAAAACTGAGCTCTAAGCTGCTGGGCCAGCTGCGAGTTCCCTGCCCCTGCAGCTTTTGGTCACCTTGACACAGGTACCCTGAAAAGCATTAAATTACTGTCTCCCTATTTCTCTCTCCTTGCTCTCTTTTCTTTGTCTCTGTCTCCTCTCTCCTCTTTCTTCTTTCCCTCTCTTACTTTCTTGTTCTGTCTCCTCTCTTGTTCCCCTCTTCTCTTTCTCTCTGTTCTCCATCTCCTCTCTCTCTGTTTTCCATCTCCCCCCCCCCTCTTTTTTTTTAACTTTCTCTTTCTTTGGCATAGCCAATTTTGGAAAGCCTCCAATTCAAATTTTGCCCTCTCTAAAGCAGGTTTTAGTAAGGCCTCTGCAGCCAGGTCCTGCAAGGACTAGACAATTGAATTGGTGGGTCTGTCTCTAGTCCTATCCAAAGGAACAGAGGGTAAGGGCCAGGGTAAGGTGGCGGTCTCTCTCTCCACAAACCACAACTGGCGAGAATAAACTCTATGGAGGTTTAGTGCTGTTCAGGCATAATCCTCTCAACTATAGACTCTCCTATCCAAAGCCCGTTGAAAAGTGGGGATGTGGCAAAAGAGATGAACTAATAGATCAACTGGGTGTGTATTTTGCACCCACCACAATTTGTAGAGTGAGCAAAAGAGTTGCCAATCTGTCTTCAGTGGTTTATGGCACCCGAATTTCCAACAATTGGGATGATGTCAGTATGCCTCCCTGTGATACACCACCGGGCACTGCCAATAACAACATTGGACACTTTTCTGACAGAATAGGCAGTTACCAGTTTTCCATTCCAGCCTGACAAAGAGCACTTGTAGACCCTGATCCAGGGACTTTGTTTCCTACAACCCCAAAGAAACTATTTCTGAGGTGCCGAGGGCACAACTGTCTCCCTGACATGGACTCAGACCCAGCACAGACAAAAATACTCTTTTCTCGGTGGAGGTGGCTGGGAGAATTTACAGGCCACAATAATTATAGCAAGGAAGAAATAAAGACAACTAAAGTTAAGACTATCTGCCACATGGCGGAGGAAGAAAGAGTGAGGCCTCAGTGATAGAAGAAGAAGATGAGAAAGAAGGAGAAGAGAGTAATCTCTGCAGAGATATAATCAATAAAAGTTCCCTTTATCCAGTAGTTCATCAACCACTGTAAAATATCCCCTACCTCAAGGGAAGATGGCTGAACCAGTGTATGTCTGCTAGCAAAAGTCTAATAAAACTGACAAATTTATAGACGAGAAAGGACTACATACAAGAGTGACAAATAAAGGGTGGGAGCCTCCCAAAAGGGGGGCCAATCAGTTGCCTGCCCGGCCACGCCCCCAGAGGGGTCTTTCAGGGGCATCTTGGCTAACGTGTACCCGTATAATCCCCGGGCCTGGTCACCTCAGGATGGAAGTCCGAGTAGGACAGTTCTGAGGTGAATCACCTTTGATTCACCTTATGATGCTCCCGTGGAACTGTGGGTGAAGGCCCACTCAAGCCTGTAGCTTTCAGCCATGGGACTACATATATACACACACACTCTCTCACTCACACTGAGGTTACGGAAAACAATCGAATGCTGACACCCACTATGCCAGCTACCAGAAGCTGATACCCACTGTACCAGCTACCAGAGGCCTCAAGCGACGTCTCGGTGAGGCCTGCCTGGTCAGAGTTGCAATGACTCATCAGTCCCCCGACTCAGGTCCTTCCTTTGAACTAGTTCCGAAATTCCAAACCAAAAACTTACCTCCAGAGGCTTTTAGGACCCTGAAGAATTTTGGGTGAGTCAGCAAGGTGGGCACTCTCCTCCAAGGTGACTCTTTGGGGCCCTGGGGCAACTCAGGGGGTGCCTCCCCTAGAGGCCTCTGAGGTGGGAGCCGCCGCCCACCCGGGCGAGATTCTGAGATGGCTCTTGTCTGGTGATGAAAAAGAATATCTCAGTGGAACCTCCAAATGTTATACTAGACCGAGCATAGAAAGTCAACACCAAGACAAAAGTATGCCAAATTGCAGGGTTTATTGCCAGTGACCATGGAGGACTCACGTCTGTCCAACCCGTGGCAGAGAAAGAAGGGTGACAAGACCTTTTTATACCCGTAAAACCACCTTGGGAGTGGGGGTGACGGGCGGGGATGGGGGTGAGGGGCTTCAGACATTCTGAAGGCTAGTGGATTTTGCAAATCACCTTCTAGGCAGAGATGAGGGTGAGGGCGGGGATGGGGGTGAGGGGTTTCCGGACATTCTGAGGGCCAGGGGACTATTTGACATTCTGATTGTTACTTAAGTGGTTCACAAAAGCTAAGATTAGCATTCGTCTACACATTGTCTGGGTAGGGTGGGGATCACAGTCCTTAATTACTCATTCACATTTGGGTTACAGAGAGCAGTTTCAACAGAAAGCTGAGGTATGGTTGAGGTGTGCAGTTTTATGGGGCTTTTACCATGTCACAAATTCATCAAACTCATTCTCTATCCTGTTCTGTTCCCTTGCTGGTGAGGAGTTGTGATCCCTTGGAGGAGGAGAGGCATTCTGGTCTTTGGTGTTTTCATCCTTTTTGGGCTGGTTTCTTCCCATCTTTGTGGATTTATCTATCTTTAATCTTTAAAGTCGGTGATTTTGGAAGGGGTCTCTGAGTGGATGTCCTTTCTGTTGATGTTGAAGCTATTTCTTTTGGTTTTTTAGTTTTCCTTCTAATAGTCAGGCCCCTCTGCTGTAGAGCTGCTGGAGGTCCACTCCAGACCTTGCTTGCCTGAGAATCACCTGCTAGGGCTGCAGAACAGCAAGGATGGCTGCCTAATCTTTCCTCTGGTCTCTTCACCCCAGAAGGGTACCCACCAGATTTCAGCCAGAGCTCTCCTGTATGAGGTATCTTTTTGGTTATGCAGTGGTCAGGGAGCTGCTTGAGGAGGCAGTCTGTCCCTTGTCTGCCTGCAGAGGTGCTGCTGGGCTGCCACATGCTCAGTCTAGGGGCTGTGAAAGATTCCTCTAGCTTTTGTTTACACAGGTGAGATTAGAACCACATCAGCAATGGTAGGCGCCCTTCCCCCCACCAAGCTCAATCATCCTGGGTTGAACTAGAACTGATACCCTCGCTGTGAAACTCAAGCATGAGGGCATCAGTTTGCTGTTCTTTGTGGGGGTAGGACCCACCAAGCCATATCATCTGTCTGTCTGCTCCCCCTCTTTCTGGGGAACATGAAGCTCCTGGTGCCAGCCAAAGTGTCTGCCCACATCTGTGCTGACAACTGCAGTGCTGGCCAGAGTGGTCACTCAGATCTGAGCTAGTAATTTGTGGTGCTTGTCGGCCCAATGGGGATCTTCTGGTCTGTGGGTTGCAAAGGCCGTAGGAGAAGCACAGTGTCTGAACCAGAGTGCTGGAGGGGAACAGTCACCAATCCTTTGCCCAGTTCCACTTCCCAGGTGAGGCAGTACCCCTCCCTGCCTCAGTTTGCCTTCCTTGGGCTACACCCACTGTCCAGCCAGTCCCATTGAGATGAACCTCGTACCTTGGTTGGAAATGCAGAGATCACTTGCCTTCTGTGTCTCTTTCATTGGGAACTGCACTCCTGAGCTGTTCCTTTTTGGCCATCTTGGCAGAATCCTCTTTTTTTTATATAATTTAGGTGTGTACCACTATAAATTTTCCTCTTAGTATAACTATTGCTACATCGCATAAGTTTTGGTTGTTGTGTGTTTTCATTTTTCTTTATCTCAAGGTATTTTCTAGTTTATCTTTTAATTTCTTCTTTGACCAATTGGTTGTTCAAGAGTGTTGTTTCTAAATTTCCATATGTCTGTGAATTTTTTATTTTGCAAAATTCTGTATATGTTTGTTGGTTTCATAGGTTCATAGTTTTATTCACACCCTGTCTTTCCTTATTGATTTTTTTCTTGATGTTCTGAAATTATTAAAAGTCAGATATTGAAATTTCCCACCATTATTGTGTTGCTTTCTATTTCTCTTTGGTTTTGTCACTGTTTGCTTTGTATTTAGATGCTGTACTGTCAGATGCATATATATTTATAATTTATAAAACTTCCTGGTGGATTGACCTTTTTATCATTACAAAATGTCCTTTGTTATCTCTTATGACAGTTTTTGGCATAAAGTCTATTTTGTTTGATATAAGTATAGCCACCCTACCTCTCTTTTGGTTCCAATTTAAATGAAATGTCTTTTCTTACCCATTCCCTTTCAGCATGCTTGTGTACTTAAGGCTAAAGTGAATTTCTTGTAGACAGCATATAGTTGCGTCTTTTTTTCCTAATCCATTTAGCAACTCCATGACTTTTTATTGGGAATTTATTCCATTTACCTTTAAAGTAAATAATGATAAAAAAATTAACTATTGACATTTTCTGAGTTGTTTTCTGTTTGTCGTGTAGTTCTTTTGTTTGTCTTTTTCTCTCTTTCTATCTCTCTTTGTGTTTTGTTTATTTTTTTCTATCTGAAATGCTTTGATTTCTGTGTGTGTTTGTGTGTGTGTGTGTGTGTGTGTGTGTGCGCATGCGCACGTGCATTCTATAGGTGTTTTTTATGGTAACCTTGGCACTTAAGTAAAGTATTTTATAATAGTCTATATTAAGCAAATAACAGCTTATGTTCAATTGCATCCAGTAACTCTAACTTGTATTTGTCCATATATTTATATTCATCAATGAGTTTCATACTTTTCTATGCTATTGTGTTGCTGTCTAGCATTTTTATATTTCAGGTGAAAAACACCCTTTAACATGTTTAAAGGCAGGTCCAGGGATGATGAACTTCTCAGCTTTCGTTTCATCTATCATTCATTTTTGAAGGACAGTTTGCCTAATATAGTATTCATATAGTATTCTTACACTTTCGTCATAATCAAATTTCATGAAAGACAGCTGTATTTATGGTTTCTGCTCTATTAAACCATTTAGTCTTCAGTTTGCTGCAGTCTGGCATCCACTCTGACAAGTCCACAATTAGCCAGAGATTTAACTCTCTGCACACGAAGTCTTGACATAAAAAATATGCATACAAAACCCCCACAATGTTCCGTAAAAGCTTTCAAAACAGACAGAAAAAGAAAAAAATAAAACTACCTGCAATTTTCTATGCCTATGTCAATAGGTTTTAAAACAAGCTTTTCAAATATTTATAAAATTTAAAGATCTTTTAGAGAAAATTTAGTTAACAGAATATGGTCTAACTTCTCTTTACAGGTAAAGATCCAAATTCTATAGGGGTAAAAAACTGTTTAGTCATACAGTGAAAAAGTTAGGGCCACAATTTTTATTTCTTGGTATCTGGATAAAATGTGTTCCTACTCTTTCAATCCAGACATGTTTATCAGAAACATTCATAACATATAATTCTTGACAACCTAACAGATTTATAACATATACTACACTTACATAGACAGTAAGGCAGATAAATCTAGTATAAAAAATTTAAATAATATGCAATCAGAACACTTCAGAAGATTTTTAAGTGAAAATGTCTGCCTTTTGCCCTCACTATCCTCACACACCAATGTATAGATACACAAAAGAAATTAACTCTTAAAGTAATGAGAAAAAGATAAGTGGTTGGTTTCAAATGTAACTCCTTGGCCACTGTAGTATTTAGAAACCCATAGTCTGATAACCAACTTCCTGTCCTGTTATTCTATAGTAATGCCTGATTATTGACATGCCTTTCCATATTGGCTTTCATGACTCCTTAAAGATGTGAACAGGTCATTAAACAGAAATGATGGCCTGATCAAGAGGAATTGATGGTGGAAACACTTGGACTCTCGGTGTTTAGCATGCCAAGGACTTGAGATTTTTCAGATATTTACTTGAGAAGGGTAAATATTGGAAAATAGGTGAATGTGGATTCACTCGTGTGTACTCAATCATAGATAAGCAGTTACCTAGCAAGAGATTAGACAGCATCAATGAGCTGTCTAATCCTAGCTCAGAAGGAAACTGATATGAACCTATTTCCTACCCAAAACAAATAAAGTACTGGACAAAATACACAAATAATTGTTTTAAGATATTGAGACAACAGATAGTATAAGAGTATTTCCCCTTGAATAGGAAAACAAATAAAATTAATTATATTATCACTTTAATTTTCTGTCTAAAGGCAATTTCTTGAAGAGAGAGAGAGAGAGAGAGAGAGAGAGAGAGTGTGTGTGTGTGTGTGTATGTGTGTGTGTGTGTGAGTGAAAATCCAAGCAGAGCATGAGGCTCTTGCTGAAGTAAGGAGACAGAGAGTAAAGTTGAAGGGGCTGGACCAGCTAGAGTTTACAAGGTAGAGAAACAGAAATGAGGGAGTTATACATAGTAAGACCTCCAGAAATCTACATGCCAGTCTTCCTGAATCTTTGGCTGAACACTAATCTGTGCATATATAGGGTAGAACTTCAGGAGACTAGGCAAGAACAAATGTCAGGAAGTTATAAGGTGATCCGTTTCTCAAGTTTATACAGAATTAGGAGATACTTAAATTTAATCCAATCAAAATGGATAAAGGTTATTGAAAACGTAGACAATCAGTAGAGGTCATACAAGGGTCCTGTTTTAGTAGGTGTAAATTTTCCCTAGAATAAAGACTACTCAGACTACAGTACTTAAAAAACAAGTCTTTAAAAATCTTTAAGTTCAGGGGTACACATGCAGGTTTGTAATATAGGTAAATTATGTGTCGCAAAGGATGGTGTACAGATTATTTTGTCACCTTGGTATCAAACTTAGTATCCATTAGTTATTTTTCTGATCATTCACCCTCCAATAGGCCCCAGTACGTGTTGTACCCCTTTGTGTGTCCATGTGGTTTCATAATTTAGCTCCCATCTATAAGTGAGAATATGTGGTATTTGGTTTTCTGCTTCTGCATTAGTTTGCTACAAATAATGGCCTGCAGCTTCATCACGTTCCTGCAAAGGACAGGATCTCATTCTTATTGATGGCTGTGTAGTATTCCATGGTGTGTATATGTACTACATTTTTAAAATCCAGTCTACCACTGATGGATGTTTAGCTTGATTCTATGTCTTTGCTATTGTGAATACTGCCACAATTAGCAAATGGGTGCATGTGCTTCTATGATAGAATAATTTATATTCCTTTGGATATATACCTAGTAATGGGTAGCTGGGTTGAATGGTAGTTCTATTTTTAGGTCTTTGAGGAATCTCCACACTGTTTTTTACAATAGTTGAATTAATTTTCACTCCAACCAACAGTGCATAAGCATTCCTTTTTCTCCACGACCTTGCCAGTACCCATTATTTTTTGGCTTTTTAGTAACATCTATTCTGACTAGTGTGAGATGGTATTTCATTGTGGCTTTGATTTGCATTTATCTAATGAATAGTGATGTTGAGCTTCTTTTCATATGTTTTTGGCCACATGTATGTCTTCTTTTGGGAAGTATCTGTTTGTGTCCTTTGCCCATGTTTTAATGGGATTGAAAATACAAGACTCTTAAAGATTAATCTTATCTAAAATAATTTTCTGCCAAAACAAACTTCTATACTCTTTAAAGAAACACAAAAATATGTAAACACTCAACAAGATAGTATATGCTATGTTTTATATTCAATAAATACTTTCCAAATATATTAAGAGGTAGTAAACAGACTCAAAACTAGAAAAAAAATTAATATAAACCAACTTAGAAATGACAGAGAGGGTGGAATTCATAGGCATGGCCTTTAACATAGTTATTATTGTCTTCCATAAGTTGAAGCATTTAAAGAAAAATGTAAACATAATGAAGAAATAAATAGATGATAATAAAAACAACCACACAGAACTTTTGGAGATGAAAGTTAAAATATATAAAGAAAAAAATCACTGGATAACTTTAACTGCAAATTAGACTCTACAGAATAAAAGATCAGTAGACATGAGAAGAATCTATTCAAAATTGAGCAGATAAATGAGAATGAAAAAAATAGTGCCTCGGTGACTGGATATGAAGTGGTCTAATGTCCATGGGATTTGAATTATAGAAGGAGCAGAGAAAAAGGTAGGAGCCAAAAAAGCTGAAGAAATACTGGCTGGGAATTTTCTAAATTTAATGAACAATGTAAATTCATCATGCCAAAAAGACTGACAAACTCCAAGCAAAATAAACACAAAGAAAATCACATAATAGCATATAATAATAAAATTGCTAAAAACCCACAATACCTCACTCAGGTATCTGTGCTCAACCAGCAGGTCATCTGTGGCTTAGCTTGCTCATCTTGTCTGTGTTCTCTCAGATATCTGAAGCTTGGCTAGCAAAAATTCACTACTCAGATCCATGAGGTTGTTCATCCTTCAGCAAGCTAGCTCAGGATTCTTTACATGGTAGTTTTTGGAATTCAAGAAAGAAAGTAGAGATGAACAGTTCCTCATGAAGCTAAAGCTCATAACTGGAACATTGGCTCTTTGTTTTCTATTGATGAAACTATGTAGAAAAAAATACATATATTTATATGTATGGGCATACATATATACATACACACACACACACACACACACACACACACATATATATATATACACACACACACACACACACACACACATGTACACACACACAGGTAAAATACATTTTTAGAAAAATTATGCTTAGAAAAAAAATCTCAAAAAATAGTATGGGAAATACTTGGAGGTTTGAAACAAAGAGAAAACTTAAACCCAGAGAGGTAAACTAGTGCCAAGAGCATATACAGACCTAATGATGTGTCTGTTGCATTGGAGACAGGTGGCAAACTCCAATATGCAGGGAACATCTCTGACATTGTATCATGCTTGACCCATAGAAGGTAACAATTGTGGTGGCTTAAAAAGCTGCTTTTCAGAAGACAGTGATGAGACTGCTCATTTGTCCTGGTTTTTGAATAGGAGAATTAACATTTTTTTAAATGAAGAACTCCTTAGAGTTGTTTTTTTTTTCCTTAAAAAGTTTTAGTTTAAGTTCAGGAATACAAGTGCAGGTTTTTTACATAGGCAAACTTGCATCATGGAGGTTTATTGTACAGATTATTTTATCACCCAAGTATTAGGCTTAAGAATCATTAATTATTTTTCTTGATCCTCTCCCTCCTCCCAATCTCCACCCTCCAAAAGGCCTCAGTGTGTGTTGTTACCCTCTATGTGTCCATGTATTCTCATCATGTAGCTCCCACTTTTAAGTAAAAAAAATTCAGTATTTGGTTTTTTGATCCTATGTTAGTTTGCTAAGGATAATAGCCTTCATCTCAACCCATGTCCCTTAAAAGAACATGACCTCATTCTTTTTCATGGCTTCATAGTGTTCCATGGTGTATATGTACACAAGCCACACAAATCCAAATGAACAAGAGACATCAAAAACATCAAACAACAGAATCAAACCTTAACTTTAGCAGTTTAAAAATCTAAAATAAAAAGAAACAAGTAACTTATAAAATCAGATAATATTAAGATAATTATCAGAAGAAACAAGATAGCCCAAAATAAAGGTTAATATTGAACATATGATACAAATAAGAAGTTATTAAAATTGCCCTGATAATTATGAAAAATAGTGAAAATATTAAACCTACAGTTATGATATAATAGAGAACAGTGAATAAGTTAAACCACAAGTTAGACACAATTGAAGGTATTAATAAATTGGATGAAATATCTAAAAAGAAATCCAGAAAAGTTAGAAAAAGAGATGGGAAATATCAAAAATAAGTTAAATCACATGGATAATAGAATCACAAATTTTGGTAATTATTTAATCTAAATTCCGGAAGAAGCAAATAGAGAGATGTGGAGGAAATAATATCTGGCTGCAGAGAGAAAAGACAGGCTGTCTACAAAGGAAAAGCAATTAGATTGATGGAGGAGGTATCTTTTTAACAAAGTATTAGAAGCTAACAAATCATGAAGTTATGAAATGATAACTTCAAAACCTTCAGAAAAAAACACTTATAATCTAGAAATGTTAGAGTTCTATAACCAATGACACTATAGTTAAAAATGGAGGTAGAATAAAGATAGTTTCAGACGAAAATGACTTTGTCACCTACATATGTACACTAAAGTAAATGCTAAAGGATGTACCTCAGGAAGAATAAAAATAATCCCAGAAGGAATGGTGAACAAAAACTGGAATCTTTGTGAGTAAATATAAATAACCAATGATTGTATAAATTAGTAATTGTTCTTAATTTCTGGAGTTAAGACAAAAAATTTAAATCTAAAGTATTAGTTATTAGGATATAATGGAGAATGGATGATACACGCTAAAGCATTCTAATGTCCATGTATTGTTTGCATTATTGGTAAGACTGTTGACTAACTTTACACTTTGTTATATTAAATATAAGTTTAAAATTTTTAGATAACACTAAAATGTAGTAATTTATTTTATAATTTACAAACCTGCAAAAGGAAAAAATAAGAAATACCAATATAGGAAAACAAAAATAAGAATAAAAAAGCATAGTAAAAATAGAAAGCACAATATAACACAACATAACAACACCAAAAATATTTTTTATCCTAATAAATGTAAATGGTCTAAACTGTTTAATTAGGAAGACAAATTTGACAGGCTAAACATTTACAGAGCACCTACAATGTGCAAGAGAATATGGAGCATAAAACAAGCCTGGTTGGGGTAGATATATAAAATACAATCCCTACATTCAGCATGAAAATATTCTATTCATAATTAACAATCTCTTTGTATGAGTAGGGTCTATACTGACTCTTATGCACATTAGCTAGAAAAAGTTTTAAAGCATAACAATGAATTATTCCTGCAGGTTCATGGGCCATGACAATTCACACAATGTATTCTTTGTAAAATAGAGTAAAGTTAACATCTGGAGGTTTCTTTGAAGCAGAAAGGAAATTGCTGTGGGGCAGCCTGAAAGATGGACATGGTTATTGCTTCAACCATATCCTATAGAACTAGATAGCTGCTTACTGCCTCTTTTTCTCCCCTGTCTTCCGTGGCACACAATAAGTATAGATGGGAGATAAAGGGTTTAGAGGAGGAAAGGTAAAGTTGGAAGATGTGACCATATTCACATTTATCAAGGCCTTTATAAAATATAGTGTCTTAAACTTCTTGGAAAAAAAGTCTTATATCTAAAATAGAAAAAAAGTCTTATATCTAAAGTATAGTTCTACATGGAATTTTAGCTGCAGCTGAAAGCACAGCAAGTATGACAACTTGTTTTGGAAGTTTTTACTTTCGTCTGATGCAACAAATATTTGACTCATGCTGGAATCAGCATTGCACATGTAATAGAGTAATGTTCTAATCCGGCATGACAAATCCTATTTTCCTATGTGGAGGTGATTTGAACAGAAAATGCAGGTCATCCCGGGTAAAAATATAGATAGGTGATTTTTAATAAGACTTCTGCTTTTTATCTTCCTTTTATCATTTTAAGGTGCACAGAGTGTATCTTCCTGTAATAACTTACTCACTAGAGCTTTCAGTCATATCCAGTGAACACTTACCAATATAATGAAGTCTGCTTTAAACAACACATTCTCAACTTTCATTATAACATAACACAACTGTATCCTATAAATTACTTTTATTTTCTTTTAATTTTATTACTCTCACTTACGTACTTTGCTTTCTATAAATCTTTTCTTTACCAAATGTTTCTGGTTTAAACAAAATGCTGGTACAAAGTTTAAAATTTAATCAGGTCTGAGTTAAAGTATACTTCCTAAGAGACACCTTCCTCAATAACTTTATTCATAGAGCTGTTTACTCTCAGATCTCCTTCCTTTCCATACTGCTATCCATTTTTATATCCTTATTAGACCTTATCACAATCTAAATTTTTTTGTTAATTTATTTTATTGAATTTTTCTCCCATAAGAATGTCAATTTTTTGAGATCAAAATCATTCTTTCTTGGTCATTCTGTACCCTCAGAACCATAAACAATGCCTTATATACATTAGGTTTTCTATAAATATTTATAAATTTTTTAAATCAATTTTATTTATTGCATACATATGCTATTATTGTTTAACAACTTCTTAATAATTTTTTTCAGCTCAAGCCTCCTAAGACCCTAAGGTAATATATCTCAATTACATCAACTGAATTTATAGAAATATAAATTCCTAGCATTTATAGAAATATCACTTTCTTATATGATGTCAGTATTTGATCTTTGAATAGTCTAATTTAGTAGTCCTATGTTGCAAGATTTTCACCAGAATAGAGCTTGATGTGAAGTGTTAATGGTTCAACTTGTAGGAGTACATTATCTAGCTGGTGGTTGAAATTTAAAAATTCTCAGCCTCTGTCCTTAGCATTCTCAGAATGGATTTTAAAAACTAAAAAAGCTGTTATGCAGCTCTTAAAGTTTAAATAACTTCAAGTATAAAGTTATTTTAAGATTTTACCTAAAATATTTTGACTTAGAATCCTACATTAAATAAATTGTTGATTTATCTGGAGGAAGTGAGAGGTGAATTCAGAAAAGAAGGCACTAATGTAAGAGGAGAATGTAGAAAGATTCAGAAATGTCTGATAATTTTGAAGAAAAAGAGAAATATCAAGCAAAAATTAAAAGCTTATATATCTAAAAGTCCAGCACAAAAGCTGGAAGGTTTGGGGTGGTGAAGGTTGATGTTGTTTTTAGTGTAATAGGATACTAAAGTAAAAAACAAGTGCAGAGGTGTCTCTATATTCTAAAGTCTTATACTTTGTTATCCAAATGATGTTCAGCCACACCATAGGAATACATTTTACTATAAATAAATTCACAGAAACTTAAAACTTGCCAAGACTCAAGCATGAAGAAATAGAAAATCTAAAGGGACCAATAACAAGTAGGGACATTATTTCAGCAATCAAAAATCCTCCATCAAAGAAATGTCCAGATTGGGTGGCTTTATGAGTCAATTATACCAAAAGTTTAAAGAAGAATTAATGTGAATCCCTCTCAAATTTTTTCAAAAAATTGATGAGAAGGAAACACTTCCAAGTCATTTTAAGAGTATGGCATTACCCTGATACCAAAGCCAGGTAAGGACACTAAAATAATGATAATAATAATAATAATAATAATAATATTAAAAGTACAGGCCAATATGCCTGAAAAAATTGAAGCTTTTCCTCCAAGATTAGAAAAAAGACAAGGATGATCACGCTCACCACCTCTAGTCAACATTGTACTGGAAGTCCTAGCCAGAGGAATTAGGCACAACAAAGAACTAAATCAAGGAATCCAAATAGAAAATAAAGAGGTAAATTTGTCTCTGTTTGAAGATGAAAGAATCTTAAATTTAGATAATAGATTATATATAGAAAATTCTAAAGACTCCACCAAAGAACTGCTAGAACTAATTAACAAGTAAAGTTGTAGGATACAAAATTCCATACAAAAATCAATTCTGTTTCTGTACAATCACTAGGAACTATTTGAAAAAGAAACTAATAAAATAATCCCATTTACAATAGCATTTAAAATAATAAAATACTTAGAAATAAACTTAACCAAGGAGGTAAAAGTTCAATACACTGAAAACAATGGAACATTGATGAATAATATTGAAAAAGACACAAATGAATAAAAAAGTATCCTATATTTATGGATCAGAAGAATTAATATTGTCAAAATGCCCATACTACCCAAAATGATCCACAGTATTAAAGTAATCACTATCAAAGCTCTATTGTCATTTTACATGGAAATAGAAATAAGTAATTCTAAGATTTATATAGAACTACAAAATACCCCAAATAGCTAAAGCAAGAACAAAACTATAGTACTACACTGCCTACATTAAAAATATACTACAAATCTTAGTACACAAAACACTGTGGACCTGGCATAAAAACAGACACACAGGCAGGTGGTTAGAATAGAAAGCCCAGAAATAAACCCACAGGCACAAGGTCAACTAATCTTTGACAAAATAACTTAGAATACACAATATGGAAGGAATAGACCCATGAGTAAATGGAGCTGGGGAAACTGGTTATCTACATGCAACACACATATACACACATGTGCATGCACACACACAGACACACACAAACAAAAACACAAGGATGTTTGTTTTACACCATACACAAAATCAACTTAAAATGTATTGAATACTTAAATGTAAGATCTAAAACCATAAAACTCCTGAACAGAAACATAGGGGAGAAGTTTCATGACATTGGTCTTGGCAATGATTCTTTTTGTTATGACACAAAAAGCGTGGACAATAAAAACAAAAATAAACACGTTGTACTACATCAAGCTAAAAAAGCTTCTGCACAGCAGAGAAATTAATCAACATAGTAAAAAGGCAACTCATGGAATGTCAGAAAATATTTGCAAACCATATATCTAATTTGGGGTTAATATCTACAATATATGTGGAACTCATGCAACTCAATAGCAAACAAAAACGAAAATCTTTATTTAAAAATGGGCAAAGGACCTGAACTGGCATTTCTCAAAAGAAGATGCACAAATGGCTAGCAGATATTGTATATGAAAAATTGTTCAACATCACTAATCATCAGGAAAATGCAGATTAAAACCACAATGAGATATCACCTTATAACTGTTAGCAGGGCTATTATAAAATAGTCAAAAGATTAATAAATATTGGCAAGGATATTGAGAAAAGAGAACCTTTATGTATTGTTTATAGAAATGTAAATTGGTACAGTCATTATAAAAAGAATATGCTAGTTCCTTAAAAAAATTAAAACCAGAACTATCATATTATCCAACAATCCCATTTCTGGGTATATTTCCAAAAAAAATGAAACCACTATATAGAAGACATATCTGCAATCCCATTTCTTGCAGAATTACTCACAATAGCCAAGATATGAAATCAACTTATGTGTTTCTGAGAAGAAGAATGGATAAAGAAAATGTGGTATGCAATGGAATACTATTTAGCCTTAATAAAAGAAAGAAATCCTGCCTTTGCGATCACATGGATGTATCTGGAGGATATTTTGCTAAGTGAAATAAACCGGATGCAAAAAGACAAATATGGAATGATTTCACATGTTTATATGTGGAATCTAAAAAAGTTGAACTCATAGAAACAGAAATTAGAAAGATGGTTTCCAGGAGTCAAGTGATGGAGGAAATGGGGAGATATTAGTCACTTGCAATTTCAAGATAAGTAAGTTCTAGAGATCCCATGAACAGCTTTGTGACTATAGTTAATAATAATAAACTGTATACTTAAACTTGAAATTTGCTAAAAGAATATATCTTAATATTCTTACCATACAAAAAAGGTAACTGTGAGATAATTGATATGTTAATTAACTGAATTATAATTATCATTCCACAGTGTATACATATATAAAAATACCACATTGTACACATTGAATATATACAATTTTATAAACTATATCTCAATAAATCTGAAAACCAAACAAAATATCCTCACAAATCCCCAAACAAGCAAAAGAACAGATTTTACTGTTTCAAGGCTAATTCAAGGAAATAATATTTTACTAAGAATCTTAGACATCATCTCCATCCTATATAAATATTCTCTGTGTTCTCTACCATTGTTATAAATCATAATATTCCAAAATATGAGTAGATTTATTGGGACAAAAAGCCATAAAGGAAATTCTAATGTTGTCATTTGGAGGCCTTGCCTGCTTTTTGACATTTCGGAACTACAGCATAACAGGGAAATTATGTGGATAACAGATGCCTCCCAATAGTTCAAGCTTCCCATACTTTATATTTTAATTTTATGTATGTCCTCCCCAGCAGCTAGTAGCCATTCATCAAAATTACTAAAGAAAATCTAGGTTCCTTCTCCAGAGAGCAGTAAACATTGTAGATAAGAAGAAATGTAGACTGTGGTAGAACCAAAGAAGGTCATTATGCAAATGATGGCTCACCATGGTCCATTCTGTTTCTTGCAGATTCCCGACTACGACACAGAAATTAGAAAACTATTTTAGGGGAAGAAGGTAAAATCTTTTGCCCACCAACATAAACAATTTCAAATATCTTTAAGTATCAGGACTCCATGTGGTAATATTATTCTACTATAATATTAATAATTTTCACAGTGATGACCTGAGTCATTAAAAAAAGGTTCCTTTTAAGCCACTCTTTTTGGATAGTAGTTCAGTGTCATTTTTGTCCTTGACCTCTTCATGGTTTAATTTGGTAAAACAGTGTCATGGTACCTATTTAGTTATTGTTTTCCCATCGGCTGTTGTGGATTACTGTGACCCATAAAAGATCAGAGACCTAATGTAAAATATATAATGATATTAATTAAAATAGATGGAAGAAAGAAAATTGTCAGAAAAAAACCCATCCTTTGCTTCTCCTGGGAATCCTGTTTACCATTATACCAACTATCAAATTACCTTGGCTATGTCTGTGCCAGTTTTAGTTCATTTTTAACAACAGAAGAAGTTTCGAAAATTTCCAGAACAGGTAAAAGACAACATTAATTTTGAATTGTAGTTTCTGTGTCATTTTATACACTGTTTCTGTGTATTACTGTCCTGGTAGCATTTATTTGATGAGGTTCATTTTAGAAATTGCTATGCATGGAACCTCTACACATCTCCGATTCATTAGGAGATTAGTTGATACATTAAAGTCTCTTATGAGCAATAATTAAATAAGATGTCAAAAAATCTTTCCATGGGCCAGTGAAAGATCGGAGCTTGCTCAGGATGGGACCAATTGGAAACGTGCTCCAAACAACCAGGGGCAGCACAGCTGATAGTTGCCAGGAGGAGATGCTAGTTTGGTTTCATGGACCTTCTGTTTTCTTAAGACAATATAGAAATTCAATAATTTTTAAATGTGAAAATTTTCAATTTTTAATGTTTGTGACTACGAAAACTCTTCTAAAACATAAAGCACCCTTGTTGACCAGGAAAAAAAAAAAAGGTTTTCATTTCTTTTGGTAGCTTCTATTTAATTTGGCTGCACTATGTCAGTATAAAGTTCTTGATTTATTAATAAGCAGCTCTGAACTGCTAAGATATACTAGTTATTGCTCCACAAAATACAACCGCTATGCCGGGGAGGCTGGTGTGCTAACATCACCTCTCCTCCTGTACACTCTGGCCCTTAGGTTGAGCACCAGACTTACTCTCATTCGAGTGCATCATTGGCTTCTTTCTGTACCAGCAGACTTGGCCAGGAGCCATGAGGGTGGGGATATCGTTTCCTGCTGTGTTCCTAGCAAGTAGATTTGTATGGTCCTTAATGGATAGTTGAATGAATGAATAAATGAATGAATGAATGAATTCACCTAGTTAGCCCTCTGATATTGGATCTCATGGAGAGTGACTGGAAGTCTTGGACCTTTTCTTTTCCAAAATTCTTTAAGCAAATTGTTTTAGCACTTCCTCCAAGATTAGCTTTACATACCAAGGTGATTATAGTATTTCAGGCTGTAAAAGTTAACATTTCTTTCTTCCTATTGGACAAAAATGCTCCTTACTCTCATGAAATAGACATTATTTATTAATAAGACCACTCAATGTATTCTTATCAAGAAGGAAAAATTCTGCTTTAAAGTGATGGCTTGTCCTTGTTTTTATGGGGAGGCAGCTAGCAGTTTATCTCACCTTCACAGGGCAGGCTGTTTCTTTGCTGACTTAGCAGACATGCTATTTCAAAGTCATACTTAGGATTATTACATTCAGAAAGAGTGCCACTACAATAGTTAAGTGTTATTATCAATAAGGGAGATTTTCATTTTATCTGGAGTAATAGACAAATAATATTTTATATTTCATGATGCTGGATGAATACTGAACTAAAACATGGAAAGAGAATGTTAGTTTCAAGGTATTTACTAGGGCTTTTAAAATACCAGCAACCCTCAGGTAGCCACATATACACCCCAAAGTTATGGCCATTTATGACTGAATTGCATGAAAATAAAATAAATCATAGGAATAAAAAATATGCAAACAGAATACTTCTTTTAATTCTATGTATTACCTTATAGGACAGTCAGCTTATGACCAAACTGTAAGAGGTATCTAAAATGGGAGTATTATTTACAAAGTGACATAGCAAGGCATTTTATCAGCCAAAAGTAAAACAAAATTTTCTTATGATTCATATTACTAAACAGAGGTCAAACGGCCTCTTCTGCCTATGTTCAACCACAGACTTTGGGATTACTTGCCACAGATGCTGGAAAAGGCGTCTCCACATTGGTGAGAAGATTTGAATCCGTGACCATTAGTATCCTTCACAAACCAAGTCTGTAATGACTCTTGTGCTTTTCAGTGTAGTTAGTATTGATTCTAGTTTAAATCTCTAATATGTTTCCAAAATATACTGCTGATAGAATTAAAAATGAATAAAAAGTTCTAACACATGCACATCTGAATCTTTACACAATGCAGACAGTCACATATGTATCAACCACACTGCCAAATATTTTTGTGGTTGGTTGTCAGTAATGTTTGTTTTTCATGAAAATAAAATATACCCAAGAAAAACTTAATTTTAATTTTCTTACCTCTTTCTTGAAGATTCTTTCTTTTCTTAGCAAACTCATCTTTTTTCTTTTGCTTGCTTTTTCATTTGTTAACCTTTTGAACTTTTTTTTTTTTTTTTTTTTTTTGCTTGAGGGCATTTGCTATAATCACAAGAGGTTTCTCTCTCCTTCAGCCTGAATCATTTGTTTTTTCTATGAGTGCATTTTGGTGTATTGTAAATCTGAAATACAGAAACAGGTATAAACATTTCAACAAATAATATGTGGCATAATGAACTATCTTAAGCATTTTGGATGAATCAAAATTTACCTTTTGGAGGTATTTTGGAACTTATTATCTATTGTTTTGTTGTGTTCCTGGCATAGTGAGGTGATGCTCTTATAGGTACTTTATATTATTAGTTATTCTCTAGGTGTGTAGAATATAGCCTAGTGAAACCAAGTTTTAATATGTCAATGAACTTCTATGCACTAGTCCAATTTTATAAAATTTGTGTCAATACTGTATTTATTTACTTGCCTATTTTTACCTGCCTTGTTCTAAGGGACTATCATGTAGACAGGTTGGTATTGCAGCAAGTCAGTGGATTTATGAGGCTAAAAATAGCTGAAGACTTACTAAACCATGTTTTAGTTTGGGGCTACTACTATCCTCTTCACTGGGGTCATTATGTGCTCAGAAAATGGTTATGGTTGAGTGGACAGAGGAAGGCTTCATTGACTCCCGCTGAGCATGGGCAAAGGCAGTAGGTGGCAAACTTTAATATAACTCAGAATCATCTGAAGGCCTTGTTAAACCAAAGTGCTGAGCCTTCTCCCTGGAGTTTCTAATTTGGTAGTTCTGCCTCATAAGTTCCCAGGTAATATTGACATTGCTGGTCCAGGCATGCACCCTGAGAATGACTTTGCGAAGCATCTTCATCTCATCATTGTGTCTGAGTCTAGCTTTAACCTGTATCTGTGTTCTTTCTACAGCTTAGAGCTTCTTTCTATATAGCAATACCTTCTGAGTATTCACCATTTTCCTTAATCTCATGCACATTGACAGTAAGTTTAGTTCATGTCTTCATTTTTCATTGTGAACCAGTCAATGCCAAACACAGTTATTTAGGGTGGGAGGGGATAAGTGGGAGAGAGACAGAGAAATACAACTTTCATCGTGTACTTTGATGGTTCTCATTGATTCAGTTGCAGGTCATAGAGAATTGCCATGTCATTAATAGGGAATGTTTTTCTACATGAAGATATTTCTCCCTTCAAAATCATGTTGCCTTAGGGATTTGAAGGTCTACTGAATTCTGAATATTTTACTTGGCCTGGATACATAACTGAATATTTTATTTTGTCAAGTATATTCTTGTCTATTCAGTGACTTCACTAACTTCCTCTCCACTTATGCTGACTCCAAAGGTTACCTATAAAAAGCACTTCGGCTAATCCCCAAGTCTCTGGGCACCTTTTTCAAGTCTGGTCCTTTTAATACAAGTTTTAAATGTTCTCATACTGGTTTAGGGGTCTGTTTGGTCTTTTGCATCTTGTTTATATTCTGACTTACTGTTCTCCATAACTTGATGCTTTTTGGACTTCCTGATTAGCTTGAAAACTTCAGTTTCCCCTTTTCTCTGTTCCATGGAGCCCATATCAATCCCATTTCACCTCTTCCTGCACCCTTCCCAGTACTCCACCATAAGTCAAGTCTCTAAGTTCTTATTTCTCTCTGTATTTAGATAAATCTTAGAATATTTCTTCCATTTGCTAGATAAAAAGAGATGTAATATTAATGGAAAAATTCTAATATCTAGTGTTATGTATTATTGATTTAATTATTCACATTCAATATTATTTGAAGTCAATATATATCCATTACCATAGTTTCAGTTTCAAGTGACAGAAAACCTAGCCCAGTGTAGCTTCAAGAATATGTATTTTATGGGTCACATAAAGAGATGCTGAGAAGACTGCCTTTAGATGTAGCTCAAAGCAAAGTTTCAAATAATAATACCAAGGTCTGATTTCTCTCTTTCAGTTTTTCAGTTCCACTTCTAGGTTGGTTCTTTTTTTTGTAAAGTTTTGCCTTACTCCAGCAGCTCTAGTCATACCAATTTACATCTTTGTGTTCAGTGGAAACAGAGGCACACTTTCTCTCAGCTGTCTGTAATTCCTGGGATCTGCTTTGACTGTCCTTGTCATGTGACTTCCTCTGAACCAATCACTGTGGCCAGCAGAATGCTAAGGCTAATAGATTTAGACCTGGGTTTTATGATCCATCCCAGGAACTGAGCTTTAAGAGTTTTGGTCAGACCATCTGATGAACTGGTTGTTGAAGGGCAGACCCATACACAAATGATAGAGGTGCCCCTCCCATGTATACTGAAGCTTTTAGAAAGTATCTCTTCTTTATCTATTAATCTGTTATTCTTCCACTTTCAGATCACAAGTCGGCAATATTTCTGATGCTTTTTCTTAGTTGAATGCAAAGAAAAATACTCTTTGTTGCATTGGGATTTATGAGACATATAGTATTTAGAGGGAATGTATTCATACAATAGAATTTTGTGGTTATTTTTTCCATTAACATATTTAAAATCAGCTCAGGTCTAGAGTTCAAAGCAACAATTTTGGGAGAATGAAAAATAATTACATCAATGACAGTTTGGAAACAAAGAAGATACTTCGCTTTATTGTTGGCATCAACAGAACATCATGTAAGCTTTACAATCCCTCATGCCAAAAATGTACAAAAGCGAAGATCAACAAAATTAAAGAGAAATAATGATAACTAGCAAATAATAGCAATGTTTTACAGGAATATTCTTACATCTTAGGGGCTCTTTCACATCTCTGCACAGATGTCTCAGAGTGGTGCCTTTTAAAAGTCAGACTCTGTTGCTTATCTGTTGAAACTCCACTATCATACTTTCCATTTCACTTAGAATGAATCCCAAGTCCTTACTGTGTTTACATAGCCCTGAATGCTCTAGCCTTGTTACATCCGTCGGTGAGATGTCTGCCTCCTCTTGCTCACTCACTCTGCTAGAGCTACACCAGGTGGCTCTCAATACCTACCAGTGTCACATGTACCAAACGTGTGCATGCTACAGTGCGTTCACATGGCCTACTCTCTCCATCCCGTTAAGTCAATTGTTTGACTGGCTCCCTGGCTTCCTCCTTCATTTCACAAGTCTCTGCTCCAGTGTCATCTCTGAGACACCTTCTCTTTCCCCCTTATCTAATGTGGTACCCCCAACTCATGCCTCCTCATTAAAAGTCTGCTTCATATTTTTCTCCATTTACTGTTAGCTCTAGAAAGCAAAGGCTTGGTCAGTATCATTAGTGCTATCCACTCAGCCAGAACAGTTCCTAGCCTGTAGTTGGCTCTCCATAATTAATCGTTTAACAAATTAATGCATTCACTTCATATTTTACCTTGTTTTTAGTATCTTATAAAGGTTTTCAAAGTAATATTTTACCACAGGTGAAAATTTGTGAGCTGTATAGAACTGTCTTCAGCAGTTAAAAAGTGATGATAATTCTGGCTCAGGCAGGTTTCCTAGGAGACTTATATTTTCTTCTGTGACGAGGTTTAGTCAGTTTGAGACTTTGCGTTATTTTGATATCTGGACCTGAGAAACACTTATTTTTTCTTTTTGAAGGGTTTGGTTGTTTTGTAAAGGTAAGAACTTTTGTAAGACCCATCGTGTGAAGAAGAATGGTGAAAGACTGCCTTTCAGAAATTCATTTGTAAATTGAGCTGCTTCAAAGTTGGAATGCTTTTCCCCATATAGACAAGGTATCTGTACTAGTCAGGGTTCCCTAGAGGGACAGAACTAATAGGAGATATATAATATATATATGTATTAATTGTATATATAATTTATTATATTATATATAATTTATATAATAAACTCCTTATATATATATATATCCCCTTTATAATATATATATCAAGGGGATATATATATCAAGGGGATTTTATTAAGTATTAACTGACAAGATCACAAGGTCCCACAATAGGCTATCTGCAAGCTTTAGGAGCAAGAAGAGCCAGTCTGAGTCTCAAAACTGAAGAACTTGAAGTCTAATATTTGAGGGCAGGAAACATCCAGCACAGGAGAAAGATGTAGGCTGGGAGGCTAGGCCAGTCTCACCTTTTCAAGTTTTTCTGCCTGCTTTATATTAACTGACAGCTGATTAGATTGTGCTCTACAGATTAAGGGTGGGTCTGCCTTCCCCAGCGCACTGACTCTAATGTTAATCTCCTTTGGCAACACCCTCATAGACACACCCAGGATCAATAGTTTGCATCCTTCAATCCAACCAAGTTGACACTCAGTATTACCCATCACAGTATCCATGCTGGTTAGGCTCACAGTCCAGTCTCCAGAGGCTACTCACCCCTTAAGCATTTGAAGTATTATTACTGTGACTAAGTCTATACTTGACCTTCCTTCATTATGTCATCATTTTGTGAGATACTTCATTACTAATTATGGACTTCAGCATCAAGCCCTTCAGCTTCCCTCTCTGTTGCAGGGGACTGGGATTAGAAACCTTGCACACAACATTTAATTGTTAATACCTCTTATACCTGTGTAAAGGAGCCTGAATGTTCTGAAGCAATTAACCAATTGCACTTTTCTTTCCGGCTGGGAGAGTGGGTGAGGGATGACTGTGAGTTTCTCCCACCGGAAGCTCTAGTGTTGAACCTACATGGATAAGGATCAGTTTGTAGAGTATTTGATAATTTGCCTGTACATATAAAATAAGAACTAAAAAATGGTTGAATATTCAAAAGAAATACTTCTGGTTGGTTCAAATTTTAATCATATCGTACAAGTTAAACAGAGGCTACTCACCCCTTATGGACTTAGGATAGGATTTACATGAGACATAGAGCCGGGAGTTGAGGGGGCTAAGCTTGTTTTAAGTGTCAAGCTGAGAAATTAAGTGTCTGCTTTTTAGGCT
The DNA here is from genome assembly GCA_031835075.1 of Saguinus oedipus. Lineage (NCBI taxonomy): Eukaryota > Metazoa > Chordata > Mammalia > Primates > Cebidae > Saguinus > Saguinus oedipus. The sequence continues at coordinate 64,855,020 of CM063172.1, forward strand.
TTCCAGACTTTTAGGTCTTATCCATTATTAGATAGTGTCTCAAATCCTGAAGCTCACCCCAATTTTTAGGAAACAGGCTTCAGAAAATCAGTCATTTGTTTGGAGTTTGAATCTTTGCAAACACTGTTTCATAGCAGATTGGAAAATAAGCTTCAGGCAGTAATATGTCCAAAACTTCCTTTCATTGTCATTCTACAAGTATATGAGGATAAGGTTTTTGGTTTATTTTGCTCACTACTGTATCTTAATGCTTAGAAATGGTGCACAGTGTATATTCAATAAGTGCTTGTTGAATAACTTAATGAGACACAGTGCTCTCCTCTCACTAAGGAAGTCAAAGAGGGCTAGTCACAGCTATTTCCATAGCTGACATCAAAGACAAAAATATGTGGCCTAGGCATAGCCATGACAAACACCTGTCAGGCATTTGGACTTGGAGGGAAAGATGCGAATGAGTTTAGCTAATATTCACAGAGTAATATTGGCATCAGCCCCCTGAAGTGGGGTTTCCAAGTCTGTGCCAGTAGGCTCAGTGTTCTGCAGCATCATGGCAGCAGCAGGACAGAAGCCGATTTCTAATCAACCCTTTATTGGCTGTGGGGTGTGGTTCTCATTGCACAGCCTTCATTGGTGTCTGACCCTTTCATAAGTCTGATTTTGTGGCTTTTCTACTTAGTCTTTATGATTCCCTTTATTATGTTACTAAATACAATATGTTAGCTCAAGCTGGCTTTCATTGCTTATATCCAAGAATCTTAACTGATACTGGTCAGGAGATAACAAGAGATCCATAAAAATGAGGAGTTAGGATTAGGAGATTGTCTTAGTCTATTTCAGGTGCTGTAAGAAAATATCCTAGACTGGGTAGCTTCTGAACAACAAAAATCTATTTCTTACAGTTCTAGAGGCTGGGAAGCCCAAGACCAAGTCACTGGCATTTTTGTTGTTAGGTGAGGTCCATTTAATGGTACTTTTTCACTGTGTCCTCACATGTGAAAGGGGCAAACAAGCTCTCTCAGGCCTCCTTATAAGGGCAATAATCCCACTTATGAGGGCAGATTCCCCCAACCACCTCCCAAAGCCCACCTCTTAATACTCTCACCTTAATATTGTCACTATATTTTTGTTGTTTAAGCCTATCACCTTAGAGGTTAGGAATTCAACATAGGAATTTCGGGGAAACACACAACACTCAGACCATAGCAGAGATTAACAGGTAGCATATTTCAATGAACTCTGAAGATTAGAGGAAGCATCTTAATCTTCAGAATTAGAGAAAAGTACTTAGTAATAGGATCAGTTGGGTAAACGTCTAGTTACTGAATCCAGTTACTAAGTCAGGGGAGGACTAGAGGAAAATTTTAAGTTAAGATTGATTCATTACTTTACTAGCCTCTATTTGAAACTCTAAGATAAAGTGCTGGTTCCTGAGATACTTCAAATCAACATATGAACAAACATTATTTTTGCTATCATTTTCTATGATAAATAATGCCATTATCATTCCCCAGTCAACTAAGGTAGAAATCTCAACATCATTTTAGACAGCCTCCCACCTTCACCTTCTTTGGCCTCTTACCCAATTAATCATCTCTCAATGCCCACTTGAACAGCCTTAGGTCAAGCAATTACCATCTCTCTTTTATACTATTACAATCACTACTTAGCAAGAATTGCTGCACCCTCCAAAATCAGTTCTCAAATGTACTATGTATATTCATTAGTTCCAGAATCATTATTCTAAAACAACAATAAGATCTTTTCCCCACTTGCTGAAATATTTTCAGGTTTCTTTTTTTTTTTAAAGCCAATAGGAACACTTTATTATGAAATTTAAAATTAAAGCTCCCATTCTTTTTATGGTGAAAGTTGGGGGAGTTTGTGAACTATCATGGACATTTTTAAGTTTTTGATATTGCTTGAGAAATATATGGTCAAATACATTTAATTAGTATTCTTGAGACTTTCTAAAATAAAAAAAAATCAGAATTGAAAATTACAAGGTGGCAAAACCTCTAAAACATGCACTAAATTGCAGAATAGGGGTGACCTTACTAATATTAAAGTTGAATTCAGTGTACAATGATTTAAAAAGGACAAAAAGAATGTATAATGAAAAAGCCAAGGTACAACAAACCGTGAAGAAATGACAGATAAAACTTTATCTAACAAAGAAAATAGGATCAAAACAGTCAAGGCAAAACTCTTAGATACACAAAGAAACTAGCAACATGAAAATCCTGGTGAAAATCTTTAACATGCCTCCCAGAATTTACAATTCATGTAGAAAATAAAGAATACCTTGTTTAATTTTCTTTAAGCTTCTGATGTTGCTGAGAAATTGTGTTATTCTGTTGTAAAGCATTTTAAATGTGAACTCATTTTTTTCTCTCTCTCTGGAAGTGTTCTAGTTCTATTTATCTTTAGTCCTGTGAATTTTGGTGATAATGTGTATTAATGTGAGTCTTTTTTCACTATGCTGATCACTCAGTGGGCCCTATTCATTTTGGAAACATATCCATCAGTTCTGAAAAACTCTTAAATTATTTATTTGATAATTTCTGGCAATACTAATGCATTGAGTGTTCTAATCTTGTAATAATATTAATTTTTGTCGTTTTCATTTCGGTATTTCTGTCATTATTTATTTGTTCTACTTCTCTTAGTGAACTTGTTCTCTCATATTTTTATTTCCTGGAAGCCAGTTCCTGTGATATGGATATCCCTCTTTGAAAAATTAAAATTATGTTTGTGTTTCATAGATAAAGCATCCTTTCTTACTTTCCCAGTATAGTAATTACTGATATTTAAATTTTTTTCCTCACTCACTGTTTTTAAAATATATTTTTTTAATTTTTAGTTTATGTGGGTACATAGTAGGTATATATAATTATAGGTACATGAGATGTTTTGATACAGGCATGCCATGTGAAATAAGCACAGCATGGAGAATGGATTATCCATCCCCTCAAGCATTTATCCTTTGTGTTACAAACAATCCAATTACATGACTTCAGCTATTTTTAAATGTATGATTAAGTTATTAATGACTAAAGTCACTCTGTTGTGCTATCAAATAGTAGGCCTTATTATTCTGTGGTTTTTTAATATCTATTTTATTGCACTTTATGTTCAGGGTACATGTGCAGAACATGCAGGATTGTTGCATAGGTAGATACAAGGCAGTGTGGTTTGCTGCCTCCATCCCCTGTCTCCTATATCTGGTATTTCTCTCCATGTTATCCCTCCTCAACCTCCCTACCCCACACTGTCCCTCCAGTAGTCTCCCCACAACAGACCCCAATGTGTAATGCTCCCCTCCCTGTGTCCACATGTTCTCATTGTTCAACACCCACCTATGAGTGAGAACATGTGGTGTTTGATTTTCTGTTCTTGTGTCAGTTTGCTGAGAATGATGGTTTCCAGATTCATCCATGTCCCTACAGACGACACAAACTCATCGTTTTTTTTTTTTTTTAAGGCTACATAGTATTCCATGGTGTATATGTACCACATTTTCTTTTTCCAGTCTATCATTGATGAGCATTTGGTTTGGTTCCAGGTCTTTGCTATTGTAAACAGTGCCTCAATGAACATATGTGTACACGTGTCCTTATAATAGAACAATTTATAATCCTTTGGATATATACCCAGTAATGAGATTGCTGGGTCAAATGGAATCTCTATTTCTAGGTCCTTGAGGAATCGCCACACTGTCTTCCACAATGATTGAACTAATTTACACTCCCACCGACAGTGTAAAAGTGTTCCTATTTCTCCATATCCTCTCCAGTATCTGTTGTCTCCAGATTTTTTAACGATTGCCATTCTAACCGGCGTGAGATGGTATCTCAATGTGGTTTTGATTTGTATTTCTCTGATGACTGGTGATGATCAGCGTTTTTTCATATGTTTGTTGGCCTCATATATTCTTCTTTTGAAAAGTGTCTGTTCATTTTTATATCAATTAACAATCCCTGCCTCCCACCCAACCCCAAATACCCTTTCCCAAGTCTGGTAACCATTCTTTTCTCTACATCCATGAGTTAAATTGTTTTAATTTTCAGATCCCACAAATAAGTGAGAAACATGTGTTTGCCCTTCTGTGCCTGGCTTATTTCACTTAACATAATGATTTCCAGTTCCATCTATGTTGTTGAAAATGACCGAATCTCAATTTCTTTTTATGGCTTAATAGTACTCCATTGTCTATATGTGCTGTATTTCTTTATCCATTCATCTGTTGATGGACACTTACGTCACTTCCTGATCTTAGCTATTGTGAACAGTGCTTCAGCAAACATGGGAGTATCTCTTCGACGTACTGATTTCCTTGCTTTGGGATATATACCCAGCAGTGGGATTGTTGGATCATATGATAGCTCTCTTTTACTTTTTTTTTTAAGAAACCTCCAAACTGTTCTCCATAGTATTTATACTAATTTACATTCCCAGTAACAGTATATAAGTGTTTTCTTTCTCCACATCCTTGTCAGCATTTGTTATTGCTTGTCTTTTAGATATAAGTCATGTTAACTGGGGTGAGATATTTCATTGTAGTTCTGGCTGGCATTCATCTGTTTAGTATCTTTTCATATGCCTGTTTGCCATTTGTATGTCTTCCTTTGAGAAGTGTCTATTCAAATATTTTGCCCATTTTTTGATCAGATTATTATATTATTTTCCTATAGAGTTGTTTACATTCATTATATATTCTGATTATTAATCCCTTGCCAGATGAGTAGTTTGCAAATATTTTCTCCCATTCTATGGGTTGTCTCTTCACTTTGTTGGTTGTATCCTGTGCTGTGCAGAAGCTTTTTAACTTTGAGTCCTATGTGTCCATTTTTGCTCTGGCTGCCTGTGCTTTTGCGGTCTTGCTTAACATATTTTTTGCCCAGACAAATGTTCTGGAGAATTTCCCCAATGTTTTCTTATAGTAGCTTCAGAGTTTGAGGTCTTAAGTCATTAATCCATTTTGATTTTATTTTCATATATGGCAAGAGATAAGGGTCTAGTTTTATTCTTCTGCATACGGATATCCAGTTTTCCCAGGACCATTTATTGAAGAGACTATCTTTTCCCTAGTGTATGTTCTTGGCATCATTGTCAAAAATAAGTTCATTATAGGTGTGTGGATTTGTTTCTGGGTTCTCCATTCTCTTTCATTGGTTTATATGCCTGATTTTGTGTCAGTACTATTCTGCGTGGTTTACTATAGATCTATAGTATAATTTGATGTCAGGTAATGTGATTTTTTCTGTTTTGTTCTTTTTGCTTAGGATAGCTTTGGCTATTCTGGGTCTTCTGAGCTTTCATATGAATTTTATGATTCGTTTTTCTATTTCTATGAAGAATGTCATTGGTGTTTTGATAAGGATTGCATTGAAACTTGCTTTGGGTAGATTGCTTTCAGTAGTATGGACATTTTAATAATGATTCTTCCAATTTATGAACATAAAATACTTTTTCATTTCTTTGTGTCTTCTTTAATTTCTTTCATCAGTATTTTATAGTTTTTAATTATAGAAAATTTTCGCTTATTTGATTAATCCCTAGAAATTTAGTTTTATGTGTGGCTATCATAAATGAGATTACTTTTGAAATTTATTTTTCACACTATTCACTGTTGGTATATAGAAAAATGCTGTTGATTTTTTAATGTTGATTTTGTATCCTGCAACTTTATGAATTTGCTTATCAGTTCTAATAGTTTTTTGGTGTCTAGGTTTTTCCAATATAAGATCATACTATCTTTAAAAGAGAATAATTTGACTTCTTCCATTCCCATGTGGATGTTTTTATTTTTATTTTTTCTCTTTTGTTTGATTGCTCTAGCTGGGTCTTCCAGTTCTATATTGAACAGTGGTAAAAGTGGGCATCCTTATTGTGTTCCAGATTTTAGAGAAAAGGATTTCATCTTTTCCCCATTCAGAATGATAGTAGCTATGGGTCTGTCATATATAGCTTTCATCATGTTGAGGTATATTCCTTGTATAACCAGGTTTTTCAGGGGTTCTTTTGTCATGTAGCAATGTTGAATTTTATGAAATGGTTTTTCAGCATCAATTGAAATGATCTTATAGTTTTTATCCTTCATTATCTTGATATAATGTATCAAACTGATTGATTTCTGTGTGTTGAACCATGCTTGCATCCCTGGGATAAATCCCACTATGCCATGATGAATGATCTTTTTAATGTATAGTGGAATTCAGTTTGCTGTATTTTTAGAGGATTTTTGCATCGATATTCATCAGAGATGTTGGCCTATAGTTTTCTTTCTTTGATGTGGCTTTGGTTTTGGAATCAGCATAATAATGGCCTTGTAGAATGAGTTTAGAAATCTTCCTTCCTCCTCTATTTTTCAGAATAGTTTGAGTAGAATAGGTATAAGTTCTTCTTTAAATGTTGGGTAGAATTCAGCAGTGAAGCCTTCAGGTCTGGGCTTTTCTTTCCGGGGACAATTTTTATTACAGCTTTGATCTCATTAGCTGATGTTGGTCAGTTGGGGTTTTGGATTTCTTCTGGTTCAATCTCGGTAGGTTGTATGTGTCTAGGAATCGGTTTATTTATTCTAGACTTTGTAGTTTATTGGCATATAGTTGCTCACAGTAGCCACAAATAATCCTTTGAATTTCTGCAGTATCAGTTGAAATGTCTGCTTTTTCATCTCTGATTTTATTTATTTGGATCTTTTCTCTTTTTTCTTAGTCTGGCTAAAGCTTTGTCAATTTTGTTTAATGTTTCAAAGAACTGACTTTTTGTTTCACTGATCTTTTGTATCGTTGGCTTCACTTCTATTTTATGGATTTCTGCTCTGATCTTTATAATTCTTTTCTACTGATTTTGAATTTGGTTTGTTCTTGCTTTCCTAGCTCTTTAAGATGCATTTTTAGATTGTTTAATTGGAGTTTTTCTTCTTTTTGATGAAAGCATATCATTGCCATAACTTTCCTCTTAGTATTCCTTTTGCTGTATCCCATAGGTTTTGGTATGTTGTGTTTCCATTATTTGTTTCAAAAACTTTTCAATGTCCTTCTTAATTTTTTCATTGATTTATTGGTCATTGAGGAGCATATTGTTTTATTCCCATGTGTTTGTATAATTTCCAAAATTCCTCTTGTTATTAACTTCTAGCTTTATTTGATGGTAGCCAGAGAATAGGCTTGATATTATTTCAGTGTTTTGAATGTTTTAAGACTTTTTTGAGACCTAACATATGATCTATCCTTGAGAATAATTTATGTGCTGAGGAAAAGCATATGTATTCTGCAGCTCTTGGATAAAATGTTCTGTAAATATTTGTTAGGTCTTTTTGTTCTATAGTGCAGATTAAATCTATGTTTCTTTGTTTACTTTCTGTCTGAAAGATATGTCCAATGCTGAAAGTGGGGTGTCAAAATCTCCAGCTATTATTGTGTTGAAGCCTTGCTTTCTCTTTAGCTCTAGTAATATTTGCTTTCTATATCTGAGTGCTCCATTTTGGGTGCATATATATTTAAAATTGTTATGTCCTCTTGCTAAATTGGCCCCTTTATTACTACATAGTGACCTTCTTTGTCTCTTCTCATTTTAGTCTTGAAATAATATATATTATATGTAATATATTATATTACATATAATATATAATAGATTTATATATAATGTATAATATATTTTGTCTCATATAAATATAGCACTCTTGCTATTTTTGTGGTTTCTACTGGCCTGGAATGTGCTTTTTATCCCTTTATTTTTAGTCTACGTGTGTCTTTTTAGGTGTAAGATGTTTCTTGTAGAAAATGGACAATGTATTTTGCTTTTCATTAATTTAGTCACTCTATGTCTTTTAATTGGAGAGTTTAGTCCATTTACATTCAATGTTATTACTAATAAGTACGGACTTACTCCTGACATTTTGTTATTTGTTTTCTCATTGTTTTGTGTCTTCCTGTCTTCTTTTAGTGAAGGTTATTTTCTCTGGTAATATGATTTAGTTTCTTGCTTTTTATTTTTTGTATATCCATTGTATTTTGGTTTCAGGTTACCATGAGAGTTGCAAATACTATCTCCGAATCCATTATTTTAACCTGATAACTACTTAATACTGTTTCAATAAACAACCAAAAAGAAAACTAATTAAAAATTGATGCCTTAATATTGTCCCCTGCTTTATAACTTTTTGTTGTTTCATTTATATGTTATCATACTACCCGTCTTGAAATGTTGTAGTTATTATTTTTGATGGGTTCATCATTCAGTCTTTCTACTTAGGAAATGAGTCGTTTATACACCATAGTTACAATGTTAAAATGTTTCTGTGTTTTTCTGGGAACTTACTGTTACTAGTGAGTTTTGTACCTTCAGGTGATTACTGATTGCTCATTAACATTCTTTTATTTCTGATTGAAGTACTGTCTTTAGTATTTCTTGCAAGACAGGTTTGGTGCTAATGAAATCCCTCAGCTTTTCTTTATGTGGGAAACTCTATTTATCTTTCATGTTTGAAGGATATTTTTGTTGGATATACATTCTAAAGCAATTTTTTTTCTTTCTTACAGCACTTTAAATATGACATGCTATTTCTCCTGGATTGTAAGATTTCCACTGAAAAGGCTCCTGCTGAACATATTGAAACTCCATTTTATGTTATTTTTTTCTCTTCTCTTGTTGCTTTTAGGATTCTGTCCTTTTCTTGATTTTGGGAGACTGATTATTAAGTGTCTTGAAGTAATCTTCTTTGGGTTAAATCTATTTGATGTTCTATAACCTTCTTTTATTTGGAGATGGATATCTTTATCTAGGTTTGGGAAGTTCTCTATTATTGTTTCTTTGAATAAACTTTGTACTCCTATCCTTTTATCTACCTTCTCCTTCTTTTTAATACCAGTAACTTAGATTTGCCATTTTGAAGTGATTTTCTAGATCCTGTAGGTGTGTATCATTGTTTTTTTTCTTTTGTCTCCTCTGTATTTTCAAATAGCCTGCCTTCAAGCTCCCTAATTCTTTCTTCTGCTTTATCAATTCTTCTATTAAAGGACTCTGATGCATTCTTCAGAATGCCAATTGCATTTTTCAGCTCCAGAATTTCTGCTTGAGTCTTTTAATTTATTTCAATATCTTTTTTTTTTTCTGATAGAATTCTAAATTCCTTCTGTGTGTTATCTTGAATTTTTTGAGTTTCCTTAACACAGGTATTTTGAATTCTCTGTTCTAAACATTACATATTTCTGTTTCTCCAGGACTGGTTCCTGGTGGCTTATTTATTTCACATGGTGAGGTTATTTTCCTGGGATGGTGTTGATGCTTGTAGATGTTCTTTAGTGAATGGACATTGACAAGTTAGAGATTTACTGTAGTCTTCGCTGTTTGGGCTTGCTTGTACCTGTTTCTCTGGTGAATTATTTCCATATATTTAAAAAAAAAAAAACAAAAACTTGGGTGTTACGATGTAAGCTGCATCTGCTTTTAGGGAGTGCCACAAGTCTGGTAACACCAGTTCTTGCAGACTTGTAGAGGTTCTGCTTTGATGGTCTCAGATAAGATTCAGGAGTATTCTCTGGGTTACTAGACAGAGACTCTTGTTCTCTTCCCTCTGCTTTCTTCCAAACGAATGGAGTCTTTTTCTGTTCTGATCCACCTAAAGCTGGGGATGGAGTTACACAAACATCCCTGTGGCCACCACCACTTTGACTATGTTGAGTCATACCTCAAGCCAGTACAGCACTGGGTCCCACTCAAGGCCTCCTGTAACTACTCCCTATGTTTGCTCAAGGCCATGGGGCTCTGCAATCAGCAGGTGCCAAAACTGTGAACTGTCCTTCCCTTCAGGGTGGCACATTCCTGGAGGACCCAAGGGGGTCCAAGGTCCAAGGTGCCATTTGGAAGACAGGGACTAGGGTCCAAAATCTTAGAAGTCTACTTGGTGTTCTATTGTACTGTGGCTAAGCTGGAACTCAATCCACAAGATACAGTCCTTTACACTCTTCTCCACTCTACTTGGTGTTCTATTGTACTGTGGCTAAGCTGGAACTCAATCCACAAGATACAGTCCTTTACACTCTTCTCCACCCTTTCCAAAGGCAGAGGAGACTCACCTTGTAGCCACTGGCCAGCCAGGCCATAGTGAGTAGTGTCACACTACTGCTGCTGTTCTTGTAAGGTCCAAGGGCAGTGAGCTCTCTTCTGGACCAGGGCACATCTCAAGATGCTTCCCAATGGCTCTGAAGTAAACTTGTGAATATTGTCTGGCCTGGAACTCATTCTTCAGGGTGGTGGGCTCCCTTCTGGCCCAGAACAGGTCCAAAGATGCTGTACTAAATTCAAGTCCTGAAATCAGGGACCCCAAGAGCGACTTGGTGCTCTACTGCCCTGTGGCCATGCTTGAATTGAAATGGGAAAAGTTCCCTTGTCCCACTTGCAGGGCATGCAACAATGGTGTGACTCACTTCTTCAGTGCCCCACTGCTCAAACCTCTAAGGGAGCATACAGATGGGCAGGCTGTGGGGTCTGACCTCATGGCAGTGTCTAGGGATGAATATTTACAGCTGAAGACCCCGTGGGTGTGTGTTACAGGGTGCTCTTTTAGTTTAGCTGTCCATCAGCAGCTTGTGTTAGTCCACTCAATTAGACCCCTGTCTTATTGCAAGGACATAGGGTTTTCTCTATCCCGGGGTTCTTGCCTTGGTATACCAGAAGAATTGGATCACATGTGGGCTTCAAGAATGACTGCAAGGTTTTATTGAGTGAAAGTAGCTCTCAGCAAAAGTCGGAGCCAGAAGGGACTTGGTTTTCCCCTGGAGTCAGGCCACATGGCAGCCTGGACTCTCCTCTGACTGCCCCAGTCAAACTCCACATTGTTCCACCTGTCAGTGGCCTGCCAGTGTGCTGCTGGTGTGTTCCTGTGCCAACCGTGCTCCTATGCCAGTGCATTCCTCTCCATGTGTTCTTCCACTTATGTGCTCCTCTTGATGTCCAGCCGCCTGTGTGTTTGCCTGCTAGGGTCTTGGGGTTTTTATAGGCATAGGATAGGGGCATGGCAGGCCAGAGCGGTCTTGGGAAATGCAACATTTGGGCACCAAGGCAGGAGTGCCTATCTTCACCTAGATCCATGGGCACAGGCCCAGGGGTTGGGCCCTTGCCAGGGACTTGCCCTTCTCCTCCCAACACCTCCCTGCCCTCCTCCTGTATCAATACCCAAGGTGCAAAACAAAGCCCAGTTTACTTTGCTTTCTACTTTTCTCAAGCAGAAAACTTTTGCCCTACAGCCACCACAGCTGGAAATGTGCTGAGTCTCACCTGAAGCCAGCAAGTCTCAGAGGCTCATCCAAGGCCCTCAGCTTTAGTACCTGGTTATCACTGCTAGTTATTTATGGCCCAAGGGCTCTTTAGCTAGTAGGTGATGCCAGCACTGGGCCTTTTCAAAATTCAAGGCAATGGCCCAGGGTGTGTGTAGAAATGCCATTCAGGATCTGGATCTGGATTGGGGGCCTCAGAACTCTGACTGGTGCCCTATCCTGCTGTGGTTGAGGTGGTATCCAATATACAATGCTAGTTCTCCCCAATCTTCCTCTCCTCTCCTCAAGCAGAAGGAAGGGTTCTCTTTTGGAGCCATCAGCTGTGCCAGCTGGGGCAAGGGCAAGGGTGATGCTAGCACTCTCTTAGCTACCCAAGTGGTATCTTAGTAGGTCATACGCCCCCCCAAGTCCACTGTCTCTGGGGCTAATTTAGCACTAGGACTTTCCCAAGAGTTACAGTACTTATGGGCTAGCCTGTATTATTTAGAGCACAAAGCACTTAGCCCATGATAATAAGGTTTCCAGGAACCCAAGTTTGATTCTCTGGGATCAGAGATCCCCTCTGGCTAGGGCTGGTTTAAATGCTTTCTCCATAGGCAGGCAGCAACAGAGTATGGCTTACTTTTCCTTTTTGCTCTAATGGGACAGCAGCACTGAGTCCAATGCCTCACAATTACTGTGCCCTCCCCCAATCCCCAGAGATGCTCTGCACACCATGCTACCACTGCCGTCAGGGTGGGGGAGTGGCAGTGTCGGCGATTTGAAACTATTTTTTCTATCTCTTCAGTGCCTCTTTCAGTGATACAGAGTTAAAACCAGGCACTCACATGAATTTTGGTGATGAATGCTCACCTGATTTGATATGAAGGTGTTTTTCTCTTTGTAGATAGTTGTTAACTTGGTGTGCTTGTGGGGACGGAAGACAATCAGTGGAGCCGTCTCTTCCACCATCTTGCTCCCTCAATCTCTTTGATTACTTCTTTTGTTACTCATTTTTATGTTAGAGTATTTCCTTAATGTCTAATGTGTCTTAGATACTGCTCATATTTATGAGTGAGAAACTTAAAAGTTGTTTAAAGCTTTGGTTGTGTAGGTATTGTTTATTGACTAATGGGTAGAACACTACAGAGTACTTTAACAGAGGATCTGTTGTTATTTTCTTTGTGACCTACAAAGAGTAACCTAACCTTTTCTCTTTTCATTTGCAAAAGTGGTGGATAATGGAGCTCAGTTCAGAGGCTGATTTGGAAATTACATAGAACAATAAATTTACAATGCCTCAAGTGCCTCCCAGAGTCAATGTATGATGCTGTGCTGAACCCCTATTAACCTCAATAAGGAAGGCATTAGGTTCAAGACACCCGGGAAGAGACCCAGAGCCAGCTAATGAGACATGGGGCTTTATTAGGGGATTATATACAGGGAAGAGAGTCCAATAGCAAAGGGCTGGTTAGAAGAACTGCCTTACATACAGAAATAGTGCAGTGGCAGCAGACTGGACAAGATATGCACCTTACATACAGTCCATTGGTAGTAGGTCTTATGTATCTGCCTTCCTACAGTCCAGCAGTAGGGCGCTGTACAAGATAACAGCACCACCAAGTAGCAGTGGACTGGACAGGAAAATGACAACCACGTACAAACAGCATGCAGTATATGTAGCATTTTTACCTTATACCTTCCCCTTAATGACCGCCACATGACAGCCTTCATTTAATCCAAAACTCAGGGCCCAAATCCCCTGTATGACCTGTATTACACAGGGTGGGATGAAGGCTCAGATGCTCCTCATGGACAAGGAACAATCTCCAGATTGGCCACTCCTGATTCCCTAGCTCGGAACACATATTCAGGTGCATATATCATACAGGGTTTTTTTTTTTTTTTTTTTGAGACAGAGTTTTTCACTCTTGTTACCCAGGCTGGAGTGCAATGGCACGATCTTGGTTCACCACAACCTCCCCCTCCTGGGTTCAAGCAATCCTCCTGCCTCAGCCTCCTGAGTAGCTGGGGCTGCAGGCACACACCACCATGCCCAGCTAGTTTTTGTATTTTTAGTAGAGACAGAGTTTCATCATGTTGACCAGGATGGTCTCAATCTCTTGACCTCATGATCCACCCCGCTCGGCCTCCCAAAGTCCTGGGATTATAGGCATGAGTCACCATGCCCGGCCCATACAGGGTTATTTTAAGAGTATGCTTAAGTTATTGTTTTCAGATATGCTTACTCTCCAGATGCATTTCTTTTGTCTGCAATATAAACAACTGTTTAGACAGCTTATTGCAGGATCAGTCAGAAATTGAGTTTTCTATATTCCTTTATTTCTCTCCCAGTAGGGTTGTCTGCTGAACATAGGGTTTAGAATATAAATTGTAGATTTGAATAGATCTGGATTTTGACTCCTGCCCTACCTGTTCCTTAGTGTGTAACTCTGGTCAAGTTACTTTAGCTCTTTGCTCTTCAGTCTCATGATTTCAAAAATGGACATTATAATACAGAATATGTTGCAAAGTTTTTTGTGTCTAATACATGAGATACTGCATATAAGGTGCTTGGCACATAAAGGAGGCTTAATAAATTTGACCAATAATAATAATACTGAAAATTACAACAGTAGCCATGTATACATGGTGAGAATTACTAGTTAATTCATTACAAATGCACATTTTCAGTCCCATTGTCCTATTCATTGATTCTCCAAATCCATTGATAAGGACAAAGATGGCATATATTCATCAGGTAAACCCCAGATTAAGAATTTTACATAATATATTTTAAAGTAGAGTTTGGTAAACCTTTTGTATAAAGGGCCAGATAATAAATATTTTAGATTTTGCTGCCTCTGTTTCACTATTCAGCTCTGCTTCTGTATTGTCAAAATGGCTATAGACATCATATAAATGAATGGATGTGTCTATGCTCCAATACGACTACTTATAAAAATAGATGAAAAAGAGGAATTTGGTTCATGGGCTGTAGTTGGCCAACCCCTAATTTGTACAATGTGGTTCTAGATGAGAATAAGAACAGATTTGACATAGACCTGATGCTATTGCAAGCAAAGAAGTCAACAGTGTTGACATTTTTCTGCAACGGCCATTAATGGCTAGATAGTTCTTTATTAGCTAGATAATTCATTACTGGCTAGATAACTCTTACCTTTCTAATAGGTTCTAAAGTATTTTGCCATAAATGGGCATCTTTAGAAGCTGTTTACATTAAGACCCGTGCAGTGTTAAACGAATAAATGCAGACCAAGACCATTAGCACACAAAAGCATGTTTCATTTTCTTCCCTTGATCCTTCTCTGTCAAAGGATGATGTCAAACCCACATATCTCAACAACCACTTTGAATCTATTTACAATTGATGGGAAATGCACAAAAGTGTTTTTCCCCTCAAAATTGTTCTTATGAAAGGGATTCTGATTTTAAGGGACTCTGTAAAAGATTATGAATTGTTATGAAAAGATGACTAACCTAGGAAAAAAGCAAATCTCTGTAATAGTGCAATTTAGTAAAACATTTTTTAAAAGTAAAATCCACATATGTAAAACTTAAGTTTCTGGCATATTTGTAAGGGAAATAATTTACATCACATTAGTGAAATATTTTACCCATTTCAGATATACTTTGACTTAACATCTTTTAAGAAATAATTATATGTTAACTTGGAATCCTTATGAGGAAAAGGGTGTGTTACTCCTATTAACCATAGGCATAGAACATAGTCTTCTCTCTCTGACTACTTCTTATAGTAATAATAGTTTACATGTTGTTAGGCTATATTTTTATAAAATAAAAATATAAAATTTTATAAAAACATGAGAAGATAAAAAAATATTTTTCAAATAAACCAATAAATATTCATCATTAAGTCTTAGAGTGTCAAACACCATACAAGATTCAGACGTACATGCCATGGCCCTTGTAGTGAACATGTAATAATGGTAACTGTAGGATTTTATAGGAGAAAGAATATGGGGATTGAAATATTTGAGTAGACCTCAAGGAGAAGATGAGACTTGAAAGTAACTGTTTGAATGAATACAGAAGGAAGGACATTGTAGGAACATCATGACCAAATTCCTAAGTATGTCATGGCAGGTTTGCTGAAAAGACTACAATGACTGGAGCATTTGGGGCATGTAGGAACAAGTGGCAGATAGCCAGATAATTGTTCTGTTCTAAAGAACAGAAGATAATAAAGAGGAGACACATTTCTTTCTGCCTTCAAGAAGCTTAGATTCTAGGTAGAGAGACAAGTTGCATCCTCTGGAACCATTTGTAACAAAGCACAGACTCTAAGAGTCAACTGAGTGATACAGATTATACCTTTATCTGTTAAATGATTACAGAGGAGGAATAGCTCATTCCCTTCAAAATGGATAAGGCTTTAAGGAGGAGGCATAATAAGATCATTACTTTGAAGAATAATTAGAATTTGATTATTTAAAGAGACTGTAAAAGGTCATAGGGGTAATTATGTAGGGGAAGGTCACCAAAGCCTAAGTGTGACAGGCAAATTTATAAGACAGTGAATAGACCTGACTGCTGAAGTAGAAACTGCGTTTTAAAAACTAAAAATAGTTATTTATTTATTGTGCATTTATTGTGAGGCAGGAATCTATTTTATATCACTTAATCTAATCTTTCATCTCAGGAACTGGAGTATATTACTCCCTTCCTTCACAGGTAAAACCACTGACACTTTAAGGAATGAAGAAATGTGGATGTAAACATGTACAAACTGATAACCATTGAAGGTTATAAAAAGGGGAGTAATAATTTATCTAGGATGAGTTGTCTGTCACCAGTTTCTCAGAATGTTATACAATGTAGTGTTGTAGGATTCAAAAGACCAGACTCAAAGAGGTTAGGGCAGGAACAAGTGCTATGTACCATATGCAGAACACAATCAAGACTATTGACAAATATAGTAAAGAGGTATGGTTACTGGTAGAATGGAAGATGAATAAAATGACAGAATTAAGGGGTTTCAGTTGATAACAGCATATGATACAAATAAACTGAGGCAGGATCCGCCTTTCTATGTATGGAATAAAGAGCATCTATTTAAAACTGGCTTTCTAATTTATAAGCTGTGAGATTTTGAATAACCCCCTGATTTATTTTGTCTTAATTCCCTAATCTATAAGATGAAAATAATATACACTCATTCATTTGTCCAAGATATATTAATTAGGCAATCATAATGTTTCAGACACTGTGCTAAGGTTCAAACAGGATATAGACTTCAGGAGATTAATAGTTTAGGGAATGAGATGATGAGTAAATAAACAATTAGATTACAGGGTTACGAGCAACAATATATATTTGAACAAGGTGCTGTGAGAACACAAAGGCCAGACATTTAAATTTAACTAGTATAATTAAGTGAAGAAAAAATAGAGAGGTTAGTTAAGTGATCAAATTAGGGGGCCACTCAAGGCAGAATGCAAGTTTACAAAGACACAAAGGTTTGACGTGACATGATCCATTTTTTTGAAACAGAAATGTGTACTTTGCATGATTACACTGAAAATCACATGTTAGAGATGTGGGGAGAATTTGGAAAAGTGTGATAGGTAGTTTTTAAGAGGCCCTAAATGAATCCTACCTCCTAGGATTCACACATTCATATAATATTCTCTCCATGAGTATAGCCTGATTTAATAACTTGTTTCTAACTTATACAATACAGCAAAAGTGATGAGATGCCACTTTCATTATTCAATTACAGAATTTAAACTTCTGTCTTGCTAGCAGAGTATTTTTCTAGGTTTCATGAAGCAAGTAGCCATGTTGGAGAGGTCCACATGGCAAAAAATTGAGAGTGGCCTCTGGGCAACCACAAGCGAAGAACTGAGACCTTTGATGCTACAATCCACATTGAACTGAATCTTGCCTAAAATGTACATTCTTGGAAGAAAATTTTGCCCCAGTTGAACTTTGATTGCAGCCTTGTGAGAGATCCTAAAGCACAGTATTCAGCTAAACATTGCCAAAATCCTAATAGAAAGTTTTACCATTTCTATTTTACATAATGTGTAAAACATACATAACATAAAATTTACCATCTTAACCATTTGAAATATGCAGATCCATGGTATTAAATATATTCATAATGCTGTGCAACCATCAGCATCATCCATTTCTCTAATGCTTTCATCTTGTAAAACTAATACTCTTTACCCATTAAACAATTAGTCTACATTCTACCCCCTCCACCCAACCCTAGAAAATCATTATTCTACTTTCTGTTTTTTACGATTTTGACTATTCTAAATACCTCATATAAGTGAAATCACAGTTTTGGGTTTTTTTTTTTTCTCTGTGACTGGTTTGTTTTACTTAGCATAATATCCTCAAGGTTTATCCATGTTGTGGCATATGTTTGAATTTTCTTGCACTTTAAGGTTGAACAGTATATACTACATTTGATTAGCAATGTATCTGTTGATAGTGACTTGGGTGGCTTCCATGTTTTAGCTATTGTAAAACTTGCTACTATAAACATGGGTATACAGACATCACTTTTCAGAAGTGAAATTGCTGCATCATATGATAATTCTATTTTCAATTTCTGGAGGAATCACCATATTGTTTTCCAAGCAGTGGTACAATTTTACATTTTCTTTTTTTTTTTTTCTCAGAAGGATTTTATTGTGTTTTAGGTTCTGGGGTACATGTGAAGAACATTCAGGATGTGCTTTTGACTTCTCATTCTTGCAAACATTAGTTGTTTTCTTTCTTACTTTTTTTGTTACCCATTCTGATGAGGCTATTATCATTAGTCTCGTTATCATAATGTGAGGTGCAATCTTACTGTAGTTTTGATTTGCATTTTTCTAATGATTAGTAATGCTAAGTATCCTTTCATGTGCTAATTAGCCATTTGTATATCTTTTTTGAAGAAATCATGACATAGTCCTTTGCCTATTTTTGAATTAGGTTGTTTGTTCTTTTTGTTGTTGTTGAGTTCTAGTTCTCTATCTGCTCTGGTTATCTATCCCTTATCACATATATGATTAGCAAATATTTTCTCCCATTCTGTGGATCACTTTTTTTTCTGTCGATAGTGTCTTTGATGTATAATTTTAAAAAGTGTTCATGAAGTTCAATTTGTTTTTTTTTTTTTTCTTTTGTTGCCTGTGTCTTTGGTATCATATCCAAGAAATCACTGCCACATACAATCTCATGAAGCTTTCACTGTATGTTTTAGATACTACATTTAGGCCTTTGAAGCATTTTGAGCTAATTTTTGTAGATGATTTTAGGCAAGGGCCCAATTTGATTATTTGGCATGTGAATATCTAGTTTCTCCAGCACCATTGGTTGACAAGACTGTCCTTTTCCCATTAAATGGTTTTGGAACCCTTGTCAAAAATTATTTGAAGAAAACTGAACAGAGCCTAAAGGACCTGTGGAATACCATCTAACAGACCTAATGGAACAATATGTATATAGTGGGAATTCCAGAGGGAGAAGGGAGAAGGGGGCAGAAAGAATATTTGAAGAAGTAAGGACTAAAAACTCCCCAGATTTGATAGAAGACATTGATATAATTATCCAATAAGCTTAACAACCTCCAAGTAAGATGAACTCAAAAAAGAAAACCCACACAAAGACATATTGTAATCAATTATTTAAAATTGAAGGCAGGGAGAGGATCCAAGATGGCTGATCATTAACAGCTCGGGATTGTAGCTCCCAGTGAAAGTGCAGAGAACGAGAGGATGCCACACTTTCAGATGAATTTTCGTCACCCACGGATCAGAAGATTCCCAGTGGAGGAGCCCCATGGGTCGCCAGCGCGACTCTTGTGGCCAGCGCAGTGGTTTTCCCGGTGCCTCGGTGCGGCAGCTCTTCATGCAGAGTAAACAGGTCTGGTTCCCCTTCTGAGCGACGCTTGGAGCTCCGAGAAGGCAGAGCCGCTTATTACGGACTCAAGAAGAAAGCCAGACCGGAGATTCCCGGGCAGAAGAGCACCATCATTCTTAACACCACTGTTTTGGCCGGTGCAATGTGTTGCTTGGATTCCAGCACTGGGAATCAATGAACTGGACGTACACTCAGAAACCTAATTAGAAAGGCGGTAATTGTAAAGACCACAGATGGATAAATTTATAACAAAGGGAAGAGACCAGCCTAAAAAGGCTGAGAATACCCAAAATCAGAACCCTTCTTCCTCTACAGGGGATTGCAGTTCCTCATCAGCAACGGAACAAGCCCTGATGGAGAAGGACTGTGTACCATTAACAGAAGTAGGCTTCCGAAGCCTACTTCTAGGAGTTAAAAGAACTTGTTCTAACCCAAAGTAAAGAACCTAAGAACTTTGAAAAAAGGTTTGACGAAATGCTAACAAGAATAGACAATATAGAGAGGAATATAAATGAACTAACGAGTTGAAAAACACAACACGACAATTTAGCAAAATATGTACAAGTTTGAATAGCCGAATTGATCAGAAGAAAGGATATCAGAGGTCGAAGACCAACTTAATGAAATAAAATGAGAAGACAAGAATAGAGAAAAAAGGATAAAAAGAAATTAGCAAAGTCTCCAAGAAATATTGGACTATGTGAAAAGACCTAATTTATGTTTGATAGGTGTACCTGAATGTGATGGAGAGAATGAATCCAAGCTGGAAAATACTATTCAGGAAAACTTTCCCAATCTAGAAAAGCAGTACAATATTCAATCCCTGATAATACAGAGAACACCACAAATATATTCCTCAAGAAGAGCAAACCCAAGGCACATAATTGTCAGATTCACCAGGGTTGAAATGAAGGAGAAAATACTAAGAGCAGTCAGAGAGAAAGGTCAGGTTACCCACAAGGGAAGCCTATTAGACTTACAGCAGATCTCTCAGCAGAAACCCTGCAAGCCAGAAGAGAGTGGGGGCCAATATTCAACATCCTTAAAGAAAAGAACTTTCAGTCCAGAATTTCATATCCTGCCAAACTAAGCTTCACAATTGAAGGAAAAATAAAATCTTTTATGAACAAGCAAGTACTCAGAGATTTTATTACCACCAGGCCTGCTTTGCAAAAAAGATGCATTATACATAGAAAGGAACAACCAGTATTAGTCTTTCTAAAAATATAAGTAAGGAGCATCAACATAAAGAAGAATTTATATAAATGAATGGATAAAATAGCCAGTTAACATCAAATGGCAGTAACCCTAAATTTAAGTCGACTAAATTCCCCAATCAAAAAATACAGCCAAAACCTAACGGTATGCTGCATCCAGACCCATTTCACATCCAAAGATACACAAAGACTCAAAACAAAGGAATGGAGAAAGACTTACCAACCAAATGGAGAGCAAAAATAAATAAATAAATAAAAAGCAGGAGTTGCAATTCTTGTATCTGATAAAATAGATTTCAAAGCAACAAAGATATAGTGGTAAAAGGATCAATGCAACAATAAGAGCTAATGATCCTAACACCCAGATTCATAAGACCCATAAAGAGATTTAGATTCAAGGAGACAGAAAGTTGATGAGGACAACCAGGACTTGAACTCAGATCCGGGACAAGTAAACTTAATAAATATGTATAGAGCTCTTCATTTTAAATACACAAAATATACATTCTCCACTCTAAATACACAAAATATTGATCGGCCATTATTAATACCCATTTTTAGAATAAAGCAATATTCCCGTTCACTCTCCCTCTTTTTCTTCCTCTTTCTTCCTCTCCTTTACTCCTTTTTTTCTCTTTCTTTTCTTCTTTCCTTTCAAAAAAGATAAATAAAATAAAATTGAAGGCAAAGAAAGAGTCTTAAAAACAAAGAGAGAAGCAACTCATCACATACAAGGGATTCTTAATGGGATTATCTACATATTTCTCATCAGAAACTTTAAAAGTCAGGAAGTCAGTGGGTTAATTTATTCAAAGTGCAAAAATAAAAAGAAAGTACCATCCAAAACCCTATATATAGTAAGACTTTCTTTCAAAGGTGGGGGAGAAATTTAAGTATTTGCAGATAAACAAATCTGAGAGAGTTTGCTACCACTAGACCTGTCCCATAAGAGATGCTTAAGGGAGCCCAGCAATTTGAATGGAAAGGACACTAGACAGGAACTGCAAATCATATAAGGAAATAATGATCTCAACAAAAGTAAATCCATTAACAATTATAAAAGCAAGTAGTATTGTAATAATGGTTTATAACTTCACTTTTCATTTTCTATGTGATTTTCAAATGAACTAACCTAACGCCATCTTAGAAATTAGCCTGAGAAGCTCCAGCTTAGCTTCACCCTCCCTGCCCTGGTCCCTTCAGGTGACTTACTGGGTCATGCTATACTCAGAGCCTTCAGCCGTTGAAGTTTGGGTCATGTTGTCCTCAGTACCTGTAACTGTTGTAACCGCATCCTGCTTGGCAAGTCTACCTGCTATTGTGAAAATACCCACCTTGATGACTGTATGGAAATGCTCTTAGCAACCAGCAACTATGGGAACCTCCTGCCTCCTGGTTACCAGCTTCCTCCTACTAACTTGCTTGTTCTGCTTCTGTAAAATTCTGCTTCAGCTAGACTCACCCTCCTCTCTCTTGTAGGTTAGGTATAAAAGGAAATCACGTCCCCCTCTTTGGGGCCAAGATTTTGAGCACGAGCTGACTCTTGGTTACTGGCAATAAAGGACTCTCAATTGGAACTCAGAGTGTGGCACTTTCCTTCTAACTCACTGGGGTATAACAATTTAAAAGATTAAAACATTTAAAAAACAATTATTTATCTTAAAGCTGTTACTATTGTAACTGTTCATAAAATTCACATTTTATTTTTTATATAATTTAAGTGGCTAATGCATTTCAAATAAATCTTAGCTTGAGGCATATAACATATAAAGATATAATTTTGTAATATTTACCAGCAAAAGGGTCAAGACAGAGCTTTTAAACTAGCAGAGTTTTGTATTTTGTTGAAGTTAAGCTGCTATAAATTCAAGTTACAGTGTTATATCTCTAGGATGTTAAATGTAATCTCCATGGTAACCACAAAGAAAATAGCTATAAAATATTTACAAAAGTAAATGAGAAAGGAATGTAAATGTTTTATTACCAAAAAAAAGAACTAAACACAAAATAAGCCAGTAATGTGGAGACCAAAAAGCTGTTTGAGTCAAATAGGAAACAAACAGCAAAATGACAAAAGTATGTCTTTTTTTACCCAAGGGTTGGTTGGTTGGTTGGTTCCTGATCACATGTTACCCTACACACAGCA
Organism: Saguinus oedipus; assembly: GCA_031835075.1. Classification (NCBI taxonomy): domain Eukaryota; kingdom Metazoa; phylum Chordata; class Mammalia; order Primates; family Cebidae; genus Saguinus; species Saguinus oedipus. The sequence continues at coordinate 64,877,546 of CM063172.1, forward strand.
CAATCCAAGAGCAATTATCAACTTCTACATCCTTTGGTAGGAAGAATTCTACCTCTTACTTTTTATATTCCCTTACCCTGCTTTCAGGAATAACTTGCCCATAAAACTATTTGCACCTATATCCTTGTCTCCAGGCTGGAGTGCAGTGACACAATCTCAGCTCACTGCAACCTCAGCCTCCTGGGTTCAAGCGATTCTTCCACCTCAGTCTCCCAAGTCCCAGGGACCACAGGCATATGCCACCACACCCGGCTAATTTTTGTATTTTTAGTAGAGACGGGATTTCACCATATTGGCCAGGATGATCTCGATATCTTGACCTTGTGATCCACCCACCTCGGCCTCCCAAAGGGCTGGGATTATAGGCATGAGCCACCGCACCCGGCCAGATTCGGACCTTTTACAACCTCATACTGAAAGTAATTAAAAGATGATTGAGCAAAAGCCAGCAAAACTATAGAAATTAGAGTAATCAGAGTGAAAAATGATGAGAGCCTGAAATAATACAGGAGCAGAAGAAATACAAGGAAGGGATTAATTTAAAGCTGTCAAGGAGGTAAGGATCAGAGAGAAATTGTGAAATATTGGAGTGAAATACTAACAAGGAAGAATCAAGGATAATTCTAGTTCTGTGGCTTAGGCAATTAGTTGGATGAGTAATGGGGGAACTACAACAGGAACAGTATGTGTATGTATATGTGTGCTTATTATGTGGAGACCACATAATGAATATTATTCAGATACCTATGGAAATTTCACAAGGCAATCTTAAGCAGACTATTGACCATCTAGTCTGATATTGGAAAATTTTCAGAAGTATCTATTAGGGAGCTGATGTCTGTGGGACTACCTTTGACCAATAGGAGATGGAAGTTGATAGAGAAATACTTGTAAATGTCGTCCCCTTGGTGGACAATTTTTGTGTTTCTCAAAGCTTCTGAGGAGATTACACATGAACAAGATGCTTGTTGGATGGCCAATTAAAAATTATATCTTTGCACTTATTTTCCCTTATCCTGTTTCATCCTTCTGTTTCTCATACCCTCTCTCTCTCTGGGTACAATCCCAAGAAACTATCTGCACAAAATCCTTTATTTCAAGCTCTGCTTTTGGGAGAATCCAGGTTAAGACAATAAGTTAATGCAGAGATGGAATCAGGAGTATAGATGGGATAATTAGCTTGGAGAAGAGGAGACATCTTCCAATACATAGGTGAAAATGATGGGTGCAGCCATAGGTGATTTTGTAAGTTTATTAATTTGTTTTTAAACTGCTAATAAAGACATACGCAAGATTAGGCAATTTACAAAAGTAGAGGTTTAATGGACTTACAGTTCCACATGGCTGGGGAGGCCTCACTATCCTGGTGGAAGGCAAGGAGGAGCAAGCCACATCTTATGTGGATGACAGCAGGCAAAAAGAGAAAGCTTGTGCAGGAAAACTCCCATTTTTAAAACCATCAAATCATTATCATGTGAACAGAATGGGAAAGACCCACCCCCATGATTTAATTACCTCCTACTGGGTTCTTCCCATGACACGTGGGAATTGTCAATGAGATTTGGGTGGGGACATAGCCAAACCGTATCACTAAGGGATAAAATACTTTTTGTTTCTGCCTAAACATTTTTGGTAAAATAGATTGCAGTTTCACTTACTGAGGTTAAGGGAGGATGTGGCTGTGTAAAGATTTCCTGAGAAATGTGAAAATCTGGAATAGCAGCTGAAGGGAATGGAGTAGATACCACCTAAAGATGTGTAGAATGTCTCCCAGGAGGCATTTAAGACCTAGTTATAATTTATTTATTATTATTTTTGGTAGCAACAATCCTCCCTAATAGGTGCTTTTCTCCAGAAGAAACTTTAATCACTAGAAAGTAGTCATCTCTGTGGATTACAAGGTTGGTATGGTGGGTAGAAAATGGAGAATAGGGTTATGAAGCTTGATGAGCTTGATCTTGGGCCAAAGCTGCATGGGGAAGGAAGTGAACACAGAACACTGCTAGATTTGTAACAGATGATCGAGCTCTGATGTTGCTGTTGGTAGAATGACTAAGAAAGAGAAGAGGCTATATGGAAATAAGTATATCTCTGTGAAAAATTTCAGGAGTGTAGCAGATTTGAGTTGTGATAAGTTCCAGGGTATGGCTGTGGAAGCAAATTTGAGAAAAGTCACTGGACATAAAGATAGGCTGCTGAATAAGCCCTGATCATAGACTTTGACACCACCCAAAACACTTGTGAATCTAGAGATGGAAGAGATGACTCTAGGCCATATGCAGACAGTAAGTCCTTGTGGTTGGCAGATAATAGTGCAAAAAGAAAAAAAAAAAGGAGGAAACAATAGTGATTCTACCAGATAAGAGCCCCAAAGTGGGGTTGGAAATGGTAATGAGCAGCAAGAAAAAACTGAACTAAACTTCCTCTTTATGGGTTTCTAGTAGGCAAAGAGCTTGGATGATAGGAACGGTACAGTTAAGCCTGATTTTGAATATAGGGGGCTAGTATTATTTTTAACTTTAGGACTGTCATGAGGACTCAGTATATGTGAAAACATTTCACCAGGAGTGATTACTACTCTTATATAAGTTAATAAAATACAGAGAGGAAGCAATTGAGAAAACAAGGTCAAAAAGGACATTGGATGACATCAAGGAATATAAATAGAAGTTGAGAGCAGCACTGCAAAGAAGGGTGACTATTTTCTCTGGGATTGGAGGGTAATTTGAGAATACAGGAGTAGAAATGGAGACATTGCTACCCTCATCCATTCTATAGAACATTTCAGGTTCATTATGTGGAACTGGAACATACCTGTCAAAGTGACTGGGTTATAAAATCATTAATTCAGGAGACTAGCTTAGATTTTAAAGCCATTTTGTTTTTTAAATTTATTTTTAATAGCATATTTCTACTTTTAGAAGTAATGAAATAGTTTTGTTGTGTAGCAGTCCAGATATTTAGGAAACATTTAAGCATACTTTCTAGTTATCCATCACTATCCAAGTCCTGAGTGATTTTTGTAGCTGATGATCATCAAATGCCAGTAGAACGTTTACATTAAGATGGAAACCTGTGCCTATGGCGAATGCTGCAAGGCAGGACAGAACTGATTATTTCCAGAACTGTCATCTTGATTCATTGCAGCGTCCTCCTCACCTTGTTTGCAACTGTAAAAATACAAATAAATGAAGAAGGTTAACCTCTGGAAAGAACATTAGATGATTCAGAACAACTATGCCTCTATATTTCTTGATATTCCAAATAAAGGTAAAAACATCTTTAATGTTTTGAAATGATTTTAAACTTGAAATATTGCCTACTTAATACATTATTAATGTCATTTAAAATATGAATTACAGGATTGGGCAAACACATTTTCTTCAGAGGCTTTCTTTCAAAAATTTGAATTTTAAGTGATGTCTTGCTTTATTCTTTTCAACAGAGTTAAGGCAAGATCTGCTAAGGAGAACATAAAGCCCATTTGTCACTAATGTAATGCCCTGTTTTAATACAGACCGGAAAAGGTGCAGCATGCATAAATTCAACTTTGCAGAGAAGAATTCAAGCTTAAATATAACAGTGACTCAGTACAGCTCATTACATGCAATGTAACTAGTGGGGACCGTTGGTGAAGTCCAGGAACAAGTGAAGCCTGGGATTACCTGATGTGTAACCTAGGACAAATTACCTAATTTGTTTGTGCTGGAGTTTCCTCATCTATAAAATACAACACTGTAAAACTCAGAACTGTTATAAGGATAAGGATAAACTGAGAGAAAAAACATGAGGAGTCACCAAAAACAGTACCTGCCACATGTAACTATTAACTTTAATGTCCACTAGGCGCTTATGAATGGTGAAATATATTTGAAACTATTTTTACTTTACTTAATGCTCGATGGTTTAGTACTATATAGCTATTAAATAATATTCTTTTGATGCTTACATTCAGAGAAAAACATATATCAAAAGATGTAAAAAGCAAAATTATCCAGTTATTTAAATATTAACAGTTGTTTAATTAGATTTCTCAAACATGTAATTTAAATCTTAAGTGTATTATATCACATTTAAGACTTTCAGAAACTTAAAAAAGGCAAAACATTTGAAAGTATCTCAAAAATTTTAAGGATTTATACTCAACCCAGTTACAAAATTACCATACAGTGGATATAAACTTGTTTTCATTATATTTTTATTATTATTGTCATTCTCAATAACATGTTCCCTCTTAAATTCTTCTTGGGCCTTCTTGGGGTTACAATAACTTTATCAGTCATATGGTTTATTTCCTAAGGATATAGCCATCTTCTAAGCCAAAAATAAAAGATGATTGTCTCACTGCAGCTGAAATTGCAAGTTCTGGATGATCAATTGATTCTTCATTGGCATATGGACTTAGTTGTATTTTCCAACCCTTGGCAGAAATGCTCCAGGCTGGGCATCTTTTAATTTTTCAACTTTGCTGGCTACATCCACAGAACTCTCTGAGCCTAAACATTTCCACTGAGCTTTAGCTTTGTAAATTCTGTTCCCTTTCCCAAAATTGTTTAGACAAATTTTACTTTGCCAGTATTACATTCCCACTGTTCGCTCCTCTTCTATTAACCCAGAGTGTTAGTGTAACAGAAATTAATGTTTGACCTATTAATATGTCATTATCAATAATTTAGCCAGATACAAAGGATTGAGTCTGGATAATTACTTCTCCTCTTGAGAACATTTTTAAGCCATAATTTTGGAACACATTGCTAACTCCTTTTTGTTTGGTCTTTGTATGTACAATGACATATTCTTCATACAGTTCCTACATTTCACAGGAGTATTTAGCATAAAGTTTCCTGTTATTCTTTATTTATTAAATTGGTAGAGAAAGGTTTCTACTTGATAAGTAAAAATGTACTTAATTGTAGAAACAGAATACTCAAATACTCCCATACCAATTAAAATCAATGAGTATAATTATATATTACTTGAGCTGCCATTCTTTTGCATTATAAATAGTTGTTTAAATGCTTTACATTATTTTCCTATTTTAGACTTGTGGGTTTTCATAGATTCAACTTGTTCTATTTAATTTTTTTTTTCATTGTGGCTGGACATTTCGCTGTTTGCTATAGTTCCTTTACCATTTTCGGCAATATCCTCTAAAACTCATGAAATGATTCTTTCTTTTTCTCAAGCTAGTTTAGCCTGCCTTGAATGTTCCTTGCTGTGAGACACAAAATGAGCTTCTTTCCTTGTTCTCCTTCTTTCAGAGGTGTTAGTGTACACATACGATGGTCTTAGTCACATTGTCGACAGTCAAAATGATGCTGTGCCAGGGTAGGTTAGTGAGAGGGGTGCAAAAGAGATTTTTTTCTAAAATCATTAAGGCAGAATGTTCCTGAGTTAGTAGTGATCTGCCCCCTGTATCTCTCGTTGTTCCGATATGTCTTTTATTTGCATTTTTTTTTAACAAAATACCTATTTACCTGATTAACTCCTCAACAAGCTTTAATTACATTTTCCTCTTTTTTTTTATACTCTTTTGAGGTCTCATTGACAATTATTTTTGGTTATTGCATTTGCTGCTGAAATTCCATCTTTTATAATTTTGGGTTCCATTTTGTATTACTTTTGTTAGAGAATCAAGGTATTTCAATTAGATGTTATAAAATATGAAATTATATTCTTAATTTTAGTAGATTATCAAACATGTAATTAAAAATTAAGTGTATCACATTTGCTGTGATATATAAATATATTCATTACTGTGTATATGAATGTATTCTTTTATAAGTGCATTCCCCAAAGGGATTGAAATTTCTTCCATACTATGCATGCATTTTACAGATCAAAGGACTTTTATTATCAAAGGACTTTGATTATTCAATAACCCCCATGTATTTCATTAAACTGGATTTCATATAGTATTAGCTGAATATTCTACATCTATGAGTGAATGAATAAAACGTGTACCTGCTCTACACTGTAATTTAGCAGAAATTTGGAACAATTTGGGATTGAAATTGTGTAATTGGTTTGGCTTCAGCACAAACACATTTTAGATATGAAAGAACAGAGCTTGCCAAGAGTAATAATAAGCTCACGATGGGCCTATCAGTTGGACAGACGGTGATAATTCTGGTTAAGTGTCCTCTTCTGGACTGCTTGGAAGCACAGCAGGTATAATATTCAAAACTAGAATGAAGCAAAAAAATCTCAAAACTATGTGGATGTTGAAAATAATGGAATAAGGCTCTATAATAACATCGAGTCTAATATATAGATAATTTTTAAATATTCTGCATGACAAATGATCGTTTTTAAATCATGGTTGGAAATTTTATTTGATTTGATTTGAAATCATGATTTGGAAATTCAATATGAGAGGTTATATTTGTGAATATAACTTCCTAGCATTTTGTTTATAATACTTTTATTTTGAGTTTAAATATCTTTTTGAATCTGAAAACCTAAAATGAGAAGATCCTGACATTTGTCATTATTTTATTTACTGAGAAGCATTTAATTGGGAATTGTATTTTGCTTTGAAATATGGTGTTTTCTTAGGCCCTGTATCTGAGAGGATGACTTCCTGTTCTCTCTTTCCTTCCTCTCATTTCCTCCCCTTCATTCATTAAAATAGGAAGACCTATCACTGGAGATAATGAAATACCTCTCCTCTACCTTCATTTATGATCTTGAGAATTGTTGCTAGCACCACTATTAAATTAGTGATTGTAAAGAGAATGTCTACAATTGAAGAGAGAAACTAGCAGCTCTGCACATAGTTCAGTCATAACAGTAGCAAGAATGCATAAGTCTCTTTAGACAAGCTGTAAGTTACATAATTGATGTTGACTGTTTGAGTTTGCTTTGCCAACGTTTTGGTAATTTTTCTGATAGAGTTACTTGTAGGAAATCTATCTATCTATCATCTATCTATCATCTATCTATCTATCTATCTATCTATCTATCTATCTATCTATCTATCTATCTATCTATCTATATTCTACCCTAATTTTTTTCCATCACACAGCTATTCAATAAAAGCAAACAACCTACAAGAATGAGTGATTTGTCTTGAATTCATCTACATCATATAAAGAGCCATGCTTTTTCTCAGCAACACAAAACACATAGTTTTCCTTTTGGTTTGGGTCTTTTAAAGAAACAATTCTTTCTTTTTTCTTTGAGCAGGCAGTGTGCTGAGACTAAGTGGGTTTTCTCACCTCTCCTGCACGGCCTCTCTTGCAGCATGACAGTCAGTCACTTTGCAGTTATTTGTGAAAGGAAATCTGTGCTTTTCCCTACAGATTCAGAGAAGAGACTGTATGCTTTTTTAGACTATTTGAGCCAATATGCATTTCCATGACTTTCTGAGAAGTCCTAGATTAAGGAGGGAGGCAAAGGAACATGTTTTTATTGTAATTAATTTTCTGGTAGCTGGGGTGAGAAAATTGGTCCTAATTAACACATTCAGCTGAGTAGGAGTAGGCCATGGTTTTCAAATGTTACTATACATCAGAATCACCTGGAGGGCTGTTAAAATACAGCCACCTGGGCCATCCTTAGAATTTCTGATTCAGTGGTTCTAAGGTGAAGCTCAAGAATTTGCATCTGTAACAAGCACCAAGTGATTCTGATTGTGGTGATCTGGAAACCCACACTTGGGGAACCACTGCATTAAAAATTACATGCTCTGTGAATCCACTAGAAGTTAGGTTGTGGGCCCTCACAGAGCAGTAACTTTCTCTCATCACTCCTCCTCTCACCTCCTACACTGTATTGAACACGATAAATTCCCAGCAAATCAATAGTTTAATAAACTAACTGAGTTAATAAACATTTAACTCAGGTATTATATTGATGGCCCCTAGATTTCTATCAAATTAATAAACATTTAACTCAGGTGTTATATTGATGGCCCCTAGATTCCTATCAAATTCCAATTTCCCCCATTTTGCCTCTTGTATTAACCTGTTTCATTTCCTTCATAGAATTTATGAATATATAAAATTATTCTCACTATTTGCTTATCTTTTATTATTTGTCCCCCACTCACACACTTATACTAGCATTTGAAATATATATCTATCTTGTGTAATATTGTACTCGAGTGCCAAATAGTAGGTATTGAACAAATACCTGGGGAATAAGTGAATGAATGAATGAACTGTGAAATCTCTTTAACAGTCCATTCATTCAGTTATTCATGGATATTTATTTATGAAATACATTTATTTCAAAAATGTGAATTTGGCAGTGGTTGCATTTTACATTGTTTTGACTTACAGAAAAATCAAGTCGGCCTTAAGCAAAATTGAAAAGTATTTAATAGCAATTAGCTCAATCGTGTTTGAAAGACCACAAAGAAAAATGTCTCTGGGGGATGTGGTTATGGTAAATATGAAAATATTTAGTATTTTCATTCCCTATCCCTTTTCCTACTTTATAGAAACTTTCTGTGGCTTAATGTCCTTCTCTCCCTTCTAGTCACCTTCCTCGCTATTCCCCCACCTCAGCCCTTATTAATTCCATTCTTTGTTTCTTCATTCTCACTGGGATATAAAACAGCTGATTGCAGATTACTCGGATTTTAAAATCAAGGTTTATTCATTCTTAATATAAAGTTAACACATGTTCATGAAGGAAACATTTGTAACAAAATATATCAAAAGGAAGAAAAACGTCACTTTATACAACCATAGTTGACTACTGTTAACACTTTGGTACCTTTTCTATCAAGTCTCTTGTGATGTATTTTCTACCTAACAATGATAAAATAGTATCTATAAAATTATACCACTTATAAGCCCTTTCAACTGAACATAAATGCAGTGATAATCACAGAGCATAAAAATTCAAAAAATTGTAAAGGGGAAAAACACAAATAACCTTGTCATTCAGCAGTTACACTAACTGTATGAAATACAGTTTTTTGACTTACAGAAAAGTCAAAGGCTTTTTGATGACACATAGGCTCTTTCACAGAGTAATTTATAAGTCTTCCTGGGTTGAAATGAAAATATCTTTGTGTTTGAAGTCATTCAAAAATAATGAAAATTATCACTTAAATTTTTAGGTAGTGAAAATTGCCATTACAGAGCTCTATCAATCTCTTCTTAAAGTGGAGAAAGAAGACAGAGAGAAACAGTGATTTTATTCCCCTCCCTAGTGTTGCAATGGCAAAAATAGTTCAAGTTTGGAACTATATACAACCACTTACTGTTTTAATTGGCTGTCATGGTTGGCAATATATTGCATTTGAACAAAAAGTTTGTATAATGAGAATATCCTGGTCGCAAAAGAAGTTGCAGAAAAATAAAGTAGTGAGAAAAGTACTTTGGTTCCTATTTTGGGAAGCCATAAAATGTGCCTAACAACATGTAGTTCAACAGGGCTTCTGAAGTTAAAACATCAAAAACATGTAAGTCTTTTATTTTTAGGTTCTGGTTTTTTATTCATTCATTTTATTATTTTCTTTTTCATTTAAAGAGAAATCATGGTAACCTTCCTGAGCCATGATATATTTGAGAGTTTCTTTCAGTAGCCTTGATGCATTAAAGAAAATTAAGCTCATTGTAAATGCCTTAAAACACCACCATCTCTTTTCATAGTCTATAGTGTTCCACAGTTGTTGGGCTCCTGTTGCAGTTGAAAAGACCGAGAAAAGTCTGTCTTTATTCTTTGCCGATCTTTCTCTTTTCTTTCTCTTCTCTTTCTTCCTTTCTTTTTCTCTCTTTCTTCTTTCTTACTTTCTCTTATTTTCTTCTTTCTTCTCTTTCTTTCTCTTTTTTGAGCACTTTGAGTCTGAATACTCAAATTATTTTTCAACTCTGGAGAGTTTTCTTAACCATATATTTACTTATAGTTTGTATTCTACTTTCTCTGGTCTCTTTGAGTAGCAATCACTAAATACCAGGCACTATTTTAGCTGTTAGAGATTAAAAGATGCCACAGTGAGATGGAAAGGTCCACATTTTCATGGATCTTTAATTTTAGCAAGGAGAAATGAATAAGAAACAAGTAAAAAGAAAAAAAATGGTAAGTTGATAGAAAGTGCTGGTGACAGAAGAGAGAGAGCTGGTCAATTTTAAATAGAGTGATAAGAAAGGACTTCTCTGAAGAGATAACATTTGATTGGAGGCCTGGGGACTCTTCAGATAAATGAGAAACAGAATGTTGAGAGCTTAGCAAATGTAGCAAAAAGTGGTAGGAGCTGAAGTCAAAGAGGTAGGATTGAAAGGTTTTACAAAGTAAAAAGATACAATTTGGCCTATATTTTCAAAATATCTTCTCTTGTTATTATTTCACTAATAATTATAAGAAGTAAGAGTAGAAGCAGAAAATCCAGTTAAAGATCTCATACAGCCCTTCAGGTGAGAGCCAATGGTTGCTTGAACCAGGGTGGTGATAGGCAGAGACAGGGAAGTGGATGGATTTGGGACATATTTTGGAGGTAGAATTGACAATATTTGCTGATAGATTGATTATGATGGTGGAGGAAAGGACTTTTAAAAAATGATTCTTGGTTGTTTGTAGAAAGGCATGGGTAATAGAGACTAGTGGAGGTAAAAGTTTGGGTAAGTGAAGAAACAAGAGTTCTGGAATCTAGGCAAGAGATGGAACAGAGTGATGAGAGAAGATGAAAGTATGACTGATATTGAAAATGTAGTTGGGTTAATGGATTAAAACTCTCAGAGCCCTTAAGGGAATGATGGTATGGGGATTCTACGCTAGGTGAACTGGAAGAATTAGCGGTGATCATTAGAAGAAAGGTTACTTGTTACTGTGAGTTTGAATGTGGGCCACTTGTTGCTGAAACAAAATCAATGATATAACTATCTGCTTATGAAAGAAATGATCACTGGAGTTCGGAAGGTCGAAGGACTGAGAGGCCAGAGGAATTATCCAAATGAGCGTTGGTGCCATCAGGAATGGTTGTGAAAGTACAGGTAAAGAGGAAGTCACTGTGCCTTTTGCAAAAAATATATGGATGACATATAAGTGAGGGTGGGAAATGGCAGAGTCTCAGAGCCTGACTTTCCAGGAGGCTGAGATTTGTTGGGGGAGAAAAAAAGACCAAAAATGGTTTGAAAATATCAAAGAGAAACAAAGAGAACCTTGACTCATCTTTACAAACTGGTTGACACAGTGAATAAAATAAAAAGCAACTTTGACATAAGAAAGTTGCAAAGAAAGTGTCACTCTTGCAAAATAACAACAACTACAAAAAATAGAAACATAGACCAATGGTACAGAACAGAGAACTCAGAAATAAGACCACCTGCCTACAACTATCTATTCTCTGACAAACCTGACAAGAACAAGCAAAGGGGAAAGCTCAACATCACTGATCATTTGAGAAATGCAAATCAAAACCACAATGCAATACATCTCACACCAGTCAGAATGGCTGTTACAAAGAAGTAAAAAAGGAACAGTTGCTGATAAGGTTGGGAAGTAAAAGGAATAGTTTATGATATGGTTTAACTGTGTCATTACCCAAATCTCAACTTGAATTGTATCTCCCCAAATTCCCATGCATTGTGGGAGGGGCCGGGGAGGTAACTGAATCACGGGGGCTGGTCTTTTCTGTACTATTCTCATGATAGTGAGTAAGTCTCATGAGATCAGATGGGTTTTTCAGAAGTTTTGGCTTTTGCTTCTTTCTCATTTTCTCTTGCTGCCACCAAGTAAGAAATGCCTTTCACCTCCAGCCATGATTCTGAGGCTTCCCCAGCCATGTAGAACTAGAAGTCCAATTAAACCTCTTTTTCTTCTGAGTCTCAGGTATGTCTTTATCAGCAGTGTGAAAATAGACTAATACAACTTATACTCTGCTGGTGGGAATGTAGATTAATTCAATCACTGTGGAAAGCAGTTTGGACAGTCTTCAAAAAATTGCAAATAGAACTACCATTCAATCTAGCAATTCCAGTACTGAATGTATACCCAAAGGAGTATTAATTTTTCCCCCATAAAGCACTATTCTCAATAGCAAAGACATGAAACCAAGCTAAATTTCCATCAATGATAGCTTGGATAAAGAAAATGTGGTACATATACACCATGAAATACTATGCAGCCATAAAAAAGAATGAGTTCATGTCCTTTGCAGGGACATGGATGGAGCTGGAGGCCATTATCCTCAGCAAACTAATGCAGGACCAGAAAACCAAATATGTGTTCTCACTCATACGTGGGAACTAAAGGATCATGGACACACAGAGGGGAACAACACACACTGAGGCCTATCAGAGGGTGGAGGGTGGGATGAGGAAGAGGAAAAGGAAAAATAACTAATGGGTTATCATCCAGACTTAATATCTGGATGATAAAATAATTGGTATAACAAACCCCCATAACACAAGTTTACCTATAAAACAAAACTGCACATGTAACCCTGAACTTAAAATAAAAGTTAAAAGAAATACAATAAACAGATGCCTGCCCTGCCTATTGAAAATAAAAAAAGTGTCACTCTCAGGACATATTTCAGTAAAGACTAAATATAGGGAAGATGCTGGTGACAGAGCATGAATTCCAGAGGGCATAGTGAGAAGATCTGGGAGGACTTGGGCTTGAGCCAATGTTTTCCACTTTATCCGAATACCATCTTTTTCTGTTTCTATTAATTTGAAGTTTGATCTTCACATCAAATGTTTAAATTTCTATGGCATTAATTCTTCTTTTTATTCATTGCAAAGTATCTTTGAATCCTGCTCTTGTATGTGTTATAGTGCATTAAAATGGAGACCAGACCTGAAGAATCTCTGAGCAGACAGAACTACTTAGGCTTCCTAAGTGACCCCAACCTTGCTTAATCTGCAAATATAAATGATACTTAACTCCAGCTATTTCTTATAAATGCCTATATTAATGGAAAATAGAACTTAAGCTAAACCAATCAGAAGTAGCCAACAAATTTATATTATATAATTAGGATTTTCTAATGGGATACACCAAATAAGATACTGTATAATAGCAATCAATCAAATATGTCTTTATTTTGCTTCTATACTTATACCATAAATAACTGTCCCTAACAATATGTCATCAGAACTGATTTGTCACCAAAATCCTTTAAGTCTGATGTTCCCCAATTCATGAATTAGTTCTTACTCAAATAAGTTCTTTAAAATGTTACTGTGTCTTAGAATTTTTTAAACATTTACTTTTACTCTTTGATACAATCTTTTTCATTTGATTCTGCTTTTCTCTCGTTTTGACAGTTTTACTTCTTAAAGGTGTCTGTTTTTATCCACAGGTTATGTCTTCTGGAATAGCATAAAGATTTTTAAATATTTTAATCATCTTGTGCTTATTGCAGAAGGCTATTTTCAGATATTTGTTTATTTTCTGTATTTCCTCAATGATGTTTATTTTTTTTTAACCTTAATTCTGTAATTTTATTTCCTAAGTGTGAAATGACCAGTCAGGGTTTTGGTCATGCTCAGTTTTTGTTTCCAATAGCCCTTATGTCAGAAAACATAAAAGGCCAAGGTACACTCTTAGCGGACCTTGGATAGTCCCTGTGCAAACGGTGACTCCCTCCAGACGTGAGAGACACATGACTTAGCAAGGTGCTAAGACCTCAGTACAATACGAAGGGATTCTAATTAGTTAAGCTATGCATACTGGGAGATGGGTAATTCAGAAAGATACTATCAACTCACTAAAGAAAGTTGTTGTTCCCAGTTCTGCCTCGTTGACCAAAGCCTTGCTCATTTCATTTCATTTTTTCATGCAAGAAATCTTTATTTTTAAGGAGTTTAATTTGTATAGTTTCTCATGTGCAGATTAAGGGTATGTGACATACGCAGTTTCTAAATAATTGTATTCTCTGTTGGGACTACTCAGCCCTCAAAATGTCCAGGGCAGTAGGTGTTGAAATTTATGGTAAACGTATTTTGGTAAATGCTGCAAACTGTGCAGCTTGCTGTCCCCATAATCCTGTTTAAAATGCATATTAGCATAATAAAAATTATGAGAAATCTTATTAAGAAAATTGCTTTTTAAAAATAACTTTCTTTGAGTCATTTGAACACAAGATCCTGTATCTTACTCATTTTTGTGCATTACCTGATATCTATGGTAGTTATTTGGAACATGAGTACTTGGGAAAATACTAACTCAGCCAATTCCCTGTATCCAAAAGGCTTTCCCTTTTGGCATCTATGTTAAAATGGGCTTTCACTTAGGCTCATTTTCTGGAGCCCTGAAAGATTGAAGCAAAGGAAAGAAGTACATAAATAACTTCAATTCCTAGAATGCCCCCATATTTGAGAACTTTTCCTCTTTCTGCTAAGTCTGCTTTGCGCTGTAAGAAACATTATTCCCATTAAGCAATGTGCCAATTCCAATGTACTCCCCACCAAGTTCAATAAAGTTGTTTTATTGTTTTGGTTTGTTTTTTCAAGAATTTCTGCCTCTCAATGGCATAGGAAAAGAAGATGGATTGGAGGAAGGAAGATGGATATACTAGCTGCCTTAAACAAGTGGCCACAAGGTAAAATTATAGAGGTCTTTCCTTCTAGTTTATCCAAACCCAAGTCCAAAAGAATGAGAGAAGCTTACAGGATCTTTCAATATATTTGAAGGCAATAATAGATTTACTGGCATTATATCACAGTTTCTACTGATTGGGCTTTCTAATCCATTTCTCTCTTTTTTTTTCCCTTAATTTAGTGGAAATGGTGCCTTGATTCTGTGAGTAAATGAATAATCACTCCCACTTTATATAGTGATCTCTTTTCAAATTGTGTGTGTGTGTGTGTGTGTGTGTGTGTGTGTGTGTGTGTGGTGTAACTTCCTAAGTATTTCAGAGAAACATTAGCTGCCTGCCAAACAAATATCAAACTGCAATTCTCTTGAAGTTTCCATAAAACATTTTTAAAATTAAGCTAAAATGTCAATGAGTTATAACAGGAAAGAAAAATACCTTCTCTCTCTAATTACATTTTGGAATCATTAAACATTTTGCAATTTGTTTTTAAGAATTACCTTTTTCCACTGGATTTTCTAAGAATTAATGAGAAAAAACTGTGACATTCTTTTGGTGACTATTATTAAAAACTAATAGGGACTGTGTTTTGGTGTACTCCTGTCTTCCTCTGAGTTCTCTAGGGATTCAAGTGGAGAGCTGGATAAAGTGCACAGAAATAACTGAGCTTTGTTTTCAGGCACATCCGGAGAAGTTTTTCTTTTTTTTTTAATATTTACACTTAATTCATGTAACATGAGAATGTCACATTCACTCCCCTTCTACCTGCATCTCACCTGTCTGTGGCCTCAAGTGAGAGAAAAACACTTCCCTTTTTTTCAAAGCAAAAACTACCATGACCATAGATTGTTTATTCTATGCCAGTTAAATGATGCATTTGTGTAAATAGAAGATTTTTCTGGGGAATATGTAGGAGAAAAAGCAAGCTAATCAGAAATAGTATTGTTGCTTTTAGTACACTTTCTTTAATAAAACATTGTTTAGCATTCATATTATCGGCAGTTATTTGCTTAGAAAAATTTTCTAAATCCTACATGAAAGCAATGAGAAGAATATAGATGTGAAGAATATAAAATAACCTGTATTATAACCTACCTATCTCTCAACTTTCACTTTCTTTTTTTTTTTTTTTTTTCTTGAGACAGAGTCTTGCTCTGTCACCCAGGCTAGAGTGCAGTGGCATGATATTGGCTCACTGCAGCCTCCACTTCCTGGGTTCCAGCTATTCTCCTGCCTCAGCCTCCTGGGTAGCTGGGATTATAGGCACATGCCACCATGCCCAGCTAATTTTTTTTATTTTTAGTAGAGACAGGGTTTCACAATGTTCCCAGGCTGGTCTCGAACTCCTGACCTCAGGTGATCTGCCTGCATTGGCCTCCCAAAGTGCTAAAATTATAGGCATGAGCCACTACACCCAGCCTAGAACCTGTAACTTCCAACCAGTAAACCAAAAATAAAATTCTAAGCTCCCCACAACCATTCGAATGAACCCCTCCTCTTGGCCAAGGCATTCTGAAGTTAACCTGAAAAACTCGTTCAGGTCATGAAAGGAGGGTCAGACATGACCCATTTATACCCTCCTCCCTTTTGGAGTTCATGAAAAGCTGACCAACATTAATACTGACCTTAATTTTGAAGAGAAACATTTACAATCTATTATCTCTGAAGCCTGTGATTTGGAGGCTTCAGATGCATGATAAAACTTTGGTCTCCATATCCATTTACCATCACAGACATTCCTTTCTATTGATTCCAGGTCTTCAATAACAGCTTAGCTCAACCATTTGCCAGCGAGAAAACTGTTTAAATCTATGTGCAACCTGGAACCCCTGCTTCAAGTTGTCCTGGACTTCCAGACCAAACCAATGTACAGCTTACATGATTGATGTCTCATGTTTTCTTAAACTGTATCAAACTAGGTTGTGCCCCAACCACCTTAGGCACATGTTCTTAGGGTTTCCTAAGGGCTGTGTCATGGGCCATGGTAACTCATATTTGGCTCAGAATAAATCTCTTCAAATATTTTACAGTTTGACTTTTTGTTGACCAATAAAATGTGGCAAAGGTGAAAGGATTTTCAGGAGGCAATTAAGGTCTCGAATCAATTGACTCTGAGGCAATCTATAGATGCTGAAGATTTCAGTCCTACAACCTCTGATATGGTTTGGCTGTGTCCGCATCCCAAATCTCGCCTTGACTTCTTATCCCCATTAACCGCATAATCTCCACGTGTCAAGTGGGAGACCTGGTGGAGGTTGTTGAATCATGATGGCAGTTTCTCCCTTGCTGTTCTCCTGATAGTGAGTTCTCACGAGATCTGATGGTTTTGTTAGTTTGGTAGTTGCTCCTTGCGTTCATTCTTTCTCTTACCACCTTGTGAAGAAGATGTCTTCTGCCAAGATTCTAAGTTTCCTGAGGCCTGCCCCCAGCCACGCATAACTGTGAGTCAATTAAACTTCGTTCCTTTGTAAATTACCCAGTCTTAGGTAGTATCTTTATAGCAGGGTGAAAACAAACTAATACGACTTCCAAAAACTAAAGTTTGCCAATAACTTAAGTAAGCTTCAAAGAGGACTCTGAGCTCAGGAAGAAAATGACGCCTGGCCAATACCTTATTTTTAGCCTAATAGGACCCTGAGCCAGAAGGTCTTGGTAAACCAATGTGCATTGTTTTAAGCCACTATGTTTATGGTAACTTGTTATATATGCCCCTATTTTACGATAAAGAAACTAAAGAAATAACCTGCAGTCTATTGTTGCTAGTTCGTTGGGGAAAAAACCATGATTCAATCCCAGGTATCCTGAATCCAGAGCTGCATGGATAGTCACTTTACTGTTACTTATTGGAAAACTGGTTGAGGACTCACAGGCAACATCAGTAGCAATATGAAACATACAACACTGAATGTATAATGCATATTTAAAATTTTGATATCAAATAGTAAAGCCTCCATAGGAAATTATTTTGAGGAATAAGAGGTCATCTAAAAATCCAATTTGAGCACTATAATCAAGGTTTTCCTGATTGCAAATTATTGTGACTTAGAATATTCTGTAAATTACCTGTTGCTAATTAAATCATATTCTTAGACCTTCAGTTTCTCAAAATACTTTAACTTTCTACATATAGAATCTCATTTGGACGTTTTAATAAAATTAGTTCATGCTTTTGTTTAAAACTATGTTTTATATAATGAAATAAAATTTATGTTTTAAAATAGAAATATTTGTGGCAAAAACTTCAAGGCAAGAAACAAAGAGGTTTCTTTGGGAATGAGTTAGCTACCACTGCAATATTTTTGAATGGTAAAGTTTTCAAAGGAAGTTGAGTTTCACAAAGGATTGTTCTTGACATTTAACATTCCCTCATATTAAAAATTGAAAGACTCAGTTTTATGTCCTTTGATACATTACTGAAAGTCTTAGTTGATTAAAATTAAATGATTTTAAAATGATAGGCTGTGAGAAATTTTACTTCCACTATAAAATGCTTTCTTGTGAGAGTTTAATATCTAAGTAACGTTTCTGTGTTGTGGTTAATTAAAGCAAGGCATTTTGATTTATATGTGATATTTATGGTTAGTAAATTTTACTTAAAAATCCAACTGATGTTTTAGCCACTGGACTTTAGAATTCGAATGATGAGGACTGGACTTTAGAATTCGAATGATGAGGACTGGACTTTAGAATTAGAATGATGAGGGGACTTTAGAATTAGAATGATGAGGATGATAAACCCCGTAACATGACAAGTAACTCCAAACTTCTGGTACAAATGTCTTAATATAATTCACATGTGTTTAAAGCCATAATCTATTTTTGGTTAACTACTCACTTACTACACTTTTGATAAACTTCTAACCTCAGTTCCATTTGCAATAAAATTCTGATTAAAAATTTTTGGGATACCTTGTTTTCTATATAAATGAAGTGATTGTTACAGACAAGCCACCGAATGTACTGTAGTAATAAGACAGTAATTCAAACGCTTAGGCAACCTTTAGCAATACTATGGAAACCCAACTGAGATGTCTGAGACATCTCTTCAGACATCAGTAGTAGGAGGAAATTTGATGATAAAGAGTGTTTTTTTCCTGGTCTCCTGTTTATTGAATTCATAACCAAGCCCTTTTTGAATATCCACTCTTTGCATCTCACTGTATTTGGCTTCATTGGGCATAGACTCATTGGATGGGTAAAGTGCATAAACTAGTATCTACATTAGTTTATGGCAGGAAGATTCTATCATATTTACACATAATAAATTATTCTCCTGAATTGTAAAATGTTGATTAACGATGGTTCACATCAAGGTTTCCACCCACCTTCACTCTTCTTTTTCCCCCTCAACTTTTCTTACACCATTTTACCTACTCATTTATCCCCACCACTAATATTGAAAAAAAAGTCTTTCTACTCCCAGGGAACTAGGTTACGCATGAATAATTAAGAAACAAATCTTGAAGTTGAATTAATGGTGAGGAGTTTTCTCCAGTACATTAAGTGAGAAAAACAGTAAAAAAACAATGAAGCCTCTTAATATGCTGGTCACAAGAAGGCTTTCTGATGAATAACTCAATGTAAGATTAATATGAACAATGAATTACTTCTTTTTTACTTTCATGTTCAATTGTGGCAAGCCATAGGCCACTGAAATCTTTGATCCATTTCATTTTTATCTATGAAACAGGGTCACGGCTTTGACTTTTTTTAATTCATTTTTTTAATGCCATGGAGATGTTGCTGTGGATGATAACTTGGACTCCAGCCAGGTCTTTCTCATTTAATGCTCTCCGTCAATCAATATAAAGGCTCCAAGTGAAAAATGACATAATACCATTTTAAAACAAAGTGAAGCACATTTACAAAGCCAAATACAGACATAAAGTAGGCTCATGCAAAAGTAGGTTTTCATTTTTAAATAAGTGATTTGCACAACTGTATTATCAAATGAGGTTGCCTTTACATGAGAGGTTAGCCTGGAACATAAATGGCATGCAAAAATCTTGTTGAGGTATAGTTTTTTCATGTAATATTTCTTTTTAAATAATATTAAAACCCTAAAGATTTGAGGGAGATACCAGAATTTACACTATTATCTCTGAAGTAGATTTCAGTTTTAAATTGCTGGAAACCAAAAAAATAAAAAGCCTTTATTTTAAGCAAATTTACTGTATTTGCCTATAGATGTCTGTGTTTCTTCTATTATTCATCAGTAGCATGAAATTATGTTCCATTTATTTTATGATTTATCATTTCTGTATCATTCCTGTGTTCATTTTAATTTGAATAATAAATTAAGTTGCTAAGTCATAGGAAGCTCAGTGTTCTATGCCAAGGATTCACCAAATAGTGCTTCTCTCTCAAGGCTGCCTCCTTTACATGGCTGCCTCATGTTTTTACAATGGTTCTCAAATACTGGTGTGCAGTAAAGTTACCCAGAGAGCCTGTTAAAAATGCGGACTTTGGGGCTCACCCCCAGAGAACTGCTTAAATAGGTCTGGGTAGGACTCAGTAATTTGCATTTATAACGTATTTGTAGATGCTGTTGATTTGACATAAAAATGAGAACTATTGCTATATTAACTTCACTGCATTGCTACAAGGTAATAGCTTTAAAAGTTTTACTCAACAGTACAATCGAGTCTTTCTGACAACTCAAATCTGTTTTTAAAATATTTTTCCTATATGATGTAGAATTACCCTAATAATAATACAAACTAATATTATTTAAAAAGTACCACCTTCTATGTATATTTATCGCAGCACAAATTCACAATTGCAAAGATGTGGAACCAACTTAAGTGCCTATCAGCTAATGAATGGATAAAGAAAATGTGGCATATATACACCATAGAATACCACTCAGCAATTAAAAGGAATGAAATTATGTCTTTTGCAGCAACTTGGTTGCAGCTGGAGGCTACTATTCTAAGTGAAGTAACACAGGAGTGGAAAATTTTAAAAAAAACTTAAGTTCTCACAAGTGAGAGAGAAGCTATGAGCAAGAAAAGGCATGCAGAGTGTTATAATGGACTTTAGAGACTCAGGAGATAGAGGGAGGCTAGGGATTAAAAAAAAGTACACATTTGGTACAACACACACTACCCTTATGGGTACACCAAAATCTCAGAATTCACCGCTGTATAATTTATCCATGCAACCAAAAACCACTGATACCCCAAAAGCTTTTGAAATTTTTAAAAATAAAAATTATGTACCACGTAGACATATATGTATTCATTTAACTGTAAGAATTCTATAAGGCTCATACTATTAGGTTACTTGACAGATGAGAAAAGTGTATCAGAGAATTTGGGGTCACACAGTTAAGAGATGGTAGGTTGGGGGTTTGAATCTGGTTATTAACTGCAGAGCTCCTTCTTTTAACTACTACACTATTGGTATGGGCTAAATGTCTCCTTAAAATCCATTCAAATATTGGAGCCTTAATCTCAAATGTGACTATATTTGGAGACAGGGCTTTGGGGAGGTAATTAAGATTAAATGAGGTCAGCAGGGTGGAGTACTAATCTAATAGAATGGGTGGCCCTTTTAAGAAGGTGGAGGGAGAGAAGAGATCTAACTGTCCCCATGTACATCTAGGATAGACTATGTGGATACACAGCAAGGAAGCAGAAAATCCCACCTTGCTGGCACTCTCATCGCAAACTTTCAGCCTCCAGAACTTCGGGAAAAAAATAAATTTCTGTTGTTTAAGTCACTGAGTCTATGGTAGTTTGTTATGCGAGTCTAAGCAGAGTGAAACAACTGTTTTATCCTAAACTATATATTATAATGTAATCTATCATACAAATTATATTTTTGGAAATCTTCTTGAATGAAATTAGTCTACTAATTTCTATATATTTATCTTCAATTAAGTAATGGCAAAGGGCATACAAAATTCTCATTTATAATAAAAGATTAGGCCAACATCTTTGGTTTCCTGAGCTCCTCAGAGTATGGGAACATCTGTGTAATTAAGGCATTAAAGATAACTTTAATCTGCTACTAAGAGAAAGAGTGATGAGAAGATATTATTAGATTTGTTTTCTCTCTGTTACATTGCTTTACTGTGGATTTGATTGCCATTTCTGCTGTCATTTAAATTGCACTTTTCGGATGACATAGAAATGTTTAGTTGTTTAATGGATTTTTGAGCTTCAAAATGATGCCTTGGTTTAGGCAAATTTATTCAGACTATTTAAAACTTTAAATGCGCATTAGGCTGCTGAGAATTAGGAAAACGTTCCCAGAGAAAACAGATCAGGGTATTGAAATAGCAGATAATTTGTAGGTTTCCTACACTTATCTGAGTAGCAAGAGGAGAAACTGACAATGTTTGTTAAATAAATATAGAAACTACTTAATGACAATACAAATTAAGTACCTGGAAACAACATTAACAAGAAATTTTAGTGGCTACTCATACTACTGTTTAAGGATTAAAATATATTTTTCATTGAAGTGTATCATATCTGTATTGATATATATAAATTTAAGTACTATATGTAAGATCAATGAATTTTACACCCAGAGAATACACTGATTGCTAAAGATCAGTTTTGCTTGTATTTGAACTTCACATATGTGTTCTTGCGTGTGACTTTTGTTCAACATTATGTCTCTGAGATTCATCCACGTTGTTAATGCAGCAGTTGTTCATTTTTTTTTAATTTCTCTGTAATTTTTGGTTGTATAAATATGCCACACTTTATCCATTTATTTCTAGATGGCTATTTTCAATGTTGGAATTTTATGAATGAAACTGAATATTTTTGAACGTGCTTTTTATAGGACATAGATTCATTTCTTTTGAGTACATCTTTAGCTGTAAAGTTTTTTAGTTATATAGCAGGCATATGTTTAACTTGATTACATACTGCCAGTTTTCTAAAGTGGTTATAAACAATTTATGGTCCCACCAGTAATGTTATGAGCATTCCAAATATTTTGTGTATTTACCAACACTTGGTTTTGTCAGTTTTTGCCATTCTGGTTGGTGTGTGACAGTACTTCACTGATTCAATTTGCATTTTTTTTTTTTTTTGACTAACGATGTTGAGTATCTTTCCATGTTTACAGCCAATTTGCGTATCTATCTTTCCCCTTTTGTGAGAAATACTTTGCCCTATGCTGACATTCGCTGACTCCTCTAGGACTGGACATCTTCAAAGTAGATTATTTTCTGTTCTTGTGGGACCTGCTCCTCTCCCTTTCAGGTTTTCAACATCCACACAGATCTAAAGATTTCTAAACTTAAATGTACATAGGAATTCCTTGGAGTAGAAGGGAATTTTATTGAAATACCGTGTCCTATTCATACACCCAATTAATAAGAATCTTTAGGAAGAGATTCACAAACTTTCCTAATGATTCTGAATATAGATGTTTTACAAACTAACTTTACATATATTAGTCTCTGTTTTACATAGTATTTCTTAAAATTTTAAAGTCGATCATGATATGTTTATATCTATATATCCAATTGTTATTTATACCTCTAGTATTTGAATTCTTACTTTCCTTGACAGAAAGATTGTTTGTTACATTGGTTGATTCTATTACCGTACTCTTTAAAACTAATTGCTAATTTCTATGTATTTCATTATTCCATGTATTTTGAGTGTTGCCACACATAGTTCTACCTGTGGGAGATATAGTAATAAATAAGACAGAGAAGTAGGTCCCTGTCCCCATAAAGGTTATAATCTATAGCTACCCTCTTTGGTTTATTTTACAGTTGTTTTCTCTCTACTGTTTGCATTCAAGATTATGTTAAATTGAAGATTATGTTAAATGCATAGTGAATGCATTCTCTCCATTTGTTCTCTAATGAAAATTCTTGAGACTACAGTTTTTCTAATGAGTACTATTTCAGCCATAATACAGATGTAGATTTATGTGCATTGTTCATCAACTATGATTTCAGCTCACTTTCAGTTTACATGAGTGTTTTAACTTTCTAAGGTGTTAGATATTGGTGTCATTTTTTTATTGAGGTCTAGCTCTATACTGAGGGAAGTGCATTAATATTTTTCACTCTATAACTTCATCTGGCTCTCTTTCTAAGATTTAGGTTAGAAGTACCAATATGAAGTATTAGGAGTAATATTTGTGAATTCTATGTATTAAGATAAATAATATCATCATTATATATTATTTGAGGACTAAATATTTTACCAATATAAAATGTTTCTTTTCATCTTTTTAAATGCTTCTTAAAATTCAACTTGCCTAAAGGCCTGATGTTTACATTTTCATGTGTTCTTTTTGTTTGTTTGCTTACCATATGCCTGGTAAACATAGGTTTATCCTTTCATTTGCAACTTTTCCATGTCATCTTATTTTCATTTTTTCTATTGTAAGCAAACAATAGCTGAATGTTCTTTTTTCATCCATAAGGAAGTGTTTGTCTTTCATTGGAAAAATTCAATGATTCACATTTTCTGTGGTTAATTAACATGGTCTTTTCTCCTCCCTTCTTGCCTTCCTTTACACGTCTTATGCCTGTTATTTCCTTTTAGTTATTTCCCTTTTTTACAGTACATGGGTTATTTTAACATAAATTCCACATAATACACCTTAAAGTTTGGGAAGTTGTGGCCCCAAAACTATGGTTCCTGGTGGCATTATCACTTAAGAAATTGTTAGATATGAAAATTGTGGAACCTCATGACAGACCTACTGAATCAGAAACTCTGAGGTGGAGCCCAACCGTCTGTGTTTTAATAAGCCCTTCTGGTGATTCTAATGCATGCTCAAGTTTAGGAACCACTGATCTAAAGGATTCTCTAGAAGGTGGCTATGGATTTTCTGATAGCATGTTCAGGTGGACAACAAGTCTGATTGTTGCCTCATCATCACCTTTATCAAGGAATTAGAAAAAAAATGTTGCTACGGAAACTGAGCACAGTAGATTTTTCTGCTTAAGCTACCCGATTTTATCCTCATATTTTTGATGCTCTAACTTTTGGTAGAGGCCATATCCTGTTTCTTTTTCTGGTCTGTAGTGGGTTCAATTCTGTCCCATAAAAATTTAGATTTCTTCAAGTTCTAATTTCTAGTACCTATAAATGTAACCTTATTTGGAAATAGGCTCTTCTTAGATGTAATCAGGTTAAGAAGATGTCATATTAAAGTGGGCCCTATATGCAATGAATGTATGAATGTTGGTATCCTTATATGAAGAACAGAGGGCACAAAGATACACAGAGAAGAAGGCCATACAACCATAGTGGGAGCCACCAGACGCTAGAAGGAGGCAGGAAAGATTCTTCCCTTGAGTCTTCAGAAGGACAGCCCTGCCACACATCTTGATTTTTTTTTTACTTCTACCTCTGTAACTCAGAATAAATTTATATCATGTTAGGTCACCAAGTTTTCAGTGTTTCGTTATGACGGCCCTGAAAAACAAATACAGACCCTAATATCCGTTGCGAAATCTGCCTCCCCATTTCTCATTTAACCAAAGTCAAATAGGATGCTGGGTAAAATTCTAGTTATGGTACATTAATGTCCAGATAAGTCATCAAAAACAAGGCCATTCGGCTATCTCCTGAAGATACTCTAAAATGGCAAAGATCATTTCCCCAGCTCCAATGAAAACATCTGTTTCCTTTCCCCATTGCTGAGACCTTTTTGATTCCTTCCATTCTTTCCTTGCTTCCTCCACAAATACTCCCCCACCTATGTCCCAGTTCCCTGACTGCCATCTTTCCCCTATTCTCTTTAGAAATGAAAACCTTGAAGCCTCTGGCACAGCCATGATTTTGTTGACCCTTGTGTAGGATGCAGGAGGGGGTGAGAGTGTTTACAGTCTGGAGGGCAGGGAAAATGAAGGTCAACAATGTCAGCTTGGCCCTGGATGGTAGCTTGCCTTTCTTTCTTGAGGACTCTAAATATTTTTATTTAAAAAATTAAAGCATCTTACACACTTGAGTTAACTCTGTCAGCATTTCCATAGCTTCTTGAAATTAATTATGGTAAAGAGAGTTGTCTGTTTCTCTTCCAAACTTCATATTACATTAAAAATACTCATTCTTTTTGGTCGTTTTCTTGTCTATAAATGGGATGAAGATAGCTTATCTTGCCACAGTAGTCATTTATGATAATTAAAATATATAGATTCAATGAAGGACATTTTAAGTATGTAAAAGTGAAAAGCAGAAAAATTATTTACGCATAATCTCACTTACCTTGAAGTAAACAGTGTTGTGCCCATAGAATATGTTATTTAGACCCTTCAAAAACATTGATGCCTATATAATATTTTCTTACCTAGCTGGCTATACCATACTTTACATCACTGAGAAAATAAAAGCTATCATACAGGAGTAAGACTTTAAACTTGTTTCCTGCTTTCAACTTAATCACTGACTCTTGTCCTGTTTCTTTTTTTTTTGTTTTGCACCAAAGGGGTTGTAGGAGTTATAATCTTCTTCCAAGTTTTACCTAAATTGATCTTCCAAACATAGTATTTTTTCCCGTAAACTTAGGGTACTTCTTAATCACTTGTAGCCTTTCGAGTTTCCCATAATTTCCTCATCAGTCATTGTTCTCAAAAGAGCTTTGCTATTATTTTGTATGTGAGTTTGACATTTCTTTTTCTTTTAAATATAGAAAACCTAAGTTTATTTGTTAAATTATAAAAACAAAACAATTTCCATTTGAAGTACTTTGAGGACATCATCCCAGATTCACTTGTTCTGTTACAATCTAAAAGGTTGGAAATGAAAGGATATCACCTAAGAGGTTATAACTGCAAGCTGGTAAGGCATGGCGAAAGGAGCTCTCTCTTTGCCACTCAGTCTACCTATGCCTCCAAGCTCCTGTGCCTTTTTACCACATAGGTCTGCTAGCTTACAGAAGATGCATACAGTGAAGGCAGGAATTATAGACCTACTCCGAGGGTACTCAGACATAGAAAGTTTTACATAAATAATAAACTACAAATACCCTCTTGGTTAAGTTAATTCATCAAGTTAATAGAGGTCAGAGTATCTATCTTCTGCTGGTGACAATTTGTTGTCTCAGTATAGTCTGTCTCGAAAAGAACTGATTCAACTTGGGTTTTGGAAAAGGAAAAAGACTTTCATCAACTTCACTCCAGAGTGGAAGAAGTACCAAGTTCTCTCCTACAGTTAGGAGCAGAATCTTAAACTTGTATAAATCGTTTTCAGTGATCAACATCTGTATCTTCATAATCTCTTATGAAATCATCTCTCCAAACCCCAGCTACATTATACTGGCTGCTAGTAGAGTGAGAAAGCATTTCTTCTAATCTTTCCAGTGTAGCTTGGTCTTCTGCTGTTAGATAGGATAATTCTCCTTCATAGGTGTAAAATGTTAGGATGTCATCTTGTCCTTGTTCATGTGCTTCCACATCATATTCTCCATTGTAGTTATTTGAATCCTCATCCTCAGGATCTGGATGCAAGGCCTGGTATTTACACATTGCAGTGAACATTGCTTCCAATGGTGATTTAACACTAGATACAAATCTAAATTCAGTAATAGGTTCAACATCATCATCACTGTCTTCCTCTTCTTCATCAGAAACAGATTCTTAGGATTTTTCTAGTTTGTCATTCCCCATAACATACAAATGCTCTCATAATCACTTTGGTCTTTGGCAATGCATGTAAGCTAATGGTGGGATATTTCAGTGGGAATCCTAATCCAGAGCCATCTAACCAAGACAGTGGCTCTCAGTGAGGTAAAGGGTGCCGGTGCCCAGGCACTTCCACTTTGGCACATTTTCGGTGTCTGGCTGCTGCTGCCACAGGTGCCCCTCCTCTGACCCAGGTGGTGGGAAACTTTTTTAACAGTTATTTTTTAATGTAACACAATGTTACCATTACACCTCCAAAACTCCAACTCACGTCAACAGAAAGCTCATTATAGGAAAATCCAATGGTTACTTTTATAACTTATCTGGTTTTGTTTTACTGCAGCATTTGAAAGAGTTTACTATGACCTTTGTCTTCAAATATTTTTCCCCCTTGGCTTCTATGGACAGCTGTCTCAAAGTATTCCTATGACCTTTGTGTTGTCCTCCCAATCTAGACCCTCCATTTTCTTTGCTGACTTTGTGTATTGGTATTTGTAGGACTTCAGTTGTGCATATTTGTTTAGTTTCATTTGACATATTATCTTAATTTCTATGAAATATTAACATATTTGTTAACATAAATATTAAAATAAATAAATGTTAATATTTCTATGAAATATGTTAATATTACATCTAAGTTAAGCCTTTTCATTTGTGATATGGATTATTGAAACAATTCTCATCAGTCTTTCTTTCTCTAGTCTTATCTTCTTCCAATTAATCATCAGTATTGCTGTACAAGTAATAATTACATGTAATTAGACAACCAAATTACTCCCATGCCTAAAAACTTTTAATGGACTGTATGTTCTCTCTAGGATAAAAATCAAATGCCCTCATGGATCTCTCTCTCTAGCCTTTACCTTTCATCTTCATCTAGTCCCCAATTTGAACTCATTAACCATGCACCATAATGCCTAGGACATCTTTTTAAAAACTTATTTTTCCTCGAAAGTTCCCCATAATCTATCATGGCTCTGATGAAATCTTATATAACCCTATTTCTACATCCAAAGTATAGGTTAGCTATTTCTTCAGTGAGTTCATATGGCTACCCATTCATAATCATCCTAACATTTTATGTACCATATTACAGTTGACAATTTACAACTCTATATTGCCGACTAGACCATAAATTACACTTCCCAGCCTCTGGTAACCATTATTCTACCTTCTGTCTCCATGAGTTCCATGGTTTGAATTTTTTTTTTTTTGGAGATGGAGTTTCACTCTTGTTACCCAGGCTGGAGTGCAATGGGGCGATCTCGGCTCACCGCAACCTTCACCTCCTGGGTTCAGGCAATTCTCCGGCCTCAGCCTCCTGAGTAGCTGGGATTACAGGCATGCACCACCATGCCCAGCTAATTTTTTGTATTTTTAGTAGAGACGGGGTTTCACCATGTTGACCAGAATGGTCTCAATCTCCTGACCTCGTGATCCACCTGCCTCGGCCTCCCAAAGTGCTGGGATTACAGGCGTGAGCCACCGCGCCCGGCCAGTCTGTGTCTGTTTATATGCCAGTGCCATGCTCTTTTGGTTACTATAGCTGTGTAGTTTTTAAACTCAAGTAGTGTGATTCCTCCAGTTTTGTTCTTTTCGCTCAAGATAGCTGTGACTATTCTGGGTCTTTTGTAATTCCATAAAAATTACAGGATTTTTTTTTTCTATTTCTATGAAGAATGTCATTGTATTTTGATGGGGACTGAACTGAATCTGTAGACTGCTTGGGTAGTATGAAAATTTTGACAACATTGTTATTCCAATCCATGAACATGAAGTACCTTTCCATTGCACTATGTCCTCTTTAGCTTCTTGCATGAATATTTTAGAATTTTCGTTAGATCTTTCACTTCTTTGGTTAATTTTCAGGTATTTAACTTGCTTTGTAGCTACTGTAAATGAGATTACTTTTTAAATTTGTTTTTAGAATTATTTGCTTTTGGCCTATAAAAATGCTCCTGATTTTTCTATGTTGATTTTTGAATACTGCAACTTTACTGAATTTGTTTATCAGTTCTAAGAGTTTTTTGTGAAATTTCTAGTTTTTTTCTTTCCAAATATGAGATTATATTTGCAAAAAAGGATAATTTGACTTCTTCCTTAACAATTTAGATGCCTTTTATTTCTCTTGTCTGCTTGCGCTAGCTAGAACTTTCAGTACTGTGTTGGATAACAGTAGGGATAGTGGGCATCCTTGTCATATTCCAGATCTTCAAGGAAATACTTTCAGTGTTGTTGTTGTTGTTTTTTTCTATTCATGATGATACTTACTGTGGATCTGTCATACATGAAGTTGAAGAATGTTTCTTGTATACCCATTTCTTAGAGTATTCATTGAGAGGGAATGTTAAACTTTATTATTTTTCAGCATCAATTGAAATGATTCTGTAGCTTTTGTCCTTCATTCTGTTGACATATCACATTGATTGATTTGCATTTGTTGAACCATCCATGCATCCTTGGATTAAATCCCAAAGATGTTGATGAATGATCTTTTTAACATTTTGTTGAATTTTGTTTGCTAGTGTTCTGTGAAGATTTTTACGTTAATGTTCATTAGGGATTTTTGTCTTGTAGTTTTTTTTTTTTTCATTTGATTTATCTTTAATTTTGTTATCAGGATAATACTGGCCCTGTAGAATGAGTTTGGAAGCACTCCCTTTTCCTCTATATTTTGGGATAGTTTGAGTGATATTGTATTAGTTCTTTTTAAAATGTTTGGCAAAATTCAGCAGTGAAGCCATTGGATCCCAGGCTTTTCTTTGGAGACCATTTCTTACAGCTTTGATCTCATTATTTGTTATTCATCTGTTTAGGTTTATTATTTCTTCATGGTTCAATGTTGGTAGATGGTATCCTTCTAGGTTTTCCAACTAATTGCCATAGAGTTGCTCATGGTAGCCTCAAATGATCCTTTGAATTTTTATGGTATTGGGTATATTGTCTCCTTTTTCATTTTTGATGTCATTTGAGTCTGTCTAAAAGTTTGTCAAGTTTGTTTTATTCTTTGCCTAAATGTTTGTGAAATTTATCTTTTCAAATAGCATCTTTTTCTTTCATTAATCTTCTGTATTGTTCATTCAAATTTGTTTCTGCTCTAATCTTTACTATGTCTATTCTTCTAAATTTGGATTGAGTTTGTTCTTGCTTTCCTAGTTTTTTTAAGATACCTCATTACTGAGGCAGGAGAATTGCTTGAACCCAGCAGGCAGAGGTTGTAGTGAGCAGAGATCATGCCACTGCGCTCCAGCCTGGTGACAGAGTGAGATGCTGTTTAGAAAAAAAGCTGTATTAGGTTGTTTATGTAAAGTGTATCTTCTTTTCAGATGTAGGTGCTTTTAGCTGTAAACTACCCTCTCAGTGCTGTTTTGCTGTTTCCCATAGGTTTTGATATATTGTGTTTCCATAATCATTAATTTCAAAATATTTTTAAATTTCCTTAATTTTTCTCATTGACCCACTGATCATTCAGGAGCATATTGTTTAACTTTCATGTGTTTGTACAGTTTCCAAAAACTCCTCTTATTACTGATTTGTAGTTTTACTTCCTTGTCATCAGATTTAATTTCAATATTTTAAATGTTTAAGTCTTGTTTTGTGGCTTAACATGTGGTCGATCCTTGATAATGATTCATGTGCTGAGAAGAAAAATGTTTATTCTGCAGGTGTTGGATAAAATGTCCTGTAAATATATATTAGATCCATTTGTTTCATGGTGCAGATTAAGTCCAATGTTTCTTTGTTAATATTTTCTGTCTAGATAACCTGTCCACTGCTGATAGTGGGGTGTTGAAGTCTCCAGCTATTATCATGTTGGAGTCTGTCTCTCTAGCTCAAATAATATTTACTTTGTTTATCTTGGTGCTTCATGTTGGGTGCATATATATTTTAAATTATGTCCTCTTGCTAAATTGACCCTTTATCATTATGTAATGATGTTCTTTATCTAGTCTTCATGTTTGAAGGGTATTGTCACTGGATATACTATTCTCAGGTAGAAGTTTTTTTTGCCATCAGCACTTTAAATATGTCATGTCACTCTGTCCTGGTCTACAAGGTTTCCACTGAATAGTCTGCTGCCAGACATATTGGAGCTTCATTTATAGTTATTTGCTCCTTTTCTTTTGCTACTTCTAGAATTCTTTATCCTTGACCTTTGGGAGTTTGATTATTGAATGACTTGAGGTAGTCTTCTTTGGATTAAATTTGCTGTGTTCTATAACCTTCTTGTATTTGAGTATTGATATCTTTCTCTAGGTTTGAGAAGTTCTCTATTATCCCTTTGAATAAGCTTTCTACCCCTAGTTTTCTTTCTGCCTCTTCTTTAAGGCCAGTAACTCAGATTTACCTTTTAGAGGCTATTTTCTAGACCTTAGATGTGCCACATTCTTTTTTGTTCTGTTTTCTCCTCTGACTGTTTATTTTCAAATAGCCTGTCTTCAGGCTCACTAATTCTTTCTTATACTTGATCGGTTCTGCTACTAAGAGACTTTAATGCATTTTTAGTATGTCAATTATATTTTCAGCTCCAGAATTTCTACTTGATTCTGTTTATTTCCATTTATTTGATTAATTTATCTGGTACATCCTGAATTTCTTCTGTATTATCTTGAATTTCTTTAAGTTTCCTCAAAAAAACTATTTTGAATTCTCTCTTTGAAAGGTGACACATCTGTCTCTCTATTGGTCCCTGGTGCCTTAGGTAAGGTCATGTTTTCCTGGATACTCTGGATGTTTGTGGATGTTCATTGGTGTCTAGGCATTGAAGAGTGAGGTATTTATTATAGTCTTCATAGTCTGGATTTGTACCTGTTCTTCTTGGGAAGCCCTTCCAGGTATTTGAAGGGACTTGAGTGTTTTCATCTCTGTTTTTGGTTACTGTAGCTATATCTGCATTAGAGGGTACCCCAAGCCCAATAATGCTATAGTTCTGGCAGATTCACAAAGGTACTGCCTTGGTGGTCTTAGATAAGATCTGGAAAAATTCTCTGGATTACCAGGCAGAGACTCTAGTTTTCTTCCCTTATTTTCTCTCAAACAAATGGAGTTTATCTCTCCATACAGAGCTGCCTGGAGCTAAGGGATGGTAACACAAGCACCCATGTAGTTACCAATACTGGTACTGCACTGGGTCAGACCTGATGCTAGCACAGCACTGAGTTTTGCCCAAGGCCCACCGTGACCACTACCTGGCTACCACTTATGTTCACTTAAGGCTCTATAATCAGCAGGTGGTAAATCCAGCCAGCCTTGTGTTTTGTTCTTGAAGGTGCCAATTACCCTGCTCCCAGGTGAGTCCAGAGATGCTGTCTGGGAAACAGAACAAGGAGTCAGAAACCATATAAATCTACCTGGTGATCTATTTAACAGTGGCTGAGCTGGCACCCAAGCCACAAGACAAAGTCCTTCCTACTCTTCCCTTCCCTTTCCCAGGCAGAGGAGTCTCTCCCCACGTCTGCCACCACTACAGGCCCAAGGGGAGTACTGCCAGGGTACCACTTATGTTCACTTAGAGCCCAAGCTCTCTTCAGTCAACTTGTGGTAAATTCTGTGATGGCTGGGACTCACTTTTCAAGACAGTGATGTCTGAGACTCACTTTTAGCTCCTTTCTGGCTGAAAGTAGGTCCAGAAATACTGTTCAAAAGTCAAGGGAAGAATCAGGGACTTCAAGGACCTGCTTGGTGCTCTTCCCTACTGTGGCAGAGTTGGTACCTATGCTGCAGGAAAAAGTGCCCTTTACACTTCTCTCTACTTTTCTCAAGTAGCCATCACAGCTGGGACTATGCCGGGTCACACTTGAAGGCAGCATGAGTCAGTTTTATCCAAGGTCCATGGTATGTCCTACCTGCTTACTGCTGCGGATTATTTAGTGTCAGCAGGTGATAAATTGGCTAGGACTGGGTTCTTCCCTTTAAGGAAACAGGTTCTCTGCTGGCCCAGGGTCTGTCTAGAAATGTCATCCAGGAGCTAGGGACTGAAATGGAGACCTCAGGACTCTCTCTGGTGCCCTGCCCTACTGTGATTGAGCTAGTATCCAATTTTCAAGAAAAAGTCCTATTTACTCTTCCTTTTCTTCTCCTCAAGCAGAAGGAAGAGGTCTCTTTTGGAGCTCTCCAATGCCTGGGGTTGGCAGTGAGTGATGCCAGCAATCCTTTAGCTGCCTCTCCTCATGTCTCACTAGGCATGTTTGCCACCACCCCCAAGTCCAGTGGCTCCAAACCTAGCACAACTTGATCTTGGCTAGAATTTTTCTAGAATTTGCGGTCCTTATGGCCTAGATCACCTTCAGGTTTATCTAAGACCCCAGAACACTTTTGCCTATTGTGGTGAGGCTTGCCCAAATTCAAATTCTGACTGCTGAGATGGGGGATTTCCCTCTTGCTAGAGCAGGTCTGAATACTCCTTCCCTAGGTTCCACCTGAGTTTCTTCCACTGCTTCTTTCTGCTGTGCCACAGCAGCCCTGTAATCCAATGCAAGGTCCCACAGTTGCAATCTCTACCTTCCCCAAGTGCACAGACTGGGGCATACGTACCCCTATGACTATAGTCATTCTGAGCTAAAATGCTTTCTCTATAGATTTTCTGAGTCCTAATTTAGCTCCAAGTCTAGCCATTTTATCCAGCCTTCTTGTTTAATGCTTGAATGTCCTCTGTATTAACACTTTGGAATTATTTACCCCTATTTTTTCATAATATGCTTCTAATACTAATATTTAGATTTTTAGAATTGACTTTCACTTTTTCTTCAAATTTGTTTTCATATCTCATTTCATATCTGTATCTTCTGTCCATTCCTAATCTGAGCATGTGGTTTTTTTACTCGAGGTATTTTTTCAGTAAAAATTCTTTAATGACATTTCATCATGTCAATATTTTGTTTTATAGTCTACCTTTGCCTTATAATGGTTGCTTTTGCAGAGATTAATCAACCAAAAAGCTTTCTCAATACTTCAATAGTTTTAATAGGAGCATTTTATAGACTTTCCTATGGTTTTATGGTTATTTTTAAATGATGTTATTTTTTTGTGAACCAGAAATAACTGGCATTTCTACATGGGGTGGGAAAGGTGTGAGCTATTTGTGTGGCTTACATTTTCTTTTTCTAGAAAGTGATGTTTCTATTGGTACAGTAAAAGATAGCATCTTTGTTCTGAGAGACAATGTGTTAATACCATGATACTCTTGTTTCATTAGGATCCTTAATTTCTGCCATTTGATACTTTCTTTCCCGTTTCCACAATGCCTCCAGTAGATGCCTTCACCTTGTAACTTACCTCGGTCCTCTGAGGCGTGATGCCTTTTCAAGACTGACATACTCTGACATATGCAAGCTCCTATCCTTTGATTTCCTAGCAGACAATTCTGATTGACAATGACTCAGGGTTTTCCCCAATCACTGTGAAACTCTGAATGTGACTTTATCTTTAGCTCACTACCTACTAGACTCTTGCTGCATTCTCATGTTGACTGTGTCGTTTCCTTCTAGTTTTGTGCTTTGGAATGGGCTCCTGAGCTGGCTCTGCTGCTTTTAAATTTCCAATATAACAAACTTCAAATGGACATGAAAATTTGCAGTATTATATTTTCTCCTAATGGAAATATAAATGTAAGTGACTATTAACACTCCTTCTTGATTTTGTAGGACATGGGGAGATTTATAATTTAGTAACTTATTTCTTAGACATTTTGAAATAATTGTAGTTTCTCACAAAAGCAGAAAAAAACATACAAGCAAACCTCAACACCCTTCACCAGACTCCCCTAATGTTAACATTTTTTTGCAATTATAGTACACCATCAAAATCAGAAAAATGAATTTGCTACACCACAGAATTTATTCTGATTTTGCTAGTTATACATGTGCTTACTTATGAGTGTGTGTGGAGGGGTGTAGCTCAGTGTAATTTCATTATATAACCACTACCACAGTCAAGACTATTAATTGTACCTTCATAAAAAGTCACCCTCATACTACCACTTTTATTTATTTATTTTTTTTGAGATGGAGTTTCGCTCTTGTTGCCCAGACTGGAGTGCAGTGGTGTCATGTCGGCTCACTGCAACCTCTGCTACCACGCCCAGTTGGTTTTGTATTTTTAGTAGAGACAAGATTTCTAAATGTTGCAAGAATTAGCAAAATATGACACAGAGATACAATGTGAGCATATGCTGTTGGAAAAAATGGCACTAATATACCTGCTTGATGCAGGGTTGCCACAAACCCTAGATTTATAAAAATGCAATATCTGTAAAACTAATAAAGTAAAGCTCAATAAAATGAGATACACCTATATACGAAAAGATGCTCAGTATTACTAATCAGGGAAATGCAAATGGACTAACACTACACTCCTGTCATTCAGGCTATAATCAAGAATAACAAGAGTTGGTGAGGATGTGGGTGGAAATAAGGGAACCTTTGTAGACTCTTGGTGGGGATATAAAATAGTCCAGTCATTATGGAAAACAGTATGGAGGTTACACACACACACACACACACACACACACACACACACTTAGAACTACTATAGAATCCTTCCATCCTACTTCTATGTATATATCTAAAAAAAATGGAATTATATCTTGAAGAGATGTGCAATCACAAGTTCATTTAACATTATTCACAATTGCTAATATATCAAAACAGCCTAGTTCATGCTCATAGATAAATGGATAAAGAAATTGTGTGTGTGTGTGTGTGTGTGTGTGATTGAACATTACCAGCCTAATAAAAAGCAAATTCTGCCATTTGCAGCAATGCAGATGAAACTGAAGGACATTATACTAAATGAAACAAACAGATAAACAAATATTCTCTTATCTAACATACATATAGAATCTAAAACACTCAAACTCATACAAGCTGAGAGTAGCACAGTGGTTCAAAACATAAATATTTTATCATCTAACATATCTGTAGATCTAAAATCGTCAAACTAAAAAAAAAAAAATCAGAGTATAAAAGTGGTTGCCTGGACCTAGAGGATTGTGGAAATGGGAAGATGTTAGTCAAAGGATCAGACTTAGTTGTAAGACGAATAACTTCTGGAGACCTAATGTATAGCATGGTGACTATCGTTAATAGTACTGCATTATTTACTTGCAATTTTCCGAAAGAGTAGATATTAAAGTACTCTCACCCCCGCCACACATGTACACACGTACACACACAAAATGGTAACTGTGTGCTGATAGATGTGTCGTGTTAATTTAATTGTAATAACAGTGTATACATATATCATCACATCGGACACCTTAAAAGTATTTGGTTTTTACTTGTCAATAATAATAGCTTAACAAAGCTGATAATAAATAACGCATGTACTACATGTATAAAATGTAATGTTATCCAGCAATAAAAAGAAATTGAATTTTACTTGAAGAAGGTAGTCTGAAAAGGTTACTTAGTAGAGGATTCTATTTATATGACATTCTTGAAATAGCAAAGCTTTGCAGGCAGGATGAAAGAGTGATTGCCAGACACTGGGAGGGAATGTAGTGGGGGAGAAGTTTTAATAAGTGATGGAAAATAATTTTTAGGGTAAAACTATTCTGTATGATACTATAATTGTGTTTAATTAACATTATGCATTTATCAAAACAGAGCTCTGCAGCACAAAGTGTCACCTTTAAAGCTTGCAAATTTAGTAAAAGGACTCCCTTCCCCTAATAATTCACCATATTATCCTCCAAAAGGTCTGTAGCCAGCCTACCTTTGTTTCCCTCACTTTCAGAATCTTCTTACTGTGGTATGTTGAATACTTTCCATGTTGTTATTTATTCGTGTTGAGAAAGGAGAAGCAGGGGAAAATGAACCTTTTCCAACTTTTCTGTATCTAGAAATTTGATAATTCAATTTTAAATTTTATTTTTTCATTATTGCCAAGATTTTTTCAAATATTATCCTTTTGAATCTTCATTAAACAGTCTGCTCATATCTGTGCTTCATTTTCTATTGGAAGATTTATTTTCCTTGTTTTATATTGTTTATTCTGCAGATTTTATAGATTTTCCAAGTTTGTTGGTTATCTTTTAAGTCTTTTTTTCCAAGAAAGAAGCTTTTAATTTATAGCATCTTTTATATGGTTTTATATAATTTAATTTTGTTGTAATACTTCACAATTTTCGCAAAATACTTTCTTCTAAATCCAGTTTTTTCCCAAACTAGGTACCTGAAAAATAGCTCTCATATTTTCTTCTGGTTTTTAATATCTTGATTTTTTTTTAATTTTTATTGCATTATAGGTTTTGGGGTACTTGTGCAGAATGTGCAAGATAGTTGCATAGGTACACACATGGCAGTGTGTTTTGATTTTTATTTAGGACAGTAATAGAAATTTGCAAGGAAGTAGATCTCTTTCCTCTAGAAGAGAAAGGGAGAGCATATTGGCTTAGGTGGAGAATATAAATTTTAAAAACTGTATTAGCCTTTCCGTGGATATTTTCCTATGTCTTTCAGAGAATGTGTTGGCCATGCTTCTCTTGATGTGAATTATAGCAGATTATAAGAGCGATTACTGAGTAGAATGTGTTATACAGATAAGTAGATGAACAGAAATAGTTAAGAATCACGGATCAATCTATGACTGATCAATCTATCTAATCTATCCATTCATTTATCCAAATAGTTAATCAGTTGTAAAGTTGCTGTTTTTTCCTTACTAATCTGATGCTAACATTATATTCACTTAATTTCTATATATGCCAAGATGTTTTTCTGGATATATTTTCCTTACTACTGATAACATTCTACTTCTAAATCAGCACCCAATCAACTTAATTATTTACCTTACTTGTATTTAACATGTCTTATGGTAGAATTTCATTATTCCTCCTCTTTTTCAAATAATGAAACATTTATTTAAATATAGAGTTTATTGCTTTCCTAAGATCCAAACTAAAATAACTGTGAAAGAATAAAAATGATATAAACCCAAGAGAGAAAAAAATCATAAGGTAATGGAAGCAAATACATCATCATAAATAGTGAAAGGAACAAAGGAAATAGATAAATGATTATCAAAATGGCAAGGCAGAAAGTCTCAGTCTTAAATGAATGGTAGGAAATACTATGACAACTAATTCTGCAGAATTCATGAGATGTTCAAGTTTTGGATGTGTTAGTTTAGTGAAGGTAGGGTGGAGACACAGGGCAGAAAATAAAGGGAACTGGTCAGAGGCATTTCACCATGGAGCAGCATCTCAGCCACATCCTGCACTAACAGATGAATCCCTCTTTCCCACCTAGAGCATGGAAGCTCAGATCTCTTCTTAGGAAGCTGTGAGGGGATTCTCCCAGCAAATTTAGAAGCACAACATAAAGAAAGGAGAAAGAGAAGAGCATGGGATCCAGAAAACATTTATTCTAACCTAGAAAGTGTTTTTTTTTTTTTTAAAAAAAGAAAGTTTTAAGCCGGGCGCGGTGGCTCAAGCCTGTAATCCCAGCACTTTGGGAGGCCGAGACGGGTGGATCACGAGGTCAAGAGATCCAGACCATCCTGGTCAATATGGTGAAACCCCGTCTCTACTAAAAATACAAAAAATTAGCTGGGCATGGAGGCGCATGCCTGTAATCCCAGCTACTCAGGAGGCTGAGGGAGGACAATTGCCTGAACCTAGGAGGCGGAGGTTGCGGTGAGCCGAGATCGCGCTATTGCACTCCAGCCTGGGTAACAAGAGCGAAACTTCGTCTCGAAAACAACAACAACAACAAAAAAGTTTTAGAAAAAGAATTGTACATTAGGCCTGGATCAAGAAAATACAAAAGAGAGAATTCATAGATTCTAAGATAAATATGAGAATTCTGAAGAAATCGACACTCTTTTTGTAGTCGATCCAATGGAGCAGCTTGGAAACATAGAACAGCTAAAAGAAAAGTATACACCGGAGGAAATAAAGAAATAATTAAACTTACTAAAAACAAAAGAAAGAAAATCTAAGCATAGCACTTATAAAGACAGTATTTTACCTACTCATGATAATGTAAATGCCAAGTTTACTGTATCTTGAATTATGACTATTATAAATAAACGATTACTATAAGGTTGAATGACAGGATGGTATATTGATTTATGTTTGTAGAATTACTAGATTCTTAACTGTCAAAGACTGCTATTTTGTATATTATGACACTTAATACTGCTTTAGCTTTTTTTTTTTTTTTTTTTTTTTTTTTTTGGAAACAGTCTGTCTGTCACCCAGGCTGGAGTCCAGTGGCGTAATTTTGGCTCACTGAGATCTCTGTCACCCAGGTTCAAGCAATTCTGCCCTAGCCTCCTGAGTAGCTGGGACTACAGGCACATGATATCATGCCCCACTATTTTTTTATATTTTTTAGTAGAGACGGGGCTTTTGCCATATTGGCCAGACTGGTCTCCAACTCCTGACCTCAGGTGATTCCTGCCCCCCTCCCCCCATCTCAGCCTCCCAAAGTGCTGGAAAGTGCTGGGATTGCAGGTGTGAGCTACTGCTACTGCTACCGCGCCCAACCTCTTTTAGCTTTTTAACGTGTGTACTAGACTTTTTAAAAATATAAACTTTTAGATATTCATACCTATTATTCCAAATGAACCTTAAAATATTTGTATAATAAAATCCCATTAGGATATAGAATTGAATTAAATTTAACTAAAGTAGAAAGTAATTTGTAAAGAATCAACATTTTTATAAAATTGTCTTCCCTCCAGCAATTTATATTCTATTTCTTTTAATCATCTGTGGCTTTAGTAGAGTTTTACATGATTCTTTTCTTCATTGTAACTCTATATTTCATGAATTATTACCTAATATTTACTTTATCCTTGTTATAACTTTTAAAAGATAACTTCAACATTAGACAAAAAAGGAACACTTACAATCTTCAACTGTTTTTAAACCCTATTAATTTTTTAAACATTCATTTCATTCTCGGTTGCTTTACTACGTATTTCTCACCTCCAATTTTATTTCCTTAGACTTTGTAGGTATAAAATAACATGGCCTACATGTGCTAATTTGGTTTTCCTATCTCTAATAGCTTTGTGGTAATTTGTTTTCAAGCCTTATTGCATTGCTATCAAACATGATGAAAATTGACATTTTAACCCTGATTCTAAAAGTCTATAGCAATGCTGCACAATTAAATTCTAAATTTACACTGAGTTATTTAACTGTTTGTTTCTTAAACTTATACTGAATTTCTAGTTTGTTTTTTCAAGAAAATGCTTATTTTTTTATTTTTTATTTTTTTGCCTACTTCTAGCTGAAGCTATTTACTTCATAGCAATGACATTTTTATTCTGTAGGATTTCTAATAGTCATCAGTTTTCTTCCATCTTGGCTATACTGTTTAAAAGGATAGGATTGAATATCCATCGTTTTCTAGCAAAGAAAGAACACTTCTGCTTTTTTTTTTTTTTTTCATGTAAGTCTTTCTAACTTTTGAAAACCATAAACCCTAGAATATTTTTTGGCTCTGAGGCACACAGTAATATCAATTAGCTCTTGTAGTCTCATGGTCTATATGATGTGCGTTTGTATTCATTCATTCATTCACTAAACTACAATAAGCCAGGCACTATTCAACGTGGTGGAGATATAGCAGTGGATAAAAAGGTACTCTGAATTCATGGAGCTTACATATTAGGGCAGAGAGACAGAAAATGAACACATAAACATGTGAATAGCTAGTATTTTAGATGATGATAAGGATTAAGGAGAACAATAAAGCAGGAAAAGAAAAAGAAGGAGGGTAGAGTTAATACATAGATCAGGGAAGGCCATTCTAATAAAATGATATTTGAAGAGAAAACTCAATTAAGGGGGAGAAAGAGCCATACAGTTCTCTGGGGAAGAAATAATGGAGGACTAGGAAAGTCTAAGGGCCTGAGCTAGCAGTGGTGTCTGTCTGTCTAGCATTAGAGTAGACAGAGAGGGGAAACTCATGCATCTGTA
Source organism: Saguinus oedipus (assembly GCA_031835075.1). Classification (NCBI taxonomy): domain Eukaryota; kingdom Metazoa; phylum Chordata; class Mammalia; order Primates; family Cebidae; genus Saguinus; species Saguinus oedipus. The sequence goes on from CM063172.1 coordinate 64,918,592, forward strand.
TAGCTAGTAACCAGATCACTGGGGCTATGTAAGGCTTTGGATTTTACTCCAAGTGGGATGATGCTTCCATTGGAATTACATTTTTCTCCAGGTGATACAAATTGAAATATCAGTGGCTCAATCCAAAGTTCAATTTTCTCTCACATAAAAATGTGGAGGGACACAATCCAAGGAAAGAATTTGAGCTCTGATCTGCAAAGTTCTCTGGGAGGTGAGCTGCTTCTAGTTCATGAATTCAGCATCCCTTAGGCTATAAGCAGCAGAATGGAAGAAAGAAGATTTTGTAATACAGATTATATAGTAAATCACATTTTCTCTATGTAAACTGGAAGATGTTGGTAGAACTGACCTTATTTCAATTTCTAACATTTTTGTCCACAGTTATCAGAGTCTTGAACTTACCTGCAGTTTATTCTCAGCATGAGGTGGTTTTTTTTTTGTTTGTTTGTTTGTTTGCTTTTTGTTTTGTTTTGTTTTGTTTTTTGTTTTTGAGGCAGAGTCTCAATCTGTTACCCAGGCTGGAGTGCAGTGATATAATCTCAGCTCACTGCAACCTCCGCCTCCTGGGTTCAAGTGATTCTCCTGCCTCAGTAGCCCCTGAGAAGCTGGGATTAAAGGTGCGCCCTACCACTCCTGGCTAATTTTGTATTTTTAGTAGAGATGGCGTTTTACTGTATTTGCCAGGCTAGTCTTGAATTCCTGAGCTCAAGTGATCCACCTGCCTCAGCCTCCCAAAGTGCTAGCATTACAGGCATGAGCCACTCCCAGCCAGCATGAACATTTTCTTATATGCATGGATTAGGTTGATGGAGGTTCCAGAGCTAAGTATTGGTTGCCTCCTTGACCTTACCTGCTTTCTGAATCCAGTTTGAAGAAAATGCCAGCTTTGTTAGAAAAAACTGTATCTCATTAAATCCTAGTATTTGTCTTGGGAACTCTGTGGGATGGGGTATTGAACTGGAGCATTGAAAAGCATATGTATATTTTCCAATTAGCAAGAGATTAGGGAAAATACAAATGTTGGATCAAATTGAGAAATATCTTCTTTTAAATAAGAGAGTGGCTTTTTTGTTAGAAAAACACACTGGAATACTTATCCACAGACTCTCACAAACACACACATATAAAAGTATCCTCTCATTTCCTGTGAAAAATTGAATGACAATATTATAACTTACAAAGGAGAGAATGATTGACAAACTTCTTCATTTCAGAAGTTATTTGACTCCTTATATATTAAAAATCATATATTCACATATGTGCATACATTAAAATATATGATTATATAAAATATCTGACATATTTCATGTATATATCCAGATTGATGATAGACACATGTATAGAAATAGATCTGCACACTAGGACCTTCTCAGGTTTCCATTGCTCACTCCAGGTGGCCCCCTGTGACAACTTATCCAGATATTGACTACGTGTGCAGCATTGGCATCCTTTGGAAAAAAGCAGCCTTCCTCAGCCTTGAACTCGCTTTATATTCCATGGCTCAGTAAAATTTCAGTGTCATCCCTGTAGGGTTAAGAGTGTATTAGCATGTAAAATATTTTAAACAATGAGTGGGGAGGATCTGAAGGATCTCTCATTTCTGCTTTTATAATAATTTAAATATAAAATGTTAATTTTAAGGTCACCAGATGTGTCATAGCAGAGTGTCACATAATCAATATTCTTGAACTTTAGATAATACATCAACTTTTCTATTCCACTAAATTTGCTAAAAGTATAACATATGTGTTTGTATCTTTACAGAAGTACTTTTTTTAGATTTGCTGTTATCTTTGGATTTCTAGGTATGGGTCATTATTAATTCTGACAACACCATATAAAACTGTGATGCTAAGGAGTTCATATATTTTTGCCAACTTTTCATATGAAGGAAGACTACTCCTGAATTCCTTATATTGTTGACAGTAGTAGAATGAACTATTTCAGATTCTTAGACATCAGGGAAGGGATGGTAAAGTAGAATCAGCAAATTAAGGAGACTCTTGGACTGCATTTGAAATTGGCTTACCAGGCAGAGTGTGGAGGCAAGGTACTCATCAACTTAATGCCTTACAGAGAGGGTGCTCTGTTCCATGTCAAGTGTTCTGACATGACTCAAAAAGTAAATGTATAACTGTGGGTTTGGTTAGAATTTTCTTCCACTTTTGTGTGTACTGTGCTTATGAAACCATTTAAATATAACAGCTCAAGAGCCATTAAACGCTGTAATTCTAAAATGTTGTACTACACATTTTAACTGAAGTGTATACTTGCTTATTCGTAAGTCATTTTGGTTCATAATCATTGACAGATTTCTATATACTGGACATTGTGCTTGGCTCTTTGCGCATGCTAGTTACATTCTAGGGGGCAGCGGGAAACTTGCAGGGTTAAAAACAAATAATCAAAACTCCAAAGTAGGTAAGTGCTGATAAAGATGGACAGAGTCAAGGGAAAAACTGAGTGGGGACCCACTTTATATATTTTGTCAGAAAAAAATGCTTTTATCAGGTGACAGTCAATAGTACTCATAGTACTTCATTAATAAAATAGACAAGAGATAAACATATGGTCCATACAATCACTATAAGGAAGGGAGAATTTGCTAGTGCACATGCAAAAAGAAAACATGAAGTCAGTGACTTGTTTGCAATCTAATAGTGGAATAGTTACATGTTTCACAGTGGCAGCCCAAGGTGGCCATAATTCAATTGAGAAAAAGAGGTATGAGGCAAGGAAGCAAAGGAATAAATCAAATTTGTGAATCATGTCTAAGAAAAATATTTTCAGTGTGCCTCCTGGTACAAGAAACTGATTGGGAGCAAATAGAGTAAAAGCCTATTACGTTTTAGAGAATCATTTGGCTGAAGAAATCACAAGCCGAGGTAAACACCAAACCAAACTACATGACAATAACAACAAAAAAACCCCTAACTGTTCTAATATAAGAGTGACACTGAGGCCCCCACATTTACGTGGGCAAGGATAAAACAAGTCATATTCCTGGCCAGGCACTGTGGCTCACATCTATAAGTCTAGCACTTTGGGAGGCCAAGGTGGATGAATCACCTGAGGTCAGGAATTCAAGACTTGCCTGGCCAACATGGTGAAACTCTGTCTCTACTAAAAATACAAAAATTAGCCGGGCGTGATGGCTGGTGCCTGTAATGTCAGCTACTCGGGAGGCTGAAGCAGGAGAATCACTTGAACCTGAGAGGTGGAGGTTGTAGTGAGCCGAGACTGCACTATTGCACTCCAGCCTGGGTGCAAGAGTGAAACTCCATCTTAAAAAATAAAAAAGTCATATTCCCAGTGATGATTGTGATTGTGGTCAAAGAAAAATAAACAACAACAAAAAAGTTTTTCCAAAAAGTAGAGAGCTAAGAAGCCACACAAAGAAAAAAATACATACATACACACACACACACACACACACACACACACACACACACACGGATATTTGTATTAAATGTATATATAATTCATGGGTCACCAGATCTAGACCTCAGGGCTAAGATTTGACATCACCCAGAGATCCAGGATTTGAACTGGGTTCAGAGACAGGATAAGAAAATGCATAACTTTTCTTACTGGGAAGAGAATTCTACACGTTTGAAGAAGGGATGCATGGACATCTTATGGCCAGATTTATAACCCTTTACTTTGTTGATGGATACACTTGATCTCTTTGAAAGTCATTTGAGTTGTTAGTCTGGATGTAATGTAAAGTAGTCATTACATCTGGGCTACATTACATTTGGGCTATAGTAACTGTTTCTTTAAATAGAAACAAATGAATTGGGCCTTATTAACAGATGAATAGTATAGCCACACTGATGCTAAAAAGCAGAAAAAAAAACCCTAAGATTTAGGAAATTTTAACATATTTGGATTATATTCTCTCAGGTTAAAGAAAAAAGAACTCTAACCCATTATTGGAGTCTAGCTGGTGGACTTCTTTTTATGCAGTGGCCTGGATTGGTAATTCTGGAACTATTTCCATATACTTTAGAATTAAACAAGTAGATACCTTGGGACTAGAAGACAGATTTCTCATTGTTGGTAAAATGATTTACAGACATGGAAAGGAGAAGCTAGAATAAACCCAGTGATAGTGGGTTAAAATTAGAGATGTCAAAATCTACTCATAACTTTTAATGGATATAGACACAAACATGTATCCTGTTTGTGTTTATATCCATTAAACACAAATACAAACATAGATATGCATGTGTGTTTGTATCCTGTTTGTGTGTGTGTGTGTGTGTGTGTGTGTTTTCTAGGTATTCTGTGGAGAGGATTCAGAAACAATAATGCTCCAGAAGCAATTAGCACAACTTACCTGGATCTCAGACCCAGGTTTCCAAACACCATTTTCCACTAAAAAGAAAAACTGAGGCTTGTAGAAGAAATGGCTGATTCTAGTACTGGAGAATGGGAAGTTAATGATGAACCCGGAATCTCTTCATTTGCCAGAATATAGCAAAATGTTTAAAGAATGATGAAGAGATGTAAAAGCATTTATGATTCAGTTTCAGGGAATTCCCACTTGCCAAATTTTGGATAATTTGAGCATAGAATAAAATATTTTTAATATATAACTCACCAAGTAAGAATTCATAAGTCCATATAGATAGAATGAATAGATGGAAGGGAGGGAGGGAGGAAAGAAAGAAAGGAAGGGAGAGAGGAGGAGAGGGAGGGAGGGAAGGCAGGTAAAACCCTTCATTACAGTACAATGGCAAAAACAAATAGGAAAAATATGGAATTAAAAATCACCATTTAGCAAATGTAATCATAATCTATTCAGGCAAGGATCATCAGCAGATGGTATAATTAGGTTGAACATTTGAGGAGTAACAGATTGACATAATCTCAAAGTATCTCTCCACAAGGTTCTTATTAGTTACAAAAGGAATAGTAGTACCATTATAGTAAAAATAACTGGCAAACATTACCTTTACCAAGTGATCAGAGTTAATGTCACCAGTAAATGGGGTAAATCAGCATCATTTGCCTCTCGATAGCATGAGCTGAGAACATCAGATCACTTTTGCGGGATACCCGCCAAATGCCTGATGCTACTCATGAGAAAACATCAGACAAATTGAAATTGAAGTACATTCTACAAAATTACTGGCCTGTGTCTTGAAACACACTGAATGACTGCTGAACTGTTCAAGATTAATTTAGCAGTCTAAAGAAACATGACAACTGAATGTAATGTGGGACCTATATTTTCTTTTGCTATAGAGGATTATTGAGACAATCAGAAAAATCAGAATAAGGCTTACAGGTTAGATAATAGGATTGTATCAATAGTATTATCCTGATTTTGAAAATAATTCTGTAACTATATGAGAAATACCTTGTTTTTAGGAAAACTACACTGAGAAATTTAAGAATAAAGAAGCACCATGGCTGCAAGTCAGTCTCAATAGCTCAGAAAGAAATCACGTCGATATGGATAGAGAAAGGAGAATAAGACAGATACAATAAAATATTCATATTAACATTTGTGAAACCTGAGTGAAGGACTTAAGGAGTTTTTGTACTATTGCGACATTGGTGTACATTTGATATCTGTTAAAAAAGAAAAAAAAAAGCACGCTTCTCCACAGCCCTCCCCTTAAAGTAAGTAGCCTGCCTACTGCAGACTCTGAGTGAAGAGGTTGGCAAAGGTACATCCTTTGAGCACAGATTGAGGTATTGCTTAATATATTAGTCTTGACAATGTAATTTCTGAGTTAAGATTGTTTACAACTTAAAGGAATGAGAATTTTCTATTACCTCCAAGTCTCCAGAAAGTTATAGATCCTGTCAGTTTAGTTTTTCAGCAGAGAAAAACTTTCTCTAATGAATAAATTTTAAGCAAACAGTAGAAGACAAAAAGTTGATTACAAAAAAGAAGAGAGAGAGAAAGAGAGAGAGAGAGAGAGAGAGAGAGAGAGAGAGAGTGAGAGAGAGAGAGATATATACCAGGTACATGCCATTCCTGACAGTTGTCACTAGAGTGATACCAAATTGGAGACTGTTTGTAAACTTAGGTACAATTGATGACTTGCTCAAAATAGTGGTGGCTACTCTAACAGTCATCCACATAGTTTATCTTAAATAATACCGATTTATTAAACATTTATTAATTTTTTCCTTCACAGAGAAACCAAATCCATAGCATGGAAATTTGACACCTTGTTAAAATTAACACATGTAATCTTTCATCAAGGATGACTCTTTAAGGAGGCATTCATTGAAATCAGTGTAATCACTTTAAGTGTATTTTTAAATACTTTAAATACTACTTTAGGCTGTATTTATATCTCTCATTTCCACAGGAGTTTTGCCTAACTAAAAAAGAAAAAAAAACTACCTATTCTGCCCCACCACAAAAAAACTCCCCTGAAATAGAAGCAGTATTCCCTTCACTTTATTCATAAGGAATTTAACATAAGAGAATATGGACTTTCCCAAGAGCCAGTAGGGAGAGCTTGATGTTAAATCCAGTCTTCTATTCCTTTCTTCTTGTTCTGAGAGTTAGCTTTGTTCTATTTCAATACCCTATTTTGGGTGTAATAATCATAATAACTATATGCAGTTGTAGACATCTACTTTTAATCTGTTTATATTCTTGTTTTTTAAATATAATTTTGAAGCTGTGAAGGCACTTTAAGGAGTGCAGCCATTTTTAAGTATGAGAGGTTATTTGTTGAATTTGTTTCACATTAGCTAAATGTGGAACACAGATCAGTGCTTCAATTAATTACTCCATTACCCATCTGTCTATATCTTGCCTTGAAAGATTCATTTTCATATTAGATCAAAAATCTTAGTTTGCATTACAATTTTGTTTGATTTTTTTTTTTTTAAAGATGAGGCAATTGGCACATCAGAAGTCTTAAAATATGCAATGAAAATATTAGAGGTCAGCCTGATTATTTTATACATTTGTGTTTTTATTTACAGTACTTTATAGAATGTCATGTTTTAAATCTCATTTAAAAAATAGGATAACTAGTAAGAAAAATGGGTGTTTTATTTTATAATAAATTCTAGTTTAAAATGCTTTCTGTAATTCAAGTCTTTTTTAAAGCTTTTATCATTTTTTGTCAATATAGTTGTCTACCATAATGTTGAAGGAGAAGTATGTTATATTTGATATAACATATATAACTTATATGTTATATATTTACCTGTTATATTTGAAAGAGAAATAGAAAAGAAAATATTTATGTTGGCAAAAAATATTTTGAGTAACAATGTAATTTCAAAAATAAAGTACAGTTCTTAAAAAATAGGTGTACTGCTTTTTTTTTTTTTCTCAAAATTACCTGTATAGTCACCTTATAGCAGTGGAATTGTTTTCCTTATCATTACATTTCATAGAGCCCATCAATACAATAAATAATGGCTGCAATACAATAAATAAAAGCATGTGGTGGCTCATGCTTGTAATCCCAGCATTTTGGGAGGGCAAGGTGGGCAGATTACTTGAGGTCATGAGTTCGAGACCATCCTGTCCAAAGCGGTAAAACTCCATCTCTCCTAAAAATACAAAAATTAGCTGGACATGGTGGCAGGCACCTGTAATCTCAGCTACTTCAGAGACTGAGGTATGAGAATCTCTTGAACCCAGAGGTGGAGGTTGCAGAGAGCCAAGATCACACCACTGCACTCTAGCCTGGGAGAGGGAGACTCTGTCTCAATAAATAAATAAAATAAATCATATAATTAGTGTAGTTTTATTTTATAAGTTAAAATTTGAAAGTCTCTTTTAATGTTAATAAACATCTTTGATCAAAATTTTGCAAGTAGAATTCTGGATGACAGTTCATTGTATTAACCTGAACATCGAATTTGTTTTGCTGTTATTGTTCTGTTGGTAAAGCTTTATAATTCAGACTGGATAGTAATAGAATAGACATATAGCAACTGGGGCAAGGCACTGATCACCTGAATCCTGCTATTGAATAGCAAAGCCTATCTAAATGGTGCCAAGAAAAATACATCCTTAGCTGTCAAAAACAAAGATGAAGGAACATTTTATTACCAGCTGATGTTCTTTTATCCTCAGAATAGATCTCTGATGAGCAAGGTTGGATTCTAATGAAAACCTCTTTGTTTCATTTAACTTCCACTTCCACCCCATGCTTACACCAATATTGCTCTCAAGGCGATCACTATCATGCCTTCCTGCCTTTGGGACACTCTGTTCAGATTCTCTCCTCCCTACGAACACACATGCTACATTCCACATTTCCCAGTCATTTCTTCTGACTCCTCTTTATCTGTTAAGTTTCTAAATGTTTAAGTTTCCCACCTTGGAAAGGGATATGCCCAGGATATTTTTTCATTTAAATTCATGCTTGCTTTCTGCATTATTTCCTCATCCAGTATGTGTTATTAAATAGCACCTCTAAGCACATGACTTCCACGCTTGTGGCTAGCCCTGGTGTCTCCCTGATATCCAACTTCATAACCAAGTTTTACCCCAACTAAGCAATTACAACTAAACATATCAAGAAAAAAGAAAACTCCTGATATTTTCGTCTTCCATACTGTTACCTATCATCCCTGTTCTTCTCTGACTGTTGACACAAAACTTTGATCTAGCTGGAGGCTCAAGCATAAACATAGGAGTTATTCTCATGCATTCCTTTTTCTTATCTCCTGATGATGATCATATAGCAAAGTCCTCTGATTTGACCTTCAAAATACATGTCTTACCTATTTATCTCTGCCGACACCATGCGAGTTCAAGTCACCTCTCTTCCGGACTCCTGCAGTTGCTTCATAATGCTTCCACTTACTTGCTGTCAGGGTCCTGGTAAGAAATAGATGGTACATCACCAGTTGAGGATGTAGTTGAGGAATTAACAAGGGATAAGAAAACATGTCTGGGCCAGCCCAAGGCCATATGGAGCAAAGCACGGAAGTAGTTACTAAAACCTGGTATGAGCAGTGACTATAGGAAGTGATCTGGGCCACTGACAGCATCTAAGGCCTTAGGTGGGAGAGCATGAGGAATGTCAAACCTCAGCTCAGCAGATAGGTTCTTGGGGGGGAAAGTTTCTTCAGTTTCTTTCTCCTTTCACGCTGTGAATTCTTCCATTGGCCAAATCCAATGAGAAGAGAGATGGCCAGGGTGTCTGATACTGCCTATAGTGATCAGCCTCCCTGGATTGATAAAGGGAGAAAGTAGATTGGGAAAGCCAGGAATTTCCGACATACTCTACCACAATCATTTTTATATAAATTTTAAAAATGCAATTAAAAATGCCATTCAGACCTTGTGAATCAAATAATTAAAACACCCATTGCAATGAGAATGAAATTAAAAATTTTACCATGCTTCCTTGTGCTTCTCTTTTCATTTAAAACTATCCCTTCTCCCTTCCTCCCTCTTGCTCTTTTCACATGCTCGTGAACACACACACACACACACACACACACACACACACACACACTGCATTCCAGCTTCACTGGCCTAGAACGCCTATCAGTGCTGATTGAAAGCCTTTATACTTCTACTTCAGGGTGTTCCTTCCTTTTTTGCAAACCACAAAAATATAAGTCAACATATAGAGCAATCGATAGCAATTGACATCTGCAAAGAATTAACAAACAAGGCAAGGTGGGAAAGGGCAGAGGTTATAAACTGTAGTTAGTGAAGTCTTTAATAAACTATGTGAGTAGAGACCTAGAAAGAAGAGAGAGAGGGAGACATTCAGGAACACTCACTAAATAGAATTCAAGGCAGAAAGAACAAATACAAATTTTTTGATATGAGAATAAGTTTGTCATGTTTGAAAAATAAACTACAGAATGACTGGCCCAGTGGTGGAGGAGCCATAAAAGACACATCAGAGAGGTGGCCAAGGCAGGATCACACAGGGCCTTAAAGGCCATTGTGACCATTTTCTTGGGGGAAAAGTTTACAATAAAAGCCACAAAAAAGGCTTTGATTGTGAATTAAATGGTAAGTTATTGGAAGGTTTTTAGTGGGAGAATTATAGGACCTACCCTAAATTTTATGCAGAGCACTGTCCTAGCTGTGCTGCGAATACGCAGAGGAAGACAAAGATGGTGGCTCGGTGACTGGATAGATGCCCACTGCTGTACCCAGGCTAGTGGAGATCCTAGCTCAGACAAGAGAGGTCATAAGAAGCACTTGGATTTAGGTATTTTGAAAGAAGAGCGTGCAGGATTTCCTGATGATTGGATATGGAATTTGAAAAAATATAGTTGTCAAAAATGGCTTCAACGTTTTGGCACCAGATTGCAAATCCTAACACTGCTTTAGTAGTTGGTTATATGCTCTCTTTTATACATTTCAAATTGTTTTACATGAACAGATATTTATCTCCAATGACATAGCCAGCATCCTGAAAGAGAGGACTCAATGGAGTTGATTGATCTCAGTTGCCTAACACAGTGTGTAGCACCTTGTAGACACTTGTAATTACATGCTAAATGGATGAATTATTTTTTTAAGACAAAGTCTCACTTTGTCACCCAGACTGGAGTGCAGTGGCATGATCTCGGCTCACTGCAACCTCTGCCTCCTGGGTTCAAGTGATTCGCCTGCCTCAACCTCCCAAGTAGCTGAGATTACAAGTGCACGACATGGCTTGGTTAATTTTTTTTTTTAGTAGAGATGGGTTTCACCATGTTAGGCTGATCTCAAACTCCTGACGTAAGATGATCTACCCATCTCAACCTCCCAAAGTGCTGGGAAGTATGAGCCACTGTGTCTGGCTGGATTGCTTTTTCTTTTAGATGTCTACCTTGATGATGCGCTAATCCTGACCTACATTCAGGCTCTTATACTGTGAACTAACAAAACACAAACATAACTTTCTAGGTAGTATCCAGAGAAGATATTATAATTAGCTCTTTCAGGCTAAGGGAATTTTACAGCAGTAGAAACAGAAAGCTCTAAAAGTGAGTATGACTTTTGTTTCTCCTGAAGTATCCAACAAGTACCAGGCTCAAATAAGGTACTCAATTATTATTTGCTTATATTTAAATAAAGTAGTTAATATTAAGTTTTATAATGTTTTTGATATATATTCCAGTGAATTTGTTTAAAAGTTTTTTTTTTTTTTTTGGACTTTCTGGATCTCTACTTGTGAATCATACTTGATATTAAAGTGGCGAAGTCACACGTAATATATGTCACCCTAATCTGGTCAACGAAAATTGGCATTGTAGGTGAACATAACTGTAGTAGATCAGAAAAAAAGCATTCATAAAATAAACCTGAATTGTCTTTGGAGAACAAAAGATTGAAACATTTTTAATCTAAGCAGTTTCTAATAACCTATAGTGAAACACATGTATGCATCTAAGATAGTTTTGAAAAATTTCTGTGACTACTTTGAGTTATTAATAAAATCTACTTTCCACTTGAGGTTACTGAGTGAAGAAAACTTTAATCATTGACAGGTTTTGTCCTATCTTTTTAAAAACCAAGTATAAAAAACTAGCTTTAAAAGCTACATATATATTTATATATCTATGCATATGTATTTGTGTGTATGATTTTAAAGTTTCAGTTATATATGTGTACATAAAACATATACACATTTATGTATGTATATAATATAGAGAAGGAATATTGTGTTAATGGTTTTATTTTTTATACAGTTCATATTTCAGAAATTATGCAGTTGACATTTAATTTTAGTTATAATTGAGCTGTTCAGACAAACAAAAAACCCTAATGTGTAAATGAGCTTGAATTTAGTTCTGTTGAATAGAAATTGATTCATAATACTTTTTTGTTACTCAAAATAACCTTAAGAATTTCAGTATAATAATCACATAAGATCCTTGTTATTTAAATTACATGTGGAATCATGAGTTATATTGACAATAAATGGTAAATACTTTCAATCTTGCATTTTATGACTTATTTTTTCTGACAACATAATTACAACTAACTTTTGAAATTTTCAGTACACAGTAACATATTTTTTCTTTCTAAGAATGTATCCCTTGGCCAGGCACAGTGGCTCATGCCTGTAATGCCAGCACTTTGGGAGACCATGATGGGGCAGAATGCTTTGAGTTCAGGAGCTTGAGACCAGCCTGGGCAATGTAGTGAAATGCCATCTCTACTAAAAATATCAAAATGAGTCAGGTGTGGTGTTGCATGCCTATAGTCCCAGCTACTTGGAAGGCTAAAGTGAGACGATCACTTGAGCCTGAGAGGTGGAGGTTGCAGAGAGCTGAGACTGGGCTACTGTACTCCAGCCTGGGTGACATACTGAGGCCCTGTCTCAAAAATAATACAAAACTAAAAATAAAATTGTATTTCTTTTCATTATACAACTGGTTGTTTTCAGTATCATAGAAGTGTGAGGGAAATGTACTTAGTTCAATTCACTGTTTACTATTAAAAGGCTGAGATTTGGTGAAATTACATGTTAACTTCAAGATTTTTATGCACAGATAGATTATTTCTGTCTAGTAGAATAAATAATTTCAAAGCTTATAGTTAATAGTCTTTTGAAATTCATCTAGCTTTTAGATCAGCAGTTTTATCTTAATATTGCCTATTAATATTGAGCATCTCAAATGCTTTGGGGACCAGTATGTGTGTTGGGCGGGGGGCACTTGTGTGAGTTTTACAACAAAACTTTATTTTGAAGGCAAGTAGGAGGTTGGATTTGGGCCACAGGCTTTAGTTTGCCAATCTCTGCTGAATAGCTTTCCACTGTAGCACAAGATTTTTAGCAACTGTCTGAAAAAGAGCTCCCCCTGTCCAGGTTTTTCTCCCCTGCTAGCTGGTAGATAGGGTAGTTTGGCTTTCTCCTAGACATAGGAGCTCAGAACTCAGTCTCTTCAGGGAAAAGGCATAGTGACTGGGGCCCCCATGGCTTTTAGACTCCAAATCTCCAAAGTACTTTAGCATTGACGTCTACGTCTGCTCTTCTCTTCCCATCTCAGCCATACTAAAGGCAGAGGTATCATCCTGCTGTTCGGAAGCCAGTTTTAACATATTACTAGTTTATTCAATGAATGAAATATTTGATGTGTGTGATTTTTATTTGCCTAAGACTCATGATCTTACCTATTTAAACTTATTCTGAAACAGCATAAAAAAATCATAAGCTTTTAATTGATATAAAGAATCTGTATGAAATGGATAATCTCATATAAAATATACTCCTAACAATGAATAGCTGCTGTTTTCGTTTTGGCTTTTTTTCCTCTAAAGAGTTGAATAGTATCCTCCCAATATTCATGCTTACCTGGAATTTCAGATAACGACCATTTTGGAAATAGCATCTTTGCAGATATTAGTGTCTTATATACAATATGTAAATTTATATGTATATATATGTAACTAATATCAGCTATAGAAAGCATTGTGAGATGAAATCTTGGATTTAGAGAGGACTCTAAATTTATTGAGTGGATTACTTATAAAAAGATGAGAAAACTTAGAGACACAGGGAAGAAGCTCATGTGAATTTAAGAGATTAAAGCTGTGATACCATAAAACAACGAAAGCCAGGAGCCATCAGATGCTTCAAGAGGCAAGAAAGGATCCTCTCCTCATACCTGCAGAGGGAGGATGGCACTGCTGAAAGCTCGATTTTGGACTTCGGCCTTTGGAACTTTCAGAAAATAAATTTCTATTGTTTTCAACTGCTTAGTTTGTGGTAACTTGTTATGGTAGCTTGAGAAAACTTATACACTATTCATTTCGTTTTTTTATTTTCTATGATTCTCTTTATGTGTCACAGTAAAACCTGAGGACTTTTTAAATCCGTGAAATAATCCTATGTTTTAAGACAGCCAATTTTTACATTTAAAATTGACCACCCATTTTCTTTAAGATGTACTGAAGTCAACCTTATAATTGTGAATTCAGATATAATTATAAAATTTTCTTTTCTTTATTAAAAAATTAGTATTCAGAATGGAAAACAAAAAAATGGTACACCTACAACCACCTGATGTTTGACAAAGTTGATAAAAATAAGCAGTGGAGAAAGGACTCTCTATTCAAAAATGGTGCTGGGATAGCTGCAGAATGAAACTTGACCCCTATCTTTCATCATGTACAAAAAATTAAGATAAATTGAAGATTTAAATGTAACATCTCAAACAATAAGAATCCAAAAAGAAAACTTGGGAAACGCCATTCTGGACATTGGCCTTGGGAAAGAACTGATGGCTGTCTTCAAAAGCAATTTCAACAAAAACAAAAATTGACAAGTGGGACCTAATTAAAGAGTGTGAACAGCAAACAAACTATCAACAGAGTAAACAACCTACGGAATGGAAGAAAATATTCTCAAAGCATGCATCTGACAAAAGCCTAATATCTAGAATTTATAAAGAACCTAAACAAGCAAAAAACGACCTCATTAAAAATGGGCAAAAGACATACACATGGCCAACAAACATGAAAAAAATATTTCACATTGTTATTCATCATGTCAGAATGGCTCAGGTTAAAAAGTCAAAAAGCAGGTGCTGGTGGGGCTTCAGAGAAGAGGGGATGCTCATGCACCATTGGTGGCAACATAAATTAGTTCAGCCACTGTTGAAAGCAGTCTAGAGACTTCTCAATCTGAAAACAGAACTACCATTTAACCAGCAATCCTATTATTGGGTATATATCTAAAAGAAAACAAATATTTCTACCAAAAAGACACATGCATTCACATGTTCATCACAGCACTATTCACAATAGCCGAGACATGGAATCAAACTAGGTGCCCATTGATGGTGGATTACATTAAAAAAAAGTGATGTGATATATATATAACATTCATATATATATATATATGAATACTGTACAGTCAGAAAAAAGAACAAAATCATGTCCTTTGCAGCAACACAGATATAGGTAGAGGTCATTATCCTAAGCAAATTAGTGCAGGAACAGAAAATCAAATACTGCAAGTTCTCACTTAAGAGTGGGAGCTAAACATTGGGCACTGTGGACAGGAAGGTTGCAACAATAGACCCTAGGTACTACTAGAAGAGAGAGAAGAAGGAGGGCAAGGGTTGAAAGTCTATTGAGTACTAGGCGCAGTAGCTGGGTGACAGAAGCATTGATGCCCCAAACCTTAGCATCATGCAATATACCCAGGTAGCAAACCTGCACAGGTACCCCCTAAAGTAAAAATTGAAAAAAGTAAAATAAATAAAAAATTAGGCTTCTTCCAATAGTAGTAAAAATAGTTTTGTCTAATATCATTTTCATTATCTATAAACTAGTCTCTCTTATAAAAAGGACTTCAATTTCCTTAACTCTTTTCCTATTTTTGGCAATTTCAAGTTTTTGTTATTTGCTATTATAAGTGTTGTCATGTACATCAACTTTTGCTTGCCTATTTTCTTAAGTGAATATTTAGAGAAATGGAAAATAGTCAAATATATGAGCATTTTTCTAAGTTAATTTATAATTTTTTATTGTACTTTAGGTTCTGAGGTACATGTGCAGATTGTGCAGGATTGTTGCATAGGTACATACATGGCAATGTGGTTAAGTCTCTTAATTCACATTGAAAAATGCTGTTTCCTCATACACACCCAAGAGAATTCAGTATTAATATTTTAATTGACAATTTGTGAAAAATAAAATTCTATTACTTAAATATACATTTTCAAATTATCAGTAAACTTTAGTTTTAGAACATTTATTAACTGTATAAACTATTTTTTAAATGTATCTGCTGCTTACCCGTTCATGATTTGGAGTCTGTATTAGTTTGCTAGGGCTACCTAACAAACTATTACAGGCTGGATATCCTAAATGGGAGAACTTAGCTGTTTCACAGTTCTGAAGGCCTTAAGTTCAAGATCGAGTTGTAAGTAGGATTTGTTCCTTCAGAGGGCTGTGAAAAAATAATTTTTTCCACACCCCTCTTCTAGCTTTCAGTCATTTGTTGGCAATCTTTGGTGTTCCTTGGCTTGACGATACATCACCAACCTCCACTCCTCCATCTTTGCCTGCATGTTCACACGGAGTCTTCCTTGTGTACGTGTTTGTCTCTGTATCTAAATTTCCTAGTAATATTGGATGAGGGCATACCCTAATAATGTCATTTTAGTTTTATTACTTTGAAAAGATTCTGTTTTCAAATAAGGTCACAGTATCAGTTAATACGGGATAGGGCTTCAACATATCTTTGTGTTGGGGAGCCATGGGCTTGATGATTAAACCCAGAATGGAGCCTGAGTGTTTTACTTTCCTTTGTAAAAATGTTGCAGATATTATAACTTTGTAATGTTTTTGCAAATATATTATCCAGGCTTGTTACTTGGCTTGAATTATCTTTGTAATTAAAAATTATTTTTTTAATTTTTATTATTGCCTCTACTATCTTGTTTGTATATATTTTACTCAAAGAATTCTTATTTCTGTTTGGTCAAATTAATTTATTTTTTATTGTTTTATCAATTGATCATTAAGTAGAAAGTTTTATTCTACATAGAGATTTAAAACTTATATTTCTTTTTCCCCCCTCTTTGTTAATAAAAGTTTAAGACTTTTTACATCAATTTTTGCTTTTCTGTTAATCTGAAACTTATTTGGGATCCTTTTTAAAGATAATTTTCCTAGGCATATTTTAGTATATGAAAACTTGTACAAAGCAATATTTTGTTCCATGTGCTGTACTTGAACAAAATTGTAATGCTCTAAATTTAATATTTTTGCTTTACTCAGTCAAATACAAGCTTCTTTTCATTATCCTAAATCATAACTCTTTATATTTCAGCTGTATTTCTTATGTCTAATAGGGAAGTTCTGTATCTGTCATCATTTAGGTGTGCGACTTTCAGTAAGACATTTACCTTCTCAGGATTTTGGTTCCATCATTTGTAAAATAAGAAAATTAAACTGTATTTGCGTTGAGATAGCTCTCAAGATCTAAAATTTTATGATTTTACCTAATGAGTCTCATAAAGTAGAAATGGTGCAATCAAGTATGGCCAAAAAGGGTAAGGTATTGTATATTATAAAGGGCGATGGGCTGAGAGTCACAAGATAGGTCATCTAATTCCAGCTGTGTTGGTGTGCAGTTTCAGAAAAAAAAATTATTCCTTTTAGGGACTCTATTTCTTCCCATTTAAAATAAATGGATTTATTTTAATATGGTAATCTAAGCAGGTTAGAAATGCCTTTGAAAATGGTGAAAAAAATAACTGTTCACAGCATTGAGTGCTTCAATGATCATTATGGAATATTTGACGGATAAATGAAACAGATGGACAACAGACACGGAAAACATCTTTCACCATTTTAAGAGCTGAATTCGTATTTCAATAAACATTATTGCCAATTGGATTGTACTTTATGTTTTCAGATTTATTGTAAATACTGCTTTGGCTTTGTGATAAATTGGCCAAATATAAAAGAATAAATAAAATCTAGTGGTCAGATTATGTCATGTCTGTCAGAAAAGATATTTAGCAATTATGAAGTTAAAAATTCATAATGCATAGGTTTCCTCCAGTTACTCAAGGGAGAACATACAAATGCAAATAGAATAAATCATCCAAATGGATGTTTATTCTATTTTTTGCCTTGTCACCATTAAAAACAACCTTGAGTACCTTCTGTGCTCATTAAAATCCCAACTTTGAGGAGTACCTTCTTTGCCGTTCCTGGGAGAGAATCTCAGTGTCATTGCTCTATCAGTGGATGTCAGGCAAGTCAACTCCCATGATGGAGCCAATGCTATATGCTTCCCCTTCTTTTTCTCTCATCAAAGGGGTAATTCGGTTAAAAGCCCTTAGTGTAAATATGATCAAAGTTTGGTGCTTATAATGTATTAATTTCTTCTTTCTCACTTTCTTTTTCCAATTAGCTCTGAGATTTCATTTTTGAAACTATTTTTCTTATTTTTCATCTACCCATGTGAAGTGACGGGAAGATGACTAGAAAAATCATGTAATGCCTGTGTTTGTTTCTTTGCTCCCTTGTTTTACTGTGTACATTACCTTTTCCTTAATCAGCGTGAGACCGATTATTTTGTATGGTTAGTGGATTGGGGATAGAAACTAGAATTTATTGCAGAAAAAAATACAAAGAGAAAGAATTCATATTCAGCTTCAGAGAGCCAAAATGGGATTTCCAAAACTTCAAGAAAATTGGCTTGTATTACATGTTTGTGTGAGTACAACCTCTCATCTATTATATCAAGATATAGACTTGAAACATAGAATTTTATGTAAAGAAGGTTATGGTCGAAGAGAAAATAAAATCATGGTCTCAATGAGTTCAGAAAATAGAAAAATTGGTTAAATGTTGGGATTATCACCTTTTGGGCTAAATTATAGGATAATGGTCTCTAAAAACTTAGCAATGATTAAGAGTGATTTGAAAAGCACACTTCTCTGCCTTTCCTATGGGGAGCCACAACCTCCAGGTAAAGCCCTGGCTGGGAGTCCTTCCCATCTCTATGCAGGGACTTAGTGGTATTAGAGGAAGGAAGCTATCCAAGAGAATCTGGAGCACTGCTCCTCCTTCCCCAGGGCTTGTGTGTGTTGCAGACCCCAAAGCATCTGCAAACCCCACTGATAAATGTAGAGGGATGTAGAGGTGGCTGGTGGTGAAGCAGAAGCCTGAGGTTGCAGCAAAGAGAAGAAGCCTGAGGTTGCAGCAAAGAGAGAAAAACAGCCACGGTATTTAGGAGCAAATACTCTTGCACAGGGGCAAGTTGCTCCCAATGGCCAGCAGGGACAGTTCTCACCAATGTACCCCCAGGAGCTCTGTGGCAGAGCACTCTGAAGACACCACAGAGAGTCAAGGCCTCCACTCCAACTAGAGCTACAAATTCACATTAGCCACATCCAGAGTGAATTAAACTTTTGTGTTGCCTGAAACTTAAAGATTTTTGGAACACTTTTGAAAAATGAAAACATTAGGGTGAAAAATTAGGAATGAAAATGAACACATTCAGGATGAAAAAAATAATTTACAAAAAAATAGGTTCTAAAATTTGTCAAATGCTTCAGAAAATAGAGGGGGAACTGACATAGCTAATTGTTAGTTGCCTGACTCATCCCTATATTATATTTTCTCTCTACATTATTGGATGCTTTTAAAATTATCTTTTAATTGTCTCTTGATGATTTTGGAATACCCCTCTGCAGAGAGAATACAAAAGAAACTCTGTCTTTCCTCTGGCATGGTTAATAGAAATTTTTAATGAAATTATCAATTTAAAATTCTTAAAAACTATTAGTTTAGGAAAAGTTTCTTTCAGCTTCACAACTTATAATTAGTAGTGCTATGTGCATTTTTGCCATTGCTATCAAGTTTGGAAAGCCCTCTGTGAAGCTTCTATTCTATGTGAGCTTTAAAATTTCAGGACATTTCAAGTTTCCTTAAATACCCTTTACACTGACTATATCATTCCTCGAAGCCTTTTGAGACTGCCAGCAATAATTTAACAGCAGTGATTGCAAACTACAAAAGTATACTACTCCAACTTACACTGCATATATTCTCAGCTAAATGTCCCATAGGCTAATTGCAGAATTTCCCACAGCTACTCCAGTGCTACTAAAAAAAAAAAGGGAGACTGTGGCAGAGAGGAAATCAGAGTGGAAATAGACAGTCATTTTCATTGGTGAAAGTTAATATATATATTAATTTTGCAAATTTTATAAAGCTGTAGCATCTTGTGAATAGATTCCAGATCCCTGGAAGAGATTCCAGAGTCCCTGCAAAGAACGATTCTGAGGCTTAAACTTACGTGATTTTCCCAATCACTCCAGGTCTGGCTTGGAGAGGAGCTCCTAAATTTGAAAAGGAGCAGAAGAACAGGGCATTCTGAGAGAACTGAATTACCTAAAAGAAAAACATTTAAATACTTCCAATTTATCTAATTCACCAGTGTTACATTGGAATGAACGTGCTCTTCTCTATTTGTTTCCACCACTCTGCCCTCCTAGCTGCCCTGGAGATGGGGGATTGGGTGAACATCATATCTGTACATTGAAAATAATGAGCTGTGTTTTCTTCATGCTTGTGAATATAATATGAATAAGTGTGAGATAGTATTATACATATTTTGCAAGTTAATAGGTATTTACTTTCCATGTGATCACAATATTTAGTTATATTCATATTTTTTGAAATTTTCTGACTTTTTGTATTTGTTATTAGACCTGGAGGATAAATATTTTAAATTGCTCTATCAAAATTGCTTGATATAATTCTAATGTGAATGTCAAGGGTTAATGTCCAATAACACATCAGGAGTGTGATGAGAACTGAGTTTCAGGTGCAAAATTCTAACAGTTCGTTGTCCTTTGCAATTCCTTCATCTTCTTTCCTCCCCAGACTCATGAGCACACCAAGGTAAATTCGTGATGCAGACCAAGTTGTTTCTCCAATTTCTCTTTTGGCTACTCTGAACTTACCTGTGTTGTAGATTTGAGGCAAGTTAGACTCCAAAATAGAAAGATGAACTAGTAAAATTACACTAATTAATTCTGGTAAGTTCTCAATTTGGGTTGCTGACTTAGCATATTTCCTTCATTACGAACATACAAGGTGGATGGGAGAAGAGGTAGATAGTGTTATAGAAATAGATTTAATAAGCATTGAGTACCACATATATGCTCTTATTTACTGAGCACCGACTTTATCCAGTGATAGGAGTAGAACATAACATTGTAAAAAATTGCTTTTGTTTAGAAACGGTATGATGTTCAGGCAAGGCCTTCTAGATCAGGTATTATCTAGGTTGAGATGTGAAGTGGAGAAATTAGGTAGTAGGAGAATGGGTGATTCAAGGAAAACAGAATAGCATTTGAAAAGTGTGGGGGCAACAACATTCACATTTTCAGTTGAGAAAGAAAACCTGAGCTGCAAGGTGGACATAAGATTGAAGGTGATGATTGAAAAACAACTGGGAATGGATGCTTTTTACTGGGGAGGGTGTCCTCAGTGGTTGGTGGAAAGGGTTCGTTCTTCTCACTCAATAGAGACTTGAATACTTGATTAAATAAGGATAGAGCAGAGTAATAGTTATATCTTGCGACTTGATTACCAGAATTCTCCTCTAAACTAAAAACCTACCATTTTATACATTCAGTGTGTAAAAAAGTGGTTAGGTTCTATTCATAAACTCTAATTTCTCTTGATCTTGGTAATTTAGTTTGTATAGCATTTTATTTATTTTTTATTTTTGGGTGTTGTTTTAAATTGTACTTTAGGTCCTGGGATACATGTGTACATCATGCAGGATTGTTGCATAGGTACATACATGGCAAGGTGGTTTGCTCCCTCCCTCCCCCCATCACTTATATCTGGCATTTCTCCCAATGTTGTCTCTCCCCAAACTATTCATTCCCTAGCCCCCACAACACACCCCAGTCTGTGATGCTCCCCTCCCTGTGTCCACATGTTCTCATTGTTCAACACCCACCTATGAGTGTGAAAATGTGGTGTTTAAATTTTCTGTTCTTGTGTCAGTTTGCTGAGAATGAGGGTTTCCAGATTTATTCATGTCCCTACAAAGGACACAAACTCATCGTTTTATATGGCTACATAGTATTCCATGGTTATATGTGCCACATTTTCCTTGTCCAGTCTATCATCGATGGGCATTTGGGTTGGTTCAAAGTTTTTCCTATTGCAAACAGTGCCACAATAAACACAGGTGTGCATGTGTCTTTATAATAGAAGGATATATAATCCTTTGGGTATATAATCAATAATGGGATTGCTGGGTCAAATGGAATTTCTATTTTTACGCCCTTGAGGAATCACCACACTGTCTTCCACAATGGTTGAACTGATTTACACTCCCACCAACAGTGTAAAAGAGTTCCTATTTCTCCACATTCTCTCCAGCATCTGTTGTCTCCAGATTTTTTAATGATCGCCATTCTAACTGGCATGAGATTGTATCTCAATATGGTTTAGGTTTGCATTTCTCTAAAGACCAGTGATGAGCATTTTTTCATGTTTGTTTGGCCTCATATTTATCTTCTTTTCAAAAGTGTCTACTCATAACCTTCACAGACTTCTGAATGTTTTTTTTTTTTTTTTTCTGGTAAATCTGTTTTAGTTTTTGTAGATTGTGGATATTAGCCCTTTGTCAAATGGGTAGATGGCAAAATTTTTTCCCATTCTCTTGGTTGCCGATTCACTCTAATCATTGTTTCTTTTGCTGTGCAGAAGCTCTGGAGTTTAATTAGATCCCATTTGTCTGTTTTGGCTTTTGTTGCCAATGCTTTTGGTATGTTAGCCATGAAATCCTTGCCTATGCCTATGTTCTGGATGGTTTTGCCTAGGTTTTCTTCTAGGGTTTTTATAGTGTTAGGTCTTATGTTTAAGTCTTTAATCCATCTGGAGTTAATTTCAGTGTAGGGTGTCAGGAAGGGGTCCAGTTTCTGCTTTCTGCACATGGCTAGCCAGTTTTCCCAACATCATTTATTAAGCAGGAAATCCTTTCCCCATTGCTTGTTTTTGTCAGGTTTCTCAAAGATCAGATGGTTGTAGATGTGTGGCATTGCCTCCGAGGCCTCTGTTCTGTTCCATTGGTCTATGTCTCTGTTTAGGTACCAGTACCATGCTGTTTGATTACTGTATCCTTGAATTATAGTTTGAAGTCAGGCAGCATGATGTCTCCAGCTTTGTTCTTTTTGCTTACAATTGTCTTGGCGATGCGGGTGCTCTTTTGGTTCCATATGAAGTTTAAGGTGGTTTTTTCCAGTTCTGTGAAGAAGGTCATTGGTAGTTTGATGGGGATTGAATCTATAAATTACTTTAGGCATTGAATCTATAAATTACTTTAGCAGTATGGCCATTTTCACAATATTGATTTTTCCTAACCACGAGCATGGAATGTTTTTCATCCATTTGTGTCCTCTCTTATTTCTTTGAGCAGTAGTTCATAGTTCTTGAAGAGGTCCTTGACATCCTTTGTTAGTTTTATGCCTAGGTATTTGATTCTCTTTGTAGCAATTGTGAATGGCAATTCATTCTTGATTTGCCTCTTTATTCGTCTGTTATTGGTGTGTATGAATGCTTGTGATTTCTGCACATTGATTTTTTTATCCTGAGACTTTGCTGAAGTTGCTTATTAGTTTAAGGAGATTTGGGGCTGAGACAGTGGTGTCTTCTAAGTATACAATCATGTCATCTGCAAATACAGACAATTTGACTTCTGCCTTTCCTAATCAAATACGCTTTATTTATTTTTCTTTCCTGATTGCTCTGGCTAGAACTTCCAATACTATGTTGAATAGGAGTAGTGAGAGAGGGCACCCTTGTCTAGTGCCAGATATCAAAGGAAATGCTTCCAGTTTTTGCCATTCAGTATGATACTGGCTGTGGGTTTGTCATAAATAGCTTTCATTATTTTGAGATACATTCCATCGATACCTAGTTTATTGAGAGTTTTCAGCATAAAGGGCTGTTGAATTTTGTTGAAGGCATTCTCTGCATCTGTTGAGATAATCATGTGGTTTTTGTCTTTTGTTCTGTTTACATGGTGGATTATATTTATAGACTTGCATATGTTGAACTAGCCTTGCACCCCAAGGATGCAACCTACTTGATTGAGATGGGTAAGCTTTTTGATGTGGTGTTGCAATCAGTTTGCCAGTATTTTATTGAAGATTTTTGCATCTATGTTCATCATGGATATTGGTCTGAAGTTTTTTTTTCCTGTTGAGTCTCTGCCGGGTTTTGGTATCAGGATGATGTTGGTCTCATAAAATGATTTGAGAAGGATTCCCTCTTTTTGTATTGTTTGGAATAGTTTCAGAAGGAGTGCTACCAGCTCCTCTTTGTACATCTGGTATAATTCGGCTGTGAACTTGTCTGGACCTGGACATTTTTTGGTTGGTAGGCTATCAATTCCTGCCTCAACTTCAGCCCTTGTTACTGGTCTATTCAGGGTTTCAACTTCTTCCTGGTTTAGGCTTCGGAGGATGCAAGTGTCCAGGAATTTATCCATTTCTTCCAAGTTTACTGGTTGATTTGCATAGTTGTTTGTAGTAATCTCTGATGATAGTTTCTATTTCTGTGGAATCTGTGGTGATACCCCTTTACTGTTTTTTATTGCATCTATTTGATTCTTTCCTCTTTTCTTTCATATTAGTCTGGCTAGTGGTCTGTCTGTTTTGTTGATCTTTTCAAAAAACCAGCTCCTGAATTTATTGATTTTTGAAGGGTTGTGTCTATATCTCCTTCACTTCTGCTCTGATCTTAGTTATTTCTTGTCTTCTGCTAGCTTTTGAGTTTTTTTTATCTTGCTCCTCTAGCTCTTTCAATTTTGATGATAGGGTGTCGATTTTAGACTTTGTTTTGCTCCTCATGTGGGCATTTAGTGCTATACATTTCCCTCTAGACACTGCTTTAAATGTGTCCCAGAGATTCTGATACATTGCGTCTTTGTTCCCATTGGTTTCGAAGAACCTCTTTATTTCCTCCTTCATTTCATTGTTTATCCAGTCAACATCTGGAGACAGTAGTTCAGTTTCCATCAAGTTGTGCAGTTCTGAATTAGTTTCTTACTCCTGAGTTCTAATTTGATTGCACTGTGGTCTGAGAAACTGTTTGCTATGATTTCCGTTCTTTTGCATTTGCTGAGGAGTGATTTACTTCCAATTATGTGGTCAATTTTAGAGTAGGTGCAATGTGGTGCTGAAAAGAGTGTATATTCTGTGGATTTGGGGTAGAGAGTTATATAGATGTGTATTAGGTCTTCTTGGTCCAGATCTAAGTTCAAGTCCTGGATATCCTTGTTAATTTTCTGTCTGGTTGATCTGTCTAATATTGACAGTGGAGTGTTAAAGTATCCCACTATTATTTTGTGGAAGTCTAAGTCTCTTTGTAGGTCATTAAGAACTTGCTTTATATATCTAGGTACTCCTGAATTAGGTGCATATATATTTAGAATTGTTAGCTCTTCTTGTTGTGTTGATCCTTTTACTATTATGTAATGCCCTTCTTTTTCTCTTTTGATCTTTGTTGGTTTAAAGTCCATTTTATCAAAGACTAGGAATGCAACTCCTGCTTTTTTTTTGCTCTTCATTTGCTTGGTAAATCTTCCTTCATCCCTTTATTTTGAGCCTATGTGTGTCCTTGTATGTGAGGTGGGTTTCCTGAATAAAGCACACTGATGGGTTTTGTCTTTTAATCAAATTTACCAGTCTGTGTCTTTTGATTGGGGCATTTAGCCCATTTACATTTAAGGTTAATATTGTTATGTGTGAATTTCATCCTGCCATTTTGATGCTAGCTGGTTGTTTTGCCCATTAGTTCATACAGTTTCTTCATTGCATCAATGGTCTTTACATTTTTGAAGTGGCTGGTACTGGTTGTTTCTTTCTATGTTTAGTGCTTCTTTCAGGAGCTCTTGTAAAGCATGCCTGGTGGTGATGAAATCTCCAAGTAATTGCTTGTTCGTAAAGGATTTTATTTCTCCTTCGCTTATGAAGATTAGTTTGGCTGGATATTAAATTCTTTGTTGAAAGTTCTTTTCTTTAAGGATGTTGAATATCAGCCCCATTCTCCTTTGGCTTGCAGTGTTTCTGCTGAGAGATCCGCTGTGAGTCTGATGGGCTTCCCTTTGTGGGTAACCCAGCCTTTCTCTCTGGCTGCCGTTAGCATTTTTTCCTTCATTTCAACCCTGGTGAATCTGATGGTTATGTGCCTTGGGTTTGCTCTTCTTGAGGAATATCTTTGTGGTGTTCTCTGTATTTCCTGGACTTGTATGATGGTCTGCCTTACTAGGTTGGGGAAGTTCTCCTTGATAATATCTTGAAGATTGTTTTCCAGCTTGGATTTATTCTCTCCATCACATTCAGGTACACCTATTAACCATAGATTAGGTCTTTTCACATGATCCCAAATTTCTTAGAGACTTTGTTCATTTCTTTTCACTCTTTTTTCTCTAATTTTGCCTTCTTGTTTTATTTCATTGAATTGATCTTCAATCTCTGATATCTTTTCTTCTGCTTGATTGTTTCAGCTATTGAAATTTGTGTATGCTTCATGACATTCTCATTCTGTGTTTTTCAGCACCATCCAGTGGTTTATGTTCTTCTCTAAGCTGGTTATTCTAGTTAGCATTTCATCTAACCTTTCTTCAACGTTCCTAGTTTCTTTGCATTGTGTTAGAACATGTTCTTTTAGCTCAGAGAAGTTTGTTATTACCCACCTTCTGAAGCCTGTTTCTGTCAATTCATCAGACTTAGTCTCCACCCAGCTTTGTTCCCTTGCTGGTGAGGAGTTGTGATCCTTTAGAGGAAGAGAGGCATTCTAGTTTTTGTGTTTTTTTTTTTTTTTAATCTTTTTGTCCTGATTTCTTCCTGTCTTCATGGATTTATCTACCTGTGGTCTTTGTAGTTGGTGACTTTTGGATGGAGTCTCTGAGTGGACGTCCTTTTTGTTAACGTTGAAGCTATTTCTATTTTCCTCTGTCAAGTCCCTCTGCTGCAGAACTGCTGGAAGTCCATTCCAGACCCTGCTTGCCTGGACATCACCCACAGGGGCTGCAGAACAGTAAGGGTTGTTGCCAGTTTCTTCTTCTATTATCTTCATTCCAGAAGGGTACCTGCAGGATGTCAGCCAGAGCTCTCCTTTATGAGGTGCCTCTTTGAATATATAGGTATTGGGGAGCCACTTCAGGAGACAGTCTGTCCCTTATCAGAGCTCATGTGCTGTCCTGGGAGCTTCATTGTTCTGTTCAGAGTTGCTGGGCAGGCACATTTAAGTCTGCTGCAGCAGAACTCATAACCACCTATTTTCCCAGGTGCTGTGTCCTGGGAAGGTGGAACTTTATTTATAAGTTCCTGATGTGCTGCTGCCTTTTTTCTAAGACTCCTTGCCCTGCAAGGAGGCAGTTTAGTCACAGTCTGCCAGCAGAGGTGTTGTTGTGCTCCCTTGGGCTCTACCTAGCTGCTGTATAAACTTCCTTGATGTTTTGTTTACAGAGGTAGAGTTAGAACTGCCTCAGTAATGGTGGATTGCCTTGGGAATGGCAGACTGCCTCTGTAATGGTGGACTGCCTTGGTAGTGGTAGACTGCCTCTGTAATGGCAGATGCCCTTTCCACCCACAGAGCTGGACCTTCCCAGGTCCAGCTGTGCTTGCTGTGAAAGTCTCAATCCAGAGCATTTCAGATTGCTGGTCTTTGTGGGTGTGGGACCTGCTGAGCCAGATCACCTGGCTTCCTGCTTTTAGCCCCCTCTTTTTCAGTTGAATGGGTGGCTCTGTCTCCCAGGCATTCCAGGTGACAGTTGAAACAGCCACCTAGATTTGTGTGAATTTTTGTGTGGAAAACCACAACACTGGCTGAAACAGCCATGCTGGAAAACTGGTGGGGCTTTTTGGCCTGGGAATCTCCTGGCCTGTGGGCAGTAAAAACTGGGGGAGAAGTGCAGTATCTGAACTGGAGTGCTGGAGTGGATGGAAAAGCCCCTGATGGCCTCCATTGGGTAGGGAGGGGGGTCCTCCGGAAATTGCACTTCCCAAGTGAGGCAGTGCCCTACCCTGCCTTGGCTCACCTTTCTTGGGCTATACCTGCTGTGCAAAAAGTCTCATTGAGATGCACCTTCTACTTCGTTTGGAAATATCACTCACACTCTGCATTGCTCTTACTGGGAACTATACTCCAGAGCTGTTTCTATTCAGCTGTCTTGGTTCTCCACTCCTTATATAGCATTTAAACAGGTTAATTATCGTGGGTCATTTTTAGGTTAAAAGAAAAGAGACTTAAAGAGCTTGAGCTTGAGGTTAAACTAACACATAGAGAGAATTTGAACTTGGCTCATCCACATTAACCTGTCTAATAAAGAAGAATGTAAATTTTGCACAAAGTTTAGTTCAGTGCCACAAAGGAAGCCCTTAATACCTGACTATTTTGGTGTTTCAAATACATGTGTTTATGAACTAAAGAGCATTCATAATAAATTTTCAGTTTAGTAATTTTCAAAATGTTTGCGTTTTGACTGCACAACCTCAGATTCAAAAGAAATATTAAGTAGGGGAAAATGCATTATATATACAAGCTGCATTCCAAATTTTCAATTATTTTGATGTGGTATGTACTGTGTCTTCAGAACAATCAATTAGACTCTTCCCTCCTGATGTGCGTATCTGAATACAAATTAAAAATAAGAAGCATGTATCCAACAGCAGAATGTAGATCAAAACTATTACCCAGGTTAGTTTGTAATGTTTCATTTAGGACATAATTTTAATCAAAGTAAAAATTACACGTACTCATGATAAAAAGGACAAATACCTGCATCACTTAGGAAAATAATAATTTATAATTAGGAGATATTTTAGAGATGGCTCAGACAAATGATATAGCGTAAGATTTAAAGGCATATATTAAGAAATTTCATTTAGTGTATGCTATAATCCACCTTTTTAATCAGTGGAGAAATACATATTTC
The DNA here is from genome assembly GCA_031835075.1 of Saguinus oedipus. NCBI lineage: Eukaryota > Metazoa > Chordata > Mammalia > Primates > Cebidae > Saguinus > Saguinus oedipus. The sequence goes on from CM063172.1 coordinate 64,946,995, forward strand.
AAATAGGAGAAATAAAAGTCTCAGCAGCTTAGTATGCATAAAACACCTAACCTCATGCCTGTCATGCAGTAGCCACAATAGAATAATTTCCTTCTTGTATAACAGATGGAGAAAGAAGCATTGCAAAAATCATCTAAAACGAAAGCAACCACCAAATGTGTTTAAGAAGCAGAGGTTTTAGATAGAATTCTATTACAAAGGAGACTATTACTTAAAGTTTAGACACATTTTATTTTAACTTTATTTTACTTAAAGGCTGCTTGAAACAATATTAAGCACAAACATTTACTACCTGGTTAATACTTTGGTGCCTCCTTATGTGTATTTGTTTTTACATGCCTCTGATGTGAAGGATAGCTAAATTTAAAGGATTTTCTTTTTTAACTGTTTTCTTTAAAGCTACTCAAAGAGGCCAGGCGTGGTGGCTCAAGCCTATAATCCCAGCACTTTGGGAGGCCGAGGCGGGTTGATCATGAGGTCAAGAGATCAAGACCATCCTGGTCAACATGGTAAAACCCCATCTCTACTAAAAATACAAAAATTAGCTGGGCATGGTGGCGTGCACCTGTAGTCCCAGCTACTCAGGAGGCTGAGGCAGGAGAATTGCTTGAACCCAGGAGGCGGAGGTTGCGGTGAGCTGAGATGGTGCCATTGCAGTCCAGTCTGGGTAACAAGAGCAAAACTCCGTCTCAAACAAACAAACGAACAAACAACAACAAAAAAAGCTACTCAAAGATTTCAGTGAGTACAGATAGGCTCATCTGTTATGTGATCCTGGGGAATTCACTTCCTCTGATTTTGTTTCTTCTCCTGTACAGTGGTGATATTAATTACATGACACCCTTAGCATGTTGACTAGTATAAAACAACCATTCACTAAATGGCTGCTCTTAGTGCTTCAAATTGGTTCAGAAATACAGTCTAAAGTGCATTTGAAATTCACTATATTTTTCTAAAAATACTCTTTTAACAATAAACTGTTGAGATTATGCTACCTAAGTTGGTTGAATAAAACCAACCCTGGCAGCCTAGCCACAATTGATTGGTTGAATTAAAATTCATGCTTCAAAGGTAACCACCATTGTCCGCTCTGGAAAGAGGCCAGTTCACACTGATGTGGCAAAGATAAAGCTCTGCCAGTATCTGTCTCCATATTGAATGCTGACAAAATAATCATTTTTACAATCTTTACTAAATAAAGAGAAGCCAAGTCACCTGATCTCATCCTGCATAGTTTGATGCATATGTTACTCATCCAAACTGAAACCCAAATGCAGAATGACAGTGTAGAGACAAAATATTTTGGGGCGCTATTGTAACAATTGTCCTGTACCAAACCCTAATCTCTTCTCTCACAGTTTTTTGCAACATATTGGTATGTGGTAGTTAGGCAGTTAGGTTTTAAAGAATAGACTTCAGATGTGACATGGAATTGGGTGGAACAAAATGGGGAACATGAGGTACTCTCATTAGTAATGGAAACACATAATTTAGGTCTTGATAGTAAATAAGTAAGGCTATCACATGGCTATGCTGTTTCAGAAGGACACACCCAACAAAATCGAGGCTTTCAGCCACAGAATAGACATCATATAAGAATGTTTTGGAGAGATTATAATGTGAAAGAGTAACAGGACACAGAATACTCTAAGATTTTATGGTAACCCTATGTTACCTACATGAATACATTCTAATTGTAGACAGCTAACAAAATTGAGGACCATTCATGTATCAAATATGCTTTACTGATTACCCAGCAAACAACCTTTACATTTTTACATTTTAGGATACTTTTGGCCAAAGATTAAAATGTGAGATAACCCCTTTGCCTGCTTTATCTGTGACTAGGTTATGGCTAGGCATCTTAATCCATCGTAGCTAAAGCCTGGTTTGGGATGTGAAAGGCTATCTGTCTGTGTTATGGGAAAGTTTATCATCCACAATTATATAAATGCTTAATAAATACCCCTTTCCTTAGACCAAATGCTATGTTGATTGTCATGATGCTTGAAACTGCGGTAACAATCTTAAGACAATGAGGGGCCAGCCTAAAGTTGTGCATTATGTATGCATGGTAGAAAAGGAAGACGGGAAGACCCTTGATCTTAAATAATGTTGCTGAGCTCTCAGAGCAACACTGAGAGCTCCTTTACCACAGACCTTGGTTGTATAAGAAAGCAGGCCAGGCGCAGTGGCTCACGCCTGTAATCCCAGCACTTTGGGAGGCTGAGGCGGGTGGATCACGAGGTCAAGAGATCGAGACCATCCTGGTCAACATGGTGAAACCCTGTCTCTACTAAAAATACAAAAAATTAGCTGGGCACGGTGGCACGTGCCTGTAATCCCAGCTACTCAGGAGGCTAAAGCAGAAGAATTGCCTGAACCCAGGAGATGGAGGTTGCGGTGAGCCGAGATTGCGCCATTGCACTCCAGCCTGGTTAACAAGAGCAAAACTCCGTTTCAATTAAAAAAAAAGAAAGAAAGCAAAGTCCCATTATAGAAACTTACTTAGTTCGGTTTCAGCCCTTTGTATTCAAAGGTATCCTAACTGGTACAACCATGTCACTCTGTGGAAGAAAACACTTTCAACTTGAATTTAGTCCTGGCACTGCTATGCTCCAAGCAGTGCATTCGCAAGTGCAAAGAGGGCCATGTGCAAAGAGGGCCATGTGCAGGTAAGCTGAATTCCCAGTTGCCTTAACTTTTCATGGTTAGGACACTGGTAAAAATTTAAAATGTTGCTCGCTTAAGTATAAACTTTTAAAAGAGTTAAGTGAGATTTATAGCTGAGGTGTGTGACCCATAAGGACATTTCTATTCTTTTTTTTTTTTTTTTTTTTTTAACCACCTAACCCCACCTACCACACTATCTTCCTTTTTTTTGCAGATATCATTATATTCCCAGTTATGAGACATATCCAGTAACTAGAGTGGAAGTATGTCACTGACCCTAGAATCACTATGCAAAACCATACTCAGGAGTGCAAATGTTTTCAGGATGGGTTGTATAAGCTGTCAGTATATTGACAGAAGTTAGAAGAGATGAAATGGGCTTGGATTTTAAAAATGCTTTGTCCAGAAGACAGAGAACATATTTGGAGTATGATACATTTTATTGTTGTTATTGTTGTTGTTGTTGTTTGTTGGACTCATCGAAAATACACATTAAAGCACAATGGACCAATCTCAAGAGTTTTAACAGGTTTCTGGTTTAAACAATGATGTACAATTATACTAAGTCCTGGTTCATCATGACTACTGTGAAGAGCCAGCATTTGGTGTAATTTGGGCAAAGAGATTCAATGGTTTGGAGAGAAAGGATTTATATAGTAGATTTATTACTGAATCTAGCTGCTGGAGCCACATTATGTTTCCTACACAGCATTTCCATCCTGTTAGTGACTAGAAGGAGAGGCTTATAAAGGAAAAACTCCAAAGAGCTAAATGGGCCTCATATTCATTCTCCACTTGCAGGAAAGGCTATAATCATAAGAGAGTTGTTGATTATGGTGGAAATGGTCAGAATTGATAGAGACAGGTAGTGACTATCAGCAAAAGCAAAAAGTGGAGATGCTAATCCAGTTTTGGGGAATGATAGTGCTTGAGACATTTCGTTATGACTTACAAAGCATGAAAGAAAATGTTAAAGTACTTCTTAAGATTCTATTTGAGCTGTATGAGAGAAATTGCAATGGCTCATAAAAGTAAGAGCCATACTTCTCTCATACTAACAAAACATGACTTCAACCGTGTAGACACACAGCCTTGGCTCAGGCTGCATGTGTGGCTCCACCTTCTACTTGTGGGATTTGGGGCCTCAGATTCTTCAGTTGTGAAAAGAAGATAAGAATGCTACTCAATATGATTGTCATGAGAATAAAGATAATGTGTAAAAAATACTAAGGAAAATTCTAGGAATAATCAGTATTAAATTTCTTATTATGATAAGGATACTTGGTATCCTTGGTTATAATAAGACTGAAGATTGAAGGCCAGAAAATAAAGATCCCATGATCAAGACTGCTATAATGGCTTTACACAAACCTTGGCTGATTTACTTTGTCTTTTTCAGAAAGTTAAAGAATTATAACAGAATATGATTACTCTATAGATAATATATTTAAAGCTTTCAGACATTGATCACACTGGCCCACTGGAAGCTAATAATGTCAAGCAATAAAGAATTGAGACTGAGCTTTTCTCACAATAGGTGGGACATATGGTTCATCTTTTATGTAGTCATCGTATCCCAAATTTGGGAGTATATACTTAGAACGGATATTTAGTAATTAAAAATAAAATCAAGCTGGTGATTCCCCAACCTATGTAGTAAATAATATTGAATGGAGTTAGGATGTTGCTGACCAAGAGGATACCACTGGTGCTCCTCCTATCTGTGAAATTTATAAATCAAAATAATATTTCTTCTCCCTCAAAATTCTTAGCATTTTAATCACCAGTGAATATTTTCCAGGAATAGTGATTCTATAAGCTCTCTTTTATTTCTTAAGTTTGGTCTTAGTAAAACATAATGAAAGTTCTGGAATATTGTTTCAATTTATCCAAAATTTAACATATGTTTAGTTCTTTCTAAAGGTGTTTAGAGACTCTTTATGGAAGCTGACTAAATATCACACCTATATATGGCAGGGGCAGATTTCTCTCAATTAGTCATGAAGAATATGGACCACATCTTTACCCCAGGATGTCACACTTCTCCAGGAATAATGCTTGCCCCTATGGAATAGACAGTGGTAAGAATTCTAAACTTAAAAAAAAAAAAGGCAAGAGTAATAGAAGTTAGATATAAGCCTATGGGAATATACACCTAAGCAAAATTTTTATCAGTCTAAAGATATAGCATAAATTGTAATCTCCTCCAAAGTTAAGGATAGTTTTTAGTCCTTTTAAACTAGAAGGTAGGATAACATTTAATTGACTTCTTTTTTGAAGTTATCTTATTTTTCTTTCTAGATATGCTTTGCTGCTTAACAATTTATTTTGGCTGGTTTTCTGTACTTCACTGTGCATACTTTATAGAACCACTGAAGAATTTTAAGCTGATTCAGAATAAAGTATGAACTGTCCTTCCACTTATTCCCCAATGTATCACTCATTTTCAGAGGCCTGAAATCTCTAAAAGAGCTGAATTCCCAAGTGGTAAAATCCCAGAGGACTTATAGTTGTGTTCCCTAAAGTTTAGGCACAAAGTTAGACATCTTGCAGCAGAAAATACCACTTTCCTTTTGAGAATGAATATTTGACTTACCACAAGCCTCTAGAAAACAAATGCCTAGTCATGAGACACAAATGATCCAAGACATGCATTGACCATGGTGATCCAACAAACCACAAGTTTGAATATGACTAGATCAAGTCCACCATGAAATGTAAGTGGTCTGTTTAGGACTGAGCCTCTGGATACACTCAGCGAAGAAATTCTCCCTGTATGTTCACTGCTTCTATAGGAATCACATTGCCATTCTTTCCTCAACCTATGTCTATGGATTTGTAGAATGTTCTTTCTGTTCAACTTAAAGAGGATTAAAATCTTAAGGGATGTTTCTAGGGAATTCTGAAGAGCATGCTAGCATTATAAACAAGTGTATTCCTCCAGTATTAGAGCACTCATAAAAATACCCCTGAAAGATAATGGAGTAGGAATCCTTCCACTCAGCATTTCCCTGATGATTAGTGTTGTTGAAAAGCTTTTCATGTTTTTTGGCCAATTATATATCTTCCTTTGAGAACTGTCTATTCATGTTCTTAGCCTACTTTTTGATGAAATTGTTTTTTTCCTGATAATTTGTTTGAGTTCATTGTAGATTCTGGATATTAGTTCTTTGTCAGATACATAGATTGTGAAGATTTTCTCCTGCTCAGTGGGCTGTCTGTTTACTCTGCTGACTGTTCCTTTTGTGAAAAAGCTCTTCAATTTAATTAAGTCCCACTTATTTATCTTTGTTTTTATTGCATGTGCTTCTGGGCATGAAATGCTTACCTAAGTCAATGGCTAGAATGGTTTTCCCATGTTATCTTCTAGAATTTTTAGTTTCAGGTCTCAGATTTAAGTCCTTGATCCATCTTGAGTTGATTTTTGTATAAGGTAAGAGATGATAATCCAGTTTCATTCTCCTATATGTGGCTTGCCAACAATACTAGCACCATTTGTTAAAGAGGATGTCAGTTCCCCACTTTTTTTTTTTTTTTTGCTCTGTCAAAGATCAGTTGGCTGTAAGTATTTTGGTTTATTTCTGGGTTCCCTATTATGTTCCATTGGTCTATATGTCTATTTTTATACCAGTACCATGATGTTTTGGTGACTATGGCCTTACAGTATAGTTTGAAATCAGGTAGTGCAGTGCCTCCAGATTTGTTCTTTTTTCTTAGTCTTGCTTTGGCTATGCATGCTCTTTTTTGGTTCTATGTGAATTTTAGAATTGTTTTTTTCTAATTCTGTGAAAAATGGTGGTGCTATTTTGATGGGAATTTCATTGAATTTGTAAATTACTTTTGGTAATATGGTCATTTTCACAATATTGGTTCTACCCATCCATGAAAATGGAATGTGTTTCCATTTGTTTGTGAAGCCTATAATTTCTTTCAGCAGTGTTTTATAGGTTTGTTTGTAGAAGTCTTTCACCTTGTTGGTTAGGTATTTATTAAGTATTTATTTTTTGGCAGTTATTATAAAAGAGTTACATTTTTTATTTGATTCTCAGCTTTGTCACTGTTGGTGTATAGCAGAGCTACTGATTTGTGTACATTAATTTTGTACCTGGAAATGTTGCTGAATTTATCAGTTCTAGGAGCTGCAGAGAAAAGGGAATCATGAGAAAATTGCCATTTACAATCGCTGCAAAGAGAATAAAATACCTAGGAACACCACTTAGAAGGAATGTGAAGGACCTCTTCAAGGAAAACGATAAGCCACTGATTTAAAAAAAAAAAAAAAAAAAAAAGAGGACCCAAACAAATTAAAAAAAAAATTCCATGCTAATGAACAGAATCAATATTGCAAAAATGGTCATACTGCTCAAAGTAATTTATAGATTCAGTGCTATTCCCATCAAGCAACCAGTAACCTTATTAGCAGAATTAGAAAAATCTACTTTAAATTTCATATGAAACCAAAAAAGAGCCTGTATAGCCAAGAAAATCCTAAGCAAAGATAACAAAGCTGGAGGCATCATGCTTCCTGGCCTCAAACTATACTAAAAGGCTACAATAACCCATAATGGATTAAAGGATTAAATATAAAACCCCAAATCATAAAAACCCTAGAAGAAAACCTAGGGAATATTCAGAACATAGGCACTGGCAAAGACTTGATGACTAAAACACCAAATACAATTGTAACAAAAGCCAAAATTGACAAATGGGATCTAATTAAACTAAAGAGCTTCTGCACAGCAAAAGAAACTGTCATCAGAGTGAACAGGCAACCTACAGAATGGGAGCAAATTTTTGCAAGTTACCTATCTGACGAAGGTCTAATATCCAGAATCTACAAAGAACTTAAACTTACAAGAAAAGAAAACAACCCCATCAAAAAGTGGGAAAAAGATATGATGAACAGACACTTTTCTTTTTTTGAGAAGGAGTTTTGCTCTTGTTACCCAGGCTGGAGTGCAATGGCGTGATCTCGGCTCACTGCAACCTCCGCCTCCTGGGTTCTGGCAATTCTCCTGCCTCAGCCTCCTGAGTAGCTGGGATTACAGGCATGCACCACCATGGCCAGCTAATTTTTTGTATTTTTAGTAGAGATGGGGTTTCACCATGTTGACCAGGATGGTCTCGATCTCTTGACTTGGCGATCCACCCGCCTCGGCCTCCCAAAGTGCTGGGATTACAGGCTTGAGCCACCATGCCTGGCTGACACTTTTCAAAAAAAGACATTTATGTGCTCCAGCAAATATATGAATAAAAGCTCATTATCACTGGTCATTAAAGAAATGCACATCAAAACCACAATGAGATACCATCTCGTACCAGTTAGAATGGTGATTACTAAAGTCAGAAAACAACAGATACTGGCAAGGATGTGGAGAAATAGGAACTGTCTTTTTTTTTTTTTTTTTGAGATGGAGTTTCGCTCTTGTTACCCAGGCTGGAGAGCAATGGTGCGATCTTGGCTCACCACAACCTCCGCCTCTCCGCCTCCTGGGTTCAGGCAATTCTCCTGCCTCAGCCTCCTGAGTAGCTGGGATTACAGGCACACACCACCGTGCCCAGCTAATTTTTTGTATTTTTAGTAGAGACGGGGTTTCACCATGTTGACCAGGATGGTCTCGATCTCTTGACCTCGTGACCCACCCGCCTCGGCCTCCCAAAGTACTGGGATTCTGTAATCCCACCGCGCCCGGCCGGAACTCTCTTACACTGTTGGTGGAAGTGTCAGTTAGTTCAACTGTTGTGGAAGACAGTGTGGTGATTCCTCAAGGATCTATAACCAGAAATGCCATTTGACCCAGCAATTCCATTGGTGGGTATATACCCAAAGGATTATAAATCATTCTACTATACAGACACATGCACATGTATATTTCTTGCAGCACTATTTATAATAACAAAGTCTTGAAACCAACCCAAATGCCCATCAATGATAGACTGGATAAAGAAAATGTGGTACATAGTATTATGTGGAATACTATGTAGCCATAAAAAAGAATGAGTTTACATCCTTTGCAGGGAAATGGATAAAGCTAGAAATCATCAACCTCAGTAAACTAACACAGGAACAGAAAACCAAATGCCGCATTTTCTCCCTCATAAGTGGGAGTTGAATAATGAGAACACATGGACACAGGGAGGGGAACATCACACATGGGGGCCTGTCAGGGGGTGGGGGGCAAGAGAAGGGAGAGCATTAGGCAAATACCTAATGCATGTGGGGCTTAAAACCTAGATGATGGGTTGATAGGTGCAGCAATCCACCATGGCACATATATACGTATATAACAAACCTGCACATTGAGCACATGTATCTCAGAAATTAAAATTCAAAAAAGAGGACTTTAAAAACTGATATTTCAGTGATTATCTTAGCTTGCGATAAAGAGGTCATAAGAAAGTATACAATGCATATAGCTGGAATATACCCTTTTGAGTAAAGGCATCAGATAAAATGTACTCATTAGTAGATGTTTCCATATTTGTTTTAGTTTTGCTAAAATTTGTTTTATTCAAGATACAATAGCTAAACAAATTTAAAAAATAGATGTCTTATAATTTTATAAGTTAGTATGAGGTGAGTGAGCCAAATAGGATTAAACTTCTTATACTAAAATATCTGTCATAGAGAAGAGGGGCCAAGAAAGACAAACCCTTAATGTTGATATTAAAAATAAAATGAAATTAAAAGATTAAACCAGGAGTCAGCAGACTTTCTCTGTAAATAGCCAGCTCTGATTTATAGGCCCTACAATTTCTGTCTTAACTACTTAACACTATTATAGCATGAAATAAGCCATAGATGTTATGTAAATGAATGTCCATGGCTATTTCAATAAAACTTTACTTATGACACTGAAATTTGAATTTCAAATAATTTTCATGTGTTAAACAGTGTTATTCTTCTTTTGATTTTTTTCTCAACCATTTAAAATTTTTAAAATAATTTTAGCACATAGGCCATAAGAAAACAGGCAGTGGGCTGAATTTGGTTTGCCAACCCTTGTACTAAACCCATGGATTTGCTCAGGCTCAGAATGATTGCACATCCTACTTGTTTGAATGATTTTTCTAATTTGAAAAGATAGAAGTTTCAGACATATGCAAGTAATGGTCCAAGTTGAGTCACTGGTTTTCCACCTTAATCCGGTTGCATTCATTCCAAAGAAAAATGAAAGCAAGATGGGAGATGAAAGGATACCAGTAGTTGGTAAGATCACTGGATCCTCATTCTCTCAATTCATAATACAGATCTTTGTGTTGAGCATGAGCATTGAGTACTTGTCTGATCAGCCATATTAGAGGCTTTGGCAGGTCTTTAATCCTCAGTCTGACTGTGAGACCTTTGAGAAAAATAGGCTCATTTCTGTTTTTGTTTTGTTTTGTCTTTTGGTTTTTGGTTTTGTGTGTGTGTGTTTAAATCATACAATTCCTTGCTTTTAAGTATGATAAACATAGAACACTAGAGCTAACAGTGGCTATGTTTAACTGTTGAAATTATGGTTCTAATATTATTTTTCTTTATTCCTTTGTTTTTGCTCAGCTGTATTTTTATTTTTATGCAATAAATATATATTGTTTAGTAAAACATAATCATTAAAACTTAAAAATTTTAATTGATCAAATTCATTACACTCCAAATACACCATTTTTCTTTTGGCATATTTGAAAGTTAGACATCTTCCATTCATATTTAATGAAATGATGTTTTGCTTTGCTTGAAAGAGAAAGAGAAGAAACTTCATTCAGAGGAAAGCCAGGCAAACAACACTTTAACTTGCAAATGCCATCTGCACAATAAATTAATTTCTCCTCATATCTTAGGCTAGATTGAAATTAATCTCAGCAAGGGGAGAAACCTCACCTGAATGTAAAAACATAGTCTCTTAAGTTTTTTCAGAAGTATTTTTTCAGGTATTTAATTTCCTTTTCTTAGGAGTCAAGATGTGTGAAGCAGTTATCTAGGCACCATAAAGAGATAAGGACAAATAAGACATGGCCTCTGTTGTGAAAGGATTTTTCAATGTCTTGAATCATGATTGATTAATTAGGTAGTTCATGTGGGCTTTACAAATGTTACTGTTTCTAAGCTGTGAGAAATGAAACTACAGATAATTTCTTTCTTTCTGAAGAAGCAATTGATGACTAACACCTTTTATTTTCTTTATTGTATGGAAGTTTTAGTTTTTAACTTGGCTTACTTATTTCCTCATATCTTTGTATAGAAATTAAGTATCAAGTCTAAAAGTACATGTCTGTAGATAGTGCTCCCTAATGTTGATAAAAGCCATAACAAAATAGAAATAATAAGTAGAAATAAATATACTTGAAACTCTAATAAAAAGCTTCATTCTATTAAATGGTAAACAGGCTCTGAAAGGCGTATTTTACCTTATAATTCTTTTAGTCTAATCTTTTTATTTTGTGAGATAAAATCTTGAGGATCTGGGTGGTTTAACAATCATCTTTGAATGAGAACTAATATGTCAATTAAGAATATGTACTTTAATACCAATTATCTCAGAGTGACAGGATTGAGGATGATTTTTAGGTTGTAATTTCTATTTAGAATCTCTTCTAGCTTAAGCATATTAATTTTGCAATAAAAATACGCTATTATAAAACAAGACTTATTATTTCAAAAAGACAGAGTGAACATATCTTTTCCCTTTTTCTTAAAAAATTATCTCAAAAAAGAACAAAGAACAGAAATACGATTTTTTAATTCAGTTAATCCAGGGGAATTCCACAAGCCTCTTATCCCAATGCATGATGATGCAAGGCAGATGGGAGAAGATAAATGTTTAGCAATGTTCTTGCAGTTGTTGTGGTGGTTCAGTGAGAATCATGGGAATCTGCTCTATGGAACCCCAGAAAGGCCCAGGAAGTTTGTGTAACATTCAATGTAAAATCTGTGAATGTGTAAGGGGCTGACTACAGAGAAATTCCATGAAAGACTTTATTAGGAATAGTTGTACTCTTTGGGTTCTCACTGTAGACAAATATAGCTGACTCTCCTCTTTTAACCCCAAGGAGTCTATGTGTTTATTCTCTGAAGAAAACTGATGAGAGAAGTTCTAGATGTAAAGAAGGCAAGCATACAGGAAGTCAAGAGCAAAGTGGACATGGAGAGATTAGGTCAATGTGTGCATACAGAATAGTGTGAAAACTTCCTCTTTGAGAGGGTGGCTTTATAACTCCCTGTGATAATACTGGAGGATCCTTCTCTGGAAAAGCTGACCAACCAAAGGAAACAAGATGTATAGATATTAACATGAAACATCTGTAGTGTAAAGGTAGCTGTTCACCTTATCACCCTGCAGGAAAGACTTCTAGTCTAGGAGCCACACCCACTGACAGAGCTACACATCTGTTTTGGTGTCTCACTCTTAAATATATCTGCATAGTCAAGAACCATCAATCAAATGAGGAAATTCTTTAACATCAAAATAACTACATAATAAGTAAACAGAAAATACTTAGGGAAAGCAAAGAAAATGTAAGTCCAAGTAATTATCCTATCCTTAGAAAGGTAAGAGAAAATAATAGCATTTATTCTTTTTTAATGGCATAAAGAAGGAACAATTACAAAAGAAAACTCTTTGAGAATTAAAATATGATATCCAAAATAAGCAATTTAGTATAGAAGATAAAAGACACAAGTCTTCAAGAAAATAGAATAAAAACAAAAGATAAAGATTAGAACAATAACACCTACATGACTCCTGACTGGCAGCTCAAAGGAACATTAAAGAAATGAATCTCCAGGTATCCCTTGGCCAGAGGAAGGAGGAGCTATTTGTTTTTAGTTTCCTTATGCCCAAAGTTTGCCTCCTTTTCTCACTTTTCTATACTGGTACTGACAACTCCCATGTTCTTAACTGAATATTCTCACATGCATGAATCACAAAAATGAATGTAAATACCAAATAGTAAATTTCCCTAACTCTACATATTCAGGTTTTACTCTGGGGCATCCTCCAAAAGCAACGATTAGGCCTCTGTTTAATACGTGCATATTTATAGAGGCCTATGAACATACAATCATTTTCCTATTTCAAAGGTGTCTGCCTAAACTCCAAATGAGACTTTTTGAATGTCAACAATTTTATCATCTAATCCAAATCAGGCAACTTGCTATTTTAAACGCAAGCAAGCAATTTTTTGTAATATCAAGAATTATCTCTAAGCCAGTGGTAATATTTTTTAACCCAATTCAGTAAAAACAGAATCACGAATTTCAATTTAGAATAAAGGTATTGAGAGAACATAAATTTTAAATTGTATGTATTACTAATCTGTTATTTTCTGCCCATCCCCGCACGTGGGGTAGTAAAAAAATTAGTTGTTAATCCTACCCAGTTTAGAACTAAGTTCATATTAGATAATTTAAAAGGCAGCTTTTTGTAATGCTAGCCTTTCTTAGAAATAATTCTGTCACATTTCTTGTCTTCTACCCTTCATGATCAGCACTTTCACAAGAGGACTCCTGAGAAGCTAGGAAGAAGTGCATAGCTTTTATAACCTTATGTGGGAGGAGAAAACTAACAGTTACAGGGTTTTGTGTATTCTGGCTCTGTATCCCATTATATTTTCTAACCAAGGTATAGCTGATCCCACAAAATGTTCTTATATATGACATTAACACAATGACATGCCTCCATCAAAATGTGTCATCTGTGTTCCCTTTCCTTTAACCAGAATATGCATTTGAAACTACCTTAACCTATAGAATGTGGTAGAGATGATGCCACATGACTTCCACAGCTAGTTCATATAAGGCAAGATGGCTTCCTCCTGGTTCTCTATTGATGTAAGTCCATAGAACCTATCTACAATGTGGTGAGAAAAATTAAGGCACATGTTTCAAAGGCGACATATAGGTTTTCCGAGTGACAGTCCAGCTAGGACCTCAGCTGACCGCTAACATCAGATGCCAGTCATAGCAGAAGATTCAGTCTCCATGAAGGCAAGCAGTCCCTTGCATGGCAAGAGTAACACCATCTTGAAGTGAAATTGCCATAATAACTCCTGCATACCAATGTTCTTACAGAAATGTCAAGAAACAGTACCTGCAGCATAGATAACCCCTCATAAAAATGCTTCTCCAACCTCCCCAGTGGTCAGAGTTTCACAGGAGTGTCTGAGACCTGAGCAGCTGCATTTGTCTTACCAAAAGAAGTTTATTATAAAAAAGGTACTTTCCAGAGGGCAAGTTCAGGGATTCATTTTCTCTCAATGGCCTAAGATCTCACTTCTGTTCTAAGTCCCTATTAAATGTTTCTCTCTGAGAGAATAAAAATAAAATTTCAGTCTCCAGGCTACAAGTGTTCCATCTGAGCCCTAAGAAAGACAATATGAGCAATTGTCACTTCTGTGACTTGTCTGAATTCCTAACCCTCAGAAACTGTGGAAGCAAAAAAAGAATAAAATACCTAGAAATACAGCTGACTAAAGAGGTAACAGCTCTCTACAAAGATAACTGCAAACCACTGCTCAAAGAATCAGAGATGACACAAATGTAAAAACATTCTGTGCTCATGGATAGAAAAAAATCAGTATCATGAAAATGACCATACTGCCCAAAGCAATTTACAGATTCAGTGCTCTTCCCATTAAACTACCATTGACATTCCTCACAGAACTAGAACTATTTTTAAATTCATATGTAACTAAAAAGGAGTCTGAATAGCCAAGACATTCCTAAGTAAAAAGAACAAAGCTGAGGGCATCACACTATTCAAAGTTAAACTATACTATGGAGCTACAGTAACAAAAAAAGCATGGTACTGATCCAAGAATAGAAAAATAGACCAACAGAACAGAGACACCAGAAATAAGACTTCACACCTATAACTATCTGATCTTTGACAAACTTGACAAAAAGAAGCAATGGGGAAAGGATTTCCTATTCAATAAATGGTGCTGGGATAACTGGTGAGCCATATGCAGAAGATTGAAACTGGATGTCTTCCTTATACCATACATAAAAATTAACTCAAGATAGATTAAGACTTAATGTAAAACTGAGAACTATAAAATCCCCCGAAGACAACCTATGCAGTACCATTCAGGACACAGGCAGGGGCAAAAATTTCATGATGAAAATGCCAAAAGCAACTGAAACAAAAGCAAAACTTGATATTTGGGGTCTAATTAAACTAAAGAGCTGCTTCACAGCAAAAGGAACTATACAGCCAAAGACAATATCAGCAGAGTAAACAGGCAACCTACAGAATGGGAGAAAATTTTTGCAAACTATGCATCTGACAAGGGTCTATTTATCCAGCATCTATAAGAAACTTTAACAATTTTCAAGAAAAAAAATCTCCCATTAAAAAGTGGGCAACAGACATGAACAAACACTTATCAAAAGAAGCCATACATGTGGCCAATAATATGAAAAAAAGGTCAACTCAAAATTGATTTGCTTAGAGAAATGCAAATCAAAACCACAATGAGATACCATCTCACACCAGTCAGAATGGCTGGATGGAGCTGGAGGCCATCATCCTTAGCAAACTAATGCAGGAACAGAAAAATAATACCACATGTTCTCATTTATAAGTAGGAGCTAAAGGATGAGAATACATGGACACATAGAGGGGAACAACACACGGGGGCCTGCTGGGGAATGAAGTATGCAAGGAGGGAGAGGATCAGAAAAAATTACTAATGGGTACTAGGCTTAATACCTTGGTGATGAAATAGTCTGTATGACAAATCCCCGTGACACATATTTTACCTAAGTAACAAATCTGCACATGTACTCCTGAACTTAAAGTTGTTTTTCTTTTTTAAAGAAACTGTGGAATATGGTGAATGATTATTGTTTAAACAATGAAGTGTAATTTCTGATATAGCAATAGAAATTAAAAAATAGGCTTCCTTAGTTTAACTAGTAGCTGCTTCTTTAAACAACATATGCACTGAAGTCTAAGGCTGGTCAAGGCACTGGGCAGTAACGTACTCAGCCTCACTTGGTCTTCTGTGGATACTGCCAACACCCCCTGAGGGCTGGCTGCAAATTGCATTTAGCCATGATCTGTGGGCCAGGATTGCCAGGGGCAGACCTATGTTATTTCTTGTTAAATGATGACAAGCTTGCTTTGCATTTCATACACTGAGATTCATGCAGTGGATCAAATATTGAGTTAAAAATCCAAACAATGATGTAGTAAAACAAAAATTGTTTTTAAGATGTGTAAAAACAGAAGTCAAGCGGTAAGAGGAGGCATACAGTAAAGACCATCTGAGAGCACTTGAAAACCGTGGAATGCAGTGGTGTGGTTGCAAGGCAGGAAATACTGCTTTGGTCCCATGACTTCCCAATACAGAGTCTGCATGAGGGTCTCGTAAAGAGGGCTTGTGCAAGAACTCTGGGAAGGAATGCGACCTCTGTTCACCAGACTCAGGACGGTCTTGGCAGATGGAGGTTTGCAAGGCAGGAAGGCCTTGCAGGGCAGAGATAACCAGAAAGCCACAGGCTCTGCCTAGGTTATCAGAATATGGAGTAACTCTGGTTGCTCTTTGTCTACAATGCTCAGGAGATAAAAGCCCCTTGATGCATTTTGTGTGGTCAGACTTGGTGGCACCTTATCTGCTGTTCTTCTATGCAGATACACCTTGATAATAATCCGGTGGTAAAAAATCAGTGTCTTAGGTTAGTAACTCTTAGAAGAACCACAGGTGTTATTGAATGCTGCAGACACAGGCTCTCCCCTAGGCTATCTTACCCCACAATAGCTTTTAGTTTACCCTTCTCACCTCCCCTCAGCACAGCCCCAAGAGTAATGAGATAATGCACCTAATGAAAGTTTGTCACTGCAGCTTGATTAACCAAATGCAAGCCCTACACTGGCCTGCAGTTTTCAGTCCCTGGTTAGGAAGGTCTTCACTCCTCTTCCCAAGTGACTGTGAGAGCCTTGATAATCCCTGCCTGAGGCAGTTTTAGTTGCAGGGAGTCCTTGAGGAGGAGGAGCATTATTGGCAAAAACTCTTCTGCCATCGGATCTGCCAGAACCTTAGCAGTCGGTTTTTCTGCCACTGAATCTGCCAGGACCTTGGGAGTCCGTGTCTCTGACACTGAATCTGCCAGGACCTTGGGAGTCCACATCTCTGTTACTGCATTTGCCAGGACCTTGGGAGTCCTTGTTTTTTGGCAGGTGGAGTGGGGTTTGGGATATTTTTCTTAGCTGTCAGTCACTTCACCACTGAAATAATTGCATCCTGTTCTCTAAACCACTGCAGAGGGTTTAAACTAACTGTAACCATGAGTCTATATACAGAAATTGATAAGGGTGTTCTGGCTCACTGCATATAACCTCATCCCATACCTTGGAGACAAGAGACCTATCTAGGGTCCCCTTTGAGGGCCAGTCCACCCCAAATGCTGGACAGTCTACCTCACTTTTCTGGTGTCATAGTTACTCCTTAGTCCCCACTAAATCCCTTCTTGAAATTTTTCAGCACGGTCCCTAAAGGAGTGGACTTGCTATGAGTGTGCCCCATGCTTATACACCGAAAAACAGTCCTCACAGTTAAGAGAACATTACTCCACCCACAGCAGTTCCCACCCAGCAAGGAGCACTACACACTTTCTGATTCACATTTGCTTCAGGCTGGTAGAATCGCTTTTCTCTCTAAAGTATTTCAGGCACCATTTGGCATTAACGGAGATCATTAATCCTCTCACAACGCCTAGATTGTGAGAGCTCCTCCATTTAGCCTTATGTGGTTGTCTCTCATTCCAGCCAGCCCCACAAGTCACTCAGAGTATAAGACACTCTCTAATGGGCCTGACACTCCCACATTTCATGGCCGATGAGTCCAGTTGGACCCCTCCATTCACTCACACAATCGCTCTCCTCCCTCCACCCAAATGGAAACCAACAGCAAAACTTTCAAGGTTAGTTGCAGAAGGAGAGAAAGAGAGAGAAAACGCAAAGTTCGAGAGTGACAAGTTCTAGCACACGTGGTGATCATGCCACGCTTCCCCCTAAAGGAAGTAGGCAAGTTTCCCAGGATTGATCCTACCATGTTTCTGTTGTCTGGACCTTCCAAGTACCCTTTCCTTCTCGGTATTCAGCCGCTGGGTGGATCCACACTGTGGGGGCTTCCCAGCTCTGCTTTGGTGAGGCTTTCCACCAGGCCAATACCTGCCCGGGAGCTCTCTCAGGAATTGCATCACCCTGTGGGCAGGAGCCCCATGCAGGGATGCTCCAAAGGGCTAGGCAAGCCACCCGAGAGGCTTTGCTGGCTGTCTACCAACCAAAACTAGCTTCCCAGTCAGGGACCCAAAATGAAGCAGGAGCAGCCATGAGACACAGACCTCTCAGACACTGAACTAAGAAGGAAGGAGTGATTTATTTTGGCCAGGACCAAGGCACATAGCTGCCCAATAGCCAAGCTCCTCTAACAAAGAGAAGCTCTTCCTTTACATAGGCTTACAGCTCTAGATATTACACGTGAAAGGGTCTTCAGTTTAGAGCCTTAGAAATTACATGTGAAAGGGTCTTGGGTTTACAGTTTTAGAAATTACATGGAGTAGATGTGGGGTAGGGGTTTGATCTTGTTTAAGTAAAAACAGTGTCTTCTGGAAAGATTCCCCCATACTATGCCTACTATCTATAGGAAGGCAATTTAGGAGGCACTGGTTCTCCAGCCTTTTCTTCTACTGAAATGCAGTGTGGAAGTTAAAGGGGAGGTGATCCTAGATGCTTGGGTCCTGTTCCTCACTACAAATATTTGGAGAATACTCTAGCTTTCCTTTTGCTATTGATTTTGGATTAATTCCATTGTGGTGAATACATACTTTGTAAGATTTCAGTTCTTCTATATCCGTTAAGGTGAATTTTAAAGCCCAGATTTTGATTAATCTTGTTGAATGTTCCCTGCTAGTTTGAGAAGTATCTGTATTCTGCTGTTGTTGAATTTAATATTCTGTAAATGTCAGACCAAGTCAATTAACAGTTCTGTTCAAGTCAAATAAATGCTTACTGATTTCAGCCTACTTAATTTATCCATTACTAAAAGAGCAATTTCAAAATTTCCAACTATAAAAGTGGGTTTGTAGATTTCTCTTTGCATGTTTTATCAGTTGTTGTGTCACATTTTTTTTTTCATTTTCTAACATTTTTGCAATGGGGGACGAGGTCCCACTAAGTTGCCCAGGCTGGCTTCAAACTCTTGAGCTCGAGCAGTTCTCCTGCCTCAACCTCCTGAGTAGCTGGGATTTCAGGTGTATGCCACCACTGCTGTCACACATGATTTTAATGACCTATTGTTAAATGTACTTGTAATAAGAATTATGATGTCTTCTTAGAGAATTGACTCCTTTATTACTATGTAATACCCTTCTCTATTTCTGATAATTTTGCTTGTTCTGAAGACTGCTGTGTCTGAAATTAATATAAGTACTTCAGCTTTCTTTTGATTAGTGTTAGGGTGGTAAATCTTTATTCATACCTTTATTTTTACTATATCTATCTGTATCATTATGTTTAAGGTAAGTCTCCTGGAGTCAACAAATAATTGGGTCTTTTTGTTGTTTGCTTGCTTGTTTATAGTACACTCAGTCTATGTCTTTTAAGTGGTATGTTTGGATTACTCACATTTATAATATTTATTGATATAGTTGGACTAATATCTACTATATTTGTGTCTGTTTTCCATTTGTTTGTTTTGTTTCCATTTGTTTTCTTTTTTCTTTTACTATTTTTCTGCTTTCTCTGCTTTTAAGTGAGCATTTTATATGATTATATTTTCTCTTTTATCATGTCAGTTATATATACTACTTTTAAAAAAATTAGTGGTTGCTATACATTATACATTTTGAATGAATCTTAACCACCTTCAAATAACACTATTCTGCTTCACATGTCATGCAGATTTCTTCAGCAGAGTATTCCCAATTTCTCTTCATCACTACTTGCCTTACTGTCATTCAATTTACGTAACCATGCGTCATAATCACACAATATATTACTAGTATTACTTTTATTATTATTACTCCTTTAAACAGTTGTATTTCAGACCAAATAAGAATAAGAAAAATAAAATATTTTCTTTTAGGTTCGTTTATTCTTCTTCAGTGTTCATCCTTTCTTTATGTAGATCCATGTTACTGACCTATAAGCTTCCTTCTCCCTGAAGCATCATTTCTTTTACCATTTCTTGCAGAACAGGTCTGGTATGCTTGTTTGTGTTTTCTGAGAAAGATTTTAGTTCTCCTTCATATAGATAATTTATCTGGATATAGAATCCCATCCTGGTGTAGTCTCCCACCCACTTTACCTCACATCTTAGGACTTTAAATACTTTATTTTACTCTCTTCCTGTGTATATGGCTTCAGATTAAATTCTATTGAAATTCTTTACCTCAATCTTTCATAAGTAGGTGTCTCCCTGCCCTGCCACTCCACTCACTGCCAGCTTCTCTCAATATTTTCTGTTATCTTTAGTTTTCTGCAATTTAACATGATGTGCCTAGGTGTAATTTCTGTGGGTATGTGTTTATCTTGCTTATTACTCTCAAAGCTTCCTGTATCTGATGTAATTCTTATCCTTGTTCCTCTGTAAGTAAAGTGTTTTCCTACTGCCTTCTTTTAAGATTTTATACTTGGTGTTTGGTTTACTGCAGTTTGAATATAATATGCCTGCCTACATATTTGTGTGGTATTTATCCTTCCTAAGGAGCTTCCAAGAGCTATGCTTTGATATCTGTAATTAATTTTGGAAAATTATTATTCAAATATTATTCAATATTCAAATATTTCTTTCTCTCTGTTCTCTTCCCTCTCCTTCTGGTATTCCAGTTATGTGTATTTATACCTTTTGTAATTGTCCTCTCATTCTTGGATGTTTGGGGTATTTATTTATTTATGTTGTTCTTTGCATTTCAATTTGGTTTCTCCTTAACCTCACTCATTCCACATCTATATCCAGTCTAATGATAAGCCCTCTGAAAACATCATACTTTCTCTTATTGTTTTTGATTTCCAGTATTTCCTTTTGATTCTTAGTTTCTATCTTGCTATGAAATTACATATCTCTTCACATACATTGACTATTTTGTTAACTCCCTGTATGATAATTCTAAAATCTGTGTCATATCTGAGATTTCTTCTGCTTGCTTTGTCTTTTCTTATTGTGTTTTTTTCTTGCCTTTTAGTGTGTCTTTTAATTTTGCACCGATAACCACATGTTGTATCGGACCGAGCACAGAAAGTCAACACCAAGACAAAAGTATGCCAAATTGCAGGGTTTATTGCCGGCGACCACAAAGGACTCATGTCTCTCCAACCCATGGCATAGAAAGAAGGATGACAAGACCTTTTTATACCCGCAAAACCACCTTGGGAGTGGAGGTGAAGAGTGGAGATGGGAATGAAAGCTGTCAATCACCTCCTTGGCAGAGAGGAGGTTGAGGGGGGTCTGGACGTTCCAAGGGCCAGGGGACTTTTGTCATTCCGATTGCCACTTAAGAGGTTTACAGAAGTTAAGATAAACATTAGTTTATACATTATTTGGACAGGTGTGGGCTCCACAGATTTTTTACTTGCTTGGCGCCAGGATGGAATTATCTGGTGGTACTTACTCTGGTCAGTACTGGTAAACAGAGGCCAGCAATTCTGGCAGTTACAGATAAGAGAAAGTATGCAGCTTTACCTCTCTTTGCATTTTGCAAGGTAAATTAGCAGTTTATAGAAGCCAAGGTTAGCAGTCATTGTGAGGAGAATGGAAACAGTTTTGTCTATTTATAAAATGGCATTGTACAGGTTCTAACTCTAGGCTAGCTATATCACACACACATGATGTATTAGGTAATAGGAATAGAGTAGCCTTTAGTGTAAGATTTTAAGTTGATCTGTGTAGGAGTTAGACTGTTTTTAATGTTTGCTGTAGCTGCACATGCCAAGATTTTCAAACTACTCTAGTTTCCTTGCTTTTTTCTCTCCTCCTATCTTTGGAATTTTCTGAAAGTCTCTTCTTAAATACAGCCTGTGTCTTGCAGCTCTTTCAGCTTTAATCCACTGTGATTTTACTGGAGCACTTTTAATATAGTGGTAAGATGTAAGGAAGGGAAGATTCTACATGATAATCTTATAATTAAATCTCAGTTTGTTTCTGGGTCTGTGTCCCTGAGTTGCCACTTTTACAACTGTTTATTGTAAAAAACAACTTATAAAGAGTCAATAAGAGGGGAAATGTCTTTCTTCCAGATAGATAAGGATCTGATAAGGTATTTTTTCCATGAAGAATACACCTTGATTATGGAGAATTCTCAAAACGCACTTCACAAAGTTACTTTTCCTCTCTCTTTCTCTCAGAGCCTCAAGGTAATCTTTCTGGTTCTTTGCTCTGAGGACCTGGTGGGTTTCCTAGAGGTAAAATGCATCAAAGTGTAGTAGTCCCTCTAAAACTGTGGCCCCAGGAGTTTCTTTTACTGGGTCAAACTCAGCCCCCAGCAGTTTATCAAAATTACCACATAAATGTTCCCAGTAGTTTGTGGTTCCTGATTTTCTGCTTCAAGTACACAGATACCTGCAGTGTCTCTCTGGGTATGCCTCTCTCTTTAGATTTTGTCCTGCAACCTCTGTATCCTGATGGGGCCAAAACTACTTGTTAATTTTCAACTTTTAGCTTTTTTAAATTGTAAGATCAGAGCTGAAACTAGAGGTCTCCTGGTGATTTTTTTTTTTTATAGATCATTTACTTATTTTGAATTTTAACTAATTGTTGCCTGTATTTTACTTTCTATGGTTTCAAAGGTTGGTTCTTGTCCAGGAAGTATACAATAGGAGTCTAATATTCTCTTTTCCTTGATGTAAAAAAATTTTTTTTTAATTTGAATAAGTTTTGGGTAACAGGTGATGTTTGGCTACATGGGTAAATTCTTTAGTGGTGATTTCAGAGATTTTGCTGCACCCATTATCCAAGAAATCCAAGAAATATATCCTCTACCCAGTGTGTAGTCTTTTATACCTCACCCTCTTCCTACTCTTTCCCCCAAATCCCCAAAATGCATTGTCTCATTCTTTTGCCTTTGTGTCCTCATAGCTTAGCTCTCACTTATAAGAAAGAACATACAATGTTTGATTTTCCATTTCTGTGTTACTTGACTTAGAATAATGGTCTCTACTTCCACAGAGGTTGCTGTAAATGTCATTATTTTTACTTTTTTATAGCTGAGGTGTGTGTGTGTGTATATATATATATATATATATATGTATATACATTTGCATACACACACACACACACACACACAGAGTACATTTTCTTTATCCCCTTGTTGATTGGTGGGCATTTGGGCTTGTTCCATATTTTTGCAGTTGTAAATTGTACTGCCATAAACATCGTGTGCAACTATCTTTTTGTATAATGACTTCTTTTCCTCTGGGTAAATACCTAGTAGTGGGATTCCTAGATCAAATGGTAGATCTACTTTTAGGTGTTTTTTTTTTGTTTTTTTTTGTTTTTAAGAAATCTCCACACTGTTTTCCATATTGATTGTGCTAGTTTACATTCCCACCAGCAGTGTAAAAGTGTTACCTTATTACCACATTCATGCCAACTTCTATTATTTTTTTATTTTTTGATTATGGCCATTCTTGCAGGAGTAAGGTGCTATGGCATTGTGGTTTTAATTTGTATTTCCCTGATGATTAGTGATGTTGAGAATTTTTTCATGTTTTTTGGCCATTTGTGTATCTCCTTTTGAGAATTGTCTATTCATGTTCTTGGCTCACTTTTGGATGGAATTGTTTGGTTTGCTTCACAATGATTTAAATTCTTTGTAGATTCTGGATATTAGTTCTTTGTCAGATGTATAGATTTGTAAAGATTTTCTCCCACTCTGTGGATTGTCTGTTTACTCTGCTGATTATTTCTTTTGCTGTGCAGAAGGTTTTCAGTTTAAGTCCCATTTATTTCTTTGCTTTCGTTGTATTTGCTTTTGGGTTCATGATCACAAAGTCTTTGCCTAAACCAAATCCTTGTCTACAAGGAATTTTTCAATGTTATCTTCTAGAATTTGTATGGTTTCAGGTCTTTGATCTAAGTCTTTGACCTGTGTTGAGTTCATTTTTCTATAAGGTGAGAGATGAGGATCCAGCTTCATTCTCCTACATGTGGCTTGACAATTATCTCAGCACTATTTGTTGAAAAAAGTGTCCTTTCCTCCACTTTATGTTTGTGTTTGCTTTGTTGAAGACCAGTTAACTGTAAGTATATGGCTTTATTTCTGGGTTTTCTATTCTGTTCCATTGGTCTGTGTGCCTATTTTCATACCAGTACCATAATGTTTTAGTGAATTTGTTCTTTTTGCTTAGTCTTGCTTTGGTTATGCAGGCTCTTTTTTGGTTTCATATGAATTTTAAAATTGTTTCTTCTAAACATTCTTTCTGTGAAGAACGATGGTGGTTTTTTGATGAGAATTGCATTGAATTGTAGATTGCTTTTGACAGCATGGTCATTTTCACAATATTGTTTCTTGCTATCCCAGTCAGTGTTGTATCTAAGTCTTATGAAGTGTCTTTCCATACATAGGTCTTCAGAAGTCTGTTGGTGGATTTAGGTGTCCAAACTCATTGCACACCTTTACTGCCTTTACCACTTTTGTATTACAATATATATTAGTTTTCATCCATGTTTCCTGGTTCATAACAGCTATATCCCTTGTTACAGTCTTTCATTATAATGTTCAATGTGTTAGGTCCCAGGGGCAGGCCTCAAGAAACAGAATTTATCTCCTGTTTTTCTCTCACCTTCACCAAGACAGGACTCTAATCTTCCCCCACCTTTCTGATTGTGAGTCTTAAGACCCTTCGGAAAGAGTCCTGCCCTCTACACTTAGGGAAAGAATGCTGACAATATGAAGCTTCATAAGAACCCAAGAGACTGGTTTCAGAGAGCTTCAGCATATCTGAATGGGTGGAGGTTCCTGGAACGCGATGCACCTGGGGAGAGCATGAAAGCCCCTTTCCCTATACCTTGCCCTACACATCTCTTTATTTGTATCCTGTAATATATCCTCCTTAATAAACTGGTAAACATAAGCAAGTGTTCCCCTGAGTTCTGTGAGCCCCTCTAGCAGATTAATTGGACCTGAAGAGGGGATTATGGGAAACTCAACTTGAATCCAGTTGGTCAGAAGTCCTGGAGGCCCAGACTTGTGACTAGGGGAAAGAAAGGGGTTCTCTTGCAAAGCTGAGCTCAACCTTTGGAATCTTAGACTATCTCCAAGTAGGTAGTGCTGGAACTGAATTGAACAACACTCAGCTTGCATCTGCTATGTGGTGTGTGCGGGAAAATCTTCCATATCTTTACTCACAGAAGTCTTTTCCTGTGTTGATGATAGTTGTGATGGTGTGAGAGCAGAGGAAAACACTGTGGGAGAGATTTTTTTCCCTACACAACTACTGATTCTAATGAATACATTAATGCTTGTTGCTTTTAAAACATACCATAGAGTCCTAGCATACACAGTGCCAAGTATCCTACTTCTATCTGAATATGCAGCTTGACTGCAGGACCTTAGATCCAATCTAAATACCCTCCTAAGCTCAGATTTGTGTGACTTTTTCTTATTCCTTGCTTCATTGCTTTAAACCAGATATGTCCCAAAGCCTCAAATAGTAGGTCACAAATGTACATGGTAAACATTTATTTTTATGGTATATCTTTCTTTATCTTAACTATAGAATGATGGAAAACTTTATGAATAAGATACATAGATCTCTGAGGTTTAGTGAAGTTGATTCAAAAGATTTTAAAGATTTTGAGCTTTAGCCACATACTTCCAAGAGGACTTGTAACTGCCCCATCCAGTTGTTCAAGTTCAGTGTCTTTTCTTCTTCATATAATATACATAATTTAAAAGGCCATTATTTTCAAATTTAACTTTAAAATAACATTTTTCTTTTATGTGGCAACGTTAATCTTATTCTAGATTTTTATTCTGGATTTATTTCTTTCTGGACTTTCACATCATTCCACTATCATCACATTTCTTCCTAATGATCTTTTATAGTGTCCTTTAAAAATTCAGGCTCATCGATCCCATTGGATTTCCCTATTTGTTTTTTTATATTTACCCCAAGGTTTCTCTCAGATTCTTTTTTTTTTTTTTTTTTACTGAATTTTTTTTTTCTTTGAAGAGGTTCTTAATCTTGAGTTACTTTCTGTCTTGGTGTCTCAGGTCATGAGTTCAGATGTACTTTCTCAAGTTGTTTTTCTTTTTTTAAAAAACATTTTGTCTAAAGTCAGGTTCAGAGTTAGAATTTGAGTAACAATGTGCTATTTTTGTATAGAGTAATTAGAAACTGGCTGTTTCAAAGACAGGAGCAAGATGAGGCTGGAGTAAATGTTGTCATTGCCTAATTGACATATGTAATATTTTCTTGATTGATTTAGCACAATGTTTTTATAGAAAATGATATTTTCTCTGATTTTTCATTCTATTTTTGAAATATTAATAGATGAAAGCAGCAACAGAATGACCTCCAACATGGAAAAATATCGTGGACTCTGGATTCCTGGGAGTAGTAAGATGCTTGAATTATTTAAGTATAATAAGCAGGAGAAAACACTACTTAGAGATTTTTGACAGTTGATTCAGGTCAAAGGATTACACAAGGAAGTTCTGGAATATTAAAGCTTACAGGATTTCTAGAGTTCATGTAAGAAAAAAAGTCTTCTGTAGATAGGAAAAACTAAGAGACCATTTGCAAAAATGCCAAATTAATTCTAGGTGTCAGTGTATAGGTAGTTTGTGCTCTTCAATCAAACTGTTTATACTTTGTTTTTATAAAATGTGGTAATTGTTATCAAATATATAATTTAGGCAACTGGGTGATTTCCAATTTACCAAAAATACAGGTTGATCAACAAAGCTAGGTTTATTCATACTACCGTCGGGAAAACACCATTTTGACAGCCTTAAAAGTCTCTCAAAAGGGGCGTAGTGGTCCAGAAGGATGTTTATAGGATGTAAGGGCCTTACCTAGAAATTTAAAGTCCAGCTTAAAAGCAAGAGCTGACCAGGATTTAGCAGATTTTATCACATAATAGCTTGGACTGCTGGGCACAGTAAGGGAAGAGTCTTCAAATAGTAGAAGCAGTTAGTCTTAATAAGTTAGCTTTTTTTAAGTTCAGAAACATATTCTTAGTGCAAATAATCCTTAAAGCAAGTAGCTTAACTATTTTTGCTTAATTCTAGTGTTTTTTAGCATAGAAGTGGTAAAGTATACCCATTTCCAATATAATTTAACACAGAGAAACCTTTATTTTAGTTCTCAATACATTCTCAAGAGTTATTGTACTTCAGTAGTTCTCAAGCTGAGCTACATATCAGAATCATGCACGCCACTCTAAATATTTACAGGTGTAACATCTCCCCTGAAGATACTCATTCAGTAAGAAAGGCTTCTGTATGCTTACAAATCTCCATACTTTATTCTAATGAGGAACAAGAGTTGAGAATTTTCAGATATTGCAAAACCTTAGGCATGGCTTAGAGTTAACTCATGGGTCATGGAGGCAAACCAGCCACTGTAGAGTGTGCTGGCATGGCCAAGTCCATAAAGTGCTGACACATGAATTTGAAGATACCTTTACAAGTAATAAGTACCAACACTTATCACAGTCTTATCCAACTGAATGGGGGTCCTCCCACTGGCACAGCAAAGCCAAATGCTGACATGAAGACCGCAGTGAGAGAAAGTGAGGTATTTATTGCAGGACACAAAGCAAGGTGAATCAGACAGTTCATGCTTCAGCTCTGAACTCCCAGATAGCTTACAGGTAAGGATTTCTAAAGGCAGGGAGGCAGAAGCTACAGACAAAATTATAAATCAAATGCATGGAAGGTATATATTGGTTTGGCATGAAAAGGTGAGACACCTCAAAGAGAAGGTAGAAGGATGGGTCATAGGCAAATTCAAAGATTTTTTGATTTGCGATTGGTTAAGAATGTAAAGTGTTGCCTAAAGTTTGGGATCAGCAGAAAAGAACATGAGTTCAGGCTTGTGGGTATGTCCACCTCTATCCCTTGGGAAGAAATTGCAAATAACAGTGGTCAGAGTTCAGTGCTCAGTTTCCCCTTATCTGAGGTCTATATGCCAGCAGATCTTCTGTTTTGGTGGGGTCTGGCATTCTGAAGAACACCTCAGGGACGTGTATTAAGATGTTATCTTCATTTACTACAGGGAACTCAAAATTTTCTGATTCTAACTTCCCTGGCTGTTGTTTTAAGCTACTAGTACCTTCTTGTTTATTAAGTTGTTCATTTACTTCTCAGAGCTAGCCAGGTGCCTGATATTTCCTTTGAAGGAGCTCAAAATTTTTCTTTATTTCCAGGAGATACTTCAGCTCCAGTAATGTATGCTATCACTGGCATTCTTTTCTCTAAAAATTCTTTTCTTTAGGCCAGGTGGGGTGGCTCATGCTGTAACAGGAGCGGCCGCGGGAAGGGATCTCTCGGACACCGAATATAGGAGAAAGGAATTTATTTCAGCTGGGAGCAAGGTGGCATAGGTGCCTAACAGCCAAGCTTGTCTAACAAAGGGAGTTTCAGCCTTTACATAGGCTTATACTTTAGATGTTACAGGTGGAAGAATCTTAGGTTCATAGTTTAAGGACTCATGTGAAAAGGTTTTAGTTTACAGTTTCAGGAATTACATATGAAAGGGTTCCAGTTTACAGTTTTAGGACTCATATGTGAAAAGGTCTCTGTTTACAGTTTCAGGAATCACATATGAAAGGGTTCCAGTTTTAGGACTCACATTTGAAAAGGTTTCTAGTTTGATCTTGTTGTAAGTAAAAATAGTGCCTTAAGTAAAAATAGTTTCCCCAAGGCCTAGCCTGTTGTTTTCAGGAAGGAGATTCAGGAGGCGCCAGCTGGCCTGCTCTCTCTTCTATTGAGATGCACAGTGGATGACAGAGGGGGAGGGAATCCCAAATGCCTGGGTCTCCTTCCTCAATGCCTGTAATCCCGGCACTTTGGGAGGCTGAGGCAGGTGGATCACGAGGTCAGGAGATCAAGACTATCCTGGCTAACACAATGAAAACCCATCTCTACTAAAAATACAAAAAATTAGTTGGGTGTGGTGGCAAGTGCCTGTAATCCCAACTACTCAGGAGGCTGAGGCAGGAGAATCGCTTGAACCTGGGAGGCAGAGATTGCAGTAAACTGAGATTGCGCCACTGCACTCCAGCCTGGGCAACAGAGCGAGACTCTGTCTCAAAAAAAAAAAAAAATTCTTTTCTGTAATATGATAAATTATAAGTGAATGCTTTCTATAATTTATTTTCAGTAAGCATAACAGAGTTGATATTAATCTAAATATTCCTGAGCAACTATCATTTTGCTGTTTTTTAACCACCAATTCTAACATTTTTATGGGCATCCAAAAATATATTTTAGTTTTTCTTCTTTTAGAATCTGATTTATTTCCCGACCCTTGAAGATCAGCTAAATTAAAATAAACAATAAATGAATACTCCAGACTTTCAGAAACAGTACATAAACCATGGTTAAATGCTTTCTTATTGTGGTATTACATATAATCAGCACTAAAAAAATCTTAAATTAAAGCTAAGTGACTCGGTCTAATGTCTGAAATTCTCCATGAACTAGCTTTTCACATCCTGTTCTTTGTCATATGATCCACAATAGCTAGGCTTAACTTGCTGCATATAGAAACTATCTTCTGCTTGTAAATGTTAACCAGGTTGGAACAAGCAAGACTCTTGTTGGAAGTTCTAGTCTTTTCAAATCTACAAAGCACAGAGATTTAATTCTGTGAATGGGCGTTGCTGAGGGCCCATTCAGTTCAAATTAATTAGTAAGCATCTAGCATACCTTCTGGGAGGGGAGCTTAAGGCAATTTAGAAGCTGTCTGCCAGAGAACTTGTTGGTTGGAAAGAGACAATTACAGAGTTTTCATTCAGGCTAGAGGCTTCGTGCTGCTGCATAATTTTTGTCTCCTTTTTTGCCAAGAAGAAGGGGAAGAAACGTGGATGTCAGGGGAAACACAGCAGGGGTACTTGGTATTTAGCAATCTAATTTAGAATGCAAAAAAGACAACTTAAATAAGTGTCTACTCTCTGATTAGGATGGAAGTGATCAGCTCTCTCTCTCTCTAGCTCTCTCTCTCTCTCTAGCTCTCTCTCTCTCTCTAGCTCTCTCTCTCTCTCTCTCAAAAAAAAAAATGTAGGAAAGCTACCTTTAAAAAGTTGGGAAGAGGTTCTAGAGTTTTGGAAAAAGGCAGGCACAGAAAATATTAGGAGATAAGAATGAGGTTTTTTTTTATAAAAAGCGTTACAGTTAAACATAAAAAGAATAATATGGTTAAATAAATGAGTGGAACAGAAGAGTTCCAGAGTATAAATAGTTTGACAAAATATACTTCTAAATTAACTGTCTAATTGTCCAAGAAGTGACTGAGCAGCTACCTTAAACATTAAAAGCTGATTGAGCCAGTGCCCTTATACAAAGGTTGGAATGTAACAAAGAGCCCACCACAAGTTTTGCATAGGCTTTTCCTGGGCCTTGAAGCATGACAAGAAAACAAAGGAATTCTTAACAGAACACTTTAAGGAATAAACAGGTTTTATTGGGGATCTGAAGAAACTCCCCGGGTCTTCACAAACAAGTTTATTGTGCTCTAAAGAAACTCCAGAAACATTTATGATTTGCTAGGAGACAAGATAAGCGTAATCACCCCAGAACCTAGACCCATTTAGACTAAGTAAACTTCCTGAGGCTCCAGAGGAAGATCTTCAGAACTCGGACCTAAGTTACAGATTAAAAGAAGTTTATCACTTATGTCTTTAGAAGAATGCACACTTACACATAGATGTATAGCTTAGAGGGTATATAAGCTCTAGAGAACTTTGTAATACTGAGTTAGTCTGGCAGTAATTTCTAGGCTTTCTCCCATAACGGCTTGCAGAAAATAAAGCTCTCTTCCTCCCAAGTTCACCAGCCTCTCATTACTGGGCCTTGAGAAATTTCAGCCCAACCCTCAATTTGGTCTGGGAACACTTGGACATTCATCGATACCTCACTTTTCTATGAATCCCTCAAAGGAGAAGCACAGTACACATTCTTTCATATATATATATATATATGTTTGTGTGTGTGTGTATGTGTATTTATGTATGCATATAAACTTTACATACAATAAAATGTATAGACTTAAAACACACAATTCGATGTAATCAACAATCAAGAGATAGAACCATTACCAACTAAATTCCTTCCTGTCTCTTTCTAGTCAGTCTTCACTACCCATAGGTAATACCACTGGTCTGATTTCTATGGTCATAGACTAATTTTACTTGCTTTTGTATGTCATCCAAATGGAGTTCAGTATGTTTGACTTTTTTTGTTCAACAGGTTTGTATACATATCTGTGTTATTGCTTTTACTAGTTCATTGCTTCTTTTATTGCTGAATAATGTTCTGTTGAGTAAATGGACCACAATTTGTTTTTCCGTTTTTTGTTAATAGACCTCAGTTCATCAGGTTGTTTCTAATTTGGGCCTTTTAAAAATAAAGTTGCTATAAATATTCTTGTATTATTCTTTTTGTGAATGTATACTTGCACTTCCCTTGGGTAAATACCTACAGTTGTAATTGCTAACTAATGAGGTAGATGTATGTTTATAAAAAAAGGTTTAAAGAGCTTGGTACTATTTTACATTCCCACTAGCAATGCATGAGAATTACAGTTTTTCTACATCCTTGCCAACGTTTGATATTGTTAGCTGTTTAAATTTTGTTTCTTCTAGGGGGTATGAAATGATATATCATTGCAGTTTTAATTTGAATACCTATGATGACCAAAGCTATTGAACATCTTTTCATGTCCTTAGTGGCCATTTAGAAAACTCTGTCTTGTGACACATCTTTTTAAATCTTTTGCTTCTTTTTAATTAGGTTGTTTGTCTTATTACTGACTTGAAAACATCTTTTTTTATGCAGGAAACAAGTCTTTTGTCAAATATGTATGCTTAGAATAGGTTTTCCCAATCTTCGGCCCTTCTTTTTTTATTTTCTCAATAGGGTTTTTTGATAAGCAGAGATGCTTACTTTTGCTGAAGTCTAACATATCATTATTTTTCTTTGTTGTAGTTCTTTTTTTTAATTTTTTTAGAGACAAGATCTCATTCTGTTACCCCAGCTGGAGTGATATGGCACAATCGTAGCTAACTGCAGCCTCAAGCTCTTAAACTCAAGCATCCTCCCACCTCAGCCTCCCAAGTAGCTGGGCCTATAGGTGTAAGCCACCACATCCAGCTAATTGTTTTTGTTTTTTGTAAAAATAGAGGTCTCCCTTTGTTGCCCAGGCTTATCTTGAACTCTGGGCCTTACACAATTCTCTCTCCTTGGCCTCCCAAAGTACAGGAATGAGAGGTATGAGCCACCATGCCCAGCCTGTAGTTCTCTTTATAGTCTCTCTTAGAAAACTTTACCCAACCTGTAGTCACATAGTTATTCTCCTATGCTTTGTTTTAGAAAAATTATAGCTTCCACTTTTGTCTTTATATCGATGCTTAATCCTGAATCAAATTGTGGATTGTATGAGTTAGAGCTATATACTTGTTCTAGAACCATTTGCTGAAGAGATTAATTTATCCTCTGAATTTGGGCCAGTACCTTTATTGAAAATCAATTGATCATCTTAATTTTTCTCTTTCATTAATCTGTATCTCCATTATTTTGCCAACATCATGCTGTTTTAATTACTATTGCATTACAGTAAGGCTTAAAACCAGAGTATGTGAGTCTTCCAACTTTTTCTCTTTCATTAAAAGTCTTCTGTTAGTTTTTTAAAAGTTTATTTTCTCTGCTGAAATAGATAGCTCATCCCTTTATTATGTCCATTTTTTAAAGTCCTGAATATGTTTACAATAGCATTTTGAAAAATACCTGCTAATTCTAAAAAACACATCTGCTAATTCTAACATCTGAGTCATTTCACAGTATTTCTTTATTGACAACTCTTTTCTCTAATCATGGGTCATCTTTTCCTGGTTCTTTACATGTCCAGTAATTTTTTTTTTTTTTTTTTGAGAAGGAGTTTCGCTCTTGTTACCCAGGCTGGAGTGCAATGGCGTGATCTCGGCTCACTGAAACCTTCACCTCCTGGCTTCAGGCAATTCTCCTGCCTCAGCCTCCTGAGTAGCTGGGATTACAGGCACGCGCCACCATGCTCAGCTAATTTTTTGTATTTTTAGTAGAGATGGGGTTTCACCATGTTGACCAGGATGGTCTCAATCTCTTGACCTCATGATCCACCCGCCTCGGCCTCCCAAAGTGCTGGGATTACAGGCTTGAGACACCGCACCCGGCCCCATGTCCAGTAATTTTTATTGTAGAATAAACACTGTAGCTGATTCACTGAAGGTAGTCTAGATTTTATTACCTTTTTAAAAAGAGTGTTAAATTTTGCTCTGATAGGCAGTTAAATCGCTAGAAAACAATTTTGATTCTCTTAGTTTATATTTACTTGTTGTTGGGATAAGTCTGTTTCAGTTCTTCCTAGTCCTTGAATATTGCCCTTGTTTCAGTAGGTGATTCTTACTCATAAGATATGGTCTTTCCGGGTTTTCCAGTGGAATTCCCATGATGCTCCGTGAGTTTTGTCTATCCTGACTGGATCAGAGCTTTAATGTCTCCTAGTCCTACAAGTTTTCTGGTATTTTTTTCAGCTCCCAAACCCACTGCAACCACTCTATGCTACACATTCTAAAGACTTGTCCTGAATGTGTTCAATTCACTCCTCAGCCAAGGACCTGCAGAAAAGCACCTGCAGACTTCTAGGGTACCTTGTGTGAAGATTCTTCTTCCTTGATTTATATTCCTACCAATTTTATTATAGCCTCTTCCCCAGTCCTGACCTCTGACCTGTGCCTATCATCATGAAGTGCTCCATTCACCCTTTGAGCCTCACCTCCCATTTTTCTGGTTGGGAAATTGATCCCAGATGGAAGCTTGAGTGAATGTGGGCTTATCTCTTTTAATTCCTTTCTCTCAGAAGGTTCTAAACTGCACATACTCAATGCCTAAAAACAGTTGCCTCTTATGCTCTGTCCACCTTTATCATTTTTAACACTGGGAGAATAAGTCTTTTCCCAGTTGCTACATCCTGGAGAGATGAAGTCAATAAACATTTCAAGGGAATCAATGCTATAATTGTAAATAAAAATTCCAGAGGAAAGCAACCAGACTTCTATGATCATTCGTTGTGAGCACATTTTGTAAAATAGTTCAGTGTCTTCTGGACTTGTATTACTACAAAACAATATTCAGTTTTCTTAAAAATACTTTATTCACCTAAAAACTAAATTTATAATTAAAATTCACTTTCACCTCAAAGACTTAAAGCTTAAAGCTTCTCCATAAAGGTTCTCAATACTAATCATTTATGTATTTTTTATTCCTTAGATGTCAAAGACCTGCTTTTTTCTCTTTGTTTTGTACATAGGTTGCTCCAATTTTTCCTTGGTTTACAAGTTCTATTAAAGTCATTTTTTTTGTAAAATATATATTAAAAAGGCAGCTCTAACTCTTCTTCCATGCCTATAATCAAAATTTTTGAATGCTTTTTGTCTACAAGCAAATATAATCAATTCCCTGTTCTTAATTGACAATTAGAAAATTCGTAAGTTTTAATCTGTATATCTTACCTTTCAATAGGACTGAAGACAGATTTTAAGTATCTACTGAGTGACTTTAACTGGATGTTCTGCTGGCACTAACTCAAAAGTCCAAAACCAAAATGTCCTCTTTCTACTGTCCAATATTTCCTTTCTTCCAATGATTTCTATTATAACTCCTTGGAAATCCAAATTAAAAACCACAGAATCTTCTTTTTTTCCCTCATATTCTCACTTACTCCTCACTTGCAATAAGATTTATTCATTGTATTTTGAAATCATTTTTTATCAATTCTCTTTTCATTCCTATTGACATAATCCTATTTGAGCCCTTATCACTACTTCCAGCAGGATCATAGCAATAATTTCCTGAATAAATTTGTACTTTCCTCTTTCACATGCTGCCAGGCTGTGTTTCTAAAGCAGATTTATAATATCATCTTCTTACACAAAAGTCTTTGCTAGCTCTCTGTCACTTGTGGGAAAAAGACCAAGTTTCTGAACATAGCATTTTCACTTTTAACGTTTCACTCATATCTCTTTTTCAGGCTCAGCTTCCACACTGTTTGCTTTTCTTCTCTATCTGGGATGACATGTTCTTGGCATGCCTATTGTCAGCTCTAAGTTTTGTTACTCAGGACAGGTATTACCCATCACAAGGCACATGGCTATATTCTGGGAGCCCACTGTCAATGAATTAATTTGCTGCTTCTCCTCTTATTATAAGTTGCTAACCAGGCACTTTCAACGCATTCCTCAACTCTGATTAAACTGATCAAATTAATAATCCAAATGCTCTGAAATCTTTGCTATTGTACTTTCACTTCTGCTGTTTTCTTATGCCAGAAAAGTCTTCTTTCAATCTATTCTTCATCTAAAATCTTCATAGTATTTTCAAGTTAACGTGTTTATGTTTTTCACTTTATTTTTCTAAAAAATCTATATTACATTAATTAGGCTTCATCTATGTGCCAGGTAATATGCTAAAGGCAGCGTGCATTTTTATTATTTCATGAAATTCTCAAAAGAGTACAAGGTACTTGATATGATGTGTCTGTGTGTCCCTACCCAAATCTCATCTTGAATTGTAATTTTCAATTCAAGTGTCAGAAGAAGGACCTGGTGGGAGGTGTTTGGATCACGGGGGTGGATTTCCCTCTTGCTGTTCTTATGATTGTGAGTTCTCAGGAGATCAGATGGTTTGAAGGTGGCACTTTCCCCTTCGCTCTCTCTCTCACCAGTTTCACTGTTGTAAGACATGCTTGCCTCCCCTTCCACCATGACTATACATTTCCTGAGGCTTCCCTAGCCATGTGGAACTATGAGTCAGTTAAACCCATTTTCTTCATACATTACCTAGTCTCAGTTGGTTCTTCATAGCAGTGTGATAATGAATTAATACAGTGCTCTTTGTTGTTTTTTACATCATATTTTAATTATTTAGGTAAATGTCCTATATTTACTCCTAGATTAGAGATTCTTCCAGAGCAAGATTCAGGTCAAGTTTATTTTTTTCCCTCCCATATCACTGTGCCTTGCAATATACAACTTTATTAACTAAATTTGTCTTCCTCTTTTTCTTGCCTTCTTATTGCTTTCTCTCTCTTCCCTTGAAATTTTTTCCTCTATTCCTAGTGCATTTACTGTTTGGAGGTTTTTTGGGTTCAAAACTGTCATTCAAAACTTTAACGTTTCCTGAGGTTTCACCAGTCTATGAATACAACCTGTGAAACAAGTTGATAATCACTTTTCATTGGCTCTTATCATCATCACATTGATGTCACACATTTCTATGTATATCCAAGGTGACTCATTAGTTTTTGAATAGTCCTCTCATGTTCTTTGTTATTCTTTGTGAAGCTTTTTAGGGGCACCTTCCCACTACTGATGCTTCCAGAACACTTTATTTCCTGGCTCTGCTCAAACTAGATACCTAAACTACACATCCTGTCTTTCCATGTACTGACTAACTGGTATTCTGAGAAGATGAGTGGAGAATACAATTTGCTCTACCTGTTATGAACTACCTTGCTACTTTTGACACACAAGTAGAACTGCTTTTACTTTTGAGAAAGTGTCCTCTTAACACTATTACTCCACCTTCTGCTTATTACTTCTTCTCCATAAGACATTGTTTATAGACTTTTGTATTTGCTCTTCCAGCCTCTGTTCCACAATTTTATGCCAACAACCCCAGTTTTTAGGTGAGCATCAATTATTCAAAAAATTTTCAATATATTCTTTGTGGGGCTCCACACCTCTGCTACCTGCTTGAGCACCTGAGTCAAGCCAAGGCCAATTGAAACTATCCAGCATTATGTAGTCATGCTATCGGTTTCACATGTTGAAATGTGACTAAGGCACTCTAACTGGAATGGATCTTCATATTTTCATGGGAGCTACTAGGAAAGAGGCTTGCCATTTCCAGTGGATTTAAATTTAAAAAGATGGAGCTTCTGTAGCCATTTTGGCACCAAAATGAAAATTTTTGTTTAAGAGAAAAGCTCAAAATGAAGTGAAGCCAAGGAATGGAGAGAAAGAGAGAGAAAATACTGCAAACTGATGATACCATGTTAACACCTTTGTGCAGCTGAATCTAAAGCTGGACTTTTCTGTAATGCTGGGCAATAAATAACTTTTGTCTAAGCCACTTAGGTCTGAATTTCTCTAAAGGAGGCCTTGTGAAATGGATTTAGGCACGAATCCACCAGACCATTCTCTAATATGAAAATCATTGCAATCACATGGTACAAATTGAAAATTCCATATTCTTATTGATACCATTTCAGACTATCTGGCCGTCTGCTCCCAGACAGACTGTTATCTCTAAGGTTAGTACTTAACTTAAATCAGACAGTTATAAACCTTTTAATAGGCTCAAAATTGGGGCCAGAGATAATGAGGCAAAATCATCTCTAGTAGCAATGTTTTCAGCCATGTGGCAGAAGCCTGTCTAACTGAATAAAACCTAGAAGGAGAAGAGAAGCAGAGTCTAGAAATGTGGATGTCTCAATAAATTTCTTTTCCCCAAGCCAGTTTGAGAACAGATTAAGACAAACAACAAGGAAGTTATTAAGCAAGAATTAAATCCAAGTCTGTTAAACCCCAAATCATATTACATAATTACTTTAATACGGTGATACTTCCTTATGTTTGCTTAGTGCCCAATATGGTGTTTGGTAAAGTGAATCATTTTTGTTAGATTTGTATGCTACATTTACAGTCAATAAACTTTTTTTCAAAAAGATTGATCTAAAACTATGTAGGAATCCCTGGAACAGATGTAACTTGGTTATATTTTCTATTACCAGTTTTGCTAGAGAAGCATCCTGGCTGTAAGGACAGCTTTTCTGTACCTTTTGGGCCATATTGTACCCCTTGCTCTATAAGCTGAGATCCTGCTCTCAGGTAAAATTTCATATATTGAAGAGCATCAAGTGATTCTATACTGAAAAGTAAATGCATGGCAATGAAAAGGAAAAAAAAAAAGCCTTGAATGGGAGGAGTCTACCTGCCCTTTGCAGAAAGGCCACAAGTTTTAAGAGAGCAATATTTTTACAAATATTTTTTTCTCCTCCATAAATAATTGAAAAGGTGTCTTTAGTCCTGAACTTCCAACACTGGCAGACTCTGCATGACATGTATCATTCTTATGACTATATCTAGGTCCAGTCATAAGATATAATTTCCGAAAGTTATTTCTTTTGCTATTTCAGTCAATAATAATCTGGAGAAGAAAATTAAGAAGTTGTATTTACATTAAACTTCTGGACTTACACATTCTCTTTCAGTTCTCTGGAGAAAGAAAAGAGTTCCTTAAAATGAGTGATTAATGCTTCCAAGAAAAATCTATTGAAGGGTCAGCTCACTTAACAGGCATTTTTATAGAGAGGGTCTGAAATAAATTTTTAGAAACTTCTTCTGTCTTAATAGTTATGGAGTGAGTAAGGAGTATACTTTGTCCAAGAGGTTGAAATCTAGTTTTTCTTCATTTTTTGTAGCAACTTACAAAGAAATCTGAAGAGGAATTGAATCAAATTTTTCAAACTCTGTTATCTCCTGCCATTCTGATTAGTAATCAATCTTCACCCATTCTTACCTAACAGGCAGGTGTGTCTCTAAGGAAATCTCATTCCCTTTTTTCTCCATAGGAAGATTAGCAATCGGAGGGCAGGGTCTCTTGGGAGAGCAGGTTAAAGCGGAAAAGCTGATGCGAATCCTCAGGATGGAGTTTCCCTCTCAGTGAGCTTATCAAACTAAATATGTTTTGGTTGATAATTTGGATATAGCGTTTAATGGAGCAGAATTTATTGGGGAGAACATTCTCTAATGAATTTCAACAGATAATACATAGATTTTTCTATTCTATTCTTTTTGCCATATTAATTTTCAGTAGACCTGATGCGAGAGAGATAACATGAAGAAAAAAAAATGCTAACTTAATCTCACAGAGAACCAGGATATATTGTAGTTTTAGGGGAATGTTCTCATTTCTCATTTTTTAGCAATCAATGTTTGCTTATTTAGCATCTACTTTTTTGACTCTTGAAATATCTCTATTAGAATAACTGAAATGAAATTATAAGGAAGTAGAAGAGCCTTTGAATGTGTTACAGAAGCATAATATTTTAAAGATGGAATTGAAAAATAAAGATGTGAGGATCATGGTTTACATTCTGTAATCTGAATCTTAAAGCAATTCATTTTTACCTAATTGCAGTTAATTCTGGTCTAGATTATGAAAATAAGGTTTCATACAAATTCCTTTCAGTAGTCTATGTTTAAGCATACTGGCTCAATCCTAATCTCTACTATTACAATTTAAAACAAGAACACGGACTTGGCAGAAAAATTAAGATAGCATCAACAAAACAGGCATAGCACTCTTGTCTCCCAACTGCCATGTTCCACTGCCCCCACTTGCACTGACTGAATTCAAGCTCTGTTTGTCTCTGGAGATGGAAGTTTAACATAAAAATCTAGCCGGGCGCGGTGGCTCACGTCTATAATCCCAGCACTTTGGGAGGCCGAAGTGGGTGGATAATGAGGTCAAGAGATCAAGACCATCCTGATCAACAAGGTGAAACCCCATCTCTACTAAAAATACAAAAATTAGCTGGGCATGGTGGTGCGTGCCTGTAGTCCCAGCTACTCGGGAGGCTGAGGCAGGAGAATTGATTGAACCCAGAGGGTGGAGGTTGCGGTGAGCCGATATTGTGCCATTGCACTCCAGTCTGGGTAACAACAGTGAATATTCATCTCAAAAAAATAAAAATAAAAATAAAAATAAAAATAAAAAATAAAAATCTAAGGGCACACGCTCATTTCTTCTCTTTTACAATTCCCTGTGAGAATGCTCAGCTGAACTTTATCACAACAACACAAGACTTAAAGGAACTGAGGACTTCTCTGGAGCCAGAGCAGGTGAGGAGTGGGGAGCCCATCTACCTCCTCACTGCCTGCCTTGTCTCCTTGTCTGGGTCTTGGCCATGAACATTCACTGCCATCTGTTTACCTGTTGGCAATCTCTTCTGGACCTCCACAGTCCTTTAGGAATTTACAAGGACATAAGGACATGATGAAGGCACTCATGTGTATTAATAAGAATTCATATCAATTGTGGTCTAGAAAGGGATGTTAAATATGATCATCATAGCTAACCCTATAATTAGCTACATATTACTATGGGTCAAATAGTGTCCTAGTACAAAATTATAGATTTTAATACAGCATGTGGG
The DNA here is from genome assembly GCA_031835075.1 of Saguinus oedipus. Classification (NCBI taxonomy): domain Eukaryota; kingdom Metazoa; phylum Chordata; class Mammalia; order Primates; family Cebidae; genus Saguinus; species Saguinus oedipus. The sequence goes on from CM063172.1 coordinate 64,987,074, forward strand.
TGATAACTAATTACACAGTATGACTAAGACTGATATGGTTAGCATTTATTCTCTTTTGTGTGTCTTTCTGTGCTATGAAGTCTAGAACTCTAAAATGCATTTCCCATACTCTCAAGCCATGGTTTTGGAGAAAAGCTAGTTTCTACCAATTAGATGTATTCATATGAGATTTTGAAAGCAAAATAAAACTGAAGCTCTATTTTTGCTGCTGCTTCTACAGACAAACCACATTGTAGTGATATGGATATTCATAATAGTTTTTTCTTTGATACCTGCATTGTTGCAACAATGGCATACCCTTGAATTCAATAATTACAGTGGTAGCCTCCTGTTACTACATCTCTAGCTCTTCAAATGATATCACCTATTTCTTTGCATTAAATTCCTTTATTCTTAAAAAGAAATTAGTATAATTTGTGTTTCTTGAGTTGGAACTTGACTAATACCATATTAGACACCATCAATGTCTTCATGCAATAGACCTGTAGGGAAGGACATCTGTGACTGGTATCTAACCTGGTGGGAGTTGAAGGCAATGATAATCTGCTTACAGCTGGAAAACGAAATATTGGTCCATAACACACAAAGGCAAAAAAGTTACTTAAATTATTGTTAATGATTGCCTGCAAGAACATTCCCAAGGAAGGCAGGTTAAGTGTGGGAAAAAATAGGACATAGTGTAAATGGGAATCACAGATACTATGGAGTGGGTAGATTGGTTCTCACAACACTGGTAAATTTTCAAAAAAAAAAAAAAAACCATAAAATATTTAGAGGATGAGAAGAAAAGCCACAGACTGGGAGAATATATTTATAAAATATATATCCGATAACAGACTGTCATCCAAAATATCCAAGAATATTTAAACTATAAGAACATTGAACAGTAAGGAAATAACATGCTAAAAATGTGCAAAAGATCTGAACAGACACTCATCTCACCAAATAAAATATATAGATTGCAAATAAGCACATCCAAAGATGTTCTATAGCATATGTCTTCAGAAAACTGCAAGTTAGTTAGCATGATATACCACTGTGTACCTATTAGAATGGCCAAAGTCTAGAACACTGACACCACCAAATGCTTGTGAGGATGTGGAGCAACAGGAACTCTCATTTGTTACTCATGGGAATGCAAATAGTACAACTACTTTGAAAGACACTGTGGCAGTTTCTTACAAAGCTAAATATATTCTTACCATATGATGCAGAAGTCATGTTTCTTAGTATTTACCCAAAGAAGTTGAGAACATACATCTACACAAGAAACTGTGCATACATGTTAACAGCAGCTTTTTTCATAATTGCCAAAACTTGGAAGCAATGAAGATTTCCTTCTGTAGATGAGTGAATAAACAAATAGTGGTATTCCAGATAATGTAAGAATATTCCATGCTAAAAATGGAAAAATGAGTTATGTTGTAAAAGAACATGAAGGAAACTTTAATGCCTGTTACTAAGTGAAGAAGTCAATCTGAATACATACTGTATGATTCCAGCTGTATGTCATTTTGGAGAATGTAAAACTATTAAGATGGTAAGATAGGCAGTTGCCAGGGTTAGGGAGAAGGGAAGAATGAATAGCAGAGAACAGAAATGTTTTGGAACAGTGAAACTATTCTGTATGATACTGACATGGTGGATACATGTTCGTATATATTTTTCCAAACCCACAGAACGTACATCCCTAAGAGTGAAGTGTAGTGTAAACTATCACCTTTGAGTGATAATGATGTGCCAGTGTAGGTTCATCAGTTTTAACAAATGTAACACTCTGGTTTAGGATGTCCGTAGTGGGAAACCTATATGCCTGTAAGGATAGGGGAGCATATGGGAACTCTCTTTACTTTCTGCTCAATTTTGCTGTGAACTTAAAACTTCTCTAAAAAATCAAGTATATTTAGAAAAGAAAAATAAATTCTTTATGCATAATCAGAGGACTAGGAATTTTCTATCAATGGTCTAAAGGAATCTCACAGCTAATATTTCTGAAAACGAGACAGAGTCAGATACAATAGATTAATGAAACATGATGTAAATTGAATTCGTAGCTTCACTAGATCTTTTATGTGAATTTTTGGATATTGATTGCAAAGTATAGAAATACTAAGAAAGCGAATTTGAGTATTTTGATAAATTTAAATAAGTCTGAGCACCGTGAACCCAAATGTCCTATTGAGTCCTCCTTGCTAGCAAGAGTGTTTTTTTTTCTTTTTGTCTTGATGTGCTGGTCCTACCTGCATGAAGACTCTTGAGTGACATCAACTAATATGTTTCCTTCAGGAGACATGAACTTTCCTCATACCCATGTCTTTACACTCATTGCCTCCAACATGCTCTTCTTCCTCCTACTTGAACCTGAAGGCCAAATACAAGGTTTGACCCAAAATAATTACAAGATTTTTCTAAATTATGTCAGTACAAACTTGAGAAATTTGAGAATTGATTTGATGAGTTCCAGAACTATGAAAAACAAACATAGGTTTCAATTAAGTTGAGTTTGTTAATATGAGAGCACATGCCAGAGCGATGATGGAGTTGTTGTACTATCCCAAGTGGCTGAGAGTGGCTTCATATGATTTTTGGTTGACTAAAGTCTGCATTCAGTGGTAGCCTGCACTAAATATAGCTCAAGTATGGCAAGCCCCAATAGGAGAATTATAGGGCAACACACAAGGTAATGAAATAAAAAGCCATAACCTCTTTTGCAGATGACTATCCAGTTTTCAGAAAGAGTTCCTAGCTTGACATTGATTCCTGATAGAAGCCAAATGCCTGATCATGAGACGTCAAGTGGTCATGTGACTAAATGGGACCACTATCTGATCTACAAAGTTAGGTGTCAGCAGCAGCATTCCATTTGAAAGTGAAAATTAAATTAAAAAGTGGTCAAATTGAAGAAATAATACAGTACCAAACAATAACAATGAAACAAGCAATACCAGCAACTTAGAAAATTAATTTTTAAAATAAAATAAATAATAGAAAAAACTAATTACAAAAGCAAATAATAATGTAAAAAAGAAAAAGAATAACAATCATAGCAATCAGATGCCTAGGAATAAAGACAACAAGAAATGAGTTAGGCTGGTATTTTTAAAAATCAATTTCCCTGGAAAAGCATAGTGTTCAAAGACACTAGTTTTACAGAGAAAAAATGAACAAATACTAAGGTAAGCATTGAGTAAGCCATCAATTTTTGTCCAATTAGGCTATAATTTTACTAGAATACTAATATGAATACAGAAAAAAAGAGAAAGAGAGATAGCAGAGTCATAAAAGGAGGGAATTAATGTTTCAGGATGAGAAGCTTCAACACCTTAATATGGACATTGTTTCCAAAGGTAAAGTAAATGAATTTCTCCAAAAGTAGCAGTAGATATGAGTTCCTCTTCCATCTTTCTTTTTCTATTTTTTGTAATTTTTCTCCTCCTTCTTTTGGGGTAAGGGATTTGACAAAGTGATTATTTAGGTGAAAACATTTGTTGAGTAACCGAGTTAATTGTAAAAAGATATCAATAAATATTATAAGGTGCTAGCAAATAAGTCACTGTGGTATATTGACATAGAACTAGAAACACATTAGCAAACAAAATCTAAAGTCCAGGAATAGGTTCAATATAGATGTGAGAATTTAATATTAGATATATCTGACATTACTAATAAGTGGAATAAAAATGGAATACTGAATAAATGGTTTGAGGATATTTGACATCCACAGAGGAAAAAAGTCTCCTTTGTAAATACAGAAAAGATTAATTTCAGATCAATTGAAAATTTAGAGAAAAAGTAGAATTGTAAATGTCATGTACTTGAACTTTGAATGTTCAAGAATATATTTATAATCGTAGGTTAGAAATAGCCTTTTTATTCTGACTTCAAGGTGTGTATTTTTTTTTTAAATGCTGTATTTGGTTCATATTTTAAAATTGTATTTTTCAGGAGACATAAAGTTGAAAACTCAATGAAGAAGTGAAAATATGTAGACAAAGACTAACTTTGGGAAGAAGTTTGTTCTTTTTTTCTAAAAACAAGTAAATAACAGAAGTAAATATAAATATCAAAGCAGATGAAGAGTTGCTATTAACTATGGAAATGTAAATCAAAATAAGAAAATATGACTTTAAAATGGATAAAACTGAAAATCATTTTCATGCCTACTATTATTAAAGGTGATGGAAAACAGGCACTCATACAGTTGGGTTGGGAGAACAAGGCTAAAAATTACAGAAGGACAATTTTGATAAGTGTAGCAAATGTAAATATGACTAATATGGATCTAGAAATTTCTTCTTTTTTTAAATTATACTCTAAGTTCTGGGGTACATGTGCAGAACATGCAGGTTGTTACATAGGTATACACATGCTATGGTGGTTTGCTGCATCCATCCCCCTGTCATCTGCATTACGTATTTCTCCTAATGTTATCCCTTCCCAATCCCCCCACCCCCTGCTATCCCTCCCCTAGACCTTACCCCCCGACAGGCCCCAGTATGTGATGCTCCCTTCCCTGTGTCTATGCATTCTCATTGTTTAACACCCACTTATGAGTGAGAACATGAGGTGTTTAGTTTTCTGTTCTTATGTCAGTTTGCTGAGAATGATAGTTTCCAGATTCCTCCATGTCCCTGCAAAGGACAAGACCTCATCATTTTTTATGGCTGCATAGTATTCCATGGTGTATATGTGCCACATTTTCTTTATTCAGTCTATCATTTATGGGCATTGGGTTAGTTTCATGTCTTTGCTATTGTAAACAGTGCCACTATAAACATCTAGGAATTTCTTAAAGTGATAATAATAGAATATGTTGAAGATATTCAGGACTATTCATTGTAACACTGATAGCAGTAGTTAAAAAATTTAAATATAAATCTATGAAGAATTAAAAATGTACAATACATCCTTAATATAAACTAGTCTTGAGCTGTGAAAAAATAAGGTACAGGTGTTCTTATATACACAAATGGAGATATGTATACAATAATTAAGGCAAGGAAACATGGTACAGTACAGTATATATATATATATATATATATATATACACACACACACACACACACACACACATAGGTGTCATAAATATATATATATAATTCTGATATGATCTATATTAGACTGGGAATAGTAATTTATATTACTGTTGGGATTTGAGGGGAATACATTACTGTATTACTAATTTTTATAAAAATCTGTTTTACACTTATAATTATAAAATTAAAACAAATATTTTAGTTATTGGGAAATGAACTTCGTTACTAACTAATACAGTAGTGTTTAGAATAATGTTAGCTAATATTTATTGATATCTAATTGTGAAGCACTCTTCTCAAGTGTTTTACATGCTTAACTAATCTCATTACTCCTAACAATAGCACTGGAAGTAAACGCTCCAGATTTCAGAGAAGAAAAATGAGTCACACAATAGTTTAAAAGTTTGTGTGTTCAAACAATGAGGCAGTTTGGGAGCCAAGATGAAAAATAAGCAGTTCAACTCAAGAGTTATTTTCTAAACATCTATCTTGTAGTGAGGGTGAATAAAAAATAAAATCATAGTTTATTTATAAGATGCAATTAAGAGGTATTCTGTCCTCACCCCAAAGATGTGTCTTCTTTATTTAGATGATAGCACAACCTTTGTTAGAAAATATGCAGGACACCAGTGTCTACATAGTCACATAAGGCTGACATAGGCCAGGCATGGTGGCTCACACCTGTAATCCCAACACTTTAGGAAGCCAATGTGGGAGGACTGCTTAAGGCCATGAGTTCGAGACCAGCCTGGGTAACATAGCAAGATTCCATCTCTACAAAAATAGAAAATAAAATTAGTGGAATATAGTAGTGCATGCCTGTAATCCCAGCTACTCGGGAGACTGAGGCAGAAGAATTGCTTGAGCCTAGGAGTTTGAGGTTACAGTGAGCTAATATTGTCCCACTGCACTCCAGCCTGGGTAACAGAGCAAGATCCTAATATCTCAAAACAAATTAAATTAAATTAAAAAAAAAAATCAAAGAAACTGACATATGTAATTGTTTGTAGTGTAAGCTAGATTCTCCCTGTAGTTCCTTCCAATTGATCCAAGTTCTAATGTCTGAAATGACAAGGAATAGAAAATAAATATACTCCTTCCTTTATATGGTAGTCTTTCACTCTCAGGATGAGCAGATAAATATATTTCTTCTTTGTCTTAACTTCAAGCTAAATAAACACAGTATCTTTATTTCTAATATAACACTGTTTCAAAATCGTACAGCCTGGTATCCTTCCTGGATATGCCAGTTTGTGAAGTCAATAATCTTGAGGAGACAATTCCTTTCCTTTCTCCAGAGTCCCTAGGCTGAACAAAATGAGTGGGATGGCAAGTAGACAGAAAAAATAAATAGAATATCAGAGTCATATAAAAATGCAGTTAGCACTTTCCACTGCCAAAATACACAGAACCAAAATTCACTAAAATGTAATATTAAAGTAACACCTGACAGCATCAGTGCACATGGAGATTTGCAATGGATGTTTTCTGGAATAAAGAGAGACCAGTATTAAAAGAATTCATTTGTCTAAAAGCAAGCAAATGAGAAGGTACCTTCTGTGTAGTGCAGCGTCAGTGGAATATACAGGAAATGAGAAGCAATAAAAAGCACAGCTTATATATCTGTGATGTTAGAAAGTATCCTTGTAGAAATTATTCATGTATTCACTATTCATTGATCATCTTCCATGTGCCATACATTCTACCAATCTTCCAAAGAGCTGATAATCCAGTGGGAGCAGATGAATGCATAGAAGAAAAGCAAAGTGCGATAAAAGATGGGAATGCAAGTATAGGCAAAGTATTGTTGAAGCCCTGAGGAGAAGGCACATATTCTTGCCCAAGAAGTTGGGGTTTGTTGGTAGAGAAATAAAAACCCATAATCAAGAATCATAATTACATTGAGAAAGGAGTTTAGAAAGCATTTCCAAGTTCTGAGAAATAGGGTGAAGAAATGAAAACTGCAACTCAGAAGATTTTTCTATCACTGGATATAGGGATAAGCAGAAACAGAGTGACAGTTTGCAGCCTTTTCCAAAATAAATAAATGCTCACTAGAACTTAAAGTAAAACTATATAAATGGAGAAAAAGTATAGAATCAAAAATGAGTTGGGGAAACAAAGAGTATATTTAAACCTATTTAAATTATAATTAGAAATTTAAACATTTACTTAGCCAAATTACCAACTGTATTGGTTTTCTTTTGCTGATGCAATAAATGACCAAGTATTTAATGACTTAAAACAGCACAGTTTTATTATCTTATAATTCTGTAGATCAGAAATTTGACATGGATCTCACTGGGCTATGATCAAGAGGTCAATAAGACCATGTATTTTTCTGGAGGCTTGAGAGGAAAGTCCATTTCCCTGTCTCCTCTAGCTTCTAGAAGTCACCCACTTTCTTTGGTGTATGTCTCCCTTCCTCCAGCAACAACTCGAAGAGTCTTCATGCTGCCATCTCTGATTCTTCCTCCTCTGCTTCCTGCTTCCACTTTTAAGGACTCCTGTGATTATACTGAGCCCACCTAGATAAACTAAGATAATTTTCCTACTTTAATATCAACAAATTAGCAACCCCAGTCTATCTACAACCTTAATTTTTCTTTGCCAAATAACCTAACATATGGAATAGGACTTGAATATCCCTAGGGGCTATTATGATACCTTCTGTCCCAGAAAACCAGTGGATCTTAATAGCTCTAATACAGACTAAGTATATAGTGATAACATTTATTTAAAAACATGATTTCTCTTTGTCAAACTGAAATACAATAGTTACCCCTTATCTGTAGAGAATATACTCCAAGAGCCCCAGTGGATACCTGAAACCTGAGAGTACTGTACTGTATATATACTATGTGTTTTTCCTACTCATACATACCTGTGATAACATTTAATTTCTAAATTAGGCACAGTAAGAGATTTGCAACAATCATAGTAAAATAGATCACAGAATTATGTGAGCATCACTACTCTTGTGCTTTGGGGCCATTATTAAGTAAAATAAGGGTTACTTGAACACAAGCACTGAAATATCATTATAGTTGTTCTAATGACTGAAAGACTAAGTTACTAACGGAAAGGGAAAGTCTATAATGTGGATCTGCTGGACAAACAGATAATTCATGTCCAGAGGAGGAGAGAGGAGGATGGCCAAAACTTCATCATGATACTCAGAGTAGCACGATTTAAAACTTAGGACTTGTTTATTTCTGTAATTTGCCATTTGATTTTCCTTTGGACAGTGAGTGACTGAAACCATGGAAAGTGAAGCCATGGTAAAGGGAGGCAGCTGTACAGGAATATTTAAAATAATAGATCAGGCCAGGAGTGGTGGCTCACACCTGCAATCCCAGCACTTTGGGAGGCTAAGGCAGATGGATCACTGAGGTCAGGAGTTTGAGGCCAGCCTGGCCAACATGATGAAACCTTGTCTCTACTAAAAATGCAAAACTTAGCAGGACATGGTGGCACACGCTTGTAATCCTAGCTACTTGGGAGGCCGAGACATTAGAATCACTTGAACCCGGGAGGTGGAGGTTTCAGTGAGTAAAAATCACGCCACTGCACTCCAGTCTGGGCAACAGAGCAAGACTTTCTCTCAATAATTAATAATAATAAATAAGATAATAGTTCAAATAATAATTGCAAAAGGCAGAATGAATTAAGTTGATAGACAAATAAAATCATATAAGAATTTTGGACCTCCTGAAAGAAGTTCAATCCTTTTACATCTTCATTAACCTAGTTGCTTTTATTTTAAAGATTCTAAAAGCTACACATTAACAATTATTTACAAGAAATAAGGAAATAAAAGTCTGTGAGGATGAGAAAAAGGAACTTTATAATGTTAAATCTATTTCTCCACCAACATGGACAAGTTATATTTATTAGAATATAGACTTCAAAAGTTAAAATAAATTTTAATGTAGACACTCATTAATTGCCAGAATTTGTTTAATGTGTCTTTTGAGTCATTCATCCTATAGAAATGGCACATAATTTTATTTAGATAAAAAAATAGGCAATCCAATGAATGTGAGCTATAAAATTAATAGTAGAGCCATTTCAACAAGCTTATTATGAAGCAGAAGTGTTATATCCAACTTTATATATTTATAAATAAAGATACTCAATTTTTATAATTTGACATTCTGTCTAAATAAAGCCTTTCCAAGTCATCCTCAAATGGAATGAGGCTGAAGATATATTTAAAGGGTTTAAATGACAGAAGGTTTTCCCCTAAGGAAAATTAAGCAGAATGATCTTATGGATATGAGTTCATAATTCTCAATGTTGGAGGCCAGAAGAAAAAATTTTAAGATTGACATATAAATATTTTAGAATTAAAACATGTATTTGCTAAAATCAGATGTGATAATTAAAATTTGACAGGTGGCTTCAGATAGAGAAGAAATGCAGTGTATCCAAGAGAGGAAAAATACGTAGTTAAAGGATTCCCTGAGCAGATTACAGAAACTGTTTTGCCTTTGCAGGCATTGGGAGAGCAGTTTCTATTTGATGTACAGGGAACTCAAATCTCTGCCACATGCTTGCACACTCTCTGTCTCTTCTTCCACATACACACACACACACACACACACACATACACATGTGCACGCACACACACACTTTAATTCTAGGACAAAATATTAATGACCTTGGTGAATACGAGTCTTGAGAAGCAGCCAGCTGGATATGGAAGAGAGAAACACAGTAAGACTGAAAGACACTGAAGAATGCTTTGAACCTGTGCCCAGTAAATTGAGCAATGAGTGACTGTGTTTTTATAGATCATCTAATCTCTTTTCTATGAATTATTTTGCAATCTACTAATAATAGGCTAAGTGTGTGCTCTTTTCTGCTGTGGTCAGGTAAGAGAAGATGTAACCCCAAAACACTAAATGGGAGACACATTATGAATAATTAATATTTCTAACAATATTTTGGGATTATTAGCTCATTGGGAGATTAGTACGAATGATTATAATTTCTAACTTTCTGAAGAGTTCAGAAAGTGTTCTGAAATTAATAGACTTACAAACATTCCTAACACTGATAGGCATTTTTAATCTATGTTTTCTATGTTTGCGTAGATTTTCATGGTTTTAAAATGCTTTTATGGTTAGGTTCTTGAGAGAATAAATAAGCCCTGACACTCTAAACTTGTATAGCAGAAAGTTCCTGAGAAAACCAATGATGGGAAATTTCATGGGAGGTCCTGAAGGAGACTTTTAGGGCCTCATCTAATAAAATTAAACTGGAAGTCAAAGATTTCCAAACAAACCCTTGCTTCATTCAGCAGTGATCTCAGAGTTGTCATTTATCCAGCATTTGGAGGTCATGGCCTCCTTTTTTTCCTGTTTCTACTCTCACTATTCCCATCCCTGATTGCATGTTTTCCCCTTTATTTTCTAGTATATACTCTGAAGAATATAGTGGATCATAGGTTTTGATGAGAGGTCAAGTAAAAAGGACCCTTAAACATACTTGGTGGAAGTATACATTGATACTATTCAGCTGGTGTAAAAGTAATTGCAGTTTCTGCCATTAAAAGTAACTGCAATTATGTTTGCACAAATCTAATATGTTTCTGAAAAACAATTTGTCAGTACCTATTGAAAATATTATTTGTTTGTTTGTTTATTACAGAGTCTCACTCTATTGTCCAGGTTGCAGTGTAGTGGCACAATCATGGCTCACTATAGCCTCTATCTCCTGGGGTCAAGTCATCCTCCCACCTCATTCTCCCGAGTAGCTGGGACCAAAGGTGCTTAATACCACCTTGGCTAATTTTTAAGATTTTTTCCTAGAGATGGAGTCTCTTTTATGTTGGCCAGGCTGGTCCTGAATTCCTGAGCTCAAGTGATCCTCCTGCCTTGGCCTCCCTGTGTGCTGGGATTACAGACATGAGCCACCGTGCCCAGCCAAAAGGTTTTTATATGTTGACCCAAGAATTGCTATTCTGAGAATTTATCCCAAAGAAATAGTAGGGAATGCGGATAGAGTATAGCTACAATGATGTTCATCACAAAATTGCTGCTAAAGCTAAGTATTGAAAAGCAGCCTAAATTTCTAATACAGGACAAATTTGAAAATGAAGAAGAAACTATGATGCATTCATACAGTAAATACCATGTAGTCATTACAATTATGTTGTGGTAGAATATTGAATAAAATGGAAAGATACTTAAGATGTTAGAGTAAAAAAATTCAGCTTAAAAATAATATGGTTAAGTGGCTCCCTAAAAAAAACTACATGTATGTAAAACACTAATATAGACAGGAACATTCTTAGAAGGAGATATGGCAAAATAAGTAGAGTTCTCCAAAGTGGTATGTTTTATTGTTTAAAGTTTTCTCCATGTTAACTATCAGAATTTTCCAAATTCTTTATGAATAATAAAAATTGTATATAGGGCATGTAAACGTGAGTATTGAAAAGGAATACAGTAGAGAGAAAACCAATTTAGAAATAACTTTTATAATATCAGCCAACATTTCAGTTAACAAGTTCCTCTATTGTAGGTGTAGAGACAATGTTTTTCCATAGAATTACTATAATAGTTATTCATCAGTTCACTGAAGCAGGCTGCCAACAAAATCTTATAAATATTATCAAGGTAGCAAAGCCATGACCAAGCATGTATGCTCACTCTTGATTGCTGATCACAATGGTGGAGATATTGAAGAGTTTGGTGAGAGTCTGGTGTTGATAATATGAAGTGGAATTTTTTAGCAAATAATACATATGGCTTTAATAGCAGCTACCTATAATGTAAATAAGGACTATTTGAGTACCACATTTGTCAGCAATGACATACATTTTTGTTAAATGAAAAGATAGTTCTTGAATATTATTTTATTTAGAATAAACTGCAAAACAAATCTTAGCACACACTAAGACTAAATTAATATTCTTAAGAAAACAATGGAGCTGGGCATAGTGGCTCATGCCTGTAATCCTAGCACTTTGGGAGGCCGAGGCAGGCAGATCATCTAAGATTGGGAGTTCGAGACCAGCCTGACCAACATGGAGAAACCCTGTCTCTACTAAAAATACAAAATTAGCTGGGCGTGCTGGTGTGCACCCATAATTCCACTTACTTGGGAGACTAAGGCAAGAGAATCACTTGAACCCAGGAAGTTGCAGTGGGCTGGGATCATGCCATTGCACTCTAGCCTGGGCAACAAGAGTGGAACTCCATCTCCATCCAAAAAAAAAAAAAAGAAAGAAAAAAAAGAAATTTTCTTTTTACCAAGTTTTTCTCAATTGTGATGCCTATGTATTTCAACTAATTTAAAAATGAGTTTTGATTATATTGCTATGTTCAACCCATTATTGAAAACAGTTAAGTCAATTCAAGTTAAATTAATAATGAGATATAATATTTAAGATTTATCCTCTAGAATGACAATAACAATAAGATTATTATATGATACAACTACCAAAAAGTTGATAAATAAAACAGAAATATAAACATAGGAGTAATGTATTATTAGAAGCCAAAAATTGATTTAAAACATTTTTTAACATTAACATTAAAGACTATTTATAAACATTAAGAAATTATTGTGGTTCTAAAAATAAGATTAATCCTCTTTCATTTGCATTTATTGTGGTTCTAAAAATAAGATTAATCCTCTTTCATTTGCATTCTAACTTTTGTAATATGTGTGACATATTGCTGCAAACAAGTCTGCTCAGAATAATCAGGAATAAATAATTCATGATGATGATGCAGTCACAAAAGTCGAGGAAAACTGGTCCTAAGACACCATTGGGAGAGGACTAACCACCCTTAGGTATACCTATTTTGAATGTTCCATTACTAAGAAATACACATTTATTATGTTTAAGGCAGTATACATCCTGACATTTGGGTCTGTTTGTTACTGCAGCTGTCATTATTCTGATTTGGTCATTAAAATATTTTTATGCTCCAAACTCTTTGTAACTGCTTTAGTGGATGCTCATCACTAAAGGTATCCTGTCAAGTCACTTTTCGTAGTACTCCATAGAGTGCTGTTTGCTGTTTGCATAGTACTTCATACAGTGCTGTTTGCTGGATCTGTTATTTGCTTAAGAGTGAAAACTGTGTGGAATAGTTTCAAATTTCTGTTTTTACCAAACCTAAACAAAGTCTTTTTCATTTCAACTAAAAAGAATAGGACTTTGTGACAGAGTTACCAGGAGCTCCACTTGACATCAGGCAAAATGAGCCTTATGCATGCACAATCCTTTATTCATGCATGCTTCATTCTGTCAATAGAAATTGAGAATCACTTGGATGCCAGGTATTCTACTAGGCTCTAAACTCAAGAAATAAGACATGGCTGAGTGTGGTGGCTCATGCTTGTAATTCTAATGCTTTGAGAGACCAAGATGAGAGAATCACTTGAGCCCAGGAGTTCAAGACCAGCCTGAGCAACACAGTGAGAACTGTGTCTAGAGTCAGTCAGTCAGTCAATCAATGAATTACTCAGTGTCACTGGAAATTATGATGTTCATCTGTAGTCCCAGTTACTTGGGAGGCTAGGTGAGTGGATGGCTTGAACCCAGAAAGTGGAAGCTGCGGTGAACTATGATTACTCCACTGCACCCTATCCTAGGTGACAGAGCAAGACTCGGTCTAAAAACACATAAAATTAATTAAAAAATAAGATATGGTTCTTTATTTAGAGAGCCTAAAACCTAGTATATAAAGAGAACAATTATAATACAGAGTTCTAGGGAGGCAGCACTGTGAGTTTTCTAGTCAAAATGACCGAGTGTTAATTTTGGCTCCGTGATGTATTCACAGAGTGATGTGAGTAAAATTATGTCTTCTCTGTGCCTTTTGTTTAATATGTAAAGGGAGAAAATAATAATAATAATAATAATAATAATAATATCATAGGGTTACTGTGAGAACTGACTGAGATTTTTGTAGAGTTCTTAATATAGTTCTTAGTAACTTGCTACATAACAATAAATGTTACTTATTATGAAATATTGGGACCAATATATATGCAGGACCAGATCATATAGTGCAGTGCACATCAAACATTAGGGTTTATATGAGTTGCTTGGAAATATTATCAAAGTTCAAGTTTTTTCTTAGTATGTCTGCAGTAAGACCTGAGATTCTACATTTGTTGTTGTTGTTGTTGTTGCTATTGGTTTTTTTATTGTACTTTGAGCACTGGGGTACATGAGCACATCCTGCATCCTTCAGGATTGTTGCATAGGAACATACATGCTGTGGCGGTTTGCTGACCCCATCCCCCCAACCCACCATCACCTACATCAGGCATTTCTCCCATTGTTATCCCTCCCCATCCTCCCCACCACCCCTGCTGTCCCTCCCCTCCCTCTCCTCCACCCCACTACCTGGCCCAGTGAGTGTTGTCCTCTTCTCTGTGCCCAAGTGTTCTTCAGATTCTACATTTCTAACAAGCCCCATGTGATGCTGATGCTTCTGGTTCTAAGATCACATTTTGTGTAGCAAAGGCAGTGCTACCCAATAAAACTTGGTGTGGTGGTAAAATGTTTAAATCTGCTTTTCTAATATGGCAGCTTCTAATCATATGTGGTAACTGAAATGTAGCTAGTGCAACAGAAGAACTAATTTTTTTAAAAAAATGTATTTAATATTAATAAACATTAACTTAATTGGGCATATGAGGCTAGTAGCTACTTGTATTCAACCTCACAGTTCTAGACCAGTGGCTTTTAAGACTGGACACATGTTCAGGCAAGGATTAGTAACCCAGAATAATACTGAAGATTGAGTTACATGATCATCAGCGTAATGAAAATATCTCTAAAAATTTGAAATTGGATTGAAGACTATGAAAATAACTGTTGTTCTTTAGAGATTCCCTGTATGCTAGTTTTGCTTTAACAGTGGACAAGGTTAAAACCAGCTATATTCTATGTAAAAGTGTATTGGTTCAGCTCAAGGTAATTGAAAACCCAAATTAATGTGCCTCGAGCACTACTCACCTCAAATAAAAGGCATTTCAGAGGCAGACAAGTGATGATGCTTTGTCGAGCTGCTAAGCAACTGGCATTATGCTTTCCTCTCCAACATTCCTAGCGTGTTGGCTTTGTCTTCAGCCTCATAAGCTTCATGACCTAAGAATACTGAATATGCTTGCAGTGTCCATATTCAAGAGAAGGTTGAGAGGGTCAGCAACCTGCCTCCGTACTCTTTTATAACACTACAAATATCTTATTGTCTAGGAAGGTTGAAAAACAAATATTTACCTGGGTGCATTGCCATCCCAAACAAAACAGAAATTTTGGTTCAAGTTACAAGATAAAATAGATAAAGGTTAGGTAGCCAACAATGTCTGCTACACACACCTAATTATCATTCACAAGTGAAGAAAAAGAAATACATTTTTTTTAAATAAGCAAAACCTCAGTAAGATATATCAGTCATTCATATTCAATATGAATAAAAAGAAATTCATGAATAATAAAATTATAACACAAAAGAATTGTCAGTGAGCACTGACTCCATTTGAATTATAAATAGATATAAATAAATGAAATTATTATGGTTATTACATTGAATACAAATGCTAAATTTTGTTGTGAAAAGCCTCAAGATATCAAATGATAATCACTATTAATATAATGGGGAAAAAATTACAGCCAATTAATATCACAATATTGGTAGAGTGGTAGGCAGGAGAAATGTAACTTGCTATTCTGTTGTGGTGAGAAATGTAGTTTATGTGTTTGAGTAATTATTTTAAAGGAATAAGATTAAATGCAAGTAGAATTTAAACAGATTATGTATCTTTGAGAGTATTGCAGGGATTGAAGGGTCTAAGTTCAGAGAATAAAAAAATGAATCAGATTTTTAAAAAATAAAATAAGCAAGACAAAAAGAAATCAAGGAAACATTTAGCAAAAAGTTTGAAATAAAATGATAATATACCAATTACATTTGTTATAACAATAAATATAACAGGAGAATGGCCATGAGAAAAACTTAGTTGGGTCTAAAAATGAAAACACTATTGTATATTATATGTAATAATCATACCACACAGAAAATTATTTAAATATGTAAACAATAAAAAAGAGAAATGCCTAGTGAACCTACACACAAAATAAAAAATAATAGTAAAATTTATAATATATAATAAAATGTAATATATTCAATAGATAATGAAATATTAACTAGGATAAAGCTATTTTGCAATTCTGAGATAACTTTGCAAACATTACAATAATACTGAAGATTTGTGTGTCCTTTGGCATCACACTGAAAGACAGATGTAAAACTACAGGAAATACAAGGAACTCTCCTTGCATCCCAGGGATAAATCCCACTTGATCATGTTGGATGATTCTGTTAATGCATTAAATTTAGTTGGCTAGTATTTTGTTGAGGATTTTTGCATCTATTTTGAATAAGGATACTGGCCTGTAATTTTCTTTTCTTGTAATGTCCTTGCCTGGCTTTGGTATGAGGGCAATGCTGGCCTCATTAACAAAAAAAAAAGTTTGAAAATATTCTCTCCTCTTTGATCTTTTATAAAAGAAAAAGATTGATATGAGTTATTCTTTAAATGTTTGGTAGAATTCAGCAGTGAAACCATCACGTCTTAGGCTTTTCTTTAATGTGAGACTTTTTATTAATATTACTAATTCAGTCTCCTTACGTGCTATTGGTCTGTTCAGATTTACCTGTGTCTTCATAATTCTGGGTAGGGTATATTTATCAAGGAATTTATCCTTTCCTTCTGGGTTATCCAATTTGTCAGCATATAATTGTACATAGCAATCTTTTGTGGTCCTTTGTATTTCTTGGCATAAGTTTCTCTTTCATTTCTTATTTTATTTATTTGTCTACGCTTTTGACGGTATTTTTAAAGGACCACAGTTCACATTTTCTGTTCTTCACTGTCCTATCAAATGCTGAGCCCAGACAAATTCCGTTGAGACTATTTTCAACCTTTCAAGCATTTCAACTATTATGTATGTTTCTAATGCTATTTACACTTTTACAATTTCAAATAAAAGAAGGAATATTTTATTTTGTTTGTTCAGTACTAAATAACACTAAGAAAACATTTAATGAAGAGATGGAACGATCCTTGTAGGGGACTGTTTATCTAAATACATACTTGATTTGTATGTTAGTAGTTATTGCTGTGGTCTAAGATGCTTGGAAAATACTGAAATGAACAGATTTCCTTAGTGTAGAGCCACTTAGAGATCTAAAATATTTTTTAACAGGTGTAGGTGATCCTCAACAAAGGGCTTTCATTGCTTGTCCTCATCAGAAAACTTAAAAATTTTTTTTTTTTTTTTTAAAAGCAAGATCTTTTTTTGTCCTTAGATTCTCTGTGGCCTGACTTTTCACTGAACAATTATATGCTGAAAACACTGAACAAATATATGTTGAAAAATTATATGCCTGGAATAAAAAGCCTGGTATATCTGGTGAATTCATGTCTCAGCTAATTTGGTATAACTTTAAGAGGACAAAAGCAGATAAACAAAAAGAAATAATGTCTTTAGGCAAGAAAAATACTCTTCAGTTCATTACAGCTTTGACTGCTGTTGTTTACATAATACTCAACCTTTTCACAAATGTGTTATCTAATTTGCCCTGAAATATGTGGATTTATAATTCTGACTAAAAATAAATATCATGGTTGATTAAAATGAAATATGATGCAATTTAGTATCAAATGAAACCCAGAAATACATAAAAGAACAGCTCATTATGACCTAATGAGATTCATTCCAAGAATATATACTATAGTTCAAATCTTACACTGTGTAAGAGGAGAAAATTATTTCAGTAGCCCTCAAAAAGCTTTTAATAAAATCTAACACCTCAAAAAACAAAATAAATAACTTCTCATTAAAATACAAATAAAAAGATACATGCTGTGGGGTGGGGTGGGCCAAGATGGCAGATGAAAAGCAGCACTGTTTACAGGCTCCCATCAGGAAAACCGTAATAAGCGTATGAAGCCTTCACCGGCAACCATTCTCTCATCAAAATTGACTAGAAGGCTGGCATGATCCACAGTGAGAAGGAAGAGCAGTGTGGTGTGGCGGCTCACCTGAGAGGACACAGAAGAGGGCAACTACTCCCCACAGGCAAGGGAGGCAGTGACTAAGCTTGCTAACCACCAGGGAAAATGTGCTTTGTCCACAGAACACTGCAACTCATGGATCAGAAGATCCCACACTCTGGGGCCTAGTATCTCACCCCCAAAACCTTCAGATTCTTACTGCCTCTCAGCTGGAAGCAGCTTAAGCCTACCAAACTCCTGGCAGGAATGACCAGCGCTTGTTGCCTCTGCAACAAATGGACAAATTCCTGGATACATACACCCTACCAAGATTAAACCAGGAAGAAGTCCAATCCCTTAATAAACCAATAACATGATCTGAAATTGGGACACTAATTAACAGCCTACCAACAAAAAAAAGCCCAGGACCAGATGGATTCATAGCTAAATTCTACCAGAAATACAAAGAGGAGCTGGTACTATTCCTTTTAAAACAATTTCAAATAGTTGAAAAGGAGGGACTCCTACCTAACTCATTTTATGAAGCCAGCATCATCTTGATACCAAAACCAGAAGAGACACAACAAAAACAGAAAACTTCAGGCCAATATCTCTGGTAAACATCAATGCAAAAATCCTCAATAAAATACTACAGACTGAATCCAGCAATATATCAAAAAACTTATCCATCATGATCAAGTTGCCTTCATCCCTGCAATGCAAGTTTGGTTCAATATACACAAACGAATAAATGTAATTCATCACATAAACAGAACTGATGACAAAAACCACATGATTATAGATACAGAAAAGGTCTTTGATACAATTCAACATCCCTTCATGTTAAAAACTCTCAATAAATTAGTTATTGATGAAACATATCTCAAACTAGAAACATTCCTTTTAAATACTGGTATAAGACACGGATGCCCTCTTTCACCACTCCTATGCAACATAGTATTGAAAGTTCTGGCTAGGGCAATCAGGCAAGAGAAAGGAATAAAGTGTATTCAAATAGGAAGAATTGTCTCTGTTTGCAGACAATATGATTTTATATTTAGAAAACCCCATCATCTCAGCCCAAAAACTTCTTGAACTGACAAGTACCTTCAGCAAAGTCTCAGGATACAAAATCAATGTGCGAAAATTATAAGCAATTCTTTACATCAACAATAAGCAAGCAGAGAGCCAAATCATGAATGAACTCCCATTCACAATTGCTTCAAAGATAATAAAATATCTAGGAATATAGCTAACCAGGGATGGGAATGACCTCTTCAAGTAGAACTACAAACCACTGGTCAAGGAAATAAGGGAGGGCACAAACAAATGGAAAAAAATTCCATCCTCTTGGATAGGAAGAATCAATATTGTGAAAATGATCGTACTGCTCAAAGTAATTCATGGATTCAATGGTGTTACCAACAAACTATCCTTTACATTCTTCATAGAATTAGAAAAACATTTAAATTTAAAAGAGAGTACACATAGCTAAGACAATCCTAAGCAAAAAAAAAAAAAAAAAAAAAAAAAACAAAGCTGGAGGCATAATACTACATGGCTTCAAACTGTATTATGAAACTACAGTAACCAAAATAGCATGGTACTGGTACCAAAACAGACATATAGACCAATGTAGCAGAACAAAGACCTCAGAAATAACACCATATATCTCCAACCATCTGGTCTTAGACAAACCTGACAAAAACAAACAATGGGGAATAGATTCCCTATTTAATAAATGATGCTGGGAAAACTGGCTAGCCATATGCAAAAAACTGAAATTAGACCCTTTCCTTAAATGTTATGCAAAAATTAACTCAAGATGGATTCAAGACTTAAATGTAAAACTCCAAACCATAAAAACCCTAGAAGAAACCCTACAAGCCAGAAGAGAGGGGGCTAATATTCAACATCCTTAAAGAACAGAACTTTCAGCCCAGAATTTCATATCTAGCCAAACTAAGCTTCACAACTGAAGGAAAAATAAAACATTTTATGAACAAGCAAGTACTCAGAGATTTTATTACCACCAGGCCCGCTTTACAAGGGCTTCTGAAAGAAGAATTATACATAGAAAGGAACAACCAGTATTAGCCTTTCTAAAAATATACCAAAAAGTAAAGAGCATCAACATAAAGAAGGATTTATATCTATGAATGGATAAAATAGCCAGTTAACATCAAATGGCAGTAACCCTAAATTTAAGTCGACTAAATCCCCCAATCAAAAGTTACAGCCAAAACCTAACCGTATACTACATCCAGACCCATTTCACATCCAAAGATACACAGAGACTCAAAACAAAGGGATGGAGAAAGACTTACAAACCAAATGGAGAGCAAAAATAAATAAATAAAAAGCAGGAGTTGCAATTCTCGCATCTGATAAAATAGATTTCAAAGCAACAAAGATATAGTGGTAAAAAGATCAATGCAACAATAAGAGCTAACGATCCTAACACCCAGAGACATAAGACCCATAAAGAGATTTAGACTCAACGAGACAGAAAATTAATAAGGATATCCAGGACTTGAACTCAGATCTAGAACAAGTAAACTTAATAAATATTTATAGAGCTCTCCATTTTAAATACAATACATTCTCCACTTTAAATATGTAAAATATTGATCGGCCATTATTAATACCCATTTTTAGAATAAAGCAATATCCATCCTCTCTCCCTCTTTGTCTTCCTCTTTCTTCCTCTCCTTCACTCCTTTTTTTGTCTTTCTTTCCTTCTCTTAAAAAAAAAAAAGTGCTGCAAGAAAATCTAGGCAATACCATTCAGGACATAGGCGTGGGCAAAGACTTCATGACAAAAATGCCAAAAGCAATTGCGACAAAAGCCAAAATTGACAAATGGGATCTAATTACACTAAAGAGCTTCTGCACAGCAAAAGAAACTATCATCAGAGTAAACAGGCAACCTACAGAATGGGAGAACATTTTTGCAATCTACCCATCTGACAAAAGTCTAATCTCCAGAATTTACAAAGAACTTAAACATATTTACAAGAAAAGGGCAAACAAACTCATCAAAAAGTGGGCAATGGATATAAATGGACTCTTATCAAAAAAAGACTTCTATGTGGCCAAGAAACATGAAAAAAAGCTCATCATCACTGATTGTTAGAGAAATGCAAATCAAAACCACAATGAGGTACTGTCTCATGCCAGTCAGAATGACTATCATGTAAAAAGTCAGGAAACAATAGATGCTGGTGAGGCTGTAGATAACTAGAAAAAGTTTTACACTGTTGGTGGGAATGTAAAATTAATTCAACCATGTGGAAGACAGTATGGAGATTCCTCAAGGACCTAGAACCAGAAATACCATTTGACCCAGCAATCTCATTACTGGATATATACCTAAATGAATATAAATCATTCTAATATAAAGATACATGCACATGTATGTTTATTGTGGCACTGTTTACAATAGTGAAGATATGGAATCAATCCAAATGCCCATCAATGATAGACTGGATAAAGAAAATGTGGTACATGTACCCCATGGAATACTATGCAACCATAAAAAGGAATGAGATTATGTCCTTTGCAGGGAAACTGATAAAGCTGAAAGCCATCCTCCTCAGCAAACTAACAAAGATCAAACCAAACACCACATGCTCTCACTCATAAGTGGGAGTTGAACATTGAGAACACATGGACACAGGGGAACAACACACACTGGGGCATGTTGCAGGTCAGGGGTCGGGGGGGGGAAACTTAGAGGATGGGTCAATAGGTGTAGCAAACCACCGTGGTGCACATATGCCTACATAGCAAACCTGCACAGTCTGCACATGTATCCCATTTATTTAGATGAAATTTAAAAATGCAAAAAAAAAATGCTTAAAGTTATTCATCAAAAGTCATGAAACATAAGTCTCAAAGCAACTAGCAACCTCACTCTTAATGTGACACTCTTAAGCTGACCCATTAAAGTCAAAAGTTGGATAGGATGGCTTCATTTCATGCACTTATTTAACATTATTCTGAAAGTAATCACTATCTTTAAAAATAAAGAATAGAAACTCGAAATTCTGAGAGGATAGGGGAGCACTAATATTTTTGCAGCTGATAAAACATTTGGAAATTCTAAAATAATTAAAAAATATATATACATCACAGTTTTAAAAAATCTGAAATAAAATTAACTATACATTAAAAATCAGTTCTTAAAATACAATTTTAAAAAATCCCATTTACATTACCAACAACTTTTCCCCTAAAATAGAATAAAGTAGCTAAAGATCTAAAGATCAATTTCAGAATAAGCATCTATAACCAATATTAAGACAACTGTAAAAGCGCACTGAGGAAATGAAAAAGAGTCATATAAATGGAGCCAAGGTTTATTCTTGAGTAGAATTCTATTTAATGGCAATAATAAAAGTAACCTAATGGTAGATACATTCATAATTCAAATAAAATATTGTTTCTGAAACAATTCTGGCAAAAAAAAAAAAAATTCTGAAACATAGTTTACAGACCAAGTGGCTTATGCCTGTAATCTCAGCACTTTGAGAGGCCAAGGCAGAAAGATGGTTTGAGTCCAGGAATGTTTGAAGACACTTTGAAAGATACTTTTAAGAAAACAAAACGCAAGCCACAAATGGAGTGAAAACATTTCCAGATACATATATCCGACAAAAGACTTGTTTTTAAAATATATAAATAATTTTTACAATCCAGTGAGAAAAACATATTAACTTTGAAAATGGACAAAAGATTTGATGGGGTTTTCATAAAGTATAATTTTAAAATGACTAAGAAAACAAGAAAAGGGACTCAGTACATATGGAAGTTTTTAAAATGCAAATTAAAAGTGAAATTAGATACTGCTATTCATCTACTAGGATGGGTAAAAGAACTAACAATACCAAATATTGGCAAGGATTTGAAGGAACTAGTAGGCTCTTCTATTGCTGGTGGATTTATAAAATAATACATCAGTTTTGCCACACAGTTTGGCAGTGCTTTAGAAAGTCAAACATATAGGTATCTATAGGATCTTGCAGTTACACTCATGGCTATTTATCTAAAATAAATGGAAATCTATGTTTACAAATAGATTTACCCATGGTCATTCATAGAAGCTTTATTCATAATAGTCAAATTCTGGGGAAAGCCAAATATCTATCAATGAGAGAATGTAAACTGTTATATATTCATACGGAATTACTCAGCAATATATTAAAGGAACAAACCACTGATACATGCAAAAACATGGGTGAATCTCAAAACATCATGCTGAGAAAAGGACGTCAGGCACAAAAGGATACGTTCTGTATAATTCCATTCATAACAAGTTCTGGGTTGGATAAAACTAATATATAGTGGTAAAAATCAGATAATTAGTTATTTGGGTGTGGTGATTAGGGTGGATTAATTGGGAAGAGCTATGAGAGAACATTTTAGGGTGGTGAAGGTATTCGAGATGAGAACTGGGTTCGTGATTACATAGGTGTGTACACGTTGGTCTTGGGGCTTCAGTTGGGAGGTAAGTGACAGAAAGGTAGGCCTGACATTGCTAGGAAGATCATGACTAGAAATAGTGGATTTGCATGGATATAGCTTCCATTGATTTACTGGTAATAGCGAAGGAATAAATATTGCTGAAGCAAAACATAAAGAATGAGAAAAGGACCAAAGACAGAAGGCCCAGGAACACCTCCATGTGAAAAGAAGGGAGAAAAAAAAATAGAGCCAGCGAATAAGAAAGAATCAAAGTTCAAGGAGTTCTACTTCCCAAAAGCCATTAAACTTTCTTACCCCTGGGGATGAATCATTGTTTAAAGAATTTATATTAGAATCCCTTCAGTAAGTAACTTAGTAATCAGGACCATATTTGGCATGGGAAAAGAGCACAGGCCAGAACTCTGTTCTGCTTTATGATTCTGTATGAACTATATCCAGCATTTTTATCATAGTAACAATCATCAGTTATCTGTTTCTGCTATTAGTAATTACAGCAGAAAAAAATCAGTGGTTGAGAAGTCACAGCTGGAGGACAGGAGGATTCTTTTCCTGATGATTTTCTTCATCTGTCATGGAAAGAAGGGTACAGAAAGATTCTGAAATAAATGGTACCTTAAACATGATGAAGTTCTTTTTATGTGTAGTAAGTAGTTATCTCACACAGGTGTCTCCATGAAGTTCAAATGGGTTCCACAAGAACAAAGAGAGTGTGCTTCATTCATCTTTGCCATCCTCTAATAACTAGTATCGAAAACCTACTATGGGCCAGTGTTCTGCTAGGTATTCAGCTAGAAAGATGCCTAAGATAGTACCAAGCCTTCATTGCTCCAAGTGTGAAAATACAAAAACCCATTCAAATGTGCCAGCACAATTTTTTACAATGGGAGTGAAGCTAAAACTCTATAGAACATTGAGAAAATATTTCGCTGTATAATCTACACTAGAATGTAGCCAGAATGAAGACCCAAAATAATAAAACTATTTTCTTCCTTCCTCTTATTGTAAGGAGATATATAAAAGTTAGATTTGGTGAGATTTCTCTTCTTGTTTGTGTAGGTTGGAGAGGATTTATGAATGTCACGTAAGATTTCATAAAGCCCTTCTCTGTAGTTATTCTATGCTTCAAAATAGAGTATGTAGTCATCACAAACTTAAGTAAATACCAAATTGTTATTTCCGGGAAGATTCATTACTCTAGTTCACTGTAGCTATTATTGTGCCTTGTGATGCATAACAGAGAACTCTGCAGCCCAGTCCCCAGAAGACTATAATTGTTGCCTGTGCACCCACATAGGACATTAACAATAAGAAATAGCTCTATCCTTCATAACACCTGCTATCATCTAATGACGAACATGCCGAAGCAAAAATTTCCTTTACCAATACAGCTTTATACATTTTCATTTTTTTGGAATTTTAATAAGGGATTTTTTTTCCACTGGTTTTGAGCCAAAAATATATTTTGTTTAATACTTTGAAAGCTCTTGAATTGATCTTGCAAATGAATTGCAGCAAACAACATGCATGTCTAATTGATAATGCTGATAAAATGACAATCAAAATGATTAGGTGAATGAAATGAGGTTTTTTTCCATGTTTTTGCTGTTAACATTAGTCATATGTCAATTTAGGCATCTGATATATGTCAACAAAACAATCATTAGACCCCTCTTGGCAAAGTAGTGCCACAAAGTACATGAGGCCATTATAATTCTGCCAGTGTATTCAGTGTGCTTTCTAAATGTAGAATACTCTGTAGAGCACTTGCTATTCAAATCACTATGTACCTTCCTTTGGTTCTGTTTCCAGAGGTCAACACATGGTGGAACAAAGAAACCCAGTTTCTAATTCCAAGCTTTCATTTACTCCCTGGGAAAGTCTACTTAGAACACATAGGTAGACTTTCCCAAACTATGCCCCTAGCACATGCTCCTTGGATTTCATATTTATCATTGGGAAAGCCACATTATCCATCTTTGTGATATTGTCTGTGTTAGGAGCTGGAGTTCATAACTATTGTCAGTGCATGTGTATTAGTAAGGTAATTTGTTACTGTGTACAGGCAAGTTCAGCTCTTTGGGACGAATACGCTGCAAAGCTGTATTCTATGGACAAGTGTTTCTGTTAATATACGTTTTTACAATAACCAATGTAGGAGAAAAACCATCTAATCTAATGTCAGAAGTCTGAATTCAGTCTCAATTCCACCAATTAGTTCTGTAAACCCTCATGAACCATTAAGCAGTTTGGGCCTCATTTTCTTTATATACAATAACTAAGTAATACTCTTAACCTTCTTATCTCATTATTACATATTGGATTTTTAAAATTATAATATAATATTTGAAATTTTAGGTATTATTACCATTGTTGCTTTTGTTGGTAATAGTAGTAGAAATGATTGATGGAAGAACATTGGTATTGCATATTTTGTTCAAATAAGATTATACCATTAAAAAAGAAACTCAGCCTAGTTCTGGACAGAATATGACATTGAGGTTAATTAGATTTTAATATCAATGTCTCACAGTCTTTTTAGGTCTAACCTATAGAATTAAGAGTCTAACCAGCTTTAAATGAAGCTTTTCAGCGTGAGAGAAATGATTATTACTCAAACTAAGAATTTTTTTATAAGGAGTGAGTGTTCTACATTAGTTGCTGGATCTTTTTTCACCTAGGCTAGGAGATTACTGGCAGTGCTGTGGAACAGTTGGAGGAAGTGAAATGAGGGAGTAAAGTGGGTGTCCTTGGCTGTGCTTTGAATCAAATCTTCCTCAAAGTCTTATAAAAAGCAGAGAGAAGCTGTTTTGCAGGTTGAGTTCTCTGCAGAACAAACTCTGAGTTGGAGTTTGACTGAAAGATGTTTATCAAAGTATTCTATGGATCAATCTCTAGAACAGAGAGAAGAAAGCAACATTAGACAGAGCAGGACATTGTGTCGTGATGCAGGCCTAATGAACTTAGGTAAAAAAAAACAAACAACTTAGGATAAGAAAACCTAATTGTAAATGAACACAGCTGAGCCTGGGAGCTAATTCTATTAAGATTTGAATACTGCCTGCTTTTGCAGTCTCCCCTCTTTCGGGAAATTGGGTACTGGTCAATGTTGTGAATTCTGTGCTGAAGCCACCTTTCTTTGGCCACCTTCTAGCTGTGTGATTTAGTGAAGACTAACTTGCTTTCAGAACTTCAATTTTCTCATCTGTAGAATAAATGTAACCACTTGCACGCATAGAGAATTTTAAGAATTAAATAGGATAACCAAGAGAGTGCCTAGTCCAGTGTCTGGAATGTTACAAGTATTAAATAAGCATTCATTTTCTTTTCTTCCACTCCTTTACTTCTCCTTTGCCTTCCCCCAGCCATCAAAGTTTTCAGCTCAGAGGGGCTTGTTGTGGATCCTACACTGTGTGGAATTCACGTCATTAACCAGTACCCAATTCTGCCACAAGAGGGGAGACTGCAAAAGCAGGCAGTATTCAAACCTTAATAGAATTAGCTCCCAAACTCATCTGTGTTATTTTATCATAATATAACCTAATGTCCTATCTAATCTGTTTGACTTGAAGATTATCATCGAATATTGAACAAATGTTTACTGGCCATCCAGATGAACATGCATTCTAGAGTAGCTTTAGTGTTTTGTTTGTTTGTTTATTTATGGTACAAACAACTTCTAAAAATGTTAGAACACTGAACAGAAAAATTGTGTTATTGTGTTACAAATCAAGATAAATACCTTGGTTTTTTGAGTAATTCAAGCAAAATCTAATGGAAAAATGATGGAGAAGAGAGTTGAATCAAGTTCTCGAAGTCCAAAAGCCAATTAACATTCTTATCCTGTTATTATTCACTGGTTAATACAGCAGAACTGTTTTATATTTCTGAGTGAAGTTATGTTTTGTGAAATGAAAAAGATTCTTATCTGTTAAATCAAATGAGTTCCAAATTGCAAGCGGCTGATATTATGGCTTTCATAATATGTCTTCAATAACACGAGGAAGTAGGAGAGGCAAATATTTCCATGTGAAAATTACAGTAATGTTCAGCAACTCATAATAATTAACTCTCTCAAAAGCTGGTACAATGCCAGATAAATTATTTCAAAGCTGTCTTTTTTCATGTATTTTATTTAAACTTTTTTTTTTTCCTTTTTCTTTTTTTTGAGATGGAGATTTTCTTGTTGCCCAGGCTGGAGTGCAGTGGAGCAATCTCAGCTCACAGCAACCTCTGCCTCCCAGGTTCAAGTGATTCTCCTGCCTCAGCCTCCTGAGTAGCTGGGATTGCAGGTTTCTTCCACTGTGCCTGGCTAACTTTTGTATTTTTCACAGAGACAGGGTTTCACCATATTAGTCAGGTTGGTCTCGCACTCCCGACCTCAGGCGATCCACCTGCCTCAGCTTCCCAAAGTGCTGGGATCACAGGAACAAGTCACCGTGCCTGGACTTAAACTTATTTATCATATTAATAAAGTATATTCATTGAGTCTGTTTTTTAAAACTAAAACAAAGATTATTAACCCAAATCATCCAAATAATAGATTTTAAAACCTGTCCTTAAAACAAAAATAAATAAACATAAAAGCAGCTCTCCGATATTTTAATAAGGGAAAAAAAAAGAATGTCCTCGATATTGCTACAGCAATTCTACAAACAGAAATAGGACAAAATCAGCACATTATTGAGGTAATAAAATGTAGCATCTTTACATTCATTGCATGAAATACTGACATGCATTGATGCACAAAACACATGTGTTTCAAGGTAAGGCAACTTTTATTAATGAAAATGTGGCTGAATTCAAAGATAAGGACTTTACACCAAGCTATTCCACTTAATAGTTATATGACCTGACTGGATAAGACATCTCTCTAAACTCTAGGATATTTATTTTTAAAATGAGAATATAAAATAACTAATCCTCATGGTGTTGGTAGGATAAATTTAGGCAATATATGTAAAATGTACTTTATAAACATTAAATATTAAATTCCAATGCCTGCGTTTGCTACTGTGAATCATTTCCATCTGTGGTTCCTAGTTCATAACTTCCACAATCATCGTCACAGTCTTAGTTATGATGTTGGGGAACTTCAGGTCTCAGAAGCAAGCCTCGGGAAATGAAAGCTTTCTCTCTAATTTCTGTCCTCCTCTCACCTGCCTAAGATAGGACTGTAATCCGATTATAGGTCATAAAACCCTCATTCTAGAGAGGGTCCTGCCCCACTACTCTGGAGGAAGGAATGCTGTACAGAGGGATCAAGAAGAATCTGTATGGACAAGGCTTGATGAGTTTAGACCACATCCTTTTGTCCAGTCACTTTTGACATAGTTGTTGATGCTTTAATCATGGGCAATCAATGAAGTCCCATAAAAGACCCGAAGGATGGAGTAGCAGGAGCTTCTGGAGAGCTGAACACATTGAGAATGAAAGGAGGTGAAAAAGTCTTTCACATGCCAGAAGGTTGGTGCACCCCAACTCTACAGGGACAGAAGCTCCTACACTTAGAAGTCCTCCCATACCTCACCCCATGTATCTCTTCATCTGGTTGTTCATTTGTATGCTTTAAACTATGCTTCCTAGTAAGCCAGTAAATATGTTTCCCTGAGTTCTGTGAGCTGCTCTAGCAAATAAACTCAAAGAGAGGGGCTTGGGAGCACCAACTTGAAGCTAATTGGTTAGAAGTTCCAGAGGCCTGGAATTGTGACTTCAGGGAAGGAGGGGATGATCTTATGGGACTGAGCCCTCAATCTATAGGATCTGACACTATCCCTAGGTAGATAGTGTTGGTACTGAATAGGAGGACACCTAGCTGGTATCCACGGCTTGGTGTATGACCCCTCATTTTGGGTCACAGAAGTCTGTGTTGATTATCGTTGTAGTGGTGTCAGAGCGGAATAAAAACCCAGTTTAAGAGAGTTCTTCCCAAAGCACTGTGATATACAGTAAACTGTGGTCCAATGGGAAAATACAAATTAATATAGCCAATATCAGTGTATGAGAAGCTCTTTTTCCCAGAACTCTTGCCAACACAGTACATAGCCAAAAATCATCTCCTTTTCTATTTGATAGAAGAAGTATGATGTATTTTATTTTAATTTATGTTTAAATGATTTTGAGTGAAATTGGGAAACTTTATACACCTTTAAAATGTCTTTCTGTATGAACTGCCTGCTGTTCAACTTTGCTGGATCGATGTCTTTTACACATTATAAAAGCTATTTAAAAATTAAGGACATTCATATATTTAATATGTTTGACAAATATTTTAGCCATATTTTCTCTTCTCATTTGACATTATTTTTGTCATGCAGTTATTTTATGTTTTTTTTGGAGTCAAGCTTTATGATGTCAAGCTTTTACTATCCCTTAGAAGCAATTTCTCTTATTCTGTCATTACAAAATACATTCTCCTACAATTTTGTCTAGTACTTTTATTGTTCCCCTTTTAAACTTACATAATTGACAGTATCAAGGATTGGCAAAGATTTGAAGGAATTGGTCTGCTCGTGTATTGCTGGTAGATTTATAAAATGATATATCAACTTAGCAACACAGTTTAACAGTGCCTTTTAAAATAAAACAAATACTTTCTAAGTGATCTAAAATTCCACTCCTGGTCATTTGCCCAAGAGAAATGGAAGCTCATGTTCACAAAAAGACTTATGCATGGATGTTCATAACAGCTTTATTCATAATAGCCAAATCCTGGAAATGACCTAAATATCTATCAACTAGAGAATGAGCTTTCTGCACTACCCAGAGAGGGGTCCATACGGTGTTGTTCTAGATTCCTGCTGTAAGTTAAAGAGAAACTTTCACCATGTTAAGAGCAAATGAAGGAGGAGGATGTCCTTCAGTTCCTTGCAGCAGGAGCCCACTTAGGTGGCATCAACATTGATTTCTAAATGAAACAGTAAATCTATAAAAAGAAAAGTAACGGTGTCGACATCATAAATTAAGGGGGACCTGGAAGAAGCTTCTGTTGGCAACTTGTGCCATTGTTGCCATTGAAAACCCTGCTGATGTCCGTGGCATATTCTCTAGGAATACTGGCCAGAGGGCCGTGCTGATGTCTGTTGCTGCTACTGGAGCAGCTCCAATTGCTGGCTGCCTCACTCCTGGAACCTTAACTAACCAGATCCAGGCAGCCTTCCAGGAGCCACGGCTTCCTCTGGTTCCTGATCCCAGGGCTGACTACTACCTGTCACAGAGGCGTCTTATGTTAACTTACCTACCATTGCTCTGTGTAACACAGATTCTCTGCTGCGCTATGTGGACATTGCCATCCCATGCAACAAGGGCACTCACTCAGTGGGTTTGATGTGGTGGATGCTGGCCTGGGAACTTCTGCATATGCATGGCACCATTTCCTGTGAACACCTGTGAGAGGGCATACCTGATCTCTTCCTCTACAGAGATCCTAAAGAGACTGAAAAAGAAGAGTAGGCTGCTGCTGAAAAGGCTGTGACCAAGGAGGAATTTCAGGGTAAATGGACTTCTTCATCTCCTGAGTTCACCACTACTCAGCCTGAAGTTGGATACTGGTATGATGGCATGCAGCTGCCCTCTGTGCCTATTCAGCCATTTCCTTCTGAAGTCTGGAGTGCTCAACCTGCCATGGAAGACTGATGTGCAGCTCCCACCATTCAGGCCACTGAATAGGTAGGAGCACCCGTTGAGTGGTCTTAAGCTGTTCTTGTGTGCGCCCTTAAGCAACATGGAAATAAACATTAATTTCTTTAAAAAAAAAAAAAAAGGAGAAAGAGAGAATGGATATAAAAACTGATATATTTGCACAATGGAACTATTCAGCAGTATAAAGGAACAAACCACTGTTACATGCAAGAACATGGGTGAATCGCGACAACATGAAAGAAAGACACAAAGGAGTACCTCCTGTACAGTCCCATTTCTATGAGTTCTGGGATGGGTAAAAACTAACACACATTTGTAAAAGTCTGACTTCTGTTGACAGCCAAGATAAAGTAGGCTCTCTACAGCCTTTCTTACCAGTGGTCATCAAAAACCCTAGAGAGAATACAGAAAACAGCTATTTAAAGGCTGAAGTAAGCCCAGTGGGAAGGGAGTAAAATCTTGAAAAATAACTGGTATCATTGGGAATTTCCTGAATTCTTGTTTCTTCTTTTATCTTCTGGCTATGATGTGAGGGCAGGTGGAGTCCTAGAACTGTGCAGTCAGCATACTGAATAAAAATGGGAAGAAATATCTTGCATGAGGCAAAGATAAACAGCACGGCAGACGTTTAAATATAAAGTATACTTAGCCCTTGAATAATACTGGTTTGAACTGTGCTGATACACTAATATGTGGATATTTTTCAATAAATATATTGAAATTTGTTTTTAAGATTTGCAATAATTTGAGAAAACTCACAAACCGTGTAGCCCAGAAATATAGAAAAATTGATGTAAAAAGTTAGGTATGTTATCAATGCATAAGATATACGTAGGTACCAGTCTATTTTATTTACTATAAAATATACACAATCCATTATAAAAAGTTAAAATGTATCAAAATTTACACAAAGACAGTATGGCGCTATTTGCAGTTGAGAGCAATGTAAACAAATATAAAAATGCAGTGTTCAGTTTTAACTGGGTGAAATTAACTATAGCACATACTGTAATACTGTAATGATTTTATGGCCACCTCCTGTTACTATCACAGTGAGCTCAAATGTTGCAAGTATCCACTTAAAATGCTGTGTGATGCCAATCATCTTCACATAAGCAGGTTGTCTCTCCAAGAATTGTGTGTCGCACTACAAAATGATCTCTTGTGGTTCTTGTGTATTTTTCATCATGTTTGGTACAATACTGTAAACCTTGAATAACACCATGGGACCCACAGAAAGTGTCACTAGTGATGCTAAAGGTGCTCCCGAGAATCAGAGGGAAGTTGTGATATTACAAGAAAAAGCTGAATTGCTTGATATGTACCATAAATTGAGGCGTACAGTTGCAGTTGTCCACCATTTCAAAGCAAATGAATCCAGTGTAAAAACCATTGTTTAAAAAGAAATTTTAAAGAAATTTGTGAAACCATCACTGCAGCTACATCAGCAGGCATGAAAACCTAGCACTTTCTGTGAAATACATTTTGTCTTATATTCTGACTATAGCTTTTGTGTGGGTACATGATTGCTTTAAGGCATACCTTTAAACTCTAATATGATTTAGGTAATAAAAGTCATTATATGGCAACTTAAAGCAAAAGGAAGGTGAAGAATCTAAAGCTGTAGAATTTAAAGCAGTGAAGGGTGGTTTGATAATTTTAGAAAGAGGTTTGGCTTTTAACATGTCAAAATAAAAGGAGAAGAAGCTTCTAATTACCAATAGGCAGCAGAGAGTTTCCAGATGCCATTAAGAAAATCATTGAGGAGAAAGGATATTTGCCTGAGCAGGTTTTCAATACAGATGAAAAATAATGCTTTATTCTGACTAGGGTAGGGGAGAGGGAATGCCACAAAGGACATTTATAGTAAGAAAGAGAAGTGAGCACCAAGACTTCAGGAAGGAAAGGATAGGCTAACCCTACTGTTTTGTGCAAATGCAGTCAGGTTCATGTTCAGGATCGTCCTTACCTATAAAGCCACTAACCTCCAACCTTGAAGGGAGAAAGTAAACACCAGCTCTCAGCCTTTTGCTTGTGCCAGAAGAAGGCCTGGGCAACAAGGACACTTCTTTCTTATTTATTTATTTATTTATTTATTTATTGAGACGGAATTTCCCTCTTGTTACCCAGGCTGGAGTGCAATGGTGCGATCTCAGCTCACGGCAACCACTGCCTCCTGGGTTCAGGCAATTCTCCTGCCTCAGCCTCCTGAGTAGCTGGGATTACAGGCACGTGCCACCATGCCCAGCTAATATTTTGTATTTTTAGTAGAGACTAGGTTTCACCATGTTGACCAGGATGGTCTTGATCTCTTGACCTCGTGATCCACCCTCCTCGGCCTCCCAAAGTGCTGGGATTACAGGCAAGAACACTTCTTTTAGAGGGGTTCCATCGCTGCCTTGTCCTTGAAGCCAGAAAGTGTTTTGCCAGTAGGGTACTGCCTTTTTAAGTTCTTAGTTGCCAAAAATACCAATAAATTGATAATAAACAATGCCCCTGGACACGCAGAGTGTCATGAGTTTAACACTAAAGACATCAAACTATTCTACTTCCTCCCAAACACAACATATCTAATTTAACCTCTAGATCAGGAGGTCATAAGGATCTTTAAGGCTCATTACATATGGTATTCTATGAAAATGATTGCCATTGCTATAGAACAGAATCCTAATAGAATATCATAAAAAATGTGAGGAATTATACCAGTCAAATGCCATCATTGTTATGGAAAAAGCTATAAAATCTCATTAAGCCCAAAACAATAAATTCTTCCTGGAGAAAACTGTGTCCAGATGTTGTCCATTACTTCACAGGATGTAAAACAGAGCCAGTCAGAGAAATCATGTAATAGATTGTGGATGTGGGGAAAATGATGGTGGGCAGAGAGGTTACAAAGGGTTGTCATATATGAATCTTGGAGATAATAGATACCATACCAGAGGAATTAAAAGAGATAATTTGGTGGAGATGACTACTTCAGAACCAGTGTCAGAGGATGAGGAACAAGACATAGAGGATAAGGAATTAAAAGAGATAATTTGGTGGAGATGACTACTTCAGAACCAGTGTCAGAGGATGAGGAACAAGACATAGAAAAAGGAGTGCCAGAAAATAAATTGATATCAGATAATCTGGAAGATGGGTTTGAATTATTCAGCACTGCTTTTGATTTCTTTCATGATATGGGCCCTTCTATGACATGGATGCTGAAAATAAAGCAAATGGTGGAAGAAGAATTGGTATTGTATGAAAATACTTTTAGAGAAATTTTGAAAAAGCAAACAAGTCCATCAGAAATTATAGTGTGATTCCACAAAGTTACACTGAGTGTGCCTGCCTCTCTTGCCTCCCCCAGTTCTTTGGCCTCTGCCATCCCTGGTGCAGCAAGACCAACCACTTTTCTTCCTCCTCCCCCTCCTCCTCAGCCTACTCAACGTGAAGATGATGTGAACAAATATCTTATGATGATCCACTTCCACTTAATGAATAGTATATTTTTTCTTCCTTGTGATTTTCTTAACAGCATTGTCTTTTCTCTAGCCTACTTTATTGTAAGAATACAGTATATAATATATATAGCATACAAAATATGTGCTAATTGGCTGTATATGTTATCACCAAGGCTTCTGGTCAGCTGAAGGCTATTGACAGTTAAGTTTTGGGGAATCAAATGTTATACACAGATTTTTGTTGTATGGGGATTAGTGCCCATAAACCCCACATTGTTCAACTATATAAATTTTAAAATACATCTCAAGATAAAATCTTTCTGACCTTGAGCAAGA
The DNA here is from genome assembly GCA_031835075.1 of Saguinus oedipus. Classification (NCBI taxonomy): domain Eukaryota; kingdom Metazoa; phylum Chordata; class Mammalia; order Primates; family Cebidae; genus Saguinus; species Saguinus oedipus. The sequence continues at coordinate 65,022,055 of CM063172.1, forward strand.
CAAAAAGTTTGATATCTAATGAGCAAACTCATTCAAAATCAATGGAGTGATTCATAAAGAAAAAATGAATAAATTGGACTTCCTCACAATTAAAAACTTCTGCTCTTTGAAGAGTTTTAAAAACTTTTAAGAGACATTAATTTTTAAGCCAGATTGGAAGAAAATACTTTTGAATTATGTAGCTAGTAAAGGACATGCATCCAGAATGTGTAAGTAACTTCCAAAATTAAGAGTAAGAAAACTTAAAACCCAGTTAAAAACTGGGAACAATGTGAGCAGACATTTAAACAAAGAAAATACATAAGTGACTAATAAATACATGAAAAGGGGCTTAACATCATTTGTCATTAAGGAAATGCACCTCAAAAACACAATGAGATATCACTACATACCTCTTACAATGGAAATAAAAACAAAGAGTACCAAATTCTAATGATGATGCATAGCAACTGGTGCGCTCATGCATTGCTAGTGGGAATGCAAAATACTATAGTCATTTTGAAAATAGTTTTAAAGTCTTACAAATTAAATACATTCTTACTTTATGACTCAGCAATTCTGCTCCAAGATATTGGTCCAAGAGTAAAAAGAAAATCCACACCAGGAAAACTATACATAAATGTTCATGGTAGCTTTGTAGCATAATCATCACAATCTTCAAACAGTCCAAAGGTCTTTAGCTGCCAGATTGATAAACAGATGATGATACCTTCATACAATAGAATACTACTCAGCCACATAAAAGAATACATTATTTATAACTCACAACATGGATGAATCTCAAATACATTACATTCAGTCAAAGAGTCCCAGCCTCACAAGGTTACATACTGTGTGATTCTATCTACATCACATTCTGCAACAGGCAAAACTGTAGCAATAAAGAAGAGATCACTGGTTATCAGGAGTTAGAGGGAAAGTGACTACAAAGGGCAACCTGAAGGAATTTGGAGGATAATAAAACCTGTTGATTGTGATATTGGGTGAATATGGGTTTACATGACTTTGCATTTATCAAAGCTCATTGAACAATACACCACAAAGTAATTATTTTGGTATAGATTAATATGCTAGTTCTCCAAGTTAATTTCTTCCCCTTTGACAATCAAATTTTCTCAAAAAAAAAAAAAAAAAAAAATTGTCCAGGCATGGTGACTCATGCCTATAATGCCAAGACTTTGAAAGGCGGAGGCAGGTGGAACACTTGAGGTCAGGAGTTTGAGACCAGCCTGACCAACATGGCAAAAGTCTGTTTCTACTAAAAATACAAAAAAATTAGCTGGGCATGGTGATACACTCCCATAATCCCAGCTACTTGGGAGACTGAGGCAGGAGAATCAATTGAGCCCAGGAGGCAGAGGTTGCAGTGAGCTGACATTGTACCACTATACTCCAGTCTGGGCAACAGAGTGAGCCCCTGTCTCAAAAAAAGAAAGAAAAATCATAAATGAAATAATTATGTGTAAACTCTTCAAATATTTATTTAAAAGTTATTCTACATGACGTACTACAACTTTAAGCAATGCTTTTTTTTTTTTTTTTTTTTCTTCATTAAAAAATGAGACGAGTTCTCACTCTGTCACCTAGGCTTGATCACAGTTCACTATAAACTCGAATTCTGGGGCTCAAGGTACCCTCGCACCTCAGCCTCCCAAAGTGCTGGGATTATAATTGTGTCCATTTATGGAATACATTTTTTATCTATATATGTCTTTTTATGTTTTTGATTTTGCAGTAAAATTCTAATTCCACTGTTGAAGGTGGGGCCTAGAGGTAAATGATTGAATTATGGAGGTGGATTGCTCATGAGTGGTTTAGCATCATCCCCTCTGTGCTCTTCTCACACTATTGAGTGAATTTTTATGAGATCTGGTAATTTAAAAGTGTGCAGTGCACCCCCTTTGCTCCCACTCTGCCTTCTGAGACATCTGTGCTCTTTTCACTTTCCACCATAATTGGAAGCTTCTTCAGGTCTCCCCAGAAGCAGATGCCATTATGCTTCCTGTACAGCCTGAAGAACCACAAGCCAATTCAACCTGTTTTTTTTTTTAATAAATTACCTAGTCACAGGTATTTACCTACAGCAATACAAGAATAGCCTAATACATACATATACTGAGTTTTAGAATATATATTATGCGTTGTGTATACAGATACGTACCATTTAACATACATAAAACTATTTTCTATTCTCTAAGATGTCAAATTATCTCACAATTTTATATATTTATAGATAAATGTATAGTAAAATGTTTAATATCTTGCATGACATTATACTTGAACATTATATAGATGCTGTGTCTACATACATGTTGTATTTTGCTTTTCTTTTGGTCACTCTGCCCTGTTTGAAGTGTTTCCCATTGACACATTCATGATATTTTCTTCATCCAGAAATATTGAGTTTCATTTTAACTGATGATCATGAAATATTTGTCACATATTGACTATTATTTTTTTCTGATGGACATTTTGGGTTTTGTCATGTAATGCATGGTTATGTCATAAAAGCTAGTTTTAATTTTTTGTGAACAAACTCACACATTAAAATATCTTTAAATCATGGAGTCACATAATTTCTAAGTTCTATTTTGATTAAAACTCATCTGATTCTGTATGTCAGGTTTATAATCATTGATCATTTCTAAATTAGCTTTGCGACTCATAGATACTCCAATACTTACTTTCTATTCAATTGTCATTCCCCAAAGATTATCACTTATTCCTACAATGTTGCTAATCTTTATACAATTGCATGATTATGTTATTATAAATGGCATGAGTCTGACTGCACAGACAGCTGGGAATGCCTATCAGGTGTAGGGGAAGACACATGCTTAAGTTTAATAAAATTAGTTTAAATAGTGTGGAGTGAGACCAAGTCAAGTCCCAAGACAAAATGTTAAGACTTCTTGGGCAATAATTCTTGACATTAAGAAAGTACCTTGGTTATGAATCAGAAGGACCTGATATGACATGAGGAAGACAGATTATAGAGTCAACCCTGAGAACAGGGCATTACCATTTCTTAGTCAGGGCTATTCAAAGCAAAATAGTAGGCTAATTATGCTTTCTGTAGTCCCTGGCATATTACTACATTGTAAAAATATGAAAATGTTTTGTACTAATCTAGTCTATCCATCACAAGTGGATTATTTTACATTTATCTGTTTATTAAAGGATCTTAAAACTAACTTTATTTGCAAACATTTGTAGAAAAATAAAGCCAGATCCTCTCTTGTGTTAGAGAAAACTCCTGATTGTCATTTCAAAGGTGATCTTACTTACTACAGTGTTCCATTCAGTTCAAACAGGCTCTCAGAAAGGTAACTTTGGGTCAGGAATTTAAAAAAATGTAACATCATTTATATTAGTACTCTTCTTTTTAGAAGAACTTATGGGTATGTCTTCTTATTCTTTCCTGTGGGTGTGGTTTAATATTTAGAATTTCAATATATAATGATAACTATGTCATATTATATATAAAATATATATTAAAATATATATGTGTATATATGTATACACATACACATATATGTAGCATCATATACTTTAAAAATGTAAGTGTAAAGGTCAACACCTAAATCCCGTGCAAAATATCTACTGCACTGAACACTCAAGGAATAAACTCTTGGGTAATTAAATTCTCAGTTCCTTTATTTCATCCAGGACTGTTTCTCCCCATTTAGTTTGCTATTTATAATATATTATGAACTAGGAAATTAGAAAGCAAAGCTTAATAATTTTTTTTAATAAAGTAAGAATAGTCTGTGAATACTGATCTAAAGGAACTATTCTGTAAGTGAAACACACATGTATTTAAGACATCTATTATCTGTGCAGAGGAATTTCAGCACGATCTTCAGATTCCCTGGATAGATTCTGTGTTGTTTTACCCTGCTAGAGGACAAACACAATTTGTACTTGTATATTTGATTGTAACTATTTTGTTGCCCCTAAAGTAATTTTTCCAGCATATAAAAAAAAATTAACTTTGTGGTAATAGCTGTACTTCATTTTGTATCTGATTCTATACTGTTCAGCTACAATTTAAGGGGTGACTACGATACATAATCTCATTCTAACACTCACAATAATTAAGCAAAATGAAAATGTTTTTCTCTCTTAATACATAAGAAAACTGAGGTTAAAATTATTGAGTAATTTTCAAAAAGGATACAACTAGGAAGTGGCATTGTTGAGATTCATGCCCTCTTTGTCCAACCCAAAATTCACAGCCTTCTTAGCATTTAGCCCCATGCTCTCTGACTGCTTCTTCTGGATTTGGAGAGAATGCTGTAGTCTGTAATCAGTCTTCTTTTTGTCAGTATCTACTAACAGAGCAACCTCTCTAGGGAAATCTTTAAAGGGCCTATTTTCAGTTTTCCTTCAAAGAAGAAAGAAGGGAGGAAGAACGTCCCCAGCGCTGGCCTAGGCTGCAGTCTGCATTCTGTGCTATCAGACCTGGAGTTGTACATTCTTGCTGAAACAGCCTAGGAAGCTCAGAATAAAAGTGATAGAAAAGTTGGTTGAATCAGAAGGTTCAAATGCCACGAGTGCTAAGTACTAATACTAGATTAGGCAACATAAAGCATGATTCTAGTGGGTGACTCAGGATCAAGAAAATGAAACCAGTAAAGAGGTTAGATGAGGGTAGGTAGGGTCAACACTGAGTTGGAGTGGGATTCAGGGTATTATTAGCACAGTCAGGGACATCTGCAACTGGCAGTAAGATCCTAGAGGGAAGAGATTATGTCTCATTTTTTCATTGACTCCTCAGCACCCAAGACAGTGACTTATATGTTAATTGCTGTATTTAGGGTAATCATGGAATTGGGCTGGACTGCAAACATACAGCAAAAGTCCACTTGGCTTAAAATACTAGTGGCAAATAGAGGAGATGAAGAGAGTGCCTGGAATTCCTGTGCAGGGGTAGAGTGGGATCACAGCACGCAGCTAAGATATTTCCTTCCATTTTTATGCTGTCAGAAAAGGATTCTGTCACAGTGACATGGTAGCTTACATATCAACTATTAGTAGCATTGATCAGACACTTTCAACCCTCCCCATTTCATCATAACTGGTTTCTCAATGAATATTGATTTTTCTTGTTTGCTTTTATTTTGTTTTGCTTGTTCTTGATGGACAACTACAGCAATTAGGTGTCTAGAGGCTCTGCAAATATTTGCCTGTGTATGCAATAGAAAGAACAAGCAGTCAGTTTTTTTCTCACTGCAGTGCTGGTGCCTTTGGCTATAATTTTTATTTCTGCTAAGACTATCACAATTCTTTTTTATTTTCTCCGTTTAGCCCTGAACTCTCAGGCCTTTTATAATATCTATAACTCAATGGGATAGTAGGAAACAAATGCTTCTGCATTTGGTTCTGAGTGACTAGAACCAAAATCATTCAGCTTTGGTTCTAGTATTCTATTTAACCTGGAGTAATTTACTAAAGTATAGAATTATTAACAAAATTTTAAGATCTAACAAGTATGATTTCACAGATTCAGAATAAAACACTTCTTCACCATAAACCAATTCTTGACATAGGTCCAGGGTCAGCGTACTTTTGCAAGATGTTCAAGGTATAAGACATCATTTTTGATGCCACATGTTGACAGTTCACAATGGTCAAAAATAATTGTCTTCCTCAAAGTATAACTATTGTAATGTACATCACCTTTTTCTGTCAACTGTGAATATGAAAACAAGATTACACCACTTTGCAAGTTTTGAAGCTCTTTACACTGAACTTTAAATAAATGATATTTTATGAGAAGGAACTAGGTGTTTTCTTATTGTACTGAATGAGTTACCAGGGTGTTCCCTCGTCATTTATTATATCCCCTAAGATACAGTGATGATATAAATCAGTATTATAATTTTATTTTAATTAGTTTTTATAGGCTTAAAATTTTTTTTAATTTTATTTTTCTTCTAAAAATATAATTAGTTTTCTGCAAGAATTTGTTCATATCTTGAGATGCTAAGAATTCGTGCAAACAGAGCAAAGTAAACTTTCTCTAGTCTGCCGTACTAACTAGAAGACTTTATCTAAATTTACAAAGAAGAATGCTATTTCCCTCTAAAATCAATCCCATCATTCGGGTGAAGAAAACCTGAAAAGGTATTTTCTACAACTGTATCATTAGTACGATGTGGTACTAAGATAGTGTTGAGAGAGCCTCTTCTCTCTATTAGAGGAGGAGATGTGAAATTTTAGAGGACAAAGGCAAAAGAGGTAGGTGCTGTGTGCATTAGGTGTGATTGCTTCTGTATTAGCTCTCTAATGCTTCATAACAAATTACTACACACTCTGTGGCTTATAAAAATACTAATATATTATCTCATTGTTTCTCTGAGTCAAGAGTGTGGCATTTTAGCTAGGTTCTCTGTTCAGTGTCTCCCCAGACAAAGTGAAGATGATGGCTGGCTGCATCCACATTAGGAGACTTGACTAAGGAAAGATCCACTTCAAAGATTTCTCGAGTTGTTGGCAGAATTTGTTTCCTTGTGGATATATGACTGAGATCCTGTTATCTTGCAGGCTGGCTGCAGGGGATTAGGATTACTCCTAGCACGCACAGGCCTCTATCCCTTCCTTGCCATGGGGCTCTCTAACATGGTAGATTGGCTCCTTTGAGGAAAGCAGGAGAGTGTGTCTCATGCTTTGAATCACTTCTTTCAGCAATGCCCCAGCTCTCTTTTAAAGGATCACTTGATTAGATTATGCCCACCCAGGATAATGTCCCTTTTAATGAACCAAAGTTAACTCATTGGGACCTTAATTACATCTGAAAAAGTCTCTTAGCCTTTGTCATAAAATGTGATCTTATTATCCCCTCTCTGAGTGAGGACATGATATAGAGAATGGACACCAGGGGCCAGGAATCATAGGAGCCATCTCAGATTCAGCCCACCATAGCTTCTTTCATTTAATGTTTATTCTAAAAAGAGCAGTATGCATTCTGCTGATTGCTATCCTTGAAGCACGTAAGATTTTATTTTTCTAGAAATCAGGGTTGCTACTTCAAAGCTGAAGTAAATGTGTGAGAAAAAGGACAAATGAGAAATAGCACTGAGAAAACAAATTATCATTTTACTTCCAGTTGTATGGTGACCCTGGCTAACCCTTTAACTCTTCCAAAAAATAATACCTAAAAATGCACAACATTTAAAAATATCTCTAATGCATCAATGTGCTGAAAATTTACTAAGAAATACTCAAAGCCCTAAAACTAAATGAAAACACACACCCATGATGGTAAGCTAGGCACTGACATTGGTGTTGACTCACAAATTGTTGAACCCAGAGACTGAATGTACTGGAGAGCAAGGAGACAATGAATACCCGTAGATTCAAAATGGGAAGTCACATAGAAAACCCTTCACATAAAGCTAGAATCTTGCCATGTAAGAAACCTATTTATTTTCTTTTGTTAGACTTCGTCAGAGAAACAGAACCAACAGGATAAGAGAAGAAAGAGAACTAGAGAGGCAGAGATTTATTTTAAGAAATTGGCTCATGTGATTGTAGAAGTTTGGCAAGTCTGCAGGGTAGACTGGCAGGCTGGGGACCCAGGGAAGAGCAGCAATGTGAGTTCAATGGCAGTCTACCGGCAGAATTCCTTCCTGCTTGGAAGAGATAGTCTTTATTAATACCTTATACGGCTGGGAGGCCCATCCACCTTAAGAAATGTAATCTGCTTTACTAAAACTCCACTGATTCAAATGCTAATTTCATCTAAAAATACCTTCACATAAACATCTAGAATAATTTTTGACAAAATATCTGATGGCTGTGGCTTAGCCAAATTGACACAAAAAAGTAACCATCACCTCCCTTCAGGTTTGTGTGAACTAGAATTAAAGAAGCCAACTTAAGGGAGAAAAGAACAAAAAAAAATTGTATCAAATACTGTCACAGAATAGAAAACAGATAAAATATTTGAGTACGTATAAGATAATTCATACGCAGGTTTGTAGTCTGTATTAGTCTATTCTCACATTGCTATAAAGAACTACCTAAGACTGGGTAATTTATAAGAAAAGAGGCTGAATTGGCTCCTGGCTCTGCAGGATGCACAGAAAGCATGGCTGGGGAGGTCTCAGCAAACTTACAATTATGACTGAAGGTCAAGAAAGAGAAGCCACATCTTACATGGCCAGAGCAGAAGGAAGAGAGAATGAAGGGGAAGGTGCTACGTACACTTTTAAGCAACTAGATCTCATGAGAACTCACTATGATGAGAACAGCAAAAAGGAAGTCTGCGACCATAATTCAATCACCTTCCACCAGGCCCGTAGTTTGGTGTACTGAATTTACCCCAAATTTACCCTAGTTTGGTATACTGAAAATAACTCAAAAGTTTAAAGCAACCCCAGGTACCTGATATAAACAAATGCATATCATCTTCCTACTCTTCAAAGTAATTTACCTTCACATAGACCTCAGTATATTACATAATAAGGTTCCCCAAAATATGAGTTCACCATCACAAATCATGCACAGACATGTATGCACCAAGAAGGCATTGTGAAGAAGAGTGAGCAGGAAAAAAGCAAAGTAAAATAAGAAGTTCTGGCCATCACTGGAAGAGGAGTAACTGAAATAAAACAGGTACAGTTTAGAAAGGAAGAATCACAGCTTTCGTTATTTTGGGTGACATGATTGTCTATATAAAGTACTGCAAAGAGTCCACAGATAAATTTTCAGTACCGATAGAAGAATATAACAAGTTTCCTGGATACATTATCACTGCAAAAAAATCAACTGAATTCCAATTCAATTTTCTGTCAACACACAGGTAGAAAATATAATTATAAAAATGGATTATTTACATTGCCATAAAAATACACATATCTAGGAGTAAATCTAAAAAGATCTACAAGAACTTTATGGAAAAAATATAATACTGTACTTTAATGGAATATATTAAAGTAATAGCAAGATATAATGAGTTCATATATTCAAAAATCAATACTGAAAAATTTCAATTCTTAAAGATTTAGTGAAATTACAATAAAAATTCTAACATTGTTAGAATGACTTTGATAAGAAAGTAAGACTGTGGAGTATACGTGCAGAGATTTGAAAGTTATAAGTAAAAACAGGCTGGAGAGACTCAAAACAGTGTCCTAAAATATACAGAAACTTGACCTATGACAGAACTATAGATCAGTGTTGGAAAATTTACGTGAAATTAAAAAATAAATTGATCTCTAACTACTTACCCCCAAACAAAGTCGCAGAGACTCAGGAGGCTGAGGCCGGAGGATCACTTGAATCCAGGAGTTCTTGGCCGTAGTGCACTATGCTGATCGGGTGATAAAAATATAATATAAAAGGTGAAACCATAAAACTTTCTATAGGAGAATCATTTTGCTATAGAAAATGTGTCTTACAAAAGATATAAATATATAAACCATAAGGAATACATAAGAATCTTCTGCTCATCAATACTGCAGAAAGAGAATGAGAAGTCTACCAATCTATGGGGAGAAGACGACTGCTGTGATGCAAATAATTTATAGAGGACTATTATCTAAGATAAGTAAAGAACTCACCTAACTCTATAAGAAAAAGATAAGCAACAAAGGTGGGCAGAATATTTGGATTGACATTTACCAGAAGAAGCACTTGAATGATTGATAAACATATAAGATGATGTTTAAACTCATTGGTAACCAAACCTACAAATTTATAAAGCATACCTCCAAGATAGATAAAATTTAAAACCATGCAAGTGCTGGCAAGGATTTGGAACAAGTACACTTGTACTTTGCTGCTTGGAGTGGAGTATAAATTAGAAAACAATTAAATATTGTCAATTAAAGATTATGTTCATGTTATTTAACCCAGAATTTCTATGTCTACATATGTACTATAGCACAGTGCTTCCCAGGTTTTCAAATGATGACACATGTAAACAATGAAAGTATGCAAATAATGTATACTGGTGTAAACTTTGGAGATTATGAGGACATTCATAAAAGGCACAGATTTTACAAGGTTTATTATGTTCTCTTTGGGTTATATAATTAATATTTTTAAAACAAATTTTAGATATATGGAATACATTTAATATTAATCTTAAAGTTCTAAATATGACAAAATATTTGAGAATGTTCAATTTTTTTATGAATATAACGTTATCGGACCTATACTTGAAATTGCCATGTGCAATCCTTTATGACTCCTGAAGATGAGCACTGCACATATTCAAAAACCAGCATCAACAATAAATTTTGTTCACTCAAATAGACAGTAAAAGTTTAAAATTAATTTCTCAAAACCAATAAACATGCACAACAGTTGAAACTATATTTGGAGTATAAATCAGATCTCCCGTTGTTTTTGCAAATTCTTTTTTTTTTAATTTTAAATTTTTATTGCATTTTAGGTTTTGGGGTACATGTGCAGAATGTGCAAGACAGTTGCATAGGTACACACATGGCAGTGTGTTTTGCTGCCTTCCTCCCCTTCACCCACACTTGGCATTTCTCCCCAGGCTATCCTTCCCCAGCTCCCCCTCCCCGCTGTCCCTCCCCCATTCCCCCCAATAGACCCCAGTGTGTAGTAGACCCCCTCCCTGTGTCCATGTGTTCTCATTTTTCTCACCCGCCTATGAGTGAGAATATGCAGTATTTCCTATTCTGTTCTTGTGTCAGTTTGCTGAGAATGATGTTCTCCAGATTCATCCATGTCCTTACAAAGGACAAAAACTCATCATTTTTGATTGCTGCATAATATTCCATGGTGTATATGGGCCACATTTTCCCAGTCCAGTCTATCATCGATGGGCATTTGGATTGGTTCCAGGTTTTTGCTATTGTAAACAGTGCTGCAATGAACATTCGTGTGCATGTGTCCTTATAGTAGAACGATTTATAGTCCTTTGGATATATACCCAGTAATGGGATTGCTGGGTCAAATGGAATTTCTATTTCTAGGTCCCTGAGGAATCGCCACACTGTCTTCCACAATGGTTGAACTAATTTACACTCCCACCAACAGTGTAAGAGTGTTCCTATTTCTCCACATCCTCTCCAGCATCTGCTGTCTCCAGATTTTTTCATGATCGCCATTCTAACTGGCATGAAATGGTATCTCAATGTGGTGTTGATTTGCATCTCTCTAATGACCAGTGATGATGAACATTTTTTCATGTGTTTGTTGGCCTCATGTATGTCTTCTTTTGTAAAGTGTCTGTTCATATCCTTTGCCCATTTGTGAATGGGGTTGTTTTTTTCCTGTAAATCTGTTTGAGTTTTTTGTAAATTCTGGATATCAGCCCTTTGTCAGATGAGTAAACTGCAGATTTTTTTCCCATTCTGATGGTTGCCGATTCACTCTAGTGACTGTTTCTTTTGCCGTGCAAAAGCTGTGAAGTTTGATTAGGTCCCATTTGTCTATTTTTGCTTTTGTTGCCAATGCTTTTGGTGTTTTGGTCATGAAGTCCTTGCCTACTCCTATGTCCTGAATGGTTTTGCCTAGATTTTCTTCTAGGGTTTTTATGGTATCAGGTCTTATGTTTAAGTCTTTAATCCATCTGGAGTTAATTTTAGTGTAAGGTGTCAGGAAGGGGTCCAGTTTCAGCTATCTGCACATGGCTAGCCAGTTTTCCCAACACCATTTATTAAACAGGGAATTCTTTCCCCATTGCTTGTTTTTGTCTGGTTTATCAAAGATTATTTGGTTGTAGATATGTTGTGTCGCCTCCGATGCCTCTGTTCTGTTCCATTGGTCTATATCTCTGTTTTGGTACCAGTGCCATGTTGTTTTGATTACTGTAGCCTTGTAGTATAATTTGAAGTCTGGTAGTGTGATGCCTCCCGCTGTGTTCTTTTTGCTTAGAATTGACTTGGCTATGTGGGCTCTCTTCTGGTTCCATATGAAGTTCATGGTGGTTTTTTCCAGTTCTGTGAAGAAATTCAATGGTAGCTTGTTGGGATTAGCATTGATTGTGTAAATTACTTTGGGCAGTATAGCCATTTTCACTATATTGATTCTTCCTAATCACGAACATGGAATGTTTCTCCACCTGTTTGTGTCCTCTCTTATTTCGTTGAGCAGTGGTTTCTAGTTTTCCTTAAAGAGGTCCCTTACATTCCTTGTGAGTTGTATTCCTAGGTATTTTATTTTCTTTGTAGCAATTGTGAATGGCAGTTCGTTCTTGATTTGGTTCTCTTTAAGTCTGTTATTGGTGTATAGGAATGCTTGTGATTTTTGAACATTGATTTTATATCCTGAGACTTTGCTGAAGTTGCTTATCAGTTTCAGGAGTTTTTGGGCTGAGGTGATGGGGTCTTCTAGGTATACTATCATGTTGTCTGCAAATAGAGACAATTTGGCTTCCACCTTTCCTATTTGAATACCCTTTATTTCTTTTTCTTGCCTGATTGCTCTGGCTAGAACTTCCAGTACCATGTTGAATAGGAGTGGTGAGAGAGGGCATCCTTGTCTAGTGCCGGATTTCAAAGGGAATGCTTCCAGTTTTTGCCCGTTCAGTATGATATTGGCTGTTGGTTTGTCATAAATAGCTTTTATTACTTTGAGATATGTTCCATCAATACCAAGTTTATTGAGGGTTTTTAGCATGAAAGGCTGTTAAATTTTGTTAAATGACTTCTCTGCATCAATTGAGATAATCACGTGGTTTTTGTTTTTGGTTCTGTTTATATGGTGAATTACATTTATAGACTTGTGTATGTTGAACCAGCCTTGCATCCCCAGGATGAATCCTACTTGATCATGATGGATAAGTTTTTTAACGTGCTGTTGCAATCAGTTTGCCAGTATTTTATTGAAGATTTTTGCATCTATGTTCATCATGGATATTGGCCTGAAGTTTTCTTTTCTTGTTGAGTCTCTGCCGGGTTTTGGTATCAGCATGATATTGGACTCATAAAATGATTTGGGAAGGGTTCCCTCTTTTTGAATTATTTGGAATAGTTTCAGAAGGAATGGTACCAGATCCTCTTTGTGTGTCTGGTAGAATTCGGCTGTGAACCCATCTGGACCTGGGCTTTTTTTTGTGTGGTAGGCTCTTAATTGCTGCCTCAACTTCAGACCTTGTTATTGGCCTATTCATAGTTTCGGCTTCCTCCTGGTTTAGGCTTGGGAGGACACAGGCCTCCAGGAATTTATCCATTTCTTCCTGGTTTACTAGTTTATATGCATAGAGTTGTTTGTAGTATTCTCTGATGATGGTGTAAATTTCTGTGGAATCTGTGGTGATATCCCCTTTATCGTTTTTTATTGCATCTATTTGGTTGTTCTCTCTTTTCTTTTTTATCAGTCTGGCTAGTGGTCTATTTTGTTGATCTTTTCGAAAAACCAGCTCTTGGATTTATTGATTTTTTGAAGGGTTTTTCGTGTCTCTATCTCCTTCAGTTCTGCTCTGATTTTAGTTATTTCTTGTCTTCGGCTAGGTTTTGAGCTCTTTTGATCTTGCTCCTCTAGCTCTTTCAATTTTGATGATACGGTGTCAATTTTGGATCTCTCCACTCTTCTCATGTGGGCATTTATTGCTATATATTTTCCTCTAAAGACTGCTTTAAATGTGTCCCAGAGATTCTGGTATGTTATGTCTTTGTTCTCGTTGGTTTCGAATAACTTCTTAATTTCTGCCTTCATTTCATTGTTTATCCAATCAACATTCAAGAGCCAGTTGTTCAGTTTCCATGAAGCTCTGCGGTTCTGAGTTAGTTTCTGAATTCTGAGATCTAACTTGATTGCACTATGGTCTGAAAGACTGTTTGTTATGATTTCAGTTGTTTTGCATTTGCTGAGGAGTGCTTTACTTCCAATTATGTGGTCAATTTTGGAGTAGGTGTGATGTGGTGCTGAGAAGAATGTATATTCTGTGGATTTGTGGTGGAGAGTTCTGTAAATGTCTATCAGGTTTGCTTATTCCAGGTCTGAGTTCAAGTCCTGGATATCCTTGTTAATTTTCTGTCCGGTTGATCTGCTATTGACAGTGGAGTGTTAAAGTCTCCCACTATTATTGTGTGGGAGTCTAAGTCTCTTTGTAAGTCATTAAGAATTTGCCTTATATATCTGGGTGCTCCTGCATTGGGTCCATATATATTTAGGATCATTAGCTCTTCTTGTTGTATCGATCCTTTTACCATTATGTAATAACCTTCTTTGTCTCTTTTGATCTTTGTTGCTTTAAAGTCTATTTTATCAGAGATGAGAATTGCAACTCCTGCTTTTTTTTTTTTTTTTTTTTTGCTCTCCATTTGCTTGGTAAATCTTCCTCCATCCCTTTATTTTGAGCCTTTGTGTATCCTTGTATGTGAGATGGGTTTCCTGGATACAGCACGCTGATGGGTTTTGTTTTTTTATCCAATTTGCCAGTCTGTGTCTTTTGATTGGTGCATTTAGCCCATTTACATTTAGGGTTAATATTGTTATGTGTGAATTTGATACTGCCATTTTGATGCTAGCTGGCTGTTTTGCCCATTGGTTCATGTAGATTCTTCATTTTGTTGATGCTCTTTAGCATTTGGTATGCTTTTAGGATGGCTGGTACTGGTTGTTTCTTTCTATGTGTAGTGCCTCTTTCAGTAGCTCTTATAAAGCAGGCCTATTGGTGACAAAATCTCTGAGTACTTGCTTGTTCGTGAAGGATTTTATTTTTCCTTCACTTATGAAGCTCAGTTTGGCTGGATATGAAATTCTGGGTTGAAAGTTCTTTTCTTTAAGGATGTTGAATATTGGCCCCCCACTCTCTTGTGGCTTGTAGAGTCTCTGCCAAGAGATCTGCTGTGAGTCTGATGGGCTTCCCTTTGTGGGTGACCCGACCCTTCTCTCTGGCTGCCCTTAGTATTTTCTCCTTCATTTCAACCCTGGTGAATTTCACGATTATGTGCCTTGGGGTTGCTCTTCTTGCAGAGTCTTTGTGGTGTTCTTTGTATTTCCTGGAGTTGAGAATTGGCCTGCCCTGCTAGGTTGGGGAAATTTTCCTGGATAATATCCTGAAGAGTATTTTCCACCTTGGATTCATTCTCTTCATCACATTCTGGTACACCTATCAAACGTAGGTTGGGTCTCTTCACGTAGTCCCAACATTTCTTGGAGATTTTGTTCATTCCTTTTTGCCCTTTTTTCTGTAATCTTGGTTTCTCATTTTATTTCATTGAGTTGATCTTCAACTTCTGATATTCTTTCTTCTGCTTGGTCAATTCGGCTGTTGAAACTTGTGCATGCTTCATGAAGTTCTCGTGTTGAGTTTTTCAGCTCCTTCAGTTCATTCATATTCCTCTCTAAGTTGTCCATTCTTGTTGTCATTTCCTCGAATCTTTTTTCAAGGTTCTTAGTTTCTTTGCAGTGATTTAGAATATGTTCTTTTAGCTCACTGAAGTTTCTTATTATCCACCTTCTCAAGTCAGATTCTGTCATTTCATCACACTCATTCTCCATCCAGCTTTGTTCCCTTGCTGTTGAGGAGTTTTGGTCCTTTGTAGGAGGTGAGGTGTTTTGGTTTCGGGTGTTTTCCTCCTTTTTGCACTGGTTTCTTCCCATCTTTGTGGATTTATCCACCTGTCATCTTAGTAGTTGCTGATTTTTCAATTGGGTCTCTGAGTGGACGCCCAGATTGTTGATGATGAAGTATTTCTGTTACTTAGTTTTCCTTCTAATGGTCTAGCCCCTCTGCTGTATGAGTTCTGAGGTCCACTCCAGGCCCTGCTTTTCTGGGGTACACCTGTAGCAGCTGCGGAACAGTGAGGGATGCTACCAGTTTCTTCTTCTGCTATCTTTGTCCCAGAATGATGCCCGCCAAATGTCAGTCTGATTAGTCCTTTTTTGAGGTGACTCTTTGGATATACAGGGGTCAGGGAGCTGCTTGAGGAGACAGTCTGTACTTTATAGGAGCTCCAGTGCTGAGCTCTGAGCTCCATTGTTCATTCAGGGTTGCTGGGCACCTGTGTTTAGGTCTGCTGCAGCAGAACTTATAAAACCCCTTCTTATTTTTTTCCCTCAGATGCTCTGTCTCAGGGAGTTGGGGTTTTCTCCTTTTATGAGTATCTGTTGCACTGTCCTGCCCAGCTAGGAGGTAGTCTATTCACTATTTGCCTGCCGAGGCTCCGTCCTGCTAGCGTGGGTCCGCCCTCCTGCCGTGGGGCTCCATTCTACTGTGGTGCGCTCCACCCTGTTTGCGGAGTCTCTCTGTTATGGTGGGTTGCCTCAGCAACAGGAGGCTGCGTCAGCACTGGGCGTGTACCTCAGTAGGGGCGGATTGCATCCGTAGTGGTGGATGCCCCTCCCCCACTGGGCTGCACCATCCTGGATTCAGCTGAGCCCGCAGCAAATCTTTCAACCCCGAGTGCCTCCAATCGCCGCCCTGCTTGTCCCCATGAGGGTGGGACCCACCGAGCCTGATCACCTGGCTCCCTGCCTCAGAGTCTGTCCTCTCTCTCTCTCTCTTTTTCTCCCCAATTTGAATGGTCGACTCTCTCACTGGCGCCCCAGTAGCCTGCTGATAGGACACTGGGATCCATACGATCTCCCGTGCTGCTGCCCACTGCACTGGCTCAAATCACGCTTCCCAGGAATCTCCTGGTCTGGCTCACTGTCCAAGTCCCGTTTAATCAGATGGACATGTCAATCTGCCCTTCCAAATCTCAGATTGCCAGTTTAACAGGGCACCCAGAGCAGTGAGTTTTGTGCCGGGTGCTGCTGTGCTGCTGCGCAGGCCAAACCGGCTGTGCAAGCCAAAACACCGGCTGCGCTGGTGTCCCATGTCTCTCCTACACCTGGGAATTTCCCCATTCTGTGGGCAACAAAGGTCCGTCTGAGAATCCGGCTAGGACTCACCCTCTGCGCCTTCACTGAGAGCTGCAATCCTGAGTTGTTTCTACGGCGCCATCTTGGAAATCCCCCCTTTTTTTTGGAAATTCTTGCAAAAATTTGAACATATTTTGAATTCAGTTGGTCTTTTTCATGTCCACAATTTTGAAATAATGCAGAAGCACTATTTATAAAGCCAGTTGTAGTAAGCCTTTTTCTTAATAAGTGCACATTTGCCATAATTAAACAGGACTGTCTGATATATTTGAAGGCAAGAGTTCAGGGATAACATCTGGTGGCCCAAAAACCCCCAAGTCTTGACTAGTCTCACCTCTGCTTTTTGGCTGTGCTTGTTAGGCTGGACTTTTTGGCCATCTGGAACATGAGCTCCAAGAAATTCCTAGGGCCCCTTATCAATCATGAGCAATGGTTCACTTTGAAGCCCAGCTTTTAAAATAGATTTCCATATGACAAAGTATTTTAGCATCTGAGAATACTTAGTGTGTTTACAACTGAGGAGAACATGGAGTACCATATCAGACTCCATTTTGCCCTGGGCATCCTCTGAGGAGAGTGTAATGAAGCACCTAGTATTTGGAGCAATTGGTCCAGGGGTTCCAGCTAATCAAGGCCTCAATAGGTAACCTCAGGATGGAGACCATTATTTTATAGCACAATCTGTAACTTAACATGGCTCAAGGCTTGAAAAGCTCTGTTATGGAACCATTATTTCACATGTGCATCAGGCATGTGTACCAAAAATGTTCACTGAAGTATTACTTGTAAAAGCAAAAATTATAGGACACAAACCAAATGTCCAACAAAGTAAAAAATATGACACAATGGAATACTTTACTCCATTGTAAACGAATACATTCTAACCACATGCAATAGCATAAACCAAGAGTATAATGCAAAGAAGTAAGTTAAAAATATAGACACATGAAGCAATATATTGCAGACATTTACTTGGACTTTATAATACACTATACATAGTACATGTTATAAGTAAATAAGAATTGATTTTAAAATAAACACAAAAGTTTATGATCATGATTCATTCAAGAATGGAATGGGAAAGGATCAGAAAGTGACACAAGAGGGACTTTAAAGTTAAATGTAATGTTCTTCTGTCCCCATGAAATGGAGGGTGGTTGCTCAAGTGATCATCGTGTCATTGATCTTTATGCCTTACTGTATTTTTTTTTTCTGAGCCAGAGTTTCGTTCTTGTTTACCTAGGCTGGAGTGCAATGGCGCGATCTCAGCTCACTGCAACCTCCACCTCCTGGGTTCAGGCAATTCTCCTGCCTCAGCCTCCTGAGTAGCTGGGATTACAGGCATGCACCACTGTGCCCAGCTAATGTTTGTATTTTTAGTAGAGACGGAGTTTCACCATGTTGACCAGGATGGTCTCGTTCTCTTGACCTCGTGATCCACCCGCCTTGGCCTCCCAAAGTGCTGAGGCCTTAGTGTATTTTATTCTTATTCATAATCTAATAAAAACAAACAATGATAAGACATAACCTTGATATTTTTAAATCTAAATGGTCCCTAATATAAAAGCAATTATGTAAGCAAATGTAGCCATTACACTTAAAATCTCTACTATTTATTATAACTGGAATAAAACAATATTCTATAGAGAATCTGGTTATCCTCTGAGGAGAGTGTAATGAAGCAGCCAGTGCTTGAGAAACTTGTCCAGGAATTCTAGCTAATCCAGGTCTTACTAGGTAACCTCAGGATGGAGACTACATTCTATAGAGACCACATTCTGTAGAGAATGTTGTTTTATTCTTCTCAAGAAGGTAATATCTCTAATGCTTATTCATAAAGGAAATGGTATTTGTTTTGTATAAAAGCATCTTCTCTATTACTACATCCTAATGCTTGGATGTCCACACTCACATTGCTAATTAAGACTGGATCTGTCACACTGGAGTAAATGCACCCCCAAGACATAAAAGCAATGGGCCAGGGAGCACTAAATCCATAGGCCCAAGATTTATCAATTTCTTCATTAACTTTATAATCAAACAATATTGGCCCATCACTAAGCCAAAAGAAGCGACCAAATCTGCCAAGATCTCAGCCTTCAGAGAGCTTATATTCCAAATGAAGGAGAAAGTGGAAACAAACAAATGCTACATAGGAGTGAGCTCCTATTTACACAGCAGACCCAGTAAAACAAGGACTTCACTCTTAAAATCTTGAAAGTCCTGGTCAACATGGTGAAACCCCGTCTCTACTAAAAATACAAAAAATTAGCTGGGCATGGTGGTGCGTGCCTGTAATCCCAGCTACTCAGGAGGCTGAAGCAGGAGAATTGCCTGAACCCAGGAGGCGGAGCTTGTGGTGAGCCTAGATTGTGCCATTGCACTCCAGCCTGGGTAACAAGAGCGAAACTCCACCTCAAAAAAAAAATATATATATATATTGAAAGTCTGCATAAGAGTTGTGTAGCCACCAGATGAGAAATCAGATAGCTGCAAGGAAATTATAGACCACTAGGAACTCTCGCTGGAAAAAGTGTACCTCAAAAGCCGTTGGACTCTTGGATTTGTACTGTATGTGGATGTGAGATCCAATTTTACAATACTTATGAACTGTGGGAACCCTAAGACAAGATTTTCTTAGGAATATGTAGAATCAATGAACCCCTAGGAACTCTGCCATGCAGAGCTGAAAAGTAAAATTCCCTGTGGCTATGTTTCCTAGCACAAAGTGTGTGGATTCTCATGAAAAATGTGATAAAATTACAAGGATTAAAAAAGATTCAAGGAATAAAGCTTTATAGAGAGGAGCTCCAATATGATAACAAAATCTGAATACAAGGAACTAGGAAATGAGCTTAATAAGTAAGTTTAAAATCCTCAAAGAAATAAAAAAAGAGGATTTTGAAAAAGTAAAAAGTAAGAACATAATATGAGAAAGAAGCTAGATGTTTTAAGTTGTGTGACATGAGTTGATCAAAAAGACTTTTTTGAGACATTGTTAAACACTAAAAGAAAATGTTGATAGTAAAGTAAATAATTATATAATTTAACTGTCTTCATTATAAAGTTCCTTTGGCAAGAATTTTGCTAAAGTGGTGAAGGAAATCCAGAGAATCTTTTGGCCTTCTGCGGAAATCAAATGATTCTACCTCACAGCAAAGTAGTGCATTTACTAACATTTCCACCAATATCACCTTAAAAAATTGCAATGCATTGCTTCTTTCAGTGTTTGAGAATCCCTCTTTCTGGGTCATAAGCAATAAAGCAACTAAGCTACCGCTGGTACTTGCACGTTGGTCTGAGTCTGTGTTCTTTTAATATTGTGACCCCAGTACAAATCTCCAGAATGCTAAATGTCATCTGCATTATTACTCTTTTCAATGTATTATGCTTCTGTGATGCTTTTATTAATTATTGCTACATATTTTGCTATGGCTTGACTATCAGGAAATGAGATAAATACATTAATCACTTTATTTAAATCTCCTACAATGCAAAAGGCAAGTATTAGTCTCATTTCACAGATGAGACAAACACTGAGAAGTTGGTAACTTGCCCAGACAACTGGAAGGAGATGGGGTCAAATTCAAATCTGTGAATTCTGTGCCTGCATCTTCATACTATTAAACAAGAGGATAAAGAGGATATTTCTCTCTTTTTCTCTCTCTCTCTCTCACTTTTTTTTTAAATTGAGATGGGGACTTGCTCTGTCACCCAGGCTGGAGTACAGTGGCACAAGGCTCACTGCAGTCTCTAATTCCCTGCTTAAGCAATCCTACCATTTCTGCCTGTCAAGTGACTGGGACCACAGAGCATGCTACCATGCCCGGATAATTATTTTTATTTTTATTTTTTGACACAGAGTCTCATGCTTTTGCCAGGCTAGAATGCAGCAGCACAATCTCAGCTCACTGCAACCTCTGCCTACTGGGTTCAAGTGATTGTCTTGCCTCAGCCCTCCCGAGTAGCTGGGACTACAGTCATGTGCCACCACGCCCGGCTAATTTTTGTATTTTTTAGTAGAGACAGGGTTTCACTGTGTCGGCCAGGATGCTGTTGATCTCTTGACCTCGTGATCCGCCCACCTCAGCCTCCCAAAGTGCTGGGATTACAGGCATGAGCCACTGTGATCTGCCCATGCCCAGATAATTTTTAAAAATTTTTTGAGAGACAGGGTCTCACCATGTTACTCAGGATGATCTCAAACTACAGGGCTCAAGCGATTCTCTCACCTCAGCTTCCCAAAGGTTGGGATTGTAGACCTGAGCCACTGCACCTCCCAAAAGGATCTTTCTAATCAACCCCAGTGACCTAACGTTCAGTAAGAAATAATACTATTTATGGTCTCTTTCATGCCATTTATAATTTTGTATATACTACATATGTACACATATGCTTTCACGAAAACATTTTCAACATCGGTAAACATCATTACAGCACCATCTTAAATGACTATATATATTCCAGTATATAGATAGGCTTTGCTCCCAAATTTGTATTATTAGAAACTTTTTGATCAATGTCTTTGTATCATATACATGTACATAGTATATATATAGGTATGTAACATATAAGCGTGTGTGTGTGTGTGTGTGTATATATATATATATATATATATATATATATATCTCATTTATATAATGCACATTTTTTCAGAAAGCATTGATGATTATTTGACAAATAAGATAATTCATAGCTAAGATAAGAAGAAAATTTTGTGGGCTAAGCAAGAAACTGGATGTCTACCAGCACTAAATGTGTGCCCCAGTTAGGAATTAGCCAACAGTAGTGATGGGTAATCATGTCAGTATACTTCACAGTTTCTTTAAGAGGATTGCTTTTTTCTAATAACTGTAAAACATTAATATATGTCATGCAAGCCATAGTCTTATGTTACTTACATGTGAGCCCTTCAAAGAAAGGTAGCAAACATGTAGTGTAGTCTCATCATATGTCTGCAAGAAAAATAGGACATAGCAATCATAATCCTTGACTTTCCTGCCTAAAGTTGACAGTGGATTATGTGAAAATTTGACTTTGGACTCAGTATCCTTGATAAGAACCCCTCCTTCTATTCCTATCTTGTTTGCAATCAAATACATTTGCTTCAGGAGAAGTCTAGGCAAAATGCTAAGGAAGGTGAGGTTCTGGCCTTCTGCATTCTGAGCTTTTCATAAGGCCCTTAAGAAAGGCCTTTGGGGTCATCGTATGGGATAGCTAATAGCCATATGAAGACCCAAAACAGTTGCCTCAGAAGTCAAGGCCTCCCCCAGCAACTGTGAGGGAGTATATGGCTGTTCAATCAATTGATCCATGATAGTGTGCAGAGGGAAAAGTCCTACGAGCTGTAGCTTATTTCTAAAGAAAGTAAATTTTAATGGTGGTTTTCAAAAACAAACAATAACAATAACCACAACAAAACACATCCAAGCAGGAGGTAAGGCCTTTTACATGGCCCCCCAGAGTACAGAAGAAATAGATTCAGCCCACCCAAGTTGTGTCATAGAGAAACCATCTCCTTCACCTAAGGCTTCTTGAAGATACATCTATGTGCCTGGCTGCTTCCGACAGAACCAACGTTTTGATTGAGTTGTATCTGAGGGGCTTTTGACTCTATTACGGGAGTATCAGCTGTGGGACTTCTTGAAGCATGATTTTAATCCCACTGCTTTAGTGTGTTGTAGTCTCTTCTTTCAGCTCTCCTTGGTGATTAGCATAATAACTAACACATTATAAGCAGTATGGGACATTGAGAGCTTTCTGGCATTCGTCATTTCCCAGACCATTCTATTTAATTAAAATAACTCTGATTGTATGTGTCCCGGCTAAAAATGGTACTTCTAAGCCATCCTTGCAGCCATAGGTAAGTATGTTACATTGTTCCAGTCAATGAGATACAAGTAGGGACTTGCTGAGGATTTCTAAGAAACTTTTACTTTCTGAAGAAAAGCATCACCCTTTTATCTTTATTATTATCCTCTTCTTCCCTAAAGGTAAAGTGGTTATATTGGAACCATGACTGTGAACAATACATGCTAAAGGTAGAAATAGGAGCCTAGGTTTCTCACATTACTTTGGCATAAGATCTGATCTATAAATCACACCGATTTCTTATTGCTTGGAAAACACACACACACACACACACACACACACACACATACACACACACTTGGTTAAGCCATTGGAGTTGTTTTTCTGTTTCATGAAGCCAAATACAATTCTGTTGCTTTGAACACTTACCCAGGGCAATTGAGATGCATGATTCTCCAGACTCTGCACACTTAGGAAATACAAGGTAAAATTTCATAGTTGCTTAATCAAGAAAATTCAGGAGGTAAGTCTCTTTCTAAATTAAGCATATGCATTCCAAAATACAAAACGAGTTATTTTATTTTTTCCATTTTCTGTTTCAGTCTCCTTCAGCACAGAAGATAACACTTAGCTAGCTTTAAACATTTTGAAATCTCAAATATATAATTTGTACAACATTTGAAAATTGAAGTTACATTTGATGCTGCATGAATAAGTATTAAATTATAAGCCAATCAGAATTTGAAGTGGTGTGTGATTCTCTTGGAATATTTGATTTAAAAATAGATGCAGATATAATCAATAATGCATGTACATTCAATCAAGAATCTTGATTTTTGCTCAGGTTATATAATTAAAATTTCTGAGAATTAACATATTTTTAGTTTCTGCTATGGTAAGAAACTGGTTATTTCTCCATAGAAACCTATTTCTAATGTCCCTAGAAATGTTGTTTTAAGAAGAGAAACATTTAAAAATTTTTATCCTGTTCAAATACCCATGTCTCTGTGCTATTGCAATGGAGTGATAGCAAAACTGAATGTTCTATTTGTTCTCTGCCTCTAGTGTTAGTAATGCTATCCAGGGGACAAGAAGCAAATGTAACTAGAATGTTTTCCTGTTTTAAAAGATGAAAATACTCAGGCAAGAGAAAACTCAAGCACACATAAAACCAATATTGGTAGAAAGGGCTTACACTCACTTTTCATGTCAATACAAAATGAAGTGAACTGGATGGAAAATCTCTATTCTTTCCCATACTATAAATGCAGTCTATTTTGAGGAACTATTCTCTCCGTATTCTATCCCTGCAATTTTGTTGGAAGAGGCCAATCACAATCCTCTGCCCTCTGGTCTCTAGCTTGTGTAAATGTGAAAACTGGGTCACTTGAAGTTTTCCACTTCTATTTTTTAACTGGAGCTCAAGGAAAACAGAACCATTATTTTCTTTCTTTCATAAGTTTATGATTCTAGAGATGTTTGTGGTAAGGTCTAGGCACCCAGGAATAGCCATCTTGAGAAAATAACCACAGAAAGGAAAGCAGAAAAGAATAAGATCCCTTTCCCTTTCTTGATTTGGTTATCCCAGCCAATTAATTCTCTTTTTTGATTAAGTTAATTTGCTTTTCAGTCCTTGCAATAAAAAGGTCCTAACAATATGATAATGTGATTTATCATTGTCTTAGTCAGTTTGGGCTGCCATGGCAACAAGGTACCACAAACTGGCTTATAAATAACAAAAATTTACTTCCAGAGTTCTGGAGCTGGAAGTCTAAGATCAGGATGCCAGCATAGTTAGGTTCTGGTGAGGCCCTCTTCTGGGTTTCACAGTGCCATCTTCCCATTGTAGCCTCACATGAGAGAAAGAGAGTGGGAAGGTTCTCTTGGGTCCCTTTTATAAGATGCTAATTCCATTCATGAAGCCTCCACCCACATGACCTCATTATCCCTCAAAGGTTTCATCTCCTAATACTATCCCACTGAGGGTTAAGACTTCCACATATGAATTCTACACAGGCATAAATAGCCAGTTCTTTACCATTAGTCATTTAATAAAACATTTATTGATATTTATTCTGTTAGTAATAAAAGATGTAATCTAGTTTCTCTAGACTTATGATTTTGCCAGAAACAAACATTAAAATAACTCTAGTGTGCAATATGATATCTCAAATGCTCCAAGATGCCTACAAAGGGAGTAATTGACAGAAAAATCAAAGTTGGTTTCAAATAATTTACATTGTCAGAGCTCAGCCTGAAAGAAATTGGAGAATGAGTAGAAAGTAGAAGGACATCATGAGTAGGTGAATACAGACACGAATAGGGGCATAAGAGTGTGAAAGTACAGTGTATGTCTGTGAGTACATACGATGGTGAGTATCTTGACACAGAACATGAGCTATCTCTGTATTACAGCAGTGAAGGAGATAAAGCTTTAAGTGCAGAATAATGGTAGATTCCTAGGACCAGACCCTCTATGCTATGGAAATGTAGTCACTGAAGGATTTAGCTTTAACGATAGAAATATCATTTTGTTATTGAAAAAAATCTGGGAAACTGACAATTTGAAGAAAAAATATCTGACTGATTAAATAGATTCTAAAATAAAGCAACTGAAGATAAAGATCCCATTTAAGAATCTCTTAAAATACTGACTACAAAGGATAAAGTGAGCCCATAATAAATATAGTTATAGAAATGGGAAAATTGATTATTTCAGAATATTTTAATATAAAAACCCAAGAGGATCCCCCTAATATCAAAGTTAGAAAGAGAGGAGCCTAGAATTATTTTTAGCTTCTCACTTGGTCAAAAGCTTGGAAAATGTTGATATAATTTTGTGAATCCTCAGGGAATATGGACCAAAGTGCAAGAATGTGGAAACAGATGATGAATTCAATCTTCAATATATTTAATTACTGCATTAATAGAAAATCCAGGAGAAGTTGCCCAAAGGGCAGGTGAACATATGGGACTGAAGATTAGAAAGAAGATTACAGCTATAGATAAGTTGGGGATTCACTAGAGTACAAGCGATAATATAATGGGAAGTAATGCCCAGAGATAACATGTAAGATGAGAAGCCTAGAGGAATATAGAGGACTGTGGAGAATATCAAACTATATAGAACTAGGGGGGAAGAAAAAACAGTGAATGTAACTGAAAAAGAATGGTTCACTTTTCATCAATAATAATGATCTGAATTCACATTCTTGATCCCACCCCAACTTTTTATTTTTGTCAACTTTTTGCTAGAGATTTCAACAAATAAAATAACCCCATTAACTGAATCTACAGGAAATCCCTTTGCTGCCAAGGCTTGAGCTCCTGTGAAGTAAAAGTAAAAAGGCTGTCATTATTTCTAAGGATAGCAGAACCTGGAGTGAAGACCAAAAGATTATACCACCTCCCTAAAATCAGTTAGGTAAGTGGGGAGCTGTGCCTTCCCACCTGTCAAGTCCTGGAGGAGGCTGCACAATACTCTCGGTGCCAGTGGCCCAGCAAAGAGTCTTCCCTAGTGGGCTATACAGATAGTCCCTGTGGTTGGAAGAAAATAGTTCTCCCCAAGAGCACTTGAAAAAGTCTAAAACACGAAGCAGTCTCCATCACATGAATACAGTCTGCATCACATGCATGCTTCAGTGAAAGGGGTCCCAGGTTTTCAGCTTACTTTATACACTGCCTCATAAGGAAATGACTTGTATCTTCCAGTTCCTGCAGTTTTGCCAATGCCTAAGATACCTCCACATCCTTGCCCTGTGCTAGGATGAGCCTCTTTTTGTGGATTTTGTGGATTTGGGTGTGTGTGTGTGTTGATATATATATAGTGGTATTTATATCTTAATCAAATTTATTTGTGGTGTTCAGATCTTCTATGTAAGTCACATTACTCAGAGAGCATTTTTTAAACTACCATTAGCCCTGTGCTAGGATGTGGGAGTATCTTAGGCATTGGCCAACAGCTACTAGTCAGTAACCAGTTAGGAACCCCGCTGCACTGCAAAAAGTGAGTGGCCAGCAGGTGAAGCTGGGCTCAGCTTCCTGTCTGATGAGTGAGGTCATTAGGTTCTCACAGAAGCCAGCACTCTATTATGAACTGCTTATACAAGGGATCTAGGTTGCGTACTCCTTATGAGAATCTAATGAAAAATGTAATGTGTTTGAATCATCCTTAAAACATCTCCCAACTTCCCCACTGTCCATAGAAAAATTGTCTTTCACAAAACTGGCCCCTGGTGCCAAAAAGTTTGGGGACCGCTGTCCTAGCATATAGGGATGTAGAGATTAACTCATAAGAAGGCAAAGAGAAGCAGTGATCCATTTTGAAAAAAACTCACTAAAAATAGGGAAAAAGACCTAATTGAACAATAAGAACAGGAAGTTTCTATTAAGGCAAAATAAATGAAAAATATAAAAGCTTGAACAAAAAAATACAGCTTTTCACGAGGGTGCAATTAAAGCACAAAAAAAGAGCTTTCTGAAACCAAAGAAACATTATATTTGAATTATAAAATTTGGTGCAGGAATAGCAAAAGAGAATGATTGCTTTAATGGTCTGAAAAAATAATGGAAGAACTATCCAACAAGCCAACAACAACAAAATGTGGAAATCACAAGGGAAAAGATATAGAGTAGGCAAGAGAATTCCAATGCCTATAGGATCTTGGCATATAATACAATTTTGTGGATTAGTTTAGTAATATGACAATAGGAAGAGGTATAAACTGTGACTGAAATGGAGAATACCCTACTTAAGAGATATTTAAGTTTTATTTTTTTAAGCACTCAACCAGCCAAAAGTAAAATTGTCTCCAGGTAAAACTCTGTAGAGTATATCACATTTTGAGACCAGTAATATAGAAGATTTAAATACGTACAGTTCACACACGCAGAGAGTACTGTGTTTATATATGTAGAAGAACATATATTCATTCATCATTTATAAAAATATTCTATATGTGTTTATCTGTACCTAAAGGCATACATTTGGAACTATATTCTATACTGTCTAACCAAATCCAATAAACCAGAAATTAACAAAAGTACTAAAAAAAAATTGAACAGCTTGAAAATACCCAACCTAAGTTGAACCATATGAAACTACTGATATTTGAACATTTTAATCTATGACAATAGTAATTCATATGCAACAACTGATAACACCCTTCATTAAGAAGGTAGAGCATCCCTTTGTTTGATCTCAATTGGGAACATATGTGTTGGATGACCCAAATTTTACCTTGAATGCACTCTGAGTATTAATTTTTATGGTGATAAATAAATATTAGTGAGTAGGCTAACCAGTCAAGCTTCCTTATTTGTGGATTTTGGAGATATATAGCTATCTCCAAAATATAGTGATTTTCTTTTTCTTTTTTTTTTTTTTGAGACGGAGTTTTGCTTTTGTTACCCAGACTGGAGTGCAATGGCACGATCTCAGCTCACCATAACCTCTGCCTCCTGGGTTCAAGCAATTCTCCTGCCTCAGCCTCCTGAGTAGCTGGGACTACAGGCACGCACCACCATGCCCAGCTAATTTTTGTATTTTTAGTATAGACAGGGTTTCACCTTGTTGACCAGGATGGTCTCGATCTCTTGACCTCGTGATCCACCCGCCTTGGCCTCCCAAAGTGCTGGGATTATAGGCATGAGCCACCGCATCTTAATCAAGTTTATTTGTGTTGTTCAGATCTCTGTAAGTCACATTACTAAGAGAGCATTTTTAAGACTACCATTATGATAAATTCATATATTTTTTATTTAATTTTGTCAATTTTTTCCTTATATAATTTGAAGGCATGTTATTAGATCCATGTAAAATGGGTTTGTTATATCTTCCTGGTGAGATGACTCATAATTATTCTAAAATTGATCTCTGTGTCGCACTTGCCTAATGTTTACTTTGCCTTATTCTGAGACATAGCCCAAAAAGCCTGGGTGTTTACCAAGGCATTTTTTTCTGGGCAGATGCTGATTTTCAATATTTTTCCCAAACAATAAGCTGCTATAAATGTTGCTCCACTTCTCAACTTCTCAAACATTGCTCTAGAATTGTCAAATGTCTCAAAATCTGACATTTCTGGGGCATCCTTTCTCTATGAGATTTTATACTATCCAGTCCTTGATGCTTTCATAACTATCTGATTGCATCAAATAGGATATCTTGAAAGATTGTAGTTTTTTAGAGTATTTTTAGGTTCATAAAAAAATTGAGTGGAAAGTACAGAGATTTCTCACATAGCTCCTATGCCCTCACATACATAGCCTCACCCATTATCAACATTCCCCGCTGAAGTGGCATATTTGTAACCATTGGAAATCTGCATGGCACATTATTATCCAAAGTTCATAGTTTATGTTAGGGTTTGTCCTTAGTGTTATTCATTCTGTGAGTTTGGACCATGTAACATGACATGTATCCACTATTAGGATTATCGTACTAAATATTTTCACCGCTCTAAAATGCTCTGTGTGCTGCCTCACTCTTTCTCACCCTCAGCCACTACTTTCTCAACAGTTCTGCCTTTTCCAGAATGTCATGTGATTTAAATCATACAGATGTAGCCTGCTCATCTTGACTTCTTTTCACTTAGTAATATACATTTAAGTTGTCTCTCTATCTTCTTGTGGCTTGGTAACTAATTTGCTTTTAGCTCTGAATAATATTCCTTAGCCTGTATTTACCACACTTTATTTACCCATTCACCTACCGAAGGACATCTTTGTTGCTTCCAAATTGTGACAATATGAGGAAAGCTGCTATAAACATCCATATGCATGTTACTATGTGGACATAAATTTTCAACCCCTTTGAGTAAATACTAAGGATCACAATTGCCAGACCATATAATAAGAATATATTTAGTTTTGTAAGAAACTGCCAAGCTGTATAATGAAGTGGCTGCATTATTTTTGCATTCCCACCAGGAATAAGTGAAAGTTCTTATAGCTTCACATCTTCACCAGCATTTGGTAGTGTCAGTGTTCTGGATTTAGCCATCCTAATTGGTGTGTGGTGGTATCTTACTGTTGTTTCAATTTGCATTTCCCTGATGACATAAGATGTGAGACATTTTTTCATAAGCTTATTTGTCATCTGTGTGCTTCTTTGGTAAGGCATCTGTCATCGTCACCAAAGGTCTTTGGCCCATGTTTTATTTAATTTTTTTTGTTTTCTTATTTCTGAGTTTTAAGTGTTCGTGACATATTTTGGATAACAGTTCAATCAGTTAGAATTTTTGTAAATTTTTTCTCCCAGTCTGTAGCTTGTCTTTTTATTCTCTGAACAGTATATTTCAGAGAGCAGAATTTTTTTGTTGTAATGAAGTATAGATTATTAATTCTTCTTTTCATAGATCATGCCTTTGGTTTAATATCTCCAAAGTCATTGTCAAACCCAGGTCATCTACAAATTCTCTTAGGCTGTCTTCTAGGAGGTTTATAGGTTTGTGTTTTATGTTTAGATCTATGATATGTTTTGAGTTAGTTTTTGTGAAGAGCATAAAACATGGATTTATGTTTTTGCATGTGGTGCCCAGTTTTTCCAGGACCATTGTTGACAAATGTATCCTTGCTCCATTGTATTATTGCCTTTGCTCCTTTATTAAAGATTGGTTAACTATATTTGTGGGCTTTCTGTTCCATTGATCTTTGTCTATTTTCTTCACATATACCACACTGTCCTGATTACTGAAGCTTTTTAAAAAGTCTTGAAGTTGAGTAGTGTCAGTCCTCCAGCTTAGGTCTTCTCTTCCTATATTGTGTCGGCTAATCTGGGTCTTCTGCCTCTCCATATAAACTTTAGGATTAGATTTTTTTATATCTATGAAAGTACTTGCTAAAATTTTGTTTGTAATTGCACTGAATCTATAATTCAGATCAAGTTGGAAAAAATTGAAATCCTGAAAATATTGAATCTTCATATCCATGATTATGGAATATTTTTTAATTTATTTAGTTCTTTTTCAAAGTTTTATAGTTTTCCTCATATAAATCTTATATGTATTTTGTTAGACTTATACTTAAGTATCTTCTTTTTGTGGGTGCTAATGTAAACGGTATTGTATGTTTAATTTAATTTAGTTTAATTCCTTTTGTTCATTGCTGGTATATATCCTTGTATCCTGCATCCTCGCTATGACAATTTATTCATTTCAGAAAGCTTTTTGTTGTTGTTGATTCTTATGAATTTTTTCATAGGCAACCATCAAATAAGTTTTATAAAATTGGGCTGGGCATGTTGGCTCACGCCTGTAATCTCAGAATTTTGGGAGGCCAAGATGGATGAATCACCTGAGATCAGGAGTTTAAGACCAGCCTGGCCAACATGGTGAAACCCTGTCTCTACTGAAAGTACAAAAAAGTTACTAGGCGTGGTGGTAGGAGAATTCCTTGAACCTGGGAAGTGAAGGTGCAGTGAGCCGAGATTGTGCCAATGCACTCCAGTCTGGGTAACAAGAGCAAAACTCTGTCTCAAAAAAATAAAAAATAAATAAAAATAAAATTATTATTTAACCTTCAGTTCTCAATGAGAAATTTTCTCTGATATGAACCAATGAACAGAGCTGGGAATAGAAAGCCATTTTCAAGATATAGTCGCCTAATTAATTTGTAGTATGTAAATTTCTCAGTGTAAACTTAGCTATGGTAGTCACTAAATAGCTGGTATCTTTTTCAAAATTATTCTTTTAGAATTTTGGTGATGATGAAAAGGAGAATAACTGCATTAACAGGGAAGGGAATTTAATGGAGAGTTTTTGAGAGACAAGGATACATGAATAAATTTATATCCTCACAATAAAACAACTTTATAGAAGGGGAAAATGAAAGTACAACAAAATGTATCAAAGTTCTGAATTACAGAGACGAAATTAAAAATATTTATATAACACCTGTTATATCTCAGGGTTCTGTCAATGTAAACTCAGAGTGCCCATAAACAACTTTTATATCTGGAGAAAATTGACTGATTATTATTGCTGAAGGGCTCAGGAAGCGTTATGATCTTGAGTAAAAATGAAGAAGTATAGTTTTAGAACTATGCATACTTCTTTTACTGAAATAGACATGCTTAACCTAAATAAATAAATAAATAGATGAATTCTACTTAATTTCTTGGACAATAACTGGATTGAAAAAATAGTATAATCCTTACTCATTTACTTGCCAGAAAAGGACACAAGGAAATAAAGTATAATGTTTAGAAGTTTAACCTTTAGAAATACCAAGACCTGAGATTGAAACACAGGCAAATTCCTTAATTTTTCTATATCTCAGTTTTTTCCATTATCAAATTAGGGAGGGGGGAAAAGAAGTAGTATTCTTTACAGTCTGCACTTCATAATTGCTCTGAGAATCTCTCTGTGCCCCAGGATTTAATTTCCTGAACCATCCTACTTCAGTTTCTTTTTCTAATTCATTCCTCAGCTTGCCCTTTCTCATTGAAATTACGCTGTCATATCCCTTAGCTCTTTTCTGGTTTTCTCACTGTTTCAGGCCTAGAGTGTTCTTGGAATCCACTGGGAAATATCCTTTCTTGTCATGTCTCTTCAAACATGACTCCAAGGACACTTCCATCTTTGAGTTTCTTTTGTGGGTGTTCTCACCCGAACCCAGTTTGGCCTGAGTATCTGTGTGGGTCACATATAACCAATAGTCCTTTATTCATCAATTTTTGTCAGTTTTACCTTGTTTTTTTTCAGTTTTATCTTTCAAAATGTTTTGTCTATATCATATTTTTTAATAATTCACGTATTAATAAAAGGCAACTAAGTAACAATCAATATTTGTAATTACTGTGAGACATATAGCATAAGAACATTCAAATGCTGTAATCCTAAAGAAAAGCAAGGAAACAAGAGGCTTGATTTAAACTAGTACGGTTCATAATATGAATAGACAGCTCATTTTCCTTAAGTTTGAAGCTCTCAGTGGTAAAATACAGTTTTTATACTTCGAATTATTGGAATAGGTGACCATTTAAAAAAACTCTCACAAGTCTAAAAAGTGAGTATTATATACTCACTTACTATAACAATACCAAAAGAAAAAAAATCAAAATAACACCTTAATTTCATTATTTGATACTTGCCTTTCAGAAAGGCTTATAATATGCTTGAAGAAACTAGGTCTATAGAAATTTACATATTACATTGCTACAAAAACTTTTATGTCAAAATGAGTATAAGACAAGTGTATTTAGAAAAACGATCCAACAGGGGATCATGTAGCAAGTGAGAGAAGTATTGAAAGTAAGGTAAAATAAGATGTAGCAAAAACAGAGGGAAAATACAGTTATTTAAGGAGAAAAAGTGATGCCAGGAATAAATGAGAAAAACAAAGAATAGGGTCTGACTAGGGGTCACTTTAAGACTAAGTAGCACAAATATACTTGACCAGTGGATTTGCCACATAGAAATCACTCATTTAATAGTTGCCAAATGCACATGGAATGAATAAAATGTGTTTCATAAGACAATATCTGTCATTCCTCCTTACTGAAAGTTATTTATTAATTTTTTTGTCATTGCTATTGTTGGTTGCTCCACTTCGAGTACTTAACTTCATGACTCAGTGGCTTCTTTTCAATCTTTTTCTCATCTCTTTTTTATATTAAATCACTAGGTGAGTTTCTGCAGACTCCTGGCTTTAAATACCGTCTTTATGCTGATGACTTCCAAATGTTCTCTCCAGTTTGACCTCTTTGTGTATGTCTGTGTGTGTTCTGTATGTGTGTATACTGTCTCCTTAGCATCTCCACTTGCATGTCTGATATAGACTTAAAATTTGACATGTTCAAAGGGGAACTCTTGATTTTCACTTATCATTCCCACCAAAATTTATTTATCCCCGAGTCTTCTCCATTAGTGGAGAGGATTGCCATTCATCCAGCTGACAAATCAAAAAACCAAGGGGTCGTATTTAATACCTGGTTCCCTTAAACTTCACAGTCAATTTATTAGTGAATTCTGTTGACTCAACTTTCAAAATGTATATATAATCTGATAACTTCTCACCATTTTCAACACGATTTTTCTGTCTTCTCTAGACTAGAGGATTGCAGTAAACTTCCTCAATAGTCTCTCTGTTTCTATTTATGTATCCCTCAGTCTCTACTTCTTATTTTCCACATTATTGCCACAGTGATCCTTTTGCAATTAAAAGCAGATCAGTTCACTTCTGTAGCTCAAAACTTTTTAATGGTTTTCCATGTACTTAAGATAAAACTTGAATTCATTTTCTTGGCTTTACCCAAAACAATGCCTTGCATGATCTGGCTCCTCTCCACCTTACAACTTTCCCCTTGCTTATTCATTTGCAGGTACAGTGGCCCTATCATGTTTTACTAACATATCACAAGTTGTTTATACACCTCTCATTTGCATCTTTAAATACCACATTCCTTTCATATGCTGGTCAAATCACTCCCTATTTAGGTATGCCTTTCCAAAGCAAATGATCTGAAACAGGACCCCTTACTGCTATGCATGTCCTCTACCATTTTGCTGTGTTTATTTTTTGAACTATTAGATAAACTTGTATTATCTTTTTATTATTTCATTTACTTATTATCTGTGTACCAAACCCACATGGAGACTCTATCCAAGTAGGTGCTTCTTTTTTGTTTTCCACTGTGTTCCCAGTATCTAGAACAGTACGATTGAAGTGCTTAGTAGATACTCGTTCAATACAGGAATAAGAATAAATATTGCTCATTTTCTTATATGTTATGTCCTTTGGTAAGTTGGGTAACAGACCTTTATCTATAAAGCAATGAAGTGGGGATAGTATAATGGTTGAAATTGTATGCCCTTGAGTCCAACTGCTTGGATTTAAACAAATCCAAGCTCCTTCAGATGTGATCTTATATCATCTTGAATACTTGCTTAAGTTGCCTATGTCTTAGTTTTATTCCAATGTAACAAAATTTTTAAAAAAAGAACTAATAATGATGCCTGTATACAGAGTTGCAAGAATTAAATTAGGAACACATCCAAAGCATTTAGAACAGTGTCTGACGTGCAGAAGCATTAAGTGGCTGCTAGTTTTTTGCTTTTGTTTTTTTGAGACAGAGTCTCTCTCTGACACCCAGGCTGGAGTGTAGTGGTGCAATCTTGGCTCACTGCAACCTCCACCTCCCGGGTTCAAGCTATTCTCTTGTCTCAGCCTCCTGAGTAGCTGGGATTACAGGCATGCACCACTACGTCCAGCTGATTTTTGTATTTTTAGGTGAGACAGGGTTTCACCATTTTGATTAGGGTAGTCTCGAACTCCTGACCTCGTGATCCACCCACCTTGGTATCCCAAAGTGCTGGGATTACAGGTGTGAGTCACATGCCAGGCTAATGCTAGGTTTTATTTCCTCTTAATTTGTTTTATTTTAATTTGACTTCATCATAGTGTTGGTTATAGATATTCAGTATTATTTTTTCAGATGGGGGACTCACTTTGTGGTCCAAAATGGAGTACAGTGGCACCACTACAGCTCACTGCAGCCCCAACATCCCCGGGCTCAAGTGATCCAGCTGCCTCATCCTCCCAAGTAGCTGGGACTACAGGCATGCAACACCACACCTGATTATTTTTACTTTTAATTTTTGTGGAGATGGGATCTTCTTACATTGCCCAGACTGTTCTTAACTCTTGGGCTCAAGAAATCCTTGCATCGTGGCCTCCCAACGTTCTGGTACTATAGGTGTGAGCCACCATGCCTGGCCCATTATGCATATTAAAATCCCTAGTTGATCATATTTCACACAAATGAGTAAAAAACAAAAACAAAACAAACAAACAAAAAACCCTAGTTGAAAAAGAACAGCACTTTTTCTTGAACTCTTTCTCTGGCTGGGCCACTACTAAGCAATCACCACTGAAGTTATTATAACTCCTGCTCTTCCTATCAGGACTTTCAGCAGATCCCATGATTTGGTACTTTATCCTTTTATTCACCTGGCTGTGATATAAGCACTTTAGAAGAATCTGGCTTCCTCTTTGCTAAATCCTCTTCTTTAGTTCATCTTAGTCTTCGGTCTTCATGAAGGTAATTTAATTCGTAAGACAGTTTGACAAGGCCGATACACATTCTTTTATCACATCCAACAGATTCAGATAATTGAATGCATTAAGGAAGCCTTTATCCTTAGAGTCAACATTAACCCAATCCTCATGCAGAAACTGTGATAGCAAAAACTTCCAAATCAGGTTAATTAAATTAGTAAGGTTTCAGAACCATAGCACTCTCTGTAACATGTCAGTCTACTAGAAATATTAAAAATTACTGGCTAGCACATAGGACAATCTGAATAATTCATTACATATTATAAAGAAGACTAAGATAAATAGGTTTATGAAAATTTTCTTCAAATACTTTAACCTCCAGAAGGTTATATATATAAAACTACATTTACAATAAAAAATAGAAAAAATAGATACCTAAAGGAAATTTTATATATTACTGTATGAGGTGAGTTGAAGCAACAATTACTTCTGAATGCTTACATTATGGGACACTTAATTGATGGGTAGTGTTTAAGGAGGTTCTTGAAGGAAAAATTATTTTGCAACATGAGAACATGATCTGGGAGAAGCATCATAAGCAAACCCATCAAAACTGAAAATTTAGTA
This sequence comes from Saguinus oedipus, assembly GCA_031835075.1. NCBI lineage: Eukaryota > Metazoa > Chordata > Mammalia > Primates > Cebidae > Saguinus > Saguinus oedipus. The sequence goes on from CM063172.1 coordinate 65,058,286, forward strand.
CATATGTGAGGCAAAGGAAGAAATCATTTGAAATGCAGCCTTTAAATGGATTTCTAAATAAATCTGGGAAAGTATATTGGTGTATATTACAGCATATTAGGAGCAAATTTGGGTTTTGTGGTCAAAAGAAAATGACTGTAGTTGAAGAAAATCGGTCAAGAATAATAAGTAAGATGCTTGTATGTGGGAAAGACTGGAGGCAGAGTGACTAGATGGGGAGTATCCCTACCCATAAAGCAAATGAGTTTGAACTAGGATTTGAGCAGTGATGATGGAAAATAAAGGAAATAGAAGTAAAAATCAGTGAGTCTTAGAAAGTGATAACTTCTGTAGGGTAAGCTAAAGGAAAAGGTTCAATGATCCTGAGGGCTTAAGGCTGGGAAATGGAGTGTTGACAAGGATATTTAAAGAGGGGCCATTTGGACAGGCAAGTGAAGGATTGCTTTTACACACTCAGGGTTTGGGTATCAAGCATTCATCTAGAGATATTTAATTGGTAGTAAGGTGTCAAGTCTGGTGACATAAAGCAATGGTTAAAACTGAAGAGTCTTAAAGTCTGTAGGCAGTAAGAGTTGAATTAAGGATGAAAGTGATTGTCGAGGGAATGTGGAAAAGAGAAGCTACAGACAAGCCACAGGAAGCAACCACATGTATGAAGCAATGGAGGAAGAGAAGCCGAAGAAAGTAGTCAGATTACTTAGTGAAAACAGAATACAACCATGAGTTTTATAAGTAATGATCATCTGATTCCCACCTATGAGACATGCAGGAATCCTGTACCAATGGGGATGGGTGTGTAGAGTCAGAATAAACAATTCAAAACAAATCTTGGAAGACAAATCCAGTTAGGCTTCTATTAAACCTGTTGGGGTAAAGCAGAGAATTATAATAGAAGGTAAGAGAAAACTGAAACCAGTGACACCCAATGAATACAGGAGGGCTCAGAGTCAGGTGATTAGTCTGGAAACAGAGGTTAGTTTTAAAGTGAGTTTTATCATGAGCTTGGGCAGGGAAAAAATCCCTGAGTACATAGTCATGATCTAGATGGTGGTGAATAATCTGATCATACATAAAAAGTATCACCATTTAACCACATTTTCTTTCTACTTTTGACTTGAGTTAAAGCCTAGGATTTGTATAAGGCTAGGTATATGGCTGGGAAATCAGGAGAAATGATGAGGTGATCCAACAAAAACAATTTGATTGAGGATTTTAACACCTTCCAAAAAATACCTCCAACTGCATTAACTGTAGGAGTTCATATATAAACAAGTACAGTTGGAAAATTGTTGGCCTGAGAGAAGACTTTCTGCAAGACTGAGGAGGCTTCTGGGAAAGAACTCACCCCAAGGAAAGAAGCAGCCTATAAATAGATGCTATACACTCTAGTGGTTGAAGGCAAGTAGTGATTCAAAGCACAAAATCATAAAAGAGTGATGTGACTGAAATCTCTTAAAATAGTCAAACTCAATAAATAAAGGACTATGCCCAAAATGAAGGAAGGAATTGCCTTCCACCTCTTAGATACAGGACATGGACAGCATGACAGCTCTAGCACATCAGAGCTGGTACCCTGTAGGGGTGATACTGGGTCGGAGGAGAAGGCTGTGGAGCACTGTGAGCCAGTGGTAGTAACTACAGAAGCAGCAAGGGCTCAATTGAAGTGGGTTAACTTGTGAATACATACACAAAGCTTGTACAGCATTCAGTACTAAAAACTGCCCTTTCCCTGACCCAAGTTATAATGTGTCTATGTGTATGTGCATGCTCACACACATGTGCTCACATGTGTTTATTGCATAATCATTTCAAAAACAGATACAGTTGCAGTTTCATGTAGTGAAATCAATGCATGAGTGAAATTCAAGTCATTTTTTTTTTAATTTTTTAAATTTTTATTGCATTATAGGTTTTGGGGTACATGTGCAGAACGTGCAAGATAGTTGCATAGGTACACACATGGCAGTGTGTTTTGCGGCCTTCCTCCCCTTCACCCATACTTGGCATTTATCCCCAGGCTATCCATCCCCAGCCCTCCCGCGCTGTCCCTCCCCCATTCCCCCCAATAGACCCCAATGTGTAGTAGACCCCCTCCCTGTGTCCATGTGTTCTCATTTTTCTCACCCGCCTATGAGAGAGAATATGCAGTATTTCTTTTTCTGTAATGGTGTCAGTTTGCTGAGAATGATGTTCTCCAGATTCATCCATGTCCTTACAAAGGACAAAACCTCATCATTTTTGATTGCTGCATAATATTCCATGGTGTATATGTGCCACATTTTCCCAGTCCAGTCTATCATCGATGGGCATTTGGGTTGGTTCCAGGTCTTTGCTATTGTAAACAGTGCTGCAATGAATATTTGTGTGCATGTGTCCTTATAGTAGAACGATTTATAGTCCTTTGGATATATACCCAGTAATGGGATTGCTGGGTCAAATGGAATTTCTATTTCTAGGTCCTTGAGGAATCGCCACACTGTCTTCCACAATGATTGAACTAATTTACACTCCCACCAACAGTGTAAGAGTGTTCCTATTTCTCCACATCCTCTCCAGCATCTGCTGTCTCCAGATTTTTAATGATCGCCATTCTAACTGGTGTGAGATGGTATCTCAATGTGGTTTTGATTTGCATCTCTCTAATAACCAGTGATGATGAGCATTTTTTCATGTTTGTTGGCCTCATGTATGTCTTCTTTTGTAAAGTGTCTGTTCATATCCTTTGCCCATTTGTGAATGGGCTTGTTTGTTTTTTTCCTTTAAATCTGTTTGAGTTCTTTGTAAATTCTGGATATCAGCCCTTTGTCAGATGCATAAACTGCAAAGATTTTTTCCCATTCTGTTGGTTGCCGATTCACTCTAGTGAGTGTTTCTTTTGCTGTGCAGAAGCTGTGGAGTTTGATTAGGTCCCATTTGTCTGTTTTGGCTTTTGTTGCCAATGCTTTTGGTGTTTTGGTCATGAAGTCCTTGCCTACTCCTATGTCCTGAATGGTTTTGCCTAGATTTTCTTCTAGGGTTTTTATGGTGTCAGGTCTTATGTTTAAGTCTTTAATCCATCTGGAGTTAATTTTAGTGTAAGGTGTCAGGAAGGGGTCCAGTTTCTGCTTTGTGCACATGGCTAGCCAGTTTTCCCAACACCATTTATTAAACAGGGAATCCTTTCCCCATTGCTTGTCTTTGTCTGGTTTATCAAAGATTATTTGGTTGTAGATATGTTGTGTTGCCTCCGATGCCTCTGTTCTGTTCCATTGGTCTATGTCTCTGTTTTGGTACCAGTACCATGCTGTTTTGATTACTGTAGCCTTGTAGTATAGTTTGAAGTCTGGTAGTGTGATGCCTCCCGCTGTGTTCTTTTTGCTTAGAATTGACTTGGCTATGCGGGCTCTCTTTTGATTCCATGTGAAGTTCATGGTGGTTTTTTCCAGTTCTGTGAAGAAATTCAATGGTAGCTTGATGGGGATAGCATTGATTGTGTAAATTACTTTGGGCAGTATAGCCATTTTCACTATATTGATTCTTCCTAACCACGAACATGGAATGTTTCTCCACCTGTTTGTGTCCTCTCTTATTTCATTGAGCAGTGGTTTGTAGATTTCCTTAAAGAGGTCCGTTAGGTTCCTTGTGAGTTGTATTCCTAGGTTTTTTATTTTCTTTGTAGCAATTGTGAATGGCAGTTCATTCTTGATTTGGTTCTCTTTAAGTCTGTTATTGGTGTATAGGAATGCTTGTTATTTTTGCACATTGATTTTATATCCTGAGACTTTGCTGAAGTTGCTTATCAGTTTCAGGAGTTTTTGGGCTGAGGTGATGGGGTCTTCTAGGTATACTATCATGTTGTCTGCAAATAGAGACAATTTGGCTTCCACCTTTCCTATTTGAATACCCTTTATTTCTTTTTCTTGCCTGATTGCTCTGGCTAGAAATTCCAGTACCATGTTGAATAGGAGTGGTGAGAGAGGGCATCCTTGTCTAGTGCCGGATTTCAAAGGGAATGCTTCCAGTTTTTGCCCATTAAGTATGATATTGGCTGTTGGTTTGTCATAAATAGCTTTTATTACTTTGAGATATGTTCCATCAATACCAAGTTTATTGAGGGTTTTTAGCATAAAGGGCTGTTGAATTTTGTCAAATGCCTTCTCTGCATCAATTGAGATAATCATCTGGTTTTTGTTTTTGGTTCTGTTTATGTGGTGAATTACATTTATAGACTTGTGTATGTTGAACCAGCCTTGCATCCCCGGGATGAATCCTACTTGATCATGATGGATAAGTTTTTTAATGTGCTGTTGCAATCGGTTTGCCAGTATTTTATTGAAGATTTTTGCATCTATGTTCATCATGGATATTGGCCTGAAGTTTTCTTTTCTTGTTGAGTCTCTGCCGGGTTTTGGTATCAGGATGATGTTGGTCTCATAAAATGATTTGGGAAGGGTTCCCTCTTTTTGAATTATTTGGAATAGTTTCAGAAGGAATGGTACCAGATCCTCTTTGTGTGTCTGGTAGAATTCGGCTGTGAACCCATCTGGACCTGGGCTTTTTTTGTGTGGTAGGCTCTTAATTGCTGCCTCAACTTCAGACCTTGTTATTGGTCTATTCATAGTTTTGGCTTCCTCCTGGTTTAGGCTTGGGAGGACACAGGCATCCAGGAATTTATGCATTTCTTTCTGGTTTACAAGTTTATGTGCATAGAGTTGTTTGTAGTATTCTCTGATGATGGTTTGAATTTCTGTGGAATCTGTGGTGATTTCCCCATTATCGTTTTTTTATTGCATCTATTTGGTTGTTCTCTCTTTTCTATCAGTCTGGCTAGTGGTCTATTTTGTTGATCTTTTCGAAAAAACAGCTCTTGGATTTATTGATTTTTTTGAAGGGTTTTTCGTGTCTCTATCTCCTTCAGTTCTGCTCTGATCATAGTTATTTCTTGTCTTCGGCTAGGTTTTGAGCTTTTTTGATCTTGCTCCTCTAGTTCTTTCAATTTTGACGGTTGGGTGTCAATTTTGGATCTCTCCACTCTTCTCATGTGGGCACTTATTGCTATATATTTTCCTCTACAGACTGCTTTAAATGTGTCCCAGAGATTCTGGTACATTGTGTCTTCATTCTCGTTGGTTTCGAAGAACTTCTTTATTTCTGCCTTCATTTCATTGTTTATCCAATTAACATTCAAGAGCCAGTTGTTCAGTTTCCATGAAGCTCTGCGGTTCTGAGTTAGTTTCTGAATTCTGAGTTCCAACTTGATGGCACTATGGTCTGAGAGACTGTTTGTTATGATTTCAGTTGTTTTGCATTTGCTGAGGAGTGCTTTACTTCCAATTATGTGGTCAATTTTAGAGTAGGCGTGATGTGGTGCTGAGAAGAATGTATATTCTGTGGATTTGGGGTGGAGAGTTCTGTAAATGTCTATCAGGTTTGCTTGTTCCAGGTCTGAGTTCAAGTCCTGGATATCCTTGTTAATTTTCTGTCTGGTTGATCTGTCTGATATTGACAGTGGAGTGTTAAAGTCTCCCACTATTATTGTGTGGGAGTCTAAGTCTCTTTGTAAGTCCTTAAGAACTTGCCTTATATATCTGGGTGCTCCTGCATTGGGTCCATATATATTTAGAATTGTTAGCTCTTCTTGTTGTATCGATCCTTTTACCATTATGTAATGACCTTCTTTGTCCCTTTTGATCTTTGTTGCTTTAAAGTCTATTTTATCAGAGACGAGAATTGCAACTCCTGCTTTTGTTTGCTCTCCATTTGCTTGGTAAATCTTCCTCCATCCCTTTATTTTGAGCCTTTGTGTATCCTTGTGTGTGAGGTGGGTTTCCTGGATACAGCACACCAATGGGTTTTGGTTTTTTATCCAATTTGCCAGTCTGTGTCTTTCGATTGGTGCATTTAGCCCATTTACATTTAGGGTTAATATTGTTATGTGTGAATTTGATACTGCCGTTTTGATGCTAGCTGGCTGTTTTGCCCATTGGTTCATGTAGTTTCTTCATTTTGTTGATTGTCTTTAGCATTTGGTATGCTTTTAGGATGGCCGGTACTGGTTGTTTCTTTCTATGTGTAGTGCCTCTTTCAGGAGCTCTTGTAAAGCAGGCCTAGTGGTGACAAAATCTCTGAGTACTTGCTTGTTCATGAAGGATTTTATTTTTCTTTCATGTATGAAGCTCAGTTTGGCTGGACATGAAATTCTGGGTTGAAAGTTCTTTTCTTTAAGGATGTTGAATATCGGCCCCCACTCTCTTCTGGCTTGTAGAGTCTCTGCCGAGAGATCTGCTGTGAGTCTGATGGGCTTCCCTTTGTGGGTGACCCGACCTTTCTCTCTGGCTGCCCTTAGTATTTTCTCCTTCATTTCAACCCTGGTGAATCTGACGATTATGTGCCTTGGGGTTGCTCTTCTTGCAGAGTATCTTTGTGGTGTTCTCTGTATTTCCTGGAGTTGAGTATTGAACTGTCTTGCTAGGTTGGGGAAATTTTCCTGGATATAATCCTGAAGAGTATTTTCCAGCTTGGATTCATTCTCTTCATCACATTCTGGTACACCTATCAAATGTAGGTTGGGTCTCTTCACATAGTCCCACATTTCTTGGAGATTTTGTTCATTCCTTTTTGCGCTTTTTTCTTTAATCTTGGTTTCTCATTTTATTTCATTGACTGATCTTCGACTTCTGATATTCTTTCTTCTGCTTGGTCAATTCGGCTGTTGAAACTTGTGCATGCTTCGCGAAGTTCTTCTGTTGTGTTTTTCAGCTCCTTCAATTCATTCATATTCCTCTCTAAGTTGTCCATTCTTATCATTTCCTCGAATCTTTCTTCAAATCTTTTTTCAAGGTTCTTAGTTTCTTTGCACTGATTTAGAACATGTTCTTTTAGCTCACTGAAGTTTCTCATTATCCACTTTCTGAAGTCTGATTCCATCATTTCGTCACACTCATTCTCCATCCAGCTTTGTTCCCTTGCTGGTGAGGAGTTTTGTTCCTCTGTAGGAGGTGAAGTGTTTTGGCTTCGTGTGTTTTCCTCCTTTTTGCGCTGGTTTCTTCCCATCTTTATGGATTTATCCACCTGTCATCTTAGTAGTTGCTGATTTTTCAATTGGGTCTCTGTGTGGATGCCCAGATTGTTGATGATGAGGTATTCCTGTTACTTAGTTTTCCTTCTAATGGTCTAGCCCCTCTGCTATAGGAGTTCTGAGGTCCACTCCAGGCCCTGCTTTTCTGGGGTACACCTGTAGCAGCTGTAGAACAGTGAGGGATGCTACCAATTTCTTCTTCTGCTATCTTTGTTTCAGAATGATGCCCGCCAAATGTCAGTCTGATTAGTCCTTTTTTGGGTGACTCTTTGGATATACAGGGGTCAGGGAGCTGCTTGAGGAGATGGTCTGTGCTTTATAGGAGCTCCAGTGCTGAGCTGTGAGCTCCGTTGTTCATTCAGCGTTGTTGGGAGGATGTGTTTATGTCTGCTGCAACAGAACTCATAACCCCCCCATTTCCCCCCCCTTAGATGCTCTGTCTCAGGGAGTTGGGGCTTTCTTTATGAGTATCTGTTGCACTGTCCTGCCCAGCTAGGAGGCAGTCTATTCACTATTTGCCTGCTGGGGCTCCGCCCTGCTAGCGCAGGTCTGCCCTGTTGCCACGGGGCTCTGTTCTGCTGTGGTGTGCTCCGTCCTGCTGGCGGAGTCTCTCTGTTATGGCAGGTTGCCTCGGCAACAGCAGGCTGCCTCAGCCCTGGGCGGTACTTCAGCAGGGGCAGATTGCGTCCGTAGTGGCGGATGCCCCTCCCCCACCAGGCTGCACCATCCTAGATGCCGGCAGCAAAACTCTCAGCCCTGAGTGCCTCCAATCGCCGCCCTGCTTGTCCCCCTGAGGGGGGGACCCGCAGAGCCTGATCACCCAGCTCCCTGCCTCAGAGTCCCTCCTCTCTCTCTCTCTCTTCCTCTCCCCAAGCTAAATGGTTGACTCTCTCACTGGCACCCCAGTAGCCTGCTAATAGGGCTGGGATCCGTGCGATCTCCCGTGCTGCTGCCCACTGCACTGGCTCAGATCACGTTTCCCAGGAATCTCCTGGTCTGGCTCATTGTCCAAGTCCCGTTCAATCAGATGGACATGCCAATCTGCCCTTCTAAATCTCAGATTGCCGGTTTAACAGGGCACCCAGACCAGTGAGTTTTGTGCCCGGTGCTGCTGTGCTGCGGCACCAGCCGAATTGGCCACGTGAGCCGGCTGTGCTAGCATCCCATGTCTCTCCCACACCTGGGACTTCCAGCATTCTGTGGGCAAAAAAGGTCCATCCAAGAATGCGGCTAGGACTCACCCTCTGCACCTTCACTGAGCGCTGCAATCCTGAGTCACCTCTACAACGCCATCTTGGAAATCTCAAGTCATTTTCTTTAATGTGCCTGGTATGCCACACAGATTGGTAAAACACAGAGAAATTTGGGTTACATGTACAATTAAATAAATGTTCCCAGATTTCCTAGTAATTCCTGATATGCCATGAAACTAGTTATAAATATTGATAACTGCCTTTTTAAAAATACATGAACTATAGCTGCAGCTGCTGTAAGGATTCTGGTGGGTTTTGCAACTACCCACTCATTCCTAAACTAACTACTTGGCCAAAGTTTCAAATTCAGAGAGTTTGCTCCAGCTGTCATCTTGAATTTGTCTCTGAGATTGCAATATCTTTAGTTCATTGAAACCTCTAAATCACAATGCTTTTTGTTCAGATCAAGTTGGACTTTCAAGAATTATGTGCAAAACAGACATAGCATATAGGCATCATATATCTATAAACTATAATTCAATACATGTATATATTTTGTACATGATTCAGTACATAGCACACAAATAAAAATAATTTGAGGATCTCCTGATACCTTCAGGCCACTGGCAGTCCTAGTCCTAAAAACGAAAATAGATTATTTTTAGGGAAAGAGGTTAGAACAGCTACAGGCAGTAATTTATACAAGAAAATAGCCCAAAGAGGAGTGGACTGCCTTCAGAAGGCAATTAAACATTTGTTCAGTGGCTTTTGAAGTGACCTGCTTGTTTTGCCCTTTTTCAGGTAAGAAGAGAATAGCAATCACCACTATCTGCTACCTCCTTTGTAAACTTTTCTTGTGGGTACCCCATATAGGTACTGAGGAAGGAGAGCTAAACAGAACCTTGGCACAATTAATGCCTGAAGAATATCTCAATTTATAGTGTTACTACTCAGTTATTTCCCTTTATATAATCCTCTATATATAATCATATGTTAGTTCATAGAATGAGTGCCTAAAGAATATCTTACCACTCAGTTATTTCCATATATATATATATATATATATATATATATATATATACTATATTTTATTTCATAATCAGAGGAATGCCTAGAGTAGACACAGTACAGATCATGAATTAAGGAATAGGCAGCTTATAGTCAGAGGAATGTCTGGAGAAGACACAGTGCAGAGCATGATTTAAGTGAAAAACATTTATATCAGGACAAGAATCCATGGCCCAGGCAGTATTCAGTATCATAAAGATACCCACTGTATGGCAGGCTTGGGGCAAGAGCCACTCCTCCCGATAAAGAAGTTGTAAGTCCTTGCTCCAGTTCTTGTGGAAGGCTTGGGGCAAGAGCCACTCTTTCTGATAAAGGAGTTCTAAGTCCTTGCTCCAGTTCTTGTGGAAGGCTTGGGGCAAGAGCCACTCCTTCTGATAAAGGAGTTGTAGGACCTTGCTCCAGTTCTTGTGGAGGGCTGCCCTTAAAGCGGCAATCCCGCCAGCATCCGAGGGCTCAAACCCCCTCTGGATAATTGCACCTTGTTTGACTGTGAACTTTATTAGCTCTTGTTACTGTGCTAGCTCAAAAAGCATCTTCCTATAGAACTCACTGGAATCTGCCAGCAGGTGGCGGTAGACCCTGACAGCTCTGTCACTGCTGTGTGACTTAAGCATCCTCCTATAAATCTTAGGAGTAGCATGCCCATAGATAAGAGGTATTGCACACTGCACCCTCTTCACTACACACAGCCTACCTCCATGCCTCGGTGACCTAATGAGGGTGGACCCCTTACTGCACACAACCCACCTCCTTCCCTCAATTACCTAATGGAGGTGGACCCCTTGATGTGCACTGTCCCCCTCCTAGCCTAGGTGACCTAATGGGGGTGGACCCCTTATTTTATTCCTCATGACCTTATCAATATCGTTAAAGATGACTTCACTCACTACCCTGCCCCCTAACCTATACCCGATAAATACACATGCTTCTGGACATTTGGGGCCTCACCTGTCTCTGCTTATAGGTGGTGTGGCCCCCTGAGCCCAACTGTGTTTTCCTTGTACTTCTGTGTCCTGTCTCTTTATTTCTCAGATCCTGTGCCTCAGCACAGCATAAGGGGCACCCCACAACCCTGTGGGGTCCTGAGCCCTACATTTCTGTGGTTGGTTTTATAAAGGTTATCTAGCCGTGTAAAGAATTACACGGCCAGGCATGGTGCCATACCTGTAGTCCTAGCAACTGGGGGTTGGTGGTTGAGGTGGGAGTATCACTTGAGTCCAGGTGTTCAAGACCAGCCTGGGTAATGCAGCAAGACCCTCAACTATAAAACCAGAAGGATATAAAACTGAGAAAGTATAAATCTAGGTTAATGTGTCTCCATGTGGATCCTTGAGAACACTAGTGTCAGATGCTAATTTGGGTATTCTTGCAATTGCAAGTGGGTTTCATGGTCAAATATACGTGAAAAATAAAGTAAGTCATATTTATTTACTGAAGCTTTACTCAGAGCCTTTCATATGCTAATTGTTAAGACTTTAAGGGTGCAATATGGAGAGATTTGAAACTTCGGCAATTTATATATTTGTTTTATAAATTGTAAATTAACAAAATACAGTTGTATATATTTATGGGATACAAAGTGATATTAAGTTTATGAATTTAATGTAGACTAATTAAATCAAGCTAGCTAACATATTTGTTACCTTAATTATTGATTTTTGTGGTGAGAAGATTTAAAAAGTACTCTCTCAGCAGTGCTGAAATGTGCAATCCAACATATACACCATGGAATACTGTGAAGCCGTAATGAAAATGAGTTCATGTCTTTTGCAGGGACATGGATAAAGCTGGAAGCCATCATTCTCACCAAAGTAACACAGGAATAGAAAACCAAACCCTGCATGTTCTCACTTATAAGTGTGAGTTGAACAGTGAGAACACATGGACACAGGGAGGAAAACATCACGCACCAAGGCCTGCTGGGGGGTGGGAGGCTAGTAGAGGGAGACCATTGGGACAAATACCTAATGTATGTGGGGCTTAAAACCTAGATGATGTGTTCATAAGTGCAGCAAACCACCATGGCACATGTATACCTATCCCACAATTTAAAGAAAGAAAAGAAATACACCTTTGCTAAAAAAATAAAAAAAAGAAAGAGAGAGAAGGCTGGGCGCAGTGGCTCATGCCTGTAATCCCAGCACTTTGGGAGGCTAAGGAGGAGGGTGGATCAGAAGGTCAAGAGATTGAGACCATCCTGGCTAACATGGTGAAACCCCGTCTCTACTAAAAATACAAAAAACAGCCGGGCATGGTGGCATGTGCCTGTGGTTCCAGCTACTTGGGAGGCTGAGGCGGAAGACCACTTGAACCCAGGAGGTGGAGGTTGCAGTGAGCCAAGATTGCACCACTGCACTCCAGCTTGGTGACAGAGCAAGACTCCATCTCAAAAAAAAAAAAAAAAAAAAAAAAAGAGATAAATAAATACACATGCAATCCACTATTATTTGCTACATTCACCCCCATTGCACAATATATCTCAAAGAAAAAAATTATTCCTTCTGTTTAATTGAAGTTTTTTATCCTTCAACTATCATTTCCCCATTCCCAGCACTCCTCCCACTCTCCCGACTCCCAGCCTCTGGTAGCCACCTTTCTGCTTTCTGCTTCCTTTGAATGTCACGGCTTTAGATACCACATATAAGTGACAACATATTTGTCTTTCTGTTCCTGTTTTTTTTTTTTCACCTAGCATAGTGTTCTCCAGTTGTATCCATGTTCTTGTAAAAGGCAGAATTTATTTCTTTTTAAGATTGAATGATATTCCACTGTGTATATATAGTATCTTTTTGTATTTAATTACTGATGGACATTTAGGTTGATTCTATATCTTGGCTATTGTGATCAATGCTACAGTGAACATGAGAGTATAAACATCTCTTTGACATTCTGATCTCAGATCTTTGGTATAAAGACCCAGAAATGGAATTGCTAGATCATAGTATTTCTATTCGAAATCTCCCTACAGTTTCCTATAATGGCTATACTAATTTACATTCCTACCAGCAGTGTGCAGAAGTTCCCTTTATCCACATTCTTGCCAACACATTATCTTTTGTCTTTTTAACAATACCCATTCTAACAGGTATAAGATGATATATCATTGTGGTTTTTAATTTGCATTTTCCTAATGATTAGTGACATTGAGCATTTTTTTCATATATTTGTTAGCCATTTGCATGTCTTCTTTTGAGTAAGATCTATTCTGGTCCTTTGCCAGTTTAATAATCAGTTTATTTGTTTTCTTTCTCTAAGGAGTTGAGTTCCAATGAGAACACCTGGATGTAGAGAGGGGAACATTATGTGCTGGGGCCTGTCAGGGGGATGTGGGAAGGAAGAGCATCAAGATGAATAGTTAATGCATGAATCTTTATACCTAGGTGATGGGTTGATGGGTGCAGCAAACCACCATGGCACATGTTTACCTATGTCACAAGCCTACACATTCTGCACATGTATCCCAGAACTTAAAATAAAATAAAATTAATTTTTTTAAAAAATAGATGAATTCCTTATGTATTTTGGATACTAACCTCTTATCAGATAAGGATAGCCTACAAATATTTACATGTTTAATCTATTTGGAGTTGATTATTTTACATGATGGGAGGTAAATGTCCAATTTTATTCTTGTGCATAGGGATATCCAGTTTTCCCAGCACCATTTATTGAACAGACTGGCCTTTTCCCATTGTGTATTCTTGGTACCTTTGTCAAAAATCAACTGACCATATGTGTGTGTACATGCACCTACATGACCATACATAACTGACAGTGCTGTTTTAGTTATTATATCTTTGTAGTATAGTTTGAAATCACATAATATGATGTCTCCAAATTTGTTCTTTCTGTTCATCAGAAAGAACAAATTTGGCAATGTGTGTGTGTGTGTGTGTGTGTGTGTGTGTGTGTGTGTGTGTGTCTGTGTGTGGTTTCATGTGAATACTAGGATTGTTTTTCTATTTCTATGAAAAATGACATTGAAATTTTAATAGGTATTGCAATGAATTTGCAGATCATTTTGTGTTGTACTGACATTTTAACAAGATTAATTTTTCAAATTCATGAACATGTCCACTTGTTAGTGTTTTCTTCAGTGTCTTTCATTAAACATTTTATAGCATTTAGTGCACAGGTCTTTCACCTCTTTGGTTTATAAGTATTTCCTGGAACTACTTTTCCATAGAATAGTTTGAGAAATGTTCTTCTAATTAGATGTAAATTACCTTGCCGAGAAGCCTACCTGCTGTTCTTTTTTTTTCTTTTCTTTTTTTAATTATGATATTTTTTCACATTTTAGGTTTTGGGGTACATGTGAAGAACATGCAATATTGTTGCATAGGTACACATGTGGCAGTGTGATTTGATGCCTTCTTCCCCTTCACCTATATCTGGCATTTCTCCCCATGCTATCTCTCCCCAACTCCTGACCCCACATGGTCCCTCCCCTATTTCCCCCCAACAGACCCCAGTGTGTGGTGCTCCCCTCCCTGTGTCCATTTGTTTTCATTGTTCAGCACCCGCCTATGAGTGAGAACATGCGGTGTTTGATTTTCCGTTCTTGTGTCAGTTTGCTGAGAATGATGTTCTCCAGGTTCATCCATGTCACTACAAAGGACACGAACTCATTGTTTTCGATGGCTGCATAATCCATGGTGTATATGTGCCACATTTTCCCTGTCCAGTCTATCATCGATGGGCATTTGGGTTGGTTCCAGGTCTTCACTATTGTAAACTGCACTGCAATGAACATTTGTGTGCATGTGTCCTTATAGTAGAACAATTTATAATCATTTGGATATATACCCAGTAATGGGATTGCTGGGTCAAATAGAATTTCTATTTCTAGGTCCTTGAGGAATTGCCACACTGTCTTCCACAATGGTTGAACTAATTTACACTCCCACCAGCAGGGTAAAAGTGTTCCTATTTCTCCACATCCTCTCCAGCATCTGTTGTCTCCAGATGTTTTAATGATCACCATTCTAACTGGCATGAGATGGTATCTCAGTGTAGTTTTAATTTGCATTTCTCTAATGACTGGTGACGATGAGCATTTTTTCATGTTTGCTGGCCTCATGTATGTCTTCTTTTGTAAAGTGTCTGTTCATATCCTTTGCCCACTTTTGAATGGGCTTGTTTGCTTTTTTTTCTTGTAAATCTGTTTGAGTTCTTTGTAGATTCTGGATATCAGCCCTTTGTCAGATGGGTAAACTGCAAAAATATTTTTCCCATTCTGTCAGTTGCCAATTCCCTCTAATGACTGCTTCTTTTGCCATGCAGAAGCTGTGGAGTTTGATTAGGTCCCATTTGTCTATTTTGGCTTTTGTTGCCAATGCTTTTGGTGTTTTGGTCATGAAGTCCTTGCCTACGCCTATGTCCTGAATGGTTTTGCCTAGATTTTCTTCTAGGGTTTTTATGGTGTTAGGTCTTATGTTTAAGTCTTTAATCTATCTGGTGTTAATTTTAGTGTAAGGTGTCAGGAAGGGGTCCAGTTTCTGTTTTCTGCACATGGCTAGCCAGTTTTCCCAACACCATTTATTAAACAGGGAATCCTTTCCCCATTGCTTGTTTTTGTCAGGTTTGTCCAAGTTTGGTTTGTTGTAGATATGTTATGTTGCCTTCGAGGCCTCTGTTCTTTTCCATTGGTCTGTATCTCTGTTTTGGTACCAGTACCATGCTGTTTTGATTACTGTAGCCTTGTAGTATAGTTTGAAGTCCGTTAGTGTGATGCCTCCTGCTTTGATTCTTTTGCTTAGAATTGACTTGGCTATGTGGGCTCTCTTTTGGTTTCATATGAAGTTTAAGGTGTTTTTTTCCAGTTCTGTGAAGAAGGTCATTGGTAGCGTGATGGGATAGTGTTGAATCTGTAAATTACTTTGGGCAGTATGGCCATTTTCACGATATTGATTCTTCCTAACAATGAACATGGAATGTTTCTCCATCTGTTTGTGTCCTCTCTTATTTCGTTGAGCAGTGGTTTGTAGTCCTCCTTGAAGAGGTCTTTTATGTTCCTTGTTAGTTGTATTCCTAGGTATTTTATTCTCTTTGTAGCAATTGTGAATGGCAGTTTATTCTTGATTTGGCTCTCTTTAAGTCTGTTATTGGTGTATAGGAATGCTTGTGATTTTTGCACATTTATTTTGTATCCTAAGATTTTGCTTAACAGTTTTGGGAGATTTTGGGCTGAGACGATGGGGTCTTCTAGATATACTATCATGTCGTCTGCAAATAGAGACAATTTGACTTCCTCCTTTCCTATTTGAATACCATTTATTTTTTTTCTTGCTGGATTGTTCTGGCTAGAACTTCTCATACTATATTGAATAGGAGTGGTGAGAGAGGGCATCCTTGTCTAGTGCCAGATTTCAAAGGGAATACCTCCTGTTTTTGCTCATTCAGTATGATATTGATTGTGGGTTTGTCATAAATAACTTTCATCATTTTGAGATACATTCTGTCAATACCTAGTTTATTGATGGTTTTCAGCATAAAGGGCTGTTGAATTTTGTCAAAGGCCTTCTCTGCATCAATTGAGATAATCATGTGGTTTTTGTCTTTGGTTCTGTTTATGTGGTGAATTACGTTTATAGACTTGTGTATGTTGAACCAGCCTTGCATCCCCAGGATGAATCCTACTTGATCATGGTGGATAAGCTTTTCGATTTGCTGTTGCAATCAGCTGGCCAGTATTTTATTGAAGATTTTTGCATCTATGCTCATCATGGATATTGGCCTGAAGTATTCTTTTCTTGCTGAGTCTCTGCCGTGTTTTAGTATCAGGATGATGTTGGTCTCATAAATTGATTTGGGAAGTATTCCCTTTTTTTGGATTATTTGGAATAGTTTCAGAAGAAATGGTACCAGCTCCTCTTTGTGTGTCTGGTAGAATTCAGCTGTGAACCCATCTGGACCTGGGTTTTTTTTTGTGTGGTAGGCTCTTAATTGCTGCCTCAACTTCAGACCTTTTTATTGGTCTATTCAGGGTTTCAACTGCCTCCTGGTTTATGCTTGGGAGGATGCAAGTGTCTAGTAATTTATCCATTTCTTCCAGGTTTACTAGTTTATGTGCATAGAGTTGTTTGTAATAATCTCTGATGATGTTTGAATTTCTGTGGAATCTGTGGTGATATCCCCTTTATTGTTTTTTATTGCATCTATTTGGTTATTCTCTTTTTTTCTTTTTTATTAATCTGGCTAGTGGTCTGTCTATTTTGTTGATCTTTTTGAAAAACCAGCTCCTGGATTTATTGATTTTGTTGAAGGGTTTTTTTGTGTCTCTATCTCCTTCAGTTCTGCTCTGATCTTAGTTATTTCTTGTCTTCTGCTAGGTTTTGAGTTTTTTTTGATCTTGCTCCTCTAGCTCTTTCAATTTTCATGATAGGGTGTCAATTTTGGATCTCTTTTTTCTTCTCATGTAGGCATTTATTGCTATATATTTTTCTCTAGACACTGCTTTAAATGTGTCCCAGAGATTCTCATATGTTGTGTCTTCGTTCTCGTTGGTTTTGAAGAATGTCTTTATTTCTGCCTTCATTTCATTGTTTATCCAGTCAACATTCAAGAGCCAGTTGTTCAGTTTCCATGAAACTGTGTGGTTCTGAGTTAGTTTCTGAATTCTGAGTTCTAACTTGATTGCACTGTGGTCTGAGAGACTGTTTGTCATGATTTCCATTCTTTTGCATTTGCTGAGGAGTGATCTACTTCCAATTATGTGGTCAATTTTAGAGTAGGTGTGATGTGGTGCTGAGAAGAATGTATATTCTGTGGATTGGGGGTGGAGAGTTCTGTAAATGTGTATTAGGTTTGTTTGCTCCAGGTCTGAGTTCAAGTCCTGGATATCCTTGTTAATTTTCTGTCTTGTTGATCTGTCTAATATTGACAATGGGATGTTAAAGTCTCCCACTATTATTTTGTGGGAGTCTAAGTCTCTTCCTAAATCATTAAGAACTTGCCTTACATATCTGGGTGCTCCTGTATTTTGGGTGCGTATATATTTAGAATTGTTAGCTCTTCTTGTTGCATTGATCCTATTACCATTATGTAATGTCCTTCTTTGTCTCTTTTGATCTTTGCTGCTTGAAAGTCTATTTTATCAGAGATGAGAATTGCAACTCCTGCTTTTTTTTGCTCTCCATCTGCTTGGTAAATCTTCCTCCATCCCTTTATTTTGAGCCTTTGTGTATCCTTGCATGTGAGATGGGTTTCCTAGATACAGAACACTGATGGGTTTTGGCTTTTTATCCAATTTTTCAGTCTGTGTCTTTTGATTGGGGCATTTAGCCCATTTACATTTAGGGTTAATATTGTTATGTGTGAATTTGATACTGCCATTTTGATGTTAGCTGGCTGTTTTGCCCATTAGTTGATGCAGATTCTTCATTGTGTTCATGGTATTTACCATTTGGTATGTTTTTGAAGTGGCTGGACTGGTTGTTCCTTTCTATGTTCAGTGCCTCTTTCAGGAGCTCTTGTAAAGCAGGCCTGGTGGTGATGAAATCTCTGAGTACTTGCTTGTTCACAAAGGATTTTATTTTTCCTTCACTTATGAAGCTTAGTTTGGCTGGATATGAAATACTGAGTTAAAAGTTCTTTTCTTTGAGGATGTTGAATATCGGCCCCCACTCTCTTCTGGCTTGTAGGGTTACTGCTGAGAGATCTGCTGTGAGTCTGATGGGCTTCCCTTTGTGGGTGATCTGACCTTTCTCTCTGGCCACCCTTAGCATTTTCTCCTTCATTTCAACCCTGGTGAATCTGATGATTATGTGCCTTGGGGTTGCTCTTCTTGAGGAATATCTTTGTGGTTTTCTCTATATTTCCTGGACTTGAATATTGGCCTGCCTTGCTAGGTTGGGGAAGTTTTCCTGGATAATATCCTGAATAGTGGTTTCCAGCTTGAATTCATTTTCTCTATCACATTCAGGTACACCTATCAAACGTAGATTAGGTCTTTTCACATAGTCCCATATTTCTTGCAAACTTTGTTCATTCCTTTGTGCCCTTTTTTCTCTAATCTTGCCTTCTCATTTTATTCCATTGAGTTGATTTTCAACCTCTGATATCCTTTCTTCTGCTTGATCAATTCAGATGTTGAAGCTTGTCTATGCTTCATGAAGTTCTCGTGTTGTGTTTTTTAGTTCCATCAATTCCCTTATATTCTTAAGTTGTCTATTCTCATTAGCATTTCATCAAATCTTTTTTCACCGTTCTTAGTTACTTTGCATTGTATTAGAACATGTTCTTTTAGTTCACAGAAGTTTCTTATTACCCACCTTCTGAAGCCTGATCCTGTCAATTCATCACACTCATTCTCTGTCCAGCCTTTTTCCCTTGCTGGTAAGGAGTTGTGATCCCTTATAATAGAAGAGGCTTTCTGGTCTCGGGTGTTTTCATCCTTTTTGCATTGGTTTCTTTCAATTTTTGTGGATTTATCCACCTGTCATCTTTGTAGTTGTTGACTTTCAGATTGGGTCTCTGAGTAGATGTCCAATTTGTTGATAATGAAGTTATTTCCTTCTGTTTCTTACTTTTCCTTCTAATAGTGTGGCCACCCTGCTGTAGGACTGCCAGGGTTCACTCCAGGTCCTGCTTACCTGGGGATCACCTGCAGTGGTTGCAGAACAGTAAGGATTGCTGCCAGTTTCTTCTTCTGCTATCTTTGTCCCAGAAGGATGCCTGCCAAATGTCAGTCTGAGCTCTCCTTTATGAGGTGACTCTTTGAATATATGAGGGTCAGGGAGCTGCTTGAGGAGACAGTCTGTCCTTTATAGAAGCTCAAGTGCTGAGCTGTGAGCTCTGTTGTTCATTCAGAGCTGCTGGGCAGGTACATTAAGGTCTGCTGCAGCAGAATTCATAAACCCTTTTTTTTCCCTAGGTGCTCTGTTCTGGGGAGTTAGGGTTTTATTTGAGTTTCTGTTGTGCTTCTGCCTTTTTTTTTAGGGCTGCCCTGCCCAGAAAGGAGACAGCCTAGTGACTGTGTGCCTGCAGAGGCTTTGCTGAGCTGCTGTGGGCTCCACCCAGCTGCCTTATGAACTTCTGTGCTGTCCTGTTTATATGGGTGTAGTTAGAACTGCCTCAGCAGTGGAGGCCCATTTCTGTAATGGGGGACTCTCTCTGTAATGGCAGGCTGCCTTGGCAATGGCAGGCTACCTTGTAGTGATGGAGTTCCTCGGTAATGGCAGACGCCTTTCCTTCACAGAGCTGGACTTTCCCGGGTTCAATATGTGCTTGCTGTGAAACTCTCAACACAGAGCATTTCCAATTGCTGTTTTTTTTGTGGGAGTGAGACCAACTAAGCCTGATCACCTGGCTCCCTGCCTCAGAACCTTTTTTTTGGTCTCCCAGGTGTTCCAGTCGAACACCTGTTGAAAAGGCACTGGGATCTGTATGATTTCTCATGCGGTGAGCCACTGTGCCAGCTGAAATAGCCGTGCTGAGATACATGGTGCTTTTTTGCCTGGGAATCTCCTGGCCTGGCTCTCTGTTCCAGTCCCCTTTTTAATCAGATGAATGGGAAACTCTGCCTTCCCAGATCTCCATTCATCAGCTAAAATGGTGCCTGGACCCATGTATTTTGTACAGAGACCTGATCTGGGGAACCAACAAAACAGCTGTGCCAGCCAAAACAGCTGCGCTGGTGACCCATGGGGCTCCTCTGCCTGGGAATCTCCTGGTCTGTGGGCAATAAAAATCCATCTGGAAATGCGGCGTCCACTCACCCTCTGTGCTTTCACTGGGAGCTATAATCCTGAGCTGCTCCTAATCGGCCATCTTGGATCTCTATTTTCTTTTTTTTGAGATGGAGTCTTGCTCTGTAACCAGGCTGGAATTCAGTGGTACCATCTCAGCTTACTGTGACCTCTGTCTCCCAGGTTCAAGTGATTCCCCTGACTCAGCCTCCCAAGTAGCTAGGACTACAAGTCGAGTTCATGCCACCATACTCAGCTAATATTTTTGTATTTTAGTTAGATAGGGTTTTATCATGTTGGCCAGGATAGTCTCTATCTCCTGACCTCATGATTCACCTGCCTTGGCCTTCCAAAGTCCTGGGATTACAGGCGTGAACCACCATGCCTGGTCCTTGCTGTACTTTGATTTCACCCCAAAAAAATCTTTAATTAGAATGCAAGAGTAGAAAATGGCAGGAAGATAGAAAATTTACAAAGTAAAATGGGTAACATTGAAGTCTGACTAAAAAAAGAACATTAAGATTCAGGAACGTTCAGAGATAAAGATAATTGCTATAAATAGGTGTCATATACACAGTAGGTATGCAATAATATTTGTTGATAGGATATGTAAAATTGTACAATGCTTAAATATTGTTTATAGCATCATATATTGGAATTTGTAATTATTTCTGTTGTCTATAGAAAAAGTAGAAATAAATCTCTAATTTACAGATTACAAAATTAAGACTGATAAAAAGCTGTGTAGATCATGAATCAAAATGAATTACCAATGAGCACAGTGTCAGATAATGCTAATTGAGTGTTCTTGAAAATGGGTTTTATGGTAAACAGAGACAGAATAAAAATGAGTTTTCTCTTTCTGATAACTTTCCTTTATAGGGGTTCCCATTCTCTTCATATTGGTTGTTCACATTGTCTTCTGAGAGACAGCTTCATTATTTTGCAATAAGCTACCTTATATAAATTCGATGTTTTTGTTACTGCAACCAGAATATATTTAATTAAGATAGAGCTGTGATGGATAAATATGTCACTTCCTTTTCTTATTAGGAAAGGTCTCTTAAGGACACAGTATCTCATCTAAGCTGAATGAGTGTGATTGTTGCTTTTCAGGCACTGTGACAGACTAGAAGGAAGGCATGTTAAGGCGTTTCAGATTTCACTGAGCAGGCAGCTGTCTTTCATCTCCACATAAGCCTGCTGAGGATTATAAAGAATCAGATCCAGGCAGTCCTCAAGCTGCCTAAAGGGCATGTAGGGTAAACATGACCAAATATGCCCTTCGAGAACTCAGATTGCATATGTGAGCCTATATGACATCCATATTTTTTATGCTTCTTTCTATCCTCCTCTGCACAGCTTGCAGAGCCCATGAAATTGTGATCTCATCCCCAAAGCTGAGACAGTGTCCTGTGTGGTTCCTGTGCTGAAGTGTACTTTAAAATATTTGAAGCATAACTACCAATTGTTGAGGTGATAGTTAGGCAAGAGATGTCACGGGCACTTCAGGAGACTCAGGATTCCAGAAAACAGTGGATCCAAGGAAACCTCAGGTTTGAGCAGAAGACAGAAAGTAATCTGAATGTATAAATAAAGTACCCACACTTCAGGAATTCCAGATGTTTTTGGCTTGTTACTTCCATGAGAATGGAGGTCATTCACTTGTATCTGTTGAAACCAGGGCCGTAGGTTTACAGGCCACATCATGGACCTTTCTTCTTTCTGAAGCCCAGAGCTGAATGCCCTAATCAATCATGCACACTGCCTCCTGACATCTCTGTATTGTACTTTACTTCTGTATGTGGGCTTATTTAGTTTCCTTTACATAGGCTTATTCTCTCAGAATCAAAGTATGAGATGTCTAGAAGAAAATGTATTCATCAAGTTTCTTCTAAGAGATAGGTCAGGATTTTGTCCCAAGCTACTGATCAATTATATTATTAAGTGTATTAATGTGTTAAAATAATATAACATATACATAGTTTAACTCATGTACATTTTAAGTGCTATCTGTATCCAAAATTATTGCTGCCTCTTCCTTTGCCCTCTCACATACATAGTCTCCCTTTATTCAGCTGCAGATACTGCTGAAAAGATCACCTCTTGCTAAAGCCCATTTAGAAAAGAGACATTAAAGAAAATGTGGTCACACAGGGGGTCCCTGCATCTCTCTTTCTCCATCCGTGGGTTTGGGAAGGATTTTATGGACCCTTAATTCAATATTTTTCTTTTTGGTATTAGATATCTTGTTTGGTACTTTATTAATGCTAATCAGAGATTTGGACTTAGATTCTTATTAGATCCTCCTTCATGCCAAGAATTGAGTTAGCACATGACCAAATGAATGAGTAAGTGAACCCACAGGTATTACAAAAGAACAGAGAGAAATTTGTTACAAAGTAAAATTGATCATTGTTATTAACATTGTCTCTTGTACAGTAATAATTTATAAACTTTTTATTTCATTGTCAGGGAAAACAAGAGAAGGGGAAGTGAGGAGAGTTTAAAAGCAATTTTTTATCTTTAGGCAGATGGTATCTTTTCTTTTAGAGTAATCTGACCTCTGCCCTGTTTTCTCTCTCAACAATGGAATTGTTTTGAGCTTCTCCTTAGACAGATGTCACAGAGAGGAATTAATTCAATATTCATTGCAAAGGGAAAGGATTTGCACTGCTTAGCTTGACAGCCAGTTGCATGTAAACTGGTCAGAAAACTTGAGCAAGCCCCAAACATATCACTTTGATGGGAGGAAATGAACACTGCAGGGTATTGGGAGGAGGGAGTTTCAAAAAGGGAATGTAGCCTGATAATTTAATTCAGAACTGCTTTTTTCTTGGCAGTTCACAAATGAAGCAAATGTATGAAAAACCTGGGCATGTCAGAAAGAGACAGCAGTAAGAAAGTATAAGAAAAGGCTCATTTATTGAATACCAAGGCTCTTCAAGACTGTCTCAACTGAAGTTTGTCCCCTAAGTGTGAAACTCTGATGAAGAAAACAGAAATTAAACCCTTTGAAATGGTAACTTTTCCCCCAATAGAACACAATGAATATTAAAAGGGAAAGTAGCCGATGAGAACGTTGTAAATAAATAATGAATTTGCAGTATGTGTGATGAAATGCTTTAGAACTTTTTATATTTTGGAATAGAGGGCTACTTATCAAAGCCTGCTTTTTATGGTCCAGTGAGTTCATTGCATTAAAAGGGAAGAAAGTTATTTCATAATCCTAGATTTAATCATTTTGTTCTCTTTTAATTTGCTTTGACCCATTTTGGAATTCTTTGAATATTTTCATCAAACTCCTATTTTATGTTATAATATAAGGAAGCTCTAAGCACTTAATCCCACTGGGTAGAAAAATGAGTGAATGAAGAGGGCAAGACAGTAATGATTTCAAGAGAGGAAAAGTTGAAGAAGGAGTAAGGAGGTAGAAAATTGCTTCAAAAGCTGGTAACTTTATGGGATGTTCAAGCATTGTGTGAAGAATTTGAGAACAATATTGAAGAATACAACATGACAAATACACAAGTCAAGTTATTTGCTCCTGGCAGTGGGAGAGTTATAGAACCTTGGACTGAAACCATCTTTACAAAAATTATAACTGAGAAGGTGATTACAGTGAAAGAGATCTGATCTAATCAACCCCCAGCTTGTCTTTAACCTCCAGTTTGCCTTTGGTCATTCCTGGGCTTGGACCAAGCTAACTTTGGAGAAAATTTAGCTTATAGTTTAAATAATAATAGCCCTTCCCCCAAACTAAACCATCTTTATAAAACTAATGAAAGGTCACCAGATTAGAAGAATGAGAGGAGGCTGACTTCTGCTAATATATAGGTTAGTTAAATGATTACCAGCCATTATTCTAAAGGTAACAAGATTTGCAACTTCCCCAATTTACTATTGCAGAAAGTAAGATGGGCCATTTGAGATGTCTTTTCAGGTTTTTGCATTTCTGGTGATCAGATGGCCCTACTTGGACCCTCATTCAGTCTTGTGGCCCCAGTCAGAAGCAAACTCAGTATATAAGTACCATTTTCCCCACACCATGATTGCATTCCTTACTAGTCAGCAGTACCCATTTCCCTAGCTTCTGCCCACCAAACTAGCCTTGAAAAACCCTGGCCTCCAAATTTTCAGAGAGATCAATTTCAGTAATAACTGTTTTCCACATCTCAATTAAACTCTCTCTTTATTGTGATGTCATGGTTTCAGTAAATTGGTTTTGTCTGTGCAATGGGCAGGAAGAACTCATCGTTGGTTATGGTACTTTTAAAAAATCAGTTAGGTCACAGGCTATAGCTGACTATCTACAGATGTGCTGGATTTCATCCTCAGATGTCTTTGAAGTTTTTCTGAATGTGACTGTCTCCAGACAGAATAGATGAGCTCTAATTCCAGCCACCCCAGTACTTACAATTCCATATCTATCTGGCTGTTTCACTCACTTTATAAACTGTTTTCTGAAGACATTTGAATTTGTGTGATTCTTGATCCATTCCAACCCTCTCATTTTTAAATTGAAGTAACCAATGCCTAGTGAGAACAAATGTATCTCAAGATTACCCAAATGGAAACAACATGAGAGGTAGAACACCAGTGATTTTCTGTGTACTTGGGTGTGAGTATAACAGGTCCACAATCCTTCTTCAACAATTCTTGAAATTAAATATTTTTTTTTGTTACACACTTATGATGGCAAGAGGAGGCAGCCAAATGCTGAGGCAGATAGGGGAGGATCCCTTGTGAAGCCCCACCTTCCAGTCAAAATAAAAAAACAGCCTGAAGACTGAAAGAATAGACTACTGGTCCCAGATGAAATCCACGACCCAGAGTGAGAACTTCTCTTTCTGTTTGCCTGCCCTTCTCCTATTCTGAGCCCATAAAAGCACTGGACTCAGCCATATTATGGGGACTTGCCCATCTTTGGGTAGGGGGACCAACCCTACATTCCTTCTCTCCTGAAAGCAGTTTTATCACTCAATAAAAACTGCTACGTTGCTCATTTTTTTTATTGTCATTGCATCCTATTCCTCTTGGGCATGGGACAAGAACTCAGGAACTGGTGTGCAGGCCAGACTTGGCCTGAGCAGGCTGAGTGGGCCAGGCACCTCCTGTGGCAGGTAGCATGCTCTGAGAAAGGCCTGAGGTCCCCAACAGACAGAGACTGAGAAAAATTCTGCATCATTTAGACACAAACCTGTCTTGAACAGATGTTGCCTGTTAGTGAAAATATTCATGTCTCACTGCAAAAATTTATATATAATAATGAATTTGGGGAGCAGTACGCTTAAATATAATATTGATGGTGTTACACTTTTCTAAAATCTTAAAGCAATGCACTTTTGAAGGAGATCTAACACCAAAGTTTAAAGTAGAAGGCTTGCACTAGACAAACAACACAGAAAATTCAAGGCCAAAAGAATTAGTTCAGTTTTCTTTTTTCCTCAAAACTGTAAGGATAGATTCAGTAACTAATATATATGATACATTCTACTAGGCCCCAGACTGGGTAAAGAACTCATTTGTAAATTATTTTTGTTGGCTTAAGAAGTTACTTCAGTTCATGATTTGAATACAGGAGTATAATGATTGACCAAACTTTTTACCTATAGTTATTTAAAATATAAAATTTTGAATTACTTTTTAATTACCATTAGATTTTTCTAAGAAAAATAAAAATTATAAAAATTTCTGAGTACAATATGATATTAGATGGCACACACAAGAGTGATTATTAGCTGTCAAAATCTCCCATAGACCTAAGATGATTTTCTGCAGCAGGTGCAAGTTACATAAAACATTACATTTATTTGTCACATAGTAGTTAAACTTCTATTGCTTCTGTGAAGTATATTCAAAAAAGGAAACAAGAAACAAATACAAATTTTAAGCTCTAGAGATGTGGATGGGAAGAGGGCTTTTGTTTATCTAGTGGCAAGTGGAACTTGGCCAGTTCCGGTTTGTGGAGAGAGTATTTTTCTGGAAGCTTGGAAAGGCAGATATGATGTGTCAGTAATTAATGGCCTCTGCAATTGGGGATAATAGATGCCTGAAATAGAGGAACTATGGTAGCAGGGAAAGAGATAGAATGGTGAATGGAAACATCTATTTCTCTCTTTTTCTTCATTACACAGAAGTAGTTCCTGAATTCATACAGCTCTTGAAACTTATAAAAGGACATCAGTAGAATAAGCATACATGTATTACTGATTTGGTTATTGATGGACCAAGAAGTGAGTTTAGAGATTCAATTCAAGGATGTGCAACTTTCATATGTGATTAAGAGTTTCAGAATCTTCTGACAGCTCCACAGAGAAAGAATCAGAAAAGAGGCTGGGCAGGGTGGCTCATGGCTGTAATCCTAGCACTTTGGGAGGCTGAAGTATGCAGATCACCTGAGATCAGAAGTTCAAGACCAGCCTAGCTAACCTCATGAAACCCCATCTCTACTACAAATACAAAAATTAGCTGGGCATGGTGGTGCATGCCTGTAGTCCCAGCTACTTGGGAGGCTGAGGCAGAAGAATCTCTTGAACCTGGGAGGCAGAGGTTACAGTGAGCTGAGACTGTGCTACCACACTCCAGCCTTGGTGACAAAGTGAGACTCCATCTCAAAAATAAAAATAAAAAAAATAAATAAGAATAAGAAAGAAGTCAAAGTCACTAATTCAATCATTCAACATGTGTGTATGTGCATGTAGCATGGGTTACCTGCTATGTGCCAGCTCATTATTAAGTCTCATTTTCACCCTATCCTAATTGGCTACAGTTTTCAATTTCAGACAAGAGACATGTGGAGTCAAGAGAGATTAAGGCAGCGAATATCAAGTTATTAATCTTTTTTATAGTAATTAATATGTATGAAATATGCATTTCCCAGAACCCAGAAGCAGAGCTTTATATGCCATTTGTGAGAAATATTTTAAAATTAAAAACTCAATAGAGCTGTTACCCTTAGTATAAAAACTTTAATCAGATTGACTATTGAGATTCTTTTGAAGAGACAATGAGTTTTCCTTAAATAAGCAAACGAGCATAATTTTCCTTTCTAACTACTTTCTCAAGAAGTAGAACTTTAATGCATTTGTAAAAGCCTTTAGAGTTATGCTTTAGAAGTTAAGGAAAAAAAGAAGAAAACACGATGCCATTAGGATGCTGATTATTTTATTAGTAGTACTATAAATTCTGCCCTCCTGAGGGGAATTAAAATAGTCATTCCAGATTGTTGTTTTAGGAAATCATATGTTCCCTATGGAGACATGGAAAGATGTTAAACCCCATGACAGTCCTCTGGAATTAAAATAAATACACAAATATTTTTTCCTAGTGGCATATTGCTTTTAATATGTTATGGCATTTGGAGTGAAGTAGCAGAAGTATCTTTCTTTCCTACCTTGCTTTTTGCTATTATTGTTTCTAGATAGTAATGAGTCTTCTTAAATGAATCAAAGAAGTAAAATAGAAATAATCATTCACAAAAGTAACACTGTGTAAATCTAACGCATATCTTTTTTTTTTTTTTTAGATGGAGTTTTGCCCTTGTTACCCAGGCTGGAGTGCAATAGCGTGCTCTCAGCTCACCACAACCTCTGCCTCCTGGGATCAGGCAATTCTCCTGCCTCAGCCTCTCGAGTAGCTGGGATTACAGGCACGTGCCACCATGCCCAGCTAATTTTTTGTATTTTTAGTAGAGACGGGGTTTCACCATGTTGACCAGGATGGTCTCGATCTCTTGACCTCATGATCCACCCGCCTCGGCCTCCCAAAGTGCAGGGATTACAGGTGTGAGCCACCATGCCCGGCTGCATATCTTTTTAAAAGGAATTTAACATGGACTCTTAAAAATTCCCTAGAGATTAGTAGTAAGAACTGTGCCTTTTTCCCTTTCTAGCTGTCAGAAAGAGCAAAAGGTGAGGGCAGTCTTATTTCAGTTTATGTTGTTATGTCCTCTGCAGGTTAATGGTAGTCATTTGCCATTACAAAGACCACTGATATTTTCTACTCTAATAATTATAAAAGTTGAGCCTGGCTAGAATTAATATAATTTCATTGAGAGAAGCTTATATCAAATTATTGACATAAATAGCAGATAAATTTTCCAAAGTTTCTAGTTAGAAGCATTAGGATGAGAAAGGACTTGGCCAGGTGTTGTGGCTCATGCCTGTAATCCCAGCACTTTGGGAGGCTGAGGTGAGGGACCACTTGAGGCCAGGAGTTCAAAATCAGCCCAGCCAACATGGTGAAACCCCATCTCTACTAAAAATGTAAAAATTACTCAGGCATGATGGTGTGTGTCTGTAGTCCCAGCAACTCAATGGGCGGAGGCATGATAATTGCTTGAACTTGGGAGGCAGAGGTTGTAGTGAGCCAAGATTGCACCACTGCATTCAAGCCTGGGCAACAGGACAACTCCCTGTCAAATAAGAAAAAAAAAAAAAAAAAAAAGGACTCTGTCATTTTATCCATGTAGAATTTCCATCTACTGTGTTTCTATCAGATAGTGGTGCAGATTCAATCAATTTATTCAATATATAAGTGCACACTTTTTTGGGAGCCTGGGAACAGTGTTGAGTGCTAGAAAGTTCCTCCTTCTATTGAACTGAAATGTCATTTTTAATAACATGTTTCATTTCTGGTTTTGGAAGAAAGCAGAACAAGTCACACTCTTCTGAAAATACTTGAAAATGGCAATCATAAAACCCTCAGTTCTTTTCCTCTTTAGGCTAAACTGCCTTGTTTACATTTTCCTTATAGCATTCAGGTCTCAGAGCCTCCCGCCTTCCTTGGTTGTACTTCTGGATGTACATTAATTAGTGTGTCAGGGCATCATCTAAATCATTTAGTGTTTCTCCTAAGCTGAAAATAATTTCTGGCATATGATCTTCTTGCATGTACACATCTATGTGTGCAAAATATTTTTGTGCGTCTTTAAATTCCTTACAAAACAAAGTTGAATATGACTAAATAGACACATAGTGTTGTGTTTTGAATGTATTTTCATTCAAAACCTCATGTCCTCATGTTGAAATCTTATTGCCATTGTTAGAGTATTAAGAGGTGGAACTTCAGAGAAGTAATTAGGACATGAGGGCTCCACTCTCATGGGTGGGATTAATTACATTATAAAGAGGGAAGTTTGGCCCCATTTTGCCCCTTTGTCTATCTGCCTTCTGCCATGTGATGATGCAGCAAGAAACCTCTAACCAGATGCTGATGTCTTGATTCTGGACTTCCCAGTCCCCAGAACTTTGAGAAAATAATTTTCAGTTCTTTATAAATTACCCAGTCTCAGGTTTTCTCAGGTCAGCACAACATGGACCAAGACATATAGGCACACAGATAGGCAAATATAACACACATTTTATTAGCATGATAGAGTCTTTGGAAAAGCATTTGAGTCCCCAAAAGGATAAAAGCTTACATATAATTCTAATATGTTGCAACATATCCTGAGGAATAAATAGAAGTGTACTGCATTGGATCAGAGTTTAGAAAGTAAAAACATGTATTTCCTTAATTTGTAAATATTTTACATAGCTCCAAAATACAATATTACTATACGAAATAAATTTTTAGACTATATCAAGAGCTCTACACTAATAATTAACAATAAGTTCATCTGTTTAAATACCTTACCTTTTATAATAAATTATTTCTATAATTACTCTTTATTAAAATTATTAATCACAGGTAATAAGAATAAATGTAGAAAAAATTGGCCATTCCCCTTTTATTATGCTGTCCCTGCTGTGTGTCAACCATATACCCAGTTGTTGGCATTAATTGATATAGAACAGTAGGTCTCGGTTCAAACAGTCTCAGTAATTACCTTCAATACAAATATTTTCTAACACCTTCTCTATCTTAAAATGAGAATTGCCTACTTACTTATTCAGAAAAAAATTAATATAATGCTTGAACTGTAATGCAAAGAATAAAATGACGTGAGTTTTAATACTATAATATAGCATTTGATATGTAAATGCTCAGTCTCAACTAACCTAGAAATATACTCAAGTAACTAAATTGTTATACTTTTTTACATGAACAAATTCAAATTTAAGAGAAGTTATAAGAAGAGAAACCATTCCATACAAACTTGAAACTTAAAGCAAAACTACTGTTAGGATAAGTGATAATGGATGAGCATCAATTTTAATTATACGTAACTTTCTGTATAAATGTCTATGAGGATATTAGAATGTTTTACAGAACTCTCAAAAATTCTTCTTTATGAAGGAATATCTTGTGAATGACTTTTTGCATCTCTTAGGCCCCCCTTACCATGCTTACTAATGCCTTAATTCTATGAAATCATTAAAACAGTTCTTTTTAAATAAAATTTCTTCAAATTTCTAAAGGGGTTATTCTGCTTTTGCTGAGATTCACTGATCTAAGCTAGTCAAGGTTCATTTCATCCCCTTATAAAGGAGAATTGAGTGAAGCATCCCAGTCTAAATCCATGAGTATATGAATTCTCATACCACAAGGATGGTGGTGCTGAGTTAGAGCCATCTTCAGAATTTTGTTAGCCTACTCTCTCTTCTTCTGATTGGCCAATATATGTAGCCTGGAATGGATGCAGCCAGTTTGCTACCATTGATTAAGGCATTCCAAATTTGAAGCACATTCACATGATAGCAGATTGAAAAATATTACCAAAAAAAAAGCTTTAAATTGAAATATGCCTGATCTACCCTACCTTTAATAATTTTGATTCATGATAAAAAATTCTCTTTCATTTTAATTTGTTTGAGTTTGGTTTTCAGTCATTTTCAGTAATCCTCACTGATATTGAAAATATTATTTTACAAGCCCAAATCACGGCTATTAACTATATTCAGATCACATTAATGATTTCTTGGTAAACTTCCACCATCATAATTGTCTACATCATCATCTTATTTTTGTCAACTCCTTAATATCTAAAGAACAATCCATTCTTCTTTTCAGTTATTTTTACCATATTAATTTAATGTGTCTTTTCCCATTTTATACAAAATTAAAGTTGTTTTTAAAGTTTAGTGCTAATTCTTTATTAACAAATGCTGTCACCCTGGTAGTAATAGCATATTATAGCTTCATAGTGCTTTATAGGGTATGGATCACTTGCATATGCAGTATCTCATTTAATCTGCAGAATTTCTATGTGGTATCATCTCATTATTAATAATTAGAATCAGGGTTATAAAAGTTAATTTTCTGGATCGATGTCACACTGCTGGATAAGAAGCAATTCTCCTGATTCTGAGTTCTGTAATCTTTCCACAGTCACTCCACTGAGGCTGCTGTTCCTATAGCTTTTTCCCCATAATATCTTCCCTAAAGGTTAATAAAACCTGCCTGATACTTCATGCCACTGTTTTCCAGAGATCTTTTGAGTGAGCTGACTGGCTTTAACAACATTTCTATCCCCATTGTCTTTACTAACCATCTATATTGTATATCATGCTACTTTTGCCTTTCATCCGAGGGAAAGAGCTTACACAGAAGATATGCAGTAAGATATATGGTAAAGCAAGACACCTAGTGAGCTATTCCTTATTGAACAACTCTTCCTTATAATTGTAATTTCTTCATTAATAATATAATTTTAGCACTTCATATTCTACTTCTTTTTTCAACACACAAAATACCTCCTAACAGTAAGAAGTAGATGATATGGATATTTAATGTTTGGCAAAGGAAGAAATAAGCAATGAACAAAAAGGCAAATCTATTCCCTTGATTTACTTTTTAAGCTGCACATTAAAAAGTTTGAACTACATGATTTTGTAGCAATGTCATAGGTCTCTGGGGAAGACCAATGGCTATGATAAAGTATTATGTTTCTGAAGTTTGGAACTATATTTAGTCCAACAAATAATACAACTCAAAAAAGTGAAAATAAAGACATCTAACATCTCTTCTTTTTTTTTTTTTTTTTTGCCTTGAGACAGTCTCACTCTGTCACCCAGGCTGGAGTGCAGTGGTGAAATCTCAGCTTACTGCAACTTTCCCCTCCAGGGTTCCAGTGATTCTTTTGCCTCAGCCTCCTGAGGAGCTGGGATTACAGGGGCCTGCCACCCGGCTAATTTGTATGTTTACTAGAGACGGGGTTTCTCCATGTTGCCCAGACTGATCTCATGTTGCCCAGTCCTGACCTCAGGTGATCCACCCACCTCAACCTCCAAAAGTGCTGAGATTGTACATGTGAGTCACCGCACCCAGCCTCAAAATATTCTTAATTAAAAGTAAGACATTTTAAATAAGATATTCTTAATTAAAATAATTCTTTTAAATATCAACTTTTTATGGAAAAATATATGTAGCCATTAAGTGATTCAAGTTTAAAATTTTAAGATGTTATTTGTTTACAGAAATTAGAGGGCCCCTTTAAGCATGCATACTGGGCTTTCCAAATAGAATGATGTTAGTATTCAGAATATCTTATCACAGAATATCAAAGGGCATTTAAAAACTCAAGATGAGTTCATTTGATATGAAACTAATATTCAATGAATAAGTTCAATTAAAATGTAACACCACTAAATATAAAAGGCTGTGATATTAAACAGACACAATCCAAGAGTAAATCAATAAAATAAGATAACGTTGTAGTTGGTCAAACATGACTCAAAATCTTCTCAGAAGCTACAAAATACTTTGCCCAAATTATCTATGATTACAACATTGTTATTCTAAGATCGTAAATTAACAGTGTCAAAACCTATGTAAATGAAATTGGGTTTTGATTTCAAATGAGAATAGCAGCTTTAGATACCAAATACATTTGGTATCTTCAGTCAATGTTTTTGGTAGCTTTGTAAAAATAAAAAGAGATTGACATTATCCTCAAGATAATTGCTTCAACTGTTAATATCAATCTAATTAAAAGTAAACAAGATCGAAGTAAGGCAATCAAAAGATACTGAATGACTGGGGTGCTGACACGAAGAAGAATAGCAAAGAGCCATCAGTACAAATCACCGCATAGTGTAATAGTTTGATTAGTTAAAATATGCAAATTGTAGAGAAGCCACAGCAAGCAATGAATAATAGAAACAACTTGAGTAGCTGGATCAAGAAAATATGAATGATCCCTGCTGAGTGTATGCCCAAGTACCTTTGGAAGCAGCTTGCCACCTTAGAATATGGAATTTACAGTCATTAGTTATTAATATTGACATTTCCACCTACTACCTGTGTGACCTTGGAAAAATTATCTTACTTCCATAAGGCACATTTTTATCAATTTTATACTGGACATACCAGCTGTTCATGGGGTGACTCAGATGAGATCACATATGTCAAAACAGTGTGTAATCTGTAAAGTGACACTCAAATGATGCTTTATTATTATTTCTTTTCAAGTGTTCTACATGATTCTAACCAGGGGAAGTACAGGGTTGGAATCCCATCAACCAGCATTGCTATCCCTACTCAGTTATTTAGCCACTATGCAGAATGTATGTCGTAACTGCATGGCTTTCTTAGACACAGAGGAACTGTAAAAACTATAAATTACTCTTTTATAATTTGATCATGACTGGACTTCTTCGTTGCTGTAATAGAAAAATCAGGTAGTCATTTCTTCTACAATGCATAGACATAATCTCTAGGTCAGTTAGTTTAGTGCATATACTAATAATTATTGTGCCTTGTACATGAGGCTAATATAGAAAGGAAGGAATTAATTGTTTTTTTGAATGTTTCTTTTTTTTATGCCTCATAATTAATACCTAAGGTTTAAGTTTAATGTGTGAAGATTCCAAGAGTAAATAAGCCGTTGACAGGCTTAAAAACATAATTTAAAAACCTTTTTTTCCTAACGCATAAATTGTGAAATGACTATATAAAACCCAATGTTTTCCTAATTCTACCATCAGGTATACTTAATATTTGTCATTTTTTCTTTACAAATAATAATACTTTACTTATTCTTATGGTAAATTTCTAGTTTATTATGTAGAAGTACTTTCTCTGATATTCTAGCATATATAATTTTTTCATTAAGTGACTCTTTGTACTATTTTAAGAATTGCAATAGCAGTCCCTTCATGCAAATTACTGTCGAGAATTATCCCACATAATATGTTTCTATATTGAATTCAACTAAAGAAAATGTTGTCAATTTAATTACTAGAAATAAACAACGAGGTCCCACCAATAAAATGATCTAAGAGATTAAATTCGGAGAAGAATAGGTAGCATAAAAATTAATACCTATTTATATTAATTAACTACAGGATTGTCTAAAAGTAATTATTTAGAGATCATCAAATAGATAAAAGAAAGCTGCAATTTAAAAACCAAATGGTATGTTTACTATTTGAATAAAAAATATTTCTCAAAAATAAAATTTATCTTTATTTCCCGTAACTCTCTAGGTCAAATTATTTTCAATCAAGCAATACTTACGAACGCTTATATGTGGCAATAAATTAGAAATTTTAAAGACACACTTCTGCCTTCATATAAATAATACTCTAGCTGGAGAAACATGACATAGATGGATAATATCTTAAAAGTTAAATACATTCATAATAATGTAGTATCTTTGCACGGTGCTTAATAATTCTCAAAACTCTCTGTGAATACAATCATTTTATTCGACCCTTGCAAGCAGCAATTATTACTTAGATAAATGTTCAATACCAGTAAGGATATGCTATGATTCAGAAGATCATCTCTTGCCCAATGAGTGATATTGGCAAATGGTGCTTTAAGCCAAAGGAAGGTATTAAAATGATACTGTCTATCACAGAAATGGAGAAGCAACCTGTGCTAACTGGTTTTAGGGAAGATGAATTCATGTTTAGATATAAGGAGATGGAGTTGACAATAGAACATACAGTGGAAAACATGTAGCACGTAACAATATGCATTCATTTACAATAATATGGATGAACCTGAAGAACGTATATGTGAAATAAACCAGGGACAGAAAGAAAAATACCTCATGATCTCACTCATATGTGAAATCTAAAAAAGTTAAATTAACAGAAGCGGAAAGTAGAATAGTGGTTAACAGGAGTTGAGGCTACAGGATTGGCGGGGAGGTTGGGAAGATATTGAACAAAGGATACAAAATTTCACATAGGAGGAATATCTGAATAAGTTCAAGAGATCTATAGTACAACATGGCGACTATAGGTAATCACAATATGCTGTATTCTTGAGAAATGCCACAAAAAAAAAAAAAAAGAAAAAGAAAAAGAAAGAAAGAAAACCACGAGCAAAAAGCAAAGTATATAAGTACATGAGGGCAACTCACAAAGAAGAAAACTGGTCAGGAACACCCTTTTTTTCCCCAAAATTAAATAAAATTAAAATATCTAGGAGACTGATATAGACATAGACATTGAAAACAAGTTAGGCCAACTATATAGATTTATTTAAGCCATCAATATAGAAAGGGGGCTTATCTTAATCAGCAAAAACAAGTCTTCAATGGTGACAATGGAAATGATAAGTTACAAAAGAAATTGTAGCAGTGACTATTACATTGGTAAGTTATACTGGCAACTGAAAAAGTTCAATACTTGATTAATGGATCAACAAATTAAAAAACTGGGTAAAAGCTGGGAGAAAGGGTACAATGCCACTGGACGAGAGTAGAAATAGCAGCTAAAGAAGAATTCAGAAAATAAAAGGCAATACCATTATGCCTGAAGCATTGAAAAGCTAAAACAACGTCCAAGTTGAATGAGAGCATATCCTCTTGAGGCTGTTATGCTCTGGGAAGACCTGAAGACCACATTAACCAAAATAATTAGAAAAATGGAATTTGGAGGACAATCCACATTAAAGATCATCAAAGCTGCTTCCCGTATTTCTGTGGACAGAGGTGGCTGTTATGAATAAAAAAAATTCTTTTTTAAAAGTATTTTTTAATTTTTATTTTTATTTAAGATAGGGTTTCACTATGTTGGCCAGGCTGGTCTTAAACTCCAGACCTCACGATCTGTCCATCTCAGCCTCCCAAAGTGCTGGGATTACAGGTGTGATCCACAGTGCCCTGCGAATGAAAAATATTCTTAAGCCCTACCTTAGCAGGAAGATGTGTGAACTGTTGAAAAAATATAGGAAAATTTTGTTGACTGATGTATCCATGTAACATCTGCACCCCATTATGGGACATGCACATTTGCATAATTTGCATATCAATTGTGCAATAAGTCCTTATTCTAAGTCTTAAATTTGCCTTTATTTTGTTAAGTTGGAAGTATGAAATTTCATGAATTTTTCAAAAAAGAATGGGCAGATAAAGGAGAGTCAAAAATTTAACTTTGTAGAAAAATAAGAGAAAGAAACGGCAGTGGAAGAAATAGGAAAGGAAAAAAGAGAAACCAGGTAGTAAACAACCAAAAAAAAGAATTTCAAATGTGTTTGCAAGAAACACTTAAAGGGAGCACAATGAAAGCGAAAGAGAAATGTGGCTGTAAGCACACCTGGAGGTAAAAGATAGAATTGACTGACTGACCTGATTCTTACTTTTTCTACTTTACTACCTTTACATTTCTGAAAGTGTTGGGATGAAGGAAATATATTTAAAATGCTTAAACTGTTGTTATGATATTATGTTGTTTTGATTTTTAGAATTAATTCTGTCTCACAAAATTAGTTGAGACAAATTGTAAGTTATTTATAAAAATTAGCAATGAGGAAGGGCTCATTTTCGATGGCAGAGTACTATTGCTAGATGAACCAATTGATGGAGCTCAATTCCAGTTAGGAGTTTTTATGTGGACTTTCTTTACACGATTTCTTCCCTCCAAAATAACCACTGCAAAAAAACAAGTATATTGGCATAATCGTTTGATCTGATTATCAGTCTGAAAGCTGAATTTAGAATACTTGAGGAGTCTTCTGTCAAAACCCCTAATTACCTCAAGCAACTATATTGACAAAAGACAATCATCTATTATATCATTTAGAATTCACAGAGTGCTCAAGTACTTTCTAAAATATTTTATTCACTCCAGTGTTAGTGTTGTAGAAATTTTAGCATTTCCTCAAACATTGCTATATTTGTCTTTTAACTTTTCAAAGACGTTAATTGAATAATACATATAATTTTTATAAAACCTGCACATAAACTTCATAAAATAGTCATATAAGTTTTACTAATAAATCTAGTTTACACTAATACCTTCTGCCATTGCTATTTTTTTTTTAATTAACCAGCATTGAGGGTCACACTGGGCCTGAAGAGTATGATGGCTAGTCAGTACATCTATGCTTTTCTTTAGAAAACTGAAAGAAGGGAGAAAGAACTTGCATTTCTTTTGCTGTTTTTAGAACTCTAGAGAACTATTCACAATCTTAGTTATACTTTCATTTTCAATTCTGCTCATGCTTTTAAGTAAGAAAATAATATATCTATATGGCTTGAGAATGATCAATAAACATCTTTTGGTATTTGGAGAAAAGGCACAGAATGCCCTAGACAACCTCTTTATTTCTAGGTAGAGGATAGCTCATTACAATGAAACAATAAGAAATTTCTTCTACCTCCCCCCTCCTAGGTTCTTTGAAATGTTTCATATGTCAGCTAATGTGATGAACAAAATGTACTTTTGACAAATGAGTAAATTTTTTCTATTAACAGCATCACAAACTTTAAAACTAGTGGTGATTTGTTGGAAAAGGGTTATATTTATAAAAGCTGAGTATTGTTGGAGAAAGAATGGCAGAGTCAAAATCTCTAGGACTCCCACCAACTCTGTAGCATTGGGTTTTTAAAAAGTCACAAGACTTTTTAAATCTCTAAGATTCTTTGAATATGTAACCATTGAGTATTATTCTCTTGAGGGAACTCGTTGAACTTTTTATTGTAGAATTACTCTGGTCTTGCTTAAATCAGTTTCAGTTATCTTCAGTCAAGCACAATCTAAAAGTCTTAAATGAAAAATTCCATAAATAAACAATTTATAAATTTTAAATTGCTTGTCATTCCGAGTAGTGATGAAATCTCACACCATCCTGCTCCATCCAACCCAGGCCATGAATCACACCTGTGTCCGGCATATCCATGTTATAGATGCTGCTAGCCTATTAGTCACTTAGTAGCCCTCTTTGTTATCAAATTAAAAAAAAAACACAGTGTATGTGTAGTTCGGTACTATCCACAATTCCAGGCATCCACTGGGAGCCTTGAAAGATAATCCCTATGGAAAAGGGGTGACTATTGTACTTTTCCCCTTTCTTTTATTCGATTTCCTTTAAACTGAAAAAGTTTATGTTATAGCTGTTTTTGTGGTTAGAATTAAGTGAATTACAATACATAAATCATCTAAAATAGTGCCTGGCACATAAACTGTATGAGAGGAGGGACTTTATTTTATATATCACTATGTTCCAAATCTAGAGCAGTACTTCTAGAAATACATGAATTGGGTCCAGAGAGGCTCATACTGTCCTATATTGGTTAATTCACAGGTGGCATCCTGTTGCAGTGTAAAAAAAAAAACAAAAACAAAATGGTCATTGTTCAATTGAGTATTAAAGACTTTTTCACTTTATGAATTGCCCATGAAATTATTTAAGTCACTTAACAGGCCCAGGGCTCAATTTACTTCTGTGTAAAATTAGTTGACTAGGTTAGATAATCTCTAATGTCTCTCACAGCTCTATATTTGTTTTGAGATATAAATTGTATTTTCAGAGAAAATTTTTAGTGAGGATGGAAGACATACTAGAAATTCTTCTTATAAATAAAGCAGCAGACTTAAAGTATTTGTATCATGTCTGCCATCAGTTTTCCTGTGAGCTTAATATCCTCTGTAGGGTATTAGTTCTTCTTTAGGCCCTGAATTACAGAGACTTCATTCTTTGATGTTGGAAAATCCAGGCAATTTCCACAAAAGAGTGACTAACTTTGCGTGGGAGGAACTAACGATTATCTTTGTGTTTCTAGGTCTCTGTGGCCTTTTGATTCATCTTTAGTGACTGAATTTCCTGTGAGTGTTAATGGGCTATAGAAAGATATCGGTGTCGTATCCAAGGAGGCCTTAAGAATAACAAGCTGATGGGTTCTCAGAAGTGCAGTCACTCCTTAAATTCTTGGCACACTTGTGATTTCTGTTAAAGAAGATTCTATTTTTCATTAAGATCCATTTTAATGTGTCTATCTAAGAGCTTCAGTGAGGCAGTAAAAATACAACTGAGAATCATGAGGAGATAAAAAAGAAAATAAAGGTGTCCAAATTTTTTCTTTTAGCAATCTATTTCAAAGACCTTAAGCTAAATATCTCTGTTTAATTTAAACCCTGTACATCTATATGCTCTTACATAATTTTTTTTTCATTCCAAAGTCGTGTCTAGCAATTAATTAAACAGAGAAAGGTAACTTGTTAGCTCAGAGAAAGTGTCAGCAAACTATTTCCTGTGGGTCACATATAGCCCACCACTTGTTTTTATAAATAAAGTTCTATTGAAATACAGCCATGTATTGTCTGCAGCTGCTTTTGCTCACAAAAGCAATGTTGAATAATTGTGACAGATTGTACAGTCCACAAAACCTGAGATGTTCATTATCTGACCCTTTACAGAAAGAGTTTGTTACCCACTGGCTCAGAACACTGCTTTTGTTTTATGGCATGAGCTTGGAGGGCTTAGTGCTACATCCAGATAGATGCAAAATTCCAAGGAATCTTATCTTTTCCAAGGCTGCTACAATTATTAATAAAATCATTGTTAATTATTAGTAAAGAAAGCTCTGACTTTTTCTATTTTTAATTGTAATCTAAAAATAAAATATAGAATCTTTTCTATCAAATAGCACATTAAGATATTAATGAGCTTTTCGAAATCCCTAAAAAAGTATAAGATGGTATTTTAAAATATTAATGAATTGCTTTTCTCTAAGATTTCTTTTTCCACCATGATGTTTCCTTGTACTCAACCTACCAAGGCATTCCATAAGATAATTCTGCACATTTGCTTTATTCTTTGACCTTCCAAACAAGTTTCAATCCTCCTATATTTTCTATCATAAAGGTATCACTTTTTCCCACTCAAGAAACAAAGCTTAGCTGTAGTCTTGTTCACTCTTCATGAACTCTTTCTCATTTTTCCTGTCGGTTTCCCTCAAATTTATTTCTCCGCCCCTTTACTCTCTCTGCTTTGTTCAGGTCTCCAGGCTAGTCTCAGGATAAAACTCCTCCAAAGTTGCCAAAACTTTCTTCCTAAAGCTTAGATCTAACTATTCAATAGTCTATTTAGAAATCTCAGTGGTTTCTTGATGGTTATAAAATAAAATCTATGTTTTTGTTTTGTTTTGTTTTGTTTTTGAGAAGGTGTCTCTCTCTGTCACCCAGGCTGGAGTGCAGTGGTACGATCTCGACTCAGTGCAACCTCCGCCTCCCAGGTTCAGGCGATTCTCCTGCCTCAGCCTCCCAAGTAGCTGGGACTACAGGTACCCACCACCACTCCTGGCTAATTTTTGTATTTTTAGTAGAGGTGGGGTTCCACTATGTTGGCCAGTCTGGTCTCGAACTCCTGATCTTGTGATCTGTCCACCTTGGCTTCCCAAAGTGCTGGGGTTACAGGCATGAGCCACTGTGCCTGGCCAAATCTATGCTTTTTACTGTGATTTATTTTTGAGACTGCAGTAACTGGATCTCTGTCTGAATTGTTCTTTTTGTCTTAGCACTATTAATTTCTTCTTATTCTTATAACACGTGTGAGGCATCAGTTTTCCTAGGGAATTTTTTTCGACTTGTCCTCCTCTAAACCTGCATTAGGTATCCTTATTTTCTGTTCTCCTATAGCACTTCACATCCCCCTGCTTCACCACCCAAGTTTCAGTGGAGAAACAGCAGGAAGCAAAGCACTCTTGTGGGTAGTCTCATGTGACAGTCAACAGACACAGTTTGAGAGGAGTGTAAGAAATGTCCTTGACTCCACAGTGTTCTGAGGAGAAGGTGAGGAACAATTATCTGAAAGTTACTCAGAGATGAGATGCCAAAGATCTAAATCTGTTTTGATGCTAAGAGGGTCTCCTTTATACCTGCAAGTCAGTGGGCCCTAAGAACATTCAGGTTATATTTATATCCCACACTCATACCTCATCTAAAAACTGCTACATTTGAATTAGCGATCTAGCTTCAAACTACCTTTCATCCTCACCTCCTATTCACCCCTCCTTTTTTTTCTCCCCATGAAAAACCACATTGAATGACTTCCCTAATGCATACTTTCGTGACTGTGCTTTTGGTTCAATTTAACCTCTCCTGCAATTGACTTGCATTTTTTGTTACCTCTCCAAACCTTAGTTGCTTCATAAAGCTTAAACAGTTCAAATAACATTTATTCTTTTACTCTTGAAGAAAATGGCCTACTCCTCTGCATTTATTGGCCACTTAATCCTTTCCTTGACAAATCAACTAGCAGATAGTATTTAAAATTATTATAGTCTCCTGCTGTATGATGATGTGTTACTTAACATTACCCCAGTGCCTGCGTTCAAGATTGAAAGATGCTTGACATATGATACAAGCGATACAAGCTCGATAAGTAATGTATTATGTTATGTTACTGAACTGAACTGAACTCTACGAAGTGTAACTTAGTACTCACACAGTATTTATAGGTAATGTCATTTTTCCCAACTACTTCAAGTCATTTGTGTTGCTTTGTTTT
Organism: Saguinus oedipus; assembly: GCA_031835075.1. Lineage (NCBI taxonomy): Eukaryota > Metazoa > Chordata > Mammalia > Primates > Cebidae > Saguinus > Saguinus oedipus. The sequence continues at coordinate 65,099,922 of CM063172.1, forward strand.
GCTATTTTTTAACTTGGAAAGAGATTGTGAATTCACTCTAGTTTTCCAATATGTACTCTTCAATTTCCTATCACAGTTTTTCTGTGCATTATCATTCAAATGAATCACAATACAGCAGCTCTGACAATATAGCAGTGCCCTGAGTGGCTGAGACTAAATGGGTGTTTTCATGTGCTCGTAGAGAAGCGCTTCGCCTTGGCTTATTACTGACACTAAACTGATTCAAGCCTTTTGCAAAATGTTCTCAAGTTTTATATCTCAGTAAGTTATTTTCCTTTCAGAAATATTTATTAGAAATGCCCAAAATATTAGTGGAGATTTATATGGCTTATTTAATATCATTTTATAAGCTGCTTACTTATACTAGGAAATAATGTCGGTGACTTTTAACTGATTTTAAGTTCCTAATACAAAGAATATTCTCACAAGTCTAGTGAGAAAAAAATTGGACGTTATCTTACCAAGCATCCTTCTTTCTGAATAGTTGTGGCATAGAAGTTGTTCCTGCTCTCTAAATTCACCTTGTTCTAGTGATTTATTGCTTGTGTGGTATGTCTGCAATCAAAGCTTGAGATGACTTTCTCTATAAAGCAACTCTGTGATTACCAAATGAAATGCAATACAGATTGAGAAGATTAGTTCTGAAATCTTTAGCTAATTTAGATTGGATGTTTGTCCCTCCAAATTTCATGTTGAAATCTGATCTTCAGTGTTGGAAGGAGGCCTAGTGGGAGGTATTTGGATCATGAGAGTGAATCCTTTATGAATAGCTTAGTGCCATCCTTGCAGCAAGGAGTGAGTTCTCACTCTAGTAGTTTCTCAAGAGCTGGTTGTTAGAAAAAGAGCCTGGCTTCTTCCTTCTTTCTTGCTTCCTTCTCTCTCACCATGTTACGCCTGCTCCCCTTCACCTTCCACCATGAGTGGAAGCTCCTTGAAGCCCTCATCAGAAGCAGACACTGGCACGATGCTTCTTGTGTGGCCTGCAGAACTGTGAGCCAAATAAACTTCTTTATCAATTATCCAGCCTCCAACATTGCTTTATGGCAACACAAAATGGACTAAAATACTAGCTTTCTTGAATCCCCAAGACTGACATTTGACACTTATTCATTTTGCCTTTTAAAATCTGGGTCTTCCTTTGTACATTTCCAATTTTCAAAAAATAAATTCACACAAATCTGTTAGAAATGAGCCTTTTTGAAGTTTCTCTTAACAGCTGCTAGAAGCTGCTGTGCCCACTGGCAAGTTAGAATATGTAAGTCATCTTGTTTCTTCTGGCATTGAAAGCTGACCTGGCTTTATAACTTTCAACTGTCATGATCAGAGTTAAAACAGAATGGATTTGATTCAGTTTTTAAATGTGAAATTTCTCCATATATTTTATCATTCACTCATTTCTTCATTCACTTAGTATGTCTATAAGATAGAATGATAACAAATGCCAACTATAAATATGGCATTAAGATAAAAAAGAAAATAGTACCAATTTGGGTGGTTGAAAAAGGGCAGGTTTCACTGAGGAGCTGAATCTTGAAACCTGGCCAATTTTTGCTCTTTTAAAAAAGGCAAGCTGGGCATGATCAGGTATGTCTATAGTCCCAGCTACTCAGGAGGCTGAGGCAGGAGGACAACTTGAGCCTAAAAGGTAGAGTCCAGCCTGTTGACACAGTAAGGTCCTATCTCTAAAAGAAAAAAAGGAAATAATTGAACACTTATTTCAAGAAATAGTTATACATGAGTAACAGGATGCCTCTTGTTGTATATATATGCCACTTTATTTTAAGCCACGATATTCGTTTTACTTACTATATTTTTAAGCTATATGAGTATTCAAGACATCATTTTTCTTCTATAGAAACTGAAGCATCCTTTACATTGTTAATACATATGATAAGAAGAAATGCTTTCTTTATATGGGCTTATAGAGTGTTTATGGAGTTCAATATTTTATATTAAATTGCACGTGTCCAGGAAGGGAATTTGACTTTACTATTGACAAAGGCTAAGTAACCATTTATAGACTTAATGAAGGGTGTTTTTGCTTGATGTGAATACTAAGATTGAGAATATTAAGTTTAATAAGCATACAAAATTATAAATGATTTATTGGGAAATTAATGGAGATAATTCCATAAAAACGACCATTTAATCTTGTGAACTTTAGCCATTCATGAAGTGAATTATTTCTGAGTATACAACTTGAAAGAAGATACATTAGTTTGACATGGAAACAAAACACACTAAAACGCAGAATACTTATTTTTCTAAAGACTAAAAATGAGTGAAGATAGGGGAAAACATTTCTTCTTCTGGGCTTTGTAGAATCCAGAGGGATCAGAGACAATGAATAATGATGTTTAAGGCATCACATTGTATGCACCATGATTAGAAAGATTAAAGTATATACATTAATTAGAATAACATAGAATCAATGCTATAATGGCAGTGCTAAATAGACAGAGTGAGTATTTAGACAAATAAGGGGGAAAAAATTAGGACATACAAGGTGTATGAATAAAAACCTGGAGTTCAAGCGTAAACATGATGTGTTTGAAAATCTGTAAAGAGTTGAGTTGGAGCTGAACAATTACGCTGGTGTGAACTATAAGGAAAGACCAAGTTACCTTAGGATGGTGTCAAAATGTAGAGAAAGTGTTTCTTAAGAATTCTTAAAAACCAATGATTGATTTTGAAAAAAGATAGTTATACATGAAGATCAGTTAGGGGAGTAGAAGCATAGAGGTTAAAATAAAATGGGAATTGTGAAAATAAGTAAAATGTAAAAGCTATTAGAACCCCCCAAAACACTTAAGCCTGAGAGAAATGTGACTGTAATCTGAGTCCATAAGAATTCTACTTCTTAGATTATAGCTTAACTCCCTTATTTTTGTTCTATAAATGACTAGGGAAGATGGAGACCAGAACTCATTCATTTCAACCACTGATCTTTGTTATAGATTAACAGTCTCTTTTATTGTCCTGTAGCTAACAGAGCAGATGACACCTCAACAGGGACTCCATGAAAGATAAATCTTCAGTGTGGAATGCTAAATATACCTTTCCTGAAAGAAAAAGACCACCTTAACTAATCAAATCATTGTAAGTATGCATTAAGCCTTACATAGAAAGATGTTAAAATTCCATTAAACTTCCTCAACTTTGTCTGTATAAATGATCCTCAACTTCTATACTTTGGAACACTGACTTATGTTCTTTGGAATCCGTGCTTCTGCCGGGAAGGTTATCCTTAACCTTTGCGCTTGAGCACACTGTCTTTAAACTAGATCGTGACTTTTTTGATTATTTTAGATTGGCAGAAGGAAATGTAAATAAAATACCAAGTGAGTACACAGTTATGTGTTCTAGACAAGCAGAAAGGCTTCAGCTGTGGTAATAGGTTGAAAGAAAGAAGAAAAAGGGCAAGGAAACAATCAATTTAGTATAGATTGAACATGGCCAGTAAAAGAAGGCTATTTCAAAATTGACTGAAATTTCAAGATTGAATAATTGGAAATAAAGAAAAAATATGAATAGAAATAAAGAAATCAAAAGTGGGTAATCTGGATTGGAGATAAAATGGTAAACTTGATTTTTCAGGTATCTCATTTGATAAACTGAGGAAATACTCAAGGAGTGATACTATGGAAAAAGCATGTGTAAGAACAAATATAAACTAAAAATAAGAGGCTTAATTATTTCTGTTGAAATGCATAAGAGATTTTCCTCCTTTTTTTTTTTTTTTGGAGAATTTGTCTTAGAAAACTTAACATTGTAAGTACTGTCTTATCTCTTTGAAATGCACATAAGCCTTTCTAAAACTAAGTAGGCCTTTTGTCAGTTTTTGAACCCGAGATTGTCCTTCTCAAGTATTTGAGAACCATCTCTTTTAAATGCAAACACCAAGGAGATAACACTGCTATTCCCAGTTTCTATAGGAAGGTAGGAGACTAACTTGCAAAACTGCCTTCAGTCATAGAGTTGTGAAGAAAGTGAATTAGCTAATACAGAGGGATATCTCAATCACCAGGCAAATTTAGGATGATTTATGTGTGTCAAATGGTGCTGTCAATTCCTCTTATTTGAGGGCTACTGTTTATCTTGAAAACATGTATGTAATGAATTATATCTGGTTGCTTATATACAAAGGTTTTTTTTTTTTTTTGTCTTTGCAACTCCTTATCAGATTGCCTGTCATGCACATCATGTTCTGGTTTAATATTTACTCGTTAAGATTTTTTTTTCCTCTTCTACTCTTGCAGAAAGGTTTCTGGGTTGGGAGATTTTTGCTTTTAGTTATATTTTTCTAAGCAATGATACTATAGGCAAAAAGGCAGAGTTGAAGAAAAAAGTTATCTTCACAGAGACACTTAAAAATGATGAGTGTAAGAAGAGTTAACAAGAAAAGTTAGGTCTGGTGGCACATACCTGTAGTCCCAGCTACTTGGGAAGCTGAGGCAGGAGAATTGCTTGAACCCAGGAGGTAGAAGTTGCTGTGAGCTGAGATCGCACCACTACACTCCAGCCTGGGGGACAGAGTGAGACTCCTAAAACAAACAAACAAAAAGTTAAAATAAGAACATCTAGACCAGCAGGGCTACAAGGGTGAAAATTAAACGGAGTAGGAATGGAAACCTTCAGTGAGACAGTAGTAGAACTTTTCTGTACAACGCAGTTATGAAGAAGAGAAACATTTTATGGAATAAGTATTTAACTGTTCACTCTCCCAAGACATCAATGATAATCGCACATTACCATTGTCTGTTTGTTTTTATCTCAGTTTTATTCCCCTGCCTGGAATCTCCTTTCTCCCCTTATTTCACTATGATAAGCACTCCTCATTTCCAAAGGCTAAGTGCAGACATCTTATCTGCTAGGAGGTGTGCCCTAACCAACTCCCCGCTTACTAGGCTGGATGGAGCATGGGTCCAGAGTTCCCCATAAAACCCTATGAAACTTTCATTTATAATGTTTTGTATTATTTTTTTATGATGACCTTTTTTGTGTAAATGCATTTGTCAATACTGTCAACTCCTTTTAAAGAGAAAGTAATAATGGCTTATCTATGTATGCACTCTCAGTATTCAACACAGAACCTACCACATTAAAATGTTTATTTAATTTACCAATTAACCGTGGACATGTCAAGAAGTCCTAATAGAGTAAGATGTGTTGGGGGTTTTTGTTTATTTGTGTTACTTAAGACAGGGTCTCACTCTGTCACCCTGGCTGAAGTGCAGGGGCATGATCACAGCTCACTCTAACCTCTGACTCCTTGGCTCAAGACATTCTCCAATCAGCCTCCAGGGTAGCCGGGACTGCAGGTGTGCACCACCAGACCCAGCTAACTTTTGTAATTTTGTAGAGATGGTTTTGCCATGTTATCCAAGCTGGTCTCTATCTGCTGAGCCCATCTTGACCTCCCAAAGTACTGGGACTACAGGAGTGAGCCACCATGCCCCCAACAGAGATGTGTTTTTGAAGCACAATTTAATCTAAATCTGTATTGTTCAATATGGAAGCATCTAGCCACATGTGGTTACCGAGCACTTGAAATGGGACTATTCTAAATTGAGATGAAGTATATGTATAAAATACACTCTACTGAGGAGAAGAAATGTTAAATATCTCAATAATAATTTTATATTAATCACATGTTGACAAATATAACATGATGAAATGCTATTCTGGATATATTGATCTAAGTAAGCATTAATTTAAAAACATTTTTAATGTGGTTACTAAAAAATGTAAAATAACATGTTATTTTAACACTAATAGTGTTAATATTCATTAACACTATTCTAATGAATAGTGTTAATCTGAATGAAAGAATACCTCAAAATATATTCAAATATGACATTCTTAAAATCAATATGCTTAAGTCTCCCCCACTCCAAAATGTAATGATGTTCCCTGATATCTATAATTCTATGGATAGTGACTCCTGGGTCAAAACTCAGGCTTTCATCAGGTATTTAGAATGAAATGTCTGAAATAACAATTTGCTTTCTGATGAAATTTTATAGAAACCATTTACTAGAATAAATAGGCTTAATCTTTCCCCTTCAATAGCTGACAAGAATTCCCAGTATGCTCAGTGCATGGGTTCTTCTAATATCTTCTTCCCATCATCCCCATTACCTTCCACATGTGCTAAGGATATATAAAGTAGAATCAAGTTTATTCATGTACATTCATTGGAATGTTTCTATATATCATGTGCTACTACAAAGCAGTGAATATACAATAAAAAAACAAGATCTCTACTCTCATTCAGCTTACAGTTTAAAGGACAGAATATAAAAAAGAACCACATACACAAATGAATAAATAAGATCACTTTACATTTCTTTGAAAATTGTTTTTAGTCACAAATAACAGAATACCAAAACAACAGTGGCTTAAACCAAAAGGATGATCAATGTTTCAGAATAAAGAATCTAGAGAAATGCAGCTTCAGGTGTCTTCAAGCAACCAGACAGAGCTCAGATTTGTTTGTTTTCTCTTTTCACATCTGTCCTTAGTATGATAGCTTTTAGTTTTTATGCTTTTTATTTTCAAGTTTTAAGGTGAATGCTACAACTCTAGACATCTCATCTGAGTTCAAGGGAGCTCTTGTGCTTACTTCTAGCAGGAAGTTAAACACCTTCTCGGGAGCCCTTAGCATCCTCCTGCTTACTGGACAGAATTGGGTCACATGGACATGTTTAGCTGAAAGGAAGTCTGGGAAAGATAATAGAGTCATCCCTTAGTATCTATTGGGAATTAGTTCTAGGACCTTGGTAGATACCAAAACTCACCAATGCTTAGGTTCATTATATAAAATGGTGTAGTATTTGCATATAAACTACACATATCCTGTTATATACTTTAATCTCTAGAGTACTTATAATATCTAATACAATGTAAATGCTATTTTAAAAATTTCAACAGGAGTTTGGTTGTATATGTACTTGTAATATTTTTTGTATTATTATTACTTTTTAATTTTTATTATTTATTTATAGTTAGTTAAATCTATAAATGTGGAACCACAGATACTGCAGGCCAATTGTATCTATTTTCCAGGTGCTCTGGTGAGGCAGACAAGAGAGATAGAGATTAAATACAAGCTACAGTGTTGTTTTTCTTGCTCTTTTGATTACATTTCAGTTAAGTCTTATGAAGAAAATAAAACAAAGTAATGGGATAGAGAACAACTGGTATATAGGGCATATTAAAGGAAGATAATTTGAAAGGGCCTTGGCAAAAAGGAGATATTTGAGCAAATAATTGAGTAGCTGGGTGCAGTGGCTCAGGCCTGTAATCCCAGCACTTTGGGAGGCCTACATGGGTGGATCACCTGAGGTCGGGAGTTTGAGACCAGCCTGACTAACATAATGAAACTCCATTTCTACTATAAAAAAAAAAATACAATAAATTATCTGGGCATGGTGGTGTGTGTCCATAATTCCAGGAACTCAGAAGGCTGAGGCAAGAGAATCACTTGAACCCAGGAGGCAGAGGTTGCAATGAGCCGAGATTGTGCCATTACACTCCAGCTTGGGCATCAAGAGAGAAAATCCATCTCAAAAAAGAAAGAAAAGAAAAGAATTGAACGATGAGAAGATCACCATGTAAACATTTGGGAAGGAGCTCCTGTTGTACTCATGGGGACATCATCAGGTCATGAGCAAATTCAAAACTTCTTGTTTACAAAGAGAATTCTGTTATTTTATGTTTATACTCTATATCAGCCAGGGCTTTGCAGAGAAACTGAATTTAGCCTCCATATCAATCATGATTTTCCCTATCTGTAAGTTTTTATATGTTCATATATATGTATATATATATATATATATATATATATAGAGAGAGAGAGAGAGAGAGAGAGAGAGAGAGACAGAGACAGAGACAGAGACAGACAGACAGACAGACAGCAAAAGCTATTTCAGGGAATTGGCTTACAGTCAGGTGACTGGAAGCTCTCGGGCAGGAGTTGATGCAGCAGTCTTGAGGCAGAATTTCTTCTATGAAAAACCTCAGTTTTTGCTTGTAAAACCTTTCAGCTGATTTATTTCTTATTTATTTAATACAATATCAAAAGAAAAATCTGAGGCACAATAAAATTTAATAGTTTATTTGAGCAAACAGCAATCATGAATTGGGAGTATTCAAGCTGAAAAAGGTTTCCTGCTCTGATGATGAAGCATTGGAAACAAATATTTATAGGGTGACTATGAAAGTGAAATAAAGAAATTATTTGATTGGTTGCGGTTATAAAAAAGCCTCTTTTAGTTTACTTGTGGGAAAGTTCCTAGTCATACAAACATATGTTAGTTGGGTACAACTGGCTGAGGTTAAGGTGTTTTTTGTTTTTTTTGTTTCTTTTTTTTTGTCTGTCACAAGCATTTACCAGAAATGACTCAAGTTTTGCTTATGTTTGCATTTAAGCAAGATTAAGGGTATTATTTAAGGCCTAGTTAGTTTTGTTTGCTCAGGAATTTTTCAGGTTTGGTCTTTATTTTAATTTCACTTTAACACTAAAAACCTATATGAGTAATTTTCACTTAGCAAACTCTATATTGCTATGGTAGTGTTTGTGGCTTAAAATGGTCAAAAAATGATTTCTTAACACGCTCCTCACAAAACTTTTTGACACTATACTAGTTCTTCTATTTCTTTAAAAACAATATTTCAAGCTTTACCTATATTTTTACATGAATAATTCAATAATTATTTATTTTAACAATATTCCAACTAATATTTAAAAAAGCAAAGGCTATTCCTAAATAAGATGTTAATCTGACATAACCTAAATAGAGGGTTGGAAATGTAGAAAGAGCATCTGACATTTTACTTTCAAACCATATTGATACTAAAGCAAATGAAATAAGTAAAAATACAAAAAGTCATTACATGACATGTGACGTCAACGTCATGACAACACTGCAAAGAAACGTATTTGGTAGGCTGAACGCAAAATAGAAAGGAAATAGAAGATAGAGCAGAAAAGACTGTCAGCTTTGGAAATTTCTTGTTAAAGAGTATCTTTTTCCTTTTACTACTTCCTCTTCCTTTTTCTAGAAACCCTCATTAATTTCTATTTCCCTCCATAAAGTCTCCAAACATCTGAATGTAACAAAACATTCAGGAACACATATTCCCATCAAACAGAAAAGCAGTAGATAGTACAGTTCTTATATCATAGAAAGTAGGTGCCCGATTTATTGTACAATTGTTGTAGGCTGCAAAGAGTAAATGGGTCACAAAGGCAAAAGCAGCTGTGATGAGAAAAGGGAAGTCAAACATAAAATGAACATAAAGAAGATATAAACCTGAGCTTTCTGAAATATTACACCGACACTAAACTGAGAGTTAAGAAGGGCTAGTAGCAGATATTAGTATCAAATAATTTATGCTTTGCTTCAGTTCAAGTTAAAATATTATCTAGATCGGAATAATCAAGATACTAATAATTAAGACCAATCTACTATAATTAGAATTTAGATATTTGTCATTGAATATTCAATTTTACTTCAAAAATTATATATATTATATAAATTATAGATATGCTTTTTATTGTACTAGGCACTGATCAGTCACAAATCTACTGATTTGTTTGCAGTCAAGGAGATTATAATTTGATTGGGAGGTTGAGAGTAAGGGCCATGATGAAAGACAAAAAATAAAAAACTACAGCAACATGATACATGCTCTAAAATAAATATATCCATAGTGCTTAGGGGCTTCCAACATGGCAAAACCCCGTCTCTACTGGGGCACCTGTAATACCAGGTATTCCAGAGACTGAGGCAGGAGAATCGCTTGAACCAAGGCAGAGGCTGCAGTGAGCCAAGATCACGCCACTGCATTCCAGCCTGGGCGACAAGGTGCTAAGTTTTTCACATAAGGGATCAAGTAATGTTTTACACAGCCAGTATCATTTCTATTATATTCTTAAAGATGATGAAGTTTTAAATATACTCTAGGTTGATTCACTCTGTACACGTTTCCATATCATTTTGCACTGTCACTTTCCCAAACTTCCTTGCAACTTGATGTGGCCAGCAACACACTTACAGTCAATGAAACATAAATAAAACCCTAATGTTGACTTTTGAGAAAGTCTTTGCTGTCATGTTTAAGGATCTGTTCCCTTTTCCACTTTGGCTTATTTATGCCTCTTTTTGCCTGGACTGTGAATGTGGTGGCCAAGATGCACCAGTCATCTTGGCTAAAGGAGAGAAATTTGCTTTGACACTTCAGATCTCCAAAGAATGCCAGCAACCACCTATCTGACTTAGTCTTGTTGCATGAAAAGAAGTAAACCCCTACTTAGCCAAGCTCCTGCACTTTGTTTGGTCTTTTTTCTTGCAGATGAATATTGCTCACTACTGTATAGGAGGACACGAGATCATTTATCCAGGATATGTTGCAAACATAAAAATAAAATCAGCCATAGGAAATCCCCAAATTATAGTTCATAAGGCCAGAGCTGGCAGTACAGTCTGAGAGGTCCACAGGTAGATTGAAAGGGGAAATTATTGAAAGTGGTTTTGTGGACAACAACAAAAAAAGAGACGGCTTTTTACAAAATAAATGCTCTGAAATGTGGGTAAAAGTAAAAAAGTCTATTGGATTTGACCATTAGAGGGCATTGGCGTTTTGGAGAGAGTAGATTTTTTGAAGTGCTGACAATGCAAGTCAGATTGCAGGGGGATGCAGAAGATGTGGAAAACAATGAGAAAAGAATGATAATAATCTCATAATATTAATAATGAGAATAGAATAATACACTTTTTTAAAAGGCAGAGACAGGACGGTAGCTTAGAGAGAGAAGCTATGTTGAGGGAAAATTTTATTTCACTTTAGGATAGAGCAAAGTTTGGAAGGAAGCTTCAATGGAGAAATAAAATTTTAAGGAAAAGAGGTCATGGAGGAAGTGGAAGACCAATAATGGGCAAGGGTTTTACAACCAGAGGAACATCCCCATAAAGGAGGGATATCCATGTCCTTTGGAGAGAAAAGAATGACTATGGATAAAAGCGTGTGGAGACATGAAAAAGGGATACAAACAGAAACTCCTATTAATAGTCTTTGTGCGTTTTTTGTTCCTTTTTTTTTTTTATTGTTGTTAAAATGTTCAGTCAGCTTCTCGTCGTAAGTAGATGGATGTAAGATATAGGATTTTAGGAGTAGATAAGGGTTTAGAACAACCAAATGAAGAATAACATTTGACAAGGAGTCCTGGAGGACCCGGGAAAGGCCTGCAAAGGTGAACTGAGCAGCCAGCTAAGACTGTGACCTATTGTTTCTTCAATTATGCCTAGCTTCCAGAGACTGGCAGTTCCTCTTTTTCTACGCAGGTGTGAGCATGGGGCAGCTTATTACATGTGGCTTCTCCTCCTTTGCACTCAATTCAGATTTCTATAACATGAAACAGTTACAATAAATATCAAGGGAAATTTGGAAGAAAAAGTTAGAAAAGAAAACAGAAAGCCTGAGTGGGCTGGAAGGATGAGGTTTGGCCGGTAAAGGGAATTATTCCTGTCTGCTTTGCCTTATCGAGGGAGTGATTGTGAATGGATGACATGAACTTCCCACTGTTTTGGGCTCTAGATCTTGCTGTTCTTACATCTCCCCATCCCTTTCCTAGAGTCACACAATCCAGTGGTAACTTTACAGTATCTCTAGAAACATATTCTATAATTGTAACTTCAGATTTTCTCTCTTAGGCATTTGTGGGTATTGCTGAAATTGGATACATTCTAAATAAATAGTACTTTCATCCACATCTGCTTATATGACACACATATCTATATGTGCATGTATTTTTTCTAATTTATGATTTTATCATATTGTAGAGAAAAATGATTCTAAACTCAGATTGGTACTGAGATTTTAACTTTTAAAGGAATTCGTTTACATATTTAATCATATTTCAATATGATTATACCTTTGAAATATTATCAAAGTGAAAAACAAAAATATTTCAGCCTCAGAAAGATATTCAGAAGGTATTCAGAGTCCAAGATAAATAAGGAAATTCTTTCTCTTTAGTCAAATATGTTCCTAAAATGCTGTCATCACAGCTTTTGAATCCCCCTGTAGGATTCCCTGAGGCAGATGATTATTCTACCGAGACACAGTATCAGCATTTTGCTGTGGATTTCCCCTTAGTGACTAGCAGGGAACTTTTTCTCCAAGACAAAAACACCTCTGAACTGTCTCCCTAAATCTGTGATTCTATCAGATGTGGGCAGGGCAGGAATTTCCTTTGCTCAACTCAGAATGAGTGAGACAGCTGTCAAACCTGCTCTACCTGCCTACATTCTCATGCTTAGGGTGTCCTCACTTCATCATTCCCTCTTAAAAAAAAAAATCTTCCATAAAAGCAAGCGTGTGACTAAAGCCACATTCAGTAGCACTAAAGGTTTTACTATCAGCCCAGGAAAAACTGTTATACATTCTCAAAGTACTGACCTCAAACAAAGTCTTGAGTTGCCATTATGTGGAAGGTTCTACATTTCCTTGGAGGAGTGACTTTGGAATTACTGAAGAATGTTAAAAGAAGGTTAATTCAGGCATATAATAAAAAAGATGCTTTCTTTCTTGTAATGAGAACTTTTTAGCTGTGGAAGGGCATGTGTCTACATGCCTTAAAAAGCAGAAGCTGATTAAACTCTTGTGAAAGATTCTTGTAATAGTAGAAGTTTGAGATAACACAATTCTAAATTTCTGTCCAATTTGGGGTCAGTAAGCAAATACGTTGTCCAACATTTCTCAAGTTTTATTTCTGTGAGAAATTAATAGGTATGATTATAGAAAACAGCTCTCTGGTCAATTTATGATTGGAAAACACAGCAAACCATATTTACTTGCTTAGGTATATGGTTTACATTAATATATTAAATCTTTGAGTAGGTTTATATTTTAACCAAATATTTTACAAATGTTTCTAACTTTAGTATTGGCTTTGTTTTGTTTACAAGGTTTTTAGAAGAAAGTTTTGTTTTGTTTTACTTTGAATTCTGACTAATTTGATAGACACCAGGCACATAATGCATAACATAAATGCTGTAAGATAATCTATTGCCTTAGTAATATAAATATTTTTAGCAATATGCCAAATTTTGTATCCAGTAGTCAGAAAACATAAGATCCGCTCCTGAAATGTGTTTTTTTTTTAAAGAATACCAAGTTATTATGATTTACATGAGAATTAGATCTCATAATATTCATCTTTTAAGCTATGATACATAATTCAAAATTCTTTGCCATGAAGCCTGTAACTTTTTGAGGGCTGAAGTGTGGCTTAACTAAATACTTTGCTCAGAGGAAGGGTGATGTTGCTGCCTGCCCAGAATCATTGCACCTGAGAGAAGGGAGGGGTCATTACTTCAGAGTAGTCACACACCCTAATATTGTCAATGCTACACATGAGTGATAGTGGAAATCATTTCAGTCATAAGACAGAAATAATGATTAACTTCATTTTAAGAATCCTATGCTGATGTGGCTTTCATGAGTCAGATACTTCCTTAAAAATAACTAACTGAAAGCAATATGGTATTCTAGATTGGATCCTGCAACAGGTTAAAGATATAAATGTAAGAAATAGGTATAATCCAATTTAAAGCCTTTTTTTTTCTTTCTTTTCTTTTTTTTTTTCTTGGCTCACCGCAACCTCCCCCTCCTGGGTTCAAGCAATTCTCCTGCCTCAGCTTCCTGAGTAGCTGGGATTATGGGCGTGTGCAACCATGCCAGGCTAATGTTTTTATTTTTAGTAGAGATGGGGTTTCACCATGTTGGTCAGGCTGGTCTCATTTAGTTAACATATTATAATAATGCTACTTTCTTAGTTTTGACAAATATGCATGGTCAGTTGAGATGTTAGCATTAAGGGAAGCCAGTCAAAGAGTATATATGAACTCTAATATATCTGCAGCTTTTCTGTTCATTAAAATTATTCCAAAGTAAAAGATAATTATTAAACATTTTAATAGGAGAACAGTATTAGTTTCCTTTTAGTGATTCTAAGAATCATGGTTCCTGCTTTTGAAGCAGAAAGATGAGCAAGCACGCGATAATGATTAAATATGAGAAAGGATACTATATTTTTAAAAAGTCTAAAAAATTACCCTGAATGAAGTATAATTTTTAAACCTTACAGATGGGGAAAGATAGGTAATTTTGTCCTTGACACCAGAATATTTCTTAAGGAGACTACTCTCTTTATTTAAAAGTATACCTTGTTAGGCTTTAGAGAGAGCCTAGGCACAATATCAAAGGCAAAGAAAATGAACTAAATGACTGCATGGCATTCGTTTTTGGTTCTTAGAGAAGGAGAAAAAAAAAACAGAGAAAGGAAGGAGAAATGAAAAGACCCAGTGAAATGGCTTGGGACAGCAATTTTGACCAGCCATCTAGGTGTCTTTATGTTCACAAGAAAGTATGCTATGTTAAATTAACATGGACTTGACTCCTAATCTTAATAATCTTTCTTACAATGAATTAGATTTTGTAGTGATTTTGAATAAGGCATTTTTCTTTGTATTATTCACAAAGGACAAAAAAGAGCCAATCAGATGTGACCAACCAACATGATTTGTTTGACTTATGTGGCATTTTAAAATAATTTGAAATGTTTTTCAAAAATGGAGAAACAATATTTTTACTATTAAGATCTTAATTGCTTTCTCCCCTTGAAAAATCAGAAGGGCAACAATGTTGAGCCCATAATTCCAAGTGCTGATATAGGCTGAGACTGCACAAAGGATTCCACCTTAGGGGCAGGCAGGAAAGGGCTTTCCAGCTCTCACGCATCTCCATCACTCCCTGTAGTCTGCACTGAGGCCCACTTCACTCGTTGTCCTGCCTACCCAAATGTCAACTGGCAAACACAGCTGTAACCCTTCCAATGAAGCAAACAAATATACTAACAACTTGCGCATGGTTCTGTACTTAGAAGGATATGTTGCATTATCTAGAAAACAAATCATAGAAAAAAGAAATTGGTTTTAGATTTAGATAGATCTTGTTATGAAAATTTTCCACTAACTCAGTCATTTATTTTCTTTTTATGTTTTTCATTTGAGACAGGGTCTTATTGTGTTACTCAGGCTGGAGTGCATTGGCACAATCTTGGCTCGCTGCAGCCTCAACGTCCCCAAGCTCAGGAGATCCTCCCAGCTCAGCCTCCCGAATAGCTGGACTACAGACATGTAGTCCCAGTGCCATTATGCCCCGCTAATTTTTGTAGTTTTTGTCGAGACTGGGTTTTGACGTTTTGCCCAGGCTGGTCTCAAACTCCAGTGCTCAAGAGATCTACCCACCTCGACCTCTCAAAGGGCTGAATTACAGGTGTGAGCCACCATACCTGGCCCACAGTCTTCTTTTAGAAAATTTGCTACCAATTCTTTTTCTATGCATCACACAGACACACACACACACACACACACACACACACACACATACACACACACACGCGCGTGCGTGTCTAAACTATGAATATACTAAATATACAGTTTTGCATTTTATTATTTTACTTATATTAACTTGCATAAACCTCTGTTTTCTTATCTGTATGTAAAAGGGGATAATAAGCCCAACTTTGTAGGGCTTTTACAAAGATTAAATAAGATTCTGTATGTGAAGTCACTGACACATAGTAGGTACTTGGTATATAATTTCCTATCCTTAGTTTTTATTACTGTCCGCTACAATGACATGTGCTCTATTTTGGTCAATGGTTTTAAAAACAGACTAACATGGAGAAATAATATATTTAATGTAACTGAATTATGATATTTTCCTGTATTTTAAAATTGACATGTAAATTCCTCTGATAGGTGAAGTTTCAAATACCTTGAGTCATTATCACATTGCAATCTAATACAAGTGAGCCAAATTCATGGCAAAATTAGTTGTTTGAGTGGTGGTCCAGTAAAGATCTGTAGTCTCAACCTCGTTGGTTGAGGAAAGAGAAAGAAGTCAGCAGGGAAAGAAGATGGTGCAAAGGGTTAAATAAGTTGATGCTGACTTGTCATTTCTACTGATGCTAACAATCACATTTCTTTAGTTTAGCTTTATTCTGCTATTCATTTGTGGTCATAAAGGAATAGTTAGTTAACCGGGGTTTTTTTTTTTTTTTTTTTTTTTTCTTAATCCCTTAAGGAATTTGCTGGTTTATGGAATAAAAACATGTTAGATATGGGCAATGTGGCGAGACACCATCTCTCCAAAAATAAAAATAAATTAGCCAGGCATGGTGGTGTGTACCTTTGGTCCCAGGTACTTGGGAGGCTGAGGTGGGAGGATTGTTTGAACGTAGGAGGTTGAGGCTACAGTGAGCAATGTTCACATCACTGCGTTCCAGCCTGGGCAATACCTGAGACCTTGTCAGAAAAAAAAAAAAAATAGATATAAAGGTAAAAATGAAGGAAAACATTCTCACATTTCTCATTGTTTTTCTTAAAGTGTGGTGAGATATTAGAAGAGATGTTCCAAAACAAAACAAGAAAGAGATATTCCAAATGGAAATTATGTGAGTAAATAATTATTTAATGGACAGTTTTTGATATATTCTCTGTGTAAGACAATTTAGCATTCAATAAGACATGTTCTTTGCCTTTCAGGAGCTTATGCTCTAGGTCAAAGTACACAAATAACTGTAGTGTAGGAAATATCAAACACAGATCATACATGAGGTATGAAGAAACAGGAGAGAGAACTTCCAGCAGCAGGAATCAGAAAATACCACAGAAGAGGTGGCATTCAAGTCAAATTTATGTTTTCCCGATTGTAAAGGCAGTGTGTGTTTATTAGATACAACTTGGAGAATGCATACAAATATTTTTTAAAGTAATTGAAAATAAAATTTTCATCACTTGGAGATAACTAGGGATAACTATTGCTGACATTTTTCAACTTTGTGATTTTCCCGAATTTTTTTTTTCAGAATTATAAACACATAGAGCACACAGTTTTACATTTTTATAATGTACTTAAAACTATGAGCATTTTTCTTTACCATTTTCTATGTTATTTTGAATCTCCGCTAAGATATATACACATCCTTTAACTGCAAATGCTTAACCTCAATCTTATCACTGGAAAACATCAGACAGATCTTCATTAACAGATAGTCTAACACACACACACACACACACACACACACACACACACACACACGTGTGTGTGTATTAGACTATCTGTTAATGAAGATCTGTCTGTATATATATATATATGTGGCCAGTATTCTCAGAATATCTAGTCAAAAACAAAGAAAGACTGGCATTAGCAGTACAATTGGTGAAATTTGAATATGGTCTGTAGATTGGTTAGTTTCCTGGTTTAGATAATAGTACTGTACGGCCGGGCGCGGTGGCTCACGCCTGTAATCCCAGCACTTTGGGAGGCCGAGGCGGGTGGATCACGAGGTCAAGATATGGAGACCATCCTGGTTAACATGGTGAAACCCCGTCTCTACTAAAAATACAAAAAAAATTAGCTGGGCATGGTGGCGCGTGCCTGTAGTCCCAGCTACTCAGGAGGCTGAGGCAGGAGAATTGCCTGAACCCAGGAGGCAGAGGTTGCGGTGAGCCGAGATCGCGCCATTGCACTCCAGCCTGGGTAACAAGAGCGAAACTCTGTCTCAAAAAAAAAAAAAAAAAAAAAAAAAAAAATAGTACTGTAGTAATGTAAACTGTTAACACTAAAGGAAGCTGAGTAAAACGTATATAGAAATGTCATGTGATATTTTTACAACCTTTTTTATAGGTATAAATTATTTCAAAACAAAAAATAAAAATGAAAAAGACAGAAAAGAGTGAATAAAGCATGCACCTTTTAAGAAAAAGATGATCTTATGGTTATATAATATTTTCTCATATGGATAGGCCTTAATTCAACTAATTCTCAAATTGGCATTGATTTCATTTTTCCTTTTTTGCTCTCATAAGTAGTAATAAGATATCCTTTCTTATACATAAAATCTTTGCTGCCATAAAAGATATTCCAATAATAAAATTTTTATATAGACGAGAAAATTATACATGGAAAATAAATGGACTGAGAAAATGGAGAAAATGTGTGGAGAAACATCAACCCAGGCATGATCAAAGTATTATGTGAAGACAGGTTTAACAAAAGAACAGGGTCCTCTGGGGCGAGAATTTCTAGGTCAGGTCAAAGTGGGACGATGGGGTCATACTGCAATGGGCCTCAAGGTCAAACAGTCACACTTGCTGACAGTTGATGGATTGAAGGTTTACCCTACAGATATTCTTTTTCTCTGCATGTCTCCCTCTAATATCTAGCATAATATTTGGAAATTTTTTTCAAATGGATATTTGGGGAAAGGGTTTGGAATGCAAAAATGTATATGAAAATAGTAACATAAAAGAAACTGGGACTTAAGACCATTTACTAGGATCGTGCAAAAACTAGCAGCTACCCATTTCAATTTAGAATGGTGAATGTTTGAAAGTTTGACCTTTAACAAGCTGAGAACCAGCTGAAAGTTAGGGCTGGAAATAGATCTACAATCATTTGACATTGACAGCAAGCCGTGAAAACTGGTCACTTCTTACAATAATTGAATATAGACAGATGCAAGTATAATAGACAAATGCTCTTTACATAGATATGTTTCATAATATTACTTATCTTTGACCAACACCTTACACATGATAGATCATAAATTTGAAATGTAACCCAAATATTAAAAAGAAATAAGCTCCTTGGCAGCTATTTTCAAGTCTATTACTCTAAAAGCTTAACCTTTAGTTAAAATTCTTTGAGCCTAGTTTTAAGTCATTAAAGATAATTATATCTATTATATAAATATTACATAAATACATTATCTTTTCACTGGGTTACTGTTCATTGAATTTCTTAATATTAGAACTTGATTTCCTAGTCAATATCAACTTCTGAAAGATAAAGCAGGAAATTAGTCTATTCATATTCATTGTAGAGTTAAAACTTCAAAAGTAAAAAATATGAAATATCTATATTTAAATTTAATCACTAGTGCCCCAATACATACATCTACTTTTAGCTGAGCAGTATTCTGTGTATAGGTTGTTTGAAAATCTGATTAAAACAGAAATTAAGCGAACACTTCATGTATCTTTCCCTAAAGTTACCTCACCTTTTTCTTTAGAAAGACTTAATATTTAAAGGCATGATTATCTTCAAGGACAAATAAATTAGATGAGTGCCTACTTAGTATTGAAGGCCTCTGTGTAAAACTGCTGCTCCAAAACTATTCCCATTATTAATAAAAGATAACCTTTAAATATCTCTCAGCATGCAGTAAACTGAGGGATGAAAAGGAATTTTAGCCTGATATCAGTGTTAAAACCTTCCAGATAGAGTACAACAGTGTGTGCATTCTCCCTTAGTGTCACAAGTACCAATAAACCCAACTTTGTTGACTTAAAGGGGGTGGGTGTTCCTATTGCCATTGGCTAGTGGGCATGCACTTCTGCTAGTAATTTATCAGCAATTAGCTACCTGGTGGTTTAGACTTACAGAGACAGAAGGAGAGTGAGGGGAAATGGGAAACCCAGGTTAAACTTCAATAGAGCTTGGCCCATGGCTGTCCTCATATAAAGAGGATTAGTGAGAAAGAGAGAAAATAAAGGAAGTATAACTCTGACTTGGATTGTGACATAAAACATATTGTGCTAAATTAAGTTGTGGCAATGTTTGTAAAGTGTTTGAAACAACCACATCATGGTTCTCCAGATATTCCTCTGCCATGCAAATAATCTGATTTAGCATGATTCTATGATATTAGTACAACATCATGGACTAGTGACTTGTAGAAACAAGTCACAGTCAGTCCGCCAATGGCTAAAGGGATAAGAAAATAAAAAGACACTAGTTTAGGATGCAGAAGAATATGATTTTATTTCGGTCTTTAATCTTTCAACTATTAATACTTACATGACTTGGGGTTAGCAAATTTCCCCCTATCTCAACGTCTCTTCTATTTAAAGGTACCTATGCACGAATCCTGCATGTTCTTTACATGTACCTCAAAACCTAAAATGCAATAAAATATAAAAGGGGGGTAAGGAATTGATCTTTACTTTTCTTGTTAGTAACACGGTTTCTTCCCTCTAAATATTACACGTAGGGTGGCAATGCACCAAGATGTATTTTTAAATAGCAACTTCATGGTAAACAAAAACAAGAACCGTCTATTGATATTATTCCTCTTCAAGTCTGAGGCAGAGGCAGAATTGAATGCTGAAACAAAGGATTCTCTCCTCGTGCTACTCAATCTGTAGTCATTGGCATCCCTGAAAGCTTCTTGGAAATCTAAAATCTCCTAGAATCAGATTCTGCGTTCTGAGAAGATCCCAGGTGATTTTTGTACAGAATATTTCAGAAGCACTGTTCTAAATCACCAATAGTATAGAAAACTCACAAATATCACTTCAGCATATCATTATTCTTCATTTTCAATGCCTGATGTATTGTAGGGAGGCTGCCCAGTGCAGTGAAAACAAGCCACAACAGCTGCTGCATCACAACAGTTGACAGCTGATACACCATGGTAGTGAGAATGCACCATCCCATTTCTGATGTTTCTCCCTATATGGAAATGTGATTCTTCTGTCTTCTTTCTCACTTACTCCTCTCCAGGAGTGACGTAATTTTATTGGTTAAATTAAAAACAAAACAAAACTGGGAATTCTTAGTTTAGTTTCTGCCTTTCTTCCTTTTGGGAGTTAACTGCCCGCAGCAAGCATACATTTGTCTCTGTCCTTCAAGGTAAAGGTCAGGCTCATCTCTCTTACGGGAAGGTCTGCTCTGATCCAGCATCACCTGTACCTCTGACTACCTTTTTCAGACCACCCAATTCTGGGATAAGTTATGCGACCCTTCTTGGTAAGCTATATTTTCCAACTTAGCCATTAATGGTAATCAAGATGATTACTGTTTGTCTAGTTTTACATTTTGTTCAGAAACCAAGTGTGGAAAAGGTGATGTTAGTATTTCAATCCCCTCAGTAAACCTAATAGTTGTCAACAGACTAAATCATGGTTTGGATTTTTATTTACTGGAACTCAATTTCTTCTGCGTAAAGTGAGATGGTTGGATGGTTCCCAAACCTGAGTGAGCTTTGGAATTACCCATGGTTGTTTTAAAAGTGCCATTTTGTTCCCTTTTTTTTCCTTCCTTCCTTCCTTCCTTCCTTCCTTCCTTCCTTCCTTCCTTCCTTCCTTCCTTCCTGCCTCCCTCCCTCCCTCCCTTCCCTCCCTCCCTCCCTCCCTCCCTCCCTCCCTTCCCTCCCTCCCTCCCTCCTTTCTGTTTGTTTTTTGAGATGGAGTCTCACTGTCACCCAGGCTGGAGTGCAGTGGTGCAATGTTGGCTCACTGCAACCTCCAACCTCTGCCTCTCGAGTTCAAGTTGTTCTCCTGTCTCAGCCTCCCCAGTAGCTGGGATTACTGGGGCATGCCACCACGGCTGGCTAATTTTTGTATTTTTAGTAGAGATGGGGTTTCACAATGTTGGCCAGGCTGGTCTTGAACTCCTGACCTCAAGTTATCTGCCCACCTCAGCCTCCCAAAGTGTTGGGATTACAGACATGAGTGACTGTGCCTGGCCTCAAAGTGCCACTTCTCAATTAAAATCTCTAGCAGTGGCGCCCACAAATCCACATTATACAAGTGAGTCAGGTGTTGCAAATCTGAATATTCTGTTTTTAGAACCCACTGCCCTTGCTACTAAAAGTCTGGTCCACCTTCCAGTACCATAGGCACTATTTGGGAGCTTGCTGGAAAGAATTCTTGACCCTGCCCCAGAATAACTCGATTGGGATTTGAATTTTTACAAAATTCCCAGGTTTTTTTGTATGTACATTAAATATTGGGAAGCCTTTCCTCGGATTATATTATCTCAACAGTATTTCCCAAGCTGGAGCTGCTATAATTCTATTTCTTTTTCATTGCTCTATCTCTGGCACATAGCAAGATGCTCAATAAATATTTATTGAACTAATTAATCCATTCTCTGTTCTGTTCAGTGGAATGTGACAACAGCTTAAACATTTGGTCACGATCCCCTGCATTTATCCCATAATAAACACAGAGAGGCATGCATGTATCTCTGGTTACTGAAAGTTACTCAGAACAGTCATAGATCCGAAGTCTGTCTCATTATATGCTCCCCACCTTTTTCTGAATTCTGATAATAATTTGGTGAGAAAAATCTTCTAGGAAGTTATGTTGCTCACTTTATAATTATCTCCCTTTCTGTTCTCCTGCCAAATTCAAAGGGCTTCTCTTAGATTCATACTCCCCGGTCTCCTTGGTCTCCCTGGCATTTAACAGTATTCATTACTCTCTCTTTGGAAGCTTTCTTCATTTGATTTTCAGGACATGATATTTCTTAATTCTGCTTATGATCATTTCTTCTCTTGTTGTTTTACAGTCTCTTCTTCTCAATCTATTCTTAAGAAAATGTAGCCATCCTTGGCCAGGAGTGGTGGCTCACACCTGTAATCCCAGCACTTCGGGAGGCCCAGGTGAGTGGATCACCTGAGGTCGGGATTTCGAGACCATCCTGGCCAAAATGGAGAAACCCCATCTCTACTAAAAATACAAAATTAGCTGGATGTGGTGGCACATGCCTATAATCCAGCTACTCAGGAGACTGAGGCAGGAGAATTGCTTGAACCTGGGAGGTGGAAGTTGTGGTAAGCCGAGATTATGCCATTGCACTCCAGGCTGGGCAACAAGAGTGAAACTATGTCTCAAAAGAAAAGAGAAAAGGAAAGCTAGCCATCCTTTATGGCACAGCTTAATTATCACTTCCAGAATGAAGTTCTGAAGCTTCTACCATCTCTAACCAAATTAAGGGCAAACCATTATTTTGTTTTTATTCATTTTTTAAGAGTTAGAAAAGATCAAACAGAAAGCATCTTACATTCAATTACCATAAATTTTACAGGTCTAGTACAATTTAAAAGACATTGTCAATGTTTAATTAATATTTACATAATTGGGGCTCTCATTGTTACAGGGGAGGAGGAGTTGTTGACTAGGGGTGACTTAAGGCAGGGAATTACCAGATTATTGAGCCAGGCTCCTGCTGCAGATATTAATTCTACAAGCCTGAGAATGAGAACCTCAAATTTATGTTTAAAATGAAAATATTCCTCAAGTGATTCTAAAGCATAGCAGTGGTAATGTCCACTGAAATATGCAATTTTGAAGGTATGAGTGTCGGCACCTACGGGACAGATTTAAAAGCCCATCTAAAGGCCATTATTAATAAACATTTTCTATCTTACCCTGTTAGTCAAGCATTGGACAACCAAACATAATATCTGATATTTTGTCAAAAAGAGAGAAAAAAATTAGATTCAGAGCTGACAAAAATCATGGAGGCAGAGTGCAATGTCAGGCTAATAACTCACCTGGCAAACAGTACATGAACCCGCGCTTGTTAGCACAAGTATTGGCTGTCCCATTGCTCTGACCGGAAATGAAATTTTTATTATGAAATTGGCCTGGCCTGAAATAAGTATGTTAAAGATGTTTCTGCCATTTTTGGAGATAATTAAACTGTTGTAGAACGTCATAATTGCCATGAATGAAAACAGAATTTTCCTC
Source organism: Saguinus oedipus (assembly GCA_031835075.1). Taxonomy (NCBI): domain Eukaryota; kingdom Metazoa; phylum Chordata; class Mammalia; order Primates; family Cebidae; genus Saguinus; species Saguinus oedipus. Next base: position 65,123,540 of record CM063172.1, read on the forward strand.
CAGGTTAAAAAGGTAAGCAAATACCTTAAACTTCAAAAAACATCTTCATTTGGATTATTAGACTTTATTTCTGAAACAGTGTCAAGTAATATCATTATTCAGAATCAGTCTCAGCACATTTTTAAATGTTAATCGCATGAGGTAACTGGAGCTTAATGCTGATGTCTCCACCTGTCTGCAGAGGCCAGTGAATTTTTAGGGCTTAAGCCAAGTGTCCTAATTACTTTCACCAAGCATTGTCAAGCTTCCTTTTGCAAATTTCTTATCAAATAGGATGTCTTTGTAATGTCAGTTTGTATATAAGAACTGATGTTTTTCTTTGAGTTTGAAGGAACAGTGGGCACCACTGCTTGGCATGTGCAGGAGAATGAAATGCTTTGTGACAATTGCTGCAGGACAAGTTGTGCCTCTTTACCAAAAGGCCAGTGTCACGTCCTGGCACTCAGTCAATGCTCATTGACTATCTTTCCAGCTATTTGTTCCCACTGAGTTTCATTATAAGAAATTGTGCCTCCCTGTGTCCTTCTGTTTATGGCAAACTATATTGTTCCACTTCTGCACTGAATTCAATATTCTGTGGGCCAACCCCATGTCCTATCAATAGCTCTGAGGGAGAAACCAAACTTGACTATATGTTCTACCTATGAAGAGCCTTTAGTTCAGCTAACTGTAGCATGATGGTCAAAAGAAAGTATTGACCCTTCCACGAGCCAGCTAGCATTGCATAGAGCAAGGGCTCTCAGAAAGTGCTCTTGGACCAGCAGCATCAGTGTAACATGGGAACTTGTTAGAGATGCAAATTGTTGAGCCTCACACCAGATATACGGAGTCTTAAACTCTGGGATTAGGGCTTAAATCAATGATCTGTGATTTAACAAACCTCCAGGTAATTCTAATGAACACTCTAATGTAAGAACCATTAACAGAGAGAAATATTTATTGACTCATTCTTCTGGTCATTCATTTTTTTCTTTTTCTTTCTTTTCTTTCTTTCTTTCTTTTTTTTTTTTGAGACAGGGTCTCACTCTGTCTCCTAGACTGGAGTGCAGTAGTGTAATTTCAGCTCACTACAACCTCCGCCTTCCAGGTTCAAGCGATTCTCCTGTCTCAGCCTCCTGAGTAGCTGGAATTACAGGCACGTGCCACCATGCCTGGCTAATTTTTGTATTTTTAGTATAGATGGGGTTTCACCATGTTGGTCAGGCTGGTGTTCTCAAACTCCTGACCTCAGGTGATCCGCCTGCCTCAGCCTCCCAAAGTGTTGGGATTACAGGCATGAGCCATCGTGCCCAGTCTGCTCATTCATTAATACACGTTTTTAAATTCCGACTAAGAGTCGGGCACTGCCAGGGTCATCAAGATGCTGGAGGCAGAAAGGGAGTAAAACAAAATCCCTCAATAGAGTTATTCTAGGGCCCACAGCTTTTACACTGATTCCAACCCTTCCTTCTGAATTAGAGCTGGTAACCAAGAGTGAGAGCAATTGTTAGTATGACTGGCTAAAGACAAAAATTTTCCACTGTAACATCTGACCCAAAAGTATTATTTTCCAAGAAGGAGAACAAAACACTTTTCTAAATTTCATTGGGAGAAAGTAATGTCCAAGTGCTCACATGTAAGATTACTTTGCACATAGTTTTGTCAACAAAAATACATGACCGTTAATATTTTTGCTAAGAGGACTGCCTTTTATTTTATAACAGTTTCATACTATATATGTATGTGTGTATAGAATATAAACACACATATATTCTATTTTTACATATGAGGCACAGAGAGAATTTAGAGGCCTGTTGCCTGGATTATACATTGATGATAAATCAGGATCTGGAAAAGAAGCACTGTAACTTAGAAGCTATTCCTGGAAGATTAGTGCTTTTTAAACAATGTGCCTATCCATCTTAACATCCAAGCTGATGGAATTACATCCATAGACAAGGAAATAGCCAGGCCCCCAAAATAAAGATATCAATGACCCAAGGAACTTATATCAGTTTGATGAATTGAGGTTCTACTATAACGTTTTATTTGATACTTTTTTTTTCTGCTCAAAAGTTAAAACCCCACACCTCACACTGCCTTGATTTGGGAAGATTTCTACCTGTTATGGTTTGAAATTAATTTTGTCACAGACAATTAAAAACTGATAAAAGTATAATCACAAATATAAAAACTCATGTACAAAGACAATATTTAAAATAGGACTTGAAGGAGTACATGTAATTCTGCCGCCTCTTTTCATTACCCTATGACTTCGGAATGAATTGTGCTGTGGTTGTCTCACGTGCTATTCACGCAGCTCTCAAAATGATTACAATGGCTTTAAAAAATAACTTGTCAATCTTTTGCTCTAAGTGCTAGGACTTTGAACAGTTAAATAATTACCTTGGCTCTAAGTAAATCCTAAAACTTAAAAGGGCTCCTTACAATTTTTCCATTTTTTGTAAATCTGCATGAAACTTCTACGATTATTTCCACTTAATTTAGTTTTCAAATCATAACGAACACATTTCTGTTGCAGGTTCTGTATGTACAATGCAGTGTTCTGTGTCAGGACTAATAGAAGCTAAATTTAGTAAGCACAAGAGAGTATAAACTCTCAAGAAACAATATTGTTGAACTACCAGAACAAGACTACAATAGCTAGGTTCCATTTTGCAGGTGAGCAAACCAAGATTTGAAGAGTTTATTAAGTTTAGTAACTCTTCCAAGCTGAAATGTTTAATAAGTGACCAAGCTCTCAAAACCAAGTTTGTTTCATACAAATTATATGTGCTTAATAATTGCTATATTATTCATTCTAGATTCTGTTCAGTGATATGATTTGAAAGATCAGTAATCTAGGGAATGATATGGGTGAATGACAGTTTTTCCACCATTTATTATTGTCATGTAATCATCATGTCTCAGGCACTTACTATACGACAGCAAAAACAGCAACAACAACAACAAAATGGGATACTCGAGGACAAACAAGGGCCCATCCCTCAAGATGCTTTTAATCTAGTGCCGTATTGTCCAGTATAACCACTAGTCACCTGGAGCTACTTAAGTCTATGTTTCAGTTAATTAAACTTAAACAAAATTTAATATGGCTAGTCAGACTAGCCACATTTAAGTTGTTCAATAGTGACATGTGGCTAGGGGCTACCATGAACAGTGCAGACAGAGCATTTCCATTAGTCAGTACTCTGTGTAATTAACTATCGGAGTAAAACTATGGCAGATGATAGAGTGATTTCTGATTTGACACAACTGATGAGAGATATTTGCTCTTTTAAACTGAAATTTTTTTATGTTTGTTAAGTCTTCAAAGTCAGTAGCAGAGAACATCATTGTTAAACGTACTCCGCTCAAAAGAAGATATGGGTATGCACTAGAATTCAGATGCAGGTAATTAATACTGCAATTCAAATGTTCATAGTAAAATTATGGTGAAGAACAAAAGTAACACCTGCCATATATTTCAATGGGGGGGGGGCCACAATCTCCTTTCTAGAAGTTTATTTAAAAAAATGGTTCATCTCGAAGTATTATAAATTAGGGACATTGCTCTAAACTTATCTTAAACAGCTATATGAGAGCTAAAAAGGAAAACAGCCAGGAGCTAACTTCCAGAGTTCCTTATTTAGGAAACCAAGAGCATAAAATCAAGTTAAAACATATTGTGTCTGCCACTTTCACTTTCAGTGCCATGTTTTCTGAAACTTTCTTTGAACCTGACCTTCTATTCCTCCTTTGTGCATAAAATCAGTTTATTTAACCAGAGGTTGATTTTTAAGGCATGTTTTGTAAGTTGCATTTTCTTTCTTTCTTTTCCCCAAATTAGTATGTAAAATGCTAAAAAAAAAAAAAAAAAGAAAAGAAAAAAAAAGTGCTACATAAAGCAGTATTACTATTTTTACTATTATAATGAGTGGTCTTTTTTTGTTGCTTTTCATTTTTGCTACTAATGAACTACCAAGTTGGCTGAAATAAGGGAAAAACGCTAGAGCTAAGGAAAGCTTGCTAAAATTAGAGATACCATGTACACCTTTCTTTTTTTAACAGGTCACTAAGTAAATACTGGGAAGAGTAGTCTTAACTCTGCATTAAAATGTGTACACATAAGCAAGATAAAGTCTACTAAATGTGCTCCTGATTTCAGCTTATGTTGAAATGGGCCTGCCCAGAAACAAGGTGGGTACTCTCACTGTGTTTCTTTCTATTCAGCTTGCCAATTCCTCTCAGCCCTTCTCCGTTACGTAGTTCAGGTTACTGATAGACTAGGTCAGTGTTAGTGTTTAGCAAACAGATCAATTTGGATTTTAACGCTAGTAGTAACATCAGAATAGGAGCCACCATTATCTCGCCAAGTAGGCCGTTGCTATGTTTTGTATTTCCTTCCTTCCTTCCTTCCTTCCTTCATTCCCTCCCTCCCTCCTTCCCTCCTTCCCTCCTTCCTTCCTTTCCTTCCTTCCCTCCCTCCCTTCCATCCCTTCCTCCCTCCCTCCTTCCATCCCTCTCTCCCTCTGTTCCTTCCATCCCTCCCTCCCTCCCTCCCTCCTTCCCTCCTTCCCTCCCTCCCTCCCTTTCTTCCTTCCTTCTTCCCTTCCTTCCTTCTTTCCTTCCCTCCCTCCCTCCCTCCTTCCCTCCTTCCCTTCTTCCTTCCTTCTTTCCTTCCTTCCTTCCCTCCCTCCCTTCCTTTCCTTCCTTCCTCCCTCCTTCCATCCCTCCCTCCCGCCTTCCCTTCCTCCTTCCCTCCTTCCCTTCCTTGCCTCCCTCCCTCCCTTCCTTCCTTCCTTCCTTTCTTCCTTCCTTCCTTCCCTCCTTCCTTCCTTCCTGTTTTTCTTTCTGTCTTTCTTTCTTTTCCTTTCTTTTGGTTAGGCCAGTAATTTCCTCTTGTTGCTCTTGCTTTGCTTGTAGAAATCTACTGCTTTCTATCAATATGAATACCTTTAGCAGGAACTGGCTCTTCAAACAGATATTTTTCCCTCCTTTCCCATCATTTTCACACCCAGCCACTTCATGCATTTATTTGTACAACTTACCAAGCCTCTGAAACATTGTGAGTTTTCAACCCTCGAATTAGATGTTTCTTCACATGAAAATAGTTGGGAATCTTACACAGAGATTTATGAGAAAAACATAATTGCTTGAAAATAATAATCGTCTATGACAAATAATTAAATTAAAAATTATAAGAATTGAAAATATTCTCTGTGTGTGTTTATTATCATTAAACACATGAGCAATTTAAAATTATAATAATTTTAAAAATATAAATTCATGAGATTAGGTTTAAACCAATAATCTCTGAGTTAGCTGTGTCTCTAGATGTGAATGATTAGCTGTCTCTAATTTACCATTTTTTATTATTTATCATTGTTTCTTGCCTATCATCCTTTTTAGAGATGCATTAGGCCTGGCTCAGTGGGTCAGGCCTGTAATCTCAGCACTTTGGGCTGCTGAGGCAGGTGAATCACCTAAAGTTAGGAGTTCAAGACCAGCCTGGACTAAATGGCAAAACACCATCTCTACTGAAAATACAAAAATCAGCTGGGTGTGGTGGTGTGCACCTGTAGTCCTAGCTATTTTGGGAAGCCTAGGCAGGAGAATCATTTGTTTGAACCAGGGAGGTGGAGGTTGCAGTGAGCTGAGATTGCACCACTGCAGTGCAGTCTGGGTGACAGAGTAAGACTCCTTTCAAAAAAAGAAAAAAATAAAGATGCATTAGATCCATCCTCCTTCTTAATCCAGTGTCAAACAACTAGTATTTCTATTAAGATTTTGCTGTTCCCTCTGCAAATCTTTATAACTTCCCTTCTTTGAGCCCTTTTCTTCGTTCTGTTTTCATGGCACATCACTTCACACTGTTTCATGCTTCCCTCTCTTCCAGCTTCTGCTTCTCTTGCTATGCTTGTTCTATTCTCATCCTGACCATACTTCTCAGTCTTCACACACATTTTCTGCCGTACCTGTCATTATTCCTGAGTTCACTTTCTGCAGTTACCCTCAAGCTAAGTGGACTAGTTTCAAAGTTCTCTTCTTCACTCTTTTTTTTTTTTTCTGAAATGGAGTCATGCTCTGTCTCCCAGGCTAGAGTGCAATGGTGCAATACCAGCTCACTGCATCACTGCAGCCTCTGCCTCCCGGGTTCAAGTGATTGTTCTGACTCATCCTCCCGAGTAGCTGGGATTATAGGTGCCTGCCACCATGCCCAGCTAATTTTTGTATTTTTTAGTAGAGACAGGGTTTCGCCATGTTGGCCAGGTTGGTTTTGAGCTCCTGACCTCAGGTGATCCACCACACCTAGGCCTTTCAAAGTGCTGGGATTACAGGCATGAGCCACCACTCCCATCCCTTTGCACTTTATAAAGCCTAAGAGAAGGTGTTTATCCATCCCTCCATCTGGATAGCCATAATTGTCTCTATTCCCTCTTCTTTTATCCTCCAAGGAATATAAAACAGCTGGTATAGGCTGGGTGCCATGCCTCACACCTGTAATCCCAGTACTTTGGGAGGCCGAGGTGGAGAGATGATCTGAAGTCAGGTATTTGAGACCAGCCTGACCAATATGTTGAAAGTCCATCTCTACTAAAATTACAAAAAGTAGCCAGGTATGGTGGTATGCACCTGTGGTCCCAGCTACTCAGGAGGCTGAGGAAGAAGAATTGCTTGAACCCAGGAGGTGGAAGTTTCAGTGAGCAGAGATCATGCCACTGCACTCCAACCTGGGTGACAGAATGAGACTCCATCTCAAAACAAAACAAAACAAAACAAAAAACAGTAACAACAACAACAAAAGACCAGCTGGTATTTTCAGTCCTAGAAGCAAGTTATCCATATAACTGAGAAGAATAAGGAGACTATATACAAAGCATATGAATAATGTAGTGAAAGAGCAAGATATGGTCTCTGTCTGTGTGAAGGATTGTATATAATACCGCAAATCTTCTCACCAGTAAGAACTTGGAAATTATTCAATTCTGCCTGCCTAATAAACTTAGCTAGTAGTTGATTTAAAAAGTAATGTGATAAAGAGAAGAATGGAATTTCTTTTTGTTGTTGTATTTATACATTTCGTAGTTTCTGGTTGTTTAATTCTTCATTGCTTATATTTTGCAATAGGTAACATACTATTCCTAACTTGTTAGCAAGAGTACTCAAGATCATAATCCTTTTATTGGTGGAAATATTTTAAGTCTCTTGACTAGCTCCTTTCATATTTTTAAAAATTGGGATTAAATTGCCTTCTGTTAAACAGTCATATTCTCTACTTTTTTTTTTTTTTTTTTTTGGCTAGAACACAGCACAAAACAATAATAGTGTTAAGGTAATTTCAGTTTGTGTTTATAATTCTGAGACTACATAAAGAATAAACACGTAACTAATATTTATGATACTTAGATTTATGAATTAAAACATGTTAATTCTCAATCTAATTTTTTGCAGTTTATTCTATTTAATTGGTAGCTATTGTCCTAACACAGATTTATTTGTAATTTCAACATAATGACCAGGAAGAAGGTAAAAAAATTGTACGGATCCAAGGAAGTATCATCTCAAGTTAGTCATTTCTTCATAGTAACTGTTGTATGTGACCTAATTCTATAAGCTTATTATAGTCATTCCTGTGAGTTAGCTCAGAGGTTCATTGTAGACTCTTCTCAAGACTGTGCAATCTACCTTTATAGATCCCATACATAACTGCAGTACAGGCATTCTAGCACCAGGTGGCACTAGTAGTAATTTATAGCTGGTTAGTCTTGAGTCGTGCAGGTACCTTAAATAAATTCAGAATATCAGTCAAAAAGTGTCTCTTCATTTAGGGCACTATGGGATACTAATCACTTTCTTCTAATTTTATTATTTTTACAAATAATATTTTCTCATATGAATTTTTAAATGATTTACATTATATAATCCATATTGTCCATTTCCCTTTGTTTAGATGTTTGCATCTCTTCGTGTCTTTCTGCTATGCTTCCTAGCCTTACTCCATGAAAACATGTTAGGAACACAGCTGGAACTGTTTTTAAATTAATAAAATTGAGCCGTCTTCCACTTTTTGAGTTAGCACATTCTCAGCCATTTCTTTCTAACATCTCTGCCTGCTCCCCATACCTTAATTTCATATCCAGTCTTTAATTAACTGAACCAAACTGATTATAAAACAATCATTACTTTCTCTTTTTACACTTGAATGTTCCAAACAGCAGAAGGTTTTGAGCAAGATTCCCAACTGACTAGAACAAGCCTGGGCAGTTTAACCGTCATATTGAGAACACAATGGGATAATTGTTTAATAAGCCTTACCACTGGGCAATCAAAAGCTGTCAGTCAACTTAGCTTTCATAGATAATATTGAAATCTAGTTCTCTAAAATTGTCTAAACATTAACTAAGATAAGCAACCTGTTTTAATGTAATGTAGTCTCTAAGAAGCCAGGCCATGGGGGAAAAATCAGACTTTCCCAGTTCTCACAAATCCAGGCCAAATATAGCAAAGAGAACAGAGCAGCAGAGGTGGGTGGCTGTTTAAATTTATACCCACTACTATATACTCAAAGCTTAATTGCAGTGATAGTGATTCATAAGCAATTTAAATGTAAGGGTTAAGTTACAGCAAATGAACACGGATGGTGGTAGCTGAAGACACACATTGGTTTGTTCCTTCACATGAAGACTAGCTTGTTCCTTCTACACAGGTTGAATGAAGAAGAAAGGTCCACAGAGATAAACAATAAATTAATAAAATACAATCCATTTTGAAGGAATTAGATTCTCTCTTTTTCTCTGTTCTTCATTTTTTCTGCATCTTTTTTCCATTCCATGCTTGTGAGAAGAATAACCTCAAATATTCAGTTTATAGGAGAGTATGTTTTTAAATATCACAGAGAAATCCATATTTGTTTCGGCTGACACTCAATAGCTAATTAGTCTTAAACAATCTGGTAAAAACTTGAACAGAGACTTTTTTTTTCCTTTAAATTCCCTCTGTGGCTTTATAGGACCCAGCTTTTCCAAAAATCTTTAGACAAATTTACAGTATATATGGAGCTAAATGCCTTTTTTTTTTCTAGTTGCATTGATCTGTGCTGAAAATTGTATCTGGTTTATGCCATTGGATATGATAAAATAATGATAGCTGGCACTTACTGATGACTTCCTGTATGTTAAACACTTATTCTCAGCTCTTCATGTAGCTTATTTAATATTTACAAAACCTTGATATTATGATACTTATTTTTACAGTTGACAAAATTGAGACAGAAACAGTTGAGTAAATAGTAGACTAAATACAGTATGTGGTAACAGTTTGTACTTCTATTAAGTTAGACAAAGCACAATCAGGATGGAGGGTTTAAGCTTTGAACGATCTGTAGGGAACACATGCTTTACTTGAGGGTTTTTTTTAAAAAAAAAAGCCAGAGTCCCTGGAGAGACAGCTGTCACATAAACAGACACTCTGACCTCATAGCACGTAGAAGACTATGCTAGTCCTCTGAAATGTAAAGAAGTGACTTTGATGTTTTTTATATGTATGATTCACAACTAAAAAGTAAAATGTTTTCATCATGACCAAATAGTCATACAAATACCCACATGTTCATACCAATTTCCATTTTAATGATATTCTTACTGCATGTAATAAAATCTGACATTTCTTCTTATTCTATTTTTTTGTGTGGTTGATACTCATAAATTGATTACTTAAACCACCAATGGGTTATAACCTGCATTTTGAGAATCAAGCTGGTTTGTATAACAAAATAATAAATAAGATCAAAATCCGAATAGATGAAGAGTGGTATTACATTTTACTGTACTATTTGATATCTTCTATATATGATTAAATAAAGAAAATCCACTATAGTATTTCTTAACTGCATATGAATTTTCCTGTGGAAATGTAAAATTGTGATCATGTGTTCCTTCTGGTAATGGGCAGCACAAAACTATGAAAGCCTGGCTGTTGGTGCTAAAAAATAGATTCAAAAGGTACAGAGTGTCCAAACATTAGAATGGCAAGAGAAACAGAAGGATCAGAATTAAAAAGAGGAGTGAGTTGGGGAAAAGCCATCGAAAGGCATGTGGGAATTTCAGACTTAGGCCAGCAGAAGCTTTGACAGCATGGAGTAGTGGGAAGAAAGGAGGAGGCCAGGCTGGCCAGAAGGGACATTGGGTTGACAGCTAGATTATAGATAACATAGAAGAACATAGCTAATTTGGGATTGATTTTAATGAGTGTTCAGATCCAGAATCCAAGGGATGGTGCTGATGGATCCCAGTAGAGACAGACTCCAGACACTGGAGTGATATTCAATGTTACACAGACCATGGAATTGTGGCCCTGAGGGGATGGTTCTCAAACTGTAGAATATATGTGAATTACATGATGTATTTGTTTAAAATGCAGATTCCTGAGTGTCATCCTCAAAAATTCTGAATATATGGAAACCCAGAACTCTGCATTGTAACAAAAGTATAGCCATGTCTTGAGAAATACCTCTTCAGTATTTGGAGAAAGATCCAAATGGAGCTAGGAAATGGTGACAGTGGATACCTATAGGGACTTGGCCAATTCTCTTTGAAAAGACTAAACATTAGTGGGAGCTCATGTTTAAGCCTTACCAGGCAGATGGGATGCCAGGCCTTGAGTTGCAAAGTTGACCCTAAAGAATGCTGCCTTGAAGGCCAAGAACAACCCTGCCTGATACAGGAGTCAGAACTGCCTCCAGAAATTGTGGTGTCTTGCTAGGACCATGAGCAAATGTAAATGGGTCTTCTGAAAACTAGTAAGAATGAATTTCTGAGGGCATAGAATGAAATTTAGAGAAAATTCTAGATGAGGTCAAAGGTACAGATAGAACAAAATTTGGCCTTTTGGGGGCAAGCAGGGACAGGACATCAGATAGAACAGAGGTTTTCCAAGATAGGCATAAGTTCCCTAATGAACTCATTTTGTCATGTCTGATGTGTACATATTTTGTCTTTGTAAATTCTCATCTTGACTTTATCAGTAATCACCATCAACAAGTATACATGAAATGCTTTGTTTCATTCTATTACTTGGTGTGATTAGTAGTTAAAAGTTAGCAAATATCTTTGGTTTCCCTTAGCCACAAAGCTCTTAAAGAGTTAATGATTGATAACATGGAATTTGGAATCACCCTTAACTTTAAATTCCCATTCATTCATTTTCAACAATTTGACCTTGAGCAGGTTAATGGGCCTGGATGGGTTTTAATTATTGAACATATGAAATTAGATGAGGTAAAAACATGTATTTCTTTGCTTATATCTCTAATTCTCAATATAATATGGCAAAGTGAATGTATTGATTTTATTTTTCAGGTGAAATAATGGAGGCTTAATAGGTTAAGTAAATCAAAGTCATAGAGTTAGTAATAAGTTGAATCACAACATATTAACAGCAATATTTACCCCAAACTTTAGCATTTTCTTCCTAAGTCACACTGCTGCCTTCATTGTCCTCCACTAGGATGACTTCACCTTGTCTTATTTCTTATCCTAGCAGGGACATGATCTGAGATACCAGTAGAGAAAATATTGCCATCATTCCTTTCACGAGTTAAGAGTGAAAAGGGAGAAACTGCCTTTTCTTTCCCTCAAAACATGTATTTTATAAGAATGAGAATGGTTCAATAAAACCCACCTGATGGTTAACCATTTAAAGTTATTTCCATGAATTCGATAAAGCATTTCTTAAGTAGGAAGGTATGGAGAATGTTGATATAGTTAGGAAGAATCTCTGCAGGAGGATAAATTTCTCAGCGGAGTCATAATGTAAATTGCCACACCTATTCTGCATGGGATTTGGGGACATTACTTTAAAAAAAACCAAACAAACAAACAAAAAAAACTATCTGTTTTGTTGTTGGGAAGGCAGAATCAGGATTTTAAATCCAGTCTTTGGAAGCTCTGCCTTTCTTTACCTGACCTGGGATGCTTGAAGTTCATGGCAAAAATGATATATTTAAGTGGGAATGTGGAATTCCACTCTTTGATTCATTTGAGCATAATATAGGAGCCAATATTTTCTTTTCTCTTTTCAAGTTCTTCTCTACATGACTGAACAAGTGATCTAGGTGTGGTTTTGATGATTATTTCTGGAGTTTGGAGCCAAGATAGAAAGAAGTATAGCATTGCAGTTTGGCTTTCTTGCCTGCCTATAAAGGAATGCAGGAAAGGTGCCAATTTCATTGAGTGTAAGCCCAAGGACTCTTGCAAAACACTTTATAAATTCCTGCCTTAATGAACATCATTTGTGGCCAGGTGTGGTAGCTCACACCTGTAATCCCAGCACTTTGGGAGGCTGAGGTGGGCAGATCATGAGGTCAGGAGTTCAAGACCAGCCTGATCAACAGCTACTAAAAATTAGCCTGGCATGGTGGTGCACACCTGTAATCCCAGCTACTCAGGAGGCTGAGGCAGGAGAATCACCTCAAGCCAGGAGGCAGAGATTGCAGTAAGCCGAGATTGTGCCACTGCACTCCAGTCTGGGTGACAGAGCAAAACTCCATCTCAAAAACAAACAAAAAAAATCTGTAGTAGAATATGCCATCACATTAATGTCATAGTTTGATAAATTTAAGAAAATTAAACTCATTGTTTTCTGAAATGTTATGAAAACTTAGAATTGAATATTTTAAAAGACAACATTTTCAGGTCAGTCATTTATTCTAAACCTTAAAAAAGTCCATTATTAAATGTTCTTGTATTCTATGTGTCTTGACTTTCAATTAAAATTGTTAGATATTTTTATCACAGGATTCTCTGCACCCCTAATTCGAGGAATGGATACATTTTATCTGTGAATAACAAAGTGTCTTATTACTGCTTTTTTCATAAGTAAATGAAACCACAGCAGGGTACCAATCCACAATATAGTTTTGCTTTCACTCTTGTCTCCTCAGTTTAAAATTGAACTTGGGACATGAATAGAAAACAGCATCTATATTAAACTACTTTAAAAGCTTTTTTACATCTCTTGATTCAAAACTCTGTTTTTTACAAACCAAGTAGGATGATTGTAGCTGGCATTAAATCGATCTATTGAATGCTAAAGTTCTTTTTGTATAACACAAACCCAGCATGTATAGCTGTGGCTAAACCTCCATCACCCTCCCCTACGGAGGAGTCTCAAACCGAATTCACAGGGGACCTCCTTTAGCAATTTCTGAGTTTTATATTCACATAATTTTTAGGCCTTCATCCCTGATCATCAGAAAGATTTTTTTTTATCAGTTATGGACACTTGTGTTTTAAACATTCAAAGAAAATGCACCGCAGTATTTTGCACAGACAGCTGCTGCCAGAACATCTGCTAAACAACAACACTTTGATTCCCACTGACCTAAGTCAGAACATATTTTGGCAACCTGCTTCAGCCTTAAGATTTGCTAGCTATTTTAATAAAAGTCCATTAATCAATTCCAACCTATTTCTCATAATAAAGAGTAACCTCAGGAGAAAATAATATGACACTGAGCAAATAATGCCTATTTGTAAAATTGTTTAAACAAGTATTCACATGAGAGATTCTTGACCCAGAGGGATTTATATTATGCAGGTTCATTCTTTTAAGGGCAAGTAATTACTTTTCAAGATGAGCATTAATAATAAAGATTTGCAAAGACATGTTTAGAGTTTTATCTTAAATGCATCAAGACTAGTCCTTCTCCTGTTGCATCAAATTATTCTTCTTTGCTGGAAACTTTCATCTAGTTCTAAGGGAGCTTACCTGCTTTGTCCAGTTGCAACCAGGCAATTGCATATAAAATTTAAAATATACAAGAACACCATGTGAAAAAAAAATAGAAAACCCTTGACTTAATATGTTACTGTTCAGTTAATAAACTGTAGGTTGTGGTCTTTTTCTTAGTCAAAGTTTCTAGAGGAGATTTAAAAATAGTGTAATATTTTAACATGATTTTGGTTATTTTTTATTTGTATTTTCTTTATGCTGGAGAGGATGTGGAGAAATAGGAACACTTTTACACTCTTAGTGGGAGTGTAAATTAGTTCAACCATTGTGGAAGACAGTGTGGCGATTCCTCAAGGACCTAGAAATAGAAATTCCATTTCATTTAGCAATCCCATTACTGGGTATATATCCAAAAGATTATAAATTATTCTATTTTATTTAATTTTTTATATAATTTAATTGATAGAAATTCAAGATCTGAGTAGACTTGAGCTATTTGAAGTTAGAAATATATGTTCAAAATCTCTGGTTTGACACAGGTCTCAATTTGTTATTTGTATGACCTTGGATTGTCATATAACCTAAGTTTAAATTTTCTTTTCTGTCAAGTGCAATTTATAATAAATTTTATTTACCTCATAGAGTTATCATGGATAACTAATGATATAATGTTTCTGAAACATTTAGAAACAGCAAAGTTCCATAGTTGTTTGAAGAGTCGAACTCCTCATCTTAGACATGAGAAAAATGAAGCCCAGAAAAATTGGTAGGAAGGTCTGAGACTAAAAGCTGAGACTCTTAATGAGATTGAGGAACCAGAAGAATATATATTTCCATAGCAAAGACCTGGAACCAACCCAAATGCCCATCGATGATAGACTGGACTGGGAAAATGTGGCACATATACACCATGGAATATTATGCAGCAATCAAAAATGATGAGTTTGTGTCCTTTGTAAGGACATGGATGAATCTGGAGAACATCATTCTCAGCAAACTGACACAAGAACAGAAAAAGAAATACCGCATATACTCACTCATAGGTGGGTGAGAAAAATGAGAACACATGGACACAGAGAGGGGGTCTACTATACACTGGGGACTGTTGGGGGAAATGGGGGAGGGACAGCGGGGGGGGCTGGGGGGGATAGCCTGTGGATGAATACCAAGTGTGGGTGAAGGGGAGGAAGGCAGCAAAACACACTGCCATGTGTGTACCTATGCAACTATCTTGCACGTTCTGCACATGTACCCCAAAACCTATAATGCAATAAAAATTAAAACAAAAAAACAAAAAAACAAAACACAAAAAAACAAAACAAAACAAAAAAAGAATATATATTTCCAAATCTCAACTTAGCGTTTATTATAACCTACTGGATTTCATTCAATAAATAATGCACAGAACATATTATATATTACTGACATAAAAGAGTCCC
The DNA here is from genome assembly GCA_031835075.1 of Saguinus oedipus. Classification (NCBI taxonomy): domain Eukaryota; kingdom Metazoa; phylum Chordata; class Mammalia; order Primates; family Cebidae; genus Saguinus; species Saguinus oedipus. The sequence goes on from CM063172.1 coordinate 65,138,692, forward strand.
ACAAAGGGTGACCAAGACCCTGAGAGGTCTGCTGGGCTGGGATATGAATGATATAAACCTGTGGCTCATTTTTGAGTGATATTCCCAAAGTGTGTATGAGAATGGCTACCCAACGAATTCCTTGAGGAAAGAGAAACTGCAGATCCCTGGAAGTTCTCTCTAATGCAGGACTTATTGGAGAGCCAGCCAGTGGAAGAGAACTAATCAATATTATACCTGAGGCAAGTAGGGGAAGAAGGTTCTGTCATTGTGGAGTGTAGAGTTTTAAGCTCTTTGAAGTGAGGAAGTTTGCAGAGGGGCCATTTTGTGAAAATAAGTGGGCATTGTCAAATCAAGGATGGCTTTTCATAGGAAGTTATAAAATTCACGTGCGTTAATACGCGATATAATGCTGTAATATGGGGGGCCACATGGACTTTGGAGTTAGTTCTGGGTTTGAATGTCAGCTTTGTGAATTTCACAAGTCATATAATTTCTTTCTGGGTCTTAGTTTTCATAAACAGAAACTGAAGATAATGTTACTTATTTCTTAGAACTATTAGTAAAACAGAGAAACTATTTGTGCAATCATTTGCATATACTAACATCTTTAATAAATGCTACTTCCCTTGAGATCTATTTAATCTTCCTAATTATCTGTGTTTGTATATTCATTGGATTACTTTTATTCAACCTCATTTGTTCTTGGTTCCTTTCAATGCCTACAGGTTTGTTGATAAATTAGCTTAAACTGTTTATAGTTCTATTTTAATGAATTTTATGTTACTTCTGTAATAATTATTATTGATACATCCTAGTGTAATTTAGTAATAGGTTCCATTTTAGAGAAGTTTTAAAGAAAATGTGTTTTATTTTTCCTTGAAACTTTCAAACATTTAAAATTTTAAATTAAAATGATTCTACTAATCACTGAAATAGAAAAGTAATAAAGGCACAATGTATTTTCTATTTTATCTCATATTTTAGGTAATATTTTTCATGCTTGCCGGGTATCTATAAACGACTATTTCTACCCAAGTTAGATTCTGCTACTAAGTGACCACGTAGCATTTGAAAAGTAATTAGGCTTTTCATTGCCTCAATTTCTTCAGCTGTAAAGTGAGGATAGTAATATTCCTACCTGCCTTCTAGGGTTTGTTGATGATCAGATGAAATAATAGTTGTGAAAGTGTTTTAAACACCTTCACGTATCATTTAAGGAAAGTTTTTATGCTAAAGTATTTCTGTCTTTAGAAAATTCCACTATCTTGCTTAGTATTTTATAATTTATTAACAATAACAAAAATACCTCTATTGTGGCATTTTTTATTTTAATATCTTATCTGAACATCTTGAAGATCTTCACTATTTTTTTAAAACAATTTTTTATTTCTGTGAAAAAATTTAACACTACCAAAATGAGACAGTTTAGAATAAAAGATTGTGATACTAAGATTTCTACTTATTTTATCCTACAAATAGGAAGGATTACAGTGTCTTAGAGATATTCATGATATTACCTAGTCTGTAAAATTTTTAAGTGAAATATATTAAAAGTTACTCAAATACAAGTGGCAAATATAAGATGTAAAGAGTTGTGTTTCTGCATGAAAGTATTGAAGGAATGTAAAGTGCTAGTCATGGCAAGTGTAAGAACTATAATTCAATTTCTCACCGCGTTAAAAAAATTGATATTAAAAACATGTTAAAAAACACACCTCTCCTTGTAAAGTTTGTGGAGATGGGAGTTTCTTCTAAGACTGTGGATGTTCAAACAACTCTAGTTCTCTCCCATGTTCCCACTATCTTTAATCAGGATGCTCATGTAACAGAATGCCTTACTGGTATTAAACCCAAAGTGATCATCAAGCCACTTCCTTATTATTTTCTTTCCCTTATTACTTTCTTTGACACAATGAATTTCAACTCTAAGAGTTGCTTTATGTATTCATTTAGCAAATATCTACCATGTAACTACTATACAACTATTTCTCAAGAAGCTTAAAATTGAATAGAGAAGCTATATATAGAAAAAGAAATAATGGATTACCAATACCACAAGAAAATTACAGAGTAATAAAGTAGATTAGGGGAGTAGACATAACCTTATAATTTTACTATGAAAGTATATTAAGAGAGTATACTTAACCTCATAATTTTACTAAGAAGATCATAATCTAAACCGCATGTATTTCATGAAAGACCTGACCTCCTTGTTGTTCAAAGGTGGTAGCATTTGCATTTGGCCTCAAAGACAGATAAAACCCTTGATAAGTAAAGATGAAAAAAATAATATAGATGTTTAGCAAAACACGCATGAAGGTATAGAAAAAGAGGAGGACAGTGTTGTTATTGCAGTGAAAAAACAAAAACCAGAAGCACTCCCCCAGTCTAGCCAGAGCACACACACAGTAACATGGAGCAGACTACAAGGACATAGCTCTGGCCAGTTGGGTATGTAATTGCAGAAGGTCTTGAATGTAAGCTGATCAGCTTGCATACAAATTTGAATACAATGGAGAGCCACAGAAATTATTTAATCATAGTATTGAGATAACCAAACTATAGCATCTCTAAAGATTAGAGAGATTAATTTAACAGAAGTTTACAGGCTAGGGCCTGCTTCCTATTTCTACAGTGGGAAGATATTAGGTAGGGTGGGCAGAAAAACAGCAGATAATTTTACTATGAGGAGCAAAATCCAAACCACATGTATTCGATGGAAGCCCTGAACTCCCTGTTGCTAGATGGAGAAAGGGACTTGCTCACAGTGAACCAATAGCCTACTTGGGCTCAAAGGCCATATGCAAATTTTTGTCAGATGAAAAACATGGAAACAATTCTGCAGAAAATAAAAGCATTCCTTATTAAAAAAAAAAAAAGGAATTCTCTAAGAGAAGAAAATAAGAAAAGAGGCAAAGGACTGGTCATATTTATACAAAAAAAATATTTTCCTCTGTTAGTTTTGATACATCCCTACTTTCAACCCACTTTTGTTTAAGAATAATTGATGTAAAAGCAAATGTCTCATAACAGAAACCTCAATGCTGCTCTAATCACGACACTAGAGAGATATATCAAAGTAGAAGAAAACAGCTTCCATAGAAGGACAAATAAATACATGAGTGAAATGGACTTCTAAAAATCGACAATCTTACATAACAAATGGTTTTTAAAAGATATTTGCTTAACCTTGCAAAATTAAGAAAAATGTGGATTACATGCCTAAAGATTTGTTCACTTGACATACCAGAATCATTGCGTGGAGTGTTCTTCCAAAAGTTTATAATGGAAGGATCAGCGCAGTTATTTCAAAGAGATCTCTCTACACCCTCATAGTAATACAGACTGACAATATTAGGAGCCATGTGAAGGCTATTAAATAGAATTTATAGGTGACAGAACAACAATACACTTCTAATCAAAGCTAAGATTTTTCAGTGAGAGAGCCATAACCTTTACATCTTTCTTGGAATCACTGCAGTAGAGGGAAGGGAAGAAGGTATATTCTGTGAGAAGAAAAAAACGTAACAAGAAAAGATGTTCTGTGCTTATTGTGGCTTGTGCATTCTACTAGGTGGTTTCGCAGAGTCGTTTCATTTATTCCTCACAGTAACTGTTGCAGAGGTAAAATATGAAAATAAGTTACTTTTTTTTCCTTTTTACTATGCTCAAGTATCTATTCAGTGACTACTTATTGAGTACCTACCTACCAAATGTGCCTTACACTGAGAACAAACTAGTGAACAGGCAACAATTTTCCTGACATTATAGGATTTACATGATAGACACAGGTAAATCTATAGTCAAACAGGAGTTAAAGTAAATTTCTGTGAAGAAATACAAAACTGCTGTGAAGAAAGCCGAGTGAAAGAAACAGCAGGAAGATAAAGGATGTGGTGGAGGTAGTATTGTATGCAATCAAGGCTTCTGTGAGAAAGGGATGTTCTGGAGATCTGAGCAAAGTGAGGAAATGAGACACAGAACTCTGCCAGAAATGCATTCCAAGCTGATTGAACAGTACATGCAAAGGTAGGTGGGAGGAAGGGAAGAGTGATCTTGAAATCTTCAAGAAACAAGATGGTGTGACTAGACAAGAGCAAGCAAACTGGCTTTGTTAGCAGTCCAAGTTTTCTACGGCGTCAGAAAATAATTGAAGCCATGGGTTTAATCATCTACAAAAGGAGGGACTTGAATATTTAAAGGACACGCAAAGGAGGATATGCTGGAAACAGAGACTGAAAGAAGTCAGAGATGTGGGAGTAAAACCAGCGAGGATAATGGAAGAACAATGGAGCATTTCAGGAAGAACAACAGCGGCAATCATATTACATGCAGCCAAGAGGTAGGATGAAGACCAAAAGATGCCCATTGTGTTGCTTTACATGGAGATCCTGACTGTGGTGATTTCCCAGCAATTCAAAAGAGAAACAATAGCCTTTTCAACGAACAGTGCTGGAACAATTGGACAGGTATAAACCCCACCCCCCAAAAAGTCGACTTGACCTAAGCCTCACACCTTCTATAAAAATTAACTCAAAGTCAATCATAAACTTAAATATAACATATAAAACCATAAAACTTGTAGAAGAAAAAACAATATATTTGGGATCTGGAGATAAGCAAAGAGTTGTTAGATGTTAGCGCAACTCATAAAAGAAAAAAATTGATAGGTTGGACCTCATCAAAATAAAACATTTTGTTATTTGAAAGACCCCAGGCTGGGTGCAGTGGCTCAAGCCTGTAATCCCAAAACTTTGAAAGGCCGAGGCGGGTGGATTGCTTGAGGTCAGGAGTTCAAAAACAGCCTGACCAATAAAAATGCAAAAATTAGCTGGGTGTGGTGGTGGGCACCTATAATCCCAGCTACTCAGGAGGCTGAGGCAGGAGAACCGCTTGAACCGAGAAGGCAGAGGATGCAGTGAGCCAAGACTGTGCCACTGTACTCCAGCCTGGGCAACAGGGCAAGACTTCATGCCTGTAATCCCAGCATGAAGTAGGCCGAATCAGCTGAGGTCAGGAGTTTGAGACCAGCCTTGGCAATGTGGTGAAACCCCATCTCTACTAAAAATTCAAAAATTAGCCAGGTATGGTGGCATATGCCTGTAATCCCAGCTATCGGGAGGCTGAGGCAGGAGAATCACTTGAACCTGGGAGGCAGGGGTTGCAGTGAGCCAAGATTGGGTCACTGCACTCCAGTCTGGGCAACAGAGTGAGACTCTGCCCCACAATATAAAAGAAAGACTCCATTCACAGGATGAAAAGACAAACTATACACTGGGAGAAAATATTTGTGAGTCATGTATCTAACAGAATATATGTGGAGAATTCTCAAAACTCAAAAATACAAAAAATAAATAAATAAATAAATAAAGGTCATTTCCCCCCCCTAGATAGAGTCTAGCTTTGCTGCCCAGGCTGGAGTGCAGTGTCACAACCTCAGCTCATTGCAGCCTGTCTCCTACCTCAGCTTCCCAAGGAACTGGGACTACAGGTCTGTACCACCACAACTCGCTAATTCTTTTTTGTATTTTTTTGTAGAAGTGGGTCATTGCAGCCTGTCTCCTACCTCAGCTTCCCAAGGAACTGGGACTACAGGTCTGTACCACCACAACTCGCTAATTCTTTTTTGTATTTTTTTGTAGAAGTGGGTTTTCTCCATCCTGTCCATGTTGGTCTCAAACTTCTGGGCTCAGATAACCCATCCACCTCAGACTTCCAAGGTGCTGGGATTACGAGCATGAGCCAGTGTGTCCGGCCAACAGCTGAATTTAATAATAGACAAAACCTCATTTTACCATGATGGAGCGCTGGATGGTAGATAAGGAGATAAGCACCCGAAAAGATACTCATTATTATTGGCCATCAGAAAAATACAAATAAAAACCACAGTGAGTTATCACTACACACCTATTGAAACAGCTTATTTTAAAAAAATTATACTTTGTTTCTTATTAGGTGTTTAGTAAGCATCAAGCATTTATTAGTATCAATATTTATTGGCAAGTATTTTTTAAGATATAAACATGGTTATGAAAATGAGCTTTGATCTGAAGCAACTTTGTATACGTTATATTTAGTATTATTTTTAAGTCCAACATTTAATATAAATTGTCTTATTTGTCAAGTAACCACTGTATAAATCACATTTTGTGAAAAGAAATGTAAAAGTGAGAATTTAGAAATGTTTTAAGAGAGAGCTTCATGTGAAATTGTGTTTGAAACATTGTTTAATGCTTGGGAAGCAAGCATGAAAACAAATCAATATAGTCTAATATAATTAAGCGATTCCAAAATATTCTGTTACTCTTTATTCGTTTGCTAATGCTTCCTATACCATGTATGCAAAGTGTCAACAATTCTGCCAGGATATACTTAGTAATCCAACTTATGACAGAATGAAAAGTTTTGTTGTAATTTAAAATTGAAAATATTTGATTATGTTGTGCTGAAATACCCTGTGATATTGTGTTACTATATATAGAAAGCACACGTGTATTAGCCTGTTCTCACATTGCTATAAGGAACTACCTGAGACTGTTTGTATTGACCCACAGTTCTTCAGGCTACTCAGAAAACATGGCTGGAAGGACCTCAGGAAACTTAAAATCATGGCCTGAGAAGAGGGAAGAGAGTGAAGAGAGAGGTGCTAACATTTTAAAACATCTCATGAGAACTCAGAACAGCAAGGGGGAGGTCCACCCCCATCATCAAATCACTTCCCATTAGGCCCCTCTCCAACGTTGGGGATTACAATTTGACATGAGATTTGGGTAGGGATTTGAAGTTGGTCATTACTATGCATACTTTTCTGAATGTATTTTACATATATCTTACTACACATACTTTTGTAAATTTATTCTATATGTATATTTCTATAAACTAAATATAATGATTTTTAGAACAATGGTTTTGCATGCTTTTGAACTATATATATTGGTGATAAGACTGTATATATTGCATAAGACTCTTTTATGAAAAAATTAACGTTGTACTTTATTGTTATAAATGTAACTCTAATTTCTAGCAATCTGCTAGGTTTTTATTTGAATAGTCTCTTTTTTTTCTTTATTAGTCTAGTTAGTGGTCTATCGATATTATTTATTCTTTTAATGAACTGATACTTGGTTTTGTTGAATGTTTTGCATGGTTTTTGCCACTCAATTTCATTCATTTCAGCTCTAATTTTGGTTACTTTTTGTCTTCTGCTAGTTTTGGAGTTGGTTGGCTCTTGTTTTTCTCATTCTTCTAGGTGTGATGTTAGGTGGCTAATCTGAGATATTTCTAACTTTTTGATGAGGTTATTTAGTGCTATAAATTTCCCTCTTTAACCCTGTCTTGGCTGTTCCCAGAGATTCTAGTACTTGTTTCTTTGTTTTTTTTTTTTTTTTGTTTTGTTTTTTTTTCTTTTGAGACAGAGTCTTGCTCTGTCACCCAGGCTAGAGTGTAGTCGTGTGATCTTGGCTTACTCCAACCTCTGGCTTCTGGGTTCAAGCGATTCTCCTGTCTCAGCCTCCTGAGTAGCTGAGATTGTAGACATGTGCCACCATGCCCAGCTAATTTTTGTATTTTTAGTAGAGATGGGGTTTTCCATGTTGGCCAGGCTGGTCTTGAACTTCTGACTTCAGGTGATCCTCTTGCCTTGGCCTCCCAATGTGCTGGGATTACAGGCATGAGCCACTGCACCCAGCTGGTTCTTATTAGTTTCAAATAACTTATTGATTTGTGCTTTAATTTCATTGTTTGCCCGAGTCATTCAGAAGCAGGTTGTTTAATTTCTATGTAATTTTATTGTTTTGAGTGATTTTCTTGGCCTTGATTTTATTACACTGTGGTCCAAGAATGTGATTCATATAATTTTAGTTTTCTGAATTTTCTGAAAAGTGTTTCATGGTTAATAGTGTGGTCAGTTTTAGAGTATGTACCATGTGCAAATGAGAAGAATGTATATTCTGTTGTTTTTGGGTGGAGTTCTGTAGATGTTTCTTAGGTCCACTTGGTCAAGTGTAGAGTTCAGGTCCTGAATATCTTTGTCAGTTTTTTACCTCAGTGATTTGTCTAATATTGCCAGTCAAATGTTGAAGTCTACTACAATTATTGTATGGTTATCTATATCTCTTCGAAAGGTGCATATCTGTTTAGAATAGTTAACTCTTCTTGTTGAATTGAACTCTTTACCATTACATAATGTTCTTATTTGTCTTTTTAGATCATTGTTGGTTTATAAGTCTGTTTTGTCTGAAATAAGAATAGTAACCCTTGCTTTTTTTTGTTTGTTTTTGTTTTGTTTGCTTGGTAGATTTTTCTTCATCTCTTTACTTTGAGCCTATTGGTGTTATTGCATTTGAGATGAGTCTCTTGAAGACAGCATCCAGCTGTGTCTTCCTTTTTTATTTAACTTGCCACTTGTGCCTTTTAATTGGGGCATTTAACCTGTTTACAGTCAATGATAATGTTAATATACATGGATTTGATCCTGTCATGGTTCTGTTGGCTGGTTGTATATATACTTGAAGGTATGGTTACTTTATAGTGTCAGTAGTCTATGTGATTAAGTGAGTTTTTGTTGTGACCATTGATAGTCTTTCATTTCCATATTTAGAACTCCCTTAAGGACCTCTTTTAAGGCAGGTCTGGTGGTAACAAATTCCCTTAGCATTTGCTTGTCTGAAAAGGATCTTATTTCTCCTTTGCTTATGAAGCTTAGTTTGGCTGGTTATAAAATTATTGTTTGGAGTTTGGTTTTCTTTAAGAATGCCTAATATAGGCCCCCAATCTCTTGTGGCTTGTAGGGTTTCTGCTGGAAGGTTCACTGTAAGCCCGATGGGGTTCCCTTTGCAGGTGACCTGCCCATTCCCTCTTGCTGCCGTTAAAATGTGTTCTTTCATGTTGATCTTGTGGAATCTGATGACTATGTGTCTTGGGGATGGTCATCTCGTATAGTGCCTTGCAGGGGTCTCTGCATTTCCTAAATTTGAATGTTGGTCTCTCTAGTGAAGTTGAGATAATTTTCACGGGTAGTATCTTCAAATGTGTTTTCCAAGTTGCTTACTTTTTCACCCTCTCAGGGACACCAATGAGTTGCATATTTGGTTTCTTTACATAATCCCATATTTCTTGGAGATTTTTGCTTATTATTTTTCATCCTTTTAAAAATTTTTGTCTGACTGTGTTATTTTGGAAAACCAGTCTTCAAGCTCTGAGATTTATTCCCCAGCTTGGTGAATTTTGCTGTTAATACTTGCTATTCTGTTAGGAAATTCTTTCTTATAGTGAATTTGCCATCTCTATCAGGTCAGTTTGATTCTTTCTTAAAATGGCCATTTTGTCTTTCAGCTCCTGTATCACTTTATTGTAATTCCTTAGATTCCTTAGCTTGGGTTTCAATTGTCTCCTCAATGTCAGTGATCTTCATTCTTACCCATATTATGAATTCTATGTCTGATTTTTCTTTTTCTTTTTCTTTCTTTCTTTTTCTTTTTCAAGCCATTCCAGCCTGATTAAAAACCATTGTTTCCACTGTGGGAACTAGCGTGGTTGTATGTAGGTGAGAAGGCTCTCTGGCTTTTTGAGTTGCCAGAGATCTGTGCTCATTCTTTTTCATCTGTGTGGGCTGATATTCCTTTAATATTTGAAATTACTATCCTTTGTATGGGTTTATTTATTTGTTTGCCAGGCTGGAGTGCAGTGACACCATCTTGGCTCACTGCAACCTCTGACTCCCTGGTTCAAGCAATTCTCCTGCCTCTGCCTCTGGAGTATCTGGGACTACAGGAACGTGCTACCATGCTCAGCTAATCTTTGTATTCTTAGTAAAGACAGGGTTTCACCGCGTTGGCCAGGATGGTCTCCATCTCCTGACCTCGTGATCCACTTGCCTTGGCCTTCCAAAGTGCTGGGATTACAAACATGAGCCGCTGCACCTGGTCTGGCCTATATATGTGTGTTTTTTTTTATCTTCTTTGATACCCTTGGGAGTTTGATTGTGACATAAGGTAGATTCAGCTTACTAACTTCCATTCTAGGCAATTTCAGGGGACAAAGTCTCAGCTCAGCATTCCTGAACTGTGTGCTATAATTCTTGGAGTCTAGTACCTGGCCCCCAGTTTAATTCTCTATTAATGGTTAGGAATCTGTTGCACTGGAGGGGGTTGAGGTGTTCCTGGTCTTCTGGCCTCAACACCCCTATGGGGTTGCCAGCCAAAGTTGGGGTGGTGGCAATAAGATCCATGCTTGCATGCATGTGCCAACAGCCAAAGTGGTGTGGCAGTATGCATGTGCCTTGGCTGGGGCAGGGAAACGGTAGAAGCCTTTGTCTTAGTTTTTACAGGTGCTGTATATTGGCAAAATACTCTGGTGGTGTATTTTGCGCTGTGATCGAATAGGAGGCGCTTAAGAGTGTCAGCCTGCACATAGGCTCTTACTCTGGGCATAACTCTTTTGGGTTTTGGCATATTTGGAAGTAGTGTTCTATGGTTGTGGGGCAAGGTCCACTTGTAGACCCTGGAGGCACTCCCTCTGATTATTGGCTTCATGTTCCCTTTTCTTTTGTTGAGTGTTCTGATCCACAGGGCTCCCTCAGGCAGGGGCTGCAGTTGGAATACAGGCCATATTCTTGATGTATAGGTCTTGCAGTGGGAGGCAAACCCTATTCTTCCAATGGCCGGCGAATCAGGGAGTCTTACCTCTCTCAGTCATCTGAGAGTGAGGGCTCTTCCCTGCTTGGGCACCATATGAGTCAGCAAGTCCCACTTGGCTAGGAGCTGGGGCGGAGGATCACCTAATCAGCTGTCTAGGTGCTTTCCCGGGAAACATTGGATTGCGCCTGCCACAGAGCTCAGTCAGAAGTGGGAAAGCTGGGCTGCTAGCAGGTATGGCCTCTCTGGCTATGGGAGGCAAGAGTGGGTGATGTTGCCCACTCCACCTCTGGGTGTTTCCCAGGTCAGCAGGAGGCCATGCCCCTAGGAAGAATTCAGGCAGAAGTAGTACTACTGGGCTGGAAGCTCTAGCAGTAGCAGCCTGCCCAGCTACCAGCGGTGGGGGTGGCTGGAGTTGCCTGCCCTGCCATCCAAGTATTTTCTAGGACAACAGGAGGCTGCACCCATAAGCTGAGTTCAGGCAGAGGCGGGACTGCTGGGCCAGCTTCTGGCCCCAAGCCTTGTCTGGTGAGGGAGACTGGAACAATCTTACTGCTCCCAGGCACCCCAATTGCACCCTCTGTTAGGGCTATGGTGCTGATGCCAGTGTGTTCGAGGGTCCAAGGTTTGTAGAGGTCCCCTTGGACTTGAGAGTTTTCTTTGTAAAACATCGGGTGGCTCTCTGCCTCTGTTTAGAAATGTGTTGGGGGCGGGGGGAAGGTGCTGATGCGTAGGCACAGGGACTCTCCCATCCTCAGTGTGCACAGGTCTCTGTGAGTGTGTGTTTCCCTGGGAGCTCTTACTCACTCACTCACCCTTTCCCGTGTCAGGCTGCTTCTCCTGGCTTCATGTTGATACCAGAGAGGCGGCTGCCCAGTTTGGCTCCTCTCTGCTCTCTGCATGGCGCTTGGTGCCTGGATGAATGCTGACATGGTTTCTTAGGTGATTGGATTGTAAGGTTATTGCTCACCATCCATTTTGTTTTCTCTCTGTGTGAATGGCACATATGAGCTGCTTCTAATCCTCCATCTTGACCCAATCTCCTAAATTTTAAATATAGCTCTAACTCATTATTCTTAGTGTTCATGGTAGTAAGCGAGACTACATAACTATGCAGAATTACTTGTGGGACAGTTCTCTAACATATATAAATTTGGGGTTTACAAATCTTCACATTTATATAAGCTACTGCTTCAAAGTGAGTCAACCAATTAACAGCCCCACGAATGGTATTTCAGAGTTCCAGTTCTTTCACATCCTCACAAGATGAATATTGTAAAAACATCTAATTTTTGCTAATCAGATGCATGTATACTGGCATTTTATTATTTTCATTTGTTTTTCTTATATTTTTTATATTTTTATATATTAATATGTTAAGAGAAGAAAAAAACATGATTGGCTGTTCTATTACTGTCCAATCATGTTTCCCCTTCTCTGAATTGTCTGTTCATATTTTTGTCTATATTTTCTTCTTGTGTAATTTATTTTTTGAAAATAGTTTTTGAAGTTTTTTTCATGTTTTCTGAATATTGTTATGTTAATTACATAAAAGATCATGGCTTATTTTTAGATTTTATGACTTTTTTTTTTTTTTGAGACGGAGTTTCACTCTTGTTACCCAGGCCGGAGTGCAATGGCATGATCTCGGCTCACTGCAACCTCCGCCTCCTGGGTTCAGGCAATTCTCCTGCCTCAGCCTCCTGAGTAGCTGGGATTACAGGCATGCACCACCACGCCCAGCTAATTTTTTGTATTTTTAGTAGAGACGGGGTTTCACCATGTTGACCAGGATGGTCTCGATCTCTTGACCTTATGATCCACCTGCCTTGGCCTCCCTATGACATTTTTAATGTAAAATTTTTTCTTAGTTATAATTTCAAATTTAACAATTTTTTAAAATGTGGTATATTTAATGTGTTTTGTTTAATAGTTTTTTGCTTCATTAAGGTCACGAAGATTTATTTTTCAAGTTTTAAAGTCTTGCTTTTTACGTTTAAATCTTTTTTTAAATTTTTTAAATTTTTTTTTTAGGGATGAAAGGAGGAAGGGAGGGAGGAAGGAAGGGAGGGAGGAAAAAAGGGAGAAAGGAAGGGAGGGAGGGAGGGAAGGAGGGAGAGAGAAAAGAAGGAAGGAAATCAGGCAATGAGAGAGACATTGCCGACCTGGATCTAGAGGTCTACAAGTTGATTTCTTTTTTCTTTTTTCTTTTTTTGAGAGAAGGAAAGAAAAAAAAAGGAGTGAAGGGGAGGAAGAAAGAGGAAAAAATAGAGGGAGAGAGAATGGAAATGTTGCTTTATTCTAAAAGAAATGGGTATTAATAATGGCCAATCAATATTTCATTTAAACCTATGAGTAGGTGTGATGTGGTGTTGACAAGAATGTATATTTTGTGTGTTTAAAGTGGAGAGCTCTATAAATATTTATTAAGTTTACTTGTTCCAGATCTAAGTTCGAGTCCTTGATATCCTTATTAATTTTCTGTCTCATTGAGTCTAAGTCTCTATGTATCTGGGTGTTAGGATCGTTAGCTCTTATTGCTGCATTGATCCTTTTACCACTATATCTTTGTTGCTTTAAAATTATTTTATATTTGTTTGGTCTAACGGCCTAAAATTAACCACAGTGCATACTGTACTAATGCAATACTTTTTAGCCATCTCCTGTCGTTACTGCAATGGCCTTAAATGTTGTGAATATCTGCTTAAAATGTCATATGATGCAATTTATCTCCCTCACAAGTTGTTCCTTCCTCCAGTAAATTGTGTATCACAGTAAAAAAAAAAAACAAAACTATTTTATCAGATTTGAGAATTGCAACTCCTGTTATTTATTTATTTATTTATGCTTTCCATTTGGTTGGTAAATCTTTCTCCATCCCTTTGTTTTGAGTCTTTGTGTATCCTTGTATGTGAAATGGATCTGGATGTAGCATACTGTTGGGTTTAGGCTGTATCTTTTAATTGGGGGATTTAGTCTATTTAAATTTAGGATTACTGCCATTTGTTGTTAACTGGCTGTTTTATCCATTCGTTGATGTAAATTCTTCTTTATGTTGATGCTCTTTACTTTTTGGTATATTTTTAGAAAGGCTAATACTGGTTGTTTCTTTTTATGTGTAATGCTTCTTTCAGAAGCTCTTATAAAGCAGGCCTGGTGGTAATAAAATCTCTGAGTACTTGCTTGTTCATAAAAGATTTTATTTTTCATTCAGTTATGAAGCTTAGTTTGGCAGGATATGAAATTCTGGGCTGAAAGTTGGCCAATATTGCCCCCCACTCTCCTCTGGCTTGTAGAGTTTCTGCTGAGAGATCTGCTTTAAGTTTGATAGGCTTCCCTTTGTGGGTAACCTAACCTTTCTCTCTGGCTACCCTTAGTATTTTCTCCTTCATTTCAACCCTCGTGAATCTAACGATTATGTGCCTTGCGGTTGCTCTTCTTGAGGAATATCTTTGTGGTGTTCTCTGTATTACCTGGGGTTGAATGTCCTGCTTTGCTAGTTTAGAAAAATTTTCCTGAATAATATCCTGAAGAATAGTTTCCAGCTTGGATTCATTCTCTCCGTCGCATTCAGGTACACCTATCAAACATAAATTTGGTCTTTTCACATAGTCCAACATTTCTTGGAGACTTTGCTGATTCCTTTTTATCCTTTTTTCTCTATTCTTGTCTTCTCGTTTTATTTCATTAAGTTGGACTTCGACCTCTGATATCCTTTCTTCCGCTTAAACAATTCAAGTGTTTAAACCTGTGCATACTTCTCGGAGTTCCTGTATTGTATTCTTCAGTTCCATTAATTCACTTATATTCCTCTCTAAATTGTCTATTCTCGTTAGGATTTCGTCAAACCTTTTTTTCAAAGTTCTTAGTTTCTTTACGTTGGGCTACAACATGTTCTTTTAACTCACTGAAGTTTCTTATTATCCATACTCTGAAGCCTGATTCTGTTATTGGGATGTGCTCGTTCTCCGTCAAGCCTTGTTCCCTTGTTGATGAGGGACTGTGATCCTCTTCAGAGGGAGAAGCATTCTGATTTTGAGTATTCTCAGCTTTTTTACGCTGGTTTCTTCCCATCATTGTAAGTTTATCCACCTGTCATCTTTGTAATTACCACCCTTCAAATTAGGTCTCTGAGTAGTGTGAGATTTATTGCCGAGGTAAAATAAGGAAACTGAGGCAGGTATAAAAAAAGTGAGAAGCCAATTTATTCAGCCCCCGGGCAACCTCAGTGGTCCAAGAGGGGCCAGAGAAGTCACACCCGGTTGTTCAGGGTGTGGGGTTTTATGGGGTGTGCAGGCAATTGATTGGTTATTGGGAAACAAAGAGAAGGCATTTTTTATTGGTTGTTGAGGAGTAGGAAGTACATTAAACTAGCTGCCATTGGTAGGTAGGCGGGACTTTGGGTAAATGGGCCTTGATTGACTGCAGGGGAAACGAAGAGAAGGCACTTCTATTGGCTGTTGGGGAGCAGGAAGTACATGGAATTAAAGTAGGAAGTAGTTGCTATTGGTAGGCGGGTATTTGGGTAAATGGACCTTGATTGACTGCAGGGGAAACAAAGAGAAGGCACTTCTATTGGCTGTTGGGGAGCAGGAAGTACATGGAGTTAAAGTAGGAAGTAGTTGCTATTGGTAGGCGGGACTTTGGGTAAATGGGCCTGCTGGGGCCGTATGGGGCAGGCTGTTGTTGAGCAGGGAATGGTGGGGCTTCTTTTAAAAAATTTCTCTGCAGGGTTTTTAACAGCAGGCTGGAGGTTGGATGGATAATTTAGTGCTAAGTGTGGGCTTAGACATGGTATGTAGAGGCAGGTATGGGAAAGCTTTGAGGGGAAGCCAGATAATGAGCTCGGGTGATGACGCAGTCAGGCATGGAGAGTGATAAATGTGTCCGTTTGACTCCTGGCAAGGCAACCGGCCTTACAAGTAGAGGTCCAAGTTGTTAGTTTCCAGGATCGACCTATGAGCAACCCACTGCACTGGCCAAAACAGCGGCGTTAAGACTGATGGTGCTTTTCTGCCGCTTTTCTGCCCGGGAATCTCCAGTCTGACTTCCTTCTTGAGTCTGTATAGGCGACTCTGCCTTCCCGGAGCTCCAAACCTCGGTCAGAAGGGGAACGAGTCCCATTTACTCTGCACCAAGAGCTGCCGCACTGAAGTGCCAGCAAAACCACTGTGCTGGCCACAAGAATAGCTCTGGTGACCCGTGCAGCTCCTCCACTGGGAATCTTCTGCTCTGTGAGAGACCAAAATTTGTCTGAAAGTGTGGCGTCCTTTCGTTCTCTGCATTTTCACTGGGAGCTACAGTCTTGAGATGTTAGCAGTCAGCCATCTTGGATCGTTCCTCTACATTTAAGTCTTTGATCCACATGGAATTGGCTTGTTTTGTCATGGTGTCATGTTCAAATCTAATTTTATATTTTTCTCTATGGATAACCTATTTTCTTAGTACCATTTTTTAAGTAGCCCAGCATTATTAACTTCTTATATCTATCAAACTCTCAAATATAAGAAGAGATTTTGTCATATCAGTTGAAATAGTGTTTTACTGAGGATTTTGGTATCTCATTCATGTATTCTGTTTTCTTTTTCTTCTTCTTCTTTTTTTTTTCTTCGAGATGGAGTCTTGCTCTGTTACCCAGGCTGGAATGCAGTGGTGCAATCTCTGCCTCCTGGGTTCAAGCAGTTCTCCTGCCTCAGCTGCCTGAGTAGCTGGGATTACAGGCATGCACCATCATGCCTGGCTAAATTTTGTATTTTTAGTAGAGATGGCGTTTCACCCTCACCATGTTGGTCAGGCTGGTCTTGAACTCCAGACCTCATGATCTGCCCACCTTAGCCTCCCAAAATGCTGGGGTTACATGCATGAGCCACCCGCCCCCCCGGCGGTATTCTGTTTTCAATACCACACTACATTAATCATTGCAGCTTTATAATACTAAGTGATTATCTGATAGTTTAACTCCTGTTGACTGTTTTGTTTTGTTTTTTTATTTTCCCAAACTGTCTTTGTTTTGGGTTATTCCCTATGAATTTTACTATCAACTTGTTATAATTTCCCCCTTCTACCCCCAAAATGCCTTATTAATGATTGATTTATTTACATATTTTATAGATTAATTTTGGAATAACAACATATTTTTCAATTCATTTACTCAATTTTTTGTAATCTTCAACATATTTCAATTTTTGTATAAAAAGTCTGACATTTTCATATATTTATTGTAAATATTTAAAGTATAATATTTTACATGCTATTATAAGTGAAATTTTTTCTACTTTATCTTTAATTAAACAATGATTTTGAAATAATTCTAGATTTATATGCAGTTTTTACCTGTCATCCAAAAAAATCTGTGTAGACTTTCCTTGTGTTATAAAAATAGATTCATAAGGTATATATCTATTTGGAATTGGCACTTTTTTTAACCAGCATAAATCACTAGAGATTAATCTAGATTGTTGCAAGTATCAGTAGTTACTTTTTATTTCTGAGTAGTATTCCATGATATGAATTAACATAGTTTATTGAACAATTCACCTGTTGAAGGACACATGGGTGGTCTCCAGTTTTTGGTTATTACAAGTAAAGATGCTGTAAATATTTTCATATATGTGTTTGTGGGAACACAAGTCTTCCTTTCTTTAGATAAATGCCCAGGAGTGCAATTACTAGGTTGTATGGTACTTGTACATTTGGTTTTTAAAGAAACTCCAAACTATTTTTCCACTATGGATGTGCCATCTTATATTCCCACAGGCAATGTATGAGAGATCTATCTACTCTGCATCCTCCCCAGTATTTTGTGCTGTCACTTAAAAAAAAAACAAAAACAGTTTAGCAACTCTGTTTGATATGTAATGGTACCCATGTGGTTTTGATTTGCATGTTCCTAATAAATAACGATGTTGAACATCTTTCCATGTCTTTATTTGCCATGTGTATATCCTCTTCATTGTAATGCCACTTTATCTCATGATATGGTTTGGCTGTGTCCCGCCCAAATCTCATAATGAATTGTAGCCCCTATAATCCCCATATGTCATGGGAGGGACCTGTTGGGAGGTAATTGAATCATGCTTGTGGGTTTTTCCCATGTTGTTCTCATGATAATGAAAAAGTCTCGTGAGAACTGATGGTTTTGTAAAAGGGCAGTTCCCCTGCACACACTCTCTTGCCTGCCACTATGTAAGACATCCATTTGCTCTTCCTTCATCTTCTGCCATGATTGTGAGGCCTCCCCAGCCATGTGGAACTTTGAGTCCATTAAACCTCTTTCTTTTTTAAATTACCCAGTCTTGGCCAGGGGCGGTGGCTCACTCCTGTAATCCCAGTACTTTGGGAGGCTGAGGTAGGCAGATCACCTGAGGTCAGGAATTCCAGATCAGTCTGACTAGCATGGTGAAACCCCATCTCTACTAAAAATACAAAAATTAGCCAGGTGTAGTGGTGGCTGCCTGTAATCCCAGCTGCCTGGGAGGCTGAGGCAGGAGAATCACTTCAAATTGGGAGGTGGAGGTTGCAGTGAGCTGAGATCATGCCATTGCACTCCAGCCTGGGCAACAGAGCAAGACTCCATCTCAAAAAATAATAATAATAAATAAATTACCCAGTCTTGGGTATGTCTTTACTAGCAGCGTGCAAACAGACTAATACATCTCATTTGCCCATTTTCTAGTTGTATCATTTGTTTTTTATGGTTGAGTTTTGGTAGTTATTTATATATTCTAGATAGTCATCTTTTGTTGGATATGTTTGAAAATATTTTCTCCTTGTCTGCAGCTTATCTTTTTATCTTCATAACGAGGTAATTCACAGAGCAAGAGTTTTAAATTTTAATGAAATTCAATGTATTTTTTTTTCTTTTATGGTTCACATTTTTAGTTTCATATTTAAGAACTCTTTGCCAAGGTCTAGATTTCAAAGAATTTCTTCTATGTTTTTTCTAAACATTTTATAGTTTCATGTTTTACATTTAAGTGAATTGTCCATTTTAAGTTAGTTTTGTAGGTGTGATATTATTATAGGTCAAGCTGTAATTTTTTGCCTATGGGTGGTCCAATTTGTCTTAATTTTTGTGAAGGGTGTTTCTCTAGATCCATTTTTACAGGTTTTCTAGTACCATTTGTTTAAAATCCAACCTTTGCTCCATTGAATTGCTTTTGCTCCTTTAACAAAGAGCAGTTGACTGTGTTTATATGGATTTATTTCTGGGCTTTCTGTTTTTTACCATTTATCTGTTTATCCTTTCATCAATATCAAAATATATTGATCAGTTTTATAGTATGTCATGAAGTCTGTAGTGTCAGTCCTCTAACTTTGTTCCCCTTCAATGTCATGTTGGCTATTCTGGGTATTTTGCCTCTCTATACAAACTTTAGAATATGGGTGTTGATATTCACAAATTGCTAGGATTTTGATTGGGATTCTGCTGAATCTATAGATAAAGTTTGAAAGAACTGACATCTTGACAATACTGATCTTTATATCCATAAATATGAAATATCTCTTTATTTAGTCCTTTGATTTCTTTTATCAGAGTTTTGTCATTTTCTTCATGTAAATCTTGTTAGATTTATTGGTTAGTATTTAATTTTGGGAGTGCTAATGTAAAAGATATTTTGTATTTAATTTCAAATTCCATTTGTTCATTGCTGGCTTATAGAAAAATAATTAACTTTTGTATGTTAATTTTGTATCTTGCAACCTTGTTATAATTGTTTATTAGATCCAGAAGGGTTTCTTGGATGATTTTTTTAATACTGTACATAGATGATCATGTTACCTGTGGACATAATCACTTTACTTTTTACTTACTAATCTGTATACCTTTCTTTTTTTTTTTTTCCAGTCTTATTGCAGAGCTTGGTGGGAAAGCTAGTTCCTCACCATTATACATCATGTTATTTGTAGGTATTTGGCATATATTCTTTCTCAAGTTGAGGAAATTTTCCTTCTAGTCTTAGTTTGTTGAGAATTTTTACAACAGTTAGGTTTTAGTATCTTCAAATACTTTTTCTCCATCTATTGTTATGATCATATATTTTTCTTCTTGAGGATGCTAATGTGATGGATTACATTAATTGATTTTGAATGTTCAACTAGCCTTACACACCTAAGATAAATCTCACTTGTTCATGGTAAATAATTTATTGTTCACATTGTTACATTCAATTTGCTAATATTCTGTTATGGATTTTTTGCATGTACATTCATGAAAGATATTGGTCTGTAGTTTTCTTTTCTTGAAATGTTTTTGTATCATTTTGATATTACAGAAATGCTAAACTCATAGAATTAAGTAGAAAGTATTCCCTCAGCTTCTATCATCTGAAAGAAGTTGTATAAAATTAGTATAATTTTTTCCTGAAGTGTTTAATAGACCTCATCAATAAATTTATTTAAGTCTGGTAAGATTATTTAATTAAAACTATAAATTTAATTTCCTTAATAGTTAAAAATATTCTTAGAAAGTCAATTTTATTTTGAGTGAGTTGTAATTTGTGTCTTTTCAGGAATTAACACATTTCATTTTAGTTGTCATGTTTACATGTTAGAAATGTTCATGGTATTTGTTTTCCTATTATCCTTTAGATATCTGCAGGGCCTGTAGTAATATCTCCTTTTTTCTTATTGATATTGGTAATTTCCATCTTCTCTCTCATTTTCTTTGTCAGTTTTGCTAGATATTTATTAACTTTATTAACTTATCTTAAAACGTATGAACCTAGGTTTTGCTTCATTACTTTCTCTTTATAATTTTTCTTTTTTCAATTTTACTGATTTCTGCTACCTTTATTATATTATTTCTTCTGCTTGCACTGGGTATAGTTTGCTCTTCTTTTTCTAGGCTTATAAGGTGCAAGCCTAGATTATTGACTTGAGACTTTTCCACTTATCTAATGTGTGTATATAGTGCCATCAATTTCTCTGTCCTTACTGCCTTCATTGTATCCCCCAAATGTTGATATGTTGTATTTTATTTAAATAAATAAATTTATTTCTAGTTATTTTATTTTATTGTTGTAGCTGTTATAAATTGAATTGCTTTTTAATGTTTTATTTTTTTTAGCTAGCTTGCTATTGGCATATAGAAATGCTACCAAATTTGTATTTCGGTTTGGATCTGCAGCTTTACTGAATTCATTTATTAGTTCTAATAGTGTTTTAATTCTGTCTTTAGAATTTCCTATGCATAAGATTATGCCATTTGTAAACAGAGATAATTTCAATTCCTTCCTTTTAATCTGAATGCTCATTATTTCTTTTCATTGCCTAATTGCTCTGACTGAAATTGAGTACTATGATGAATGAAAGTGGTGAAAGTGATCATCCTTGTCTTGCTCTAGATTTTAGAAGAAAAACATTCAAGATTTCCTCTATTTAGTATGACGTTAGCTGGGGGTTTCTCATATGTGGCCTTTATAGCATTGACGTATGTTTTTTCTATACTTAATTTGTTGAGAATTTTATTATACAGGATGTTGAATTTGATCAAATTTTTTGTGTGTGTTTCATCAGGTTTTTGTCCTTGGTTCTGTGAATGTGATGCATCACACTTATTGATTTGCTTATGTTAAACCATCCTAGGTCTTTGGAATGAATCCTGCTTGATCATTGTGAGTGACCATTTTATGTGCTGTTGAATTCTGTTTGCTATTATTTTATTAAGGATTTTTGCTTCAATTTTTACCAGGGATATTGGCCTGTAGTTTTTTTATGTTGTGTCCTTGTCTGGTTTGAGTATAGGGTGATAATGGCTTTATAGGCTGAGTCTTTAAAAATTTTATTCTCTGATTTTTTTTTGAAATAGTTTGAAAAAAATTGATATTAGTTCTTAAATTTTGATAGAATTCAACACAGAAGATATCAAGTTCTGGGCATTCAAGTTTCTTAGTTCTTATTGGTCTGCTGAGATTTTCTATTTCTTCCTGGTTTGATTTGTAAGTTGTATGTGTCCAGGAATTTATTTATTTCTTTTAGGTTTTTTGATTTGTTGGCATAAATTTGTTCATAATAGTCTTTTATATTTTTAGATATATGGACATATATATATGGAGAGAGAGAGAGAGAAAGAGAGAGAGAGAGAGACACCATAGAGATCCTTTAGAGATGTATGCAGGGCCGGTAGTAATATCTCCTGTTTCATTATTTTAGCTATCGTTTTTTTAAATAGGCTTTCTTAGCTTTTCTCCATCTCTTCTACCTCTAAAACTTATAATGTGAACATGTATTTGCTTAATGGTATGCCATAAATTTGTAGACTTTCTTTGCATTTTTTTTTGTTTGTTTGTTTTCTTCCCTCTGGCTGAGTTATTTCAAGAGACCTGCCTCAAAGTCAGAAATTCTTCTGCTTGATTCTTGATCTAGAGATCCTTTATATCTCTATGGTATCAATTGTAATGTCTCAATTTCATTCCTAATATTATTTATTTGAATCTGCTCTCTTTTTTTCTTAGTCAAGCTAAAGGTTTGTCAATTTGTATCTTTTCAAAAAAAAAAAAAAACTAACTCTTCCTTTCATTGATCTTTTGATTTTTTAAAATTTCTATTTCATTTATTTCTGCTCTGATCTTTGTTACTTTTACTCATTTTGAGTTTAGTTTATTGTTACTTTTCTAATTTCATGATGTGTAACATGAAGGTTGTTTATTTGAGATGTTTCTCTTTTTCACATGTAGTTGTTTATTGCTATGATATACCAATCAGATTAAAATAAGCAAAGAAACATAGATTTAAATTAGACTCTAGATTGAATGGAACCAACAGACATTTATAGAATATTCCACCTAATAGCTGCACAGTATAGACATCAACTCCCTTTTAGAACTGATTTTTCTGTATCCCGTAGGTTTTGGTATGTGGTCTTTCCACTTTTTTAATCTCAAAAATTTAAAAATTTTTAATTTACTCATTCATTGCTCAGAAGTATGTTAATTTTCATATGTTTGTATACTTTTTAAAGTTTCTCCTGTTAATGATTTCTAGTTTTATTCCATTGTGGTCAGAAAAGATACTTGTTATGATTTCAATTTTTAAAATTTTTTTGAGACTTATTTTGTGGCCTAACATATGGTCTATCATGGAGAAAGTTTCATCTGTTGATGTCTATGTATTTCTTTGCTTATTTTAATCTGATTGGTATATCAATTGCTGAAAGTGGAATATTAAAGACCCTATTATTATTGTATTATAGTGTCTGCCTTCAGATCAAATAATATTCACTTTATATATTTGGATGCTCTGGTGTTGGGGACACTTATATTTGTAATTATCATATCCTTTTGCTGAATTAACCCCTTTATCAGTACATAATGACCATCTTTTTCTCTTTCACAGTTTCTGACTCAAATTCTATTTTGTCTGTTGTCTTTTGGTTTCCATTTTCATGGAATATATTGCCCATCCCTTTACTTTCAGTCTATGTATGCCCTTAGAGGTAAAATGAGTGTCATGCAGGCAGCATATAGTTGGGTCTTGTTTTTTATTTTGCTTTTGTTTTTATCCATTCAGGCACTCAGTATCTTTTAATTAGAGAATTTAATTCATTTACATTGAAGGTTATTATTGATAGATAAGAATTTATTCCTGCCACTCTGTTAATTGTTTTCTAGTTATTTTGCCGAACTTTTGTTACTTTCTTTTATCCTGTTGTTTACCCTTGTGGCTTGGTTATTTTTTGTCATGATAAGCTTTGATTCTTTACTCTCTCTCCTTTGTGTATATGCTATAAATATCTGTTGTGACTACTATGGGACTAATATTTAAAAACCTATAGTTATAGAAGGCTATTTTTAAGCTGCCAACTTAACTTGGATTGATTAAAAAATTCTAGACTTTTGCCTTCCCACCATTTATAATTTTAAAAAATTATTGCTTAAATTTACGTATTTTATTTATTTATTTATTATTTTTTATTGTACTTTAAGTTCTGGGGTACATGTGCAGATCTTGAAGGATTGTTGCATAGGTACACACATGCCATAGTGGTTTGCTATCTTCTTCCCCTGGTCACATACATCAGGCATTTCAACTCAAATGTCCATCAGTGATAAACTGGATAAAGAAAATGTGTCACACATATACCATGGAATACTACACAGCCATAAAAAACAATGAGTTCATGTTCTTTGTAGGGACATGGATGAATCTGGAAACCATCATTCTCAGCAAACTGACACAAGAACAGAAAACCAAACACTGCATGTCCTCACTCATAGGTGATTGTTAAACAATGAGAACACATTGGCAAAGTGAGGGGAACATCACACACTGGGATCTCTTAGGGGATGGGGGGCTAGGGGAAGGACAGCGGGGAGTGGGGAGTTTGGGAAGGGATAACACTGGGAGAAATTTGCATATTTTATAATGTGTATTCCTTAACAACATATTGTAGCTAAGATTTTCATTGACCATTTTGACTTTTAATCTTCATACTAGAGATTCAAAAGATTATATGCCACCATTGGAGTAATGCAGTATTCTGAATTTGCTTATAAGTTTACTTCCACCAGTGAATTTTATACTTTCATATGATTTCAGGGTAGTAATTAATGTCCTTTCACTTACAGTTGAAGCACTTCCTTAAGCACTTCCTGTTTGGCTAGTGTAGTGATTATGAAGTCCTTTAAATTTTATTCTTCCTTTATTTCCTAAAATTAGCTTTTCTTGGTAGAGTATTCTTGGCTGAGAGGTTTTTTTTTTCTTTTGTTACTTTCAATATATCATCTCTTTGTCTTCTGGCTTGCAAAGTGTCTTCTGAGAAATCTGCTGATAGTCTAATGGGTATTTTCTTATATGTAACTTGATGCTTTTCTCCTGCTGCTTTTAGATTTCTCTCTTGTCTTTGAATTTTGATGGTTTGATTTTAGTGTGCCTTAGACAGGACTTCTTTGGGTTAAGTCTAAATGAAATCCTTTGAGCTTTATGGACCTGTATGTTTGTATCTCTCCTAAGATGTGGGAAACTTTTAGCTATTATTTTTAAAAATAGGCTTTCTTAGCCTTTCTCCATCTCTTCTACCTCTGAAACTTATAATGTGAACATTTATTTACTTAATGGTGTCCCATAGATTTTGTAGACTTTCTTTGCTTTTTTTATTGTTTTCTTCCATTTTCATGCTTCTAGAAGGATCCTCTAGTCTATGGTAACCAGTTAAGTAATTGAGTTGCCTTTGTGACCTAACTTTACCCAGGTACTCACATGACATATTGGATGAGAAACTTTGCATGTAGGATATTTTAAAATTTTCCCTTATGATTAACTAATTTCCAACTCTTTGTTAGTACATTTTGGTACCTTAGTCCCAAATTATAAATTGTTATATTCTTGACCTCAAAGTATTCTGTTTTAAAAGTACTGTCAGTATTTCTCAAAATTATTTAGTTTGCTTTCTTCTTTACTCAGCTCAATAGAATTTCTTTTGTGTCATATCATACCATTCTAGAGCTATAAGTTTCATCAACTAGTTTTTGCTTTTATACTAATTTTGAGTTATTTTAAGCAATATATAAGTATATATAATAGCTCATGAAGCAAAAATGCACAGCTCACAGGGTAAAAACCCAAATAAACAAAATTAAGGTAAGAAATCAAAGAATGCCACTCCCCAGGAAACCCCCATTATGTCTCATCCCCAAAATATTCACTCTACTCCCTATAACACATGCTATCCCTCCCCAACGCTCCCTCTCAACACAATGTATTTATTTAATTTGCTTTAAAATTTAGTTTGTATAAGTGGAATTAAATAGAACATATTCTTTTGATTCTGGCTTTCTTTTACTACACACTATTTGTAAAATTTATTATGATTATTGTATGTACTTGAGCTTATTCATTTTCATTTATGTTTTCATTCTTGTATGTGATTTAAACATACTACAAATTATTTATTCTTTCTACCATTAGCAGACATTTAGGTTGGTTTTTGTTTGGGGCTATCAAGAATAATGCTGCTAGGAATATCTTTGTATATGTCTTTTTGGGCATTATTTGCATGCATTATTTTGGCTGAATGGTGCTATTCATATATATGTAAATTATTTACACAGCTAAAAGGTTACTGCCAGCAGAGATTGATATTTATAATTGCCACACAGCCTCAGCAATATTGTTTAAGTCAGATTTTTAAATTTTGACCAACACAAAAGTATATAATGCTATTTAATTGTAGCTTATTTGGCATTTCATAATGACTAATGAAGGTGATCCGCCTTTTATGTGTTTATTGGTCAATATATTTGATATCTTCATTTTTGAATTATCCATTTTAAGCCTTTAGTCCAATTTTCTATTAAGCTTCTGTCATTTTCTGATTGGTTTGTAAAGTTCTTGTATATTCCAGACACGGTCTTTTGCCAGCTATATGTTTTAAAATTATTTTATCCTACACTGTGGCTTCCTTTATCTACTTTAATAATCAGAAATTCCTTTGATAAACAGAAAATTTTTATTTTAATACATTCCAGTTGAATTTTTTAAAGTTGAGGCTTTCAAGAACTTTAAAACTTTAAAAACATAAAAAGGCCGTGCCACTCAAGGCTTACATTTAATTTGAGAAAGCTTTAATGACGTAGTTGTAAGAATATGATATGTACATAAACGGTGCATGGCATTAAAGTTCAGACATTACGTAAGGCCAATGGGAAAACAAGAGTGTGTTGAGATACGGTGCAAGAGATAAATTTTGACCTCCCTTTAAAGAAAATGCAAAATTTGGCTTTATAAAAAGAGAGGGCAGAATATTCAGGAGTACTACAGAAAATGTGACAAGATGCATAAAGTAAGCAGACATAGAAGAAGGGGGCATGTAGAAACCAGAACCACATTACTTGGACTCAAATTCTTGCTTTGCTATTCCTTCCCTGTGACCCTGGGCAAATGACATAATTTATTTTCAGCTGTTTCACGGTGTATAAAGTAGGAAAGGGAGATTATCTATTTTCTGCTTTATGACAGGATCAAAGTCGAAAGTAAATTTGAGTACTTATTAAATTGTCAAGAAATATTTGTCATTATCATTAGAAAAATCAATATATGTGCAGTGGTCAGTATGAAAAATTAGAATCAACTATTAACTGAATACTTATATCTCAAACATCCTAATGAGTATTCTATACTAATACTCATCTCATTTGATGCTTATAGCAACATTATAAGGATAAATAATTATTTTAAAGATGAGGCCATCAACTTTATTGAAGAACTGTATAGAGAAAAACACCATAAATAATCCTAGCTATTTATGGAAGGCCATTTAAGGGCAGACCTTGAGTGCTAGAATGAAGAATCTGGATATGATCCATGCTGTGCTTAAGGATTCACTAGGGGTAATGTAGTGATAAATGAAAATGATATTCTAGGAAAATTTAATCTGGTAATAGTTTACAGGATGTTCAGGAGTGTGGAGTTGCTAGAGGGATATACAGAAGGTAGGAAACCTTTTAAATTGAATAAGCCTGACTTTACCTATGGTTTTTGGTTCGAAGAGAAAACAACTTAATAAAATTAAAGATATCATATATGACCCAAATTTCTTACCTAGCTCATCTTATATAGTAGTGCTTTAGTCACATAAACCAAGCTAGATAAAAGCTAATGTAGGACCTTTCCAGTGAGGTCTTTGGTTAGCGCCTTTGTCTGCTTCGGCTGCTGTGGCAAAATATCACAGACGGGGTGGCTCAAACAACAGATATTTATTTCTCATAGTTATGGAGACCAAAAAATCCAGGAGCAATATGCTGCCTGATTTGGTGCCTGGTGAGGGACCTCTTCCTGGCTAGTTGAGAAATGCCTTTTCTCTGTGTCCTTATGCAGTAGAGAAAGAGGGTTCTGGTCTCTTCCCCTTTTTATAAGGGCACTAGCCCTACTGGATTAGGGCCTCACCATCATCTCACCTTAATTACCTCCTTATAGGCCCTATTTCTAAATATAGTCACATTGGAAGTTAGGCCTTTGAATTTTGGATTTTGAAGAAACAAAATTGAGTCCATCACACTCAAGATAATTTGGGATTCAGCTCTTTACATGAAGGCCTGAAGAAGCTCAAAAAAGTGACAAGAAATTAAAAGCCTCTGAGGCTGACATGCTGTCCATAAGCCACTACTTGTGCTTCCTAGAGAAAACGTTAATATTTTTGAGTATTAGAGGAAGAATCAAAGTTTTGAGACAATGGTCAAGGTTACAGCAGAGGCACAACTGCCTCGCATTATTTTCTAGCCCAACCTTTCTCGGATTTATTTCCAAGGGGCCCAGAGAAAGGAGCTATAATGAAAAGCAACTTAAGAACTCTGTTACTGGAAAAATAAAAGAAAAATAACATCTCAAGGTAATATATAACTTTGCCTTTAATGATTATAACACCATTTAGGCAACACTTGCTATTTGCAAGAATGGTTCATGATGTTATTATCTCATTTATTTTTTGTCAAGTTTATGGAGTTATGCTTGTATCTCAAAGTTTTAGACTTGGAGAAGTTCTATAATTTGCTGATTTTTAATAGTAGTGATAGAGTAAGTTTAATTATAGGTATGTTTGATATTCTTGGTCTTAATCTCTGTTCTGTATTGCCTCAGCAAGTGGATGAGGACGATAGGCCGGGGAATACATTACAGTCATGTGAGAGTGATAATGACTAGAATGGATGAAATGAAGGAGAATCTGTAATGACACTAACACTGTCAATTGTCTGCCGGATCAGCAGCTAGCATTAGCATCCATGACAATCCCAAGACTTACATCTTGGGTTCAATGATTTAAATGGAAAAGAAATGACAAAAACATATTTGGTATCCCAAATGGCACCAGTGAGACAGCTCAACAATCCACTTTGAACTAGAGGAAAACCTCTTTGCTTAAAAATCCATGAATTATGCTGAGCATGAAAGTCTTTTAGTGACCTTGTTATTTCTGCCAGCTGATTGTACCTAAGGCAAATGTGGCCACATGTAATTGGCATGATGGCTCTCTCCATTATTATCGCATTTTAAAAAAGGATATGAATTGTTTACTTACCTATGTCAGATTTCAATAACATAAAAATAAAACACTACTTTGTACTCAATAAATATTTTTATATTTTAAATTCAATTTATTTGATCTATGAATTCATGTACTACTAAAAAACTGATTAAATAACTGATTTTATTGAACTTTAATTTTATGACTGGTTTATACTAAATGCTACAGAGATATCCACCCAGCTCTATTTTTATATTCTAATTTAAGGGTAAGGAGTAGGTAGTGTTAGAATAAGAATACAGTCTTCTCATACATGAGGCTAATAAATTCAATATGAAAATTTAAAACACAGGTAATGAATGACTTGGATGCTGATGAACTTTGTCTGAGTGATAGTCATATTCCAAAAAGATATTACTTCTTGGTAATAAATAGCATTGCCACCTGTAGTTCACCCAAATCTGAAGTTCTCATCAAATAATTCTGAATACCAATAAACTGCTGATTTATATTTGATTTCATGAATTTCCTGTAAAAAAAATTTAAAAATAACTGCCTATACAGAGAAATATTAAGTGAACCAAATGATGTTGACAATCCGCTAATCTTTCTTTAGAAAAACTCTGTTTTTACGAATTTACATTTGGTTTATTTCATTGCTTTTTTAGGATAGCTGCATATACTGTTGTTCAAAATATATAAAAATAAGGGTAAATAAGCTGGTCATTGTAGCTTATGCCTGTAGTCCCAGCTTCTTGTGAGGTTGAAAAATTGCTGCAACTTCAGAGTTCAAGACCAGCATGGGCAACATAGTGAGGGAGATATCATCTGAAAAAAAAACCAGGAAAACTATTTTGTGATTCAGGTATTTTTATGTAATGGTAATGTATGCATTCTAAGTATGCCCTCTTTGGTTTTTCATATTTTAATAAAGGATTAATGAAGTCAGTAGTTGCTTCCCAGTTTTTCATAAGGTTATATGAAATTATATATAAATCAGAAATTTTTCATGTATAGCTTAATGTTTAAGCCATTCATATTATACTAAATGAAGCAAAGAATAAATGAGATCTTCTATTAAATATAATGAGAAAATTTGAAAATCTACTTTTACATGACCATTGCCTTAACCACAGGATAGACATCCCTATAGTCAATAATAGCTGTGCAACAGGTAATTTTCACATGGTTGTCAATAAGGCAATGGATTGTTTTCTATCTGAGCCTATCATGTTATCCTTCATTTTTAACTAATCTGAATATTATTTAACTTCAGGAATTTCCAGTTTGATTCACAGGAAAGTAAATCTAATAAGGGTTACACAAAAACCAAAAGAAGAAGGTAACTTAGTTCTTTTTACCCCACAACTGAATGCATAGATGCAAACTGAATTTTTCTTAACTTTTTATCCATTAGCTCATTGTGGCTCATCACAAGATCCAAGTTTACTGGCATTTACATGTATCAAATATGCATTAAAAGTTTTAAGATAAACAAGTCACCAGTAGGCAATCTAGGATTTTTTACCTCATACAAAATATCTCCACAAATGTATTCCCCTAGGGAAGTAGTTTACAAAAATTAATAAGCTTCAGGATATTTTTTACCAAATGAGATCTCAAATACAAATTCAATGTGTAAAGCAAATATAGTAAAGTTTCTCTAATTGCTTCTTGTTTGCCCTACTCCTCTCCTCTCTGAGGAAGTCATTAAGGCTTAGAAGAGGCCTTTTTGTATAGCATAGAGTAAAACACTTCTTTTTTAATGTGAAACATTTGAATACCATAATACTACACTTCTAACTGGCAGTGCTTCCATAGATATAAGTCCTTAAGGCATCAGTGGTTATTGAGGAAGGAAAATAATAGTCCTTGAATTGATCATTAATTTAGTCAGAGAATTTGGGCAAAAGTATCATCTTTTCTCTGCCAAGACTTGTCCTAGGTCTTAACTTCTCTATTCCACCTTATATATGTCCCTTCATCTATAAATGAAGAAATTGGTGTCAGAACACTTGTCTGTGTAACAGGACACATATCTGTATAATATACATGTAAAATACAAATAAGTAGTCTCTGAGATAATTTATTATATTGTTATGCAAATGAGGAAAACAAAAGCAATAAATATTTTGTTCAAGAAAATTTGATAGAAATTAATTTTATTAATAGAAAGTATTTTTCCTACACACAGTCCAGTGTTCTGATACAAATTTCTTCATTAATTTGG
The DNA here is from genome assembly GCA_031835075.1 of Saguinus oedipus. Lineage (NCBI taxonomy): Eukaryota > Metazoa > Chordata > Mammalia > Primates > Cebidae > Saguinus > Saguinus oedipus. Next base: position 65,169,497 of record CM063172.1, read on the forward strand.
TGTTATAACTGAATATTCACAAGCCTAAACAATTAATGGTTTTATACTCTTTCTTCATATATAAAGATGATAAATGTGTATATTTGTTATATCTTTGTTGCATATATTACATGTTTTATAAAACAATATATGTATATATAAATACATACACTTGACTTTTGAACAACATGAAAATTAGCAGTACAGATTCCTAACATGGTAAAAAAATCTACTTGTAACTTTTGGCTCCACAAAACTTGAGTAATAATAGCCTACTGTTGACCAGAAGCCTTACCTATAACATAAACAGTCAATTAACACATATTTTATGCATTCATAATGTAACTAATTGTTTAGTTTTTTCAGTGTTTCTAGGCTACCTAGTTTGCAAAGTTTTTCAAATTGTTACTAATGTGCAGAAATTTTTCCAACATATTTATTGAAAAAAAATCCTTGTATGAGTAGACTTGCAGTTCAACCCATGTTGTTCAAGGGTGGACAGAGAGTAAGAGCAATAGAGAATAAATCTGGTAATTGTTTAAGCTTGTGAATATCCAGTTATAACACCCAAATAAATTTACAAATTAAAAACAATGATTTAATATAATTACTGTTGTTTTCATGGTATTATATTCCTGTTTACAATGTGAACATGGTATTCCCTGTACAATGCAAGTTCTACTGTGTTTTACCTGCTAGTGGATGCCTCAGTATTCCTCCTGTTACTCTCCCTTTGAGCTGCGATAAAAATCTCCATTTGTACAATGTACCTTAATGACACTTGGCTTTTATTTAGTGATAATATATTATTTATACTTCATTTTCTGGGGACATTAAAAACAAAGACTAATTGGTGACATTGCAGTTATAACTTGCAACACAAACAATGGCAGTGATGTCACAAAACAGCGTTTGTTTAAGGCTAGTGTATAAATAATACAGAATATGTTCACTTGTTTTTTTACTAAAATTAAATTCTCTTGGAAAACTTTTGGAGCTGCAAAATTTATTTCCACATCCAAGTTTGGGAATAACTGAGGTAAGCTGCCTGGGTAGTGTAATGTCCTCATTAGATCTCAAATGGTTTTGCTACTTTAGGGCACTGTATTTCTGAGCCAAAATATCAAGGTTCTAGCCTCCAGCTCAGTGGGTCTCCTTGAGGGAGAAAATGAGCCATTGTTAGCCCCGTATCAAAGATTAGCTTTTCCTCTGTTTATTCATGGTATAAAATGAGAATAATACCTACTCCTAGATTGTGATAAAGATGAAAAGAGAAAATGCATGTAAAAGTACAATATAAATGGTAAAGTGCAATAAAATATATCATTAGTACCCAGTAGCTGACCACATTCAAAAGAGAGAACTTAAAGAGGTAAGTTTTAGTTTCAAAGAATATATATTTGGAAACACTTTCAGCTCATTTTCCCCTATTTTTACCTAATTAAAACATGTTTACCTAAGTGTTGAATTAATGCTATAAAGAACATTAAAAAGTTTTTTTGACAGAAACTGTCTTGAAGTACTGCCAAAAATTAGTTTAAATAAATTTATGAAAATGTATCTGTGCCCATGCAAACACCTACTTGTATTCCTTTCTCAGAATGAAATTTAATTATATGCTTTTAAACTTAAAAAGACTTGAAACATAATTTGCTAGGACTACTTCATAGAAAAAAAATTTTTTAAGTTTTCAAATAAGTGTTAGAATACCAACAGATAAATCTGAGTCAGCATATATATTTTAAGAAACTTTCTGTAACATGTTTCTTTCACTAAAATTATTGCAAAGTTTTATTCTCTGTCTCAAGACTAGACATTCTTACTCACTTTCAGATTCTGCCTTAATTATTGTAGGTTTTCTTTAATAATATGTTTCTCTTTGAAAATTACATGCACAAAATTTTGCATTTAAAAATAAATATTTAATTCTCCTACCTTGACTATATGCCACATCATCAGTTAATTAAAAATAGATTGAGTATTATTTGCCCAGATAAAAACTTAGGTTCAAATTACAATAAAACTTTACTCCCTAGTCAGTGACTTTCAGGTCAAGTCATATCCTTTTAGACTTTTTGCCAGCATGGAGGGTCATCATACTCCATTTAGAAAATGATATCGAAAGTATTTCGTTTAGTCTTCTGAGTTAATGTAATTTTTCAGAACAACAGATTGCAGATGATTTTTACTTGATAGTCTCAGGCCACACAGTTACAAATTATGTCAAATTTTATTTATAAAATAAATGTTATCAATTTATATATGTATTATATGGTACTTATATATTTTTAGTAGAAATAGAATTTAAATGCTTCCTTGTAATTTGGAGTGGAATGATGTCACATCTATATGAATTCCATTGACATTCTAATTATTTTAAGGAAGTAGAAGTACAGAAAACAAAAACAATGTAATGGGGAGATATTGTTTATGAGGCAAACATTTGAAGAAGGAGAGTTAGATACATGTCAGTAACTTGATGGAACTAGTAGGGAAATTGAAAGTATCTCCAGTCCCTTCATTAGATACTTGGCTCTAATTGGGATAGGGCATATCTGGCATATTGTGTTTAGCTCCAGGAATCATTTAATTATTATTTTTATTTTTTTCACTTTTAAAATTTTATTTTAAGTACATTCAGGGCTACATGTACAGGTTAGTTACACAGATAAACTTGTGTCATGGGGGTTTGCTATACAGATTATTTTGGTACCAAAGTATTAAGCTTAGTCCCCATTAGTTATTTTTCCTGATCCTCTTCCTCTTCCCATCCTTCACCTCTAACAGTTATCAGTATCTGTTATTCCCCTCCTTGTGTCCATGTGTTTTCATTATTTAACTCCCATTTATAAGTGAGAACATATAATATTTAGTTTTCTGTTCCTGCATTAATTTGCTAAAGATAATGGCCTCCAACTTTACCTATGTTCCTGCAAAAGACATGATCTTATTCTTTTTATGGCTGCATAGTATTCCATGGTGTATACATACCACATTTTCTTCATCCAGTCTAACACTGAGGGGCATTTAAGTTGATTCCATGTCTTTGATCTTGTGAATATGTGCTGCAATGAACATATGCACGTATGTCTCTTTATGATAGAATGATTTCTATTTCTTTGGGTATATACCCAGTAATGGAATTGCTGGGTCTACTGGCATTTCTGTTTTTGGATCTTGCAAGAATCACCACAGTTTTCCCCAATGGTTGAACTTATTTACACTTCCACCAACAGTGTATAAGCATTTCCTTTTCTCTGCAACCTTACCAGCATCTATTGTTTCTTGACTTTTTAGTAATAGCCGTTCTGACTGCTATGAGATGGTATCTCATTGTAATTTTGATTGCATGTCTCTAATAATCAGTGATACTAACCTTTTTTTCATATGCGTGTTGACCACATCTGTATTCAGTTGAGAAATAGTCATGTTCTTTGCCCACTTTTAAATCAGATTGTTTGTTTTGGTCTTGAAATTTGTTTAAGTTTCTTATAGATGCTGGATATTAGACCTTTGTCAGATGCATAGTTTGCAAAAATTTTCTCCCATTCTGTAGGTTATCTGTTTACTCTGTTAATTTTTTTATTATTATTTGTTTTGTTTTACTCTGGAGAAGCTCTTTAGTTTAATTAGATCCCATTATCAGTTTTTGCTCTTGTTGCAATTGCATTTGGTGTCCTTGTCATGAAACCTTTGCCTGTTTCTATGTCCAGGATGGTATTGCCTAAGTGTCTTCCAGGGTTTTTAGTTTGGGGTTTTACATTTAAGTCTTTAATCCAGCTTGAGTTGAATTTTGCATATGTTACAAGAAAGGGGTCTAGTTTCAATCTTCTACATTTGCATAGCCAGTTCTCTCAGCACCATTTATTCAACAGGGAGTCTTTTCCTAATTGCTTGCTTTTGTCAGTTTTGTTGAAGACTAAATGGTTGTAGCTGTGTGGCCTTATTTCTGGGCTCTCTTTTCTGTTCCATTGGTTGTCTCTGGTTTTGTACCACTACCATGCTGTTTCAGTTAGTGTAGACCTGTAGTATAGTTTGAAGTAGGATAATGTGATGCCTCCAGCTTTGTTTTTTGTTTTGCTTATGATTGCCTTGACTATTTGGGCTCTGTTGGGTTCCATATGAATTTTAAAATAGGTTTTTTTCTAGTTCTGTGAAGAATATCATTGGTGGTTTGATAAAAAGAACCTTGAATCTATAAATTGTTTTGCACAGTATCACCATTTTAACATTGTTGATTTTATCCATGAGCACAAAATATTTTTTCATTTGTGTCATCTCTGATACCTTTAAGCAGTGGTTTGTAGTTCTCTTTGTAGAGGTCTTTCACATGCCTGGTTAGCTATATTCCTACATATTTTATTCCTTTGTGGTTATTGTGAATAGGATTGCACTTGTGATTTGGCTCTTGGCTTGACTGTTGTTTGTGTATAGAAATACTAATGATTTTTATATATTGATTTTGTTTCCTGAGGCTTTGATGAAGTTGTTTATCAGTTTAAGAAGCTTTGAGGCTGAGAGTATGAGGTTTTCTAGATAAAGAATTATGTCATCTTCAAATAGGAATATTTTGACATACTCTCGTCCTATTTGGATGCCTTTTATTTCTTTATCTTGCTGGATTGCTGTGGCCAGGACTTTTGATATATGTTGAATAGGAGTGGTAAGAGAGGGAATCCTTGTCTTGTTTGGTTTTCAAGAGGAATGTTTCCAGCTTTTGCCATTCGGTATAATGTTGGCTGTGGGTTTGTCATATATGGCTCTTGTTATTTTGAGGTATGTTTCTTCAATAACTGGTTTATTGAGAGTTTTTAACATAAAGGGACTTGAGCTTCATTGAAAGCCTTATCTGCATGCATTGAGATGATCATGTGATTTTTGTCTTTGGTTCTGTTTATGTGATGCATCATGTTTATTGATTTGTGTATGTTGAACCAACCTTGCATCCCAGGGATGAAGCCTACTTGATCATGGTGGATAAGCTTTTTGATGTTCTCCTGGGTTCAGTGCGCCAGTATTTTGTTGAGAATTTTCACATCAATGTTCATCAGGGATAATGGCCTGAAGTTTTCTTTTCTTGTTGTATCTCTACCAGGTTTTGATATTAGAATGATGCTGGCCTAATACAATGAGTTAGAGAAAAGTCCCTCCTTTTCAATTGTTTGAAATAGTTTCAGTAGGAATGGTACCAGCTCTTCTTTGTACATTGGGTAGAATTTGGCCATGAATTCACCTGATCCTGGGCTACTTTTGACTGGTAGGTTATTGCTGATTAAATGTTGTGGGTCTGTTTGGGGATTCAATTTCTTCCTGTTGTATTCTGTATGTGTCCAGGCGTTTATCCATTTTTTCTAGATTTTTAAAATTTTTTTTTATTTTTTATTCAGCCACTTTATGTCTATTGATAGGAGAATTTAGTCTATTGACATTGATATTGATAAGTAAGTACATATTCCTGCCATTTTGTTATTTGTTTTCCGGTTGTTTTTTGGTCTTCTCTTCCTTCTTTCTCACCTTCTAGTCTTCCTCTAGTGAAGGTAATTTTCTCTGGTGATACGATTTTGTTTCTTGCTTTTGATTCTTTGTTTGTCCATCATATTTCTTTTTGGTTTGAGATTACTATAAGACTTACAAATAGGCCATTCCCAGCAAGAGTGATGCAGAAGGTGATTGATCTCCTCATTTCCAACCAAGTTACCAAATTCATCTCAATGGGACTGGTTAGACAGTGGGTGTGGCCCAAAGAGGGCAAACCAAAACAGGGTGGGGCATTGCCTCAGCCAGGAAGTGCAAGAGGCCAGAGAACTCCCCCTCCTAGCCAAGGGAAGCCATTAGGGACTTTTGAAGACACTCCTGCACTCCAGTTCAGATACTACACTTTTCCCACAGTCTTTACAACCCACAGACCAGGAGATTCTTGCCAGTGCCTACAACACCAGTCCTTCAGGTTTCCAGCACAAAATGGGGTGGCTGTTTTAGCTGATGCCTGGAATGCCAGTGAGACAGAACCATTCATTCCCCTGAAAAAAAGTGCTGAAGGCAGGGAGCCAAGTGATCTGGCTTGGCAGGTCCCATCCCCACAATGAGCAGCAAACTAAGATCCACTGGCTTGAAATTCTCGCAGCCAGCACAGCAGTCTAAGCTTGACCTGGGACCTTCCAGAGCTCACTGTGGGAAGGGGCATTCACAATTACTGAGTTGTTTCTAACTTTGTCTGTGTAAACAAAGTCTCCAGGAAGTTTATTCAGCAGCTGGGTAGGGCACGCAGCAGCTTAGCAAGACCTCTGCAGGCAGTCTGTGACTAGACTCCCTTCTTGCTGTACAGAGCATCTCTGAAGAAAGGCAGCAGCCCGTCAGGAACTTACAAATAAAGCCCTACCTTCCCAGATCAGAGCACCTGGGAAAAGGGGCTGTTGTGAGTTCCACTTTAGCAGACTTAAACATCCCTGCCCAGTATCTCTGAAGGGAGCAATGGAGCTCCCAGCATGGCACTTGAGCTCTGATAAGGGAGAGACTGCCTCCTCAAATGGCTCCCTCACCCCCTTATATCCTAACAGATACCTCATATAGGAGACCTCTGGCTGACATCTGGCAGGTACCCTTCTGGGACGAAGCTACCAGAGGAAGAAACAGGCAGTAGTATTTGCTGTTCTGCAGCACCCATGGGTGATTCCCAGGCAAGCAGGGTCTGGAGTGGACCTCCAGAAGTCCTGCAGCAGAGGGGCCTAACTGTTAGAAGGAAGCTAAAAAACAGAAAGAAATAGCTTTAACATCAACTGAAAGGATGTCCAATCAGAGACCCCATCCAAAAGTCACCAACTTCAAAGACTGAACATAGATAAATCCATGAAGATGGGAAGAAACCAGCACAAAAAGGCTGAAATTGCCAAAAATGGGAATGCCTCTTCTTTTTCAAGGGATCACAACTCCTCACCAGCAAGGAAGCAAAACTTGATGGAGAATGAGTTTGACAAATTGACAGAAATAGGCTTCGGAAGGTGAGTAATAACAAACTTCTCTGAGCTGAACGAACATATAGTAACCCAAAGCAAAGAAACTAAGAACCTTGAAAAAAAGGTAGATGAAATGCTAACTAGAATAACCAGCTTAGAGAAGAACACAAATGATTGATGGAGCTGAAAAACACAGCACAAGAACTTCATGAGGCATACACAAGTTTCAGCAGCTGAATTAAGCAGAAGAAAGGATATTAGAGACAGAATATCAACTCAATTAAATAAAATAAGAAGGCAAGATTAGAGAAAAAAGAGTGGAAAAAAATGAACAAAGCCTTCAAGAACTATGGGATTATGTGAAAAGACCTAATCTATGTTTGATTGGTGTACCTGAATGTGACAGGGAGAATGAAACCAAGCTGGAAAACAGTCTTCAGGATATAATATAGGAGAACTTTCCCAACATAGCAAGGCAGGCCAACATTCAAATTCAGGAAATACAGAGAACACCAAGAAGATACTCCTCGAGAAGAGCAACCCCAAGGCACATAATTGTCAGATTCACCAGGGTTGAAATGAAGGAAAAAATGCTAAGGCAGCCAGAGAGAAAGGTCTGGTTATCCACAAAAGGAAGCCTATGAGACTCACAGTGGATCTCTCGGCAGAAACTCTACAAGCCAGAAGAGAGTGAGGGCCAATATTCAACATAGTTGAAAAGAATTTTCAACCCAGAATTTCATATCTGCCCAAAATAAGCTTTATAAGTGAAGGAGAAAGTGGGCAAAGGATATGAACAGACACTTTTCAAAAGAAGACATTTATGCAGCCAACAAAAATATATAAAAAAGCTCATCATCACTGGTCATTAAGAAATGCATATAAAAACCACATTGAGATATTATGTCACACCAGTTAGAAAGGCAATCCTTAAAAAATACAGAGAAAACAGATGCTGCAGAGGGTGTGGAAAAATGGTAACACTTTTACACTGTTGGTGGGAGTGTAAATTAGTTCAACCATTGTGGAAGACAGTGTGGTGATTCCTCAAGGATCTGAAAATAGAAATACCATTTGACTCAGCAATTCCATTATTGGCTATATATCCAAAGGATCATAAATCATTGTATTATAAAGACACATGCACACATATGTTCATTATGGCACTGTTTACCATAACAAAGACTTGGAACCAATCCCAATGCCCATCAAGGATAGACTGGATAAAGAAAATGTGGCACATATATACCATGGAATACTATGCAGCCATAAAAAATGATGAGTTAATGTCCTTTGCAGGGACATGGATGAAGCTGGAAACCATCATTCTCAGCAAACTGACACAAGAAGAGAAAACCAAACATTCCATGTTTTCACTCATAAATGGGTGTTGAACAATGAGAGCACATGGATACGAGGGGAACATCACACACTGGGGCCTGTTGCGGGTGGGAGGTTTAAGGGAAGGATAGCAGGGGTGGGGGTGGGGGATTGGGGAGGGATAACATTAGGAGAAATACCTAATGTAGATGACGGGGGGATAGATGCAGCAAACCACCATGGCATGTGTATACCTATGTAATAATCTTGCACAATCTGCTCTTAAAAGTATAATAATGAAACTTAAAGTATAATAATATAAATATAAGATAATACTTAAAATATAATAATAAAAAAGATTTACAAATACTATCTTATAACCTATTATTTTAACCTAATAACAACTTAATACTATTTGCATAAACAAGCAAAAAGAAAACAAATACTCTATGCTTTAATTTTATCCCTCGCTTTTTAACTTTTTGTTATTTCTATGTCTATCTTATTGCAGTTACTTTTTCTTCAGGAGTTGTACTTATTATTTTTTATTGGTCCATCATTTAGTCTTTCTACTTTGGATAAGAGTAGTTTATACATCATTATTACAGTTTTATAATATTTTGCATTTTTCTGTGTATCTACTATTACCGGTGTTTATTGCCTTCATCACAAAACTCATTAATGTCCTCTTCTTTTTAACTGAAGTGCTACCTTCAGTATTTCTTGTAGGACAGGTCTAGTGTTGATAAAATCCCTCAGCTTTTGTTTGCCTGTGAAAGTATTTCTCTTTAATGTTTGAAGGATATTTTTGTGGGAGATACTATTCTAGGTTAAAAGTCTTGTTACTCCAGCACTTTAAATATGTCATGCCACTCTCTCCTTGTTTGTAAGGTTTCCACTAAAACGTCTATGCCAGACATATTGGAGCGCCGTTGTATTTTTTTTTTCTCTTGCTGCTTTTAGGATCGTTTCTTTATCTTTGACCTTTGGAAGTCTGATTATTAAATGCTCTGAGGTAGTCTTCTTTGAGTTAACTCTGCTCGGTGTTCTATAACTTTCTTGGACATAGATATTGATCTCTTTGTCAAGGTTTGGGAAGTTCTCTGTTATTATCCCTTTTAATAAACTTTCTACCCTTATCTCTTTCTCTGCCTCCCTTTTAAGATCAATCGCTCTTATATTTGCCCTTTAGAGGCTATTTTCTAGATCCTGTAGCTCTGCTTCATTGTTTTTTATTCTTTTTTCTTTTATGTCTTCTGATCATGTATTTTCAAATCACCACTGGATTGGTGATTCCCCTCTGATGAGTGCTGATTTAAATGCTTCTTCCACGGGCAGGTACCTGCTGAGTTTGGTCTGCCTTTTCTCTCTCCAGGCTCACTGATTCTTTCTTCTGTTTGATCAGTTCTGCTGTTAAAAGTCTTTGATTCATTCTTCAGTATGCCAATTGTACTTTTTAGCTCCATAATTTCTGCTTGATTCTTTTTAATTATGTTAATCTCTTTATTAAATTTATCTGATAGGATTCTGAATTCCTTCAGTGTATTATCTTACATTTCTTCATCCTTCCTCAACATTATCTCAATTCACTGAAAGGTCACACATCTCTGCTTCATTGAACTAGATATTTACTGCAGTCTTCACTGTTTGGACATATCTGTAGCTGTCCTTCTTGGGAAAGCTTTCCAGATATTTGAAAGGATTTGTGTGTTGTGGTCTAATGGTTTTGGAAAAGATCTTAATGCTTTTGGATGAGATCTGGTAGTTCACCTTCATGATTTTCAACAAGATCTGGAAGAATTCTCGAGATTACCAGGCAGAAACATTTGTTCTCTTCCCTTACTTTCTCTCAAACATACAGAGCCTCCCTCTCTGTTTTGAGTCACCTAAATCTTGGGGTAGATTCACACAAGCTCCCCTGTGGCCACCACCACTGTGACTGCACTAGGCTAGACCTGGAGCCAGCACAGCTCTGGGTCTTGCCCAAACCCTACTATAACCATTCCCTGAATACTGTTTATGTTTGCTCAAGGCTATGGGGCCCTACAATCAGCAAGCAGAAAAGCCACCTAGGCCTGTCTTCATCCCTTCAGGATAGTGAGTTTCCCCAGGCCCTCTGTGGGTCTGGAGTGCCTTCCAGGAGTCAGGGGCTAGAGTTAAAAACCTTAGGAGTCTACTTGGTCTTCTGTTGTATTACAGAAGATCTTGCACACCACCACGAGATGTATTCCTTCCCACTCTTTCTTCTCCTTTCCAAAGGCAGAGGAGACTCACCCCATAGCCACCACCACTCCAGGCCACAAGGAATACTGCCAGACTACCTCCAGTGTTTCCTTAAGACTCCAGGTCTCTTAAATCAGCTTGTCATGAATGCTTCCTGGCCTGGGACTCACCCTGCAGGTCACTGGACTCCCTTCTGGTCCAGCACAGGTCCAGAAGTGCCATCTGTGAGTCAAGTCCTGGAACTGGGGACCTAAGAGCCTACTTGGTGCTCTAACCCTCTGTGGCTGCTGTGGGACAAGATAGAGTCCTCTTTTCTTTTCTCTCTACTTTTCTCAAGTAGAAGTTTTGCCCCATGGCCATCATAGCTGGTAATACGCTGAGTCTCACCTGAAGCCAGCAAGTCTCAGAGGCTCACCCAAGGCACTTGATGTAGTACCTGGGTATTGCTGCTGCTTGTTCAGGACCCAAGGACTCTTTAGTTAGCATGTGACAAACCCTGCCAGGATTGGGTTCTTTCCTTCAAAGTAGCAGGTTTACCTCTGTCCCAGGGTATGTCTAGAATTGTCATCTGGGAACCAGGGTCTGGAACGGGGGCCTCACAACTCTCATCAGTAGCCTATCCTGCTATGGCTGAGCTGGTGTTCTGGATACAAGTCCTCCTCACTCTTTTCTCTCCTCTCCTCAAGGGGAAGGAAGAGGTCACTTTTGGAGCTCTGAGCTGTGCAGCCTGGGGTTAAGGCAGGGCTGATGCCAGCACTCCTTTGGCTGCCCCAGCTGGTGTCTCAGAATGTCAGGTGCCAGCCCAGTCCACTGTCCCTGGGCCTAGTTTGGCCCTAGGACTCACCTAAGAGATGTAATTGTTATGGCCTTGACTGCCCTTCAGGTTTACTTGGAGACACAGAGTACTGCAGCCGTCAGTAGCGAGGTTTGCAATCGCTCAACTTTGGACCGCTGATTCCCGTCTAGTTAGGGCTAGTTGAAATACTCCTTCCATGGGTGGGCTTCTGCTGAATTTGATCCCGTTTTCTTTTGTGCTTACAGGATAGCACTGAGTTAAATGCCTCACAATTGCTGTGTTCTCCCTCCTCCAGTGCCCAGAGACTCTCTCTGCACCAGCCTGTGCTTTAGGGGATGGAGGAGGGGTGATGTCAGTGATTCAGGATGGTTAACCTCTATCTCTTCAGTGCATCTTTCAGCAATATGAAGTGCAAACTAGGTACTATGAGTACTCACCTGATTTTTGGTTCTTATGAAGGTGTCTTCTCTGTGTAGATAGTTGTTAACTTGGTGTCCTTGCAGGAAACGGGACAGGGGACAATCAGTGGAGTTTTGTTTCATCATTTTGCTCCCATATGTTTTTAAAAGGAGATCCTTTACCCATTTTCGGAATTGTCTCAGGACCTAATTCTGTTCATAACATAACTCAATAGCTGTTGTACAAAAAAAAAGGAATAAATATTTGGTTTGTAATAAAATTGTTTTGGTTGAGTGTTGCTTGAGTGACTGACTGCAGGCTTTTGCCTGCCACAACATGGAATTTCAAAATGTTCAAAAAAATGAAAGAAAACTCCCTTGATACCAACTCTCTTGGAACTTCCTAACAACTACAAGAGGCCACACAGTTATGGCTGAATATTCATGTTTCTACTTTGGAGTCAGAAGCCAAGAGAATAAATGAATGTTAGGAAGAAGTTAAGATTTTCCAGCCCTTTCGTAAGAACTGCTGTTACTGATGTAAAGGTGGTGATAAAGCAATAAGCCAAACACAGAGGCATGCAAGCCACAGTTATAAGAAAGGAAAGATTAAACAGAGAAATGTGTTCTGAGAATTAGTACTCTCCACAGGGATAAATCTGGTTTTTATTTGAAAGGAATTTTTTTCTTTTCTGGTATTAAAGCTAGACCAGACTAGAAAGTGTCATGTAGAATAGCCACAATGATAATGCTGATGAAATATGCAGGTGATATACTAGTTAGCAAATTTTCTCTATCTCCTTTTGAAATTTTTTTTTGGCTAACCAAACACAATTTTTAAAACCAATATTGTTTAAAATGAAAGTATACTACATACTCAAATTAGGAAAAAATAAACTACATGCATATTATGGAATAGATTTTTTCTACAGCATTTTAATATAGAATCCCAGAGGAAATTGAATAAGGATTATTTAGATGATTTTATGTTTCTTAAAATTCAGATACTTTAAAATTTTTATGTACTTTTTATTTCTGTTATTCTTTCCTGGTTTTTGTTAGAGAAAAATCATTTCAAGCTAAGGATAACAAACCAAAAAATGCTAAAAATACAAAACAAACTGAGTTAAGGTAAACATTTTAGAGTACCTAAAGAAGTAAAATCCAAGAGTACTAACATTAAAAATCCACCGAGAGTTTTTAGGTAATGGCAATGCAATGATTACATCTCAATTGTTAAAAAAAAAAATAAAACACCCATCTGACTCCATGACTTTCAAATATACATTTTTCAGAGTAAAATAATGAAGTCAGACTTCTAGAGGAAAAGAAAATGTGTTTATTACTGATGGGACTATACACCATATCTCTATAGAATTAAATTAGATTTTTTGTTTTTTGATGAGGAATATTCTATTACTTGATGAAGAATAAAATGATTCTTTGAGTTGTATCATTTTTCCTTCAACAAGCAATTCTGCATTATAACTTATTACTTCAACTGGATATATTTGTCGTTAGTACTGTTCACTTTTCCCTCCTTTTCTTTCTCTAGTTTACTAGGCACAATAGTGCTTCCTCACACTCTGGAACTTAGGTATGGCTATAAGGCTGAGACTAGAGTGAGGGGAAAGAGATTACAATTTCTGGTGCAAAATTTAAGGAGGTACCAAAAAACAGTAATCAAAACAATTTTTCAATGTCATATTTTAAAGAATCAAAATTAATGCAAAAATTCCAGCGTGATCAAAATATCTAAATGTTAATAAAAGTATAATGAATAATACTGAATTTTCTCTTTGTCTTAGGCTGCAATGTGACAGGGTTGGCTCTGTACTGATCAATGATCTAATCAGTGGCATCTAATCATAATACACGAACTTAAAACCATGCCCCTGGGAAGAATCAATTATTGGATATACACATGTAACAAAAATTGTTAAAATACATAAAATCAACTATCAATCAAATGTATTCAAACAACATCTTTTTTTTTTTGAGATGGAGTCTTGCTCTGTCACCTAGGCTGGAGTGCAGTAGCCTGATCTCAGCTCACTGCAACCTCTGCCTCCTGAGTTCATGTTCATGCATTTCTCTTGCCTCAGCCTCCCAGGTAGCTGGGATTACAGGCACCCACCACCAGGCCCAGCTAATTTTTGTGTTTTTAATAGAAGCAGGATTTCACCACTTTGGCCAGACTGGTCTCAAACTCCTGACGTCAGGTGATCCACCTGCCTTGAACTCCCAAAGTACTGGGATTACAGGCATAAGCCCCTGTGTCTGGCCATCAGACAACATCTGATTCTATTGAATAGTAATTCAATGGGTTGACAATTTAATGGATTGCTACATTACTGCTATATCTTTATGTAATTATTTGCAAATAGATAGTTTTATAAAGAAAATATGTGTAGAGAGATTGAGTTATCAGAGTTTAAGTCAGTTGTTTGGGACTTAAAGTGCATTTTCCTCAAGAAACACAATTAGAAAATATTTGGTTCCTGAAGCTCTATTTTAAATCCTACTGAACCAAAGCAGTCTACTGGAGAAATTATTTGTGCACACTCACATTTGATTCTTCTCTCATGAGCACACAGGAGGACTAGATACCCTATCTTTCTTGTAACAATGTGAGATCATCTGACAAGTTTAGATCAGTGGAATGTGAGAGAGTGATGTATGAAGAACAGTGGGACCTCATGTAAAGTACACTTACCATCTGTATGATCTGGAAGAAAGTGGTTTCTCTGATAAATTGAGTGGGCACAAAAAGACTTAAAAGCACTATAGAAAAGTGTTATTGGTTAACATTACCAATAACAGCTTTTAGAGCTTGGGTGATAAGATGGTGCCTGCAGCCCACATAGAGGCAGACTGGAACTCAGGAAGCAAGCAACTCAGACAAGTTACCTACAAAGTTATATGTACTTTGAATACTTATTTCACTGTTTCAAAATTGAATTTAAAAATATGGCAAAATCAACATCTCTCAGGAAGAAATTTGTTGAGAAGCATCAGAAGTATGTGCTATGAAAGTCTTACTGTGTTTATGTTTTCTAACTACTAAGTTTGTCTTCTTTAAAAAGTTAGCAGCTAGTTAAAGCTTTTAAGGGTTCGAATCTAATTTACCTGTCCTCCTTGAAATCAGAGGGGGAACATATGCTAATGTTTAGGTCACAGTATTAAAAGGAAAACAGTATATGCCTTTCCGTGGTGAGAATTTTGTTGCCTCTGGTAACTGAAGCAAGGGAAAGTAAAACTCAGAGATCCTTGGGATACCATTAGAACACTCTCCTTTGAGAGAAAAACCTTTAAGGCTCTGCATTCGATTTATTAGAGTGAGCATATTTCCTGGTTGGACAACTCTGAATTTAAAAAAAGGCTAAGTCAGAGCAGATTCTAATATTTTAACCCTAAATGGCAAGAAAAATAACACCCTTGACAGGACCAGAAGATTGGAGAACATTAGGTGGAAGCCGGAAAGTTCTGATTTGGATTTATTGAGTTGGAAATGATGGGATGGCAGAATAACTTCTGAAGAACTGATTATGTGCCAGGTTTGCTTGTGCCTTGTGCCCAGACTTCCTTAGCAAATTCTGGGTTAAAATATAGGAATCATGTTTAAATAACTACAGTATTTAATAACATGTGCAATGTCCCATGGTGGCATAGAGGAGAAAATGGATAACTTTGAGGCTCTTATATGCTTCACTGAGAATATAATATTTGAGTTTTATCTAAAATGATGAGCATGAACTTGCCAGATAAACTTGCAAAGAAGGGGTAAAGGCAAAGATAACCACAGAGAGGAAACAGCAAGGCTCTTAACTGTATGAAATCACATAATATATTTGGCTCACTGTAAGTAATTTATGGGGTGAGAAGAAAGGGCATAATAAAAGGTGACTTCGGAGAACACGGCTTGCAACATCATAAAGAATAGGCCATGAAATGAAGTTTAGATTTTATTAAGTATTGTGAAGCCATTGCAAGTTTGTTTATTTGTTTTTGTTTTAGACATGGTTTAGCTCTATTGCCCAGGCTGGAGTACTGTGGCTGGATCACAGCTCACTGGAGCCTTAACTTCCCAGGGTCAAGCAATTTTCCCTCCTCAGCCTCCCAAGTAGCTGGGATTATAGACATGTACCAACCAGCCTGGCTTTTTTTTTTTTTTTTTTGTAGAAACAGGGTTTCATCAAGTTGCCCAGGCCGGTCTTGAATTCCTGGGCTCAAGTGATCCTCCTGCCTCTCAGCCTCCCAAAATGCTGGATTATGTAATTATTATGTAATTATTTATGTAGGCATCAGCCCCTGTGCTCTGCCCCACCATTCCAAGTTTTTAGGAAGAGGAGTAATTGATCAAATTCATAGTTTAGAAAGATTAATATAACAAAGTATGACAAATGGATTATATAAGGACAGTATATGATGTATAGAGAAGATTTGTGAGGCTTTTAAGATATTTCCGGTGAAAAATGATGAGAATCTAAAAAGTACCAGTGAGTATAAAAAGGAGAGAATGAATGTCAAACTTACTGCAATATAAAGCTAATCTATTTTGATGACATCATAGATGTAGTGTTCACTAATCAGGTGTGGTTTAGGCTGAACTGAGATGGGAATGGAATGATGCAGTTATGTAGGCCAAGGAAAATCTCTAATATGACAGTCGATGTTCTAACTTGACAGTCATTCTTTTTCACTAGTCAAGTGAAGCGCCTACTTATCCATAAGATGTGCTAATTGTTACCACCAACTACAGTTAACTTGAATTCCATGTGTCTAGTCTGCTGTACTCAACAATTATAAGAGTTTCTTGGAGCTTCAGAACTGATAGGAAACAGGTTAGTTTTGTTGTAATTAATAAAAATACCAGAAAGCCCAAGAGATTTGAACAAAAAGCTCTCTGTTTGAAAGAACACAGGGTTATTTATTCCTTTATTCCATGCTTCTAAAACTAATTACAATAGCACTAATCTTGTGTTGCTGTGGAGAGGTTAGGGTCTATCTTTATGGTTCCATTTTGTTTCAAAACATGCATCTGAGGGGCACAGATCTTTTTCTGGTGTGTGGTTGCCAAGGGCCTAAGGCCTATCTAGTTTATCCTAGTTATTTCCCTTTCTCTTTTATTTTATTTGCATTATTCAGAATTAAAGGAATGACCTCATCTCACTTTTCCAAAAAAAAAAAAAAAAAGAGAATTTATTAGATCAACAAAAACTGGGTAAAATAGTAATAAAATACCTGTGCATTATGACAATAAAACTCTATTGTTTTTCTTATTTAACAGATTAA
Source organism: Saguinus oedipus (assembly GCA_031835075.1). Taxonomy (NCBI): domain Eukaryota; kingdom Metazoa; phylum Chordata; class Mammalia; order Primates; family Cebidae; genus Saguinus; species Saguinus oedipus. Next base: position 65,186,461 of record CM063172.1, read on the forward strand.
TGGGCTTGTTCTTCTTAGACACTTCTTTGAGAAAATATTTTGTTCGTGTGAAATCCTAGCTTTATTTTTGGTAACATGGCTTTAAACAAGGTATCTATAGATTTGTTAATGCCAATGGAATAATACTTTAAGTCTGATAACCCAGAATAAAATTTCTGCAAAATTTGCTTTATATGTCCCATAATAAGACATCAAAAGTCGTGATACTCATGAACACTTTGCCATTCTCCCATTACATTCGTGCTAGTTTTGGTACAAACCCAGTTTCCATAATTATGATAGACTTTTTGATGAATGGGGCCAAACTGTAATGTGTACCAGTAAAAAATGCTGGAGCACATATTCATGGAGAGGATAGTATTCCTTTAAAATTCAACAAATTGTATATGCCACTTAGAGTAAAAGAGTATGTTTACTGTTGAAGAGTTTTTTGGCTTATTATTATTATTTTTTTTGAGACGGAGTTTTGTTCTTGTTGCTCAGGCTGGAGTTCGATGGCACAATCTCAGCTCACTGCAACCTCCACCTCTGGGTTCAAACGATTATCCTACCTCAGTCTCCTGAATAGCTGGGATTACAGGCATGTGCCACCACACCTGGCTAATTTTGCATTTTTAGTAGAGACAGCGTTTCTCCATATTGGTCAGGCTAGTCTTGAACTTCTGACCTCAGGTGATCCATGTGCCTCAGCTTCCCAAAGTGCTGGGATTACAGATGTGAGCCACCATGCCTGGCTTTTTTTTTTTTTTTTTTTTTTTTTTGGCTTCAATAGCAATTTTATTACATTATTGATTAGGCATTTAATGGCGCTGTTTTACATGATTCTCATTCTGCTCTCCTTTATCCTTCTTCTGCTTTTCCTCCTTCTCCCTCACCTTCTTCTGTTACTCATATCTCCTAAAAGTCATCTGAAGACAAATTAGACTTGGGATATTCACCATAATGCTTTGGGAAGGTTGCCACAGAAATCCGCTCCTCAGACATTTCAATAAGTTGGTTTTATCACATACCATTTGGCCACAGTTTTTAAAATTTATTCATTTATTTTGGATGGATAATAAACGTACCTAGTTTTGGGGTAGACATATTGAGTTTTAGGTGTCTGTAAAATATTGAAAATATCTGACAGACAGTGGTAGAAGGTTCTGAGGCTTAAGAGAAACAAAGACTAAGAAGAACAGGGTAAAATGTTGCTATTCAAATCAAGGAAGAAAAGCATTTCAGGGATGATTGAGTACTCAACAGCTTGAACACCAAAATGACGTCCTTATCTCAACATCAGCCCATTGGGTGGTGGGCTTTTCCACTACTACCCAACTCAGATCTTCTCTGCTCATTTTTTAAAGAGCTGACTCTTATGTCCGTATTTTCAGACACTTGTTAATGCATAGCACTGTAAGTATATATCTATAGATAATAACTATTTACATCATTCCCAAATATTGCCTGTTACTTGAATTCACTAATTATATGCCCTTATAAGAACAGTTAGTATATTCTGTTAATGATGGTTGTAGGCATAAGGAAAGAGTTTAACATTGGCTGGGTACAGTGCCTCACACCTATAATCCCAAAACACTTTGGGAGGGCAAGGCAGATGGATCACAAAGTCAGAAGGTCAAGGCCATCCTGGCTAACACAGTGAAACCACATCTCTACTAAAATACAGAAAGTTAGCCGATTGTGGGGGTACACACCTGTAGTCCCAGCTACATGGGAGGCTAAGGCAGGAGAATTGCTTGAACCCAGGGGGTGGAGGTTGCAGTGAGCCAAGATCAAGCCACTGTACTCTAGCCTGGGAGACAGAGCAAAACTCTGTCTCAAGAAAAAAAAAAGAGTTTAACATTCTATTAGGTCTCTGTGACCCACTTAATTTCTTTGCAGAACCTATATTTACATTCTAATTAAATTCCAAGAATTGGCCTTTTCTTGATGGGGTAGAGATTTTATACCCATTATCCAAAAATGTGTCCTTTTAGTAAAGACAGAAGAGCTCTATCTGTGATGTACTATGTATATTTGATAGCAGTTACATTTTTCTTAATCTTACCTGACCAACCTACTGCTTTTGGCACAGTGGAAATTTTCTATTTCTTGCATCTCCTTTGCAAATTTATTCTTCTATTTTAGCCATAGATATCTTAGTTCCTCAAGCTTTAATTATGCTGCTTCTTCCTTTACTTCCCTATACTCTTTCTCCCAGGCAATATGAGACAAGCATAAGGCATAGTACCACTGTTATCTAGAAAAATCACCTAGTCTACATTTTCACTATCAAAATCATATTAATATGCCCCACAGTAAATCCATGGTATACATGGGAGGCCCCAGAGAGCCTCATGGATTGTGACTAAAGAAGAAACGGTTCCTTTTTGTTTTTTTAAATGATTTTTAAATACAGTTTTTTTACACCGTTCTCTTGGTACTTTTTTAAAGCTAAGTCAGCATTGTCTTCCAGTGTTAAAGGCATCCCTTACCTCTGCATTGAACTTATGTATCCACACCATGGAATGGAATATCCATTCTGAGCCAGTTCAATTAGGTGTCAGTTCACATTATTTTAATTTTTTATGCAATCTGATGAGTAGATGAGCTCAGATTTAAAAATCTCAAGAGCACGTTTATTGTAACAAGAATTGTTATGTATTAATATTGCAGTTTTCAATAAAGATCGACTTGTGTTTAAAAAAAAAAACCAAGACCATGTCAGACCTTTCTGGGCAGGTCTGACCTGGTTTTGGTTATGAAGCTGGAGTCTAGATGAGTAATGACATAAGGTTCTGTGTATATCAGAAAAAGCTTACTTGTTTATATACCTACTATTCAACAATTTATGAAAATTACATATTAATTTCCAGCATAATTACATGCATCTCATTAAGTGGCACCGGGATCCATGGAGTTACATTTAAAGGACCTAAGCGTCTTCAGAGCATCTCTTTTCCACAAAATTCACAAGCAACCCATAACCAAGACCGGTCATTTTTCTCCTTAATCATCTCTTTAATCCATTTATTATTATTTTTTAAATTGTCACTGCCATCAAAGTCCAAAACACAGCCAGTTTTACCTGGACCATTGTACTAGCTGTTGAGTTTTCTGTCATTCATTCTGTTTTTCCCCAGTTTATTGTACATACTACAATCAGAGTGATCTTTAAAAAGACAAATAATGTCATCTCAACTGAAACTCTTCAGCAATCTCCCTTTGCTTCTAGGAGTGAAAAAAAAAGGACTTAGCATTTAAGGTCCTATTCTCCAACCTCATCTTGCAATATTCTATCCCTTCTCTTCCACTCTGGCCATACCAGCTCTCTTTAAGTTTCCTGAACTTGTCACATGGCTTTTGTACACATTGTCTAAAAATGTATGTTTGTACATATGTAGACATATATTGTCCATAAGTATAAAATGTTAAACCCGTAGTTCCACCTCCTGCCATTCCTCTCTGCCTCGAATTGGCTATCCTGGCCTCTTCCCGACTAAGATATTTTTTTACTTTCAATGGGTTTACCAAGACATAACCCCATCGTAAGTCAAGTATATCTGTACAATATTCCAGAATTTACTATTTATATCTTCCTTATGTTCACACAGAAAGATGCAAAACCCAAAATTGATTACTGATTTTTAGCACATGATCTATAATGCTATCTTATGAAAAGAATTACAAATGTAACTCATTCAAACTAAATTTGGTCAATAATAGCCTAACCATAATACATCTTAATTTATATAATATAGGAACCCATAATTTATATACACTGAGGTTATTGTTATTGTTTCTCTATCCAACTCAATACAGTCCTCAACTGGTAGGCCTAAGTCCTGGAAACTAATCAACTTGAGAGTGACATGTTAATCTGTTTCTTTCTATGCTTTATTTGAATATCTGGTGCATATAAAGATGACATGTTTACAGATTTTCCCATTTGAGATATCAGTGAATAGAACTGTATTTTTTCTTTTATCTTATAGTCAAGCTTTGATCATTATTTTCTAAATTCTTTACAACTCTTGTATTAGTTAACATATAAAAAGAATTCACTAAAATGCCTGAGACATTGACGGTGCTCAATAAATGTTATTTGCACAACTAACCTTAGACACTATTTTAATTTACTTTAATGCTTTCTCAAATTTACACATTATTATTCTTGTCTTATTAAAAATATAAAAATTCATAAGTGCTTTTTTTTCCTTGAAGCAGTCTATAGGAAAATATAACTTGCCAATTTTAATAACTCTGGCAAAAATCTTAAGCCCTATCGTTAGGGGCCAAAAAAACAGTGGCAGAAAGTGACATGAAGTAAACTATGACAACAATGCTACAACAAAAATATGCCCCGTGACCAGAAAGACCAGTGAAGTTTTCTTATTTAGGAGGGTTAGCAAAATGGTATTTAGGTTATTTACAGGAAGACAAGTGGGAAGTAAAAAGAGATACCAGGAATATGCAGAAAGAATGTGATATATTCCAGAACATTTAAGCACCATGACCCAGATGGAGTTCAGAATGAAAGTCAGGGATAGGTGAGATGAGGCTGGATAGGCAGGCACATGCTGGATCAGGGAAGTCTGTGTATTTGACTTTACGGAGCAGAAAAACATTGAAGGATTTAAAGGATACAAGTAATGTGACGAGATTTGGCTTTTTGAAGCCTCACTGTAGTTGCAGCAGCATGTACTTTCATTTAATAAGGCCTCTCCAAAGAGAAAATGGGGGCAGTTTAAGAGCTATATAATTTACAGTAAGCCATATGACAGCTATTACAAATACAGTGTATCAATTTACTGCTTTTTACAATGGAGAAAGAGAGCAAGCCTTGGATTACTGCACTAATGATAACTAACCTTTTCCCCCATAAATGCAAAGATTGCATATAAAACAATTATATCAGACTAACGCAATTTATTTCTCTGATGTCATCTATCCATAAGGACCGATCCAGTTCCAGATGGAAATCAAAATAACAAGCTAGACTGATACAATCTAGACTACTCCACCACAGAGAGAAAGAATATGAAATTTGAGGAAGGGCTGATTACTTTTGTTTGGGAACAGAAGGTAGCAGGTGGATGATCTGCCTATAGCTAGTGTTGTTTAATATCTTTATTCATCTATGTCTGAGGGCTTACCTATTAGTTTTTCATATTATAAAACATTTCTTGAACTTGATTACTTGAAAAAGCAAACATCTTTACATTTTTAATCCGTATTATATTGATGAAAGTACAGTGTAAATAAATGAAAAGCAATATATGAAGAGGAAAACAAATTCTAAGTAAAAAAATATTGTACTAGAAAAGTTGAATGTGTTCCTGGGGCCATGAATATCCTCATGTATATAAGTGCATTCATGAATTAAGTTATGCTAGTAGTTTAACATGCATGCATTTTCCTGCAATGTGCAAATAAAAGTAAGTACGAAATTTAAATGCTTCCCCTTAAAAGAGCAGTTCATCCTATTCAGGGAAATAAATTTATTTTGACCTCATATTTCAATAACAATACTCTTATAAACACTTATACTTACTAATTTAATCCTTATCATAACCCTATAAAACAGGCACTACTGTGTCTCCTTTAAAAGATGATGAAACTGTAGGCCAGGCGTAATGGCTCATGCCTGTACTCCCAGCACATTGGGAGGCCAAGGTGGGTAAATCATTTGAGGTCAGGAGTTCGAGACCAGCCTGGCCAACATGGTGAAATGCTGCCTCTACTAAAAATACAAAAATTAGCTTGATGTGTTAGGGGGCTCCTGTAATCCCAGTTACTCAAGAGGCTGAGGCAGGAGAATCGCTTGAACCTGGGAGGCAAATGTTATCATGAGCCAAGATTGTACCACTGTACTCCAGCCTGGGTGACAGAGAAAGACTGTCTCAAAAAAACAAAAAACCAAACCAAAACAAAAAAATCAGAAAGTTAAGTAACTTATTATAGTCACTAGTGAATTGTGGAGTAATTTCAAGATCTAGAGAAAAAAATTTAGCAGATAAAGATTTAAACTAAACTAAAGTTATTAGAAATAGGTCCAGGTCATTATTTAGTATCACTTTTCAATACTCACTACGAGAATACATGCTTTATAAAGCATAATCAAAATTTGATTTGATGTAATGCACACTAACATGTCAAATATATCAGAAATATTGTTTAACAGTGACCTAGTAAGGAGATTTTGACCCAAGTTATTATTTCAAGAGAAAACAGTAGGAGACTATTTCTAGCAGAATATTTTTTATCCTCTGGAGACCTTTCACATGCCAACAACCTGAGAGATGATGAAGAATGCATTATGACAAAACTGACCTAAAGCTTTCAATAAGATTCACAGTGTTATTCTTATTTGCAGATATGTTTTAGCTACTCTATTGCAATTTAGAAAACAATCACTCTAGGGAGAAACATGGTCTACTATTTAGTATATTGCATAACTTTAAGATCCACTGAAGTTTGCTGGTTCTTTGAAATAAAATAAATCTTTAGTGCTTGACATTATCCTGCATCATAAATTCCTAAGGAATGGAATAAGCTTTGATTGCCTTATCTTGAGAACTTGAAAGTATTGCCATTTGAAGAAGTCAAAATCCTTGGGAGGAATTTTATTGTCACTGAGAAGACGCCAGAAAATAGTATGTGGCTACCGGTTGTTCATTCTTACACCATTGTTTATGGGAAATCTAGTGGCTTGTGTTTTTATTCTGTCTTTTCATTCAGTATTTATAGAAAGCAACTTCTTAGGATGACAGGAAATTGAAATTTTCCATGAAACATTTCACCCATTTTGTCTTGTAAGATAGAGTTTTTATATTTAAAAAGTTAATGAAATTAATATCCATTTAAATCATTTTATTAAAAAATGAGTAAATGTTGCTCAGGTAAGAATAAAGGAATTTGGAGAGGGAGGAGTTGAAGAGGACACCGTTTTTTGGTTTGGATAACTAGATAGAGACTGATGCCATTAAGAAAGAAAAGAAAACCTAGGGGAGAAAGCAGGCTTGGGGTGGAGTGGGGTGGAAAGACAGCAAAATCAGCAGTGCAGCTCTGAGTATGTCCATTGAAATACAGTGTGCTGTGATGGCTAAGACTTCATCACTGGAGCCATCTGGCTTTCACTGAAATCCTGGCCCACATTTTCTATTTGTGTGCTATAGAAAAAGTTATAAAGTATCTCTATGCCTCAGTTGTGCCTCCTATAATATGGAGACAGTAATTTTGTCTATCAGAGTTGTCAGAAGTAAATAGTAAATTCACTTAAAATATAATATAAATACTGGTTTACATAAAGCACTTAAGAACATGAATGGAAACAAAATAATTTCTAAATTTGAGTTAAGAAGTAAAGAAGAAAGTCAACATGGAAAATATAAACAACTGCAGTGATGGCAGACAGTAAAATTGCCTGAGGAGAGAGTGTTTCTCATCAGGCAAGATTTGCTTCAAAGCCCACTTTCAGAACTTACTTTATTTTTTAATTTTAAATGCGTATTAAATCAGATTGGGTAGCCACACCGGAAAGTATGGAAAGAGGTTACATGAAATTTTTATAAGCAAAAGGAAAAGCACCTAGAAACTTTTCATAGAAAACATGTGGTTCCATCCTTCAGGACAGTAAGCACAGCCCACTGCATTGTCAACGGGAAAGGCAGTTTCTTCACCCTGCAAGTGAAGGAAAGGGAGACAGAACACAGAGTTGAGCAGAGGAAAGAATGAACATCCTATGACAATGTGAGATTCTTGTGGAATTGATACCTGTGGTATAAAAATAGCTGCTAAGTTTTTTATTTTTTTATCCAGGTAAAGTTGCAAGTCTGTAGAGCAGAGGAAAAACTCATGGAGATTCCTGATGAGTCAAGGAGAAAGTATTCTGTTGGAATTCGAGAGCAGAAAACTGGATTACATTAAATATGCAGATTTTAATTTTGAGGTTAGCTAGAGCCTTCCATACCTCAATCCATGCCTTTGTTTTAGCATTACCCAATTTTTAAGCATTACCTAAGTTTTAAGCAATACCTAAGTTTTAGCATTATCTAGTTTTTTTCCTGCTCCATCCTGTTAGCTTTTACCTTAAATGCTTATTTATTTATTTATTTATTTATTTATTTATTTATTTATTTATTATCTGTACTTTAGGTTCTGGGGTACATGTGAAGATCATGCAGGATTGTTGCATAGGTACACCCATGGCAATGTGGTTTGCTGCATCCATCCCCCCATCACCTACATCTGGCATTTCTCCCCATGTTATCCCTCCCCAACCTCCCCACCCCTTGCTGTCCCTCCCCTGCCCCCCCAACAGACCCTAGAGTGTGATGCTCCCCTCCCTGTGTCCATATGTTCTCACTGTTTAACACCTACCTGCCTATGAGTGAGAACATGTGCTGTTTGATTTTCTGTTCTTGTATCAGTTTGCTGAGAATGATGGTTTCCCGATTTATCCATGTCCCTGCAAAGGACATGAACTCATCGCTTTTTATGGCTGCATAGTATTCCATGGTGTATATGTGCGATATTTTCCTTGTCCAGTCTATCGTTGATGGGCTTTGGGTTGGTTCCAGGTCTTTGCTATTGTCAGTAGTGCCACTATGAACATACTTGTGCATGTGTCTTTATAATAGAATGATTCATAACCCTTTGGGTATATACACAGTAATGGGATTGCTGGGTCAAATGGAATTTCCATTCCTAGGTCTTTGAGGAATCACCACACTGTCTTCCACAATGGTTGACCTAGTTTACATTCCCACCAACAGTGTAAAAGTGCTCCTATTTCTCCACATCCTCTCCAGTTCTGTTGTCTCCTGATTTTTTTAATGATCACCTTTCTAACTGGTGTGAGATGGTATCTCAATGTGGTTCTGATTTGCATTTCTCTAATAATCAGTGATGATGCACATTTTTTCATATGTTTGTTGGTCTCATATATATCTTCTTTTGAAAACTGTCTGTTCATATACATCACCCAATTTTTGATGGGTTTGTTTGTTTTTTTTCTTGTAAATCTGTTTTAGTTCTTTGTAGATTCTGGATATTAGCCCTTTGTCAGATGGGTAGATTGCAAAAAAATTTTCCCATTCTGTTGGTTGCCAGTTCACTCTAATGATTGTTTCTTTTGCTGTACAGAAGCTCTGGCATTTTAATTAGGCCCCATTTATCTATTTTGGCTTTCATTGCCAATGCTTTTGGTGTTTTAGTCATGAAGTCCTTGCCTATGGCTACGTCCTGAATGGTTTTGCCTAGGTTTTCTTCTAGGGTTTTTATAGGCCTTATGTTTAAGTCTTTAATCCATCTGGTGTTAATTTTAGTGTAAGATGTCAGGAGGGGTTTCAGTTTCTGCTTTCTGCACATGGCTAGCCAGTTTTCCCAACAACTTTTATTAAACAGAGAATCCTTTCCCCATTGTTTGTTTTTGTCAGGTTTGTCAAAGATCAGATGGTTGTAGGTGTGTGGCATTGCCTCCAAGGCCTCTGTTCTGTTCCATTGGTCTATATCTCTGTTTTGGTACCAGTACCATGCTGTTTTGAGTACTGTAGCTTTGTAGTATAGTTTGAAATCAGGTAGCATGATGCCTCTGGCTTTCTTTTTGCTTAGGATTGTCCTGGCTATGTGGGCTCTCTTTTGGTTCCATATGAAGTTTAAGGTGGTTTTTTTCCAGTTCTGTGAAGAAGGTCATTGGTAGCTCGATGGGAATAGTGTTGAATCTTTAAGTTACTTTGGGCAGTATGGTCATTTTGACAATATTGATTCTTCCTAACCATGAACATGGAATATTTCTCCATTTGTTTGTGTCCTCTCTTATTTCCTTGAGCAGTGGTTTGTAGTTCTCCTAGAAGAGGTCTTTTACATCCTTTGTTAGCTGTGTTCCTAAGTATTTTACTCTCTTTGTAGCAATTGTGAACGGGAGTTTGCTCATGATTTGGCTCTCTGTTAGTCTGTTTTTGGTGGATAGGAATGCTTGTGATTTCTGAACATCAATTTTGTATCCTGAGACTTTGCTGAAGTAGCTTATCAGTTTCAGAAGATTTTGGGCTAAGATAATAGGGTCTTCTAAATATGCAATGATGTCATCTGCATATAGAGACAATTTGACTTCCTTTTTTTCTAATTGAATAGTCTTTTTTTTTTCCTTCCTAATTGTTCTGGATAGAACATCCAATACCTTCCACATGCCCCATGACTTGATGCAAATTTAACACTTGTAATTCACCTAACATAAGATTTACTACTGCTCTGGATATCTCTAGGAAAATTTCCCATTAAGTGACATCAAAATGCCCCACATCTTTTTCCTCAGGGCTCAAAAGAATCTTACAGATATCGTAAGGGGATTTGACCTAATAGCTAATTTTCGGGTGGTGGCTGATCCTCTGAACATCTCTTTGCTGCCCAATCCATTAGTGACAGTATGAATTTTCAAACCTGGTGTAAATAGACAGAACCCTATCCAGTGGAAGGAGAATTTAATAAAGATAGTGCTGAAAGAATTCCTTGGGTAATCTACAACTAGGACTATGCCTGGCAACAGTAATACATTCCATTGTTCCATTGTTTTAAAAACCAGAAACCTTCTTACAATGAAAATGACTTTAATATTTAATTCATAAAGCTTACTATTTTTTTTTTTTGTCAGAGTCTCACTCTGTCACCCACGCTGAAATGCAGTGGTGCCATCTGAGCTCACTGCAACTTCCATCTCCCAAGTTCAAACAATTCTCATGTCTTGGCCTCCTGAGTAGCTGGGATTATAGGCATGTGTACCATGCTTGGCTAATTTTTCTGTTTTTAGCTGAGATGGTGTTTCACCCTATTGTCCAGGCTGGTCTCGAACTCCTCACATCAAGTGATTTGCCTGCCTTGGCCTCATAAAGCTTACTGTTTTGCAGAACTTACTTATTCAGCAAATATTTATTGAATGCCTACCAGATACCAGTCACTGCACAAGGCACTGGGTATATGGTATCCCCAAACAAGAGACAAAATCCTAGTCCTTAGGGAGTGCTAGTGTGGTCTGTAATATCTTAGTAAGGCCTTTGGCATATGACCCAGAGTTAACATAATGTGTATTTTAGTTTTGGAAAGAAGGGGCTTGGTCTCTAAGGTTTCTTCCAGTTCTATAATTGTTTTGCTGTGATTCCAGTACAACTCTTTGATCAAGCTACTTTATGTGAATCACTTCATTGTTTTAAAGGAATAAACTTGATTATATTGTTTTGTATTCAGCAAAACTGTGATTCTGTTGAAACAATTACTGTACACGTTAAGGTATATGTTAGATACTCAGATTAAAATTCCTAAATGTGTAATATTCTAGTTTTCTCTGCATAAAAAATTAAAATAGACTTAAAAATTTAATATTCGCTTCTAAAATAATATAGCTGAGTACAAATAAACAGGTGCCTGAACTAGTTAACAGACAAGAAAACTTTTATGTAAAAATCAGTATGATTTCTGAAATGCTGTGCTAAACTACAGATCTATGGAATATTGTTAAGGTAAAGTGTTGAGACTTATACAGTACCTCTGTTTCTATGCAGAGAAAGAAATGGCCATACTTCTGGAACTGCAGTTCTTATGAGAGGGTATTTAGGCCTCTTTAATTATTTATGTAGAAGGGCATTTTTTAAGGTAGTGGTAATCACCTTTTATTATGTGAATGGTTAAACAAAAGTTTAACCAAAAGGTGAATGGTAATCACCTTTTATTATTGAATGGTTAAACAAAAGTTTGTTCTTGGCCGGGTGCAGTGGCTCACGCCTATAATCCCAGCACTTTGGGAGGCCAAGGCGGGTGGATCACGAGATCAACAGATCAAGACCATCCTGGTCAACAAGGTGAAACCCCATCTCTACTAGAAATACAAAAATTAGCTGGGCATGGTGGTGTGTGCCTGTAGTCCCAGCTACTCAGGAGGCTGAGGCAGGAGAATTGCTTCAACCCAGGAGGCGGAGGTTGCGGTGACCCGAGATTGTGCCATTGCACTCCAGCCTGGGTAACAAGAGCGAAACTCCGTCTCAAAAAAAAAAAAAAAAAAAAAAAAAAAAAAAAAGTTTGTTCTTGTAGAGATTTTTAAATGGGGGGGTGAATTCTAGAAATAAATGTTACCTAATTATTATATCCTTAAAGATAAACATCCTTGTTGATTTTTTTTTTTAAGTGCTAAATTACATAGTCTTAGGAATTAATATGTTTCTGGAAGAATATAGCAGACATATATTGTACCATTTGAGCGAATATTCCCAATTAGGCTTTCTAAGCTCTATTTTAACTGAGTTACACTGCATAGGAATTTAGAACCTAACATTTATAGGTTATAAAAACTGTTGCCACCATTGCACAATTTTGTCCTAATCTTTCTTTCTTTCTTTCTTTCTTTTCTTTCTTTCTTTCTTTCTTTCTTTCTTTCTTTCTTTCTTTCTTTCTTTCTTTCTTTCTTTCTTTCTTTTCTTTCTTTCTTTCTTTCTTTCTTTCTTTCTTTCTTTCTTTCTTTCTTTCTTTCTTTCTTTCATCTCTATCTATCTCTATTGCTATCTATCTATCTATTGATAGATAGATAGGTACTTGGTGGGGCATGTTAAGTTGCAGTTTGCACAAGTTCATCTCATTTGTATTCCATTGATTTTATTTCTTCTATTTCTTCTTCAAACAGTATTTACACATTTAGGGGATTTTTTTTTTAGACAGTAAAAACTTTGACAAATTTCCATTTGTCAAAATGTAATGATTTATTGATAATTATGTAGTAACATTTTTAGAATCCAGCAGTTACTTTAAAGCTGGATTTATAATTAATTATTTGTGTGTTAATACTGGATAGTATGAACTCTGCATTGAGAAATTGAATAGCATACTACTGAGTTTGTTGGAATATGAAAATTTCTGTAGATACTCACATGAGTTCTTAAAGAACAGTCATAACTAGATTAATATTTGTGTTTTAGTTTAATAGTTTGAGGTGCCTTTTTGGGATAATGATAAATAATTTAGATGAATTTAGGGAAAAAAGTTATCTGCAGAAATGTTGAATTCCTATCCCCCACCCGCAAGTAGAACTAACTGGGTTACAATATTTTATCCAAAAGTTTCCAATTCCACTGTCTTGTGTTTTCATGTTGAAATTACTTTTGCAGTTTTCCTTTGAGTGCCAATTTCTTACTAGTACTCTTTCTTAATGTAACATGATTACTGGGAATGCATTTTAACTATTTTTGTATAGTGTGAATTGAAACATGCACATTTTGTACTTTGTGCTTTCTTTTGTGGAACATAGGCAGTGTGACCCAGTTGTTTTCCATCATTCGGTTGTACTGACCTAGGAATGTTGGTCATATCAAACCTTAAAAATGACCATTCTTTTAATTGAAATTTACTTTTAAATGTTTATAGGACTATATGCTGTGAAGTGATCTGAAATTTGTAACATTCTTGTCATGAACTGTACTGCTCCTGATTATTGTAATGTAGTAAAAATAATTACAGTGTAAAGAAAGAGAATTCTGTTTCAGTAGTTCTGGGATGTAGCCAAAGTTTCTGCATTTCTTACATTCTTCCAAGTGATCACGATGATTCTGTTGCAAGGGGTCCAAGCTATACATGTTGAGGAGCAAAACTATACAGTTACTCATGCAACATATCAAAGATAACACCATGTACAGGAGACAGGTGAGCATGCACGCACACACACACAGACACACAGACACACACACCCTTGATTCCTAAGGAATTATTACGTATATGAAGTACATAATTCATTTGTCCTCGTAAATTTGCACAGATTATTTTCTTTTTACCTCTCATATAACAATCTTTCTCTTCCTTATCAACTAATACAATCCTGCCCCAAACATACTTTGTGCAAGTTCATTTATATAATAGGCACTGAATCATAATTATCTGAGGCAGGAATTGGGTTCTTATTATTATCCCCATTACTGAAATATTTTCATTTAATGAATATGAGATGCTGCCCACAGGGGTCTTTCCATCAGGTGGAGAAACACGATTAATTGTTATAATGTACAGTAAAGATTGGAAATAGACCATAGAAACTCTTAAAATTGTATTCCTAAGATAATAGTTTTATATATATGGATTTTTTTAAGTTCCAAAAAATTTTGGCTCATAGACCTATGTTGAAAACCCCAATGTGTTATCAAGAGAAAGGAGAAAGAAATGGGAGACAGTATGCTCTGTTAACAAAAAGAGCTGAACTCTGTAAAATATTTAAAGAGGTTTAAGTCTGAGCCAAACATGAGTGACCATGGTCTGGAATACAGTCTCAAGAGGTCTTAAGAACATATGCCCAAGTCAGTCAGGTTAAGCTTGGTTTAATACATTTTAGGGAGACAGAAGCACAAGTAAAGACATAAATTAATACATGTAAGGTATATATTGGTTTGGCCCAGAAAGGCAGGACAAGTCAAAACCAGGGGCTTACAGGTCATAAATCCATTAAACAATTTTCTAATTAGCAATTGGTTGAAAGAATTAAGCTTCAGCCAGGCACACTGGCTAACACCTGTAATCCCAGCACCTAAGGAGACAGAGGCAGGGGCATCACTTGAGGTCAGGAGTTTGAGACCAGCCTAGCCAATATGATGAAACCCTGTTTCTGCTAAAAATTAGCCAGGCATAGTGGCATGTGCCTGTAAGCCCAGCTACTGAGGAGGCTGAGGTCTGAGAATCGCTTGAACCCAGGAGGCCAAGGTTGCAATTAGCTGAAATGGCAACACTGCACTACAACCTGGGGGACAGAGCAAATCTCTGTCTCTAAATAAATAAATAAATAAATAAATAAATAAATAAATAAACAAACTAGAGAATAGTTGAAGCTTCTTCTGATGATTCACCGTTCTTTCAGTTTGAATACTTTCTCTTTATCAGGAGCCTCAGATTCCTTTTGTATGCATGTTGGTTTCTACAAATTTGGAGCCAGAAAGTAGCTGGAAATTAAAAATATTATAATATAAAATATGAAATTACATTGATTCTACTATACATATTTTATTCTACTTTTGGATGAAAATTTTATTTTTGCCTACTCTATACAATTATAAACCCTCTTGCCAATATTGTTTGTCAAAATTAATCTTCCAAATATGCTTATTATAGTGCAAAAGTTACTGTGAGCATACAAGAGTAGTATTTTTAGTACCTAAATTATACACAGTTTATGTTAAATTATTAACATGAAGTCTGTATGTAAATAAAGGAACTTGTATAAATTAAAATTTCATTATCACTAAAAATGCAGCAGTATTTATATCTTCCACAATAAGGAAAAGCCAGCTATTCAACTGAAAAATTTATGTGTAAAATCTTTCTTCTCCGAGTAAAAGTTAGGTAATGACATATGTTTGCTTCAAGGATTTCCAAACACTTTACATAGCAATTGGTGTTGAATATGCCTTCTTCCTGGGCATATAACCCTTCTGACTTATGCCACATAACACACTTACTACTTATACAAAAGTCAGTGACATGAATTATGTTAAGAACACAAAAAATTTTTGTTTCTTGTGGATAGTATGTCTTTATTTTGATTTATGAAGAAAGTAGCATGGAGTTATGGATTTAAATGGTTTAAATATCTTTGAATAATTAAAAGAAGATACCAAAATGTTAGCAAACATATATACTTGTAATTTTGGTTTTAAAAATTAGCCCTTAAACCACTAACAATTAAGGCTTAATCAATTGTGCATTGATTTAATGGAGAATCAGTTAACAATAGAGTTTAAGAATTGAGTCCATTAGAATTTGGGAGAAATTGCTTAAAACCAAAAAAAAATTGAGTCTAATTATAGAACCATTACTTATTAACTGAGTGCCATTGGTTAAGTTTCTTAACCTCTTTAAACCATAGCATTCTCAATTCTAAAATACTGTTACTAAAAATAACCATCCAACAATACTAACATTTATATGAAACCATATAAATAGCCAAAGTAATCCGAGGGAAGCAAAAAATAGCTAAAGTAATCTCAGGGAAGAAAAAAAATGCTGGAGTTACTATACTACCTGCTTTTAAAATTACTACAAAGCTATATTAATCAAAATACCATCATAGTGGTATAAAGACAGATACACGGACCAATGGAACAGAGAGAGTGTCACAAATAAACCCACATTTATGGTCATTTTTGACAAATGTGCTGAGAGCACACAATGGAGAAATAACCGTCAGTTCAAAAATGGTATTGGGAAAAGCACATATCCATATGTAGAAGAATGAAACTGGACTCTCATCTCACACCGTGTACTAAAATCAACTCAAAATGGATTAAAGACTAATTTTAAAACCTGATGTGGCAAAACCACTGGAAGAAAACAACTAATTTATGACACAGTTTTAGACAGTGATCTTTTGTATATAACCCAAAATGCACAGGTAGTGTAAACAAAAGTAGACAAATGGGATCATATCAAACTAAGAAGATTCTACACACCAAAAGAAACAATCAACAAGGTGAAGGAAAATATTTGCAAATCATAAATGTCATAAGAAGTTAATACCCAAAATCTATAAGGAACAAAAACAACTCAATAGCAGGAAAACAACCCAAGTTAAAAATCAGCAAAGGACTGGAAGAAACATTAATTAAAAGAAGACATATAAGCGGCCAACAGATATATGAAAAGTCATTCAACGTTACTAATTATCAGAGCAGTGCAAATTAAAATTACAATGCGATATCACCTCATACCTGTTAGAATGGCTATTATATAAAAAAAAGATAAGTGTTGGCAAGGATATTGAGAAAGAGATACACTTGTGCACTTCATGAAAATATAAATTACTCTAGCTATTATAAAGAACAATATGGACGTTCCAACCAAAAAATAAATAAACTACAAATAGAACTAACATATGACCCAGTAATCCCACTACTGGGCATATATCCCAAGGAAATGAAATCGGTATGTCAAAGAGGTATCTGCACTCCATGTTTATTGTAACACTATTCCAATAGCCAAGGAACAGTATCAACCTAAGTGTCCATCAACAGATAAATGGATTTAGAAAATGTGGTATGCATACACAATGGAATTGTATTCAGCATTAAAAAGAAGGAAATCCTGTTATTTGCCACAACTTGGATAAACTTGAAAGATGTTATACTACCTGAAATAAGCCAGGCACAGAAAGACAAATACTGCATGATCTCCCTCATCTGTGAAATCTAAAAAAGTTGATGCATACAAATAGAGTAGAACAGTAGTTACCAGAGGCTAGGAGTTGGAAAGGTGGAGGAATAGGGAGATGGTAAACAAAGGGCATAAAGTTGGCTGGGTGTGGTGGCTTATGCCTGTAATCTCAGCAACTTGGGAGGCCAAGATGGGCAGATCATGAGGTCAGATGGAGACCACCCTGGCCAACATGGTGAAACTCCATCTCTACCAAAAATACAAAAAGAAAAATTAGCTAGGCATGGTGGTGCATGCCTGTAGTCCAAATTACTCAGGAGGCTGAGGCCGGAGAATCACTTGAACTTGAGAGGTGGAGATTGCAGTGAGCTGAGATTGCGCCACTCTACTCCAACTTGGCAACAGAGTGAGACTCGGTCTCAAAAAAATAAATAAATAAAAATAAAAAAAAAATAAAAGGCATAAAGTTTCATTTAGACAAAAAGAATGAGTTTTCCAGATTTACTGCATAGCATAGTGGTCACAGTTCATAGTAATATATATTACATTTCAATTATATAGGATGTTAAATATTCATCTTGCTGAAAGAATATATTTTGAATGTTCTAACTACAAGAAAATAAGTATATTAATGTGTATTAATTAGCTTGATATAATCATTACACAATTTATGTATATATCTAAACATCGCATTGTATCCCATAAGTATATATGATTATTGTCAATTTAAAATTTAAACTAAAAATTTTTTAAACTGAAAAAGAAGTAGCTATATTGGATAAAATAAAATATATTACTAAAATTATAAAATTAACTAGCACAATTTTTGCTATTTAAAGATTTAATGGCATTTTCCATTTAAAGCATTTAGCACAATGTCAATCACGAAGTAACAACTCAATAATTAACAACACAGATTTTTGTTTTTATTTCATTATTGTTAATATTATTTTAAAGTTAAAGAGAAAGGGTTCCACAAATTTTTTTCAAAAATCTTCAAATATATATCAATAAAGCATTAAGTTGTTGGGAACATTTTTTTTTAATTGAACCATTACAGTATCTCTTGAATTGCCATATTCTTTCTATCTGCAGAGGTACATTTCACTGCATCTTAACCCTTGAATATTTTGACAGTTATTTAGTTGGATGCTAGCTTTACTAACAATCAACTCACTCTCTATACAACTACCAAAATGATGTTTTTAAAAAAGAATAAGAGTTCAGACTTAACTTTGTAGGGTGTTTTTCCCTGCTCTTATCTGCTGAGTACAACTATAATCCCTGGGGGAAGAAAATGCAAAATGAAGCCACTTAATAACTCTAAAAATTAGAAATATGAAGGCAAACTGGTTAGGAACCCCAGGAGTGGAAAAACAACATAATGACAAGGCATCTTACTATCCTTCACCCAAAAGAAGAAAGCAACCCTCCAATGCCTAGGAGGTTCGTTCTCTCTTGGATCAAATATGGGTTCTATCAGCAATACCAGGCAAGTCCAGTACCACTGGTAAAGAGGGTGATCTGGAGTCACACTAAGAATAAACAGCCAGGGGAAGCATTGTCCTTCCCTGAGATGCTACAGACTACCCTCCCTCACTGAGAGTAGCCAAGTGAACTTGTCACAACAAGCTGCTAGACCTTGGAACATTACCTTTGTCTTTATAAGCAAGAAAAGCTTTTTTTTTACCTCGAGGCACTAGGTGATGCAGCAAGGGGCAACCTCTCCTGCTCCATTGAGATGGACCAACAAAGACCAGTGGGAGCTTCAGCCTCACTGAATAAATCAAGCAACCGAAAGAGCAAGGCAAAACTCTAAAAATGAAACTATCTTTGAAACCACAGCAAAAAAAAAAAAAGTGGCGTGGGACTGCATGTTACAAGTATAAAGGGAGCTGCCTACTATAATAAAATATTTAAATATGGCCTTGAATCTTCTAATATAATATCTAAAATGTTCAGGACATAACTAAAAAAAGAGAAAAAAATCTTGACACAGCAAGAACCAGGAATATTTTAACTTGAATGAGATAAGCAATTTAATGTTGCTAACACTTAAGTGAATCAGATGTTGGAATTATATGGCAAGAATTTTAAAGCAGTCATCAAAAATTTTTCTGGAAGCAATTACAAGTCTCCTTGCAACAACAACAAAAAAGACTTTTTAATCTCAGCAAAGAAATAGAGGTTATGAAAAAGCACCAAATGTAAATAATAGAACTGAAAGATCCAATAATAAAAATTAAAAAACTTGCTGGGTAGGTTTGGTAGTAGGCCAGAGATGACAGAGGATAGGATCAGTTAACTTAAAAACCAACAATAGAACTTTACACAATTTTCACAACAGAGAGGAAAAAGAGAGAAAAAGCACAGGAGAGGATGGAAAAATAGGAAAAATAAAACTGCTCCTATTTGCAGATGTCATGATAGTCTTTGTAGAAAACCCATGCAATCTATAAAAATGCTCCTAGAATGAATAGGTAAGTTCAACATGATTGCTAAATACAAGATCAATATGCAAAAATCAATCACATTACTGTATAATACCAAAGAACTTCAGTAGACCAAATTTAAATTATGCTATCATGCATAATGCTATTTATAATCAGTCCAATTAAAGTGAAATACTTACTGAGCTGTATACTTACTGGAACATGTCCAGAGTCTATATGTGGAAACTTATTAAATGCTATTGAAAGAAATCAAAGAAAACCTAAACAAATATAGAAACATAACAAGTTCATAGATTCAAAAATTCAACATTGAAAAAAATGTTAATTCTCCCCAGATTGTTCTATGGGTTCAATGAAAATTACTCTTAATATCGCAGTAAGAATTTGTACAGGCATAGACAAGCTCATTATAAAATATATACAAAAAAACCACAGCTCTAGAATAGTGTTTAAAAAACTCTTCGTACAGAAGAATAAAATAGCAGAAATTATTTGATATAAAATCTTATTATAAAGTGACAGTAAACAAGGCAGCATGATATTGACAGAGAGATTATAGATTAATGGAACAGAGTAGAGAACCCAGAAATACACCTACAGAAATATACTTAACTAATTTTTGATAAAGGTGCAAAGGCAATTCAAGAGGAAATAGACTCTTTTCAACAAACAGTATTGAAGCAACTAGACATCCATAGGCAAAAAAATAAGCCTTGACCTAAATCTCAAAGTTCATACAAAAATTTATTAAAAGCCAATCACAGATGTTAGCATAAATGTATAAGACTTTTAGAAAAGATATAGAAGACACTCTTTGGAGTCTAAAGCTAGTGAAGAGTTGTTAGACTTGACATTAAGAGATGATCCATAAAGGCAAAATTGATAACATGGACCCCATCAAAATTTAAATTTTTTGCTTTGTAAGAGCTTACATAAAGAGGACGAAAAGACAGGCTACACAATGGAAGAAAATACTTACAAACCACATGTGTGTAAAAGGGCTGCTATTTACAAGACAGAATGAACTCTAAAAACTCAACAATGAAAACAATTTAATTAATGCACGCAAAACATGAACAGACACTTCACCTGAGAGTATGTACAGATGGCATCGATGCACATGAAAAGATATTCAATGTCATCAGCCATTAGGGAAATACAAATTTATACCACAGTGAGTGCTTGCTTCAGTACCACATATGCTAAAATACTATGTAAAAGAGAAGATTAATACGACCCCTGTACAAGGATGAAACACAAAGTCATAAAGCATCCCATATTTTACATTCCTTTTCTAATGTGTACAGATAGGAAAACGGAGGCTCCAATAAGCAACGTGACTTTCCCAACTGAGAGTCATTTTAGCTTTAAACTATTTCCAATTCCTCTTCCTCTAATAATCAAAAACCACAATGAGGTATCACTAAGTACCTATCAGAATAGATATAATTAAAATACTGGTAATGATGTGTGATTACATAGTATTTAATTCCATTTTTTTCTTTTTCTTTTTTTTTTTTGAGGCACAGTCTCGCTCTGTCATCCACACTGGAGTTCAGTGGCACAATCTTGGCTCACTGTAACCTCAGCCTCCCAGTTTCAAGCGATTCTCCTGCCTCAGCCTCCCAAGTAGCTGGTATTACAGGAGCCCACCATGCCTGACTAATTTTTGTGTTTTTAGTAGGGACAGGGTTTCCCCATGTTGACGAGGCTGGTCTCGAACTCCTGACCTCAGGTGATCTGCCCACCTCGGCCTCCCAAAGTGCTGTGATTACACGTGTGAGGCACTGTGCCTGGCCATAATTCTATTTCTACAACATTTTGAAATAACATTTTTAAAATGGAGGAAAAGTTAGTAATTCTCAGAGGTATGGACAGGGGATGGTGAAGGGGCAGAGGTGTAGGCACAAGATGAATGTGGTTATAAAAGGACAACACAAGGGATTTTTGTGATGTTGTTCAGTATCTTGACTGTAGCAGTGTATATGCAAACCTGCATGAGTATAGTAAAATTACATAAAGTTAAACACATGGACATACATATATGAGTGCAAATAAAACTGGGGAAATTTGAGTAACACTGCTACCAGTGTCCATCCCCTAATTGTGATATTATGCTGCAGTTTCTACAGTATGTTACCATTGGGGGAAAACATTGTAAAGTGTATGTAAGATCTCTCTTTATTATTTCTTACAACTATATGTGAATCTAAAATTATATCAAAATTTGAAAGTTAAAATTTACAAAGGTTACAGTGGAATACTACTCAGCCTTAAAAAAGGGAAGGAAATCCTGTCATTTGCTACAACAGAAATGAATCTGGAGGACATCCTGTTAACTGAAATAAACCAGAAACAGAATCACACATACTGTATGGTCTCACTTACATGTGGAAACTAAAAATGTTGATCTCTTGAGAGCAGAGAGTAGAATGGTAGTTATGGGGCTGAGGAGAAGGGAAAAGATGCTGGTCAAAGGGTATGACTTTCTTTTAGAAGGAGTAAGTTCAGGAAATTTATCATAGAATATGGTGACTACAGTTAATAATAATACTGTATTCCTCCAAAATATCTACTATATTTTCCTTATATGTATTTAAATAAAATAAGTAATGTATAATAATATACTCATTAGTGAATAATACATTAAAATATATTTCAGTTGAGAGAGAGAGAGAGACATAAATATAGAATAATAGTCTTGTCATTAGTAGCTCAGCACTATTTTCATTGGATCTCTGTTATACACAGCAGTTCTCTACCTTTTAACACATCATAAAACATTTACAAAATGATATTTACGAGCCACATGAAAGTATATGGAGAATTACAACCTAAGGCAACCAGCCAATTTCTTCTAGAAACCTCAATTCCCACCCATTGCAGATTGAAGAGATTACTATCTTAACATACTTGTAATTTTGCATAGCCTTTGAGAAGTTCTCATATAGGCTAAACTTAAGATCTTTTTTTACTTTCTGGATGAGAAGCTATCTAGCATCTGTGGTCTTCCTACAAGTCCAGCTATGCCTTCTTCTATTTTATGCCTCATACTGGGAGCTTAAATAATAATTTGTTGTAGTTCTCCAACCCACCAAGCCTCTTGAATCCTTTCTATGTCTATGCATACTAATTCCTGCCTGGAAGTCTCCTCCTGCCTCATTCATCTAGCACATGCCTTTCCTCTCTCTGCTAATGGGATGATGCAACTCTTTAAAGAGTAAAGTTATGCTTGAAGTCTATGCTTAAACATAATTTCATTTGTCAGAATTACAAACTTCAAATTTAACAATTTTCTTTCACCGTATTCATCTATTTACTTGACAATATCCTGACTGAACTGTAACACCCTTGGATGAAATAAATACATATTTTTAATCTTTTTTATTAGGATTTGTAAGATATAATAGACACATATTTGTTGAATAAATTTATAAATGCTTAGAAGGTATTACCAAAGTTGTATCTATCCAAGAAGAATAACATGTTTATAATATTTTTGTATAATATATAAACCTCTTAATTACTGAATGAGAATTATAAATTGTCTCTCCAGAAAAAAATACTTTCATATAAAATTTGCATACAATTAAAATTGACATTCTCCATTTTACCACCTAATGGGCCACTGACTGCTCAAAGCTAGACTATACAAAAAAGATCTCCTAAAATGGAAACTGATTTCAGTCTATTGGACAAATGACTAGTATGATTTGATATTTACAGATATTTTTACCATGTACTAGTGATCAAACAGAATATACTAATTCCTTCGGAATTTAGTGGTTGTTTTGCACTTAATATATGAAGATAACATTGTACCAAATTATGCATTATGCACTGAGGAAAAAGAAATCAACCAATATCCAATAAATAAAAAATGAGTTCTCCCCTCATATATAGTTTCCCTATTATTAACATTTAGTATGAATGTAGTACATTTGGTACAATTGATGGGCCAATATTGATAGTAATTATTAATCAAAATCTGTAGTTTGTATTAGAGTTCACTCTGTGTTGTACACTCATGGGTTTTGGCAAATGTATAACACATAGTCACCATTATAGTATTATACAGAATAGTTTCGCTGTCCTAAAAATCCTCTGTATTTCACTTGTTAATCTCTCCTTTCCTTCTGCCTCAACCTTTAGAAACCATTGACCGTTTTACTGCGGCCATAGTTTTGCCATTTCACAATGTCATATAGTTGGAATTATATAGTATGTAGCTGTTAAAACGTGCACTCTAAATGAAGAGACCTCTGTCAAACAGATTTTGTGTGAGCAAAATGGCTGTTTATTCACCCAGGTGCGGGTGGGCTGAGTTGGAAAAGAGAGTCAGTGGAGTGCCATGGGGCAGGATTTGGTTTTATAGGTTAGGGATAGGCAGCATAAAGTTACAGATGTTACAGTGTAAGGCGGTTTTTTGCAAGCTGGGAGGGGGTCATAGGGTCTATAGTCATGAGGTTGACCAATGTCAGTTACCACGTCCAATGGCCTTGACAATGTAGGCAAGAATAAGAAACAATAGAAGAATATCTCAACTTAGTTATGCACCACAGGGGTTGATTGTTCTTCCGCTTTTCATGGCCTTCCAGTTACTCTAGGTTTTCTAATTCTGGAAGACCCTCCAGAGGTGTACCTGCGGGCCATGGTGCCATCAGTCAGCCTAAAAGATCTTACATTCCTGTATTTTTATATTAGTAATATAAAGGAAAAAGAAATAAAGAGTGGAGGGCAGTGGAATATTAGGAAGGCCTGCACAGAGGGGTGGCGGGGGATGTTTCTTAGGACTTCTTCTCGGGGAACTGGGGACAGTGGGGAAACCTAAAAATGGGAAATAATTTAGACTGCTAGGAGATATGGGGCAAAGGGTGATATTGTGGGGTTGCTAGAAGGAGCATTTGTCATATTGACTGATTGGTTATCATTTGTATGTGATTTTGTAGGAATTGAGAGATTAATTGGAAAACACAGGGTCCAAATAAGAGAAGGAGAAAGATAGGTATCAGAGGACTAAGGATTGGAAGAAACCATGACTGCCAGTTCGAGAGTGTCCAGCCAGTCCAGCCAGCTCCAGAATAACCATTTGCCTAATTAGTAGCTTTTGGGCTCTGTCTTTTAATCTATTGATGGCATCATATATGAGCCTGGACTGGTTTACATAAAAACAACATTCTTCATTTAGGAACAGGCGAAGACCTCCTTTTCAGCAGTCAGTAAATCAAGACCTCTGCACTTTGGGAGGACAGCTGCAGCTAGGGAATTTACTTGAGCTTGAAGAAGGGATAGTGATTGAGTTAATCCTGCAGCGCTACCAGAGAAATCATTGGAGAGGCTACAGAAGGTGATGACTGACGTGGTAAGGCCTGCTATGCCTGTGCCGAGTGCAGTAGTGATTCCTAACCCTACAAGTAAGGGGATCAGTGGAATGACCCGCTTGTGTTGTTTTGGGGCCACAGGGAAACAGGGAGGCTTTCGTCTTTGTTGGCAAACTGAATTTTGGGAGTAAGGAAAACTAGGGTACAAGTGCCTGTCCAGTTAGTAGGAAGGCAGATGTAAGCAGAAGAACCACAGAGGGGGAAAAAAAAAATCCTTGGCTTACACAGAACTGGAAGTATAAACTGAAAAGGTGAGAACATGTTCTGAGGGGGCTGGGGCTTTGGACCCAAATGCCAAGGGAACCAGCAAGGGCTGCAGCTGTTATCAGGGCAGCAGCTACTGCCATGCGTAGGCATGAGGGCCAGCCCAGGACTGTGAGGTTAAGTTGTCTGGATAAAAAGGCTATAGGCCGTGGGCCTGGCTCCTGGGTAAGAATTCCAATGGCACAGCCTTTTATTTCTGCTGTGTAGAAAGAGAAGGGTTGAGAGGAGTTGGGGAGTGCTAGCATAGGGGCTGTTTCTAAGGTCTTCTTTAAAGAGTTCAAGGAAGAAAGGGGGAAGGATTTGGAGTTCATGGATTCAGCTAAGTTTCCTTTTCTAAGTTTATGAAGTGGTTGGTTAGGAGGACAAAATCTGGTATCCAGAAGTGAAAGTATCCTGGGAAAGGGCCTGATTAAAGTAATGAGGAATATCTCGGAAACCTTGGGGAAGAATGGTCCAGGTTAACTGCTAGGACTGGTGGGTGTCAGGGTCAGTCCAAATAAAGGCAAAAAGAGGCTGAGAGGAGGGGTGCAAGGGGAGGTGAAAAAGGCATCTTCCAGGTTGAGAATGGAATAGTGAGTTGTGGAAGAGGGTATGGAAGATAGGAGGATGTAGGGGTTTGGTACTATGGGATGGATGGGGAATACAATCTGATGAGGTGGAGGTCTTGGACTAGTCTGTGAGATTTGTCTGGTTTTTGGACAGCTAGGATGGGGAATTGTAAGGAGAGTTTGTAGGAATTAAAAGACCATGTTGCAGTAAGTGAGGAATAACAGGCTTTATGCTTTTAAGGCTTGTGCTGGGATGAGGTACTGGGGCTGGGTGGGATACGGGTGGTTAGGTTTTAAGGGGATGATGCGGGGTGAGTAGCAAGGGATGGGGAGGTGGTGTCCCACACCCTAGGGTTAAGGTAGGGGGACATAAGTGGAGCTATTGAGGGAGATATGGGTTCAGGGAGGAGGGCGGCAATGAGGTGTGGCTGTAGCCCAGGAATAGTTAAGGAGGCAGACAATTTTGCTAGGATATCTCGGCCTAACAGGGGAATTGGACAAGTGGGAATGATTAGGAAAGAATGTGGAAAGGAGTGCCGGCCTAGTTGACACCAGACTTGGGGAGTTTTGAGAGGCCTGGAAGCCTGGCCATTAATTCCCACAACAGTAATAGAGGCCAAGGAGACAGGTCCTTGAAAAGAAGGCAGCGTGGCCCCCGTCCTGATTAAGGAAAGGATGGGCTTACCCTCCACCGTAAGATTTATCCAAAACTCAGTTTCCATGATGGTCTAGGGGGCTTCTAAGGTGTTCTGGAAGTGTTAGTCTTCAGCTGCCAAGCCGAGGAGCAGCGGCATGAGTCTCACAGTCTGACTTTCAGTGGGGACCCGCACAGATGGGGCAGGGCTTAGAAGGAATCCTGGGCTGAGGGAATTCCTTGGCCCAGTGGCCAGGTTTCTGACACTTGAAGCAAAGTTCAGGAGGGGTAGCTGGATGCTGCAGTCTGGGTGCTTTGAAGTGTTTGTGAGCCAGTGGCATGGCTGGGGTTTGTCTAACAACAGAGAAAAGCATCTGTAGTTCTAAGATGCGCTGCTGCTGGGCAGCTTCTTCCCTATTATTGAACACCTTGAAGGCAAGGTTGATTAATTCCTGTTGTGAGGTTTGAGGGCCAGATAGTAATTTCTGTAGCTTTTTTAATGTTAGGGGCTGATTGGGTGATAAAATTCATATTAAGTATTCATTAGGGCTGAGAGCAGAAGGGTGACTTTTAAGTCACTCCAGGTGAGATTATAGGACTGGGTTAAGTATTGGAACTCTTGTATATATTTAGCGGAATTTGATGAAAAGGAGCCTAATTGTTGGCTGATTTGGGAAAGGTTGGATAAAGAGAAATGAGCGTGCACCTTAACTATGCCTTCGGCTCCAGCCACCTCTCGAAGGGGGAATTGTTGGACAGGGGCGGAAATCCTCCTCCCTTTCTTCCTTGAAGAGGTAGCCAGGGAACTAAACTGCAATCCAGATCAGGTATGAGGCAGGGAGGTGATAGGAGGGGCATAAGGAGGTGGGTTGCAGACAGAGGAAGAGGAGGGAGACTCTGGGGTGGGGGGAGAAGTTAGGGCCTGGATTAGGGTCTGGTTCAGATAGGCAGGGAGGAGAAAGGTGGAAGGGTGGATGGACAAGGAGGATTCTGGGTTGCTGGCAGAGGCAGGAGGGGTGACGGAAGGGAAAGAAGGAAAATTTGAGATGTGTTGCATTGAGAGCAGAGATTAGGGAGGGATTGGAATGTAAAAAATAAAAATGCCTGGGCATAGAGAATTTCAGACCATTTGCCCATTTTATGACAAAAGTTGTCTAGATCCTGCGGATAGAAAAATCAAAGGTACCGTTTTCTGGCCATTTAGAGCCATTGTCCAATTTATATTGTGGCCAAGCAGTATTGCAGAAGGAAATACGATGCTTAGGTTTTAGGTCAGGCAATAGCTAGAGGGGTATGAGACTTTTTAGAACCAGGCTAAGGGAGAGGAGGGAGGAATGTAGGGCAGGAGATTGTCCACAGCTTAAGAAGAGTGGCAAAGACAAGGAGAGTGAATGCATGACCAAGCAGTTTAGCAGGTGTCCCAGACTAAACCTTGGTCTGAACCTGGAGTGAATCAGTCAAAGGAGGTGTCCCCTGCGTTGATCCGTCACCTATGAGTGTGAGTGAGTGACCAGAGCAGACATCTCAGCAGTGATCAGTCACCAAGGCAAGACTGTCTTCCCAGTTCTGTGACCTATGCAGGATTTTTTCCAGTCATGAACTTCATGGAAAGTCTTGTCTTTCTTGTCTCCACTGAAAGGGAGAGGAAAATGAAACAGAAGGAGGGTGACAGGTTAACAAGAAGGCCTAAAGAAGAGAGTTGAGGCAAACTGCTTACCTGATCTGAGGTTGGTGAGTGGATCCGTGGGCTGATCTG
Source organism: Saguinus oedipus (assembly GCA_031835075.1). Classification (NCBI taxonomy): domain Eukaryota; kingdom Metazoa; phylum Chordata; class Mammalia; order Primates; family Cebidae; genus Saguinus; species Saguinus oedipus. The sequence goes on from CM063172.1 coordinate 65,214,648, forward strand.
ATGAGCCTAGGTCATAGGTAGGTCTCTTCACAGAGGGAGAGAAGGGACAGAGGGGTGGTCTCCCCAAAGGAGTACCCCTGTCCCGGGGTTTCGGCACCAAATGTTAAAACATGCACTCTAGATGAAGAGACCCCTCAAACAAGATTTGTGTGAGCAACATGGCTGTTTATTCATCTGGGTGCAGGCAGGGTGTGGGCAGGCTGTATCTGAAAAGAGAGTCAGTGGAGGGTGGTGGGATAGGATTTGGTTTTATAGGTTTGGGGTAGGCAGTGGGAAGTTACAGAAGTTTCAGTATAGGGTAATTTTTTTGCAAGCTAGGAGGGGGTCATAGGCTTGCAATCTGGGAGTGGATTGTAGGGTCTGGAGTCACAAGGTTGACCAATGTCAATTACAAAGTCCGATGGTCTTGACAATTGAGGCTGGAATAAGAAACAGTATAAGAATTTCTCAAGTTAGGCACTGCAGGGGTTGATCATTCTGCTTTTCATGGCCTTCCAGTTACTTCAGGTTTTTTACTTCCAGAAGGCCCTCCAGAGGTGTATGTGCGGGCCATGGCACCATCAGCCTAAAAGACCTTACAGTAGCCTCTTCAGATTGACTACTTTCTTTCTTCTTTCTTTTTGACATGGATTTTCACTCTTGTTGCCTGGGCTGGAGTGGAATGATGCAGTTTTGGCTCATTGCAACCTCCACCTCTCAGGTTCAAGCAATTCTCCTGCCTCAGCCTCCCAAGCAGCTGGGATTACAGGCGCTCACCACCACATCCAGTCTAATTTTTGTATTTTTAGTAGAGACACAATATCACCATGTTGATGAGGCAAGTCTCAAACTCCTGACCTCAGCTGATCTGCCTGCCTGGAACTCTCAGAAGTGCTGGGATTACAGGCATGAGCCACTGTGCCTGGCATATTGACTACTTTCAATTAGTCATTTGCTTATATGGTTTCTCAGTGTCTTTTCATGGTTTGATAGCTCACTGATATGTATTGCTAAATAATATTTCATTATATGAATATACCGCAGTTTGTTTATCCATTCTTTGCGTCTTTGTGTCTTTCACAAAGCATGTGCTTTTTCTCTTCATGAAGTTCATCTTAGAACTTTTCCTTTAACTGATGATACTTTTGGTGTTGTACTTACAAAGTCATCTCCAAACCCAAGATTATCTATATGTTCTCCTAGATTGTTGTCTAGGAGTTTCATAGTGTTGCATTTTACTTTTAGGTCTATGTTTCATTTTGAGTTAATTTTTGTGAAAAGTATAAGGTTTGTGTCTTCATTCGGCTGCACGAGGATATCCAGTTGTTTAACCATCATTTGTTGAAAAGATGATATCCTTTTTCTATTAAATTACCTATGATTTTTTGTTAAAGAATAACTGGCTAAATTGCGTGAGTCTATTAATGGGCTCTTTATTCTACTCCATGTATCTATTTGCCTATTTTTTCACTAATATCACACTGACTTGAATACTGTAGCTTTTTAGTAAGTTTTGAAGTCTGGTTGTGCTAGTCCTTTGACTGTTCTTCAATATTGTGTTGACTATGCTAAGTCCTCTGTCCTTTCAAACTTTAGAATCAGTTTGTGGGATCCAAAAAATAACTTGTTGTGATTTGTTCATTTGATTTTTGGTATGATTAACCCCTAGATTTTATTCTATTTTTTAATCCTCAATTTTAAAACTAGCTCTATACAAAGATGCAAATTATTTTCTTCAATACAGGATTAATCTTAATCTTTAAGCAGTTCATTGTATATATTTAAGCCACAATTTTTTTGAATATCAATTAAATATACTGCCTAATAATTTATTTTCTATTACCTCCAGCCTAAAATAAAGAATAAAGTTTTGTCTTTTTTTAAAAAAATGAATGTATTGAAAGAGGAACTCAGTTGAAGTGAATTCACAAAGAAACAAACAACAACAAAACATCTTCACAGTAGGAAATAGTAATATATCAGAGACAGAAGCAGACTCAAAATCTTCGATTTTTTTTTTTTTTGAGATAGAGTCTTGCCTTGTCGCCTAGGCTGGAGTGCAGTGGTGCAATCTCACTCAGCTTACTGCAACCTCTGCCTCCTGGGTTGAAATGATTCTCCTGCCTCAGCCTCTTGAGAAGCTGGGATTACAGGCACCTGCCACCATGCCCAACTAAATTTTGTACTTTTAGTAGAGACAGGATTTCACCATGTTGATCAGGCTGGTCTCAAACCCCTGACCTTGTGATTCTTCCGTTTCAGCCTTCCAAAGCTCAGCCTTCCAATGGCATGAGCCATTGCACTTGGCTAATTCTTGAAGTTTCTATGATTTATTTGAATATAATTTACTTTTATAGACACTGATTAATTTATATACACATTTTAAAACATTTATTAATCAGGACATAAAACCCAGACTAGAAAATGAAATTAGCAGTATTCATATTATCATTTCAGTTAATTAGGTACCCATCCACTGTGGTGTCAAGTTAATTATAGGAAGGTCTACAAAAATATTTATGGGGTTGTAAAAAGTTAGGAGACTAATAAAATTAATATAGCTATAAATTTCTGACAGCATATATCTGTTAAGGCTATAGAAAATATTTACTCGATATGTATGTTTTGTGTGTTGGTTTGTATTCAGTATTAAATCAGTTATTGCAATAATAGGCACCTTTACAAAAAAAGTTTCAAGTCTAAGCAATATTTTATATAGCAAACTTTCAATATTTTGTAGCCTTTGGCTTGCTTGGGAAGTTCATATGCAGAACATTTTACCTATATTGAAAATCTTATATTAAATCAGTTCACTTGTGAAATAGATACTTATTGATTTTTTTCAGGCTGACAAAAGTAATAATTTATACTGACTACAAGCTCAGGACACTTTCCTTCCATTACCTCTTATTCTCTTAATGTTCACATGCAGTAGGTGGTACAAATGCTGTTATACCTACTTCATCCATAAAGAAATAAAAGAAGAAGAACCATAACTAAATTGCCTAAGTTTAGACTAACTAGTAGTTATCAGAATTAAACACAAGTAATGTGATTCCAAGTAGAATGTTTCTCTGTAATACCATATCCAGAGATGAAGAAAGAATAAAGAAGGGCTGGGCCTGACACGTTACACCTTTAATCCCAGTACTTTGGGAGGCCAAGGTGGGTAGATCACCTGAAGTCAGAAATCTGAGACCAGCCTGGGCAACATAGTCAAACCCCATCTCTACTAAAAATACAAAATTAGCCAGGCATGGTGGCAGGTGCCTGTAGCCCCAGCTATTTGGGAGGCTGAGGCTGGACAATTGCTTGAACCCAGGAGGTGGAGGTTGCAGTGAGCCAAGATCATGCCATTACACTCCAGCCTGGGCAACAAGAGAAAAACTCAATCTCAAAAAATTAATTAATTAATTAATTAAGAAAACTCTGGGGTGGGCACAGTGACTCATGCCTATAATCTTGTCACTTTGGGAGGCTGAGGCAGGTGAATTGCTTGAAGTCAGGAGTTCAAGACCAGCCTGACCAACACAGTGAAACCCCATCTCTACTAAAAATACAAAAACACAATTAGCTGGGCATGGTGATGGGCACCTGTAATAGCAGCTACTTGGAAGGCTGAGGCAGGAGAATTTCTTGAACCTAGTAGGCGAAGGTTGCAATTAGCTGAGATTGTGCCACTGTACTCCAGCCTCAGCGACAGAGTGAGACTCTGAAGGTAGAAAGTCTTTAACAATTTTTGCTTCTTTGTTTTGGCCAGTTTCTCCCATTTGGAATGATGGTATTTACCCAATACCTATGCTCTCATTGTATCTAGGAAGTAACTAGCCCTAGCTTGCTTTGGATTTTACAGGCTCATAGGTGGGAAAGACTTGCCTTGACTCAGATGAGACTTTGTGCTGTGGACTTTGGGTTAATGCTGAAATGAGTTAAGACTTTGGAGGACTGTTGTGAAGGCATGATTGGTTTTGAAATGTGAGAAGATGAGATTTGGAGGGTCCAGAGTGGAATGGTATGGTTTGGCTGTGTCCCTACCAAAATCTCAACTTGAATTCTATCTCCCAGAATTCCCATGTGTTGTAGGAGGGACCCAGGGTGAGGCAATTAATCATGGGGGCAGGTCTTTCCCATGCTATTCTTGTGATGATGAATAAATCTCCCAGGATCTGGTGGGGAACAACCTCCATGATTCAATTATGTTCCATCAGGTCCCTCCCACAACACATAGGAATTATAAGAGCTACCATTCAAGATGAGATTTGACTGGGGACGCTGCCAAACCGTATCAGAGAAATATGCTGCTATGTCACAGGGATTATGTAATCATGCTGAGTCAACACCTTTAGTAAAAAATTCTCACATTATTAGGGAGATGGCACTATATATACATAAAAGCTTCCAAAAAGTCAAATTGTTGAATTTTTACTTATCTCTTTCATGTCAAAGATAACATTTTATCATGTGACTAATATAGAATAATATTTTTAGTCCCTAAATATTAAGTACTAGCACTAATAGTACCTAGGGATTCAAAATATTAATATGATATTATATACATCATATATATGTACACCCAACTGGATAAGAACTGACAGGTTAAGTTCTAGCACTGATAGAACACTATGTAGCATCATATGTGTGTGTGCGTATATATATATATATATATACACATATACATCATATATATGTACATACATCTGTAGCATCATATATATATATATATATGGGGCAGAACAGAGAGAAAAAAATATATATATATGGGATAGAACAGAGAGAAAATAGACAGCTTTTGATTAGCCTTGCTGATAAATACAGAGTAGTGGCATCCAGGCTGTACTACCAAGTAGCAGCAGTCCAAAGGCAGCCCTTAGTGCTGCCTTTCCATTAACCTAGGCTCACATCCTTCATGGTTGGTGTGCCTGTTCTGTCAATCCCAGTCCTGGATTATCCCAACCTTGTTTGCTTCCACTTCTGATCTGGCCCCCAGATGGTATTAGACCAAATGCAGAGATTGGTGTCCAAACTTCAACTGGATTCTTTTCTACTCCTGTGCAATTATTTTATATATCGTCTGCTAATTTCACACTGTAGTGATTTCCCAGAACAACTTCTTGAGTCTCTTGTCTTACTTTTATTTTAGTCCTCTGTCTGAGCTAATGCCTTTAAAATCCATCTGGAGAAAATTTCCAAATTTCTCTCACTTCTATCCATCATCATTCCATTTCTATATCTGTATTTACCTTCTCCCTTTGGACAGAGAAAGATTCCTCACCTTGTTTAAAGCTATCTCACTTGGAATAAATACCAATTTATTCCTCTCTCCCTTTTTAGATAGCTTATTTTCTCATAATTTCTTTCATTTTCATTATTAAAGCTTTTTTCCCATTGTCATGCAAAGGTCTCACCTAACTTAGTAGCAACAATGAAACTTCTCACTAACTTTACCTGCTTCTTCTATTTAACTATCTCATTTTATTACAAAATGCCTTAAATATCTATATGGTAGAGCTTATTGGACCTGGGCCATAGGACTAAAGCTTGACAGACCTAAGTTTAAGAACTTATACCATCAATGTTATTATCTTTGTAAATACTTTTTGAGAGGAAAAACCATTTTTTGTGATTTTTTTTGTATCATTGTGAATAGTTTTGAGAGGGAAATTTTATGAGTAAAAGTGGCAAAAGAAGAGAAGAAAGAATAAAATGTTTATATGTGTAAACATATACATAGAAACAGTTACATATTTATATACATATAAATGCTTTCTTCCTCTTTCTCTTCTTCTTAATCTTTGTTCCTCTTCCTAATCTCTCTTGTTCATAAGAAGAAATATATAAATGCTCATTAATCCATTAATTGACATCCAAATGCTATACAGCTTTTTCTTATTTGGACACTGTGGCTGGTAGTTAGAAGAAAATGACTCTAAGAGGAGAAAGCCCAACTCCTACTCTAGCCAGATAGTATAGAAATGAGGTGATGGGTTCCTTTTCTCCTGGGTGAAACAAGGGACTCCATATATGAATATGATGCAAAGCAAATAATCCACAGGTGACTGAAACATGACATCACAGTGGGCCTATAAAACCACATATACAGTTTGCTCAATGGGGTAAAGTCTTTATTAATAAAATTATAATTTAATAAATATCATAACATTGTTTTATTACCCTATTGCTTATCATTTACTGATGGTATCTGGAACATGAAATTTGACATAATTTATGAGCACTCAATGTACATCTGACAAAGATAAGAGTAGAAGAAAGAAAATAATACTGGCATGATGCCAACAATAGGGGAATTTATTATCAGAGTCAATAAGTCATTTCTCTTTATCTATAAGACCTGAACCTGGATAATATTCAGGTTCACAGATAGATGCAACATTTACTATGTTATCCAAAGTGGGAAATGCTATGAGTAAAAGCGGCAAATGATTTAAACAAAAACTGCTTTATAAAAATTGCCACTCAACTTAGAGCATTAGTCCTATAAAATGAAGTAACTTGTGCAGGTACTAAAAACATAGGAGCCTGCTGATATTTTACTCATCCCTTACTGCAAATTTAAAAGTGAAATATTCAAACATGCAAATAACAACAATAAGTAAGTTCCAATATTTACTAGTCAGTTTCTAGCATACAGTAAACCATAGAGACCCTACTAGCTGAATAACTTGGAATGGACAAGTTTCCTTTTGTACCAACATGGGCCTTGTTAGTGTGACTATTCACAATAATGGGGAATATATTTTTCTGTTAGATTTATATTTTTAAATATGCACTGTATGCCAGACACTGAGCTATATCCTGGAGATACACTCAAAAAGGCAGGAGCTGCCCTTGAAGACTTACAACAGCACAGAATATGAGACAGGGTGTTTTTCAGTTTCAGACTTAGGCACTAATATATACATATACATTTAAAAAATAATTTCATTTAAATTATTCATCGCATCATTTTTCTCCATTGGTGTAGAAAATTAAAGAGATTAAGGAAGAGAGGAATAGTTAGATGTAAAGACAGATTTTACTAGATATGACTTAAAAATTATTAAAATATTGATTTACTCATCATTAAAAATATTGGTCTTTCCAGGAAATCCAAAGTCCTGCCTGTAACAAAGGAATTGACACATCTGTCAGTCAATTGCACTCAACTCTTTGAGAACATATGCCCACCATATCATCAAGCACATCAATCAATTAATCAACTTAAAAGTATCTGTATGGTGCGTACAATGTGGGCAAATGCAAAACTGTCTTTTTTATTGGCATTATTGGAAGGATTTGAATTTTCAAAATGGAAAGTTACCAGCATGTAACCCTTTGTTGGAATGTTAGCTGTCAGCCATTTGGGAACAAATATAGCACAATTGCTAGAAAAACCACACTGCTGTCATAATCTCCATTAAAAGCAAAATGATAGTTCCTTCAGCATTGAATCATTACCTTACATGACTTACACTCAGCAGACTCCAGTAACCAATACAATATTTCAGGTATCTCCAGGCTTTTGTTGAAAGCCTCTGTGATGCCCTATCCATCTTACCTTGAAAATGTTAATTATGAAATTAGAGTTTACAAAGCTGTGCTTGCTAGCAGAGTCATGGGATATCATGATGTCACATACCTGTAACTGAGCTTTGGTGTTTATGACTCATATTAGTAATCCATAATGAATCAGGCAGGCAGGGCTATTTGTGAGTCATTTAGCTATATGATGTCCTTCTTGCTCGCTGAATGTTCCTGAAGAATATGCATCTCATATATGTTGTATGTGGTTCACATTAATAAATTCATTGATTAAAAAATCTGTGTTGCTAAGCAAAACCTAATATTTATCAGTGGCTGATTGAACTGAGGACTTAGTTTCTCTTTTCCTTTTAAATATATACAATAAAGGAAAGTGATAATGTTAGTCCCAGACAAATTTGTAGTCTTTCCTTAAAATTGTGAATAACAATAGCAGTAAACCTGAACTATAAGAAGATATAAATCTTAATCTGAATTAGAATGTATCAATCATGCTCTAGAAATATATTATTCTGGAAAATGAGATCACTACAGGAACCTATAATAGCCAACATAATAGTTGGCAATGTTACTTCATTCAAACATTCCATTGACCTCATACACAAGAAATGATTTTTCTTTAAGTACAGACTGATCACCCAGATTTACCAACAGATTTAGATCTATTATTTATGCCCAGAAAACACAATGACCACAAAGATTACATGAAATAATTTTAATTCTACTGTTCTCTGTGATCTTTCTGTAAGACTAAGCAGTAAGTCAACAAAATCTGTCTGTGGTAAAATAAGGTTAGTACTGTCTGTGGTAAAATAAGTTTAGTAACATTAGGCATGGTACTGCCTAATAGAAATGCTTGCAAATTAGCTAACTACTCGCCTTCAAGTATATATAATGTTTTATTTTTATTTTATTTTATTTTATTTATTTTTTTGACACGGAGTTTCGCTTTTGTTACCCAGGCTGGAGTGCAATGACGCGATCTCGGCTCACCGCAACCTCCGCCTCCTGGGTTCAGGCAATTCTCCTGCCTCAGTCTCCTGAGTAGCTGGGATTACAGGCACGTGCCACCATGCCCAGCTAATTTTTTGTATCTTTAGTAGAGACGGGGTTTCACCATTTTGACCAGGATGGTCTCGATCTCTTGACATCATGATCCACCCTCCTCGGCCTCCCAAAGTGCTGGGATTACAGGCTTGAGCCACCGCGCCCAGCCCACATATAATGTTTTAAATAAAAAGGTAATTAATTAATGTAATTAGAAATCACAAGGACTGGATACCTATATTTATATGTGATTATTGAGATCATTGTCTTCTATTCTGTCTTACTTGACAAGGGATTGAAGAAGGAAAATTCAATTCCACTATACAGTTTGTGTGAGACTGGCAAAATTCTAACACTCAACCCAACTCTGTCCTTGGTGCTTCACTAGTGCTTCCTTCATATCTTCAGCACTGTTGAGATATGCTTTTTCCTTTCTCCACTTACTTTCAAAAGCCAAGAGTCTGAGTCATGGCAGAAGGACTCTTGGTAAGGGCTGAATATGTATTTTGATTTAAGGGGATTGAAAAGTCCTGCCATCAGAAGTACCTTTACAGTGCCATAAATACTAGGATCCAGGTCACCCCTGGGAATCAAGCCCTCTCTCTAACTGGCTTCTAGTAAAATGCATGCAAGTTGACATGGTGAAGATGAGGGACCTGGAGGAAAAGTACTCATTAGCACACACCTCAACCAATCTTTTGAAAGAAGAGCGGAAGCCTGAGTGCCCAGAATACAGAAGAACTACAATTGGATGACCTGTGCTTGGAGCGCCAAGACAGATGGGGCTGGCTATTGGCATGATAGGGAGGAATCCAACCATTCAGAGAAGACCCTGGAAAGAGAACTCCCTAGGAAGTAGATTGGAGAATTGTGGCCAATTCACATGCCACACCTCTAAGTCAAGTAATCACTTCTGAAGGGTGTAAAACTTACCCACGTATCTCTTAATTAGAATGCATGTAATTGAATTCCAGTAAAGAAAGGGTAACACTATTTGAACAGGAATAGGTGTAAACTGACTTACACAGCATTTTAAGGATTATTTCAGGCATTTAAAATACTCTTGAGTTTTATATAGTTAAACTTAACATATAAACATGATTTGCTCTAAGTTATTTTATAAGTTAAAGGCAAACTACATCAAACACTGCAAAAGTTAAATAATAATAGAAGTAGATGAATTCAGGACAAAGCAGGTCAAAAAAGATAAGGTAATCACAGAATTTTGAATGCCAAGGCAGGTGGATTATAAGGTCAGGAGTTTGAGACCAGCCTGGCCAACATGATGAAACCCTGTCTCTACTAAAGATACAAAAAAATAAATAAATTAGCCGGGTGTGGTGGCGTGTGCCTGTAATCCCAGCTACTCAAAAGGCTGAGGAAAGAGAATCGCTTGAACCCAGGAGGTGGAGGTTGCAGTGAGCCGAGATGGTGCCATTGCACTCCAGCCTGGGTGACAGGGCGAGACTCTGTCTCAAATAATAATAATAATATAATAAGGTCACCTAGTATTACAGTCAGACAGACCAGGAATTGAATCCTAGTGGCTTATGCTACTTGAAGTTTTCTTAGTTTACTAAGCTGTAAAATAGGTAAAATAAGATCTACCTGTTAGAGTTATACATGAATTGACTAGCAACATGCTCAGTGAAATAGTAACTATCAGACAATTATTATTGTTATCGTTGCTACTACGGCTACCAGTATGTACAACAAGGGCAACAGGTTTTCGAAGAAAGTATACAGTTCTGTGAACTTTGGCACTGAAACTGTTTTGAGGAAGAGACTGGGCTTGTGCTGGTGTTTGAATTTTGAGTAGATTATATGGGAAAAGAGGAGTCTGTGGGTGAGAGGAGGCTTCATTTCATGAAAGAGGAAATGGCATAGTGGTTGAGCAGGCAGAAATAGCTCTGACATAATTTGTTTTTTTGAGACAGTGTCTCACTCTGTTGCCCAGGTTGGAGTGCAGTGGCATGATCTCGGCTCACTGCAACCTCCCTATCCTGGGATCAAGCGATTCTCCTGCCTCAGCCTCCCAAGTAGCTGGAATTACAGGCATGCGTCACCACATCCAGATAATTTTTGTATTTTTAGTAGAGATGGGGTTTCACTATGTTGACCAGGCTATTCTCAAACTCCTGACCTTAAGTGATACATCCACTTTCAGGTATTGCATCTGGCCTCTCTGGCATGATTTAAAGAGATAATAAATAGAGTGATTTAATAAGAAAACAATTTTAAGTAGGCATGGGTAATATAGGAGAAAGGATAAGTTGGGGCCTAATTATAAATGATCCTGAATATCTGATAGCCCTTAGGCTTTTTTTATATTGTCAATTGATAATGGCTTGATAATCTTGATAATGGTTAAGATTAATAGACCAGAGTGAGATGCTTGGTCACAGTCTGTTGGGCTATTCTCAATGCTGTCATTTTAAATGGGTTATCAAAGACCTAGCCTACATAAATAGAGAGTTACTCCAGAGCCAGAGAATTGAGCGTTCCATTCTATTCTTCACTGAGCAGATCACAATGGAAGTAGGGGACATGTTCACAAAGGATTAAATATGATAATTAGAAAACTAGAAACTTTGTCATCAAAAGGTCTGTAGAAAGGGCTGGGCATTGTCAAACAAAAAGCCCAGAGGTACTTTTTGATATCTGACAGAAACGTTTTATTTCTGCCTGTGAGCATAGGACAAATTGCAAGATAATTCAGTTTTCAGAATAACTGGTGTCCCAAAATAAAAAGAGGAGTTATTTATACTCTGTTATATAGCATAAATATTATATCTATGTTTTCTATAGCTTATAATATACTATGGGGTTTCACCATGTTGGCCAGGCTGGTCTCAAACTCCTGACCTCAAGTGATCCATCCGCCTCGGGATATCACATCTGGTCTCTCTGACATGATTTAAAGAAATAGTAAATAGAGTGATTTAATAAGAAAACAATTTTAAGTAGACATGGGTAATACAGGAGAAAGGGCAAGTTGGGGCCTGATTATAAATGATCCTGAATATCTGCCAGCCCTTAGGCTTTTTTTCTACTCTGTATTCACAATTCAAATAATTATTTAAAGTAAAACATATTAACTGGATAACATTTTAGTCATTTGGATATAGGCCAGGCATTTCTGTGCTTGATTATAAGAGAAAGGAATTTTCTGGTATACAGTACGATTCAAAGCTATCTGAGTCTGTTTGTAAACTGTGTCTTTAAGGAATGTAAGGCATTTAGAAATGCAGCTCCTTCTGAGCTATGCAATATGACAGGCTAAGTGTCCAATCAGGGATGGGCTAAGCTCATAGCAAAACATCAATGTTTTCTTTTTTTCAAGTTCCAATTGTTTAGCTTGGGAAGTGAATGTTTAGGAAGACCATGTTTAGCGAATGTTCAAGTAATTAACAGGCTGTCATGTGGCAAAGGATAGACTTCTCCTTTGTAGTATCAAAGGGTGGAACTAGTTCTTTGGTTAAAAGATACACAAATACCAATGTCAGCTTTACCTAAAAAAACACTTTATCGAATTGGCTGAAAATAACTTAGCTTGCTTCATGAAGATGGAAATATTAATGCCAAGTGTGAGTGATCAGTAATTTGTGAAGCAGGAAGAACTATCAATTAACTAATTCAGTAATTTTCATTCTGCTTGCATATTAGCATTACCTGAAGGTTTTTTGTAAGGCTATACTGACACCAGGGTCCCACCTCAGATCAATTCAGCAGAACCCCTGGTGTAAAATCTGTAGACATTGATGGTTTTATTAAGCAGCAGGGGTAGGAATCGTGACATTAGCTAAGGTAAGTCTGCATGGTCCCACAGCATCCATCCTGTCTACAACATGAAGCAAGAGAGTACCACACAGAATCACTATTATAAAAGTCAATCATAAATGCTATACAGAACGGACTGGGAATAATCGTGTTTATAGACAGCCAAAACAAGGTCTGCTTTAAGTCTAGTTGCCAGATACTGGAGACTGCTACAAAGAATATGCATTGCTTTTATAATTCAAAAAATAACTTATTTTAAATTAGCAGTAAATGGTAAGAAAAATGAATGAAAATTGGAGACTATTCTAGCCTTAGCTTCAGTCCCGCCTTTGCTCCCACCTCTACCCTCATTCCTATCACACACACTTGTAACCTGGCCACAGTCGGATTCTCAAGATTCTGCAAATATTTAAATAGTTTCACACTCCTCTAATTTCAGTCATTGAAATCAGCCTCCCAAGAGGAACTTTGCTTCCTTCTGTACCTGAAATCATACCTATCCTCAGATGGAGCAGATACTTTATGATATGGTAATTGGGTTAAAAGCTTCCCTCTCACTGAGATAAAAGGCCACATTATCTCAATTCTTTGCCCTAAGGATTACATTTTTTTTTTTTTTTTTTTTTCCTTGAGATGGAGCCTTACTCTGTCACCCAGAGTGGAGTGCAGTGGCCCAATCTCAGCTCACTGCAACCTCCACAGCCTAGTTTCAAAGGATTCTCCTGTCTCAGCCTCCGGAGTAGCTGGGATTACAGGTGTGGGCCACCATGCCCAGCTAATATTTGTATTTTTAGTGGAGACCAGGTTTCACCATGTTGGCTAGGCTGATCTCGAACTCCTGACCTCAAGTGATCCGCCCACCTCAGCCTTTCAAAGTACTGGAATTGTAGGCATGAGCCACTGTGCCTGGCCCCCTAAGGGTTACATTCAATTGTACTGACATTCATCTGATACATAAAAGTCCGTCTCACCTCCATGGGATAAAATTTGAAGAAACTGACAAGCCACGTAAGAACTAAACCCAGAAAATGACATGTGTGTGGAAGCAACCAAGGTCATTTAGGTGGAAAGAGAGAAGGTGTCGTTACAGAAAGGGTCCCGCAAGGTCTGGAAAGGACAGGCAAAGAAACAACAAAGGCTACGGTTAAGATGCCTTGAATGGTGCAGAATAGTCACTCCTGATTCCCATTCAAGGGGCACTCTTCACAGATCACAGTAAGTGTTGAACTTGAAGTAAAGAATGGTTCAGTCTAGCTTTCTGGACTCCATTTTGGTGCTTCATCACCTGAGGAACTTTTTGTCACCAATGGAAATATGTATATGTAATTTCGGCATATATGTTAGGAAACTAATAAAGGAATAAACACTTCTCAGGAGATACTGATTATCTAGCTTTTCAATTTAAGATCATTTAGCAAAGACAGTAATGGTGAACTGAGTAATATTAATACCACTAAAATATAAATACTATTTTGGATAACAATATCAAATTATTAATTTTTTTTTTTAGGCCAAGTCTCACCTTATTGCCGAGGATGGAATGCAATGGCATGATCTTGGCTCACTGCAACCTCTGCCTCCCAGGTTCAAGTGATTCTCCTGCCTCAGCCTCTCAAGTAGCTGAGATTACAGGCGTCTGCCACCATACCCAGCTAATTTTTTGTATTTTTAGTAGAGACCAGTTTTCACCATGTTGGCCAGGCTGGTCTTGAACTCCATCCCTCAGGTGATCTACCCATCTCTGCCTCCCAAAGTTCTGGGATTACAAGCGTGAGCCACGGAACCCAGGCTAAATTGTTAATTTTTAATTAATGATCTGTTGTTCGTTGTTAAATGCATCATATTAAATCCAGTTTCATTAAAATTAAGCATTTATGATTTATAGTTACAACAATGTAATATGATGTAATAGAAATCAGGAGTCCTAGATTTCAGTATAGTTACCAAACTTTTAACCTGATTAGCTGTGTGATATTTGGAAGACATTTACTATTTCTTGATATTTGGTTTCTCTGTCTATAAAAGATAGTATTTCTTTGCTCGCTTTGAGGATTTAGACAAAGATGTAAGATCATTTGTGTGAAAGTGTTTTGTGAACTATAGAGTTTTTCAAGTATAAGTTATTATTTGTAGGATCATGACAAGTAAGGTCAATTTTATATAAAAATATAGAATATACTCATACCTATTCTAAAAGAAATAGTTACTCCAAGAAAACTTTTATCATTTAATATGAAAAAGAAAAACATTTACATTTTGATAAAAAGGGAAAGTTAAACTCTCCAGGATGGCTTTTCGTGTTGGATCAAATAGTTCACTTAGTAAACATAAGTGCTTCATATACTAATTAGATAACAATCTGAAAATGAAGATCTAGCATTGTTGATCTTGTAACTCAGCATTTGCTTCTCTTTCTGGGCATACAAGATTAATATTTTTTGAAAGACAAACTTTATTTCCATGTATTCTACACAACTTTTATACTATGACAACATTATATCACTCATTATTCTTAAATAGCTTCCTAGGTTTTCATATATTCACTCCATTCCCTATCAAATATCTGCCCATTTTTGCCTGTCAAAAACTATAAATTTCACCATAGCATTATTTATTATATTAAAACATTAAAAACAACACAGGTGTCAACCACAGAGATTATCTATTATAGTCCCCTCTTGGTTCTCCACTTTTTACCTGAGACTAGAGCCCATTATTTTTACCTGTGTCTTAATTACTTGTTATAAAGGCCACTTTCCTTAATTCTTTTATAGCTAGTCATTGCAATGTGACTAAGTTCTACTCTTTGGATGTAAATAAAATGGTGTGTGCAACTCATGAAAAATGCTCTTGGTTCTATTTACTTGCCTCCATTCTCCTGAACCATGAGAAAGAGATAGCCTGGGCCTGGGATTCTACATTATGTGGTATCATACCAGCGCAGAGCTTCTTTTATTCATGTAAGAAAGAAACTTTTGACTTGTTTCATCCACTCAGTTTTATTTTTTTCCCACTTGCAGCCCAACTTGACTAAAAAAATACAACTTTTTACTTGAGGGAACAAGTTAAAAAATTATTCTGACATTAAAAAGAAGTAACCAAATGGAAATATAATCACAATCTATTGAGTGTGAATACCAGATTACAAAATAGCATTTACAGTATAATGTCATTCTTATAAAAACAAAGCATAGAAAACACTGTATTAGCTATTAACAAAATTGTCCTTCATAATAAATCACCCCTAAACTCAGTGGATTAAAACAATAGTGATTTATTCTCAGTCACATGCTATTGGTTGTTTGATGATTATTGACTAATCTAGGTTAGACTTTTCTGGACTCCAAGCAGTTGACAGGATTCAGGTCTTCTTTGTGAGACTGTATTCTTTTGGGACCAGGAGATAGCTTATTTTTTTTTCATGGCAATGGGAGAAATGTAAGAGAGCAGTCACATTTTAAGCCACTGCTTGTGTCACATCTGCTAATATCACATTGACCAACGCAAGTCACATGGGTAATGCAGAATTCAAGACACAGGAAAGAATACATAATCTTTAGTGGGAGGGAATGCACATCATGTGACAAACACCATAGATATGTGGGAGGGATAAGGTAATTCAATCCTCCACAATCAAAACATTGATTTTGACTGACAGGCTTATAGATGATTTTATTTCCTTCTATTTGAAGGTTATTTTGCCAAATTTATGAAAAACAAGTGGGTTTATTTATAGAATGTTCATAAAATTATATTTTAAAACATAATACTCAAGCTTCAAGGCTCATCTCAATGCTACTTTCTCTTTATAGCGTTTTTAGAGACTCCAACAACTGCTAATATTTTTCTCCTCTGAATTACAATTTATTTGTATTTATATCTTTTATGTAGAATTTATCAGATGTTTTTTGAAATTATTATTGGTATTTATTTCCCACTGGACTGTTTGGGAAGAGATTATGCTTTGTTTAGAAAAACATCTAGGCAGGACATGGCGGCTCATGCCTGTAATCATAGCACTTTGAGAGGATGAGGCAAGCAGATCACTTGAGGTCAGGAGTTTGAGACCAGTCTAGCCAACACAGCAAAACCCTGTCTCTACTAAAAACACAAAAATTAGCCGGGCGTGGTGGTGCATGCCTGTAATCCCTGCTGCTCCATAGGCTGAGGCAGGAGACTAGCTTGAACTGGGAGATGGAGGTTGCAGTGAGCAGAAATTGTGACACTGTACTCTGGCCTGCATGAGAGAGTGAGATATCTCAAAAAAAAAAAAAAAAGAAAAAGAAAGAAAGAAAGAAAGAAAAGAAATATATCTACTTACTTGGCCCCAAGTTTTGCACATAGAAGTTACTGAAAGAATATTTATGAAAAGGAATAAATTGGTAAAGTATAATCAATTTTAAAAAATGTAATATTTAGGCCGGGCACGGTGGCTCACGCCCATAATCCCAGCACTTTGGGAGGCCAAGGCGGGTGCATCACAAGGTCAAAAGATCGAGACCATCCTGGTCAGCAAGGTGAAACCCCATCCCTACTAAAAATACAAAAATTAGCTGTGCATGGTGGTGCACACCTGTAGTCCCAGCTACTCGGGAGGCTGATGCAGGAGAATTGCTTGAACCCAGAAGGCGGAGGTTGTGGTGAGCTGAGATCGTGCCATTGCACTCCAGTTTGGGTAACAACAGTGAAACTCTGTCTCAAAAAAAAACCCACAATATTTAGAAAAATATTTTTAAGCTAGTCACAAAACAGATATTGCCAGGTCATACACAGAAATATGGAACACATGCAAAAACAGCATTCATTAGGGGAGATTCTCATGAGAGATGCTGTTTACTTGGTTTGCCCACTCTGATCACCTGAATCTTAATTCTTGTAGGCAGGCAGGGATATGTCCATTTTGGACAGCCAATCTTTTTTTTTTTTCCAGAGCTAGCTGAGGTTTTAGTTTGGACCAAAAAAAAAAAAAAAAAAAGCAATTGAATTGTTTTGTAGCTGGAGGCATAGGCAAGAGGGGTCCCCAGGCAGTAAACTTACCAGAGGGTAGGCTGAGGGCTAGGGCTGAGCCTCAGGTGGGTCTCCTGTTCCCTGTGCTAACCGCACAGGTGCCTCTCTCCCAGGATCTGGGGCAGCCTCAGGAGCAGCAGACTGGGAGGGGCTGCTGCAGCTGTTCACTTGGGCAGGACGTCAGAGGATTTGGACACCAGCTTCCCATCCCAGGTCTCGATCTCCTTCACAACTACGGCCCTGGTGGAGCTGGTACAGCTGAAGGAGCTGGAGTCTGTGCCAGAGCTAAAGCCGGAGCCCAGGCCATAGCTGAGACCAGGGCTTGTGAGGCTCTCATAGCCTGAACTCAGACCACCTGCATAGCCACTGGTGGTCTTCGTATGAATACTCATGTTCTGCATACCAGACTCCAGCTGGTGGGTAGCCAATTTTTTTTTTTAACTTAGGGTATTATGAATACCACAAAAGGGTTAAACGCAAATGACTGAGCATTGTATGAGCCATCCTCTGGGAACTCTCCTGAATAACTTGAAGAGACTTAAATGGTAGGATTGAGATCCTGCTCTTATAAAGGTAAGGAATACACTTTGAATGCAATATTAATATGCCCTTATTCATTTCCTCTGGCTGGTAAGAAGAGGCTTACATATGTACAGCCAAATCTACTAGATATAGAGTGGGTTGTTACCAATTGCTAGGACTTTCTTTTTGACTTTGAGAAAAGCCTTATTTAAAGGAATATATGATGTCTCCTGCAATGCTTGCTTTATGCCATTTGGTCTATTCAAGGCATATCAGCTCTTGCTTTCATGCTCTGCTGTTTACATTTTTTTTTTTTTTTTTGAGATGGAGTCTTGCTCTGTCACCAGGCTGGAGTGCAGTGGTGTGATATCAGCTCACTGCAGTCTCTGCCACCCGGGTTCAAGCAATTATCCTTCCTCAGCCTCTCGAGTAGCTGAGACTACATGCACGTGCCACTGCGCCCAGCTAATTTTTGTATTTTTAACAGAGATGGGGTTTCACCATGTTGGCCAGGGTGGTCTCCATCTCCTAACTTCATGATCTGCCCACCTCAGCCTCCCAAAGTGCTGGGATTACAGGCATAAGCCACTGAGCCCAGGCTGCTGTTTACATTTTAATGGACTTTTAAAAAGTACTACTGCTCATTAACAGGTCTCTTCAAAAGTCTTTCCATCTCTCCAAAGTGGTCTGATAGGTGCTGGACATGACCATGAGTGCTGCAGCTCTCTATATCTCTGAGAGGAGGACGCTTGTGTTCTATGATGTGAAATAAGGAAGATGCAGTGTGAAAGATAGTTTAATAATCTCTTTTTTGGCTGGCTGATTCACTTTCTGGGAGAAGTGATACCTGAAAATTTGAAAACAAATGTGCCACTATACAAAACCTGGAGGCCACATACACTATATAATACTATTAAAACACAATGATTTATCGAGAATTAAACACAGCAAGCTCATCTTGGTTGACCAAGATGGGTCAAGCCATGTAGGTTGGTTTTCCTTCTTATTGCTATGGGCCCTTTAAGAAGAAATAAGTTATTCTCTTCCAGCTTCTCAAAAGGGCAGCAGTTTGTAATTATAAAGCATAAATTTTTCTTCTTTGGATGAGAATGTCTTTTTATGTTTTAGCTCTGAAAAGAAGTTGCAAGTATGAATTCAAACCCTGATGGAAACTCTTTAATCTTTAGGGCAAGTTATGTATCTGGAAGGAGAAAGTGACGGCAGCTTTAAATTTGTGTGTGTGAGGAACGGCCTAAGAAGAGAAGACTCCCAGGGACATGGAAGAGTTCCAGGGTTGAAAGTTCTGTGAGTGGTAAAGGGGCCCAAGAGAGCTTACTTTCAACATCTTTCTCAGGAGTCAAGATCGAAAAGAAAAGGCACAACTTTCTAGATGCTTGTGAGCACGAGGGGCCCTAAGAAAACGGCGTGGTCTGGGAGCCCAAGCAATGGGCCCTCAAGATAGAACCTGGGCCTGAGGGATAAGGACCACAAGCAGAGCTGCCCAACTGAGTAAGTTCCACTGGGTTTGGTAGGAAACTGGACAAAACTGCACATTAGATGCAACTTCAGTATTGAAAAGAGGCAACAGATTAGAGTCTATCAAGATATTCTGTATCCACTAAAAAACTAAGATTGTTATGGAAATCATGAAACTTGTTTTTTCTGAACCAAATAAATACATAAGCCTACATGACTGTCCAAATGCAGGGATAGAAAAGGAGTTTCCAAAAACCACTTACAGAGGTAGCTCTGTCTGCATAAACTTCATTTGGGTAATCCAAAACCCCATGACATCATTTTTTTTTTTTTTTTTTAATGTGGTCAGAACACTTATCATGAAGATCTATGTTCTTAACAAAATTTTAAATATACAATATAGCATTTTAAACTATAGGCACAATGTTGTAGAGCAGATCTTTAGAACTTTCCCATCTTACATAACTGAATCATCAGACTTGTTGAATAGTAGCCCATTTTCTTCTTTCTTACTTCATGGCAACCACCACGGTACAACTCATATAAGTGGTATCATGCCATATTTGTTGTTTTGTGACTGACTTAAATCACTTAGCTTGATGTCCTCCTGGTTCCCCATGTGGTCACATATGGCAGGATTTCCATTTTTGGTTTTTTCTTTTAAGATGGAGTCTTACTCTGTCACCCAGGCTGTAGTGCAGTGACGTGATACCAGCTCACTGCAGCCTCCTCTTCCTGGTTCAAGCAATTCTCCTGCCTCAATCTCCCAAGTAGCTGGGATTACAGGCATGCACCACTACGCCCAGCTAATTTTTATTTTTGGTAGAGATGGGGTTTTGCCATTTTGCAGGATGGTCTCAAATTTCTGACCCTGTTGATCCACTCGCCTCAGCCTCCCAAAGTGCTGAGATTACAGGTGCGAGCCACCAATTTCTGTTTTGGGGCTGAATAGCATTCTATTATGTCTCTATCATACTTTGTTTGTCCATTGTTGAACATTTAAATTGTTTCCACATCTTATCTGTTGTGAGTAATGCTACAATAAACATGGGAGTGCAAATATCTCTTTGAGATCTTGATTTCTATTCTTTTTGATAAATAACTAGACATGGGATTACTGGATTATATGGTATTTTTACTTTTAATTTTTTGAGAAACCTCCATAGCAGGTGCATCATTTTTGATTCCTACAGATAGTGGACGGAGGTTCCAACTTTTGCATGCCACTCCAACAGTCATTATCACAGTTTATTTTTAATCATAGCTATCCTACAGGTATGAAATGATATTTTTTTGTGAATAAGATTTGCATTTTTATAATAATTAGTAATTTTCAGCATATTTTCATACACCTATTCACCATTTGCATGTCCTCTCTGGAGAAATGTCTATTCAAGTCCTTTGTCTGTTGTCTTAAGCAAGTTATTTGCATTTGTGTGTGTGTGTGTGGTTTTGTTTTTGTTTTTATTTTTGTTCTGCTATTAAGTTGAAGGGATTTCTTATATATTTTGAATATTAACCTCTTATCAGATACGCACTTTGCAAATGTTTTTTCTCATTCCATAGATTGCCTCTTTATTTGGTTGATTGCTTCCTTTGTTGTGCAGAAGGTTTTTAGTTTGATGTAGTCATATTTGTTTATTTTTGCTTCTGTTGATTGTGCTTTTGATGTTATATCCAAGAAAGCATTTCCAAACCAATCTTATTAAGTGTTTCCCTATGTTTACTTCTAGTAGTTTTATAGTTTCAGGTTTTCTGTTTAAACCTTTAATCCATTTCTAGTTGATTTTTAAAAGATAGGGATTCAATTTTATTATTTTGAAATTGCATGGCCAGTTTTCCTAACACCATTTGTTGAAGACACTAGCCTTTCCCCATATGTATTCTTGGCACCTTTGTTGAAGATCAATTGACTGTATGTGCATGATTGTATTTCTAGACTGTCTATTCTGTTCAATTGGTCTATATGCCTATCTTTATACCTGTACTATATTGTTTTAATTACTGGTTGACTTTGTAAAATATTTTGAAATCATAAACAATAGTACCTGCAACTTTGTTCTTTTTTCTCAAGATTGATTTGGCTATTTGTAGTCTTTGTAGTTCCATATGAATTTTAGGATTCTTTTTTCCTATCTCTGTAAAAAAAATTCCATTGGAATTTTGATGGGCATTATACTGAATCTGTAAACTACTTTGGGTAGTATGACCATTCTAACAATACAAAGTCTTCTAATCCATGAACTTGGGGTGTCTTTTCATTTATTTGTTTCTACTATAATTTTACTCATCAATGTTTTCTAGTTTTCAGTGTAGAAGTTTTTCTCCTTCTTAGTTAAGTTTATTTCTGTTTTTCTTCTTGATGCTATTGTAAATGAAGCTTTTAAAAATTTATTTTCAGATAATTTGCTTTTAGTGTATAGAATTACAACTGATTTTTTGTTAATTTGTATGGTGAAATTGTATTGAATTTGTTTATTAGTTTGAATTTTCTTCTCTCTCTCTCTGTGTGTGTGTGTGTGTGCACGTGCACGTGTGGAGTCTCTTGGGATTTTTCTACATATAAGATCCTGTCACTTGCAAACGGAGATAAATTTGCTTATTCTTTTCTGATTTGGATGCCTCTTAACTTGTTTTCTTGTCTATCTAATTTACCAAACTGAATTCAATAGCACATTACAAGGACCATACACTGTGTCCTAGTGGCATTTATTCCTGGAAAGTGAGGATGGTTCAGCATATACAAGTCAATTGGTGTGATATAACACATTAATAGAAAGAAGAATAAAAATGACACAATCATCTCAACACCTGCAGAGAAGGCATTTGACAAAATTCAATACCATTTCATGACAAGACTCTTAAACTAGAAGAATAGAAGAAAATAAACCTAACATAATAAAGGCCATATAAAAAATTTCCACATAAAAAAGACCATATATAATATGTTCCAACATAGTCAATGTGAAAAACTCAAAGCTTTTTCCTCTATAATGAAGCATAAGGCAAGGGTGCCCACTCTTGCCACTTCTATTTAACATAGTACTGGAGGTCTTAGCCAGAGCAACTAGACAAGAAAAAAGAAATAACATTGAAATTGCTTTTGTATTCTGAGTATGCTATGGTGAAGCAAATGACAACTACTACACCAACAATATTGCTATATCATTAATAATTTAGAATCTTTATATTACCCAATAATGGATGAAGCTTTATTTCAAATGTGGTGCCCAGTGAGTTTGATGTATAAAAAAGATAATTAAATTGTGGTATAGAATTTTTAGCAATTTAGTTTAAAAATAAATATTACAGTATTGGTTTTCTGAAATGCATTGGAATAACATCACTGATATTTTAGTTTTACAGGTTAGAAGTATATTAATTAAGGCTAGGTTGTATGAAATATATTTTTATCACAGTAAATTAACTTCTAATTCTCTTACATGAAAATATTCTCAAGTGATTGGCAGTAGAACATGTATACAGATAGAAAATATATATGCCTGATTGTAAACATGTTAAAATTATGTTTTTCCATGTTTTACCAGTCTGAACTTTTTATTAGATTATTTCATTTATTATTCCTGGTGTTGTATAATAGTTGTATTTCCCCCTTGACTCCCATCAAAGATTCTTTTTAATTAAATATATATATATATATATATATATACACACACACACACACACACACATATACACACACATACATATATATGTATATATATGGAAAGAGAGAGAGAGAGAGAGAAATTAAACATTGGTCTTAAGTATTTGTACCACATGTTTGTCTGAGATAAGACCCTGTCGACTTAATTGGCAGTTTGTCCTAGGAGCAGCTTTATGCAATAGCTGAAAGTCTCTTACGTTAATTACAAGAAGTATTTAGATAGAGGTTTAATTGCTGTACATAATGCATGCATTGTCTACTGTGAGAGTTTTCCATAATTTAGTGAAGCTAATGTAACTAATGACATAAACATTAAAAGCTCTTCTTTCTTTATAATATGCTTAAGTCTGAGAACAAGATGCCTGGAAATGTTCCAGAGATAAGTGAGCCTCTCTACATCATGTTGAACACAGGCTAGACCCTCTTGAACATTTCCTATGAGTTTTAAGGCTTGGGGATATTATTGATTCTATTAGTAATGCCTCATGGTATAAAATTGGAGTTAATGCAGTGGCTCATGCTTGTAATCCTAGCACTTTGGGAGGTCAAGGAGAGTGGATCACTTGAGGTCAGGAGTTTGAAACTAGCCTGGCCAACATGGTGAAACCCTGTCTCTACCCAAAATACAAAAATTAGATGGGCATGGTGGCAGGTGCCTGTAATGCCAGCTACTTGGAAGGCTGGGGCAGGAGAATCACTTGAACCCAGGAGGTAGAGGTTGCAGTGAGCAGAGATCATGCCATTGCACTCCAGCCTGGGCAACAGAGTGAGAATCGGTCTAGAAAAAAAAGAGTTAAAATGTTACTAAGCAGATAGACAAAAGTACAACAAGCACAGTCCTGAGAGTCTACTACAACCATGGTTGGTTTTCAGCCCTTTCGAATCTGGTAAATCCTTCTGTCTTTTTTGCCCCCTTGTAAAATTGAGACAATAATGCTCACTTAATGTTTATAGACTGTCGTTTGGGATGCTCAGATGAAATACGTTATTAGATTTAGAGAAGATATTACAGATATAATCTAATTAACTAGACGTAATCTTGTTTACAGACATAATCTAAATAACTGCACTTCTTGAGTGAATTGTCTCTAATATTTTTACGTGAATATAGAATCTAAGAAATGATGAGGTTAAGTGATGTGCTAAGAGTAATATAGATTAGGGACAGTGCTAGAAATATAGCCTAAGGGTTATAAAGCTTACTAGTATAGATCTGAATGGTGTCCAAGAAATTCACTGACTATTTATTTTAGGTAGAATTTTCTGACTGGCTTGGTAACTTTCAATAAGAAAGCTACTATAATGTAATAAAGAATCATATTTTAAAACATTTTCTTCTGTAATTCTTATATTTTATAATCATGGACATTATAGTTATGCCAGTCTGTGAAAATTTTAGACATAACATGAGCTAATAATCTTACAATGGGTTTAAAATGAAAATGCTACTGGAGCTAATGGGAGCAATAGGATAATGTGAATTATTTGGTGAAGGATATAATGAATTTGATAAATCCTTAGTCAAAACATTTGTTCTCCATCCTTTTAGTCTTCTGAACTTTCTGAGGATCTAAAACTACTTCCTAAACTTTATTCTGTACATGATTTTTTATATCTCTTGTAACTATCATGTTTGTTTTCTACTGCGACTATAACAAATTACCACAAATTCATCAGCTTAAAAAACCACAAACTTTTATCTCGCAGTGCTGGAGCTCAGGAGTTAAAAATGTGTTTCATGGGCTAAACTAACATTAAGGTGCCAGCGGAGCTGTGTTTCTTCTGTAAGATATAAAGAAGAATTTGTTTTCTTGTTTTTTTTCAGCTTCTGGAGGCTGCCCACATTCCTTTGGCTCATGGTCTTATGTCTTCAAATCCAGCAGTGGCCCATCTAGTCTTTGTCACGTTGTCATAGCTCTGCTTCTCCTTCTTTGGCCTCTCTGTTATATTAGCCCTTCTGGTTATATTGCACCCTTGCACCCCACCCCCAATAATCCATGGTAAACTCCTCATCACAAACTCCGATGATTGGAAATCCTAATTCCATCTGCTGCTTTATTACTTCTTTGCCATGGAAGGTAACATATTCTCAGGTTCAAGGGATTAAGACATGGACAGCCTAGGATGGCCATTATTCCACTGACTACAGATGCAAAGAAATAAAGGCTCTCAAATTAAAAGTAGGCTTATGAAAATATGTTGCCAACATAACTTTGTTAATCTCAAAAGTTGTAACCTACTTTAGTAGGTCTAAATACTATTTTAATTCTTTAATTGGACAACTGTTTTCAAAATGCAAAGCTTTTAAATTTTAATAGTTTCCTTTTTCTTAAAGTTTCTCTTAATGTATTTATTAGTTATTTATTTAATTTTGGGCCCAGGCTGGAGTGCAGTGGCACAATCTTGGCTCACTGCCTTCTGGGCTCCATCTTCTGGGCTCAAGCTATCCTCCCAGATCAGCCTTCTGAGTAGCTGGGACCACAGGCACATGCCACCATACTGGGTTAATTTTTTAAAATATCTTTTGTAGAGATGGAGTCTTACTCTGTTGCCCAGGCTGGTCTCAAACTCCTGAGCTCAAGCAATCCACTCTCCTCAGCCTCCCAAAGTACTGGGATTACAGATGTGAGCCACTGCGCCTGGCTTTAAATGTTTTTCTCATAATTAATGAAGATCAAAATATTCTTGGCTGATAATTATCTGAAAACATACATTAAATTACATTTTATTCAGTCAACACAATCACATGGGATTTTAAAATCTGCATGACTATGACAATAGAATGTTAATCCAGGAAAAATTCTTCTGGGCATTTTGAATAGAAAACACAGCCTTACAGTATGTGGTATTTGAAAATGATCACATACATTTTATGTTCCTTGAGAGTTTTTTTTTTTTTTTTTTTTTTGAGACAGTATCTCACTCTGTCATCCAGGCTGGAGTGCAATGGTGCGATCTTAGCTCACTGCTGCCTCCTGCCTCAGCCTCCCAAGTAGCTGGGATTACAGGTGCCTACCACCATGCCCAGCTAATTTGTTTTTATTTATTTATTTATTTATTTGTATTTTTAGTAGAGATGGGTTTAAGCCATGTTGGCCAGCTGGTCTTGAACTCCTGACCTCAGGAGATCCTCCTGCCTGGGCCTCCCAAAGTGCTGAGATTACAGGTATAAGCCATCGTGTCTGGCCCCTTGAGAGTCTGTTCTTTTTCAAAATAATAAGCCTCTGCATTAAATCAGAGAAAAACTTTGTTACAGAAAGAATAATTTTAGTTATAAGTATAATTTACATTTTATGGTTTTCCAAAAATATTGTTTGAAATAAATATATTTTCAAAGGAATTTGCCAAATATTTCTTTTAAATATAAGGATTATTTATCAACTTTCTCATTCTTCCAGAATTAAGAATACTATTCTTCTAGTCACTGAGCATTAAAATTTAAATTTTTATTTTATTCATTCAGATATCAAATTCTATTCTTTTGAAAGAATATTCTGTTGCCTACTAAAAATCCTAATCAATTCTTATGAGCATTACTCTAAGAATATATTTTAAGGATTAGTCTATATTGATTTGTTTATTTAAAAGTTAATGGAAAAATATCAACTCATATTAATTGAGCAACTCGCTGTGTCCTAAGCAGCACTGCAAACACTTTAAAATTTAAAATTTAATTAATTCCTACCTTGATACTATGTGTTAAGTATTATTAATCTAGTTTCACAGATGAGAAATTGAGAATGGGGAAGTTAAATAATTTGCCCAAGGGTTGACAAATAAAACTAGTGAAGCCAGAATCAGATCCACGTGATCCTGGCTGAGAGTTTACACCAAACTGCTCACTGTGCTACCTAAATGGCTTTGTGAGAACCAAATTAACTCCATTTGTGTCTTCTGGGGTTTTGGTGACCCACTATATTAATTCTAATAAGTTCTTGCTCTGACAGAATCCACAGAGAAATGAAGGACATATTTGGTAGAAAAAAGGAACTACCAAGTGTGAGGGCCTCCATTACCAAAGGAGGAAAGAGGAGGAACAAGTCCTACCTCGTTCAGATAGAAACTAGCCGAGTCCTGTTTCCTTAGTCCTGCCTTGTCATCCTTCTTCCAGTCTAGCTAGACAAAGCTGCCAGATAATTTGTCCAGTAGCACCCCTTACATCATGTTATCCTCTTACCTAAGAACTAGAGTGACTTTGTAATGCTTGCAGAAGCAAGTCCAAACTACTCCAGTTGACACTGAATGTAGTTTTATTTAGCTCTATTGTATTTATCTTATCTTTCACTTTTTCCAAACACAAATCTTGTATTCCCAAACCTTGCAGTCATCCCTGAGTTCTCTCTTTCTTTAACACCTTATAGCCAATCTATCAGCAAATCTTACTGACTGTAACTTCAAAACATTTCCTGAATCCAATTATTTATCAAAACCTTTGCTGCTACCACCCAAGATCATGTGATTATCAACCTGTTTTTGAACCACTGATATAGCTGCTTAACTGGTTCAACTACTTTCACTCTTATCAGTCTACAGAATCTTCTAAACATTGCCGCCAAAGAATTGTTTTAATTTAAATTACTCTTTTGCTAAAATCCTCTGGTATCTCTCCATATGATGCAGGATAAAAGTCCGAAAGCTTTACCAGAGATTATGAGGCACTACATAATTTGGCCCCAGGTATCTCTGACTTTATCACTTTCCTTTCTCCCACTTGATCACTCTGCACTAGCCACATGGATACATGTTGTTCTTTGTAGATGTATACTTGTAAGTCATTTCTGCAAATATAGATGGTTTCCATGTATCACTCCCTGGAACATAGAGATAGAATTAGATAGAAACTTTGGCTGGGTGTGGTGGCTTATGCCTGTAATCCCAAGGTTTTGGGAGGCCAAGGTGGGAGGATGACTTGAGTCCAGTAGTTCAAGACCAGCTTGGGGAAAATAGTGAGACTACAAAATTAAAAAAAATTAGCCAACTGTGATGGTGTCTTCCTATGGTCCCAGCTAGTGGTGTGGGGGTGGGGTGAAGTGGGAGGATCGCTAGAGCCTGGGAGGAAAAAACAGAAAAGAAAAGAAACTTTGAGTTTCCTAAAAAAATATCGGCTGAAATTCCTAGGGATAGAAACAATAGTCATTATAACTGAAATTGCAGTCTCTGGAGCAATACAGTTTTTTATACCTGCTTATACTTGAACAATACAGGGGGTAAATGTCACCCTCAAATTCTCTTAAGGGTTTTTGAATTATTTAAGATAGACATAATTAATGTACCACTGATAAAAATGTAACACCACAGGTATTTATAAATTGATATTTTCTAAATAGAAAGAGCTTATGAATATAAAAACCTAACCCTGAATGTCTTTTGTAAGATTATCCAGTTTGAATTTTGGTAATATCTAACAAAAATTGAGCTGGAGATGCAGCCTATTCTTTTTCTTTCTTAACGTAAAATCACTGTTAAAACTAATAAAAGTGGATATTACTTTATCTTCTGTTGAAATATACAGTTTATCCAAGTCTTTATAAAGCATTTCTTTTTAGTCTTTTTAAAGGAAATTCCCATTTTAATGCTAAACAAACTATTAGAAAACTGAGTAAATGAATGTTTTTTTTTTTCTAATATACTTTAAGTTCTGGGATATATGTGCAGAACAGGCAGGTCTGTTACATAGGTATACATGTGCCATGGTGGTTTGGTGCACCTAACAACCTATCATTGGGGTTTTAAGCCCAACATGCATTAGGTATTTGTTCTAATGTTCTCCCTCCCCTTCCCACTGACAAGTCTCAGTGTGTCACGTTCCCCTCCCTGTGTCCATGTGTTCTCATTGTTCTACTCCCACTTATGAGTGAGAACATGTGGTGTTTGGTTTTCTGTTCCTGTGTTAGTTTTCTGAGAATGATGGTTTTCAGCTTTATCCAGGTCCCTGCAAAGGACGTGAACTCATTCTTTTTTTATGGCTGCATAGTATTCCATAATGTATATGTGCCACATTTGCTTTATTCAGTCTAGTATTGATGGGTGTTTTAGGTTGGTTCCAAGTCTTTGTTATTATAAATAGTGCTGCAGTAAACATACATGTGCATGTGACTTTATAGTAGAATGATTTATAATCTTTTGGTTATATACCCAGTAATGGGATTTCTAGGTAAAATGGTATTTCCGGTTCTAGATCTTTGAGGAATCACCACAGTCTTCGACAATAGTTGACCTAATTTACACTCCCACCAACAGTATAAAAGCATTCCTATTTCTCCACATCCTTGCAACATTTGTTGTTTCCTGTTTTTTAATGATCACCATTCTAACTGGTGTGAGATAGTATCTCATTGTGATTTTGATTTGCATTTCTGTAATGACCAGTGATGATAAGCTTTTTTTTAAATATGTTTGTTGGCCGTATAAATGTCTTCTTTTGAGAAGTATCTGTTTATATTCTTCACCCACTTTTGGATGGGGTTGTTTGTTTTTCTCTTGTAAATTTGTTTATGTTCCTTGTAGTTTCTGAATATTAGACCTTTGTCAGATAGATAAATTGAAAAAATTTTCTCCCATTCTGCAGGTTGCCTGTTCACTCTGATGATGGTTTATTTTGCTGTGCAGAAGCTCTTTAGTTAGATCCCACTTGTCAATTTTGGCTTTTGTTGCAATTGCTTTTGGTATTTTAGTCATGAAGTCTTTGCCCATGCCTATGTCTTAAATGGTATTGCTTATGTTTTCTTCTAGGATTTTTATTTTTTTTAGGTTTTACATGTAAGTCTTTAATTCATCTTGAGTTAATTTTTGTATAAGTTGTAAAAAAGAGGTTCAGTTTCTGTTTTCTGTGTACAGCAAGTTTTCCCAGCACCAATTATTAAACAGAGGATCTTTTCCCCATTGGTTGTTTTTGTCAGGTTTGTCAAAGATCAGATGGTTGTAGACCTGTGGTGTTACTTCTGAGGCATCTATTCTGTTCCATTTGTCTATATATCTGTTTTGGAACCAGTACCGTGCTGTTTTGAATACTGTAGATGTGTAGTATACTTTGAAGTCAGATAGCATGATGCCTCCAGCTTTGTTCTTTTTGCTTAGAATTACATTAGGCTATACAGGCTGTTTTGGATTCCATATGAAATTTAAAGTTATTAGTAGCTTGACAGGAAGAGCATTGAATTCATAAATTACATTGGGCAGTATGACCATTTTCACAATATTGATTCTTCCTATTCATGAGCATGGAATTTTTTTTCATTTGTTTGTGTCCTCTCTTATTTCCTTGAGCACTTATTTGTAGTTCTTCTTGAAGATGTCCTTCAATCCCTTGTTAGTTGTATTCCTAGGTATTTTATTCTCTTTGTAGCAATTGTGAAAGAGAGTTCACTCACCATTTGGCTCTC
Source organism: Saguinus oedipus (assembly GCA_031835075.1). Taxonomy (NCBI): domain Eukaryota; kingdom Metazoa; phylum Chordata; class Mammalia; order Primates; family Cebidae; genus Saguinus; species Saguinus oedipus. The sequence continues at coordinate 65,245,047 of CM063172.1, forward strand.
TGCTTGTCTTATTACTGATGTATAGGAATGCTTGTGATTTTTGCACATTGATTTTGTATCCCGAGACTTTGCTGAAGTTGCTTGTCAGTTTAAGGAGTTTTGGGACTGAGACAATGGGGTTTTCTAAATATACAATCATGCCATCTGCAAACAGAGACATTTTGACTTCCTCTTTTCCTGTTTGAATATCCTTTATTTCTTTCTCTTGCCTGATTGCTCTGGCCACAACTTCCAATAATATATTGAATATGAGTGGTGAGAGAGGGCATCCTTGTCTTTGCCAGTTTTCAGAGCAAATGCTTACAGCTTTTGCCCATTCAGCATGATATTGGCTATTGGTTTTATTGAGAATTTTCAGTATGAATGGGGTGTTGAATTTTATCAGATAACTTTTCTGCATTTATTGAGATAATAATGTGTTTCTTTTTTTATTGGTTCTGTTTTATGTGATGGATTACATTTATTGATTTGCATATGTTGAACCAGCCTTGCATCCCAGGGATGAAGCTGACTTGATTGTGGTGGATAAGCTTTTTGATGTGCTGTTACATTCAGTTTGCCAGTAGTTTGTTGAGGATTTTCGCATCAATGTTCATCATGGCCTGAAATTTTCTTTTCTTGGTGTATGTCTGCTAGGCTTTGGTATCAGGATGATTTTGGCCTCATTAAATGAGTTAGCCAGGAGTCCCTCTTTCTCTATTGTTGGGAATAGTTTCAGAAGGAATGGTACCAGCTCCTCTTTGTACTTCTGGTAAAATTCGGCTGTGAATCCATCTGGTCCTGGACATTTTTTGGTTGGTAGGTTATTAATTACTACCTCCATTTCAGAACTTGTCATTGGTCTTTTCAGGGATTCAACCTTTTCCTGGTTTAGTCTTAAAAGGGTATATGTGTCTAGAAATTTACCCATTTCTTCTATGTTTTCTAGTTTGTTTGCATAGAGGTATTTATAGTACTCTCTAATGGTAGTTTGTATTTCTGTGGGATCCGTGGTGATATTCCCTTTATCATTTTTTATTGTCTCTCTATGATTTTTCTCTGTTTTAATCTTTATTAGTCTGTCTAGTGGGCTCTCAATTTTGTTATTCTTTTCGAAGCACCAGCTCCTGGATTCATTGATATATTTTTGATAGGTTTTTCATGCCTCTATCTCCTTCAGTTCTGCTCTGTTCTCAGTTCATTCTTTCTTTGTCTAGCTTTTGAATTTGTTTGATCTTGCTTCTCTAGTTCTTTTAATTGTGGTATTTGGGCATTGATTTTAGAGCTTTCCTACTTTCTGATGTGGCTATTTAGTGCTATACATTTCTCTCTTAGCCCTGTGTTAGCTATGTCCCAGAGATTCTGGTACTTTGTCTTTTTTTTTTCCTCATTGATTTCAAACAGCTTAGTTATTGCTGCCTTAATTTCCTTATTTATCTAGTCATCATCCAGGAGCAGGTTGTTCAATTTCCATGTGGTTGTGTAGTTTTGAGTGCGTTTCTTAATCCTGAGTTCTAACTTGATTGCTCTGCTCTGAGAGACTGTTATGATTTCCATATTTTTATATTTGCTGAGGAGTGTTTTATTTCCAATTATTTGGTAGATTTTAGAATAAGTGCCATGTGGCAGTGAGAAGAATGTATATTCTGTTGGTTTGGGGTAGAGAGTTCTGTAGATGTCTATTAGGCTGCTTGGTCCAGAACTGAGTTCAAGTCCTGAATATCCTTGTTAATTTCCTGTCTTGTTGATCTAATATTGACAGTGTGGTGTCAAAGTCTACCATTATTATTGTGTGGGAGTCTAAGTCTCTTTGTAGGTCTCTAAGAACTTTTTTTTTTTTTTAAATCTGGGTGCTCCTGTTTTGAGTGCATATGTATTTAGGATAGTTAGCTCTTCTCGTTGCATTGATCTTTTTATAATTATGTAATGCCCTTCTTTGTCTTTTTTGATCTTTGTTGTTTTAAAGTCATTTTTTATCAAAGACTAGTATTGCAAGCCCTGCTTTTTTGTTTTTGTTTTTGCTATCCATTTGATTGTCAAATATTCCTCCATCTCTTTATTTTGATCCTATGTGTGTCTTTGCATGTGAGATGAGTGTCCTGAATATAGCACACCAATAAGTCTTGACTCTTTTTCCAATTTGCCATTTGTGTCTTTTAATTGGGACATTTAGCCCATGTACATTTAAGGTTAATATTGTTATGTGTAATTTGATCCTGTCATCATGATTCAAGCTGGTTATTTTGCACATTCATTGGTGCACTTTCTTCATAGGCTTGTTGGTCTTTATATTTTGGTGTGTTTTTGCAGTGATGGTACCATTTTTTTTCTTCCATGTTTACTTCCTTCAGGAGCTCTTTTAAGTCATGCCTGGTGGTGACAAAAATCCCTTAGTATTTGTTTGTCTGGAAATAATTTTATATCTCCTTCATTTATGAAGCTTAGTTTGGCTGGATAAAAAAAATTCTGGTTGAAAATTCTTTTATTTAAGAATGTCGAATATTGGCCCCCACCCTCTTCTGTCTTGTAGAGTTTCTGCATAGAGATCTGCTGTTAGTCTGTTGGGCTTCCCTTTGTGGGTAGCCAGACCTTTCTCTCTGGCTCCCCTTTGTATTTTTTCCTTCGTTTCAACCTTGAAGCATCTGACAAATACGTATCCTGGGGCTGCTCTTCTCGAAGAGTATCTTTGTGGTGTTCTCTGTATTTCCTGAATTTGAATGTTGGCCTGCCTTGCTAGGTTGGGGAAGTTCTCCTGGATAATACCCTGAAGTGTGTTTCCAGCTTGGTTCCATTCTCCCTGTCATTTTCAGGTACACCAATCAGTCATAGACTTGGTCTTTTCACATAGTCTCATAGTTCTTGGAGACTGTTAGCTCCTTTTCATTCTCTTTTCTCTAGTCTTGTCTTCACACCTTATTTCAGTAAGTTGATCTTTAATCTCTGATATCCTTTCTTCTGGTTGATCAATTTGGCTTTAGATACTTTTGTATATTTCATGAAGTTCTTGTGCTTTGTTTTTCAACTCCATCAGGTTATTTATATTTTCCTCTAAACTGGTTATTCCAGTTAGCAGTTTCTATAACCTTTTATCAAGGTTTCTAGCTTCCTTGTATTGGGCTAGAACATGCTCCTTTAGCTCAGAGGAGTTTGTTATTAACCACCTTCTGAAGCCTACTTCAGTCAGTTAATCAAACTCATTCTCCATCCAGTTTTGTGGCCTTGCTGGAGAGGAGTTTCATTCATTTAAAGGAGAAGAGGCATTCTGGTTTTTGGAGTTTTCAGCATGTTTGTGCTGTTTTTTTCTTATCTTCATGGATTTATCTACCTTTGGTCTTTGAGGCTGATGACCTTTGGATGAGGTTTTTATAAGGGTGGTTCTTTTTATTGACATTGAAGCTACTCTTTTTAGTTTGTTAGTTTTCCTTTTAATAGTCAGGCCTCTCTTTTGCAGGTCTTCTAAAGTGTGCTGGAGGTTCCCTCCAGACCTTGTTTGCCTGGGTATCACTAGCGGAGGCTGCAGAATAGCAATGATTGCTGCCTGGTCCTTCCTCTGGAAGGTTTATCCCAGAGGGGCACCTGCCTGATGCAACCCAGAGCTCTCCTGTATGAGGTGTCTGTTGACTCCTGCTGGGAGGTGTCTCCTAGTCAGGAACCATGGAGGTCAGGGACCCACTTGAGAAGGCAGTTCATCCATTAGTAGAGCTCTGGCACTGTGCTAGGAGAATCCTCCTTGTCAGGATCCACTGATCTCTTCAGAGCTGGCTGCAGGAAGGAATGCTTAATTTTACTGAAGCTGAGCCCATAGTCATCCCTTCCCCCAGGTTCTCTGTCCCAGGGGAGATGGGAATTTTATCTATAAGCCCCTGACTGTGGCTGCTGCCTTTCTTTCAGAGTTGCCCTACGTAGCAAGGAGGAATCTAGAGAGGCAGCCTGTTCACATCCTCTTTGCTGTGCTGCGGTGAGTTCCACCCAGTCTGAACTTCTTGGCCTTCTTAGCACTGTCAGGGGAAAACTGCCTACTCAAGGCTCAGTAATGGCGGATGCCACTGCCCCCACCAAGATGTGTCATCTCAGGTTGACCTCAGACTACTGTGCTGGCAGAATTTCAAGCAGGTGGTCTTTAGTTTGCTGTGCTCCATGAGAATGAGACCCATTGAGTGAGAACACTTAGCTCTCTGTCTTCAACCCCCTTTCCAGGGGAATGAATGGTTCTGTCTCGCTGGGGTTCCAGGCACCACTCAGTTAGAAATACAGAAATCACCCACCTTCTGAAGTGGTCTTGGTGGGAGATATGGACCAGAGCTCTTCCTGTTTGGCCATCTTGCCAGATCTCCAGTAAATGTCTTTATATAAGCTTTTCTTATTTAAAATTTACCTGCTTTCTGCAATTGACCAATGGATCCGACATTAAAATTTATGAAATGAAACTATAAAAGTACTATATGATGATATTCAACTGTTTGCAAATATCACTTTTGGTTTATCCATTCATCTACAATAGACGTTTCAATTGTTTCCAGCTTTTGGCTATTGTGAATAATGCTGCTATGAACATCAATGTGTAAATATCTGTTAGAGTCCTTGCTTTTAATTCCTTTGTGTATATACTTAAAAAATAGAATTGTAGGATCATAATATGGTTAGTTCTATGTTTAATTTTTTGAGGAACTGCCATACTATTTTCCACAGTGGCTGTACATCTTACATTTCCACTGGCAATGCCCAATGTTTCCAGTTTCTACACTTCCTCTCTAATACTTATTATTTGCTGTTTTTTGGTTTGTATTCAGGACTCACACACAAATGGAATTTCTAATGTTCATGGTTATTCACTGAAGCATTGTTCCTCTCAGGGACAAATGAATATAACACAATTGTCTGTTAATGGTAGATTGCTTAAGTAAGTGGTTAGAATGTGTGTGGCCAAAATGTGGTTGTAGATCTGATACATTTATAGTGTTAATGTGTGACGAGGGGAAAGCAGCAAAAAAGAAAAGTGAAATAGGTTCTTAAACCATCTTGCGCTTATGCTACAAACAAGAAATAAATATTTCTTTGAAAAAAAAAGTAAAAATTAGAGGACTTGTCTATAGTAGTGGCTAACAATTATCTCTCATCTTGTGGCTAACCATGGTCTCTCACCTTGTTAGTCAAATATAGACATTCAGGAAGACTCCTTAAATAGTGGCATGACCCTTGTTTTTGCATTCTTTTCTCTTGCTAGACAGAATGCAGATGGGTGTCTGGGCTAGAGTAGACATCTTAGATTGTGAAACAATTCTCTTAGTATGATGAACCAGTGAGATAGAAGGAGCCTAGGTTGCTGATGATTATAGAATTTCCTAGAAGTTTCTATGTTCTTCATGACACTACTGTGTATTATTTTTCAATATGGTAGAACAAAAGCTTAATGAATATAGGAGCAAAGGTGAAAGCAGATTGACAGTTAGGAGGCTTATTCAATAGTTCAAGTAGAAAGCAACCAAGATTAAGAGGTAGTTGGATAATAACAGATGGTGAGATTCAGGATATGCCTGAATCTCAAAATTTGTCTCAAAAATTCGTCTTAAAAATCTCAAAAATTGAGATTTTTTGAGTGGATTGAATGCATACTAATTATTTGTTGGTGGATTGAATGCATACTAATTATTAAGACAGGGATGAAGCATACATCCCGATTTTTAGCTAGAATGAAGTTACTATTTACCGAGTTGGGAAAAAATTGCATGTGGTGAGGCAGTGCTTTTTGTCTGATTTTTGTAGTTTTTGAAGATCAGGTCTAATCAAGACTATTTCGAGTATGTTAATTTTAGATGCCGGTATATTTCCATGTTGAAATATGGTGAAGACATTTGGTAAATGATTCTGCATTTCAAGGGAGAGAACTGGGCTGGAGATATATAATTATGGACTCAACAGGTGTCAGGTAGGAAATATGTATAGATAAAGAGGATATCAAAAGACTGAGCTGATGGGCACTCTGATGTTTGCAAATCCAGAAGGTAGGAATTAGCAAAGAATATTGAGAGGCAGCAGCCAGTGAGGTGTCTTAGCAGCAAAAGACTTGTTTCAAGAAGGAAGAAGGAGTGATTATTTGTGATAAATCCTGCTTTTAGTTCCTGGTAAATTAAAATCAAGAATTCAGCATTGGATTTGGCAATGTGAATGATAAGGATAGCCTCGTCAAGTGCTGTTTAAATAGAGTAGTGATGAAAAAGACTTTACCGGAGTCGATTCAAGAGAGAATGAGGAGATAGACATTGAAGATTCCTGGTACAGACAACTCTTTTTAGAGCCTTGGTTGTAAAGAGGAGTAGAGAAATGAGGAGTTAGCTTTTTATCACCTTATTGTAGATGGAAAATACTATAACATGTTTGTATGTTCACAGGAGAGATTCAGTAGAAAAGGCCAGTAGAAAGCATAAAACAGGAGAGAGAAAAATCCATGTCCTATTTTTGAGTAGGTGACAAGGGACAGAATCCAGTGCACACATGAAGGGACTGGTCTTTTGCATGAGTAAAAGTAGTTCAACCAGAGAATAGAGCAAATATTTATTTCAGGATTTGCATTTGGTTTTTGGAATGTTGGGACATTTTCTCCTCATTTCTTCAGTTTTTCAGTAAAATAATAGACAAAGTCATAAGTTGAGAGTAGGAGGATAGAGGAGACATTAGAGACTTGGGGATAGAAAAAAGATGGCAAATAGAAAAAAAAAACAGTGTGAAGAGTGAATTGAACAAGATAAAATTGGTAGGGGTGGTTGAAACTTAGTAATCATAAATGTAAACAGAGTAATCAGCACTGTGATGAAATTTTCTCCAACTATACTCACCCCTTGGGTGTAGGTGCAGAAGAGGTGTAGGGTTATATTCACACAGGCTTGGGAACTTGGCCATGAGAAACAACAGAGCAACAGAAGGAGGAGAGAGTTGCTAGTATATATAAGGAAATGATTATAACGATGCACCAGGGAACTAAGCTAGGTGGGAGAAAGTAGGGAATGAGAGAGGCAAAAAGGAGTAAAAAGGCATTAGAGTGAATGAATTGGGGGTCCAGTGGGGTTGAGGTTTTAGATGTCAGAGATGTGGCGGGAACAAACTGAGAAGAGTAAAAGTGGTGGTCAGAGTGTATGACGTTAAAAACTAATATTATAGAGAGGATATTGCTATTGGTAATGGCAAAGTCCAGGTATGAACATAGAGTGGTTACCTGAGGCACATTAGAGGCTAAGATTATTGGAGAAGGGGTAAAAACCTAGTGATTACAGTATTGGAAAATTGATCTATGTGGATATTGCATTCACCAAGAATTAGAGAAAAAATCAGATGCCTAGAATTTTAGTATTGGTCCATTCTTGCACTGCTATACAGAAATACCTAAGACTAGTAATTTATTTAAAAAAAGGTTTAATTGGTTCACAGTTCTGTAGTCTGTATAGGAAGCATGGCAACATGTGCTCAGCTTCAATCATGCAGAAGGCAAAGGAGAAGCTGGCATTTCACATGCAGGAGTTGGGGGAAAAGAGAGAGCAGAGAGATGCTATACACTTTAAACAACTACATCTTGTGAGAACTCTATCACATGAGCAGAACTAGAAGGATGGTTTCTAAACCATTAGAAACTGCCCCCATGATCCAATCCCTCCCACCAGGCCCCACCTCCAACACTGGAATTACAATTGAACATGAGATTTGGGTGAAGGCATAGATCCAAACCATATCAATGTTCAAATAATTACAGAGTGACATAAAAGTCATAGATATCAAAGTTCTTATTAATTCCTTAAAAACTGAACTGTCTTAGGTATGTGAATACACTGGAAACTTGAGATGATTCTATATTTGATATAATATTAGTTACCTTTACCTGTTTTTATCAAATGCTAACAAGATTCTAAGCACTGAAGAAAGAAAGGTATATAAGGATGGCACAGCCTCTGTTATTAAGGAAACAATTCTAATAAAGGCAGTAAACATGCAAACAAATGGCAATTCAGTAAAAATGCATTTCAACAATCTGTGAAACAATAACAACAAAAAATTATGTGGTGATGAATTGCTGAAATGAAAGCCTTCTTGATCATATACAAGTTATCCCTGGATGCAGTTCAAAACTGGATCCACCTTACACTGATTCTCTCAAAAATATCTAGTGAGTACCACATAAGAGTGTACAAAGTGTGGTGGAAGATAGAATTATATATTAAATTCTAACCCTGTCTTTATATTGAATTGTATTATGGTAGGGCTTGTCACAGGTTAGATTTTCTGTGGTTAATTTTTTTTCCCAGACATCTTATTTAGGCAGGGCATGAGCTCTGATCAGCTAGGGGCAGAGTTATTCTTTCATGTTACGTCAAATTATCTGAATCACGTGAGTATTTGTTTAAAGTTTAAAGTCAGAGCTTCAGCTAAAAACAAATATCAGGGGAAAACAAACCTGGATACTGGATGCTGAAGACAGAGGATGTTATCTAATATGCAGATTTTCTTGAGAACTTAAAACAGGCTCAGTGTCAGTGGGATGTTGTTTTGTTTTTGTTTGGGGTGAATTTTTTTGATCAAATAGTGTTATCTGTCGGAGTGACTCATAATGTTGCTGGATGGCTGGTGTTTAACTCCCTGTAACCATCATGCCATGCTAGTGAATAACCAATTTTAAGAATAGAACTTGCAGCCTTCCTGAGAATATTTATCTCTCATCTTTTTGGTTGGAAGTTTATTATAATATCACAGTTTACTTAAAGGAACTCAGTATCTATTGATTCTTTAATTCATAGTAATAACTTGATTGATTTTTTCCAGCTAAACATGTAACAATATATGTTAATTTATTGAGTTGTGGATAATAATAGGACCTATCTCATGAGGTTATAGTGAACATTACATAATTAATGTATAACTGTATATTAATGTATAGTTAATATATATTAACTAACATTATTGTTATATAATTATTATTTTGGCTACATAGCTGTTTTGTTTTAAAACATTTAGTTGCAAGTAAACAGAACTAATAGAACTCAACTAGGAGTAGTGCAAGCATACCACTGAGCTTAAATGAATTTATGGAGACAGTGGAGTGACATAAGAGCTGAAATGGTATTAGGACTCAGCAGACAATGGGATTAGAACCAGTAGAACCATCAAAACTCTATTTAAGCATCTCTCTCTTTACTTTTTATTTCTGCACACTTGCATCCTTTTTTATTTCTTTTTTTGGTTTCTGCATAGTGGTGAAAAGAAGTAGAAATCTCTACTTTTCATCCCTAAGGTATAATGGCATCACCATAGCCTCCAAATTTACATGTTGAAGGTCCAGACACATGTAGAACTAACCAGTTGACTCTGAATTCCATTTCTATGTAGGAGAGAAAGTGTAGTCAGTCCAATTTTGCTTAGTAATTTTCTTCTGACTTTGTTAAGATTGAGGAGAAATTGATACAAGTTAAGAATGGTGGCCACCTCATCCTCATGATGCTTGGGCAAAAGAAGGAGGATAATTGTTAGTATGGCAAAAAATGATCTACAACGTACTCTTAATTCCTCAACACATATGTAAGCCTTTCTTTCTATATATGTAAAGGTGTCTTATCCATGATCCAACTAACTTATGCATGACAACAAACTACTCAATGACTTCATAACTGGAGGAACCTGATCTTGTTTTGGTTATAGGCCCACATAGGTCTAAATGCTCTACTTAAGAAAAATAGAGATTTATCTGTTACCTGTTTACCTCTAAGGCTGGGACAAATAGATAAGGGTAAAGACATACCATATGATTGACAGCCCCATTGGAACCCCATGAATGGGGAAGGGATGGCTCCATACGGGTAGAGTGCTTATAAGATATTTTCCAATTCACTGCTATATTCCAACCCTAGCTGCCCAGGAGACATTGTGAGAAATTATTAAATTTCTCCACTTAATAAGCTATAATAATTTCAAATACCACCAAATATATACTCAGTTCCTAAGGGAAATAAGTTAGTATCCTCTCCAGATAACATATCTACTGATCAGGTCTAGATGCGATCCTCTGTGATGATTTAACCATTTAAGTGTTAGATTTAACCATTCTAACACTTAAAATTCACTATGAAAGTAGGAAGAAACAGAGAAGATAAGTGCAATAACTGTCTTTTTCTGAAGTACAGTAGGAAAAATAAGAAATAGCCATCATTGAATCTCAGTATAAATCATATTCTATAAGAAGGGGTAGTAAGGATTCCTACCTTGGCCATGGAGTAAATTACAGATCACATATCTGCCTCCTTTTGCTGTGATTGCCAGGAGAATTGCCAGGGTTCATTTTCTTCCGTGGTCATATTCCAAAGAAGCATGTTATAAGATTTCATCTGTAGAACGGTAATCTCATAGTCCACCCATTTTCTGTGGATATAATAAACTGCATGTTGAATTAATGGTTGGACACAAATAGATCTTTGTTTTTCAGGCTTCAGGGTTCTGTGAAAATCACATTTTCTGAAGTGTCTGCTCTTTTGCTTGTTAATTTATTTCTGAAATCCCCAAAGGATTATAATCAGCATTAGAAATCTTGAACCTAGAGCACTGAATCTTAACCCTTCAGGTGTATGTCTCAGTAATTGCCTTTAGTGCTCTGCTGGCCTCTTGAGGCCACTGTTGACTGCCTTCCACTGTGCCCTGAGCTGAAGGCGGCGAAGGTGAACCTGTCTCTAGCCTGTCGTGGTGTATCCCAGTAGAGAGTGCTTTACATGATCTACTACCTGAAGAGAGAGAGTATGACCTCTGTCAGTCTGGGAACAAATGTTAAGATGTGTTTTGAAGATAAAATCTGTGACTTAAGCTACCCCTAGATTGCTTGTTTGCTTTCCCTTTCTTTCCTTTTTCTTTCTTTCTTTCTTTCTTTCTTTCTTTCTTTCTTTCTTTCTTTCTTTCTTTCTTTCTTCCTTTCTTTCGTTCTTTCTTGCTTGCTTGCTTTCTTGCTTTCTTTTCCTTTCTTTCTTTCTTTCTTTTCTTTTTCTTTCTTTCTTTCTTTCTTTCTTTCTTTCTTTCTTTCTTTCTTTCTTTCTTCTTTCTTTCTTTTTCTTTCTTTCTCTCTCTTTTCTTTTCTTTTCTTTCTTTCTTCTTTCTTGCTCTCTTTCTTTCTTTTTCTTTCATTTATTTTTTTCTTGATGGAATCTTGCTCTGTCACCCAGGCTGGAGTGCAATGGCCCAATCTGGGCTCACTACAACCTTCGCCTCCTGGGTTCAAGTGATTCTCCTGCCTCAGCCTCCCGAGTAGCTGGGATTAAAGGCATGTGCCATCACACCTGGCTAATTTTTTATATTTTTAGTAGAGACAGGGGTTCACCATATTAGCCAGGATGGTCTCGATCTCCTGATCTCATGATTCATCTGCCTTGGTCTCCCAAAGTGCTGGGATTACAGGTGTGAGCCACCTCACTCGGCCAGCAATCTTATTTTCTTACCTCCCTGATTTTGTCTGCTCTCACTGTTGCTTAAGAGCAAATAAGTTATTTTCTTTCAAAATTCACAAAGCACTGGTTTTCTGACTCTCAGCCATCTCAGATTTCTCTGTTGTGCTTTATTAACAAAGCTAAATATTGCTGTCTTTCTAACTGCAGATAACTGGCTTAAGAACCTAAGCATGCCCACTTGCAGGAATTTACTGGAAGCTGTTGAAAGTGAACAGTATTTGCCAATATTCTCATCTATCTCTTTTAGGTCCTCCAAAGTTCCACCTGAACAAGGTATATCAGAAGGATAACAAGCATTTCCAATCTCCAATGCAGAGATACAGAGATCATTGCTGCCTGCAAAGAAATCTGGACTCAGACAATATCTCATTTCAGGATTTTGTACCTGCAATTTTACTTTTTAACATACCAATTTATGTATTGAGCTCTTTGGGTTACAGGGACAAAACCTAACTCATACAGGGACAAAAAACCAACTCATATCAGATTAAGTTTACTTTTTAAAATTTATATATATATATATATATATATATATATATATATATATATATATGAAGACAGAGTCTCACTCTGTTGCCCAGGGTGGAGTGCAGTAGTGCCATCTCGCTCTCTGCAACCTCTACCTCCTAGGTTTAAGCAATTGTCATGACTCAGCCTCCCCAGTAGCTGGGAGTACAGGCATGAGCCACTGTACCTGGCCAGATTAAGTTTAAAATGGGAAATGGGTTGATAGTTTTAGACTTGGCTGTATTCAGAACTCTATCAATTTAGTAATTTTTTTTTGTTCTCTCTTTCCCTTCTGTTTGCCCCCACCTTCTCCTCACCCCATGGTTTATTATTTTTTTTCATAAGCTAGCTTCATTTTCCTTTCCTTTACACATTTTTCCTACATGCAGTTAAGAAAGATGTAAGGCAACACTCCAGGCTACTCACCCCAGTTTAACAATCTTAACAGAAAGACAGCTGCTTACTTCTCAAATTACAATATGATATACTGATACAGTTTTTAAAAATTGTCCATTTGTAAAATTGACACATTTTTGTAATTGTACACGTGTATGGCATACAATTTGATGTTTCAGTGCAAACACCACATGATCTTAGTTATATGTGGAATCTAAAAAATAACAATTGATATCATAGAAGCAGAGAATAGAGCAGTGGAAACAGACACTGGAGAGGGGAGGGGGAAAAAGAGGAGGAGGGGAGAATGAAGAGAGGTTGGCCAATGTATACAAAGTTGTAATTAGATAGGAGGAATAAACTATGGTGTTCTATTGCACAGTAGGGTGACTACAGTTAACAGTAAAATATCGAAATACTTTTAAATGCCACAAAATAGTACTATCTATTCCTTATGGATGTCTACATAAAAAAATTCATGACCAACATGGGAATAATAAACATTAAATTGAGCAGAGTGATTCCTTCTGCAGGACCATGGGGGAATGAGGTACAGTGGGGTACATAGGAACCTTAGCTATATTGGATATATTTTATTTCTTAAACTAGTTGGTGGTTATATGGATTCTTGTTATATGATTTTTTATACATGTAAGTATGGCCAAATTTTTTTAATAAGTTAAAAAAAGAAAAAAACCCAGGCCGGGCACAGTGGCTTATGCCTGTAATCTTAGCACTTTGGGAGGTCAAGGTAGATGGATCACAGGGTCAGAAATTGGAGACCAGCCTGGGCAACATGGTGAAACACAGTCTCTGCTAAACATACAAAAAATTAGCCAGGTGTGGTGGCATGCACCTGTAGTCCCAGATATTCAGGAGGCTGAGGCACAAGAATTGCTTGAACCCAGGAGGCAGAGGTTGCAATGAGCAGAGATCACATCACGCCACTGCATTGCAGCCTGGGTGATAGAGTGAGACTCTGTCTCCAAAAAATTAGAAAAGAAAGAAAGAAAAGAAAAGAAAAGAACAATTTTTATTAATGTTAGGAGATATGGATTCCAGAGACAACCTCAGATTGGTCCTGTCTGGATGATTCAAGCATCCTAGTCCTTTATTTCTTCCCAGTCAAATGTGGATGGCTAGGTCATGTGCTGATCGATGTGGCTGTGGGTTGGGTAAAAAGATATTGTGGTTTCCAGCTCCATTGTACACAAAAGAAATAGGGAAATGTGATTTTTTAAAGAAAGCGATGTTGGCCAAGCAAAAACATCTGAGGGCCATTTTAATCTGGGTTAATCTTCCCTATGCAAAGCTCATTCCTTTCTCTAGTTTATTCTCAATCTGTCCAAGTATAGCTTCTTAACACTTTGTAAACTATGCCCTAAAATTTGAAATTTAACCATGGCCAACACACCTGATAAGCAATAGTGGTGAAAAAAGAATTTTTTTTTAATGAAATAAATCTTAATCTTTTCCTTAGGTAGTGCCGTTCAAGGCCATTCCCAAGAGGAACATGAGGAAGTTTCCTGTGATTGGGTGTGTGTGTTTGCACATACACAGGTATAAAAACACCACTTACTTCCTAGTAGTGTTTAAATTTGGATCTGAGGGTAACCTAAGTGGCTAACACTTCCCTTACTATTTATTACCACGGGTCACTATTCTTTAGAATTTCACACCATCTTTAAGGCTCTTTTTTGCTGCCTTTTGATTTCATTTTGGGGGACTTGGTTTGTTAAAAACAACAACAAAAACAACAATAACAAAACACTTCTGTAAGACACCGTCTGTAAAGACACTTCCCAAGCCCTATTCTACCATGAAAACTCCTTGCTTGTGATGATGAGCTATTGAGATCCTCATCATATTGAGATCCTCAACCATCCTCATATTTTTCTGTGGGTTAAACTCAGCCACAGACCACAAATGGGTAACGATGACCATGGGTGGGTAACAGTGGGATAAGGAAGGAGCCTTTCTTACCATGATCCTGTCCTGCTTCTTTCTCCTGACAATGTAGTGATGGGATGAGTTTTACAATGTAATGAAGTAGAAATTATTATTATTGGGAGAAAACTTAGAGGATTGTTCTAAAGACACTGGGGTTGGAGGTAGGAAGGAAGTTTTATATGTATACATCCAATGTTAAGATTTGATAGATTTTCAATCAGCATCAATCTTATCAATAGTTCCAGTTGAATCTACCTGCTGCAATTCATTTGATTCATGATGATGATGATGATGATGATGATGATGATGATTTTTACTTGGACCTCAAATATTTTAAATCAGTGACACGCATTTTTTTTTTTTAACTTACAACTGAGCACAGAATTGGAGCATACTCTGGGCTAAAATGAAATGTGTCAGGGTACAAACAACACACTCTCACATCTGCAGTTATTTGCTATTGTTTCTACAAAAGTTTCATCATTGGTAAGCACTCAGCCTAAGTTTTAAGAACTAACAGAAAATAGCTTAATCAAAAACATCACTGTATAGTAGACTATCAATTTCTCCCCTGGGGTGGGAAAACCTTTCCTAGACCTGAACCTTGTCTGATTTAGCCAGTTCCACGTTTTCTGAAGGTCTGTTTTTCTCAGCACTTCACCCGATACTAAAATAGGTTATTAGCTAGAATTCTTTAGAACACAAGTAACAGAAACCCATTTGTGTTTACAAATACAGGAATGAAAAATGTGTTATGAGAATGTATGCATATCTCATCTCCTAGAACCTAAGGACAGGATCACACTCAGGCCTCACACAGAACCTGGACCTAGGAAATAAAAAGCAATCAGGACTCAGTTTCATTTCTTGTCTTTACTTTGTCCTGTGCCTTTGTGTCCTTGTCCTATTTCCAGATTAGTTTTCTTTGCTTTTCTATCTACATGACTACATATAGTTACTCCACAGTTCGATTTTATAACTTCAGACATTTGCTGAAGTTGTCTCCAAATTCCAAGGGAAAATCTGATTGGCCTAATTGAAGACAAATGCCTTCACCTTGTCCACAGGCTGTACCAAGTGAAAATTTAATTTGGGGGAGTTATTTTGAAGTACCAGCTGATCTCTTTAAAATATAATCATTCAAGATAAATCATTATAATAAAAATTTTGCCACTTAGAGGAAGCAGTCTATGTTTCTGTCTAATTCATCTTAGAGCTTGTCTTGGCTTTGATGTTTGAAATAGATGTGGAATGTCTGCAGTAACGATAACCATAGTAATACTGAACTTTCGTATGATAATTGCAGGTTTTACAAGCTACCTAACATCTTTTTGAGGGGAGTCAGTATTATAATTATGCTAGGTTTAGGGATAAGGGTATGAAGACATAGAAATTTAAGTTGCTATGCTAAGTGATCATAACAAATCTCAAGAAAAAAAAAAAAAACTAAAATCAACTGGCTCTAAAACTTGGGCTCAAATTTAATAATGGTATTGGTGTTCAAGTTCTATTTCATCTGGATTTTAATTTTCTTCTTACCATTTCTCATTCCAAATGCTCTAATGGCCCAGCCATTTTTCATAATAGATTTTTAAACTAAAAATCATTTGTTCTTTATACAATAAAAAACAGCAATGCAATCTGTCTATAGCAATAGTATCTTATATGTTTTTGTAATGTTTTTTGATTAAACACTTTCCCATAATTCCCTTTTTTCAATTAACCATGAATTTTATTCTGTCTACATATAGTTATAACTGGAGCCCTGGCAAACATCTACTTAAACAAAGTTTAGTGTTTTAGTGGGGATTCCTGTTTAATCCCTATGACATAAATATATTTCTAGTTTGAATACAGGGAGTAGGGAAGATAGAAAAGAGAATTATTCAAAACTGTATCTAGACTGTGCATGGTGGCTCACGCCTGTTATCCCAGAACTTTGGGACAAGGCAAGTGGATCACCTGAAGTCAGGAGTTCAAGCCAACATGGTAAAACCCCATCTCTACTAAAAATATAATGATTACCTGGGTGTGGTGGTGGATGCCTGTAATCTCAGCTACTCCAGAGGCTGAGGCAGAAGAATTGCTTGAAACCTGGAGGCAGAGGTTGCAGTGAGCCCAGATTGTGCCACTGCACTCCAGCCTGAGCAACAAGAGTGAAACTCAGTCTCAAAAAAAGTGTATCTATTATATTTGTGATTTAAATATAAATATTTTCACTGTAAACTATGAATAATGTTATAATAATTACAGGAATGATTAGGAGATAAATTTTGATATTGAAAGTTTGATATTGAGTAATGTAGATGCTGAATCCTTTGAAGCTTACAGTTTCCCCCAGAAACAATTGCATGTTCTCTGAAAACCAGAAGAGTTGATCTTTTGTATAAATCAACCTAAAACTATGATTATAACAGCCTCATGGTTTGGTGCTATCTTCAAGACAGTGAGTTATCATGACCAGATCTGGTTGTTTAAAATATGCATAGCACCTACCCCTCCTTTTGCTGTGTCTCTCACCATGTGAGACACTGTCTTACTCTTTTGTCTTCTGCTATTATTGCAAGTTTCCTGAGGTCTCCCCAGAAGGCAAGCAGATGCCAGCACCATGCTTCCTACAGAACCATGAGCCAATTAAACCTTTTTTCTTTATAAATTACCCAGCCTCAGTATTTTTTAAGCAACACAAAGAATGGCCTAATAAATTAGGAAGAAAAAGTACATAGAAGCTTGTAAACCTAGAATTGAGAGTCTAAGAAGCCAGAAGACGTTCCTGTGAAAGAGATAGTGAAGCTGAACTGTGAAGGAGTTCATAGTAAATCTTTTTTTACATAAAAGAAGTGGATGGCAATATTGTGAATAGCAGAAAAAATAATCTGGTTATAAAATTCTAATCGATAAGATAGTGCTACATATATATCCTCATTAAGGGTATTATGCACCCATTCAAATAAACAATTAGAGCTCTGTCTTTTGACATGGAGGGATTTCCATGAAGTAATGAGAAACGGAGAAAAGAAGTATGTGTTTTAAAAAGCACAGAGAGAGCATCCGTTAAGGAAAAGAGAGGGGAAGTAGCATAAAGATGAGCTTCCTAGGCATAAGGAACAGCATGTGCAAATGTCTCAAGGAAGAAGACAGCCTGCTGAAATAGAGGAACTGAAAGGAGAGTAAAGAGGCTGGAACTCAGAAAATAAAATCAGGGACTGTAGGATGAGGGAAGGTGGGAGGGATACCAGGTAGAGAAGTAGACAGGTCAGAGCATGTAAGAGAAAGCCCCATTAAGAACTTTGTTGTTATCCTTCAATAGATGATTTATACCTTGAACTATTTCCTTTTCCAACACTTAGTGATTGCAGGTCATCACTGGGGGAATTCTGTGTAGTATTCACTATATTTTAGAATCAATGACACTATACCCGGAACAAAGAAAATACTTAATAAATTCGAGTTTTTCTTCACTTTGTCCCCTTTCCAGTCCTTTTCTCTCATGAATGCATATAATATGGTTCTGTAGTTTTCAACTCTCAGACTCAATGTCCCTTCTTGGTTTTAAAGAAATATTTTGCCCGGGCATGGTGGCTCATGCCTGTAATCCCAGTACTTTGGGGGACTAAGGTTGGCAGATCTTCTGAGGTCATGAGTTCGAGACCAGCCTGACCAATATGGTGAAACCCTGTCTCAACTAAAAACACAAAAATTAACTGGGCAGGATGGCAGGCACCTGTAGTCCCAGCTACTCGGAAGGCTGAGACAGGAGACTTGCTTGAACCTGGGAAGTGGAGGTTGCAGTAAACTAAGATTGTGTCACTGCACTCCAGCCTGGGCAACACAGAAAGACTCAAAAAAAAAAAAAAATATTTTATAATATTATCATTATAGTAAAACAATAAAATTTATGAAGAATGTAATTTAACCTACACATATAACTTTTAAAAGTAATGTTATGTCCTATTTGTAATGTAAATAAAAATAATATATAAAAATGCTATTTGTCATAATATATAAACATTCATACACAAATATACCAGAAGACATGAAGAGGCTGTGAGACGTCTGACCTAGAGATGCTAGGGGAGACTGATGAGTTTTATTGTATCTCTGAAGCAGTTCTGTTAGTGTCGTCATCTACAAAATGATGAATAATTCTTGGCAGATGTTTACATTAAGCAAAATATATCGTAATTGGATTCCTGTAATTCAGTATACATTAAAACCGTGTGAAATGTTCCTTGTATTTGTATGTAAAACAGAGAGAAGTTGTAGACCTCAGCAATTATAAATAAATTTTTCACCTTCATTTTGTCTGGCAGGACTGCTGTTAATTGCCCAAGACGTCAGATAATTTTCCATTGTGCTGGATACATCACAGGACATTGTCATTCCCTGCCCACCAAATACCAGTATAAACCTCAAACATTGTAATATTTCCCAAACGTTCCTTGTCAGTTGGTCCACTGAGAGCCACTGATCTGACTGGAAGACAAGACACTGGACATGTCACATGGTACCAGAGACTTCAATAACAGCTGAGAAAAAAAAACAATAAAAGGGATGCTATAAAATCACATATAGTTGGCAGAGAAAACAGTAAAAGGATTAAGTCTTAGGCATTTTAAGGGGCCCGCACCAGTCAAAGCTGGAATAAGACAAGGCAGAAATAGCTTATGAACAATGATTAACCTGACGCGAGACAGAGGAACAAGAGAGGCATTGCTGGCTGGAGGTCCACGGAGCAGAGGTGGGCAAAGGTGTGATGTACAAATAAACATGATATGTCTGGGAGTCAGTGATAAAGAATTTTGGACATCCTCAAATTAGGTCTTCCAGAAAGGCAGTTGGAGTTGGAAGTTTACTGATGCTCCCATTTTTGTTGTTGTTGTTGTTGTTCTCTCCTTCTTTCTGTCGTTAATATAAAAATTACAGTATATCCCAGACCTCAGCTGATGTTTGTGAAATCCAGTACAGATACTGAGTGACTCTAAGGCCACCAAGAACTATCACTACTGATGTATTTTTTTATAATTCATACAATGTAGAGTAGTAATGGATGTCTGTGATTATGTTAGCAATGTTAGTGATAATAACCTTTCCATATTGTTATGATAAAATACCTTTGAAGATTGCTATTCATATTCATCCATAATAAGGATAAGTAACGAATAACTTCAGCAGTTAGAGTTAATATTTTCAAAGATGTTAAAAATGGACGATTCTCATGTCTTAACAAATACTAATAACAAAAGATGAGTGGATATTTTAAAAATTGAATAATTAAAATAATCAGTACTTTGTATGAAATAGATTCTATTAGCTCACTCTATGTTCTGTTTTTACACCTAATGGCATAATTAGGCAATTTACCAGTAAACATCAGCATGGTTTTTAATGTTATTTATATTAATTATGAAGAATGTAAGAAACCTAATATTTTCATGTGTTTGATCTGCCTAAGAGAAAGAGAAGAGGAAATGCATTCATGAGAGAATAGGATCTAATGAGTTTAGCAAATTAAAAATTATGGACCATGATTTTCTGCTATTTTAATTAAGTCATTTTATATCTCTTTACCTCATTCTCTAAAATAATTTGTTACGATTACCCAACCTTTTACAAATGAATGCAAATTAAGAGAAATAATTACCCAGTACTACACCATAATTTTGAAGAACGGATGAAATGCACAGTAGGATAATGTGTTTTTCATCCTTCTAAAGGAATTTCGTGATGACAAAAGCAGGAAAAAATATTCTTAATCTACATATCTATTGAATTTTATTACATTTGTTTTCACACCTCTTTTCACAAATGTTTGTACTATCTTTTTGAACTTTAACTGGTCTTTAATTTGTTCTCTCTATATACCATTGAACACACAAACGTAAGTTAAGGCATTAAATAAACACAGGATTCCTAGTTATATTATCTGCTATGCTTTATTAGTCTTTCCATCATCTGCCCCAACCAATGTTTGGCATAATGCCTTTCCCTTAGAAAACTTTCAATAAATGTATTTATAACACTTGCATAATACTTTATGTAACAATTTAAATGTGAGAGATATATAAAATGATTATGAAGTTCATTTCAATAATTTTCACAGTAGTCTTACATGAAATGTCATAAGACAATTAAACTAATGTGATAATTCATCTAGCCATACATTTAGCCAACACTGTCATGAATTTTGCTTGGTAACTTCCCAAAGTACCCAAGGAAAATTTTTGTTGTTGTTTTTTGAAACAGTTTTACTCGGTCACCCAGGCTCCCAGGCTGGAGTGCAATGGCTTGATCTCAGCTCACTGCAACCTTCGCCTCCTGGGTTTAAGTAATTCTCCTGCCTCAGCCTCCTGAGTATCTGGAATTACAGGCACGTTCCACCATGCTGTGCTAATTTTTAGTAGAGACAGTGTTTCACTATGTTGGCCAGGCTGATCTCGAACTTCTGACCTCATGATCCACCCACCTTGGCCTCCCAAAGTGTTGGGATTACAGGCATGAGCCACAACACCAAGCCAAGAAAAATGTTTTTGAGAGACACATCCATTTTCTTATTGTTAGATATGACATTCTTTCTGAATTAAAGGCTTTATGTGCCTGAAAATCATTGTCTTGTACTGGACTAAAAATACATACATCCTAAAGCTTTTGAAGGAACTAGAATCTTAGTGCTCTTTTTGTGTACAAATAATGACTGAGACCTGTTAACCAATTGAAATAGCTTCTCATACTTCTCATACTTCTAAGGATTTTTTGAAGAAACATATTTATTAAAAACAAATCAACAATTGAAAAGAAACATCATTCAGAATATGATTTCCTTCTTTCCCAATAAAATTAGTTGCTTTTTCTCTTCTATAACTCTGTCTCTTTTTATCAAATTTATGTGTATATATATTATTTTCTGGATGATTCTATTTCACATATATTTTATCTTATCAATTAAATTATAAGTACTATGAATGCAGGAAAAATACCTGATTGCTTTTGAATCCCCTTGTATATTTAAACTCAATATGGAAGACACATATATACCTTTTAAGTGTAACTTCATATTTCCACTAATTTGTTAGACTTTAGACTAAATTTTATAGAATGGGGTAAAGATTAAATGAAGATTGACTTGTAGTTTTCTCAACAAGTATTGTTTTAAGAGCCTCTTAATCATTAGTGTAATCTTCCCATCCATCCTGTTAACTACTTTTAAAGTATTAATTGTAAAAGTCTAGTTTACATTTCTGTCTTAAATATATAACCTATTTAAAAAATAGAATTGAGAATGTATTAGGCATAGTTTTCATATGGTGAGACTGAGGTTTTGTATCTCCCTTCCCATATCATCTGGACCTTGTTCATTAACCATTATTCTTTATATTCTCTGCTATTTCTTTTCCAACACATTCTCCTGAGTCCCTACAGCTGTAGAAAGTTTCCCAACATCTCGAAAATAACCTTTCACATCATCCTGGTCCTGCCTCTTCCTACTTTTCATATGCATGGGCATTTTATTTCTCTCCTCCCCTCTACTGACTTTTAGCAGCGTGAAAACCCAGTTATAGCTTGGGCAACATGGCAAAACCCTGTCTCTACAAGAAAATGCAAAAATTAGCTGGGTTTGGTGGTGTATACCTGTAATCCCAGCTACTAGGTGGGAGGGTTGCTTGAGCCCGTTAGTTGGATGTTGCAATGAGTTGAGACACTTCACTCTAGCCTAGGGGGCAGAGCGAGCTCCTATGTCAAAAAAAAAAGAAGAAAGGAAGAAAGGAAGAAAGAAAGAAAGAAAGAAAGAAAAAGAAAAGAAAGAAAGAAGAAAGAAAGAGAAAGAAAGAGAGAAAAGAAAGAAAGAAAATAAAACCTATTTATTTATTTCACTTTAAATTCTACATGCAGTCTATCTAACTCACATCATATTGATTTTCAATCTCATTGGCTCTCAAATTGGTTTCCTTCTTTTCATTTTCACTATTCCTCCCCTCGTCATACTATTCACACCACAGCAAGGCATATCTGCTCTTCCTGACTCCCTAGAATTTATGCCAAAGTCACCAGCTGTTAGATTAGTCAACATATCACCAGCAAGAGACAGAAGTCCTTATTTTTCAGCATGCAAGCAGGGTTCTTCCCAATCTGATTCCCAGTATAATTAAGAGTAATGGCCACTTACAGGCTTACCACAGATCAAGAACTGGGATGTTTTCCACATACTATATCTAATTTATAATTCTCACAACAATCTTAGATTGAAAATAATTTTGATGTCATTCTGTGAGAAAATTAGTCTAAACTTTATTTCTAAATGTATCTTCCACCACAATCATGTGATGCCCGTGGCCAAATCAGGTAATTGATTTGCATTGTTCCAAACTTGTTTTAACTTTCCTCCTCTAGCCTTTACTCTGCTCTTTCAGCATCTAATTACTTGCCAATTTCATTCTCCTGACAAGTTAGCTCATCAGTCAGGACCCAACTCAAATTCTAATAGTTCTGTGAAATTCTGTCCACATTCCTCACCTACCTTCTAGGCTCCTTAAGAGGTGAGATCAATTTTATGTATTTTCCCATCCCATTAAGGATAGAAAGATCTTACATAGCGTAACACCTTTAATGGACTTTCCCTCTCCACTTACATTTTCTGATCTTTTATTTGCTTTTAATAATGAACCCTCCAGTAGCTATCCTTCTTTCTTTGTGATTTCACATGACTGAGCATGAGTGCATATCTTAAGAAAATTAGACTTCCTGTGGGCCTCATTTTACTCTAAATATTCTTGATATTTTTAAAATAGGGTAAGAGCAGTCTCAAAATATTCATAAATATTGCACCTTTAAGAAACATCCAGAATTATTCTCAAAGGTTGTAAAAACATGCCAGTATATGAAATACCACATAGAGAATATTGATTTAGTCAAAGGATTGCATGCCAAAAACGAGGAAGAGAACTGAAAAAATATTGAAAAGTGAGATGTGAAAATTAGAAACAGAAGGAAAAAATACATAAAACAAGACAATTCTCTACATTCTTTTGAAAAAAAGAAACTACAAATCAGAAACCAAGGTTTGTAAGATTAGCTTTATAGTACCCTGGAACTTGCTTTTACTTTCCTGACTTTGGCCTTTGCTCTGATGTTTCAGTACCTAGACTAATGCGAATTTCATTCTTCAGTCTAAATCAGCACATAGGTCAGAGACTAATCCAAATCTTAATAGCTTAGCATTCTCCTACACTGTTTTATTCGGGACAAAATAGCCATGAAAATCATTTTTAAGGGTCAATTCCATTTTATGATAATTTATGTATTGTCAGAACCTTAAAATATGCCTATTACCCTAAATTTTATTCTTCCAGTACTAGGCTGCATCTTAAACATTTGCTGCAAATGACTATATCTTGAAGTCTACGTGATTACACAAGTTATTATAAATACTCATGACAGATTTACTGAGGTGTAGGCAAGGAAATTAAAAGAATAAATTTTATTAATTGCCGTATTTTATGTTAAAACTAAATAATACTGCCTCTACTTCCGTAGCATTGCTCCACAGTATCCCACCTAGTGTGACCTGCTTTTCACGCACATATCCCTATTTTAAACAATGTCCTTTCATCCCAAATCCGTAACTAGGACTGTTGAGAGTCAGTACCAAAATCTTTGATGATATTTGAAACTCTTTTACGTAAAAAGGTACATGCACACGCATTTTTTTCTACTTTTTCACCCATTTCGTCTTCTCCAAGCCTGAAACTCTTAGGCGCTGAGCAGGGGTGTGCTCTGCCGGATGCCGCCTGGAATCACCTCCTGTGGGCTGAATCCGCCCCACACTCTTGAGGGAGCTACAACCCGTGCTCTCATCCCGCGGCCCCCGGGCCTCTCTCTCCAGCCCAGGGAAAAGCGAGGCCAGGACTAGGGCCCCGCTCAGCCTAGATCCGCTTTCTTCCCAGGTGAGCGTCGCTGTCCTCCGGGGTCGGTCCTAGCCTCGGCCCACGAACAGGGTGTCGGGACTTGTAACTGCCCCGTAGCCCCGAGGGCGGGCAGGAAAGAAAGGCTTTTTCATTCTCCGCCGGGAAAGGGTTGGGTCTTTTGAGTTCAGACAGGTTCCGAGCGCCTTCTGGCTGCACGGGGTTTGGCGCGCCCCGACTTGGGACTTGTAGCAACCCGTCCCCACTCCCGCCTCCTCTAGTTCTGCACCTCGACTCTGCGACGCGCGGTTCGGGCCGGAATGAGCCTTCCTCCGCCGACCTGACGCTCGGCAGGTAACTCCCCTCCCCTCCCCGCCCTCGCCCGGGCGCTCGCAGCTTCCTGGGAGGCACACCTTTGGCGGCGGCGGGCGCGGTGCGGCGGGCGCGGCTGCGCGCGGTTCAGGGCGCTCCTCGCGGTAAGTGGGGCTTCGGCTCCCCTGCCCCGGACCTCGCCGGACGGGACTCCAGCGGGCGAGCGGTTGGGGAGGTCGGGGTGCTTGGGGAGCCCGGGGCTTCACCCGTCCCTGGCCCGCGCGGCGGAGAGAAGGCAGAGGGGCCTCCCCCTGGGGAGCGCGCGCGGAATTGGATTTTGTCTAGGGCTCAGAACTTATTTGCTTGAGTCTTTTCTACTATTCTTTTACTGTCGTGTGGGTGCTAGTGAGTTGGGAAGATTGAAAAGTTGTCTTGGGCAGAGGACAGGCACCGCCCCTCGTGGACGTTGGATTCGTTTCCTCTTTCCCAGTGTAGGAGTCCGCCGAGGACCCCGGGAGAGGAGGCGGGAGGAGAGACCGCTGGGAGGTGCCTCGTGGTTGGAAATCCAGAGTGGAAGCGGAGGGCGCGGTGGTGGTGGGTCCCGGGAAAAGATGGGTCCCGGGAAAAGGGGCGTGGGTGTTCTTTAGGTCCACAGTGGGGAGCCGAACTTGAGAAGACAAAGTTTTTCCACGCAGCCTCTTAATGGTATAGGATCCCGTTTTTGGGTGCAGACCGGTAGCGACCTGCTTTTCAAACTTGGGTCGTCTTGAGTCTGGGTCTGTTCCCCAGCAGCTCTCCGGGAGAGTCTGTACCTACTAAATTTTGAGAACCACTGCTCTAGATCATGGTAAGTGATCTAGAAGAAGCAGAGCGGATGCCTAGAGCAGATTGCTCCCGGAACGCGGCTTGGAGACTTAAGGCCTATTCTGTGTGATACGTGGATTTACCTGTATAAGGTGAGGGAAGAGGCAGAGAATGTGCCTGTGTTCATTGCAGAAGTCATAGGTATGTAAAGAGACAACAGTGCTTTATAGGAGGAGACTGGGAGGTTATGGGAACACAGGATAGCACGTTGTTCACAGTTGGAGTGGTGAGGTAATAGGGTCTTTCTGACCTAGAAGTGGAAATGAGAGATCAGGCGGCCAGAACGCTAAGAAGGTGTGCAGGTGGCAAGCAGTTGAAGGTAGAATTTAATACCCAACAGCTTATTTCCAAATTCCCATTTACCAAACATCTTGCCAGGTTACTGGCAGCACCTCCCTTCTTTCCCTTTCTCATCCTAACAAGTGCAAGAGCCCCGAGGAAATCCATGACTGAGGCTGAATCATTGCTGACAAGCAACAGGAAAGGAGACAGTGATGAAAGGGACTTAGAAGGAAAAGTTGGATTTTTTTTTTTTTTTTTTTTTTTTTTTTTTTTTTTTTTGACAGTTGGAGAGGAGAGAGGTGCTGGGTGAGTGGGAGAGTTCAAATTGATTGGAGAATGAGAATGATGTGTGAAACAGAATGATGGAAGGTTGGGAGTGCAGGTCTTCGTTGGGTTTGTTTCTCTCTTGTCTTCCTATAGTCCCCAGAAAGGTAGAAGTCCTCACACCTTCCATTTGGAAATTCCACCCCCTTGCCTTTGGAGCTCAGACACACTTGGTGTATACACTTACTAAGGGTGCTGGTTACACCCTTTAGAGCCTGCCCAAGGGGCTGGGTGGATCCTGCCTTTAAAGCTGGCAAGCTCTAAACCGCAGATGCTGAGAATTTATTGTGGGAAGCATCACCAATTGAACAGCTGCTGAAAGAGATTGTATAGATGGAGACAAACCACACCTTTGGTGCTGACTCAGTGATGTCTTTTACATTTGTGCCCTTGAGTTTATGACTCTAACTGGGTAAACTTTTTTGGGATGAAGTAATTAATTTTATTAATCTTTCTATTTTATTCCCTCTAGCTTCTACCTTTCTTTGTAGTTTAAGGTGGCGGTTCTTTCACTGAGTATTTTCTTAACTGTGACTCACCTTGCAGCAAATCACCTACTTGTTTCCCATTTAATTGCATTATATAATACCGAGTTGCGAAAATGTAGTGTTATTATACTTTTAAGTGCCCAGAATCTTGAGGTGAAACTGTGAGCCTATCAAAGCAGGACTCTTCCAATACATAAATCTGGTTGGAGGAGACCTTTTGAAAAGAGCCCACTTAGCTTAATTTAACTAATTATTAGTAAAATTTCAGGTTGCCCTTGTTTAGCTAGTTAGGTAAGTTTGCCTGTCTGTCCCTTTGTGCGTTGCAAAATGTGAATGTTCGACGGATGTTTCACAATTCAGTTTGTTAAACACAGTGTTTTGTTCATTTTGAAATGTGCTTTTGTTCCTTTAATTTCTGATCTGGAAATGGAATGTATTTCAGAATTTTGTCGTTGAATTTATCATTTGAACGTCAGGATACATCCGCTCCCCTTTGGAAAGAGAGTTCCAAATGACGGTTATTCACAGCCCAGCTTTTAAGGATGCCATGGATAAAAATTTGTACAGATAGCACTTAAACTCCATCAAGAATCAAAGCCAACAACATTTCTCTGAGAAAATGTGTTAGAGTCTTCAGTGGGAGTTTCCTTCCTACTGAGGTGTGCCAATGGTCATAGGCACTGTCTAGAGGTATCCCGGCCCCCAGGGATAAAGCAGGCATCCCGAGGGGACTGGCAGGCTGAGTGCTGTGGGCTCCTGAGACATGAGCTGGGGGAAGTGGTAGGCTTCAGTGGAAAGGATATGTGTGGAGGTGAGGTGGAGTGGGGGCAAGTTGGCTGTAGGCTGGGGAGGAGATGCTTTAAGGAGGCAGGGGCTAATACAGAAGGTAGGGGTGGGGGATGAGACAAAGGATGTTTTTAGTGGCTGTGAGGCTGTACAGTAGGTGAGCCTGGGTGGAGAGATTATCCAAATATAAGGGATATTCACTGGACATGTTGTTTATGTTGGAAAGTCCTGGAATCGCATGATCATGAATAATAGGAAACTTTTCCTCTGGAGACATCTAATTACTGCCCAATTTGTCTTCTATTTTTACACAGTCCTTAGGATTGGGTTTAGATGTCCTCTAAGAGCACATGACATTTATCTTTTGATCTGTGTCTTAAATAATTTGTAGATTACTAGTCCGTGGGGAACTTACAGTAGTCAGTGTCAGCCTCTCTTGCATACTGACATAGGGTCAGGTGTAATCTCCAGGTTACTGGCAGGGGCCTGTGTAAAGAGTTTATAGAGAAGTTACACAGTGACGATGATTATCTAACTACTCTAACTTTATGCTCTTTTATACTATCCTGTTATTAAACATATTTATTGACCATTATCTGCCAAGCATTATATGTCTCTCCAGGGGTAGGAAAGTAAAAAGATATTCCTGGATCTTAGAAAGCTGCCTGTTTAGGGACCTAATGATAATTATATACACACAAAGAAATAAATGGATCAAGTCCACTGATTCTTGTAGTTCCTTCCTATTCTCTGAAGGTCACAGCAATGGTGTTTGTGTTTATTAATCATTTGTGAAATTGAACATTAGCAGCCCTGGGATAGTCATGGTTTTTGACAAAGTATTAACATTCTTTAGGCCTTGCGGGTTTTTCACTGGTATTATGAAAGGTTTAGACTGTGTCTTCACTCCTGTGCCCCACCCATACTGCTCTGAAATTCTCTGTGATGCCTTATGAGACTATTATAAAATAATGTTAACTAAGGTTTCCCCAAAGTTTCACTGTGAAGCTTATTATTTCCACTTCTTTGGCCAAATTTTCATTTCAAAGGATTTTCGTTCGTAACATCAGTTTCCTTCTCTGATTACATAGACATCACTTACTACTTGGGGAAGAAAAGGCAGTTTTCTTTTCCTTCTTTTTTTATTGCATTTTAGGTTTTGGGGTACATGTGAAGAACAAGCAAGATAGTTGCATAGGTAAACACATGGCAGTGTGATTTGCTGCCTTCCTCCCCTTCACCTATATCTGACATTTCTCCCCATGCTATCCCTCCCAACTCCCCACCCGCCGCTGTCCCTCCCCTATTCCCCCCAACAGACCCCAGTGTGTGGTGCTCCCCTCCCTGCGTCCATGTGTTTTCATTCCTCAACACCCACATATGAGTGAGAACATATGGTATTTCATTTTCTGTTCTTGTGTCAGTTTGCTGAGAATGATGGTCTCCAGGTTCATCCATGTCCCTACAAAGGACACGAACTCATCGTTTTTGATTGCTGCATAGTATTCCACGGTGTATATGTGCCACATTTTCCCTGTCCAGTCTATCATCAATGGGCATTTGGGTTGGTTCCAGGTCTTTGCTATTGTAAACTGTGCTGCAGTGAACATTTGTGTGCATGTGTCCTTATAGTAGAACGATTTATAATACTTTGGATATATACCCAGTAATGGGATTGCTCAAAGGACTAAAGAGTGGCATTTTCTATCTCAATGGTAGTAATGGAATCATTAAACATGAGATGTTTGAGTTGTCATTTATATTCAGGCACTAGAAATGATGGCTTTAATTCTTAACAGTATGTTACTCCAAATACCTAGTCTCATTTAACTCGTTCAACAGTTGTTTCCTGATGTTTTAAAATAGTATATTTTTCTCTAATAAATATAACTTCTGAGTTATTTGTTAAAGAAGAGGGTAATGTAGCTAAGTTGCTTTTAGAGTAAGTAACTGTTTAGTGTTCCCTCATGATTCTTTTTTTAGTTTCAACCCTTCCTTTCCTTTTTCATCTTTATTGGCCTTTTCATCTTTTTTTTGTTGTATCTCATCGTTTCCTCCTTTTGTCCCTTCTCTTCTTTTTTTCTTCATGCATCTCTTCTCTTCCCTCCCTTTATGTTTCTCTCTTTACTTCCCTTCTTTTTTATCTACCACTTCTCATTCCTTCTGATTTACCGTTTTACCCGTTCGTCTTTCTTCTTTCTTCTCTCCCATTCCCTACTTTTATTGGTCTATTTCACCATCTGTTGAACTGCTTATTTATTTACAGTTCTTTATTTCTGTCTGTCATCTTTATCAGCTCAGTTCTCTACTTTGGTATTCTAAAAATCTGTACAAGTAAATTAGAAGCGTATCTTGTTATATTGTGCTTTGCTTTATTGTACTTTGCAGCAGTTGTGTTTTTACTAATTGAAGGTTTCTGGCAATACAGCCTCAAGCAAGTCTGTCAGTGCCATTTTTCCAACAGCATGTCCTCTCTTGGTGTCTCTGTGTCACATTTTGGTAATTCTCACAATATTTCAAACTTCTTTGTTATTGTATCTTTTGTGGTGTTATCTCTGATGCTACTCTTGTAATTGTTTTGGGGTGCTACAAACCATGTGCACATATGACAGTGAACTTAATCCTTAAATGTGGTGTGTGTTCTGACTGCTCCACCAACTGGCCAATTCCCCTGTCTCTTTCCCACTCCTTGGGCACAGTATTGAAATTAGGCTACTTAATAACTCTCGCAGGGCCTTTAAATGTTCAAGGGAAAGGAATAGTTGTGTGCCCTCACTTTAAATCAAAAGCTAGAAATGACTAAGCTCAGTGAGGAAGTCATGTTGAAAGCTGAGATAGGCCAAAAGCTAGACCTCTTTACTAGACAATTATCTAAGTTGTGAAAGCAAAGGAAAAGTTGTTGAAGGAAATTAAAAGTGCTACTCCAGTAAACACACACGATGAGAGAATAAAATAGCATTATTGCTGATAGAGAGAAAGTTTTATTGGTCTAGAATTCAATCTTGTTCAATCTGTGGCCTGCAGGCCACTTGCAGCCTAGGATGGCTTTAAATGCTGTCCAACCCAAACTTGTAAATTTTCTTAAAAGATTATGCAATTTTTGTTGCAACTTTTTTTTTTTAGCCTGTTGGCTGTTGTTAGTGTTAGTGTGTTTTATGTGTAGCCCAAGACAATTCTTCTTTCAGTATGGCCCAGGGAAGTCAAAAGATTAGACACCCCTGGATAGATCAGCCACAACATTCTCAGCCAAAGTCTAATCCAGAGCAGGACTTTAACTCTCTTCAAGTCTGTGAAGGCTGAGAGAGATGAGGAAGCTTCAGGAGAAAGGTATGAAACTAGCAGAGGTTGGTTCCTGAGGTTTAGGGAAAGAAGCTGTTTCCAAAACATAAATGTGCAAAGTGAAGAAGCAAGTGCTGATGGAGAAGCTATAGCAAGTTAACCAGAACATCTAGCTAATTGTTGAAGAAGGTGACCCTAAACAACACATTTTTAATGTGGGCAAAACATCCTTCTATTGGAAGAAGATGCCATCTAGTATTTCAGAGCTAGAAAGGGAAGAGGTTTAGGGAAAGAAGCTGTTTCCAAAACATAAATGTGCAAAGTGAAGAAGCAAGTGCTGATGGAGAAGCTGAAGCAAGTGCTGATGGAGAAGCTGTAGCAAGTTAACCAGAACATCTAGCTAATTGTTGAAGAAGGTGACACTAAACAACACATTTTTAATGTGGGCAAAACATCCTTCTATTGGAAGAAGATGCCATCTAGTATTTCAGAGCTAGAAAGGGAAACTCAGTGCTTGGCTTCAAAGCTTCAAAGGAAAGGCTGACTGCCTTTTTAGGGGCTAATACAGCTGGTGACTTTTAAGTTGAAGCCAGTGCTCATTTACCATCCCAGAATGTCTAAGGTGTTTAAAATTATTCTAAATCTAGTCTGCCTGTGCTCTGTAAATGGAAGAACAAAGCCCAGATGAGAGCACATCTGTTTACAGCAAGGTTTACTGATTTTTTTAAGCCCAGTGTTGAGACCTACTTCTCAGAAAAAAAAAAAAAGTATTCCTTTCAAAATATTAATGCCTATAGACAATGCACCTGGTATCCTAAGAGAGCTGATGGACATTAATGTTGTCTTCATGCCTGCTAACATAACATTTGTTCCATAGCACATGGATCATGAAGTGATTTTAACTTTTAAGTTTTATTATTTAAGAAAGACCTTTTATAAGGCCATAGCTGCCATAAATAGTGATACCTCTAATGAATCTGAGCAAAATAAATTGAAAATCTGGAAAGAATTCACCACTCTACATGCCATTAAGAACATTTATGATCTGTGGGAGGAGATCAAAATAGCAATGTTAACAGCAGTATGAAAGAAGTTAATTCTAACTCTTGTAGATGTCTTGGAAAGGTTCAAGACTTTTGTGGAGGACGTAATTGCAGATATTGTGGAAATAGCAAGGTAACAGCAAGGGAACTATTAATAGAATTAGAAGAGGAGGCTGAAGGTGTGGTATGGTTTCTTCAGTGTCGTAACAGTTTAATGGACGTGGTGTTGCTTCTCACAGACAAAGAAAGTGAATTCTTGAGATGGAATCTACTCTCTTGGTGAAGGTGCTGTGAACATTGTTGAATTGACAACAAAGGGTTTAGAATATTATAAAAACTTAGTTGGTAAAGCAGCAGCGGGGTTTGAGAAGATTGACTCTAATTTTGAAAGAAGTTCACCAAATGTAAAATGCTATTAAACGACATTGCATGCTACAGAGTAATCATTTATGAAAAGGAAGAGTCAATCTATCTGGCAAACTTTGTTATTGTTTTATTTTAAGAAATTGCTAAAGCTACCCCACCCTTCAGCAGCCACCACCCTCAACATCATCAATATCATGACAAGCTCCTCCACTGGCAAAAAGATTACGACTTGCTGAAGGCCCACATGGTCGTTAGCATTTTTTTGGCAATAAGGTATCTTTTGACTAAGGTTGTTCATTAGTTTTTTAGACATAATACTATTGCACACTTAATAGGCTATAGTATGTTATATAACTTTTATACACACTGGGAAACCAAAAAAAAATGTGTAACTTGTTTTATTGTGCTGCTCACTTTATTGTGGTGTCTGGAACCCAGTTTGTAATATCTTCAAGGTATGCCTATGTATGAAAGTCAAATTTTATTTTCTAATACAAGGCAAATTTTATTTTTTAATAGCTAAAATAGAAATAAAATGGGCAATTACTCTTTGAACATTGTAAGGACAACAGTCAACAATATGTTTCTAGTATTCTTATATTTAAAATATTTTTCCTTTTCTTCACAATGGAACATATGTTCAATGGTCATTTGATCAAAACCAAAGATTTGCTTCTTTTGGCACATACAGTGAAGTCCATCTTGCTTTAATTATATTCACATTATAAACATCCTGTCATTAACTTCAGGATTTTCATTTTTTCAGTTTTCAAAATTTATTATAAGTTCAAATTGCAATAAAATATTTAAATAAGTGTGTAAATACACAGTAAAAATAAATACAGTGATATTGAAACTGCATATAGACATGCTGGCAGCCCCATGTACAGTAAAATGAATAATTAGTAATTAACCCATTAAAGACTAGAATTATTAAAGCTGTTTTGAGTGTCAGTCTTTCATGCAGAAAAGTTCAGGATTTTGAAATGTCAAAAGAGCTAAGTAGAAAATCACTTATACATATAATTGAAAATTACAGCATATGGCCACAATTTCTATGTATGTTAATGTCAGAGAAAAACATCAGACCGTATGCATTGAAAGAAATCTAGAAAGTGCTTTATTACAGAAGCACTTATTAGTGTGGTACTAGGCCAATTCATGTACACTCATATCTCAGTATATTCTCTGAGAAATCTGTCACCCATACTCAAAGTCATAACTCATCGCTCTGTTATTAATATAGAGCCTTCAAACTATTTGAAATTCTATATTTTGTTTATGGAGTGGCTTTACTCCCATTTAGCATGTTAAATCTTGTATGTGAAGGAATTAGAATAAGACATTTGCAAGAAAAGAAGGGAGTTAAATCTCTCCAAGGTCATTGGATCCAAAATGTAATTCCACAGAAATTTGGAGGGGATCCAAAATATGATTCACCAAAAAGCAGGGGCAGGAGCCCTTGAGATCCTAACTATGTGTGTGGATGTATCCACACAGAGTAAATGATCTGATAAAATCATTAATTGAGTTAAGTGAATCATCTTTGATTTTAATGTAACAATGTAGAAATGCCATTGTATCCCAAATAATTCAGTTTATTTTGTATACAATATGAGAAATATTTTTAATCTGTATAGAGGATGGTTAAAACAAACAAAGAGAAGATAGGTTTAGATAACATAATCAGTGATGATTCATTCCACGAAAAGGGTGCCAAGGTCTTTTCACTTAAGATATGTAGTGTTGTAGCAATTCCTAAATATTGGCCACAACTCTTTGGGGAAAGCTTAATTGAGAGACTAAGAGAGGAGCCCATCTTTGAAATTAGTTAGAACTTTGAGCTGCAAAGGAGTGGAAACTGCACAATTTATCTGTGGACTCACGCATACACACACATAGGTATATTGTGCAGACTGGTAAGTAAGCCAGTGATAGTCGGGATACTGTGTGGCCAAGTTGTCTCTTTCTCCCTCACTGTTTTGCTGACACAGGACTTAAGGACAAAAGAAAGTGAAATGAGCTGCCAGATGCATTTTTCTGGTTCACATGTGGTGTAAGCAACTGTGACTAGCAGAGTTCTATAAACATCAGCTTTGTCTCAGAATTGCAGTTTTGCAAGTTAGCCCCACTGCCAGAGGAATTAAGCACAATTATGTACAGAGAAAGCTGGGAAACCAGGTTACTGTTCGTGTGTAAGCCACAAGTCCTAGAAATCTGTCTATACAAATCTAGCAGCATTTTACACATTTAAAAGGTATAGTTCTTTATTTCTTATTTATTAACTTTCCTATGTGTAAGTGGTCTATAAACAAGTGAGGAAGCCAATGAAGAAGGTTATTTTGAAAACAATAAAAAGTTGAACTAGATTCAAATCTGTCTGATCAGATTTGTTGTCAGTTTCTGGGGTAATATAAAGAGAAAAGCACTTTATTTCAGTTGTGATACAGCTGTCTAGGCAGGCTTGATTAAAAGTGAATCCTAAGGGAAACTACTAATAAAGAATTGGTAGGTATTGGGATTATTTTAGATATTACGATTATTTATATGGCTCTTTAACCAAGTTAAAACTAAAATCTTTCCAGGCTAGATTTATTATTAATATTTAATATTATTTGGCATTCTAACTAAATAAATTTGTGTCCACTTATACACTTGGCACAAAATTATTTCTCTTTTTAAACCTCTACGTTATAACAGTCTGAGACTGCCTTTCTGCCACTAAATGTATATAACAATTTTACTTTAATAAAAAGCTATTCCTAACATAACTAAACAAAATACATTTTCTTAAGACATTTTATTTATAGAGTTTCTCATTTATAGTTGAGGTACACTACCCTTGTTAAATATATTTGGGAAGTCATTTTAAGAGTTCATATTAGAACACACATTTATTGGTTTTCCTACAGCATTTACTGTGCAAATGTCAGCATGCACCAAGAGTGACTTTATTGCCTTAAATAGACTCAGAGGTGGGACAGGAGGGCACATGACACATTCAACATTTCACTCCATGGGGCTCTTGTTGCCTGTGGTGTTTTTGTCCAAATATGTCTTTGTTATATATTATACTACATTTCTGAAACAGGTTGAAGGAGACTGAACCCTACTTCCTGTGGTGTTCAGGGAATTATGTATGAGTGTTGTGAAATGAGGAGGAGGAGGAGAGTCATGGTGGATATAAGTAAAGGGTAGGTCCATAGATCCCTAGTTATTTCTCCTTAATAATTATACAGTGAGGGCAGAACTGAATTTACTTGTGATGTAAAAGAATAGGTTTTATTCAAGACAGTGATGATACCTAAAATATGGAATAACCAACATGATGGGGCCACTGGGAAATTAGAACACATCAACTCAGTGGCTTTAAGCAGCTGTTACTCTACTGAAGGGGATACAGGAAATAGCACATAAATAAATAAATATTTTACTTACCCTGCATAATAAGTGTTATACGTTAAATAAAGCATGGTGAAAAGATTAAGTGTGGTAGAGAGAGGGTGGGTTCTCTCTACAATGGGTAGTCTGGAAGACCTCTCAGAGAAGGTAACATATGGGTGAGATAGAAATTAAAAAAAAAGGAGCATTCCAGGCAGATGGGACAGCTAGTACAAAGATCCTAAGTTAGAAATTAACTCAGGAGGTTAGGTGTAAAGAAAGAAAACCTGTTGGATATCCAGGGAAGATGTCCACAAACCAAGGGGATAGAGGAGTCTAGAGCAGAAGGGAGCAGTGAGGTTGGGAGTTTTGCAAGACATTCGTGGATATAAGACTGGACAGGATTATCCTGGGGAGAGTAATGAAAGAAGAGCGAAGAGAGATGGCGACTCCCAAGTTCAAACCCTGAAAACAGGAAAATGAATAGCTTTGATGGCATTTGAGGAAAATTCTTAGTCTTCTACATACCTCAGCACTGATTTTCAAATACCATTGGAGTTAACAATAGTCACTATTTAAAAGTCATTTCCCCCACCTATCCAGCATTTTCAAGAGAAGGAGATCCTCATCGTGTTGCAAGTTTTGCCTGCCTTTAGATAGAGTGAGAGATGCATTCTTCTTGAAAAGGAATCCAGATTCACATCGGGATGACTTATTGGATAAACTTAATTAAGCTTTACACTGCTTTGTTATATCAAGTTGTAAAATATAGACTTCAGCTTCCCAGGGGCTGCTCTGAAATACATAGTGACTTCAATTTCACTTTATTGATATATTAAATATTCATAACCATAATTTATTTAAACACCCAATTAATCCCTTCTTGCTATTGAAATAAGTTTACATAACAAAGTTGATACCAGAAACACAAGAAAAAATGAGTCATGCTTTATAGCTAATTAGTATCACTACTTGGGTTGAAAACACAAGACTTAGTACTTTATTTTCTTATGACTAATAGAAATGTACAGAAACTGTTTGCAAAATGACTTTAACATAATTAAACAATGAAAAATGCCAATTTCACAGAGAATCCCAAGATACCTGATATCACCTTTCTTCTGACAATGTTCTCATTTGAAATTAACATCTATGTTTTTAATATAGATCTACCCATTTACCTAATTACTTTTATAGTACTCAATGCATTTCTGGCTATTCTTTCTGAAGCCCTTTAAAATATATTTTAAATATAAAATATAATATTTTATATTATCAAAAACCTAACCTCAGTTTAACATAAGCAAATATCTGTTCAAATATTAAGAATTTCTATATGGTTATTATAATTATTTTTTGCTTCCCCACAAGATGGAGTGTCACTCTGTCCTCCAGGCTGGCATGCAATGGCGCGATCTTGGCTCACTGCAACCTCCGCCTCCCAGGTTCAAGTGATTCTCCTGCTTCAGCCTCCTCAGTAGCTGGGATAACAGGTGCCTGCCACCATGCCCAGCTAATTTTTGTAGTTTTAGTAGGACAGGGTTTCACTGTATTGGCCACGCTGGTCTCGAATTCCTGACCTCAGGTGATCCACCGGCCTTGGCCTCTCAAAGTGAGCTGGCGTGAGCTGCTGTGCCTGGCCATGGGTATTATGATTAAACATTTTTTTTTTTTTTTTTTTTTTACAGTTTCTAGTTTATACTTTAGTCAGCTCTCACTCTGTTACCTTCAGTTATTAAGACAGTATATCATTAGCTTTTTAACAATTATGTACTTATTGACATTTAGAATTGTGCTAAACAGACATAATCTCTGCTGTCATAGGGCTCACAATCTAGTGGAGAGGAGTGGAGGATGATGCATTTAAATAATGCCTGAGATGGGATAACATGTGTCGGGGATTACAGTGGGAGTTGCTCTCAGTGGCTGTTGTACTAGCCCCAGAGAGTTAGAGATGACACCGTGTTTCAGTGAGCTACTTACTAAGCCCTAATTAAGTATATCTAGTTATTTTATTTTTTTTCCTTTATGAGTCTGTACTCATATGGCTTTAGTTTGGATATTCTATACTTGTTCATGTTTTTCTCTGTAAGAATTATTAAACTTTGACATGAAGCATTTTGAATCACCAATTACAGCCAGCTTAATCTGTGAATGAGAAAAGACGTGGTTATTGTAAACTTGAAAATAACTGTTGAGGTACTTCTCTTACAAAATCTTTCCCCATTGCTAAAGAATACATATTCATTGATAAACATTCGTTAAATACAGAAAAGTGAAAATAAGCTTCAAAAAATCACCTGTAGAACCACCACTCAAAGAAATCCACTCTGTGTGTGTGTGTGTGTGTGTGTTCTGTTGGGTGAATTTTCTGCAATTATAATTTTGCTCTTACGTGGTTTTGTAGCCTGCTTGTTAGCTACATAACATCATAACAAGCTTTTCTGCATGCTATTAAAACCACTAGAGGCAGCTTTTAACATTCTTGTTTTGTTTTGGCATTTGAATACTGGTGCTGATAATGTCGCTTAGTTAATTTAGGAAAAAAAATGAAGTTGGAGATTCTAGGTTGATAAATCCATTGACTTGCTGAGAGGGGATGTGCTTAGAGAGGCCATGAAAGCTCCTCATTCTCCCTATATGCCTATACCTTGCCCTATACATTTGGCTCTTCCTGAGTTGTGTCCTTTATAGTATACTAGTAAAAAAAATTGTCAAGGTGTTTGTAAATGCAAAGGGCCTTAGAATATCCTAAACAATCTCATAAGAGAAGTACAAAGTGGAGAACTTACATTAAGTAACTCTAAGACTGACAATTAAGCTATGGCATATGATTGACAAAGAGATCTATGGGACAGAATACAGAACCCAGCAATAGACCCTCCTTATATGGTTATGTCACATTCAACCAAGGCATGAAAGGAATTCAGTGGGAAATAGAATGTCCTTTCAGCAAATAGTCCTGTAACAGCTATATTATGTGTGTGTGTGTGTGTGTGTATATATAAATACATATGTACGTAATCCTGTCACACACCATATACAAGAATTAATTTGAGATGAATCAAAGACCTAAAGTTTAAAATCTGAAACTGTAAAGCTGTTTAAGGAAAATGCTTCGTCAAAAAGTAAAACTCTGTTCTGTCCATGTTCATGGTATGTTAACCACAGACCCTCCTGATCCTTGACAAGTTGCTCTGCTTATCCCTAACCCTCTCCAGGGCTTCTTGAGGGTATTGTGGTTGTTCATGTTATGGTCTCAAACTCCTGACCTGAGGTGATCTGCCTGCCTTGGCCTCCCAAAGTGCTGGGATTACAGTTGTGAGCCACCGTGCCCAGCCATGGGTAGTATAATTTTTTTAAATTTATTTTTTAGAAGTCTCCTGTTTATACTTTGGTCAACTCTTACTCTGTTACCTTCAGTTATTAAGGCAGTATGTCATTATTAATTTGAGGTGAATTTGAGCAAATATTTCTTTTTTTTAAATTTTAAGATGGTTTATTTTAAGCTGCTTTATAAACATCAACCCCTTTTCTGAAGTCCAGAGTTAATTTTTTTTTTATTGCATGTTAGGTTTTGGGGTACATGTGCAGAACATGCAAGATAGTTGCATAGGTACACACATGGCAGTGTGTTTTGCTGCCTTCCTCCCCTTCACCCACACTTGGCATTTCTCCCCATGCTATCCCTCACCAGCTCCCGCCTGCTGTCCCTCCCCTATTCCCCCTAGTAGACCCCAGTGTGTAGTACTCCTTTCCCTGTGTCCATGTGTTCTCATTGTTCATCACCTGCCTATGAGTGAGAAGATGCGGTATTTCATTTTCTGTTCTTGTGTCAGTTTGCTGAGAATGATGTTCTCCAGATTCATCCATGTCCCTACAAAGAACACGAATTCATCATTTTTGATTGCTGCATAATATTCCATGGTGTATATGTGCCACATTTTCCCCGTCCAGTCTATCATCGTTGGGCATTTGTGTTGGTTCCAGGTCTTTGCTATTGTAAACAGTGCTGCAATGAACATTTGCGTGCATGTGTCCTTATAGTAGAATGATTTATAGTCCTTTGGATATATACTCAGTAATGGGATTGCTGGGTCAAATGGAATTTCTATTTCTAAGTCCTTGAGGAATCGCCACACTGTCTTCCACAATGGTTGAACTAATTTACACTCCCACCAGCAGTGTAAAAGTGTTCCTATTTCTCCACATCCTCTCCAGCATCTGTTGTCTCCAGATTTTTTAATGATCGCCATTCTAACTGGTGTGAGATGGTATCTCAATGTGGTTTTGATTTGCATCTGTCTAATGACCAGTGATGATGAGCATTTTTTCATGCGTTTGTTGGCCTCATGTATGTCTTCTTTTGTAAAGTGTCTGTTCACATCCTTCGTCCACTTTTGAATGGGCTTGTTTGTTTTTTTCTTCTAAATCTGTTTTAGTTCTTTGTAAATTTTGGATATCAGCCCTTTGTCAGAGGGGTAAACTGCAAAAATTTTTTCCCATTCTGATGGTTGCCGATTCACTCTAGTGACTGTTTCTTTTGCCGTGCAGAAGCTGTGGAGTTTGATTAGGTCCCATTTGTCTATTTTGGCTTTTGTTGCCAATGCTTTTGGTGTTTTGGTCATGAAGTCCTTGCCTACTCCTATGTCCTGAATGGTTTTGCCTAGATTTCCTTCTAGGGTTTTTATGGTACCAGGTCTTATGTTTAAGTCTTTAATCCATCTGGAGTTAAATTTAGTGAAAGGTGTCAGGAAGGGGTCCAGTTTCTGCTTTCTGCACATGGCTAGCCAGTTTTCCCAACACCATTTATTAAACAGGGAGTCTTTTCCCCATTGCTTGTTTTTGTCAGGTTTATCAAAGATTGTATGGTTGTAGATATATTGTTTTGCCTTCAATGCCTCTGTTCTGTTCCATTGGTCTATATCTCTGTTTTGGTACCAGTACCATGCTGCTGTGATTACTGTAGCCTTGTAGTATAGTTTGAAGTCCAGTAGTGTGATGCCTCCCACTGTGTTCTTTTTGCTTAGAATTGACTTGTCTATGCGGGCTCTCTTTTGGTTCCATATGAATTTCAAGGTGGTTTTTTCCAGTTCTGTGAAGAAAGTCAATGGTAGCTTGATGGGGATAGTGTTGAGTCTGTAAATTACTTTGGGCAGTATGGCCATTTTCATGATATTGATTCTTCCTAACCACTAACATGGAATGTTTCTCCATGTGTTTGTGTCCTCTCTTATTTCATTGAGCAGTGGTTTGTAGTTTTCCTTGAAGAGGTCCCTTATGCTCCTTGTAAGTTGTATTTCTAGGTATTTTATTCTCTTTGTAGCAATTATGATTGGCAGTTCATTGTCGATTTGGCTCTCTTTAAGTCTGTTATTGGTGTATAGGAATGCTTGTGATTTTTGCACATTGATTTTATATCCTGAGACTTTGCTGAAGTTGCTTACCAGTTTCAGGAGTTTTTGGGCTGAGATAATGGGGTCTTCTAGATATACTATCATGTTGTCTGCAAATAGAGACAATTTGGCTCCCTCCTATTCTATTTGAATACCCTTTGTTTCTTTTTTTTTTGCCTGATTGCTCTGGCTAGAACTTCCAGTACTATGTTGAAGAGGAGTGGTGAGAGAGGGCATCCTTGTCTAGTACCAAATTTCAAAGGGAATGCTTCCAGTTTTTGCCCATTCAGTATGATATTGGCTGTTGGTTCGTCGTAAATAGCTTTTATGATTTTGAGATATGTTCCGTCAATACAGAATTTATTGAGGGTTTTTAGCATAAAGGGCTGTTGAATTTTGTCAGAGGCCTTCTCTGCGTCGATTGAGATAATCATGTGGTTTTTGTTTTTTGTTCTGTTTATGTGGTGAATTACGTTTATACACTTGGGTATGTTGAACCAGCCTTGCATCCCTGGAATGAATCCTACTTGATCATGATGTATAAGCTTTTTGATGTGCTGTTGCATTCGGCTTGCCAGTATTTTATTGAAGATTTTTGCATCTATGTTTATCATGGATATTGGCCTGAAGTTTTCTTTTGTTGTTGAGTCTCTGCCAGGTTTTGGTATCAGGATGATGTTGGTCTCATAAAATGATTTGGGAAGGGTTCCCTCTTTTTGAATTATTTGGAATAGTTTCAGAAGGAATGGTACCAGCTCCTCTTTGTGTGTCTGGTAGAATTCGGCTGTGAACCCATCTGGACCTGGGCTTTTTTTGTGTGATAGGCTCTTAATAGCTGCCTCAACTTCAGACCTTGTTATTGGTCTATTCATAGTTTTGGCTTCCTCCTGGTTTAGGCTTGGGAGGACACAGGTGTCCAGGAATTTATCCATTTCTTCCAGCTTTACTAGTTTATGTGCATAGAGTTGTTTGTAATTTTCTCTGATGGTGTTTTGAATTTCTGTGGAATCTGTGGTGATTTCCCCTTTATCATTTTTTATTGCATCTATTTGGTTATTCTCTCTTTTCTTTTTTATCAGTCTGGCTAGTGGTCTGTCTATTTTGTTGATCTTTTCAAAAAACCAGCTCTTGGATATATTGATTTTTCGATGGGTTTTTCTTGTCTCTATCTCCTTCAGTTCTGCTCTGATCTTAGTTATTTCTTGTATTTGGCTAGGTTTTGAGTTTTTTTTATCTTGCTCCTCTAGCTCTTTCAATTTTGATGATAGGGTGTCAATTTTGGATCTCTCCACTCTTCTCATGTGGGCACTTATTGCTATGTATTTTCCTCTGGAGACTGCTTTAAATGTGTCCCAGAGATTCTGGTATGTTATGTCTTCATTCTCGTTAGTTT
This sequence comes from Saguinus oedipus, assembly GCA_031835075.1. NCBI lineage: Eukaryota > Metazoa > Chordata > Mammalia > Primates > Cebidae > Saguinus > Saguinus oedipus. Next base: position 65,287,157 of record CM063172.1, read on the forward strand.
CGAAGAACTTCTTTATTTCTGTCTTCATTTCATTGTTTATCCAATCAACATTCAAGAGCCAGTTGTTCAGTTTCCATGAAGCTGTGCGGTTCTGAGTTAGTTTCTGAATTCTGAGTTCTAACTTGATTGCACTGTGGTCTGAGAGACTGTTTGTTATGATTTCAGTTGTTTTGCATTTGCTGAGGAGTGCTTTACTTCCAATTATGTGGTCAATTTTAGAGTAGGTGTGATGTGGTGCTGAGATGAATGTATATTCTGTGGATTTGGGGTGGAGAGTTCTGTAAATGTCTATCAGGTTTGCTTGTTCCAGGTCTGAGTTCAAGCCCTGGATATCCTTGTTAATTTTCTGTCTGGTTGATCGACAGAATCAACCAGATTCTGCTCTTTTTGTTGTATCCATCCTTTTACCATTATATAATGTCCTTCTTTGTCTCTTTTGATCTTTGTTGCTTTAAAGTCTATTTTATCAGAGACAGGAATTGCAACTCCTGCTATTTTTTACTCTCCATTTGCTTGGTAAATCTTCCTCCATCCTTTTATTTTGAGCCTTTGTGTATCCTTGCATGTGAGATGGGTTTCCTGGATACAGCACACCGATGGGTTTTGGTTTTTTATCCAATTTGCCAGTCTGTGTCTTTTGATTGGTGCATTTAGCCCATTTACATTTAGGGTTAATATTGTTATGTGTGAATTCTATACTGCCATTTCGATGCTAGCTGGCTGTTTTGCCCATTAGTTGATGCAGATTCTTCATTTTGTTGATACTCTTTAGCATTTGGTATGTTTTTGGAATGGTTGGTACTGGTATTTTTTTCTATATGTAGTGCCTCTTTTAGGAGCTCTTGTAAAGCAGGCCTGGTGGTGACAAAATCTCTGAGTACTTGCTTGTTGGCAAAGGATTTTAGTTTTCCTTCATTTATGAAGCTCAGTTTGGCTGGATATGAAATTCTGGGTTGAAAGTTCTTTTCTTTAAGGATGTTGAATATTGGCCCCCACTCTCTTCTGGCTTATAGAGTTTCTGCTGAGAGATCTACTGTGAGTCTGATGAGGCTTCCCTTTATGGGTGATCCGACCTTTCTCTCTGGCTGCCCTTAGCATTTTCTCCTTCATTTTACTCCTGGTGAATCTGATGATTATGTGCCTTGGGGTTGCTCTTCTTGCGGAGTATCTTTGTGGTGTTCTCTGTATTTCCTGGACTTGAATATTGGCCTGCCTTGCTAGGTTGGGGAAATTTTCCTGGATAATATCCTGAAGACTATTTTCCAGCTTGGATTCATTCTCTTCGTCACATTCAGGCACACCTATCAAACGTAGGTTAGGTCTCTTCACATAGTCCCACATTTCTTGGAGACTTTGTTCATTCCTTTTTGTGCTTTTTTCTGTAATCTTGGCTTCTCATTTTATTTCATTGAGTTGATCTTCAACTTCTGATATCCTTTCTTCTGCTTGGTCAATTCAGCTGTTGAAACTTGTGCATGCTTTGTGAAGTTCTCGTGTTGTGTTTTTCTGCTCCTTCAATTCATTCATATTCCTCTCTAAGTTGTCCATTGTTGTTACCATTTCCTCAAATCTTTTTTCAAATCTTTTTTCAAGGTTCTTAGTTTCTTTGCATTGATTTAGAACTTGTTATTTTAGCTCACGGAAGTTTCTCATTATCCACCTTCTGAAGTCTGATTCCATCATTTTGTCACACTCATTCTCTGTCCAGCTTTTTTCCCTTGCTGGTGAGGAGTTTTGGTCCTTTGTAGGAGGTGAGGTGTTCTGGTTTCGGGTTTTTTCCTCCTTTTTGTGCTGGTTTCTTCCCATCTTTGTGGATTTATCCACCAGTCATGTGAGTAGTTGCTGACTTTTTGATTGGGTCTCTGAGTGGATGCCCAGCTTGTTGATGATGAAGTATTTCTGTTTCTTAGGTTTCCTTCTAACAGTCTCAGCTGTACGACTGCTGAGGTCCACTCTAGGCCCTCCTTGTCTGGGGTACACCTGTAGCAGCTGCAGAATAGTGAGGGATGCTACCAGTTTCTTCTTCTGCTATCTTTGTCCCAGAATGATGCCCGCCAAATGTCAGTCTGATCAGTCCTATGTGAGGTGACTCTTTGGATATACGGGGGTCAGGGAGCTGCTTGAGGAAATGGTCTGTACTTTACAGGAGCTCAAGTGCTGAGCTATGAGCTCCGTTGTTCATTCAGGGCTGCTAGGCAGGTACGTTTAAGTCTGCTGCAGCAGAACTCATAAAGCCCCCTTTTTTCCTCAGGTGCTCTGTCTTGGGGAGTTAGGGCTTTATTTATGAGTATCTGTTGCACTGTCCTGCCCAGCTAGGAGGCAGTCTAGTCACTACCTGCCTGCCGAGGCTCTGCCCTGTTGCCGTGGGTTCCACCCTGTTGCTATGGGCTCTGCCCTGCTGCAGTGGGCTCCACCCTGTTGCCATGGGCTCTGCCCTGCTGTCGAGTGTAATTCCCTGTAGTCCTGTTTATATGGGTGTGGTTAGAACTGCTGTGTTGATGGTGGCCTGCCTGTGTATTGGTGGACTCTCTCTGTTATGGTGGGTTGCCTCGGCACGGCAGGCTGCATCAGCAATGTGAGAGTACCTCCATAGGGGCAGAATGCCTCGGTAATGGCGGACGCCTCTCCCCCACTGAGCTGCACCATCTTGGGTTCAGCTGTGCTTGCCGTGAAACTCTCAACCCCGAGCGTTTCCAATTGCTGTTTTGTTTGTTTTTGTGGGGGTGTGACCCGCTGAGCCTGATCACCTGGCTCCCTGCCTCAGAGCCCTTTTGTTTTCTTTTCAAGTTGAACGGTTGACTCTCTCCCAGGTGTTTCAGTCGCCTGCTGAAAGGGCACCGGGATGTGTGTGATTTCCTGTGCAGCGACCCTCTGCGCCGGCTCAAAGGTCGCTTCCCAGGAATCTCCTGGCCTGGCTTACTGTTTAAGTCCCGTTTAATTAGATGAATATGCTAATCTGCCTTCCCAAGTCTCAAATTGCCGGTTTAACAGGGCACCCAGACCAGTGTATTTTGTGTGGAGTGACGCTGCGGTGCGGCGCTGGCCAAATTGGCCGCATCAGCTGAAACAGCTGCGCTGGCATCCCGTGTCACTCCTACACCTGGGAATCTCCTAGGCTGTGGGCAACAAAGATCCATCTGGAAATGCGGCGTGCACTCACCCTCTGCACCTTCACTGAGAGCTGCAGTCCTGAGTTGCTCCTATAGCGCCATCTTCCCCCTGAGCAAATATTTCTTAAGATGAGAGTTTAATATTTCATTCTTTAAACTGCATCAAAATGTCCCAGTGTAGAAGTATCCTAGGCCGGGCACAGTTGCTCATACCTGTAACCCTCGCACTTTGGGAGGCTGAGACAAGTGGATTAATTGAGCCCAGCAGTTTGAGACCAGTGTGTCCAATATGGCAAAACCCTGACTCTATAAAAAAAAAAAAAAAAAAAAATTAGCCAGGCATGGTGGGGTGTGCCTGTGGTCCCAGCTACTCTGAAAGCTGAGGTGGGAGGATCACTTGAGCCCCAGAGGTGGAGGTTGCAGTGAGCCAAGATCATGCCACTGCTGACAGGGTGAGACCCCACCTCCAAATCAAACAAAAAAGAAGTGGTCTCATGAAATGAGGGGACTGGTCCATGATGTAGTCTCTTGGGTTGTTCCTGGCTCTAAGTGTCCTTTGAGTTTATAAAATGATGGAGGAAGCAATAAATCCCTGGTAAAATGGCCCCAAATCTAGTTGCAGTGTTTTTGGATGGAAAGGGCCGGCTTCTTGTTCTCGCTGTCCAATAACAAGATGCAGACAGATTGGCTAGAAGGGAGTTTATTTCTGCAACCAGTTACAGGGAAAAGGGTTGAATAACTCACCAGACGAACTCCAAGTTACACGTTTCTTTTTCTAGTGCTTGTGTACATTTTAAGCTCCATGCCTACATGTGGGAGTATACCTAAAAGCCAGAATGTTTCATTCAATCTATATCTAATCTTTAACTAGAGTCTGAGATCTAGAAGGTTTTCTCTAGAGTCTTGGAAAGTTTCTGAAGTCTGCCCTAGTACAATGTATATGTGTAAGAATGAATGCTTTTATTCAATCAGGCATTAGGGTCTAAGAAAACTCAGGTGGGGTCATAATGGGTTTGTTTTTGTATTCCAGCCCTTGTACTCAGGCACGAGTTTCTCCTGCCTGAGAAACACAGAAACTCAGGAACAGTTCTTTAATGTTTAACTTAGACATACATCAGAGTTATAATGGAGGGTTAGTCGAAACTGACTCTTCTGGTTGCTGATGGGAACCTAGCCTGCCACAGAAGGCCACAGGTTTTGAGAGGCTATAGGCCTATTCAGATTATGTGACCAGCCTGGGCTGAGCACAGTGGGTCACAGGAAGAGAGGAACCAAAGGAGGAGGTGTAGCCCAGCCTTTGAGCAGCACCAAGGTACACCCTAAAAGCAGTGAGGAAAGTAACCCTTGCTGAGGAAGCTAGGACTGTGGGAAGGACACTAGATGGCAATCAACAGACCTGAGTTCTTACCCAGGGTGTGTCTTTGAGTGTATGGCACCTGGTGGACATTTTCTTTCTCCTCTGTAAAGTGAGTGGCTAGATGGATCAGCAAGTGTTTCTTCTTCCTTTCTACAAACCTGTCATCAGCCAGGTTTGGTTGCTCATACCTGTAATCCTAACACTTTGGGAGGCTGAGGTAGTCAGACTTCCTGAGCTAAGGTGTTAGGGACCAGCCTGGGCAACATGGTGAAACCCTATCTCTACTGAAATTAAAAAAAAAAAAATTAGCTGGGCATGGCAGTGTGCACCTGTAGTCCCAGCTACTCAGGAGGATGAGGCAGAAGAATCACTTGAACCAAGGAGGTGGAAGCTGCAGTGAGATTGCACTATTGCAGTCCAGCCTGGGTGACAGAGTGACACTCCATCTCAAAAACAGTAACAAAACCCTGCCATCTTGTTTTCATTACTTAAATACTTAAAAAAAAATAAAATTATTTAAAAATAATAATTTTAAATTATAAAATGATTATGAAATAATATAAAATAAACTTATTTAAAATAATTTAAAAAATTAATGCAGAAATAAATAAATGAAGCTGAACTTTGAAGGCTGATTCTGGAGAAACTGGGAAGAAGAGTAGGAGGTGAGTTCTTGTCACTCTGGTGTAGGAAACACTTACTCAACCACATGCTCACTGCTGAGCAAGCCTTTGAACATCCCAGATCTTTTGAGCGGGGAAAACAAATACTATTTTGGAATTCTGACTTGAAGAATGTCTCAGAAACAACTTGTTATCCTATAGGTCTCTCTCCAAAAATGTGCCCTCTGCTTAATTATGAAAGTAAAGAGGGGTTTCAGAAACACACACACACACACACACACACAACCATAAAAAAACACACAAAACATAATAAGAATAAGAAACAAAAATAAAGGTACCAATTCTATTTTTATATAGCTTTATCATTAAATGAAACTCCATCGTAGATTATTACCTAACAGTTTTTAGCAGTTTTTATGGCAGATGTACACTTGAAGGCCTTCATCTCATTTAGTTCACATAGAAACCCTTCCCAGTCAGTACTGTTATTTTATCCTTTTTCCTGGTGAGAAACATGGGGCTTAAAGCCCTTAAGTAACATGACTGAGGTTTTACAACCAATACGTTTCAGAGTAGAGGTCAAAACCTGTGCCATCTTACCAACTATGCTGCTGTGATTTTTGTCATTTGGTCCTTAAAATAATTCTACTTCTCCACTTTATATAATTGAAGACTACCCTTAGTGAGTCTCCCAGTGTTCTCTTTGGACTAAATGTTCCAATTTTTTAACTGCTTTACATGACATAATGGGTTCTAAAACCTGCCTAGTTCTGTGTGAATGTGGTTAATTTTTTATATAAATTCAGACCCCCAAATATATTGCAGTTGAACTTAATAATGTTCATGTTGATTTATTTCACCACTTTGTCACTATTTTAAGTGTCTATTTTGGCGTCTAGCATATATGTTTTTTGTTGATTTCTGCAGATTATTTTAATGTGTCTCTATTCATCCAAATGATTACTGATCAGGGTCACACAAGAATATAGCACTTTGGCATGGCACAAGACACAACTTCATCAGGACAGCCTTGTAGTTTGGATGCTGGTAAAATAATAATTTAATTTTATTTGCATTTTAAGCCATGCATAAGCCTTTAGAATTTGAGCATTCAGTTTAAGGTGAATTTTTATTTTTTTAATATGAATTTGTTTATAGGAATTATTCAATAAGTGCTTCCAAATGACATTGAATAATTATGTTTTAATATTATTAACATATATTGTTATATTCCCCCCGACATAAAAAATTCCTATACTTTAGATCTGAGAAGGCAAATAGCAGCCAATACAAACAAACCCCAGAATTATACTGGTGTGAAAGTGATATTGCTATCTCCTCCCTCCAGTTAAAATAAATTGAGGAGATTAAAGAATAATTAGGTATTGAGCAAATGGGATTCCCATTTGAGATTTATAAAATGAATTGGAAGTATGTTTGTTGTTTTTATGAGTTTGATAAGATGGGTGATTCTACTGGTAATCCATCCGTGGAGATATTTGCACCTAATACCCTGTGACTAAGTGTGTCATATATTTATATGCTCTGTGACCTGCTGAATATCATGCTGTGTGGATGACTGTAATCTGTGCTATTGGGCCATGTTGTTATAAGTAATATTATGAAGCCAGCTTAGAATCTTTTAATGAGTTTGGATGTCAACAGTAGATATCAAATTGCACTTGACAGCTTGAATATTATAGTCAATTTTTAATTTAATAGAAACTTTTTTAATGTTTTAATTGTCATCTTAAATTTCTGGTAATCAGATGAGAAGACAAACACAATCTTGACAGCTGAAGGAAGAAAGATATATGATTTTCAACTGTTGTGGACCATGGATAATAATTTTATATGAGAGAGATGTTCTGAAACAATCCTTTATGTAACATTTTCTTACATTATGTAGATAGACATTTGATATGTACCATAAAGTCAATTACCAAAACAAAAGACAAATTTAAGAATTTTTTCCCCTCAGTATATGAGAGTTTGCAAACTGTTTCTTAATGAAATTGCTTAACATTGAAGTTATATTAGATAACTAGTTTATCATGTAAGCTACAAAAAACAATCATTTCTAAATGGTAAATTTGCTTGCTAATTTAAATTAATTTTGAAATTTTGAGGGTTTTAAAATAAAAGCGTTTCTGTATGCATTTGTATCAGCTGCCTAGTGCAGCTGAACAAAGTACCAAAAATATTGGCTTAAAACAGCTGAATTGATTCTTTTCATGCTTCTGAAGACTAGATGTTTGGAATCAGGGTGTCAGCAGGGCCCTGCTCTCTTTGAAGTGCTCTAGGGGAGAATCTGTTCCATGCATTTCTGTTATGTCTGCTCTTGTAGGCAATTCTTGGCGTTCCAGTCTGCTTCTGTAGTCTCTGAGTTCTCCCTTTGTGTCTGTCTCTGTGCCTCCTCTCTTCTTACAGACACAAGTCATGTAGCCATATTGGATTAGGACCAGCCCTGGTCTAATATGAATGCATCTTAACTTTATTACATCTGCAAAGACCCTATATCCACATAAGGGTGCATTCACTTGTACTGCAGATTAGGACTTCATCATATCCTGTTGGAGGATGTAGTGCAACTCATAAAGCATTCAATAGATGGAAAGAAACAGCTTAAAACAGATTGGAAAATGGACTGCAGTGATGTTAGCACCTGTGATCTTTTTTTTATATTTGTTTCAGTCAAAATTCTGACTTTGGGTTATTGGCTTGAACATTAGGTAATTCAGCCTTAGACTTTTGATTTGAGAAAGTTGAAATTTCTCTTTGGAATATTTTCCCACTGACCCATATTTCAGAAGCCTTTTTAGTGAATCCTCTCAGATCAGTTTGGTTGTTTTATACTGTAGATTATTAAATAGTTACAAATTGTATGATATTGCTAATGGTATGAAAAAAATCTCTTTTCAAATCTTTAAATCTCTTATGATCAAATTTATTGCGTATGTATAGTAATTATACTGTAACAGATTGTGAACATGTAAAACAGTCACCATATCATAATAATGGTAGGGTTGAAGTGCATTACCTTATTTATTCCTTAAAATACTCTAACGAAATAAAGACTTGTTGTAATTCTCTCTACTCTGCCTAAACTGAGGCTTGTGGACATGTGTAACTTGTCTAAGAGCTTCATCGTATTTGATGAAGCAGAGTTTTAACCTGGAAGTTTGACCCTACAGGTGAACTCTTATGTTCTGTGCTATATGTTGTTTTTCTTTTTCTATCTAAGGCTCATGATATTGATCATCAGTATGATTTTTTTTTCATTAAACTTTTTATTTGGAGGTAATTGTGGTTTCATATACAGTTGAGGGCAATAATCCAGAGATTCCTTGCATTGTTTACCCAATTTTCTCCAGTGCTGCTGCCTTGCAAAACTATAATACTGTTTCACAACCAGTATGCTGATGTTGATACTGTCAAGATATAGAATATATATACATATATATACATATATATATATATGTATGTATGTATATATATATATATATATATATATATATATATATATATATATATTGTGTTTGTATGATGGAGTTTGGCTCTTGTTGCCCAGGCTGGAGTACAATGACATGATCATGGCTCACTGCAACATCTGCTTCCGAGTTTCAAGCCATTCCCCTGCCTCAGCCTCCTGAGGAGCTGGGATTTCAGGCATGCACCACCACACCCGGCTAATTTTGTATTTTTAGTAGAGACAGGGTCTCTCCATATTGGTCAGGTTGGTGTCAAACTCCTGACTTCAGGTGATCCGCCTGCCTTGGCCTCCTGAAGTGCTGGGATGATAGGCATGAGCCACCATGCCTGGCAATGGAGAATATTTCTGTAACTACAAAAATTCCTCTGATTGCCTCTTTATAGCCACATCTACCTTTCCCACTGTCATTTTAAGAGTGCAGCATCTAACCAAATGGAATTATACAGCATGTAAACTTTGGAGATTGGTGTTTTTTCATTCAGCATAATTCTCTGAAGATTCATCCAGGTCACTACATGTATCAATAGGCCATTTATTTTACTACCAAGTAGTATTCCACAGTGTGGGTGTACCATAGTTTATTATTCACCTGCTGAAAGCCATTTGGGTTGTTTCAATTGTCAGGCTATTATGTATGGAGCTGCTGTAAACATTTGTGTACAAAATAAGTTTCAGTTTTTTGTGAATAAATCACCAAAGTGCAGTTGCTGCAGTTGCTGTGTTGTATGTTAGTTGCATGTGTCATTTTATAAATGAAACTGCCAAACTGTTTTTTCAGAGCAGCCCATGAACTGAAATAAATTTTTATGACTAATTTTATATCCTTTGAATTTCATTAGACTGTACGTTCAATATCAAATGCAATTTTTAATGTTTTTTGAGGCATGGATTTGTAAGGGTCGCTTTTCTCTGGAATGAGTCATTTAACTGTTAGATAAGTCTGCTCAGCTTACATGGCATAATGATATCTTTTTTTCCTCTACTCATTAATTCTACTGTGTATGATAAAAGAATATACTTCTTAGGAGTTTTTATTAGTTATTATTAAAACAATGCCTTTTAAAATATATATTTGAAGGCACACCTAATTAATTTTGTCCTCAAAGCCCTCTTAATATTCAGGGATTGAATTGTAGAGAGTGCTTTGTTAAGTCTACAACTACATACAGGAGATATTTTATTGCAATACTTACTATGTAAGTACCATTACCTTGTTTTTCTCTGATAAAATTTGTTTATAGATGGTTCCTTAACAAGCATTCCTTGCAAATAGCTCTTGTGATAACTATCTCTAGACAGTGGCTAGAACATAGCCTTTCTACTGGAACAGTATCAAATATATTTCATAGTAATCTTAACTCTTGTACATAATATTGTAACCTCATTGCTCCTTCTGTTATATTTTTCAGATATTTTTCTGCGTGGTCTCTGGCTATTGGTTAGTCTTATAATTGTAATTAATTATAAATAAGAAGTTTTACTTCTTATTTCCAGTTTTTTTTCTTCAATTATCTATGTCTTCGTGGTTTTATTTTGTCTTTATGGTCCTTTTGAGATCTGTGATTTCAGAGGTTACACAGTTCCAGAATGAATTTTTTACAGCTGCAAAGTATTTATTTGCATAGGTATAGCTCAGAAATTAGTATTTTAAAAGTACTTTATGCATTTTAACTTCCAAATAGGTAACAGGTGTTTAACATCACATAGGAATTCAAAAGTTACATTTCAAGAATAGAATGAATAAGAGTTTAGGAAACTTGGATTGTTTATGAACAACTATAACAGATGTGATGTATCATGTAATCACCAGCTATTTTTTCTTTCATGGACTGGAATTATCAAGTGAAAACTGTACCTCACCAAATCTTAGAAAACTATAAGCATAAGAATTGAGTCGTTCCAGTGAATGCAAATCTTATTTTTACTTTTGTTAAAAATAAGCAATATGTGCAAAAGATAACTTTAATGAATGCTGAAAGGTTATTAGTCATGTGATAGAAATATGAAGTCAGTGACTTTATGAAGATTTTTCGACCTTGGCACCATTGACATTTTGGCAGATTTATTTCTTATTATGGGCATCTGTCTCATGCATTGTAGTATGTTTAGCAGCATCCTGGGTCTCTAATCATTAGATGCTAGTAGCCCTCCTCCTCACAAGTGCTTCTATTTAAAAATGTCTTCAGATGTTGTCACATGATGGGTAAATCTTCCCTTTTGAAAACCATCAAACTTGAATGAAATGTAATTGGGAAAGAGATGACATCCCAGAATGATTGAGAAAGTTTTAGCATGAAACTTTAGAATGATATGAAAGTTTCAGCCTGTATCCCTGGTACATGTCAACAGATTAATTTTAATTAGGTAACAAAAGGAACAAATTTTATTTCTCTGTGTGATAGTTTTTATACTAGCAGACAAGCTAGGTGTTCTTCTTTTTTCTCTTGGAGAAGAGAATGTTTCTGTAAAGCTTTACCATAATACTGTTTAGAGCAAGAAGACTGGCATCCCCAGAATTCAGATGCTGCATTGTGGAGCCAAGGATCCAGGTGTAGTTCTAGTTGTCTGGACTTGGATCAAACTGTGACTCAAGCTGAGGGCTCTCCAAGATACAGACAAAAACATGTTTTATTTTTATTCCTGTATCGTCTTTTATCTTTGGGCTTTCTGTACTGTTAGACTTTATTTTTAAAACTTCTGAGCCCAGGGATGGGAACAGGATTGTTTCCACTAAAATGGTAAATGGAGACACCTTTTGTCTTCTGTGCTCCTCAGTTCTGTTAGTTGCTAGATCTTTTCTGATCAATGTTCCCCAGAAAAATTCATTACTCTGTTGTCTATTCTTCAAGACTTTTCTGTATGATTAGTTTTTGACTCTTGTTCCATATTTTGAGCTAAGGAGTTAATCAATGGTAATGGTTTTCTGGGTGACCCTTCCAAATCAGATTTGAATTTTGGTAGGCCTGAGACTAGAAAGACTGAGTTAAGTGGAAAATATAAAATATAAAATTGAGGCAGAATCAATAGATATCTCTTGACAAATAGATATCTCTTCAAGTCAACTTTTTAATGCTTGTAGCACATCTTAAAGCTGTATCTTGAATCCATAAAATGGAGATCATGACTTCAAAAGACAGGAAAGTCCATCATCTGGTTGAGACAGCCCATTCCAGTATCTCACACAATATGAAGTAGTCACTAAATGATTGAATGAAGAACATTCTGTGGGCATTATGAGGGATGCAGTGTGAGCCTGGATAGGCAGAGTTTGACTCCTAAGAGAAATTCCTTAATTATCTTTCATGTCTTAAATTTCATTTCATTTACTCTGAATCTCAAGGATCCTTCAGACCATCTCTGGAATACTCTGTCTACTTCTTCACTGGGTTTTTGAACACTGAAACACTTTCCTAGCTATCTAACTCTTCTCCAGTCCCCTGCTACTGCCAGAATTGTTTTAAATAGAAGTTTCATTGAATCACAAAAATTTGTGTCCTTCCATTCTTGGCTTTATCTTGTCTATTCAATTTTATCTCTTGCTCCTAGTAAAAAGAACCTGTTTTTCAGCATGCCAGGTTACTTTTTTCTTTTTTATTTTCTTCTTGATTCCTGAATGTACCAAACTCTCATATTTCTTGTGTGCTTTTGCTTATATTCTTATCCTTGTATGGGATGGACATATTTCTTTTTGCCATCTGCTCAGATTCTTATTCATTGCTCCAGGTCCAGCTGAAGCCCACCTCTTGCTCAGGGCTGTTCATAACTCATTTGCTCCCTATTGATCTCTCCTTGCTTTTATTCTTAAAGCACTGATTATGGTCATTACTCATTTTGGCTCTTGGCAGTATATGGCTTTCTTCAAAGTGGTAACTAACAGTTTTGTGTGTACAGTTTGCCTCCTCAACTAATTAATACATTCCTGAAAGACCAGTGTTTTGTGCTTTTAACATTATATCTAGCATATTACTGTATGCATGACAGGTACTCAGTAGTGGCTTACATTAATGGCTGGCTAGGCATTGATTGTTTTCTAATACTGTTTTAATTTGAGATACCTTGGCAAAGGAAAATCCAACAGCAATCTGAGTAAGAGAAATCTGCTTAGGTTATTTATGATACATGTATGAATTGTGGTGCTATTAATGTCATTTTGGATATGAAATATGTGTCATTTTGAGCTGCTGGTAATGGAAATGTATAAATAAAAGATAATAGCTGATATGTACCATGAAACATTCTATTTCAGAATTCTAACTTGATCTTGATTTTCTTCTTTTCAAATACCAGGTACTTCTCACCACTGCATGAACGGACATTTGACAGTGCCATAGCCAAACACTTGCAAGCATGGAGACCTCATCAATGCTTTCCTCATTGAATGATGAGTGTAAATCTGACAACTACATTGAGCCTCACTACAAGGAATGGTATCGAATAGCCATTGATGTTCTAATTGAACATGGGTTAGAAGCATACCAAGAATTTCTTGCCCGGGAACAAGTTTCAGACTTCCTTGCTGAGGAAGAAATTAATTATATTTTGAAAAATGTCCAGAAAGTTGCACAGAGCACAGCACATGGTACTGATGATTCCTGTGATGATACATCATCTTCAGGGACTTACTGGCCTACTGAGTCTGATGTGGAAGCTCCAAATCTTGACTTAGGCTGGCCATACGTGATGCCCGGACTCTTAGGGGGTACCCATATAGATCTCCTTTTTCATCCACCAAGAGCACATCTACTTACAATAAAGGAAACTATTAGGAAGATGATTAAAGAAGCAAGAAAGGTAATAACATTTCTATTTTGAAATGAAAAATTTGAAACATGTAGAAAAGTACAGAGAGTAATATAACAAATATGTACATTAATGAAAGAATCTCTCCATGTATAGGCCATGCCTATTATTTTTAGGAAATTTACCTATCGCTACAGAGGAAGGTTGTATTTCCTGTATCTTGCATATATTTAGGAGAGTAGCATTAGGTACCAGCTAAAGAAAGAGATTTGCTTTTCTTCATAATGTGCTCAAGAGACCTCTTCTCCCATAAGACTAAGGTAAATTGACTGGGAATAAGATAATTTGACACTCATAATTTGAAAGCATCTAAATTTTTCTTCCTCTATAAAAGAAAGTAGTTGGTGGATATGCTGAAGTTTTTTGTGCATAACAGTAATGAATACTAATTCTTGTTCTGAATGTGGTTTATGCTACTAAATAAGCCATAAGTTTACTTGTCTGTTTTCATGAGTTGTGTTGAAACAGTATAAAATTGTCATAATATAAAATTCTAAAGTAAGATTCTGAGATATTTAGCATTTTAAGGCTTTGGTGTTCTTTATCAAATATTTATATTGTCTTATACATCTCATAAATCTTGTTTTAGAGCTCTGGTAAAACTGTAGAACTCTTTAATCAATCAACAAAAGTTATTAAGAGTTTTCTGTCTACTCAGCACCATAGTAGGTGCTTTGGAGACTACAACAAAATTTCCCAAGCTCAATCTAGAGTTTGAAAACATATGGGCAGGGCCAACTGTGGTGGCACATGCCTGTAATCCCAGCATTTTGGGAGGCTGAGGTGGGCAAATCACTTGAAGTCAGGAGTTTGAGACCACTTGGTCAACATGGAAAAACCCCATCTCTACAACAACAACAACAACAACAACAACAACAACAACAACAACAAATAAGCTGGATGTGGTGGTGGGCACCTGTAGCCCCAGCTACTTGGGAGGCTGAGTCACGAGAATCGCTTGAATCCAGGAGGTGGAGGTTACAGTGAGCTGAGATCATGCCACTATACTCTAGCCTGAGCGACAGAGCAAGACCCTGTCTAAAAAAAAAGTATGGGGAAGAATTACAATTTTCAATTACAAAGTGTGTATTTTTTAGTTATGACGATGTGTTACAGAAATTTAGATCTGAAAGGGACCCTAGGAAGCATGCATGCATGACGTTGCTTTCTTCTATGCCAATAAGACACAGAAATGCTTGCAAAAGTTTGCTTTCATGAAGTACATAAATATAAGACCCTTTAATTCCTCAGTGACATGGCAGTTTGCAAGATAGGCAAGTAAAAGTTAGCAATCATGTAGGACACAGTGTTCTGAAGCAAATGTCCAAGCTTTGCAGAAATGTAGTAATTTTTTCCCTAACCCTTCTGAGTTCAAATAACCTGTCTTTTAAGCTGTATTAACTTCTTTAACAGTATTCTATTAAAAAAGTACTAATCCATTCCAGTTGTTAAAAATTAGCTATAGAATCAGGCTCACTCTAAGTGACCACACTTTTATTGAGTGTATTGAATGGTCATTCAGTTTTCTAAATTGAACCATGAATAATTTTTTAAACAGTATTATCCTGGGCTCTGCGGAAAAGTTATATAACTGCATTTTGTAAGGCAACATAAAAATTTGAGGATATATATATATATGAGTCTTTATAATATCAAAATAATAAATGTCAAGTATTAATGTTTGCTAATTTTGTTTGGGGGCATGACATTGGGCTTTTGAAGCACAATGTTAACAGAAAATTGAAAAAAATACATCAGTGAAGATTAAGATTCTTATTGTGGTAACTTAGTAGTAATGCATTTATCAAACTGCATGATAGCTAGTTTCCTTTGGGGCATTGCATTGCTGTGACACAAAATGTTAAATCAGCAGATGTCATAAGTTTTTGGGCCAGCACTCACTGGGAACTGAACATTAGTCATGACCTTTTGATGTATTTTTCTTTCTAATGTGGCAGCTGTGTATTTAAAAATAATAAGCCTCTAAAAGTAATATCTTCTGCCTGGTCACTGTCTGTTGAGAACTCCCACTTGAATTAGGGAGCTGAAGAAATTCAAGTCCATACTGTAAAACAGTGATGTGATGTGTGCTTCTCTTTTATAATATCAATGTGGCATAAAAATAAGAAATTGTGTCTTTTTCTACTTATATGCATATATTTGAGCTGATATCAAAGTAAGAGATTTATTTGATCTTGTAAACTGAGTATACTGCCAATCAAATATAAATTATAACAGATGACTTAGCTTTTTCTGTGCATGTTTTTTGTTTTTAACACAGAGACAAGGTTTTCCTTTGTTATCCAGGCTGGTCTCAAACTCTTGGACTCAAGTGATCCTCCTGCCTCAGGCTCCCAAAGTGCTGGGATTATAGGCATGAGCTGCCACACCCAGTTGTTATTTTTTAAGGTGTTGGGGAATGTGTTAGTTTCTACCTGGATGCAAAAAATATTGAAGACAAATTGGCTATCTTTGCATGGAATATGTATTTCTCAATTATTTTGGAAGATTCTTCACATGTCCCCATATCTACTTAAAGATTTTTGAAGGATTAAATACTCTGGGAAAAAAGTTATTGACCCCATTTAAAAAAGTTAAGATGCAAATATGAAATAAAAGCTTGCCAGAACATGTTGCTTTGTAAAGAGTAAATGTGGTTTTCATGACTATCATTAACTTAACAGATGTCATGCTCTTACTATCTTTCAGAATCAATGGGAGCTTAATAGTCATCAGGATAGGCTTTCTGTTTTTGATTTTTTTTTCAGAGGATAAATTATCTTTATTGGTAACTCAGTGATTACCATGTAATTGCCATGGCATTGTAAAGGGATGATCTTTTTTTCATAACGTGTTTGGATAATGTGTATTTTAATGGATAAAGATTTATTGTTTTTGTTTTTGTTTTGCTTCCAAATATCTCAGAAGGAATCTTTTGGTAATAAACATTGTAAAACTCTACAGAGATATGAAGCCAAACCAGTAGGGCTAGACACTAGCAAAACAGAACCCAGGAAAAGATCTCAGATAAGAATTTAACTCCATTTTCACTTTTCTGTGTTTGCAATTGAGATAAGGTACTTAGGAAAATCATGCCATTTTATGGAAAAATCTGAAATTAATGAAAAGAATATAAAAGATATCTGCTTAAAGGCCCAAACATTTGAAGTCTGATTATAAACACCAAGTTAACTTACCATTCTCTTGTGAAAGGAATTAAAAATGATTCTCAATCTCAACTGTTTTTACTGGAAAGAGCTGAAATATTTTTTGTTTTTGAATTTTAGTAATGGATATGCTCTCATTTCTAGCTTAAGTTACATAGTTAAATGACCTTTTGATCATTTTGCTTTTATAAGCAGAATGTGATCTTTATAGTATTTGAAAAATCTATATTTTTATTTATTAATTTTGTCTCTGCTATTTGTCACTTAGAAGTTGTTTAGAGTTTTTGTTTGTTTTCTTTCTTTTCTTTGTTGCTTATTTTGTTTGAGAATTTTCCTTTAGGAAAATCCAATTGTAGATGATATCTTGTGCGCTAAAGGGACATATTTTAATTTACTGGTTCTTTTTTTAAAACCTTTTCTATTTTTCACTTTGTGATTGACATAATTACATTTGGGTCAACTTTATAAAGTCTGATAGTGTCTAGCAAGACTTTTCCCAGGTAATTATGTGTCTGTCAAGAAGTGTTCCCAAGATGATATATGCACATATTCCTGATTACTGTGAACTCCTCCTGTGAAAACATCCCCTCTAATTACTTAAAAAAGTCATCTTTCATTAAAGCATTTTTTTCCTGTCCGCTCAATGGTATGTATTTACAAAGTTATAACTTCTGAGAGTCTTGAACAGCTGAATGTTTAACCACAATGTTATTTGCTTCTTTGTTTCCTAATTCTAGGCTAGCTTTTTAGGTGAGATGTGAATCTTAATCTTGGGAAATATGGAATCAAGACACATAAGCAAAAAAGTCTAGTGGGAAATAGGGCAGAGTAATTCCTGATGTGCTCTGTACCACATCACCTGAGTTCAGGGCTTGGTTCCTCATTGAGTCACTGTTCTTGGGTGTGTCTATTATGGCCTTGGGAGGTATTAGTAATATAGAGAAATATTAACCATCGGTTGGGCCTGCAGATGCAAAGAGGAAGATGAACAGATGATAGGGAGTCTTCCTGGGAGTGAGCTGATGTTGTAAACGTAGACTAGACTAGAGGCTTTGTCGCTAGGACTCAACTATTGTAGCATTAAACAAGTCATTGTACCTCCTCAAGTATCTTCATTTATTTAGGAAAAGATATAAAGCAAAAATGTTTTTATATTTAAAAAATCTGGTGTTTCTATCCAAATCTCTAACATTGCTTACCAATTTAAGATTATTTTGATATGTTATACTCCTTGTTAATGAATTAGTTCATGATAGAAATGACTTTTATTGTGTCATGATATGTTACTTTCATTTGCATCCTTTTGGAACCATGCCCTGCCCAGCTAAGTGATATTTATATATTTATCTGTGCCTTCATTAGATTAGAATTTTCTCTGTCCTGATGTTGCTAATTTTCGTTAAGAATTTCCTCTCTACCCTATCCCTGTCCCAACTCTCACTGTGAATTTTGTCATTCTTTGAATTTGAATCAAAATTGATTTCTTCCTGGAAATGTATTTTGCTTAGTTAAATTTCATGACATAACCATCCTGGAACATTAAGTTGAACATTTCTTCTGTGAATAAAATGCATTACTTGTTAATATATGTATTTATGTTTGAGTATGTGTGAGAGAGAGAGAATGAGAGGAGAAGGAGGGAAAGAGAGGGAAGGTGAAAGAAAGGGAGAGTAACGGTGGGAAAGAGAGGAGAGGAAGGAGGGAGGGAAAAAGAAAAAGATCTGGGCTGGGCGCGGTGGCTCAAGCCTGTAATCCCAGCACTTTGGGAGGCCGAGGCGGGTGGATCATGAGGTCAAGAGATCGAGACTGTCCTGGTCAACATGGTGAAACCCCGTCTCTACTAAAAATACAAAAAATTAGCTGGGCATGGTGGCGTGTGCCTGTAATCCCAGCTACTCAGGAGGCTGAGGCAGGAGAATTGCCTGAACCCATTGCACTCCAGCCTGGGTAACAAGAGTGAAACTCCATCTCAAAAAAAAAAAAGAAAAAGATCTGGTTAAAATGCAATGACTTCATCATGCCAATTATTGCTGTGTCTGTATGGCAATAGTCTGTCTGTAACAAACTCCTGGTGCTATACAGAGAGACACACATTTCATATCTATTTTGTGTTTGTTGAAACAAAAGATTAAAAAGTTAGGAAAAGATGAATATGAAATTGTTAAATGAGATTTCCAACTTGATTGCACACCGAAGTCTTCAGTATCTTCGGAATTTCAGATGTTTTACTCTGCAGTGTATTATCAGGTAAAGTCTAAGTATCATCAGTGACTTGTATTTTTAAGAAACCGTCTTTTAAAAATTTACAACTTAGGTAGGAATTTAGCTTTAAAAAGAAAAAAACACAGTTATTTATAGGTGTCAGTAAGTTTACCAGAGATTTTGCTTTGTTAATACTAACCTATCCTCTATTAATAGTTGGAAAGGAATAATTTAAAATGCAAGTTATTTAGGAGTGCTCTTTTTTCTTTTTCTTCTCTCTCTCTCTCTCTCTCTCTCTCTTTTTTTTTTTTTTTTTTTTTGAGATGGAGTTTTGCTCTTTTGTCTAGGCTGGAGTGAATTGGAGCAATCTCAGCTCACTGCAACCTCTGTACCCCAGGTTCAAGCGATTCTCCTGCCTCAACCTCCCGACTAGCTGGGATTATAGATGCCATCACCATTTCCGGCTATTTTTTGCATTTTTAGTAGAAATAGGGTTTTGTTGGCCAGGCTGGTCTCAAACTCCTGGCCTCAGGTGACCCACTCACCTAGGCCTCCCAAATTGCTAGGATTACAGGCATGAACCATTGAACCCAGCTGGAGTGCATAAAATTTATCTGATTAGGAGAAATGTTTTTGAGACTATTTTCTTTACTCAGCTGTTACTCTTTAGTACTTTTAAATTCACTCTCTCTTTTTTAATATAAAATAAGCTGTGAGAAACAATTTTTGTAGAGACTGCACATGGTGTGTACAGTCTTTCTCTGAGCTTTGAGATAGTCTTATTGACTACGGTACAAAATGTAGTTCTCTGTGTTTGGGGATCTCTGAAGGAGAATTTTTTATTTTTTGCAATTGTTTATATTTACTCATTCTTTCCTGTCTCTGGTTTAAAATAAAAACGACTTATTGAGTTACTTATTGAAATGTGTAATATTTTCTGATGATACACCGTTAGTAGTTTGTAAGAATGGCAAAGCTAATTGTCATCATAAAACCTCATCTTGAAAAACTGAAATTTCTTAATGCCTAAACACCTAAATTCCAGAGGGGTAGAATTTAGTTTTACAAGCTCAAATGCCTTCAGGGCAAAACCACAAAAATAACTCTGCAAAGGAGAAAGGGCAGGTGGTATTCCAATGGGGAACGAAAGGAACATGGAAGAAGAGATAACTTGACCTGACTTTGGGCATTCTTTAGGCATTTGTTACAGATGTGATGAGCTCTTAGGACCTTAGGTACAAATTTAGGCATCTTATCAAAAGTTAAGTTTCATGAAAATAAGGAGATATTACTTTACTTGTCTGTCCTCTCAATGATATGTAAAAGGTCATGAAGATTTGCTATGGGAGTCTTTTTGGGATGATGAGGGCTGACTTTTTGACACACCAACATTTTGCATTTTAAGGATTCTGCCTGATCTCTTACAGTTGCTACAGATCCATCATGGGGCATATATTTTTGTGTCAATTGTTGATGTCTTTAACTAGTCACTCTTCAAATTATCTTGAAAAAAATAAGGTGACTTTTATCCTAAGGACTGGAACTCACACCTGATTTTGAATAATGAATTTGTGTTACATAATTTAGTAACAGTATCGGGTAATATCTACTGAGCCCTTACGTGTTAGGCACTGTGCTAAGCACTTACATGCATTATCTTAAGTTGACCTTCATAGCAACCTTGTGAAATATGTTATTTTATCATCCACTTTTTACTGATGAAAAATACTGCTTTCGTGTGGTAGGTTGGTCAGTGGTAATGAAGCAGAATGAAACCAAAATGATCATGACTAGAAAGTGGTAGTGATTACATATTCAGAGGTGTTTGAAGACCTGGTTGAGAGAGTCTAAGATTGAGATCAGTTGGGTGTAGATGTGGAAGCACTGGTTTCTTAATAAGCTAGGTATAAGGTATCATGTGGTTGTTATTAGAAGTCAGAAGTAACTCACCTGGAAATGACAAAAGTTCCATGATAAGTAGATGAGGTGCTAGTACCTAGAACGCAGGCCAGGCCAGGAGGCACTGAAAGAAGATGTGTTTCTGAGTTCAAATGTAAGGTAAATTTGAAGTAGGAAGAAAAGGGGAATCAGGTAATGTAGTTGTCCTTTGGCTTCTGCTGTGTTCAGCTATGAGGGAAATCAGTAAGTCTTTGGCCAACCTTATAGGTTAAAGGTATTGCAGGCCGTTTATTCATTTAGCAGTTATTTTTTATTGCCAATGATGTA
Organism: Saguinus oedipus; assembly: GCA_031835075.1. Taxonomy (NCBI): domain Eukaryota; kingdom Metazoa; phylum Chordata; class Mammalia; order Primates; family Cebidae; genus Saguinus; species Saguinus oedipus. Next base: position 65,308,135 of record CM063172.1, read on the forward strand.
TCAGATAAGAATACATAGGAGAATAAAGTACCAAAGAAACCCTGCCTGCCCTTGAATGAAGTTTACCTACAAATGGGGATAATCAACTAATAAATAAGGAGTGCTAACAGGAAGAAGCAAAACACAAATATGTTGAGTAAAGGGAGCTGAGGGTAGTGATGGAAAGTAGTTTGCAATTTTAAATACAGTGCTCAGAGTAGGCCTTAACAAAGTAAGATTTGAGCCAAGATTTGAGAAAAGAAGGAATAAGCATGCATATATTTGTGGGCAGTACACAGGGGACATAGGGGAAGCTTTAGGATAGAGACACAGCTTCTTGTTCTTTAGAAGAAGAGCAGAAGCCAATTATTGGATCCAAGAGAGCAAAGAGGAGATGAGTAGAAGACAAATCAGAAAGGAAACATGGAGACTAGATCTTGGAGATCCCCACTGGCCATTTTAAGGAACTTAGCTCTGTTTTTTGTAAATTGGGAATCCACTGGAGAATTTTGAGCAAAAGAGGGACCTGATCAATTTTAAACCTGCCGTATTTTAAAAGGATACTTCTGGCTGCAGTATTTAAAATTGACTGTAGAGGACTAAGAATGAGCATATCAGATATTACTGAAATAATTCAAGTTTGGGATGATGGTATCTTAGATGGTCAGATGGTAGCAGTAATGGCTAGTTTTTAGGTATATTTTGAAGGTAGTGGAACAAGGTTGAAGAATACAGGATGACTTCAACATTTTTTACCTGAGCAGTTCGAGTGATGGCATTGTCATCTGAAGATGGTGTCCGAGGCCCCACAACTGGGATCAGGAAGCAGGCATAGACACTGAGTTACAGAGACTTTTAAGTTACCACTACACCATAGCCTTTGGATGGTTGATCCATAACCCCAGCCACAGACACATGGCTACACATGTGTCTAAGTATCTCTAGATGAGGGTTCACATTGGAGCCCAAATAGTGATTGACTTGGAGAATAGAGCTGACCCTGAGGACTTAATTAACTTGGTTAAGATTCACATGCAAAGGAGTGGGTAAATAGAGAGTATGAGATAAGAACAAGACTGATTAGATGCTCTCCCAAGACCTAATAAAACAGGATGTTATCTACCCTGCTGAGAAGCAGAACCTCCCAACACTTAGTTTTTACAAACAAACTTTACAGGCAGTTATTTCACAATTCCCTCATGCAGGGTCAGGTGAGTGGAAGACACACAAGAAGAAACTGGGAAGGGGTCACGTAGGAGGTTGCTTTTTTTAACAGGCCATTTGGATGCATGGTTTTGATAAGTAGGAGATGAACGGTGGAGAGCCTGGAATTTTCAGACAACAGAGGAGTGTGAAAGAAGTGGGTGGAAAAAAAGGAAGGCAGAGTTGTTGAGAGAGGTTGATTAAGGTCAAATTGTGAAGGTCCTTTGATCAAACTTTGTGGAAGTGAATAGTGAGAAGTTGTGAGATGTTTTGATTTTGGACATATTAATATTCTGTTTTAGTTAATTAACACATACAGAAGAATATAAGACAGTTTGTAACAGGCAATGGGATAATAGTAACAAGCTGATAAGTTGAAGCTGACTGAAGTTCAATAGCAAACAAAATGTCTTTTTGAAGGGAAAATATATCTTCAAATTCCTACTAGAATAGAATATAAATATAATTACTTAATTCTGTATCTTAAGGAAGGTGCTTTTTTTTTTGTTTAAAAACTATTTTTAAGATGTCTTTATTATCTGATTTTGACCTAATACAATTTATTTCTGTCCAAAAAATTTTTAACTATTTACATATAGTTTAAGTCTACTTATGCTTATTGAGGCCCAGTTATGTGTGAGGCGCTCTGTTAATTCATACAGATGGGGGAAAAACCCACTTCAAGTGATTTAGAATCTAACGTTTGAGGGATAGGGTAAAAGATTCATGGGAAATATGTTGGTAAAATCGTGTGTTTGTGGGCATCCCCTGATGATCTATGTATTATATAGGGTCTGGATTTGTTTCCATCTATTTACTCTTTAAGTATCAGAGGATTATAGAGACAGTTATTGAATTTTTTTTTTTTTTTTTGAGACGGAGTTTCGCTCTTGTTACCCAGGCTAGAGTGCAATGGTGCGATCTCGGCTCACCGCAACCTCCGCCTCCTGGGTTCAGGCAATTCTCCTGCCTCAGCCTCCTGAGTAGCTGGGATTACAGGCACGCGCCACCATGCCCAGCTAATTTTTTGTATCTTTAGTAGAGACGGGGTTTCACCATTTTGACCAGGATGGTCTTGATCTCTTGACCTCGTGATCCACCCGCCTTGGCCTCCCAAAGTGCTGGGATTACAGGCTTGAGCCACCGCGCCCGGCCTTGAAATTTTAAAATAGAAAAAAACATGATACAGATAAAATGCCTCCAAAATATTTATTAGCACATGTGTTTTACTAATGCAACAAATGTATATATTGAAGGTTTATTTTTTCTTATTATTACGGTACATATATTCCTTATAGACAATGTGGAAAATTTCGAGAAAGAATTAAGAAAAGGCAATCATAATCTCTCAATAGAGATAATCACTGCTACTAATGTTAGAAATTTTCTTATCTATTAAGTAGACAGAGAAATACATGTATACACAAATGTGTGTGTATGCATCTTAATATCTTATATAAATCCCTGAAATAGAAGATTCCTATGTGATATACTTGAGATCATATATTGTATAATATTTAAAAATTTGCCTCCTGTCTTTTTTCACTTAGGATTTTTCTTACAATAAGGATTTTTCTTACAATAAAATAATTGATTTTTTGTACTAAAATTCAATGGCATAGTAAAATAGGGAGTAATGGGAGCTGCCTTGTCTCCCACAGAATTTAAACAGTAAGATTGACTAACAGGGCAGTCTGCTTTTTATTAGAGCATGTGCTGACAATTGTAAATAATATTAGTGATAATATACTCCTTCATTACTGCCACCTCCACCCATTTCTTACTCATCCCTCAACCCCTTGGCATATAAGTGCTAATACGGTGAGAGTCTCATGGTAATATTCCTTCACAAATGAAGAAAGACTCATGACTCTTTTTGTGTAATCATCGGCAAGAAAAATTGGTAACTATACATTTTCTTTTGAAAATGCAAACTTTCCTTTGGGCTATATTAATTTCATATTAATAATCACATTTTGATTCTTGTTCTTCCTTGAACTCAAACACAGGCAATAAATAAACTTGAAAGGGAAAACATTATCATTTGGCTAAATATCAATCCAATATGTGCTGCTGAAAAAAATCTATAATCATAAAAAAACCTGAGTCATGGTAGTCATATTTCAGCATGCTGAATTCTGGATCAGCTACTGAAAAAAAAAAATCTGAGATTTGTGATCATGTAGTCTTTTTACAGTTGGGCAATGGGGATTTTAGAAAGTCCAAAGTCACCCGTTTGGCAACCGTAAGTACTGACAGCACTCAGGCATCTGGGCTTCTATTCTAAGATTATTGTATCATGTTGCTTCTCTAGTGGGAAGGAGAAATTTGTTAATGACACCCTAATAGCTAATGTTTAATGCTATGTGCCAGGCAGTGTTTGAAACACTTTATATATACTAACGCACTAAAACATTTATCTTCCCAACACTTGTCTAACATAGATACCTTTTTTGCCCTTTTTTCGGAGGTGAGGAATAAAAACGTTAAATGATTTTTTTTAGGCTTCAGAAGTAGAAAATGGCAGGTCTGGTATTTGAGCCTGAGTAGAGGGCTCAAGACAGAGCCTGCTGGAGCTTTTATCCATTATAGTATATTACCTCTGATAGACCACTCCAGGCTGGTGCCATGCAAACCAACTGAACATTCATAACAATGCTTTAGTGCCAGTACTACTGCGTTTCATTCCTGGCTATCTGCCAGATGAACTCCAACTCATAAGCATGGCATATACGATGGGGCTTTGTGCTTTATCTCCTGCCTCCCTCAGTCCCTTCCACTCCCGGGCTCCTGGGGCCTGCTCTGGGCCTTCCACTGTGGAAGTATTCCTTCTTGCTTTTGTTCATGATTATTCACCTCCTTGGAGCATCCTTTCCCAACTTTTTGCCTCCAATTCATCTTTTAAAATCCATGTTAAATTATACTTGTTTGAGAAAACTTTGTTTGATTCTCTTACCAGACTTTAATTAGTCATCCTCTATATTATTGTCACTTTATACTTGTTCTTTTTTTTTAATTTTTATTTTTATTGTACTTTGGGCTCTGGGGTACATGTGCACATCCTGCATCCTGCAGGTGGTTTGCTGTCTCCATCCTCCCCTCCCCCACCATCACCTACATCAGGCATTTCTCCCAGTGTTATCCCTCCCATCCTCCCCATCCCCGACTGCCCCTCCCCTCCATCCCCTACAACCTAGCCCAGTGAGTGTTGTTCCTTTCCCTGTGCCCATGTGTTCTCATTGTTCATTACCCACCTATAAGTGAAAACATGTATTTTGGTTTTCTGTTCTTGTTTGTGTCAGTATGCTGAGAATGATAGTTTCTCAGTTCATCCATGTCTCTACAAAGGACACAAACTCATCACTTTTTATGGCTGCATAGTATTCCATGGTGTATATGTGCCACATTTTCTTTGTCCAGTCTATCATCGATGGGCATTTGCATTGGTTCCAGGTCTTTGCTATCGTAAAGAGCATCACAGTGAACATATGTGTGCATGTGTCCTTATATCAGAATGATTTATAATCCTTTGGTATATACCCAGTAATGGGATTTTTGTGTCAAGTGGAATTTCTATTTTTAGACCCTTGAGGAATGGCCACACTGTCTTGCATAATGGTTGAACTAATTTACACTTCCACCAACAGTGTAAAAGTGTTTCTTTTTCTCCACATCCTCTCCAGCATCTGTTGTCTCCAGATTTTTTAATGATAACCATTCTAACTGGTGTGAGATGGTATCTCAATGTAGTTTTGATTTGCATTTCTCTAAGGACCAGTGATGATGAGCATTTTTTCATGTTTGTTGGCTGCATACATGTCTCCTTTTGAAAAGTGTCTGTTCATATCCTTTGCCCATTTTTGAATGGGATTTTTTTTTCTTGTAAATCTGCTTTAGTTCTTTGTAGATTCTGGATATTAGCCGTTTGTCAGATGGGTAGATTACAAAAATTTTTTCCCATTCTGTTGGTTGCTGGTTCACTCTACCAATTGTTTCTTTTGCTGTGCAGAAGATCCCATTTGTCTATTTTGGCTTTTGTTGCCATTGCTTTTGGTGTTTTAGTCATGAAGTCCTTGCCTGTGCATATGTCCTGGATGCTGTTGCCTAGGTTTTCTTCTAAGCATTTTTATGGTATTAGTTATTATGTTTAAATCTTTAATCCATTTGGAGTTAATTTTTGTATAAGGTATAAGGAAGGGGTCTAGTTTCAGCTTCCTGCATATGGCTAGCCAGTTTTCTCAACACCATTTATTAAACAGGGAATCCTTTCCCCATTGCTTGTTTTTGTCAGGTTTGTCAAACATCAGATGGTTGTAGATGTGTGGCATTGCCTCTGAGGCCTCTATTCTGTTCCATTGGTCTATATCTCTGTTTTGGTACCAGTACCATGCTATTTTGATTACTGTAGCCTTGTAGTATAGTTTGAAGTCAGATAGTGTGATACCTCTGGCTTTGTTCTTTTTGTCTAGAATTGTCTTGGCTGTGCAGGCTCTCTTTTGGTTCCATGTGAAGTTTAAAGTTGTTCTTTAAGATGACATATGTTCTCCATTTTGTCATAGGACCTATGATTTTTTTACTGATTTTTTTAAACTAGGTTATTTTTCCTTTTAAATTTATTTGCAATGATTTTTTATGCTGCATATGAATTATTTGCCAGACACATATGTTGCAAATATCTGGTATAGCACATAGCCTATTTGTTCATTCTGGTAATGCTGATAATGGGTGTGTGTGTGTGTGTGTGTGTGTGTGTGTGAATATGTGTACATATGTGTGTATGTGTGTGTGTGTATATATATACATTTTTTTTTGGATTAACAGAAGTTCTTAATTTCAATGAGGCCCAGTTATTTAATCTTTTTTTAAAGGTTAGCTATTTTTGTGTTTTATCAGAAAAGTTCTTACAGCTGGGTGCAGTGGTTCATGCCTGTAATCCCAGGACTTTGGGAGGCTGAGGTGGGCAGATCACTTGAGACCAGGAGTTTGAGACCAGCATGGCCAACATAGTGAAACCCTATCTCTACTAAAAATAAAAATAAAAAAATTAGCTGGGTGTATGTGGTGCATGCCTGTAATCCCAGCTACTTGGGAGACTGAGGGCATGAGAATTGCTTGAACCTGGGGCGCAGAGGTTGTAGTGAGCTGAGATCATGCCATTGCACTTCAGCCTGTGCAGCAGAGTGAGACTCTGTCTCAAAAAAAAAAAAAAAGAAATATTTGCCTTTTCCAAGATCAAGAAGATGTTCTCTTTAATTGCTTAACTGACCTCTAGAAGTTTTATTTTGTCTTTCATATGATGTGAGGTCCAGGTCCATTTTTATTTCCATTTAATATGAAGTTGTTGCTGTATCATTCTTGTTGTAACTCAAGTGACCACTTATATCTGGGGTGTATTTCTAGACTCTATTCTAATTTCATTGATTTATTTGCCATTTCTGTGCCAAAACCACAGTGTCTTGGTTATTAGTGTAAGCTTCTGCATTTGGTAGTGTAAGTCCTCCAGGATTGTTCTTTTTCAGTATTGCCTTGGCTACTCTAAATCTTTTGCTTTTCTGTAGGAAAAAAACTTTCCAAAAAAAGTAATGTTGGGTTTTTGATTGGGATTTCATCACATTTATAGAACAGTTTGAATAGAGTTGAACTTTACAATATTGAGTTTTCTAATCCAGGAACAAGATATATTCCTCTATTTAGTTATGTGTAATTTCTTTCTGTATAATTTTGTTGTTTTCTGTGTATAGGACTCAGATATTATTTCTTTGATTTATTTTCAATTATTTGTTATTTTCGATCCTGTTGGAAATATTTTTTAATTTTAATTTTTTTCTTTTTTGCTTACATAGAAATATACTTTTTGTATATTGGGTCTAGTGATTGGATTGATGTATTTATTCATTACAGTAGTTTATATATAGATTATTTTGGATTTTCTAGATATGTTATCTGTAAACAATGATAGTTTTCTTTTTCTGTTTTCGAACCCATATAACTTTAAAATATTTTTATTGCCTTAGTATTTTGGGTAAGTGTTCTATTGCTATGTTTAATAGATTGTTGAATGTAAACAATACTTGCTGTAAATTTTTTTTAAAAGAAGCTATCATATATAGAAAGTTCTAGTCCTGAAGAGTTTTTATCATGAGTTGTTGGTCATATGATCCTCTTCCTTTATTCTGGTAATATGTTCAGCTACATTAATTGATTTTTAGAAATATATCACCAATGCAATCTTGGAATTCATTTGAATTGGTTGTGATATTTATATTAAGCTAGATTATATTTGCTGTTATTTTATTTATATATTATGTGTTTATGTTCAAAGAAATACTGGCTTATAGTTTTCATTTCTTATCATTGTCCTTGTCAGTTTTTAGTGTCAAGGTTATGCTGCCCTCATAATTGTGTTTTTGTGTCTTTTTGTTTTCCCAGTTCTCTGGAAGTATTTGTGTAAGATTTTAACCTTGAATATTAGGAAAAATTTGCCAATGAAGTTATTTGTGCTCAAAGTCTTTTTTATGAGTCTAATTTTAATTCTGGGTTTAATTTCTTCAGTAGGTCTAAGGCTGTTCAGATTTTCTATTTTTTTCTTGTATGTTTTGTTTTTACTGTTTTTAAGTTATGTTTTTTCATAGGAATTGTCTAATTTACCTAAGTACTAAGTATTTTTATGGACTGGCATAAAATTATTTATAATAGCTCATTGTATTAATAACTGTTGGATTTGTGATTTTTTAACTTTTCATCCCTCATATTGGAGGTTTTCTTTTCATGACTAGTTTCTTGATTTTCTTTTTTAGATTTAGTTTGTTGATTTTTTTATATACTGATTTCTGATCTCACTATTCCCTTTTTCTTTTGTTCTGTTTAAAGTCCTCTTATTTTTTTCCAGGAATCTTGAATACTTGGACTATTAATTTTCAGTGTTTTAGTTTGTAATATATGAATTGGAAAATAATTTTTCTTTGAAATAGCATTAGGTTTATTTTATGAGATTTAATATTTATATTTGCCCTATTATTTACTTAAACTATCTTATAGTTTTAATTTTAATTGATCCTTTGGTTGCTGGATTATTCAGAAGTGTTTGCTAAATTTCCAAATAGTTTTGAATTTTTATCTTTTTGTTGATGAATTTTATTTGAATTATATTGTGATCAGATAATTTACTCTGTATGACTTGTGTACTTTGACAATATTTAAAGTATGTTTTATGATTCAGCCTGTGTTGCATTTTGGTAAATGTTTCGTGAGAATTTGAAAAACCCAATTAGCCATTGAACAACATGAATTTGAACTTCATGGGTCCATTTATATGTAGATTTTATTTAACAAATACAGTCGTTTTTATTTAAGGGTTCTGCATCAATAACCAAATGCAAAGTAAAAATACAGTATTTTTGCCATGTGAAACTTGCATTTGTGCAGGGCTGACATTTCCTAATACTGGTTCTACCAGCATTAGGCATGACTGCAGGACTTGAGGATGCACAGAGTTTGAAACATACAGAGGTCCTGGAACAAATCCCCTGTGTATTCCGAGGGATGACTATGTTGTGTATTCAATAGCTGTTAGGTGTTAGGTGAAGTCTTCTGTTCATTAAGTTTTATTCTTGTATAGTCCTCCCTACTTTCACTTTGGACTTTTTTGTTTGTTTGTTTCATTGCTTGTTTTATCAATGATTATGGACGTGGTTGTTACTAATTGTAATTATTTTAAAAGGAGTATTTTGAGACTCTTCTTAGGTACATAGAAATTTCTCTTGTTTTGAAACAGTTCTCTTTATCTCCTAAAAAACTTCTTTATAATTTATTTAATTTGAAATTACATAACTAATTTTAAAAATTAGTATTTTATATGTGTGTATATATAAAATGTGTATACATATTTTATATGTGTCTATGTGCACACACATACATACAGTATCCATTGTATGATTGGATACAGCAGGACTTGATGTATACATCAAGTATACATATTTTATTTATAAGGAATAATATCATAATTATGCAGAGAAAAGTTGAACATATATGGATGATTCATCCATATATGTTCATAATGTTTATGATTTCTTTTATTCACCTCATCTGTTCTTTTTTTTCTGAATTTTTTTGTAGGATCATTCAAATAAGTTTTATTATTTAGTTTCCTCATTTATGAGCATATTTGTTCTGTGTTATTTATATAGTAATAAATTTGTATTCTTCACATTTAGTATTAGAATTTAGTATTCTTAGTACAATCTAGACAGTACAAGGACCTTTGAAAGCTTTAATTCTACTAATGCCTCTCTTGCATTCTGGTCATTATTGTCATGAATTTGATGTATGTTTTATTTCCAAGGTATTTTTATTATTGTTTTAAGTTATCAATATTCATTTAGTTATATATACATATTCACTCTATCCAATGCCGTTCATTCCATATTTATTAAGGTTCTGTCATCTGGGATAATTTTCCTTCTTCCTGAAGAATTCCCTTTAGGATTGATTTTGGTACCAGTCTGTTGGCAGTTAGTCATTTTGCAATTTTTTAAAAATGTGTTTATTTCTCTTTCCTTTTTCCAGATAATGTATACGTGGTATGGAATAAAAGTTATTGTCATTATTATTGTTAATTAGCTGTTCAGTGAACTTGAGTTATTTTATCTTTTGGCTTTCACAGTTTCAGTTGTAAAAGCAACAACTTTTATTGTTGCTGATTTAAAGGTATATTTTTTTCTCTGTCTACTTTTAAGGATTTCTTTTTGCCATTCATTTTTAATAGCTTTAACATTATGTAACTAGGAGAACACTTAAAAATTTTTTTTCTCCTTGACATAATAGAGCTTCTTAAATCTGTGTCTTAAGGTTTTTCTGCTGTTTTGGAAATATATTAGGTAGTGTCTCTTCAAATATAGCTTCTACCTTCTTCTGTTTCTTTTATTCTTCAAGGAATTCTAATTACAGTTCTGGCATACATTTTGTTTGTTTGTTTGTTTGTTTAACCATATTCCATCTATCTCATATTCGTTTTTGTGTTTTTTATAATTTTCTCTCTCTGTACTTCATTTTGTATATTTTCTATGTAGCTATCTTACAGTTACTAATCCTCTCTGCAGTTGAATCTAATTAACTATTAAACCCATCTGTTGAGTCTTAATTTTGGTATTGGTGTTTTTCAGTCCTATAATTCTCATTAGTCTATATATTCAGTTCTCTGTTGAAATTTTCTTTGTTGGCATCTGTTGTCTTGAATTCTTCAATAACAGTTACGTCAGAGTCTGTTTTTGATAACATCAATATCTGGCTCACCTATAAGCCTGTTTCTTTTGTCTGTTTTTATTTTCTTATTTTAAGCATTTTCAGCATTTTAATGGATGGAAATCATCCTGCATTTTTCTCCTGTGTCTTATTTTCCCAACGTTTCTTTAGGCAGTGCACATAATGAAACATGATTTTAACCGTTATCCCAATGAAATGTTGTCTATTTAAGCTACTTATGATAAATCCCTGTGTTTAAAGTAATGCTACTGTGGGGTATTGGTTCAAAGACCCCCACACCCTTCCCCCTACCAACTTGGGATATCAAAATCCATGAATGTTCAAGACCCTTATATAAAATAATATGGTGTTTACATATAATTTGCATACATCTTCCTGAATACTTTAAATCACCTCTAGATTGTTTATAATACTTATCATTGGCCTCATTGTATCATGAGTACAATGTAAGTGCTGTGTAAATATTGTTAGACTATATTTCAAAAATTTGTATCTTTATATTTCTGTTTGATCACATATTTTCTGGAATCAGGATCACAGATACAGAGGGCTGATTGCATATGCATACATATGAGGATGTATGTGTAGACTTTTCATTTTCTTCATAAACATAGAGAATGATCTCCAAGTTGTTGATAATACACTTCCAAATGTTTAACTCTATTGGAAACATTAGTTTAAATACTCTTGGCCAAGCCTTAAAAAATTAATTATGGGTGTGTATTTTAAAAATGGGATTATAAATATCCTACAGACATACATAATTTAGTAGTAAAGTTTTTCATACCTATAAATTTTATATTTTAGCGGTTTATGTTAAACTTGTTTTAAATGCATATGTATAGTCATGATCTATTCAAAACATGAATAGCCATAAATAAAACGAAATACAAGAATTTTATTGCATCATATTCTTTACAGCTATTCTAGAAAATAATTTTGTAGATCACGTACGTTTGGAAAATGTAATGTCAAAAATTTTTTGAGTATACATTTCATTTAATCTGATTTAAAAAATTATTTGGCACATTGAAATAATAAATGTTTTATTTAACCAAGTACATCAACCTTTTTTTAAGTTACACTTTCATAATTCATTTCAATTCTCAGCAACACAAGTTGAAAAATTGTGCAGCTAATTCCCAAAATAAAAGATTGCCTTGCCAGCTGCTTCTTTCTGTTTTCGCAAAACTAGACCAATTCTCATTCAGTCAACAGTTTTTTAGGATTTATTTACATAGTTTCACAGTAGCAAAATTCCTGGAGCTCAAAGTTATAGATTTCCCAAAGCTTAGTTTAATGTTAACTTGTATGTCCATATTGTTTTATTGTTTAAGGGTGAGATCAAAGGAATTAAAAATCCAAAGAATTATTTTATTTTATTTTTTAAAAATTTTTATTGCATTTTAGGTTTTGGGGTACATGTGCAGAACGTGCAAGATAGTTGCATAGGTACACACATGGCAGTGTGTTTTGCTGCCTTCCTCCCCTTCACCCACACTTGGCATTTCTCCCCAGGCTATCCCTCCCCAGCTTCCCCCCCGCTGTCCCTCCCCCATTCCCCCCAATAGACCCCAGTGTGTAGTAGACCCCCTCCCTGTGTCCATGTGTTCTCATTTTTCTCACCCGCCTATGAGTGAGAATATGCGGTATTTCCTTTTCTGTTCTTGTGTCAGTTTGCTGAGAATGATGTTCTCCAGATTCATCCATGTCCTTACAAAGGACAAAAACTTATCATTTTTGATTGCTGCATAATATTCCATGGTGTATATGTGCCACATTTTCCCAGTCCAGTCTATCATCGATGGGCATTTGGGTTGGTTCCAGGTCTTTGCTATTGTAAACAGTGCTGCAATGAACCCAAAGAATTATTTTAACATAATAGTACAGGAAATGTGACCCAAAGAATGCACTCATCAGTTACACGTGAAATATTTCAACTTCAGAAGCAGAAAAATTCCATTCCCTGCTCTTCCCACATCTTCCCCCACCACCTGCCACCATCATAGTAGAATTCTATAGGTTGTCATAACCTGTGTATCACTGCACTCAATTTATGCCATCAATAAGAAGAAACAGTGATAAGATCAGTTAAAAAATTTACACATTTTGGGAGGCTGAGGTGGGTGGATCAGGAGGTCGGGGGATGGAAACCATCCTGGTCAACATGGTGAAACCCTGTCTCTACTAAAAAGCACAAAAATTAGCTGGGTGTGGTGGCACGTGCCTGTAATCCCAGCTACTGAGGCAGGACAATTGCTTGAACCTGGGAGTCAGAGGTTGCAGTGCCACTGCACTCCAGTCTGAAAGCAGACTGAGACTGTCTCAAAAAAAAAAAAAAAAAGGAAATGTAAACATTTGTCCTGTACATTAACATTTTAAACTGGACTGAACTTTTTTATTCTCCTTTCCTCAACAAATCCCTGCTGTTTAACAGGGGACATTCAGGATGAATTTTAAACTTTCCATCTTTCTACCCTCAAAAGCCTAATTTCAGCTACCTTTTCTTCTAATTTGTTTTCTTCAGAGAAAAAGTAATTAAAATTGTGATCTTGAGCCTCCTGCGATTCTATTTACTTTTTATACCTTTAATTTGTATTTATGGTTGCTTCTCTGTGTTTCGTCATGACAGTCCTCTAGAGTGAGTTGTTTGTCTCCCTACTGCTATTGTCTCAGGTTATTATTCCTTTTTCCTGCTTTTTAACCATTATATATTTTTAAGGAGTGGTTTCCATCAAGGACTCTACTTCCTTACTTCTCTTTGCTCTCAGCCCTGCAGTCTGAATTTCGCTTTCCTTCCTTTCCTAGCCTGTGTCTCATAGGCTACTGTCATCCACATGGCTGAGACATGCCTGCAACCTTGTAATATCCTTTAGTCTCCTCCACTTCTCTCTGTAAGTAGTTGGCCTTTGATTCTCTTACCATTGGTTTCTATGATATTTCTCTCTTTTTTTTTCCTGTATCTTCAACTGTTGTTTCTTGATTTTCTTTGCTCTTTCCATCTGTTGAAAGTGAATGTTTTAAAGACTTAGCCTTGGGTCTGTTCTCTGTGTTTTATTTCTTACTGCTGCTTTCCATTTTCATACTTTGGCACTTTTGCTGTTTACAACGTGGTGTGGCCTGTCTTCTGCACCTTAGCCTATGTAATTCTAGCTGATGGTCCAGCATCTTTACCTGTGGCCCCCTGGCCTATCAAATGCAATATATCCAAAATAGTAGCTAAAAGTTTGGGAAACTCACCAAACTTTTTTTATCCTCTCTCTGCTAAAGGCATCATCACATTCTTAGATGCCAAGACTGCCATATCTTACTTGAATCACATATTCATTCCTTTCTCATTGTATACCTTCACTTTTGTCATCAGGCACTGGGCTTTCTTTCTTTCCTTTCCTTCCTTTCTCCCTTTTTTTTTTCTTTTTTTTTTTTTTTGAGATCGGTTCTCAATATCTTGCCCAGGCTGGTCTAGAACTCCTGAACTCAAGTGACTCTCCTGCCTCGGATTCCCAAAGTACTGGGATTACAGGCATGAGCCAGCACGCCTGGCCACAGGCAATGGGTCTTGGAAATTGCCATGTCTACCTCTTCCTAATGCTTTCCATTGCTACTGTCCATGTTCTGCCCTCTACATTTCATAATTAATTACAACAGTCCCCTTAACTTATCTTGCTAAAGAACATTTCTGCTTTCTCCAATATTCTTAAAGCCACTGGCCTGAATGATCACCGATCATATCATTCTTTCTGAATATAAGTTTCTCTATCTTTGCACTCTGCAAGTGCCACTGAAGCCCTCACTTCATGCAACAGCCTGCCTTTCTAGATTTAACATACTACTTTTATTTCTGCCTCTGAATCTTTTTTTTTTTACTTTTATTTTAAGCTTGGAGGTACATGTGCAGGTTTGTTACATAGATAAAATCATGTCACAGAGGTTTGTTGTACAAATCATTTCATCACCCAGGTATTAAGCCTAGTACTCATTAGTTATTTTTTCTGATCCTCTCTCCTCCTACCCTCCACATTCTCCAATAGTCCCCGGTGTGTGTTGTTCCTCACTGTGTGTCCATGTGTTCTCATCATTTAGCTCCCACTTATAAGTGAGAACATGTGGTATTTGCTTTTCTCTTTCTGTGTTAGTTTGCTGAGGATAATGGCCTCTTTCTCCATCCATGTCCCTGCAAAGGACATGGTCTCTTTCTTTTATGGCTACCTCTGAATCTTTCTTTTTTCTCTTTCAAAAATACTCTATTTGATCTCCTCCTATTAATATTTTATATATGTGTATATATGTGTATTTGAACACCAAACTTAAATGTTGTGTGTGATAATTTTAAAATATGTTTACAACACTTCAGCAATCCTCCCTCCAAAAGGTGGAGCCAGTTGCCTTCCTCTTAAGTCTGGATAGGGCTTAGTGACTCCCTTCTAATGAGTGGAACATAGCAGAAGTAATGGCATGAATCACGGGTTATAAAGGTATCATGATTCTGCCTTGCTCTCTTTTGGATTACCCAATCTTTGGGAAGCCAGCTGTTGTGTCATGAGGTATCTCAGGAGCTGAGGCCTCCCACCAACAGCTGTGTGAATGAACCATCTTGGAAACAGATATTCTTTCTCAGCCAGCTTTAGATGACTGCAGCCTTGATCTTCAAGAGTCTGTGAGTTGGCACCACCCAGTCAAGCTCCTCTCAGTTTCCTCACCCACATAAACTGTGCGATAAGAAGTGTGTGTTATTGTAAGCCACTAAATTTTGGGAACAATTTGTTATGCATCAATAGATAATAAATACAGTATATATTCTAGGAGATCTGATCTCTACTAATAAGATAATATTTCTCCTGAGAACTTTTTATTTATGCCATCAACCTGTTCCTTGTCACAGTCTATTCATATTGTGGTTATTTGTTAATACATTTTATAATTTTGTATATTAGGGCAAATATTAAACAAGTCTATACTGTTTAATAACACATGTCAGGACATAAAAGCTCCAAATATGAATCAAAGTTCTGATATCTGTTTAGTATCTTAGTACTTCATATTTTGGGAGATTCCTAGATATAGTTGTTTATAATCACAACATGGTTCTTAAAAGACATCCTCATCTTACGTTTCACGTTTCTGATTATGCCATATGCCTAACATACATGAGCCAATTAATTTTGATTCTACTACAGTAAGTTACATATAAAGCCAGTGTTTAAATCCAAATTCAAATACCTGAATATATATCTATGTGTGTACAGGTAGATAGACAAACATATATATATATATATATATATATATATATATATATATATATATATATAATAGAGGGAAATGATTCTTTTTTACAAGAACCTTCTTAAGTTTAGTGTCAAGGAGTTTCCTTTGATAATATTTATATGCAGAGAAACATAAAAGCAACCTCCAATGAGTAATTTATAGTGCACATTCATATATGTGAGGTCTGAATATTTATTACTATAGCCATCCTACTTCTGTTTAGTTTGGAAATGATTTGACATTCTAATCACTTGAAGTGCTGTAAGTGATAAAAGATCATTCTTTTTTTTCTCTCACTTTATTTTAACCCAATTCAGTAAGTTTTATTATGGTCAAAGATCAACACTCTTCATTATTCTGTGAGGTAAACTGTGTTCCTTTCCATTTGGTCCTTTGTATTTTTCTGTAGAAGCTTAATTTAAGGATGAGGGGGAAGAGTTTTTTCAGAGCTTATATTTATTTGTGCTTTCATCACGTAAATGCTATATATAGGTAGCCAGAGACCTTCAGGGATTGTAGCGTCCATTGATTTAAGTGGTTCTTGCAAGTGTTCTGTATCTGAATTCAGAAAGCAGTGAATCCAGCAAGAATTACAAACTTAAATCCTAGGAACTTTTTTTTTCCCTGACAGAATTTGATAAGATGCTACATTGGTCTATTTGGATTCTGATGAATCTCTTGATTTTGTTTAGGATGATAGTCTCATAGGTAATTTGGGGAAATATGTGCTTTCTGTAACTTAACATATTTGTATGATGTCTGCTAAAAAATGCACACTCATGCCATACAAAATATACAAATACAATCTAGTTTATGCAGGTGTCTTATACTTAAGAGAACATAGTTGAAGAGATTTTAATTAAGAATTTGTGTCATCTTAGGGAACCTAAGAAATAGAACTCCACAGGGGTTTGGCCTCAACCATCTGGTGTTTAACAAATTTTGATTTTTACTGGAATAGAATACAAAGCCTGCTACTTAAGTTTTTTTGTTTAGTTGATGATATATTGAAAAGGGTAACATGCCCTTAGAATTTAGGATTCAAATACAAAAATGGCTGCTTTGGACAGAAAACTGTTAGAAAGAAGCAGGGACAAATCTGATGTGCTTTTTGAAAAGACACTGTGAGGCAGGTTAGGGCTGTGGTCAAGAGGGTAAACTTGGGATCTAGACTGCCTGGCTTTGAATCTCAGCTCTACCATGTAGCTTTTACAAGGTCTTCTGTATGATGCTGTACATGCCTCAAAGAGTCTTTTACTTGATCTTTGAAAACATTGTGGGTAAGGTATTATTTTCCCATTGTTCACATAGAGACTGAGATTTCAAGGGGTTAAGTAATTTGACCAAGATCAGCAGCTGAATCCAAGACTGACACCTAAGTCTCTGACTGCAAAGCCCAGGTCTTAACTTATGTATTACCAGGAGTGTTAAACGTACTGTATCATGTAGATTCTGTAACTCAGGAGGGATGTAGGAAAACATCAAAAGCCTGCATCAGTGAGAAAAATATTACAAAGATATATTGAAGAAATGATTACTACTGAGTATGAAGAGAATGAATTTGGTTTACCTAGAAAAGCCATGGTCTTGGAAAGGACTTGAATAGATTCAATAGCATTTCAAGGTCTCCACAGTCTTTATTATTTTAGTCTTGCATAAAATTCTGTTATACTTCCTTGGGACTTGTACATTTATTTTCATAAGACATAAAGTGTCTTTTTCATATCCTCGGGTAGATATACCAAATTGGTGCTTCTGACTTTTACTACTTTTTAAACTTTTAAAGCAGTATCTTTTAAGCAATATTACTTTTACAAGCAATTCCTATTCAAACACAGTTACTACATCAGAGTTTTAACACACATTTATATATAAAGCATCTTATACTCTGAAACTGAATATGTGAAGTTGACATTCATAGTTTTTATTTTGTATGTAGTGTATATGTTGTGTATAATGGTTGTTTTTGTTGAGAAGGACTTTAACTGAATTAGGGAAAAATGGGTTCTGAAACCCATAACCAGTAACATGTATAGGTTAAAAAACAAAACAAAAACAAAAAACAAGCATTGATAAAATAATTTATTAGTTGATTACAACAAAGGAATAATCTTAACATTCTACCTTTCTGGATTTGACTACCTTGTAGCATCCACCTAGAATGATGCAAAAAAAAAAAAAAACAAAAACAAAAAACAAAAACAAAAAACCAAGAAACAAATTATCCACTGAGCAGCCAAAACAGACATGCCAAACAAAAGCTTGTTGGTAGAAGAGGCCTCCTGGTTTTTACCTCAGAGCTCATTTACCCTTGTTTTACACATAATCCAAAAAAGTTCCCTGATCTTCATTCCAAACCCAGATCAGATTACAAGTATGAAACTGGAACACAACAGGCCAATCCACACTGACAAGAGAAGGGAGTGTTAGCTTGACATCTAAGAGGAAGACAAGCAAGAGGAATACTGTTAAGAAGCATATGAAAGAATACCATAAACACAGCAGCATAAAGCAAAAGAATATGGCAACTGCCACTCTCAATATCCTTTAAAATTGTCAATGTCTCAGAGTATTTTTAAATAACACTAAATTAAAATTATGTTCTGTATACTATTTCTGAGAAGTCAGGAAAGTATCTTCTATATTTAATAATATTTTCCATTTAAAGTTGACATAATGAAAACAATGAAAATAATTTGGTACTTAATGAAGTCACATTTCTAAAACTGTCAGGAAAACTTTAGCCACAGTCTTTGGAAGGAAGTTGTTTAACAAAAATCAATTATATCTGTTGAAAATTAAGCATACTTGGATATTATAGTTAAGTCTAGATTATTAGAGGTCATACTGGAAGAGTAAGAATGTACAATATGATGAAAATATATTTGACAACATCCTGGTAGTATTTAGCTAGAATTTGTCTCTGTATTGCCTTCCCTGGAGTTCACCTTTTATCATTACTGTTAATATCATTGAAACTGCCAAATTTCTTCCCTTGTCTTCTCTCTGAGACCCTTTAAGCTTTTTTATATCCTTAGGTAGATATGCCAATTTGTGCTTCTGACTTATTTTACTTTTTAAACTTTTGTTTAGAAACTGTTTGTCCCCAGTAAACCTGAGGACAGCTTTACCAGCTAATACTGCTGTTACACACGGGTATGGAAGTAACCATGTTGTGATCTAAAATTAAAAAAACAACAAACCAAAAAGCATCTGGACAGTGGGGAAATCACATATGGGAAACAGTCATGGGTATGATGATTAATCTAAAACAATATTTATCATCTCCTTGCTGATAATGAAAGTCTTGATTGCATTGTTACGTATTCTCAGTAGTTTAAGTGTTATGAATAGGAAAGCCTTAAATGAGGTGCAAATTTATGACATTTACTTATATATCGTTTTATTCTCTATAAATGGAATATAGAGATATGAGGCTCTAAATTTTTTTTTTAAGAACTTTTGACAGAAATCCTAATAACAGTTTCCATCTGAAAACTGCAGATGTCTGGAGAAAAGCAAAACAACATAAAAACCCCATGTTAAATTAGCTGTCAGAGTCTGGTCTAAATGTTTAATCTCTTATCGAGTAGAGTTATATTCTGGAATTTCTTAGTCTCTTTCTTTTTTGCTGAACTGGTAAGATAATGATTCAATAAAAAAGAAATGTTAACACAAAGACATCTAGAAGAAAAAGAATGAAACAACTCACATGCCGGTTCACCATCAGTAATGCTTTGGCAAGCACATAGGGATTAGATAAGTGTAAAACAGAACTATTGCCTAAACTACTTACTTTCTAATCAGGAACCTGAGTATCTAAGGAAATTTGGTATTATAATTACAACATAATTCAGAAAAACAATTATTTGGGAGCAGAGAAAAGAACTTAATTAATAAGAGACATACCTGAATTATTATACATGTTTAAACTAGATTTATCAGACAATTGAAAGATTATGTTATCATGTATACTTTTTGGCTGTATATAACTAATACATTTATTTTTTCTCTCTCTGTTCAGTAGGTCTTTCTTCGGGTGGCTAACGATATATTCTTCCTCCCCTTTTGGGTGTTAGCTTAAATGGGCTTTCTAAGGATCCAATATAGCTTTCTCTATATTTCCTTTTAGAATTAATGCTTGAGAGAAACAAGGGGTGCTTGACATACTTGAACCTTCCCGTTGCTATTTTCTGATGTTCTTCTCCATCCAACCTGTCTCTAGCTCAGAAAGAAATTCCCCGCCAACGCCACAGCAGTGCAAGAATATCAGGATTTCCTGGAGATTTATTGCTAGCTCTGTTCAAGTGTGAATCAGGGTTGGTCCCACCCACTCTACATTGTTTGCGGACTCAGAAATGAAGATGGCTGGTCTTTGTGGGTCATTTGTTACTTGCTAAGAAATGGGACGAAAACCACAAAAAGTGAAGTGTCGCCCATCATTGCTAATTCATGACCATTGTCTTCTGGACATCCCTATCTGAGTGTTGCATAGACCCCAAACTAGGTACTTACTTCCCCAACTGAACTCCTTATCACTACTCCACTTCCAGATTGGTTATTACCGTTTATATTTTCTGACTAGGATAATGGTATTACCATCTAACCACTCATTCAGCATAGTAACATTGAAGTTATTTTTAAATTCTTTCCTTTTTCCCGTACCTTTCTGTAATCTCATCCAAATTTTTGTCAAGACCTGTTAATTCTGTCACCAACATCTATCAGATTGGTTCTGTGTTGTCTGTTTGCAGTGCCATATGCTGTACTTTACAGTTGCATGATCGTTTGCCTGGACTGTTTCAGGAACCTTTGAACTTGGAGGTGGTCTCTTGCAGAGTTCCTTTTGACTTCTTCTGTAAGGTTTGGTTAAAGTGTATTTTCTATTAAGCATTTCCTGAACTTTCTAAGTTAGTCCATTATTGTCTTCAATGTGCCCCCATGCACATTTTCTGTAGCACTCAATCATGCAGTGACTTAAATCTTAGTTTATGCCTTTTGCTCCAACTAGACTTTGAAGTCCTTGAGATAGGAACTCTCCATATCCATTTAAAATTTTGTAGCTCATAGTAAATGCCCAGCATATTTCTTAAATAAAAGTGAGAAATAGAAAAAGTGAATTTTAATTTGTCATGAAATCTAGAGTTAGTCATATAAATAAAGTAGAAATTGAAAAGTCTCTATTATTTTTGAAGAATGTTACATATAACTGGTGAATGGGTTCAAGGCTTTTCTACACATTTGTTTTTTAAGGATTTCAGAAATCACAAGCATGGGTAATTTTGCATTGAGATTTTAGGATTCTTTATTTGTAGTAAATGCGGCAACTCTCCACATGGATTCAAAATATGCGTTTTATCTTTGTTATACCTATTGACTTCAGTGTTCTCTTGTTTCTGTCAGTGTCT
This sequence comes from Saguinus oedipus, assembly GCA_031835075.1. Taxonomy (NCBI): domain Eukaryota; kingdom Metazoa; phylum Chordata; class Mammalia; order Primates; family Cebidae; genus Saguinus; species Saguinus oedipus. Next base: position 65,329,251 of record CM063172.1, read on the forward strand.
GCATCTGTTCAGGACTGCTATAACAAAATACCATAAATGGAGTAGCTTTTAAATAGCAGATACTTATTTCTCACAGTTCTGGGGACTTGGAGGTCCAAGTTCAAGACACTGGCAGATTGAGTGTCTCATAAGGGTCCACTTCCTGGTTTCAGATGACTCTCATGTTGCTGTGTCTTCACCTGAGAGAAGGGGCAGGGAGCTCTCTGGGACCACCTTTATAAGGGCACTGATCCTATTTATGAGGCCTCCCACAGGCTCCACCTCCTAATATATTGTCTCTTTAGAGGTTAGGATTTCAACATAAGAATTTGGGGGAAACACATACATGACTGGTACCATAGCAATGTTTTGTTCCGCAGCTAGTGAAAGTACCAAACTGAATACTGCACAAATGTTCATTTTCAGTTTTTTTCTGACTTGAAAGTAAGTTAAGCTCCAGGAGTGAAATGATCCGGAGCATTTATTTCATTTAATAAAATGAAACAAGTTACGTTAAACTGAAAACCTGATATAAGAAACAAGTTAAAATAACTTATTCTATGATATATACTTTAGTCATGATTACAAAACACAGTATCACATTTCAAAGCTAATTTTTGTCAAAATCAAAGTTTGTTACCTAAAATATAATCATGCACATAAAGTTATTGATGTAAAATCATTTCTGTGGCACACATAACCTTAATGGTGGGGCTTTCTAATATTTAATATTTTCATATAAATACGAGGCACAACATGAAAGCAAGAACAAAGAACCCACCTATTTTTAGATCATTACCTTTCAGTGGGTTGAAGTGATGAGAAAAGAGTGAGGCCCCATCCCACCCCATGCCAGCATATCAGGATCTCTGGGGGCCTTTTCAAACTGCTCATTTTCTCTGGCCTCAGTAGGAAGCACCAGGTGTAATGTGAGCTTTTGCCTGACAGGAGTGTACTATTCTTGAAGAATATTGAAGCAGAAAAAAATGAGAGTACTGTTGGAGGAAGAAGTTAATAGCTGATCTGATTTCTGTTTCATAGTTCAAAAATATAAAAAATAACCCATATTTTAAAATATTCAATATGAAGCATTTATTTTAAAGTTATTTGGTGCCACAGATTCTGTCTTTGCCCGTAGTCAAGTAAGGGTTGTTGATGGGTAAAAAAGGGAGACCAGATGTGGAAATAAGTATGTGTCAGTGAGAACATACACATATATGTAACACACATACATAGGAAATCCAGTGCTTGACTTAGGATGGCTGAATTGACTCTCTAGCTTGCAGTTAAATGATGGTATGCCTCAAAAAATGTTCCTTTAGCAAGAAAGCGAGAGATGCCAAAACTGATAAGTGTGATAGACCACCTCATTCTACTTAGTAAGAATGGCTAGGAAGTGAGGGTAAAGAACCACAAGCACTGTATCCACATGTGTATCCAATAAATAACAGCTGACATTCATAGGTTCAACATTCAGACAACTCTTATTGTATATTCAGACATTAAAGAGTAATCACAGGTCAAAATTTAAAATTTTCTATTGGAACATGACTGCTCTTTGACACTATAGACGTGTGGAAAGAACTGGGAATCTGTTTATTTATCTAGCTAAGCCAGGATTCTTGAACAGAATAAAACAAGAAAGCCTGAAGGTTACAGATGACAAATAACTCAGAATACAATTCATATTGATCCTACTTTTCAGGCTGTTATCCTTGACAACTGTTGTATTCCTCTTAATACGTCTGCTGTGTGTTCTTAGACTGTAAACACCAACGGGACAGGGGAATTCGGTAAACACTTGGCTCAGTATAGAATATCAGTAAATGGACACAGAGAGGCGGTCTACTATACACTGGGGACTGTTGGGGGAAATGGGGGAGGGACAGCGGGGGGGGGTCTGGGGGGGATAGCCTGGGGATGAATGCCAAGTGTGGGTGAAGGGGAGGAAGGCAGCAAAACACACTGCCATGTGTGTACCTGTGCAACTATCTTGCACGTTCTGCACATGTACCCCAAAACCTATAATGCAATAAAAATTAAAAAAAAAAAAAAAGAATATCAGTAAATAAAATTGTGTCAGCTTTACAAAGTTTCTCATGATTTTTTTTTAAACACTGTATCTTATCCTCTTGAGCAAATGTGATAAAAGCTGGTTATAAGGCAAATAGGTTTTTCCCTGAAAACCATTATGTTAAATAATTTTCTGTCATGAAATAATGTATAACACATCACATATTTACTGAAAAAAGCTTTTAAAATGTGGAGATGCAGCATTACTATGATAGAAAAAAGTTAATAGCTTATACAGGTGCTTACTAAAAATAGCATTGTTTTCTTATTTATTTATTTAATGTTGAAACATAACATGAAAGGTGTGGTGGCTCACGCCTGTAATCCCAGCACTTTGGGAGGCCGAGGCGGGTGGATCACGAGGTGAAGAGGTCGAGACCGTCCTGGTCAACATGGTGAAACCCCATCTCTACTAAAAATACAAAAAAATTAGCTGGGCATGGTGGCGTGTGCCTGTAATCCCAGCTACTTGGGAGGCTGAGGCAGGAGAATTGCCTGAACCCAGGAGGCGGAGGTTGCAGTGAGCCGATATCGCGCCATTGCACTCCAGCCTGGGTAACAAGAGTGAAACTCCGTCTCAAAAAAAAAAAAAAAAAAAAGAAGAAGAAGAAGAAGCAGTATTTGCTGGTTGAAGTTATGCTGTCAAGGTGCTAGGTTCTTTCTTGCAATGACCTTGAGGAAAATTTAGTATTACACATTCAGATCATTTTTTAAACCAGATTTATAGAGAAGCAATTTAAGGTAATTAAGCACTTTAACTCTGACAGGTTGATGTTATTTAGTGACAGATGTGTCATTTTTATGACAAACAGCTAATTTGGAGACTGTATTTCCTTCCTGTAAAACCTTTACAGGTCAGCTGTCTTCCCATTCATAGTCCCTCTTACTTTGGAATCATGACTTTATTTTTATTCATAATATGCAAAATTGCTACCTTTTGCCTGAAATGCTTTCAGCCCAGTTACTTTTTATTTTATTTGACTCATAGTGAAGGGATTGGTATATTGAGTCAACCATTATTTCCTATATATGTATGTTTGGTTTTTCACATTGACACCGAGCTATATGTTTAAAGATAGCAGAGCAATTGTGCTCCATGATCTGACTCCAAAAAGTAAAGCTTTGTCACCACATGCCCTCCAGTTCCATTTCAGAAGTGTTTACAAATTTATAAATTATGAATTTATTTATTCTTAATTATATTTCTCAAGCTCCTGGCCTCAAGTGAGTCTCCCTCCTAAGCCTCCCTCAGCTCTCATTCTGGATCATATTTCTATTGTCTTGACGCTACCAACTTCTACAGGTAGAAATTTCATAGGTTCAATATCTGCTATATGAAATATCTTCTTCCCTGGGGTTACATTATTAGGAATTGTACAGGTGTCATGATTTCAGTCATCAACTCTGTTACGTTCATTGTCTTTCTGGAAGTTCTAATTAGTTTGTTTTTCTGGAGGGTACGCATACCCTCATTGACCATTATAGTTACCTTGCTTTGATATTTTTCTACATTTTTCCATATTTTTTATGTTTGCCCTAAGATTAAAAGGACCACAGAATTCCAGGTAATAGCTCCCTTTATTTCGTGTGTCAGATTGTTCTCCTCATTTCATTTCCAGTACTCTGCTAGTGATCCCCACATAACCTGTAACTCAGTCAGGCAGAAATGTCTTATTAAGACAGAATTTTTCAAGGAGTGCTGATTACTGTACTTGCTTTCTCTCTGTGTACAAGAATCTTGAAGGGTTCTTTAGCTTTTCAGAGTAAAACAAGTGATTCGTTCAGAATAACTGAACTCCCAAAGTGTAAGATGAGATTTATACACTTTATTTTCCCAAATATTTAATGCAAGTACATTTCGATAACTAGAAAAAATTGACTAAGTCAAATTGATGATAATATTCACGTATTACAAGAAGATATATAGAAGATAATAAAAGTAACCTGATACAATTTGCACATAATTATAGATTTGTTTCTATGCGTATATTTCCCTATATTTTAATAAGTGAGTTTATATTCAGCATTCTTTGAACTTGACTTATTTTTGTCATTGTTGTTCATTATATAAGTGTATCATAATTGTAATGCCTTATTTATTGGACATTTAAGTTTCTCACAAATGTAAGTGTAGAGAGTATAGTACTGAATGTGCAAGTATATACAGCTCTGTATATCTGAATAATGCTTTTCCTTAAGGATAAGTCCAAAGAGTTGAACTGGTCTGGCAAAGGAGTATGGCTTGGTTACCTTTTCACTGTAAGGAACATTGCTAGATTGCCATTTAGGAAAACTGTCTCCATTTCTACTATCATTGAGACTTCATGGGAGTATTTCTCACACCACCTGCTAACATTGAGTGTTGTCACTAGCTTCAATTTTTAAAAAAGATTATAGGCAAAACATGATAGTTTAATTTGCAATCATCTCTTATTGAAGTCTTTTGCATCTTTTTAGATGTTTCTTGGCCACTTATATTGGGCTTCCTAATTATTCTTTTGGGGTATTAATCTTTATTATTTCCTAACTACATTAATATATTTCTTCAGTTCTTACCTGCTGTAAAATCATCTTCATAAACACCATCTCAAATGTGTTTTTTACTCATTTTTTTCTGCATATCTTTTTACTGGTCTGCTTCTTATATCCCAGTCACATACTATTTTATTCTAGCATAATAGGCTGATTAGTTACTATTTTCTCTGAAATTTTTCTATATAGTCTCACATTTCATTTTTTAGGCCAGTATTGGAATCACTGCTCCATATGTTTATGTACCTCACATGTACAGAGTAGATTCTCATGTCACTTCCCAGCTCCTCCTCACTAAGAGTGTGTGTTGACCCTTATCCACATGGCTAGGAGAAGCCTTTTTTTATGAGGCTGAAAACTGTCCTCCCCATACTAGATTGTCGTTGTGCCCTATCTTTTGGCCAAGATAATTTGCTCCTTATTTAAGGCTTCTTGGACTAATCACAGTTTAAAGTCTGTTTACATATTGTTCATTCCTCAATTGTTAAGTAATGAGTCAGTATTTTAAAAAAATTATAAATGACTCTTTCGGTCCTGAAATGCTTTACAAAGTAGTTGGTCTTCACAGTTTTTAGTGGTGCTAGAGTATGATGATCAATACATATCATATGCTGATATGTAGATGGTTATCAAGTCCATTTGAGAAAACGAAACTTGTTCGAAAGCAACCAGTAGCATGATCTTCTGCAAATTCTAAGCTACCTGTTAAGTGAATCTACAGGCACTACCGTTTCTATCTAGAGGTACCGTTTCCAAAGATTAAATATTATTCTAATCTAGAACATTACCTCCCCTTATTTTCTAACACAATTTAAGGAAAACACTCCTCCCCATTCCTTGCCCCACTCCACAGCTCTGTTTTAATATCTCTTATGATGCCTGTCAGAGAAGAGAGCCCAATACATTTTTTGATAAAAAATAAATGTATGGATATTGTCCTCACCTCTGCCCATGCCAGTCATTACCATTTATTCCATAGGTGGACCAAAGATGTTCTGATTGACGGTTAAGACATTAGACTAAGAGACTCAGATACTAAAGGCAGTAGGACATTAGCCCTAGGGCTGTGAAGCCAGAACATGTTAAGAGCCAGAGTTTGGCCATTGCTTTGCGAAGTTAATGCAAGCCAAAGTTGGTGTGGTAGGAGTGGGTGGCAAATACTACCAGCTTTGTGGAGAAGGCAAGCAGTAAAGAGAAGCAAAGAAAAAATACATCCCAAGGAGCAGGGAAAGAGGAATAAAGATAGAAGAAAATTAGAGGAAAAGAAGAGAGCAGAGAAGGAAGGAAAGAGGAGGGAGTAGAAAGATCAATTGTCTGAAAGAAAGGAAAGACGTTCTGGCAAGGTGTAAAATGATTACCATAGGTAATAGCAATGGTGGTTAAGGCAGGACTGGAATAGGTGGATAGGAGTAGCAGCTCAATGGCACCTACTGGGAGTAAAGTCTTCTGCATTTACTCAAAGAGCAAATGGTAGAGAAAAAGAACCTAAGGTGAGCAGGGAGCATTTATTTGCTGCAAAGAAAATACAAGATGATGGGGCTGTTTGGAACCACTGTTGGCCCCTGCTATTCTGGGAGTAGCATCACATAGCGGTAAAGTCATAGCTTTACTGCTCACCGGGTGCCAGGAATCCTCAGGAAGCCAGTTTCCTCCCTATATGAAGCTCATGGTATGTGTGCGATTGTGCTGAAAGGACTAAATTACGAACCTGAAAATTTTAAAAATTGACAAATAACACTTGTATATATTTATCAGGTACAATGTGAAGTTTTAATAAATGTATACATTGTGCAGTAAGTAAATCAAACTAATTAACATATCCTTTACCTCACATTCTGTCTTTTTTTGTGTGTGTGTGGTAAGAACTCTTAATATTTTTTATTCTTGGCTGTTTTGAAATAGAATACATTATTATGAACTATAGTCAACCCTCTGTGCAGTCGATCTCAAAAATTTATTCCTCCTGTCTAAAACTTTTTGTGTGTGAAATAGTCTTTACTATTTTCTTAATTACACACTTGAGAAAATAAAGAGTTTAGAAAGGTTATGTAACTCAGTAAAGCCCAAAACTTATATGTTAACAAAATAAATAACAGAGACAGATTTAAGAAAATTGAATAAAACTAAAACCAATATCAAGATTCGGCCATAGGATCACAATCTTTTATGATCACCATCATAATATAAAGGAAATTCTCCACTTCTGTTTTTCCCCATTTGCCCCTATAAACATTTTTTCTCTCCTATTGGAAGAACAAAATCCCACTGTTTATCCTATTTATGTTTATTATGATTTTTCTCCTTCTTTTCGTGGTTAAGATTCTATAAGGAATAGTGTATATAGATTCTCCCTGACACTCTTCTTTTGCATTAATTCCACTCTACCTGCTATTTGTGGAAAAAAAAATCCTCATTAAAATAACCAGTAACATTCTAAATGAAGACACTTTGTTTCAACTGATCGGCCAGTTCTATCTCTATGGAAACTGTAGATTCCATTTAAATGGCATTTTCAAAGGACCACAACATCCAGACTGTCTAGTTCAATATAAATATAAACTAGGTCATTTATGCTACTAAGAGCAGATAAAAGTGCCAGAATCTGTGACAATTATCCTATATACTTAACATACATGAAATGAATTGAGTTGAAGTTTTGGTACCTATTTTGTCAGATTTTATCATCTAAATTTAACCTAAGAAACAATTATTTTTGTTTTTATTGATTTATTGTTTTGAGACAGAGTCTCGCTCTGTTGCCCAGGCTGGAGTACAATGGCACGATCTCAGCTCACTGCAACTCCCGCCTCCTGAGTTCAAGCAATTCTCCTGCCTCAGCCTCCCAAGTAGCTGCGATCACAGGCACATGCCACCATGTCTGGCTAATTTTTGTATTTTTAGTAGAGATGGGGTTTCACCATATTGGCCAGGCTGGTCTGACATTCCTGACCTCAGGCGATCTGCCTGCCTCGGCCTCCCAAAGTGCTGAGACTACAGGCGTGAGCCACCATGTTTGGCCGAGAAAACAATTATTTTTAGACTGCAAACTCAATCTGATAGAGTGTATAATTAAAGCAAGACCAGTTATTGACTATTCTCTCAGTTAATAGATTATTTTTAAAATAGTGATTTGATAGAGGATGTTGCTGAAAATTATATTTAAGTCCAAGTAATATGACTACATAACAACATACTGAAATAATACATTCACAGGTACAGCAGGTATTATATAGTCTCTTTTGTCTAATATATATTTGTGAACTCTTTTGGTGAGACATTCTTTCCTGATTATATTGAAATCCATTCTGTTTTATGAAGGCCCATTTCCATTTGTTCTATTATTATAATGCTTTAAGGGTGAACAGTATCATCAAATTTAAACCTCATTACAGTTATATGGAGAAAGGCTACTTTTTAATACGTGCTATGCATCCATTATCAGCCTGTGCCTTTTCTTGAATGCCGGTTAACTATAAAACAGACTAGAAACATATTCTAGCCTCTTTTGTTGTTTATTTAGGATAGAAAAGCTATTATTTACATTAGTGTTACTATGTTTTAAATTAAATGTTCCTATTCTTGTTTTATTTAATCAAATGGTATTTAAGAATATGCTATTTTTTGTAGATTATTTTATTTACATACCTCAATGGTTTGGAAGTATTACCATGGAAAATAACCAAATGACCACAAAGCTTTATTAAATGTGGCTAAAATATAAAAAGTTAAAAAAAAATTCAGTCTGACTAAGTTTTTGAGTGACATTAGTAACCGTTCTCAGAAACCTAGCACTGCATCTCTTCGGTTCTTTATTCTCTTTGCTCTCACTTGATCTTTACTTTCAATTTCAATACTTAACATCTCATTAGCTTTCAACATAAGGAGCCTTCTGACAGGGTGAGACTGAGGAAGTAGAAGAGAGGTTTTGATGATATTTTCATAGAGAATGTTTTATGAAGTTTTTTTTTTAAAAAAAAACAGTGTTATAGAATTTTAGAGTTTGAAGGCACCTCAGAGGTCAGAGTTGACCTAATTTATGCATTGTTCAATGTATGATTTTTTCTGTTCCATGCAAGGTTCCAGTTAAACACCGTAATGTTGCCAAATATTGGAGGATATATGAAGATTTGAAGGAATCTTGATTTCTGAAGCTAATGCATTATTTTATATTGGGTTGGGAAGAGCCTCAAGGCCATAAGTATTATGAGAACACAGTTAGCTTGAATATCATATGATTTTTGTCAAAGGAATGACATAAGACATATATGATGTAGAACTCTGTTAGGAAACAAAGTCCACCTGAGGAATAAAAAATTACCATTACTTATTTAAGTTTCTCCTTGACCATAATTTACAGGATGAAATAAAAAGTGGGCTTGATACTTTCAAAATAGCAAGGCAGTGATTGCTGTCTAATTTGTTGACCAAATGGAGATTTCTGCCTCCTTAGGATTTCATGGAAAAACAAAAAAGTCTAGCAATTACTGACAGGGGTGGGTGCAGTGCAGAGAATATCTATTCTACTGATAGAAGTTGTTTTTAGTGATTTAATGTTCACTCTCAAGCTTCTTATTCCTTTATCACTCTTTTTTTCTTTCCTCTATTTCTTTATTAGAAACTAAGCAGTTTCTTCCATGAGCTATTGTATTTTCACTGTTGAGATTCTAACTTTTAATAGGTAGGGCTCTTTCATTTTGAAAGTTACTCCTAAAGCATAGTTCTACTACTAAGGAGAAGAGCTCCTTTAAACACTCTGAAATCTGTTTTATAAATATTGTATTCATTTAACATACAGGAATATTTTCTGATTTCTGGTTTATTCTGATGAGATAATTTTTAATTTCTAAATTAAAAAGTTAGAAATTATATTTTATTATAATTTCTAATTAAAATGAGATAGATTTTTCAAATAACTACTTGTAACTCTATTGTTTTAGAAAGTTTCTAACAATAATTTTTGTATCTAGTATCATTTATGAATATATTGAAAATCATCCATAAGGGGTTTATGTGCTTTTATAATTGAACTTCTCAGACTTGAGATTCTGTCCTAGACTTGCTTCAGCTGTAGCTCACCATAGAGACGATGTGCAATTCAATGCTATCTTTATCCAAATGACAGTAACGTGGAAGTTACCAGAACTTTGAGGCAGGATTCCAGAACATGGGGTACAGGTGTACTTCAAGAATGAACTTTGAATCATACTGTTCCTTGACCATTCTTATTAATGAAGCATAATCATACATCTGTGATCAATTTGGAGTCTATATCCTGGACCCCCTCAGGTATACCCATTTTGCTTTGATTCTGGTAGGAATCTGGAGTCGTATAGTATAATAGTAGAGTACTGATCTAGAAGAAAATGAGTTCCAGTAATAACTTCATCACTTACTGTGTGATCTTAAATATTCATTTCTTTAATATTTAGCTTTTTATTGCTGATGTCATTGATGTGTATCTGTATTAATGGAGGTAATACTACTTGTCTAACACAACTCATAGGGCTATTTTGAGAAATTTGGCATTTACAATACCTTCCACAATGCAAGTGTTATTATTCCAAACTTACTAAGATTCATGTTTTTTACATTTATTACTTGTAGCATTTCGAATATATTTCAGGTTATACTTTATTTGAATATATGGCAGGTAACCTTTAGGAGTCTTCTAGCTGGTTCATACAGGTGTTCATGCATAAAATATTACTTAAAACCAGAAGACCAGCAAGCAAAATAATAACAACAGTCTGTATATTCCAATCCAACTCCCTCTTGGAATGCTGTAGATTGCAAATGAAAACTATTAGGTTGGTGCAAAAGTAATTGCAGTTCTTGTAATTACTTAATGGTGAAACTGCAGTTACTTCTGCACCAGCCTGATACCATGAGAGATTTCTGAGGTATTGCTTCATTTAGAAAATTACTATTTTCAGGAATTCAAAAGAAAAAAAATTGAAATATACATTAATTATATTTATTTGCATGTTTAGTATTTGAAAATAACTGTACCTAATGCTTTGGAGAAATAACAGTGAATAATAAGTTGTATTGAGTTTATTAGTAAGTTGGATGGTATGCAACGAGAGGTCCATGCCTACCCTCAAGTAACTTATTACCCCCCAAGAAAGTAATAAGTAAGCAATGAGGCCGAATACAATAAACTTTATGCTAAAAGTATACCTCAACTGTAGAGAAACATAAATTAGGATGCAGTTACTTTAGGCTCAGATAATTTGCAAAGGCTTTGTTAAGGGGCCTGCAGGAAGGCTGTGCCTTTAAAGATGAATTGTATTTTCACAGAGAAAGAGAAGATGGGGATTTTCAACAGAAGGAACCACATAAGCATAATATTGGGAAAGTAAATGGCCATCAGAGCAGAATACATAGAAGATGCAGTAATATGTGTGAAAATAAGAAGAAAAATTAGTTTTTGATAGACACTGAATACCATTTTAAAGAATTTTTATGTGATTCTGTAAATTATTTTTAGTTTATCTGAAAGATAGATTGGAAATTGAAGATCAGGAGCCTTTTTCTGAGTCCCACACCTTGCAAACCAGCTCACCATAAGAGTTTCCACCTAGCTGTTTCATAGATGGCTGGAACTCAGCAACCCAAAGCCAGAGGCATTCTTTCCAACAATCAATCTCCCTATGTTTGTCATTGACAACACCAATCACCCCACAAGAAACCTGGAAGTATATTCTTGACATGTACCTGACCATCCAATTGACGGTCAGGTTTTATATTTGCCATTTAGTTTCTAAATATCTCTGGAATCTGAGTCCGTTGTTCTACATCCCATAGCGTGCTATTCTCTGTCCCCGCCCCTACTTGATCTGTTTTCCATCCTTCTCTGCTGTTTCATTTTCCGAGGCTGATGGCACTGACTGCATTGCCTGGGCTTCCTTGCTGCCTTTCTGGTGGTGATGAGGTTGCCGAGTAGAGGCTTCAGCAGGAGCGTAAAACACTGGAGCGGGGCAGAGTTCACTTTCTATTTGCTTGCTTGATTTTTCTCTTGCATCCTCACTCTTCCAATACCAGAGTTCTGTCTCCCATGCTGATTTCCTTAGCCGTGCTCAAACTTCTGTAAATAGTCTTTTCATAAATGACTCATTTTCGTAAATGTCAGTATTGAAAACTCTTAGGGAAATTTGGATTCCCGCCAGAACCCTGAATGATAGAATCCCCTTTGCCAATTAAGTTAGATGCTCGTTTCTGGACTTCTGCAGCACATTTCTGACTGATCTTTCTATCTGCAGACTACATTCTTCATACTGCTTTGAAGAACTGTTTTTTTTCCCCAAACATGGAATATAGCAGCAGTTTGTAATAATAAGAAAATATTTCATAATGATAAACATGCAACATACAGTATCACATATATAAAATCTCAGCTTTTTATATGCATATAAAAATATGCATATGCCAGGATGAAAGGGAAAGAACCATTTTCCCTGGTTGTAAAATTATGTCTATTTTTCTTTTCATAGTCTGTTTTCTGTTAATTTTCCTCTAAGGGTATAGAGAGAGTGAGCAAGAGAAGGAGAAAGAATGACATACAGTCTCTCTGTGTGTGTGTGTATGTGTGTGTAATAAAAAAATATTTTATAGGTTTTTAATATTGAATGTTACCAACTATTTGTTTGCTTCTTTGTTTTTTGATCCAGATGTTAGAATTGAAAGAAGTGCCTCTAAGCTTTACTTAGGAAGTTTGAGTTAAAGTAAAGAAGAAGAAGAAAAAGACAATCTGACATTAAGTCTAAAAAAAACATTGAGATGATCTTTTAGCTGGATAATTAATGATAAGGTGATCTCAAGAAATGTGGTTAGGAGCCTGTTTTAGATGGTCACATATTGTAATTTAATTTGAAATAAAATATTTTATTGAAAATGTTACATACTGTCAGGAATTTACATTCAGAAGAATATTTCATAAAACCCTGTCTTCCCAACCTCTCAAATGACACAATATTTTGGGCTTCTTCTTAATATTTGGCTTTGTTGTGTTTAATCAGGTCAGTAATAATAGCTTATAATTATAATAGATTATAATTTTTTACTGAACTGCTTCATATTTTAATAATTTGGGTAATTTTTTCTTTGCTGTGACTATTGGGATGTCCATCTGATATAATTTTCTCTTGCTATTTGATCTGTTTCTGAAAATGAAGTCTTAAGAAACTTAAATCATAGGCATATTTAAATTGTCTCAAAAATATTTCATTTGCCCAAATTGAAATTCCAATTTGTCTGTTGCTTATCACAACAGATATATCTTTTTACTATTATTTGTGTCCTTCTGTATGACAGATGAAATTATTCATCTTTTGGAAATATGTAAAGTTTAAGTAAGTTTTTAAATGACATTTTATATTTTTGGTACAATAACTGCATTTAATGTAATGCACCAATAATTTTTATACTGCATTTTCCTATGTTTTGCCCTCTTTGTCTCATTTTCTTCTTCTTTAATCATTAAATTTTATGATCCCTATGTTTATAACTTAACTGTCTGCTTGAGGATATATTTATATGAAGCATATTTTATTTTCTCAAATAACATATTTATTTAGAATATCAAGTATGATACATAAGGCTATGAAACTTTTTGAATTTCACAAATAAAACAGTTTGGTTTAATGTAATGAAAATGGTTAGAGTAAATGTGGTTATTTTAGCTTTTGATATAGGCAATCTCATTTTCAATAAAATATCAATTTTTTAGATGTAAAATATGTAATCAACAGAAACAACCTTCCAAACCAGAACACTGACAAGTTCTTTTTTATGAACCTGCCTTAGGAAAGTAAGTAAATTATATTTCATAATTTCCCCAGCCAAAAAAAAAAAAAAGATTCTGACAATGAGATTTTAATTATTGCTTGAAAGCTTAAAAATAGAAATTTTAATAAAATATTAACTGCATCCAACAGCCCAATTGAAAAATATTTTCTAAGTTTTATAATTTAAACTATATATTTATATATTGTTCATCTGTTTATAGATGATCTGTTTTCATTTATCATTAGGTGTTAAATATTTGTGAGAGGAATAATTAGTTAGTATTATAAGTAACATGGCTAAAGTTGTTCCGTTTAGCCTGATGGCCCCCTGAAAATTTATTTCTCACATTTTTAGCTTTTAGAACAACTGTTTCCTACCACCAAAAGCGTGCTATCTTTTAAGTTTCAGGCTTGAAAGTGAAAAATAATGTGTAATTTATGGAAGCTATTGGTGTGAAAGTATCCAAGAGAACAACGAGGAATAGTGGAGTGAAATAAACAGGAGATTAGGTAGATAGAAATTGACCATTGGGTACACAGGTAGGAATATATTACATTAAATACAAAATTGCTACTTTACCAGTTCATAACTTAATGTAACTGCTTTAAGTTTTTTATTGAAACAGAAAGTACTAAAGAATAAATAGGACATTTGATTTTTTTATGCTAGGTTAATTAATTGTTTATAGTTGACTTCACAGTGAAACAATTATCACCCAAGTAAAGAATGCAGCCTCTGAAATGGGAATAGAAACTTTTGTTTTGCTGTATTTGCTTTTTTAATGGTTGGAAGAATAGTTAAGGTCAACATAAATTAAAAATAATGGTTTGAGAAATGAGAAACACCTCACCAATCTTCTCTTTACATTTGGAGCTATCGATTTCTATTCTTCAAGTTATTGTCACTGACATTTTTATTAATAATAGCAACTATTTAATGTTTCCTTACTGTGTGTCAGTTCTCTAACAACTTGATATTCATAACATCAGTTTTCCCAGTAATACCATGGTGTAGGAAGTAATTATTTGATTTTATAGATGAGGAAATAGAGGCTCAAAGATAATTTTCTTCTTTCAGTTTACCCAGTAGAAAATGGCAGATCTAGGATTCAAATATATTTGCAGAGACAGACACTTGTGGAAGAAAAGGAAATGCTGCAAAGTGACCTATGGAGAATGAGGACAAACATAAACAGGGAAAATTTAGCAAAAATGACATATGAGTTAAAAAGAGATAAAAATAGAAGAAAACATGAGAAGGGGAATAAGACAGATGGAGTGAAAGCTAAGACAGGTGATGGAATACTTAACATCTTCTTATGGAAGTTTTCAAACATTTATATGAAGAATCAGTTTCAGTAATTATCAACTTGTGGTCAATTTTGTTTCCTTCATATCTCTTACTCCTGCTGAATTATCTTAAAGCAAATTTCATGCATCATATATTTTAAATTTTATCTGAATTGTTTCAATATGATTGTCTTTTTTTTAAAAGGGCTTTTTGAAAACATATCCATGTGTAATTATCAAAGCTAAAGAATAAAAATAATCATTAATATTATCACATATCCAGTCAGTGTTGATATTTTCCTGATTGTTCCCTAAATGCCTTTTTACCATTGTTTTGTTGAAATCCAAACAAGGTCTGGTCCACACATTGCATTTCGTCGATATGTCTCTTAGTAATCTTTTAATCTGTAATTTTCTCTCTCCTTTTTTGGTAAATAGGGGTGGGGTATTTTCTATTTTCTAGGTGTCTTTTAAACATAAGATGCCAATGGGTGTGTTTCTATTTACATCAGCAAAGTACTGTGAAAAACTAGAATTTATTCATGAATTATGTATTGTATAACGTTACTGCTAGAATGACAAAACCTTAAGTTTATGTTACGTATTAGAAATACCAAGTTTCATGACATAATAAAAAATAACCTATTTATTTATATCTTGAACCCAGCACTTACCTTCTGTCTCACCCTAGAGGTCACTTAGCAAACTCACTGAATTTGAACTTTTTTCTTATGCTGATTTCTGGTCTCTTTGCATTCTTCTTATCAATTCGTCAGTCTCTTTGAATGCTGTTTAGGCATTTATGTCAGAACCCGTCCCTCTATTAACTGAGGAATCTCTAATCCTGAGTCAAATCCACTTCCTGCGTAAAAATGCCTGAGTTTCTATAGTTTAAAAAAAAAAAAAAAAAAGGAAATGTAGATAGTTATGTGGGTGGATGTGAAGATGGATAGATGGATGAATGGTTAAATGGATCAATAGGTAGGTAGATTAAAAAGTAACATAACTTTATCACATTGTTTTGACTTAGTCTGATGGCTTTCTTTACCTTATGCACAAAAATGACATATTACTTTTGAATTTTAAGTGTTCTTATAATGCTACAATAATTTTCCATGAAATGTAGGCCTCTACACACTAAAGATTTCTCTGTTGTCCATCAGAAGCAATTAGCCATTGAGTCTTGTCATATCATCCTTTACAACTTTACCTCCAATCCTCCAACCCTTTTATTCCTGCTTCGCCATCCACATTGGCATCTTATGCTAGACTAGGACTGAAACCCCCTAACTCCTCTACCTACAGCAGAAGCTCCCATTTCTGACTCATCCTGTGTATACAAACACATTAATCTTCTCAGGTGTTGTTTTAATCATGTAATTATTTGACTATAAAGTTGTGAATGGTTCCTTGTTGTAACTTGTAGAATCCATAGTTAGCCTAGTATTCAAGGACTTTCCTCTGCAATCTGGGGCAAATTTACCATTACAATCTTTCTAACTATATCATCATCTCTTTCTTAATAGAATTCCATTTACCAACAAAATTGGGCCTCTAGCTCTTCCTGCTGTAGTGCTGCTTTGCTGTCGAACCGTCTTAATGATTCTGCTCCTATTCCCCAAACCCATCCTCCTCTTCATGAGCTATTTTTCAATTTTCCTTACACAGAGGAATTCTTACTCCTTTCCTTCCTCTTTCTCTTTCTTCCTGCAGTGCCCTTTACTCCTTTTTTCATGACAGACATCCATTTATATCACTAATGTACAAAATAATGTCTATCTCAGGACCATGGAAAATTACATTACTGAGAAAAAGCTACCTACCAAGAGGTATGGGGGGAAATTTTTTTTTTAACTTTTTTATTACATTTTAGGTTTGGGGGTACATGTGCAGAACGTGCAAGATAGTTGCATAGGTACACACATGGCAGTGTGTTTTGCTGCCTTCCTCCCCTTAACCCACATTTGGCATTTCTCCCCAGGCTATCTCTCCCCAGCTCCCCCCCACTGCCCCTCCCCTATTCCCCCCAATAGACCCCAGTGTGTAGTACTCCCTCCCTGTGTCCATGTGTTCTCTTTTTTTTCTCACCCACCTATGAGTGAGAATATGTGGTATTTCCTTTTCTGTTCTTGTGTCAGTTTGCTGAGAATGATGTTCTCCAGATTCATCCATGTCCTTACAAAGGACATAAACTCGTTATTTTTGATTGCTGCATAATATTCCATGGTGTATATGTGCCACATTTTCCCAGTCCAGTCTATCATCGATGGGCAATTGGGTTGGTTCCAGTTCTTTGCTATTGTAAACAGTGCTGCAATGAACATTCGTGTGCATGTGTCCTTATAGTAGAATGATTTATAGTCCTTTGGATATATACCCCGTAATGGGATTGCTGGGTCAAATGGAATTTCTATTTCTAGGTCCTTGAGGACTCGCCACACTGTCTTCCACAATGGTTGAACTAATCTACACTCCCACCAACAGTGTAAGAGTGTTCCTCTTTCTCCACATCCTCTCCAGCATCTGTTGTCTCCAGATTTTTTAATGATCGTCATTCTAACTGGCGTGAGATGGTATCTCAATGTGGTTTTGATTTGCATCTCTCTAATGACCAGTGATGATGAGCATTTTTTCATGTGTTTGTTGGCCTCATGTATATCTTCTTTTGTAAAGTGTCTGTTCATATCCTTTGCCCATTTTTGAATGGGCTTGTTTGTTTTTTTCCTGTAAATCTGTTTGAGTTCTTTGTAGATTCTGGATATCAGCCCTTTGTCAGTTGGGTAAACTGCAAAGATTTTTTCCCAATCTGTTGGTTGCCGATTCACTCTAGTGACTGTTTCTTTTGCCGTGCAAAAGTTGTGGAGTTTGATTAGGTCCCATTTGTCTATTTTGGCTTTTGTTGCCAATGCTTTTGGTGTTTTGGTCATGAAGTCCTTGCCTACTCCTATATCCTGAATGGTTTTGCCTATATTTTCTTCTAGGGTTTTTATGGTGCCAGGTCTTATGTTTAAGTCTTTAATCCATCTGGAGTTAATTTTAGTGTAAGGTGTCAGGAAGGGGTCCAGTTTCTGCTTTCTGCACATGGCTAACCAGTTTTCCCAACACCATTTGTTAAACAGGGAATCCTTTTCCCATTGCTTGTTTTTGTCTGGTTTATCAAAGATTATATGGTTGTAGATATGTTGTGTTGCCTCCAATGCCTCTGTTCTGTTCCATTGATCTATATCTCTGTTTTGGTACCAGTACCATGCTGTTTTGATTACTGTAGCCTTGTAGTATAGTTTGAAGTCTGGTAGTCCTACTTGATCATGATGGATAAGTTTTTAATGTGCTGTTGCAATCGGTTTGCCAGTATTTTATTGAAGATTTTTGCATCTATGTTCATCATGGATATTGGCCTGAAGTTTTCTTTTCTTGTTTAGTCTCTGCCTGGTTTTGGTATTAGGATGATGTTGGTCTCATAAAATGATTTGGGAAGGGTTCCCTCTTTTTGGATTATTTGGAATAGTTTCAGAAGGAATGGTACCAGATCCTCTTTGTGTGTCTGGTAGAATTCGGCTGTGAACCCATCTGGACCAGGGCTTTTTTTGTGTTGTAGGGTCTTAATTGCTCCCTCGACTTCAGACCTTGTTATTGGTCTATTCATAGTTTCGGCTTCCTCCTAGTTTAGGCTTGGGAGGACACAGGTGTCCAGGAATTTATCCATTTTTTCCTGGTTTACTAGTTTATGTGCATAGAGTTGTTTGTAGTATTCTCTGATGATGGTTTGAATTTCTGTGGAATCTGTGGTGATTTCCCGATTATTGTTTTTTATTGCATCTATTTGGTTGTTCTCTCTTTTCTTTTTTATCAGTCTGGCTAGTGGTCTGTCTATTTTGTTGATCTTTCGAAAAACCAGCTCTTGGATTTATTGATTTTTTGAAAGTTTTTTTGTGTCTCTATCTCCTTCAGTTCTGCTCTGATCTTAGTTATTTCTTGCCTTCTGCTAGGTTTTGAGTTTTTTTTTATCTTGCTCCTCTAGCTCTTTCAATTTTGATGATAGGGTGTCAATTAATTTTGGATCTCTCCACTCTTCTCAGGTGGGCACTTATTGCTATATATTTTCCTCTACAAACTGCTTTAAATGTGTCCCAGAGATTCTGGTACGTTGTGTCTTCATTCTCGTTGGTTTCGAAGAACTTCTTTATTTCTTCCTTCATTTCATTGTTTACCCAATCAACATTGAAGAGCCAGTTGTTCAGTTTCCATGAAGCTGTGTGGTTCTGAGTTGGTTTCTGAATTCTGAGTTCTAACTTGATTGCACTATGGTCTGAGAGACTGTTTGTTATGATTTCAGTTGTTTTGCATTTGCTGAGAAGTCCTTTACTTCCAATTATGTGGTCAATTTTGGAGTTGGTGTGATGTGGTGCTGAGAAGAATGTATATTCTGTGGATTTGGGGTGGAGAGTTCTGTAAATGTCTATCAGGTTTGCTTGTTCCAGGTCTGAGTTCAAGCCCTGGATATCCTTGTTAATTTTCTGTCTGGTCGATCTGTCTGATACTGACAGTGGAGTGTTAAAGTCTCCCACTATTATTGTGTGGGAGTCTAAGTCTCTTTGTAAGTCATTAAGAACTTGCCTTATATATCTGGGTGCTCCTGTATTGGGTCCATATATATTTAGGATCATTAGCTCTTCTTGTTGTATCGATCCTTTTACCATTATATAATGTCCTTCTTTGTCTCTTTTGATCTTTGTTGCTTTAAAGTCTATTTTATCCGAGATGAGAATTGCAACTCCTGCTTTTCTTTGCTCTCCATTTGCTTGGTAAATCTTCCTCCATCCCTTTATTTTGAGCCTTTGTGATTTTTTGCATGTGAGATGGGTTTCCTGGATACAGCACACCGATGGGTTTTGGTTTTTTATCCAATTTGCCAGTCTGTGTCTTTTGATTGGTGCATTTAGCCCATTTACATTTAGGGTTAATATTGTTATGTGTGAGTTTGATACTGCCATTTTGATACTATCTGGCTGTTTTGTCCCTTGGTTGATGCAGATTCTTCATTTTGTTGATGCTCTTTAGCATTTGGTGTGTTTTTAGAATGGCTGGTACTGGTTGTTCCTTTCTATGTGTAGTGCCTCTTTCAGGAGCTCTTGTAAAGCAGGCCTGGTGGGGACAAAATCTCTGAGTTCTTGCTTGTTGGCAAAAGATTTTATTCTTCCTTCACTTATGAAGCTCAGTTTGGCTGGATATGAAATTCTGGGTTGAAAGTTCTTTTCTTTAAGGATGTTGAATATTGGCCCCCACTGTCTTCTGGCTTGTAGAGTTTCTGCCAAGAGATCTGCTGTGATTCTGATGGGCTTCCCTTTGTGGGTGACCTGACCCTTCTCTCTGGCTGCCCTTAGTATTTTCTCCTTCATTTCAACCCTGGCGAATCTGACGATTATGTGCCTTGGGGTTGCACTTCTTGCAGAATATCTTTGTGGTGTTCTCTGTATTTCCTGGAGTTGAGTATTGGCCTGCCTTGCTAGGTTGGGGAAATTTTCATGGATAATATCCTGAAGAGTATTTTCCAGCTTGGATTCATTATCTTCGTCACATTCTGGTACACCTATCAAACGTAGGTTAGGTTTCTTCACATAGTCCCACATTTCTTGGAGATTTTGTTCATTCCTCTTTGCGCTTTTTTTCTCTAATCTTGGTTTCTCTTTTTATTTTATTTAGTTGATCTTCGACTTCTGATATTCTTTCTTCTTCCTGGTCAATTTGGCTGTTGAAACTTGTGCATGCTTCACGATGTTCTCGTGTTGTGTTTTTCAGCTCCTTCAGTTCATTCATATTCCTCTCTAATTTGTCCATTCTTGTTATCATTTCCTCAAATCTTTTTTTCAAATCTTTTTTCAAGGTTCTTAGTTTCTTTGCATTGATTTAGAACATGTTCTTTTAGCTCACTGAAGTTTCTCATTATCCACCTTCTGAAGTCTGATTCCATCATTTTGTCACTCTCATTCTCTGTCCAGCTTTGTTCCCTTGCTGGTGAGGAGTTTTGGTCCTTTGTAGGAGGTGAGGTGTTTTGGTTTCAGGTGTTTTCCTCCTTTTTGCACTGGTTTCTTCCCATCTTTGTGGATTTATCCACCTGTTGTCTTAGTAGTTGCTGACTTTTCGATTGGGTCTCTGAGTGGACGCCCAGCTTGTTGATGATGAAGTATTTCTGTTATTTAGTTTTCCTTCTAACGGTTTAGCCCCTCTGCTGTACGAGTGCTGAGGTCCACTCCAGGCCCTGCTTGTCTGTGGTACACCTGTAGCAGCTGTGGAACAGTGAGGGATGCTACTGGTTTCTTCTTCTGCTATCTTTGTCCCAGAATGATGCCCGCCAAATGTCAGTCTGATTAGTCCTTTTCTGAGGTGGCTCTTTGGATATACAGGGGTCAGGGAGCTGCTTGAGGAGACAGTCTGTACTTTATAGGAGCTCCAGTGCTGAGCTGTGAGCTCCTTTGTTCATTCAGGTTTGCTGGGCAAATGTGTCTGCTGCAGCAGAACTTATAAAAGCCCCCCCCCTCTTTTTTTTTCCCCCTCAGATGCTCTGTCTCAGTGAGTTGGGGCTTTCTTTCTTTTTTTTTTTTTTTTTTTTCCCCATTGAATCATATCTTCTTTTATTTATTTATTTATTTATTTATTTTTTATTTTTTATTTTTTTTTTAAATTTTTATTGCATTATAGGTTTGGGGGTACATGTGCAGAATGTGCAAGATAGTTGCATAGGTACACACATGGCAGTGTGCTTTGCTGCTTTCCTCCCCTTCACCCACACTTGGTATTCATCCCCAGGCTATCCCCCCCAGCCCCCCCTGCTGTCCCTCCCCCATTCCCCCCAACAGTCCCCAGTGTATAGTAGACCGCCTTTCTTTATGAGTATCTGTTGCACTGTCCTGCCCAGCTAGGAGGCAGTCTATTCACTATTTGCCTTCCGGGGCTCCGCCCTGCTAGCGCGGGTCCGCCCTGCTGCGGCAGGGCTCCGTTCTACTGTGGTGTGCTCCGCCCTGTTGTCTGTGTCTCTCTGTTATGGCGGATTGCCTCAGCAACCCGCAGGCTGTGTCAGCAGTGGGTGGTACCACAGTAGGGGTGAGCTGCACCATTTGAATTCAGCTGACCCCGCTGCAAAACTCTCAACTCCAAGCGCCTCGAATCGCAGCACTGCTTGTCCCCGTGAGGGTGGGACCCACCGAGCCCGATCACCTGGCTCCCTGCCTCAGAGTCCCTCCTCTCTCTCTCTCTCTTTTTCTTTCCAAATTGAATGGTTGACTCTCTCACAGTCACCCCAGTCGCCTGCTGATTGGGCACCAGGATCTGTGCGATCTCCCCTGCGGAGGCCCACTGCACCGGCACAAATCGCTATTCCCAGGAATCTCCTGGTCTGGCTCACCATCCAGGTCCCATTCAATCAAATGGACATGTCAATCTGCCCTCCCAAAACTCAGATTGCTGGTTTAACAGGGCACCCAGACCAGTGAGCTTTGTGTGGGCTGCCTCTGCTCCGCAGTGCGGCGCCAGCCAAAGCAGCCACGCAAGCGGGCTATGCTGCTCTCCTGTGTCTCTCTTACACCTGGGAATTTGCCAGTTCTGTGGGCTACGAAAGTCCGTCTGAAAATGCAGCTAGTACTCACCCTCTGCGCCTTCACTGAGAGCTGCAATCCTGAGTTGCTTCTATGATGCCATCTTGGAACCAGAAAAATCAGAAATTTTTTTTTCTTTAGTCACTTTGCCAATATCTAGATTCTGAACCTTAAACTTAAGAAGTAAAAGCCTGATTCACAAATTCATATTGATTAAGCTTGGAACACTGATGTCTGACAAAATAATTTCATTTTACAGTGCCAGTTGCAACTGCTTGATAGCCTTCAGATTGGTGATTTCCAACTGGCTCATTCTCTTTTTGTGGCAATATATACACTAAGTCCCAATATATTTGAAAGCTCCTCTTGTTCTGATTTTATAGCTAATAGGATGTTTAAAATGCATCTGGCTCAGATGCCATTACTAAAACAGATATACCTAGCCAATACTATAGAAAGATCAAGTTCATGCCTTTTGATACTCCTCCTCTCTTCTGGATAGTACACAGATGAACATGGGCAGTATTTGTCTCTGTAACTCTACTTTATTTTCATGACTTACCAACCAACTTCCACATTTTTCTACTGAAATGTCTACTTTTATATGTTATGTTACTATCTTTCATCTGGCTATTATTACATCTTGTAGACCTTGCTATCTACTATGGGACTTTGAATGCCAGTGCTTTCATTTCTTGACATTTAATTTTTAGAAGGCGGTCTCATTTCACTTATTAAACGAGATCCACAGGGATGCCTCACTCAATGCAAGCTCTAGGTACTGATGACACATAATTCTTAGTCATAAGCAATTATTCTCTTACAGTAGTTTGTTCTACTGTATTATGTACCTTTTATGGCAAATGTCATAATGATTTATAGTTCTATGAACGAGTCTCTCAGTACTGTATACTCTTCAAGAACAGGTGCCATGTAGATACTGCGTCCCAACAAAAATTTATTGAATACCTGAAATATTTCAGTTATAACTACCTCAGAAACTAGGTATAGCAGAGTAAATACTCTCAAGCTGAGTAGTTAATTATGGAAAGATCTAACTAACTCAGTAATTACAAAACACATGTTTAGAAAGTTCAAATACGTTTTAGTCTAACCCAGAGGTTTTATTTACAACTAAAGTTTCACTTAACTCTAAAGCGATATTTTTAAATTTTCACTTTTAAATATTCTCTTCCCAATGTCTTCTTTACATAATTAAATTAATAATTTAATCATTTATCATTTTAATGCATGCTTGTGTTCATGATTGGTGAAAATAAAAAAGCTAGAGAAAATTAAAAGTACATAATAATGATGTACCTTTTGCCTTCTTGTTCAGAATTTTTACCTTCTTGATCAGAATTTTGAGTAGGCTTTCTTAGTTCAAATTAACAATCTAAAATAATAATTATTATAATACTCATTTTCCCTGTAATAAGTTTTCTTTTAAGTACCACCAGTGAAAATGACCAATTGTGTATATATACATTTATAGTGTGAAAGTGAAAAATTAAT
The DNA here is from genome assembly GCA_031835075.1 of Saguinus oedipus. Taxonomy (NCBI): domain Eukaryota; kingdom Metazoa; phylum Chordata; class Mammalia; order Primates; family Cebidae; genus Saguinus; species Saguinus oedipus. The sequence continues at coordinate 65,353,018 of CM063172.1, forward strand.
AGCTATTAAGAAATTAAGTAGAAAAACGTTTATTACTTTTAATTTATGACTAAAAATGTCTCTTAAAAAATTCCACCCCAAACTCTCTAACTCTTGTTAAAAAATATAGCCCTATCAGATGTATCCCAGTTTTTACTCTGAATTTTGATCCCGTGTCACTTACTAAATATCTGTAAAATTCAATATGACAAAATTTTAACATTTAAAAATACTGGTAATGGCTTATAGATACTTGTATTATTCCTTCAACTTTTCTGTAGTTTTGACAATTTTAATAATAAAATTGAGAATGAAGGAGAAAAGTCATATATATTACATTTTGATATTTGTTCCTAATGAAGTGATTCTATGATAATGAAGTATTAGAATACTAAACCATACACTTTGAAAAATTATGAATGCTTCATGGTTTTCTAGTAAAGTCTATTATTACTTTCAAATACTTATATTTCTCCTTACATTTTCACAAATATTGCCGGAATTTAACTAAAACTGGGCCTGCTACTTCAGTAGCAGCAAGTCAGAAAACACTAGGATTTCTATCTCTGTAGTAACACAGCACACATCTTTATTTTAAAGAGCATCTGTATTAGTCCATTCTCATGCTGCCATGGAAAAATACCCAAGACTGGATAATTTATAAAGGAAAAAGGTTTAATTGACTCAGTTCCGCAGGACTGGAGATGCCTGAGGAAACTTAACAATCATGGCACAAGGGGAAGCAAACACGTCCTCCTTCACATGGCAGCAACTAAGAGGAGTGCAGAGTGAAGTGGGGGAAAGCCCCTTATAAAACCATCACTTCTTGGGAGAACTAATTCACACGAAAACAGCATGGAGGTAACCACCTCCATGATTCAGTTATTTCCCACCAGGTTCCTCCCACAACATAGGTGGGGATCATGGAACTACAATTCAAGATGAGATTTAGATGGGTACACAGCCAAACCATATCAACATCCTTCTCACATACCGTTTGGATTGTACACAAAGTTAGGAGCATTTTAATTGTTTTCTGGTTGAACAAAATCTACTTTGGCATTGCCTCCTCTCTCTCTGCCAGCATCCCCTCAAATTGTGTAACTCTCAGCAGAGCTTCCTCTTATTATTTATAAGGTACATCATTTGTGTGATCACAGAGCTAGCTTATTCTAATATGGGAGAGGCCAAGGGGTCTTGAGCTTATTTTTCCATCACTGATTACTCCATCCCAATCCTCTGACATCTTGGCTTTGAGGGCCTGTGCTTGGGACATTTACCAGACTAAGTTTCAAAAAAAAGTAACTTTTCAGGAAGTAGTGAGGAATTTAGAATATGAAAGATAATTGAATTGTTGAAATCAGTAAAATCTATAGCTCATCTTTGCAGTGTCTTTTAGGCCTGCTCTTCTTTTTCCTCCTAATTCCTTGTAGATTCCCTTATTAGAGCAAAAGTTACTTTAAAAAGCAAAGATGCCTACTTGCACAGAGCTGATATAAAGATTTGCTTAAATTGGACAAAGGTAAAAACGTGATTTATTTTTTGTGGCATTAATTATTTTCAAGTCTATGATACGATGCAAAGAATGTGGAAAATAATGTATGCAAATTCCCTTCTGAGTTGCTGTACGTATGCTAGTACTCGTTCTTTAAATTAATGTTGCTGTAACAGAACCCAAACATGCCCTGACATTTCCAATTGACTTTTGTTATAATACCCTAGATATTTTCCCCACTTTCACCAAGCAAGCTATGTACAACATACCTTTTAATCCAATTGCTGAAGAATTAGTGAGATCTCATTATTTATAATTAGAACTATAGATAACAAGTTGTGTTTGTATCCCCCTAGTAATATATAAATCAACTTTGAATAACAAGCTGCCAAGAAGTCTAGTGTGACTCAGTTCCCATATTTTAGTATATATAAATGAAACTCTAATACTCTTTTATGATATCACTTTAAATCTATGTCTATTTATATTATTTTATCCATCATAATCTGGAGTGAATAAATGGTTATTGAAACCATAGAATTTTGAAACCTGGTATATGCAAGATATTCTCTGATTTATTTGTTTATTATATTTAGAGGTGTGTGAGACTCAAAGTCATTTCAGTAACTTTCCCAGAATCACTTAATTTATGGCAGACCAAACCAGTACATATATACATATAGCAATTAGGATAGATTCTTAAATATCTGAGAAATTATTAATACATCTATAATGTAAAGCTGTAAGTTACTAAGCAATAGTGTACACAGTATATTATATATAAATTTCATGCAAAATTCATACTCTTACTTAGGCTATAGAAAGATCTGGGCCAAAGGTACTTCTTTATATCAACCTCATTTTTTTTTCCCCTGAAATCATTTAGCACATTGCTTTTGACAGGGTTTACAGACTTGGAAGTAATCATTTTCTTTTATTTCTGTTATTTAATGCTTAAAAGTTTTTCAGTTGTGTTGAATATTATTATAAATACTGTTAGTATAGAGCTCTATTAATCTGTTTTTTTAAAATTTGAACTCCCTATTAGTTTTTCTTCTGCTGAAAAAAATAAATCCTCCTCTCTCTATATAGGCAATTACAAAGGAAGTCTGAATCCCCTAAAATGAAACATAAAAGATACAATATGCAATTCTGAGGGTGGTAATGACAGTTGTGTGATTAAAGAACATTAACCTAAGGTACACTTAAATTTTGTTAACTATCTAGGTCATCCAAAAGCATATTGCTAATAGCTCTGTATTGCAATAGACTACAAAGGGACAAACAATGTAGGATTCAACATAAAATACTGAAGATAGTGAAGCATATTTATAAGGAAATGCAAGTTTTCAATGTCAACATTGTGATGAATGTTTTCTATGAAATCTATTATTTATTGTCATTTTTTCTATTAATGGTTTCTACCACACTTTTTGGTTATTTGGTGCATTTATTAAATTATAATAAAAATCATAAGGCTTTAGATTCTCACTCAATTGTATGACTCAGTAGAACTTAGATATTTTCAGTGTGTATATTACTTTCAGACACATTTTCCCAACACGTTGTTTTGATAGATACTCTCTTTTCTAGCACTTTTATTGGTCTCCAGACCAAATGTAATAATGAAGATCATTTATAATCTGTATAAATCCTATGTAACAAAATTTATTTCATATTTGTGAGCATAATGATCTTTGTATTTAACTTTATGTTAATTCAGTAAACATTTGTTAGATTATTACTCTCATCTTTTTTTACCTTTGCCTCTGTATCTTAGCAATGTTAGCCTTTCTCTGTGGATGGCTAAAAATAATTTTACTCATTATTTATGGCTTATCCATGAAGCCCTATTGTCTAGTTCATTCTACTGTATACCCACCTTTACAACCATGTACATATAGCCAGTTTATATTACTTAACACTTGATTATGTACTTTTTTGAATGGTTTTAAATTGTGTCATGCATATGAACTTATCAAAATATTAATTGACTACATAAGACCTATAAAGAGATTTAGACTCAACGAGACAGAAAATTAATAAGGATATCCAGGACTTGAACTCAGATCCGGAACAAGTAAACTTAATAAATATTTATAGAGCTCTCCACTTTAAATACACAAAATATACATTCTTGTCAATACCACATCACACCTACTCATAGGTTTAAATGAAATATTGATCGGCCATTATTAATACCCATTTTTAGAATAATTAATTCCCATTCTCTCTCCCTCTTTTTCTTCTTCTTTCTTTCTCTCCTTCACTCCTTTTTTTTTCTTCTCTCCTTCCAAAAAAAATATTAATTGACTATGTATATAATATATACTGTTGGTGACCTCCTGAGTATGGACCACTTCAGGAAAATTTAGTATGTAAGAAAGATAAGTGAAAATGAATGTCCCTGTGTCATGATCTCGGAAATTTCCCAAGTCTTAATGAACTTTTACTCAAGTCTTAATGACCTGGGATATCATTCTAAAAGTTTTCTAAGTCTGATGTTTCTGATGAATGCATTTCTTTATTTACCTTTTCAAATTATAATGCAAGAATTATGAATTCGTGACAAGAATTGCGAATTAAAGACAAGAATTAATGAAGAAGCAAGAAAAAAAATTAAGATATAGATATACTGTCATGGTAGTTTAATGAATACCAATTAATATAACTGGTTTCTGTATTAATATAATCGATTGATGTATGTTTTGAAAAGCCTATGCTAATCAGGCATGTAATTTTTCTCCAATTATATACAGCAATTGTGGTCATGTGTTCAACACAGTGCAATTTTGATAACTAACCAGCCATGTAATAATTTCAGATCAAGTTTGGCGAACCTCATTTCTAATTATTATTCTTTCCCACGAATGTAACCCACCATTTATAAAAAAAAAAAAAGCTACATTTTGTTTTGCCTTTTTCAGCATAGCTGAAAGTTACTGTAGATTTCAAGTAATTTTTTTCACACATCAACTGAGAGTACAAAGAAACAGAAGCCCTGAAAAGCAACCTGGCTTGGATGACATCAGATAAGCTTGTCAGAGATGTGTCATCTAGTTTCCTGGATCCTGATCCAGCGTATTATTTGTCATGCAAGAAAGACTATCATTTGTTTTGCCTTTAGTATGACAGACACATCCATTGGCTGAGTGACTTCAATTATTTTTTGCAAACAAAACCCTTTATGTATCCTAGTAATGTGTTTTTGTTCGCATCCAATGTCTATCTAAGGTAATGTGTTACATGAGACTATCTGGCAAATTAAAAATAAATTTTTAGATATGCTAATTAAAGAATACCATGTTTTATAATACTGTTTCTGTATTCAAAAAAAGTCTGGTTAAAAAATCAGACTGCAGCAGACATATATCTTTAAAAGTTAATTTGTAAAATAAGTGTATAATATGGACTCAAAAAAAATGCCCATATTAATGCATAGCTAATGCATTAAATTAATAATTTTGGGTATGATTTTAAAACTTCTTATGTTTTTGACTTTATGAAAAGTAGTCTCAAACATGGATGAGATTGTTATCACTAATTTCTCCCTTCATCTGGCACTTCATACCATTTATAAATAAAAACAAAAAGATTGTGGGAAGCTACTGGAATGATTGAAATTGTTCTTTCTGGAGAAAATCTGATGGGAGTATGTTTCACAGGTAGTTTGAAGAATGTCATCACAGATAGCATTTGAGCATGGTCCAGTATTTTGTTTAAACACTGTAATTAGAGTAAATAGAAATGATTTCCTATGTTATCCATAACTTTGCTCATCTTCTAACATATTCACAATGTATCCATTACATTACGCTGTGTATTACCATTTGCCTATGCTCAGGTCATCCATTCCCTCTAATTTCTTTACAATTTTTGTTCCCTGGTCTCTGTTACTCTTTTCAGCACTGTTCATCTGATTACCACCTCTGTTTCTCTTTGTTACCTACCATCTCTAGTATCTGCTAGTAAAAAATATTCTTATCTTTTTAATTTTTTTAAACTTTATGTTATAAAAAGTTTCAGAAGTAGAAGAATAGTATATGGAGCCCTTATGTACAATCAACTATCTTCAAAAATTATTATTCATGATGATTTTTTTCATTATAATGTGAAGTAAATATAAGGTATGATGTTTTCATCTGTACTGTATTAACATGTATATTTTAAAGATGAGATATATATTAAATCTTTAACAATAATCCTTTAATAGGTAATGTTCTTCAATGCCAGCAGGATCTAAAATTCATCTATCCTACCCTCATTTCACTGCCTCTCACATTCATGATGTCTTCTTTCCTTTCTATATCAAGCTTAAAGCCCATGATCAGTCATTTCAGCCACTACACATTACATACATCTTCAATTTCCCTGCCCTCTTTCAGTTTGTTATACACTCATGGCAGAACCACAGCCATGACTCTGTCTACTCCATTCCTACAGCCATGCCACTAAACATGGTTGAAGAATAACTCACAACCACATTTACTGGTCCCATATTAAATTTATGATCTGTTGAGTCTTAAAGCTAACCAGCAACCATATTATATTTTCTTAGTCTATTTCATTTTTGACTCTCCTAGATGACTATATAGTGCCGTTTTTCTCAAATCTTTAAAATGTCTTCTGGAATCTTCACTCTGAATTGAAGACCTTGCTTCCCTCTACACTGAGAAAAATCAAAGAACCCAGAAGAGAATATCCACAGCACCACTGCCACACTGTCTCCCCAACAACATCTCCACCTGTATACTTGCCCCTCTGGCTTCATATAGTAGACTGTTAATTACTGGTCTTTACTCTCTGTGAGCGCGCTCTCTCTCTCTCTCTCTCTCTCTCTCTCTCTCTCTCTCTCTCAGAGTCTAGTGCAAATGTAAATAAATATATAAAATAAATACATATTTATTTTACATTTGCACTATAAAATATAGTGCACTATGTTGCGCTATATTTTATCACTGTGATATATATGAATAGATATATATGTATCTGTGATATATACAAATAGATAAATCTGTGATATATAAATGTATATATATCTGTGATGTATACAAATAGATAAATCTGTGATATATAAATGTATATATATCTGTGATATATACAAATAGGCAAATCTGTGGTATGTAAATATATATATCTGTGATATATACAAATAGGTAAATCTGTGATATATAAATATATATATCTGTGATATATATAGTGCACTACGTTACACCATATTTATTTTATCACTGTCATATATAGATCAGTGAGATATATAAATAGTATATATCTGTGATATATATAGAAATACATATATTTTATATATATTATAAAATAAAAATACATTTGCACTGGACTCTATACCTTTTGCCTACTAAAAGACATTGCTCCAGACATTCTCCCCTTCTCCACCTCACCTCCCACCTTCTCTTGCACTATTAATTTTACTCTAATGTAACATTTTATTAACATAAAGACATACCATTATTTCTGTCACCTTAAAACAATATGTTTTTAGATTCTACTTATGAGTGAGATGCAGTATTTATCTTTCTGTGTTTGCCTTATTTCTCTTAAAATAAGGCCCTCCATTGGGGTATTTGTTACATAACAAATGTAACAAATAGGCTAATTGCATTCTTTTTATGGCTGAATAGTATTCATTTATACACACACACACACACACACACACACACACACCACACACACACACACACACACACACACACTACAGTTTCCTTGAGCATCTGCTGATGGGCACCTAGGTTGCTTCTCTATCTTAACATCATGTTGTACATGCTAATTACATGCAACTTAATGTCAGTTAAAAAATAAAAAAGTGCAACTTCTTCTGATTCATCTTTACCCCCACCTACTGCTCAATTTCTCTGCTTCCTATTGCAGCCAAATTACTAAAAAATGTTTTCTATATCTGCTATATCTAGTATCTGCCCTGATTCTCTCTTAAGGCTTCCACTGAGGCTTTTGCTCTTCCCTCTCCCCTAAAACTATTCTTGGCCTAACAGTAGGATCAGAACCTCTTGAGTTCACACTCCTTCCTACAAATGCACTGTCTTTATTGGTGTTCAGGATTCCACCTGTCCTTCATTTCCTCAGTCTACTTTGCTGGTAGTTTTTCTGTTACTAGAAATTAACTTGGAATGTTAATTTTAACATTCTTCTTAACTTGGAATGTCCCAGCACTTGATACTTGGTCTTCTTCACTTTTTCTCCCCTTTCTCTCATATCTTATATTCAGTCCATCCATAAGATCTTTGGACTCAAAAATATCCAGTTTCTGACCATTTTTCTTCATCAGTGACACTACCATCCTGGTCCTACACATCATCACCTCCCACTTAAGTTGCCTTAGTAGTTGTAACTGGCCTTCCTGTTTTCATCCTTGTTGACACCATTTTGACAATCCTGTTCTTAACACAGTAGCCAGAACAAGCCTTTCAAAATATAACCAGATCACTTTATTACTTCAACTCAAAGCCTTTTAATAGCTTACAGTCTTATTCAGAAAAAAAAATACTGAAGGCTTTTAATGCCTTGAAGACACTGTGATAATTGTCTCATTCTCATTCATTCCTTCTATCACCTTTCTGTTTTTTGTATTGCCAGAGCAGAGTTGCTGGTTTCCTCTGCCTGCAACAATCTTCCTGAAGATAACAATGTGGATAATGTCATTTTCTTTTACTTCTGTTCAAAGGACACTGTCTCAAAAAGACCTTCCCTTCTGAATTTCCAGGAACCCATGATCCTCTATTCTGCTCTATTTTTTCCCCAAAAAACTTATAGCTTGCTACATAATTGACTTATTTATTATCCTTATTACTTATTATGTCTTTCCCCACTAGAAAATACAAGCTTCACAAGGGCAGGATTTTGTTTTTCTTGCATGGTCCATAGTAGGTGGTCAATAAATACAACTGGCACGTAGAAGGGGGACAACTTCTTAAATGATTTTTCCCCTTCTTCTAGCAGTATTTTACTTTCATTTCAACAATCGACACAGACTCTACATCTTAGGGACCTGTTCTTCAGGGCATTTCCTTCTCAATTATATCCCCTTTTTAATTCACTGTTTTCTTTTGCTTATTTTATCTGCTAAACTCATTTTAGGCAAGTACAGTTGACCGTTAAACAACATGGGTGTAAACTGCTTCAATCCACTTATATGCAGATTTTTTTTCAACCAAACATGGATAGAATATCCCAGTATTTATAGAGTGTGAAAGTCACATATATGGAGGGCTGCTTTCCATATACGTGTGTTCTTCAGTGCTGACTGTGGACTTGAGTATGTGCAGATTTTGGTATATGCAGAGGTCCTGGAACCATTGTCCCAGTAAACTGAGGAACAACTGTATGTTTAATTTTTTGGTCTTCAAATCATCTTACACTCTTTCTCCATCTTTCTTCTTTTCCTAGGTATATTTCTATTTCTAGGAATTTTTTTTTCTCTGTCTCAGTTCCTGAAGACCTTTATTCTTAATGACTGGCACAAAAAAAATCCTACTTTCCCCTGGAAATGTCTCTTAAGAAAAATAGTAACACTGGTTTCAACCTTGTCCCATTTGTCTACCTTATAGGCAGTCTTGAAATCCATGATTTGGATTCACCCATTTTTCAAAATTCTATTGAAATGCAGATTTTCTTTAAATTAGAGCTAGTATGAAAATGACATAGTGTTACAAACTACATATAGTTATTAGCTTATTTTTAATATGATTTTATCTATTTTAGAAAGTTAAATGAATATTTGTATGTACATATATATTGCATATATGTACATTTCTATAATTAATGGTTTTATTTTATCTGACCTTTACTGAAAGTAACCAATTTCTTAATCATTCTCTATTAAGGATCTAAAATTGTTTCATATTCTTGTCTTTGACAGGTCATTGCTTTAGTGATGGATATATTTACAGATGTGGACATTTTCAAAGAAATAGTTGAGGCATCAACTCGAGGAGTATCTGTATACATTCTGCTTGATGAGTCCAATTTTAATCATTTTCTAAATATGACTGAGAAACAAGGTTGTTCAGTTCAGCGTCTCAGGGTAAGAATTATGTGTTTTTTCTCAAGTATTTTGTATGTCATTTTCAACTCAGTGAAGTTTAAGGCATGTTAAGATAGATGAATATAAAAGTTAAAAAGAAAAAAGTATCCATATTTAAGGTTATGGAATGACTGATCACAGAAAGGTACCCTGTACTTTTCAGAATGGACAGAAAGCACATCTTCATGAGGGCTTTATATTGTGCTTTTATTGATCGATATTTAATACATCAGTTTTGCATACACAGCTTTGACAGCAATGACTCAGGTGCTTCTATGGTTCAGTATGTATTGCTTATCAGAATTCCTTGGCATAGTATTTTCTGTTATTTTTGACTTTTTAAAAGTAAGGTTAATTTTAACTTTAGTTAATTTATCATCAAGGCATTATAACCCAAAAGGGCTTGTTATACTCAGATCCTGAGTGATTTTTGATGACATTCTATGTAAATATAAAGTGAAATCTCCTATTTAAGCTTTCTTGAAATGTATATTTTAAATGATTAATTTTCTTAAGAATTTATTATTTGGGAATATTATTAATTACCTCAGTTTTTTTTTTTTTTTTTTTTTTTTTTTTTTTTGCATTATGGTTCTATCATGATATGGATTTTGGTTTTCAAAATACTGTTTTCCTAGCCATAATTTTTGCTTTTTATTTATATATAATTCTAGAATATTCGAGTGCGAACAGTAAAAGGCCAAGATTATCTTTTTAAAACGGGGGCAAAATTCCATGGAAAAATGGAACAGAAATTTTTGTTAGTTGACTGCCAGAAAGTGATATACGGTTCTTACAGGTAAGATCATTATGTTTCCCTTCAGTATTATCAATCATTTAGATGATTTATTAGATCCACATTTCAATATAATCTGTTAAGCTCTTTCTTAAAAATTAAAAAAAAAAAAAAAAAACTTGCATGGGAGGTTAGAGACCTAGGTTTGAGTTATGGGTCTGCCACTAAAGAGCATCAAAATCTTAGGCAAATCATATAACCTCCTTGAGCTTCAGGTTCTTCATCCAGAAAATGAAGACATTAACCAATATCTAAGCTTCCCTACAGCTCTATGGTACCAAAAGTGGTTTTGCTCCTTATGGAAACATTACGTAGTATGGATTTCATTACAATCGTTTGTAAAAACAGAAGCTATTTACCACTTTAAATAGTGGTATTGGATTTTTCTTATTTTGTATTCTTTTTTTTTAATTTTTATTGCATTTTAGGTTTGGGGGTACATGTGCAGAACGTGCAAGATAGTTGCATAGGTATACACATGGCAGTGTGTTTCGCTGCGTTCCTCCCCTTAACCCACATTTGACATTTCTCCCCAGGCTATCCCTCCCCAGCTGCCCCCTCCCCCGCTGTCCCTCCCCTATTCCCACCGATTGACCCCAGTGTGTAGTACCCCCCTCTCTGTGTCCATGTGTTCCCATTTTTCTCACCCGCCTATGAGTGAGAACATGTGGTATTTCCCTTTCTGTTCTTGTGTCAGTTTGCTGAGAATTTTGTATTCTTAAGAATCTGATCAAAGCAGAACTGGCTTCCCAGTCTAGGTGAGGCTAGCTTGAGAGTGTAAGCGCTGCCCTAATCTTCTCCTATAAATAAGTCCCTGGCTTCAGTCCTGAACGAGATACATAGTGATGCTTCATAAACAGGCAAACAAAAGCACTATCAAACACTCATGAACTGCTAGGTAACATAGGCAGGGTAGCTTCATTATTAAAGACCAAGGGAAGAATCCAGAAGAGCTATGGATGTAAGCATGACTGTGTAAGGCAAAATATTTGTCTCCTGTCTTAATTGCAAAGTCCATGAAAAGGAGGTAACACATTGAAATGGTGGACTTGGGCAGGTTACTTTATTTGGTTGTACTTTAGTTTGTTCATCTATAAAATGAGGAGAATCGTAGAACTTGCCTCATGTCATTGCTGTGGGGATTAGATGAGTTAATGCATCCCAAACCTCTTATGTTAACTATTATTTTAGGACTTGATCTGTTACTTTCTGCCAACTCTCTCTTTAATCTCTGGCCCATTTTTTGAAAATTGGAGTTTCACATGAAAATATGTTATGAGCAGAAAATACAACTAGTGCTTGAAATTAGTGAGTCCTTTTAAAGACTCATTGTATGTTAATATATTTATCCAGACTCACTTGGTTTTAGAGAGATTTTCATCCAACTTTTAATTAAAGTTGAGAGTTCACCTGACTTATACAATGATTGTTATTTAAGCTCATCATAATTAATACTATTATAGTTATTTAACTTTTAAGATTATCTTCAACAGTCAATTTACCTCAACTTTGTTTTGCCATCACTAGATATTAATAAGTGCTAGTGTTGCAATGACTGTAGCTGAGCTACCTTTGATTAATGTGGGAGAAAATCAAACAACAGCAGTGACCAAAAAAAAAAAAAAATTATATGTCTGTATCTTTCTGTTTGTGTCAGAAGCCAGAGGCAGAATTTAAGAGGCAGAATTAATGGAATTCCCAGGACCATGGATTATAAAAATTCATCACAACTCTTAACTAACGCTCTATTCTCTTTGTTATCTCAAATTCAGTTTAAGTATATTTTTAAATAATGCCTGGTTGTCAATCATTGCCCTTTTTATTATTTCTCTGACATTATCATGGACCTTTCCTATTGCTGACAATATTTGAACAGGATGTGGTAGACTAGCTATGAACTAGTTTGGTTAAATGTGAATTTCTTTTTGGTTTAAAAACAGCCTTTTACCCTCATATTCTAGTATTGCCATTGTTTTCCTCATAGGCCAGTTGAAAATGCCTCCTTTAATTCAGTTTTCTTTGCCATGGGATGTCATTGGAGTCTAAACTCCTACCATTCCTGGAGAGGTCCAGAATCTGTATTTACCACAGTTACACACTGTGTGACAGCTCACTCATCTTGATGATGATTTTATCAGGAAAACATGAGAAGTTTTTTCATAACATGATACTATCATTGATGAATGTTTAGTAAAGCATTGTCTCTAAATCAAACAGAGATAATTTTATAGGTTTTTAAATTTCTAATCTCATGAGGTTGATAAAAGTTACTTTCAAAAGACAAGTTGACTGAAGTTGGCAGCTCTCAGGTTCCATTTTTTTTATTATACTTTAAGTTCTGGGGTACATGTACAGAACATGCAGGTTTGTTATATAGGAATATACATGCCATGGTGGTTTGCTGCATCCATCACCCCACCATCTATATTAGATATTTCTCCTAATGCTATCCCTCCCTTATGATCCCAGCCCCTGCTATCCCTCCCCTAGTTACCCAGCCCCCAACAGGCCCCAGTGTGTTATGTTTCCTTCCCTGTGTCCATGTTGTTCAACACCCACTTATGAGTGAGAGCATGCAGTGTTTGGTTTTCTATTCTTGTGTCAGTTTGCTGAGAATGGTGGTTTTCAGCCTTATCCATGTCCCTGCAAAGGGACTCATCCCTTTTTATAGTTGCATAGTATTCCATGGTGTATATGTGCCACATTTTTTTAATCCAGTCTAACACTGATGGGCATTTGGGTTGGTTTCAAGTCTTTGCTATTGTGAGCAGTGCTGCAATAAACATATGTGTGCATGTATTTCTTTATAATAGAATGATTTATAATCCTTTGGGTACATAGTCAGTACTGGGATTGCTGGGCCAAATGATATTTCTGGTTCTAGATCCTTGAGGAATTGCCACACTCTCTTCCACAATGGTTGAACTAATTTACACTCCCACTAATAGTGTAAGGTTGCTGAGGTTGGTTGGCCTTGAACTCTTGGCCTCGCCTTCGCAAGCGCCACGACATCCGGCCGGAGCCACTTTGGGCCCCTTTCACTAATAGTGTAAAAGTGTTCCTGTTTCTCCACATCCTCTCCAGCATCTTCTCCTGATTTTTCAATGATCACCATTCTAACTGGCATGAGATGGTATCTCAATGTGGTTTTGATTTGCATTTCTCTAATGACCAGTGACGATGAGCATTTTTTCATATGTTGGCTGCATAAATGTCTTCTTTTGAGAAGTGTCTGTTCATATCCTTCACCCACTTTTTGATGAGTTGTTTATTTTTCTCTTGTAAATTTGTTTAAGTTTTTTGTAGATTCTGGATGTTAGCCCTTTGTCAGATGAAGAGATTGCAAAAATTTTTCCGATTCTCTTGGTCGCTGGTTCACTCTACTGATAGTTTCTTTCGCTGTGCAAAAGATCTCATTTGTCTATTTTGGTTTTTGTTGCCATTGTTTTTGGTGTTTTAGTCATGAAGTCCTTGCCAACGCCTATGTCCTGAATGGTATTGCCTAGGTTTTCTTCTAGGGTTTTTATGTTGTTAAGTCTTATGTTTCAATCTTTAATCCACCTGGAGTTAATTTTTGTATAGGTATAAGGAAGGGATCCAGTTTTAGCTTTCTACATATGGCTAGCCAGTTTTCCCAACACCATTTATTAAATAGGGAATCCTTCCCCCATTGCTTGTTTTTGTCAGACTTGTCAAAGATCAGATGATTGTAGATCTGTGGCATTACTTCTGAGGCCTCTGTTCTGTTCCATTGGTCTATATCTCTGTTTTGGTACCAGTACCATGCTATTTTGATTACTTATCCATCACAGTGAAGTCAGCTCCCTCCCTGGGATGCAAGGCTATTTCAACCTACACAAACCAATAAGTGTAATCCATCACATAAACAGAAACAAAGACAAAAACCCCATGATTATCTCAGTAGATGCAGAGAAGGCCTTCGACAAAATTCAACAGCCCTTTATGGTAAAAATTATCAATAAGCTAGCTATCAATGGAATGTATCTCAAAATAATAGAATCTATTTATGACAGACCCATAGCGAACATCATACTGAATGGGCAAAAACTGGAAGCATTCCCTTTGAAAACAGGCATAAAACAAGGATGCCATCTCTCACCACTCCTACTCAACATAGTGTTGGAAGTTCTGGCTGGGCAATTAGGCAAGTAAAAGAAATAAAAGAATTAGGAAAAGAAGAAGTCAAACTGTCTCCATTTTTAGACAACATGATTGTTTATTTAGAAGACCCCGTCGTCTCAGCCCAGAATCTCCTTAAGCTGATAAGCAACTTCAGCAAAGTCTTAGGATACAAAATCAATATGCAAAAATCACAAGCATTCCTGTACACCAATAACAGACAGGGAGCCAAATCATGAGTGAACACTCATTCACAATTGCTACAAAGAGAATAAAATACCTAGAAATACAACTAACAAGGAATGTGAAGGATCTCTTCAAGGAGAACTACAAATCACTGCTCAAGGAAATAAGAGAGGACACAAACAGATGGAAAAATATTTCATGCTCATGGTTAGGAAGAATCAATATCGTGAAAATGGCTATACTGCCCAAAGTAATTTATAGATTCAGTGCTATCCCCATAAAGCTACCATTGACTTTCTTCATAGAATTGGAAAAAAAACACCTTAAATTTCATATGGAACCAAAAAGAGCCCATATACCCAGGACAATCCTAAGCAAAAAGAACAAAGCTGGAGGCATCACATTATCTGACTTCAAACTATTCTACAAGGTTACAGTAATCAGGTTCCATTTTTAACCACACATAAAGATCATCATCATTAGGTCCATTCTGCAACCAGCATACTGTTACTATTTAAACTCGATGAACTGTAAACCCCCAGCCAGGAACTCAGAATTTTTAAGTCAACTCCATGACTAATGTCTGACAGTGTGTGTTTAGTGGCTCTGGGAGTAGATAATTGTTTTATCCATGAAAATATTTGCACATATTTCTTTAAAAATCAAATATTATTAAAATATGTACAGTACAAAAAAATGGTTTTTGTTTTCCATCTCTAGCCACCTCTGGTCCTGATCTCCAGATGCAACTGTCAGTTCTTTTAGTTCTTCTGATACTTATTTAATCCCTTAAATAACATGCTTATACTATTCTTTTTTGATGTACCAATTTCACATATTATCTTAGTTTTTGATATTTGGAGAATTGTATTTCCTACCTATTATTTCTTCTAGTCCCCATTCTTCCAATATAGTTGTATCATAATTTTTGGTTAAATGAGAAGTCCGGGCCTACATTGTTGAAACTGTCGTAATGGATCACTGATGAACCAAAGAGTGATGTATGTTGTTGTTGTTTTTTTTAATAACAAAGTTAATTATGGCCATTTTGTTTTTATTCATTGTCTTTATTTTCTATTCTTTTTACAAAATAAAAGTAGTTTATAAAACTTTTTATAAGGAAAACATGTATTAATCCAACTGATACAAAAGTAATTAAAATGTTATAACAATTGATAGCATTTGTTAGAAAATGGAAATATTAAAAAACTGCTTCAATATGAGAAAGACAGGATGAATAAAACAACAAGCTTTGTAAATATGAAGAATATGTTTAAGTAGTTTTTGCCAAAACCAGAAAAAGATACATATGATACACGTAGAACTTTGATTGTACCTTCTGTTCGACTATTGGTATAAAACCTAGCTAGTGAAAATAAATGAAAATGAAAATAAGTTATGGAACATGTAAAAAAGTGTGATGATTTGTAGATAAAATTGCTGTTTATATAGAACACCCAGAAAAAAATCTTGTTTTCTATTTGTCTGTTGCTACTTTTTTCTCCAGTTGACCACACAGATTTTGCAGCAAATGAATGACTTTCCCAAATGTTCAGTTACCGCCAACCATCTGTGGCATCCCATCTGAACTATCAGGTCCTTAAATTGGAAGCACACCTGGGGCCCTGGTATTTCCCATATTTCTCAGTGATTTGATTCATGATTTCTTAAACCCCATTTTTCCTCGCTTTTGTTTCCAAGTCTTCATTTTTCTCCCAAGATTGCTCAAGGACTTTAAGTTCAAAAATTTATAATTCTAGGTCATTTATGGCTTACGTGGGATGGAACTCTAAGTTGAACCATTTTTCTTCCGAATTGGTAAGGTATCCCATAGTCAAAGTTGCTGATGAGAAGTTTCAACAATTACTATTAGTCACATTCTTTTCATGTAGCCATTTTTTCTTTCCTGAACCTTTCAGAATTTCTCTTTTTTTCCTATTAGTTTGTTTTTATTTTTTCCAGTTTCTTGAGGTATAAAGTTAGGTTGTTTCATGAGATCTTTTAGCTTTTTAAAAAAATGTTTTATTGATACAAGTATTTGTAAATATTCATAAGGTATAGGTCATATTTTATTACATGTGTAGACTAGGTAATGATTAAGTCAGGAGAGATCGTTTAGCTTTTTTAATATATGTATTTATAGCTATAAACTTCCCTCTTAGTGCTTGTGCTACATCTCATAAATTTTGATATCTTGTGTTTTTTTTATGTTCATTTGTCTCAAGGTGTTTTCTAATTTCCTTTGTAGCTTCTTTTACTCATTGGCTATTCAAAACTGTGTTGTTTACTTTCCACATATCTGTGAATTTTCCAGTTTTCCTTGTATCATTCATTGATTGCTAGTTTTGTTCTGTTGCAGTCAGATAAGATACTTTGTGTGATTTAAATCTTTAATTTGTTGAGGTTTGTTTTGCCTAACATATGGTCTGTCTTGGAGAATGTACCATGTGTACTTGAGAAGAATGTAAATTCTGCCTTTGTCAAGTGTTCTGTATGTGTCTGTTACCTGCTGTTGGTCTGTACTCTTGTTCAAGTTTTCTGTGTTCCTTTTGATCTTGTGTGACATTATATCCATTATTGAAAGTGAGCATTAAAGTCTCTTACTAATACTGTGTTGCTGTCTGTTTTCCCCTTCAATTCTGTTAAAGTTTTCTTTGTATTTTAGGAGCTCTGAGGTTTGCTGTACAGATACTTAAAATTGGTATATCTTCTTGATGAATTGACCCCTTTTTTGTTATCTAATCTTTAACTCTTGTAAGTTCTTTTTTTAAATTAAAATTAAATTATTTTATTTTAATTAAAAAAAATTTTTTTTTATCCTCTTTTAGCTTATGTGTATTCTTAGTTTAAAGGTGAGTCTCTGGAAGATAGCATATATTTGGATGCTTTTTTTTTTTAATCCACTCAATTTATGTCTTCCAATGAGGTAATTTCATCCATGTACCTTTTAACTAATTACTGATAGAGAAGGACTTACTATTGTCATTTTTTCTGTATATCTTATAACTTCTTTGTTCTTCTTTCCCTCTTTACTATAGTCTTTTCTGTTTTGTTGATTTTTCTTCACACATATGCTTTGATTATCTTCTCATTTCCTTTTGTGTATGTTCTAAAGATATTTTCTTTTCAGTAGTCACTGGAATTACATAAAACATTTTAAAACTATAGCATTCTGTTTTAAACTGATAACTTCAATCACATGAAAACTCCACTCCTTTATAGCTCAGTTCCTCACTTTACATAATTGTTGTCACATATATTATTTACCAATAAGCACAAATTTAAAGTTATTTTTTCAATCTTTCACATTTAAATTCTGTAAACCATATCTGCAACAGTGCAAGTCACTTCATTTGTCTACATATCTACTTTTATTGGAGAATATCATATTTTCATAAGGCTTTGTGTTGCTCTCTACCATCCTTTTATTTGAACTTAAAAGATCCACTTTAGCATTTCATGTAGAGTAGATCTACTAGTAATGAACTTCCTCAGATTTCAGTTATCTGGGACAGTCTTAATGTCTCCTTCCTTTTGAAGGACAGTTTTGCTGGATTCTAGGTGTTATCAGTGTTTTTCTTATAGCTCTTTGATTATATTTTCCTACTCCATTATAGCCTGCAAAGTTTCTGCTAACAAAGTCACTGATAATCTAATGGAAGCTCTCTTGTATGTGACAAATCACCTTTCTTTTCATGCTTTTAAGATTTTCTCTCTCTTTTTGATTTTAAACAGGTCTGATTATAATGTGTCTTGGTATAATTCTTTTTGGATTTATCCCAGTTTGAGTTCTTTAAAATTCACGTCAATTTTTTTCCTCAGACTCAGAAAGTTTTTGTCCACTATTTCTTCAAATGAGTTATCCACTTCTTTGTCTCTCCTCTTTCTCAGCTTTTCATAATGCATATATTGATCTGCTTGGTAGTCCCATAAATTATTTAGTATATCTTTGCTTTTCTTCATTCCTTTTTTTTTTTTCATTTTGCTCTTCTGACTTAGTGATTTCAAAGACCTGTCTTCAGGTTTATTCATTATTTCTTCTGCCTGATCAAGTCTGCTGTTGAACCCTTCTAATGAATTATTCAGTTATTTTATTTTTCAGTTCCAGAATTTCCTTTTAGTTCTATTTTATAGTTTATTTTTGTTGATATTTTCATTCCATTGATATATCATTTTCCTGACTTTGTTTGTGTGTCTGTGTGTGTGTGCATTGTTGTTTTTGTTTTTAGTTCATCGAGCATTTTTTTTTTGAGACGAAGTTTCGCTCTTGTTACCCAGGCTGGAGTGCAATGGTGCAATCTCGGCTCACTGCATCCTCCGCCTCCTGGGTTCAGGCAATTCTCCTGCCTCAGCCTCCTGAGTAGCTGGGATTACAGGCACACGCCACCATGCCCAGCTAATTTTTTGTATCTTTAGTAGAGACGGGGTTTCACCATTTTGACCAGGATGGTCTCGATCTCTTGACCTCGTGATCCACCCGTCTCTGCCTCCCAAAGTGCTGGGATTGCAGGCTTGAGCCATCACGCCCGGCCCATTGAGCATTTTTATATGAGTTATCCTAAATATTTTATCAGTCAGCTCATAGATCTGTGATTTTTAAGGTCAGTTTCTGGAGTTTTATTTTATTTCTTATGATTGGGCTGAGTTTCCCTGCTTCTTCATATGCCTTGTAATTTTTTGCTAGTATTCAGACATTTTAAAAATAAGCAGTCACCTCCCCGAGTCTTTGTATACTGTCTTTGTTCAGGGAAAGACCTTTACCATTGAGCTCAGTCACAGATTTTTATATCAAAAGATTGTGATTGGCATTTTGACTGGCATGGTTTCTGAGGCCTGCATTTACTAATACTGTATAAAGTGAGTACAGTGAAGTCTGTCCTTTAGTGATTGAGGCAGCTGGCCACAAATCCTGTTTACAGCTCTTGGCATCCTAACTTACACTTATTCAGTAAGCCACAGAGATAAGAGTCTGAAAACTTACAGGCTCTTAAAATATATGCATTAGCATGGCTGTATCTTACATCATATCATGTTAGAACTATAAAGCATTGCAGCTACTATGCTGTCCATATCCTTGCGTTCCACATGAGGAAAGAGAAGCCCAAGCTCGTGTGGCTACAACTCAGCAGAAGCCAGGCCTCTCAACTTTTTCTCCAATACTATCTTTACTACATTCTGCTACCATGGTATATATGAAATATAATATCAATTTTTATGCCATAAAATTTTAACACAGATGCAAAATACACAGAAAGCTTCCTATCTTTCTTTTAATGTTCTACTTATTTATTTCATTAGTGTTTTGGGAATCGTTGGTTTTTGGTTGCATGGATAAGTTCTTTAGTGGTGTTTTCTGAGATTTTGGTGCACCCATTATCCAAGCACACTCTACACAATGTGTAGTCTTTTACCCCTCACCCCTCTCCTACCCTCTCCCTCTAGTCCCTGAAGGTCATTATGTCATTCTGATGCCTTTGCATCTTCCTATCTTAACTCTCACTTGTAAGTGAGAACATAAATATTTGGTTTTCCATTCTGATTACTTCACTTAGACTAATGGTCTCCAATTTCATTCAGATTACTGCAAATGCCATTTTTAAAATTTTTTTTTTTTATGACCGAGTAGTATTCTATGGTATACACATGCCACATTTTCTTTATCCACTTGTTGGTTGATGAGCATTAATGCCGGTTCCATATTTTTGCTATTTCAAATTGTGCTGCTATAAACATGCATGTGCGAGTGTTTTTCATAAAATGACTTACTTTCCTCTGGGTAGATAACCAATAGTGGGATTGCCAGATTGAATGGTAGTACTACGTTTAGTTCTTCAAGACATCTTCACCCTGTTTTCCATAGTGGTTGTACTAGTTTACATTCCTACCAGGAGTGTAAAAATGTTCACTTTTCACCATGTGCATGCCAATGTCTACTAGTTTTTGATGTTTTAATTATGGCCATTCTTACAGGAGTAAGGTGGTTCCTCATTTTTAATTTGCATTTCCCATATAATTAGTGATGTTTAGCATTTTGTTTTGTATTTTTGTTGGTCATTTGTATATTTTTCTTTTGAGAATTGTCTATTCATGTCTTTTGCCCACTTTTGATGGGATTATTTATATTTTTCTTGCTGATTTAAGTAGCTTGTAGATTCTGGATATTAATCCTTTGTTGGATGCAGAGTTGGTGAATATTTTCTCCCACTCTGTTTACTCTGCTGATTATTACTTTTGCTGTGTAGAATCTTTTTTCTTCCATCTATTTTTGTTTGTTTGCTTTTGTTGCATTGGCTTTGGGGTTCTTGGTCATGAACTCTGCATAAGCCAAAGTCTAGAAGAGTTTTTATGATGTTATCTTTTAGAATTGTTATGATTTCAGGTCTTAGATTTAAGTTTTTGACCCACCTTGAGTTGATTTTTGCTTAAGGTAAGAAATGAGGATCCAGTTTCATTCTTTTACATGTAGCTTACTAATTATTCAAGTACCATTTGTTGAATAGGGTGTTCTTTCCCCACTTTTTGTTTTTATTTGCTTTGCTGAAGATCAGTTGGCTGGAGGCATTTGGCTTTATTTATGGTTTCTCTATTCTGTACCATTGGTGTATGTGCCTATTATTACACCAGTACTATGCTGTTTTGGTAGCCATAACCTTG
This sequence comes from Saguinus oedipus, assembly GCA_031835075.1. Lineage (NCBI taxonomy): Eukaryota > Metazoa > Chordata > Mammalia > Primates > Cebidae > Saguinus > Saguinus oedipus. The sequence continues at coordinate 65,374,324 of CM063172.1, forward strand.
TAGTATAATTTGAAGTCAGGTGATGTAATGCCTGTAGATTTGTTCTTTTGGCTTGGTTTTTGCTTTGGCTATGTGGGTTCTTTTTTGGTTCCATATGAATTTTAGGATTGTTTCTTCTTGTTCTGTTAAAAATGATGGTATTTTGATGGTAATTGCATTAAATCTGCAGATTGCTTTTGAAAATGCACAGCAAGTTTTTCTTGGGACTTCTGGAAAGTACTGGATTCAAAGCTATAATCTGAGTTGCATTGTTATTTAAAATATGAATATGAGGATGGGAAGACATATATTATAAGCATGGAATGATGGAAAATATTCTAAATAGTGGTAGCCAAAAAAACATACAAAAACATATTTTGCAGTCATTAAGTGATAGTTTTTAGTAGAACTGTATGTTTTTATCAATCTTTTAACTTAAATGATTAAAATTTTTCCTTTTTTTTTTCACCCCCAGCTATATGTGGTTATTTGAGAAAGCTCACCTCAGCATGGTTCAGATAATCACAGGACAACTTGTTGAGTCTTTTGATGAAGAATTTAGAACTCTTTATGCCAGATCCTCTGTCCCCAGTTCATTTGCCCAGGAAGAATCAGCAAGGGTGAAGCATGGCAAAACCCTCTGGGAAAATGGCACTTACCAGCATTCAATTTCTTCATTAGCATCTGTTTCCAGCCAAAGAAACCTTTTTGGTAGACAAGACCAGATTCATAAAGTAGATTCTAGTTACTTCAAAAACAGAGGGATATATACTTTAAACGAGCATGACAAATATAATATACGAAATCACGGATACAAACCTCATTTTGTTCCAAACTTCAGTGGTCCAAATGCAATACGTCAATTTCAACCCAGTCAGATCAATGAAAACTGGAAAAGGCATAGTTATGCTGGGGAACAGCCAGAAACAGTGCCATACCTCCTGCTTAATAGGGCTCTGAATAGATCCAATAATCCACCTGGTAATTGGAAGAGACCTTCTGATAGTCTCAGTGTGGCATCGTCATCACGGGAAGGCTATGCCCGCCACCACAACACACCTGCCCAGAGTTTTGCCAATCGGCTTGTGCAGAGAAAAACAACTACTCTTGCAGACAGAAATTCAAATGTTCGGAGGTCTTTTAATGGGACAGATAATTATACTCGCTTTTTGCAACAACGAATGCCAACCCTTGAGCATACCACAAAGTCATTCCTACGTAACCGGAGAATTGAATCCTACTTAAATGATCATTCAGAAGCTACACCGGACTCAAATGGATCAGCTTTAGGTGACCAATTTGAGGGCTATGATAGTCCTGAGAATTTGAAGGCCAATGCCCTTTATACTCATTCTCGGCTTCGTTCCTCTTTAGTATTTAAACCCACTTTACCTGAGCAAAAGGAAGTTAACAGTTGTACAACTGGCTCCTCAAATTCAACTATCATTGGTTCTCAGGGAAGTGAGACACCTAAAGAGGTCCCAGACACCCCTACACATGTACAGCACTTGACAGACAAACCCTTGCCAGAATCAACTCCAAAGCTCCCTTTGCAGTCAGAGGCACCAAAAATGCACAACTTGCAGGTTCCTGAAAACCACTCAGTAGCCTTAAACGAAACTACAAATGGCCATACTGAATCAAATAACTACATATATACAACCTTGTGTGTAAATAAGCAGACAGAAAATCTAAAGAATCAACAGAATGAGAATCTGCTTAAAAGGCGAAGTTTCCCATTATTTGACAACTCAAAAGCCAACTTAGATCCTGGAAATAGTAAGTATTGTGTATATAGTACACTTACCAGGAATCGAGTTAGACAACCAGAAAAGCCCAAAGAAGATTTACTGAAAAGCTCTAAAAGTATGCACAGTGTGACTCATAACATGGAGGAGGATGAGGAGGAAGTTACCAAGAGAAACCCTCCAAGCAGCACTACTACCAAATCAATTTCCATTGCTGCTTTACTTGACATGAATAAAGAGGAATCCAACAAAGAACTTGCTTCAAAGAAGGAAGTTAAGGGTTCCCCAAGTTTTTTGAAAAAGGGGTCTCAGAAGCTAAGGTCATTACTTAGCCTTACCCCAGATAAGAAAGAAAATCTATCCAAAAATAAAGCTCCTGCCTTTTATAGATTGTGTAGTAGCTCTGACACGTTAGTTTCTGAGGGTGAAGAAAATCAAAAACCAAAGAAATCAGATACAAAAGTTGATTCATCTCCTAGAAGAAAGCGTTCTTCCTCATCCAACTCTCAAGGCAGTATTCACAAAAGTAAGGAAGATGTCACAGTTAGCCCATCTCAAGGGATAAATGCTCCATCAGATGAAAATAAAAGAACACCTTCTCCAGGCCCAGTTGAAAGCAAGTTCTTGGAAAGGGCAGGAGATGCCTCTGCCCCAAGATTTAACACTGAACAGATCCAATACCGAGATTCAAGGGAGATTAAAGCAGTTGTTACTCATGAGAGAAGACCAACTTCTTCTCCAAGGCCAACACCCAATGAGCTTCTACGAACTCATTCAACTGACAGGCGTGTTTACAGTCGTTTTGAGCCATTTTGTAAGATTGAGAGCTCTATTCATCCCTCAAGCAACATGCCAAATACCAGTATAAATCGCCCAGAAATAAAATCTGCGACTATGGGCAACAGTTATGGCAGGTCGAGTCCAATGCTTAATTACAACACTGGCGTTTATCACTCATATCAACCGAATGAGAACAAGTTTCGAGGATTTATGCAAAAGTTTGGAAACTTTATACACAAAAATAAATAGCTATTAAATGCAAAATGAATGAGGCTATAAATATTTGTCCAAAGAAAATTGTGGACAGTCTTTGTAACATGCCAATAGATTTCCCTAAGAACAGAATGATGGGTGTCATGTGTATGTTCCATATAAAGTTATTTTTCTGTGTGATGAAGTTAGGGTCTGCTGTAGATAGAATTTATCTGTAAACACATAATTTGTAAGTGGTAATGGTAAAAATATCAGATATATTTAAATCATTTTCTTTAGACTGAAGATCTTAAGTCTCATTTAGAGACTTTTGTGGATGATGTATGGTATATGGATTTTAACCATTTCCTTTTAAAAAGGTCATACTACCCTCAGTAATTCTTTATAATATGTCTTTATAGTGTTTTCATATCTTCAAAAATATAAGCAAATGGGACTAAGGCTTTTTTTAAATTAACTTTAAATTCTATAGGATAACTTGTTATAGTTAGTATTAATTTTTCTGTGGAACATTGTGCAGATATTTGGGCAAGAGCAGTACCATTTAAACTTCTTTTTTTTAATTTTGCCTGAAGTGTTTGCAAAGTATCATCCTCACGTAGTATAATGACATTCATAGAAATTTATTTTCCTAAGCCTTTGAAAACTGGGATGTGCTTTTCTCTTCTCTGGACCCAGGGAGCTGTACTCCTGTCACCCTTAGGCTGCTGATTTTTTTATAGTCATTTCTTACTTCACAATTGTAACAAACCAGTAGGAATTTAGAAAACCTGAATGATTACCCTGATAACCCCTCTTTTCTCTATTCTATAAAAGCTTTTAGAAATGTAAAATTCTGCCTTAATTTTTGTTAGATTGCCGTGACAATGCTAAGGGGTCTTGCTTTTGCTTTTCTTGATTTTTTTTTTTTTTTTTTTTTGAAATGGAATCTCACTGTATCACCCAGGCTGGAGTGCACTGGCGTGATCTCAGCTCACTGAAACCTCTGCCTCTTGGATTCAAGCGATTCTCCTGCCTCAGCTTTCTGAGTAGCTGTCATTACAGGCAGGCGTGGTGTCACCACGCCCAGCTAATTTTGTATTTTTAGTAGAAACGGGGTTTCACCATGTTGGTCAGATGGTCTCAAACTCTGGACTTCATGATCTTCCCGCCTCAGCCTCCCAAAGTGCTGGGACTACATGTCTTGCTCTTCTTTAAGTTGTGCCACATATGATATGACTGCATAGTGTTTTCATAAGAATATAATTAGGAAAATGAGAAGTTGTACTAGCCTAGTTCTGCCATGATTTAAGGATGATATTCAGATTATAAGATGCCTTTTTTCTTACAGTAACGAAGTGTAAGCTCCATATCTGTTCCAGAGACTTTAACTTAACTTTGCTTCATTCACAAAGAACAGAATTCAAGAAGCAGTATATCCTGTGAGAAGTGTGAAGTGTTTTTACATCACTTTAAATATATTACTTAATATATTCTAAGTTGCTGTGTGAAGCAGTATACTGTTGTTTCAAAAATGCAAGATTGAGACAAATTTTAATATATCTCCATTGAAATAATTAAAATAATGGCATTAAAATATCTATGTCATTAAAGTAATTTTCCATAGTGTTTAGAAACCATGAAAAAAAAGAGAAGAAAATATGACAGGAAAAGAAAGCCTAACAAAGCCCAGAACCCACAGTTAACCAAACTAGACTAATTTTGTTATTACCCATTCTTTGTTAATATTGGATGGGGATTTAGGATAATGAGCCATTAGGCAGTTCTGAAACGGAAGGCTCTGATATTTAGTGCAATGTAACTTTAAAACTGAAATTATATAAAGACTAGAAGTTTAATCGTGTTTAATTACAACCAAAACCCTGTTGCCTTTTTGTGCAGAAATTTTCTTAATTTCAGGAAATATAGATAGCTTATGGAAACATCCTTCTAAATAGTTCCTGAGCTCTTCCTTGTAAGTGGAATTGAGGAGTACAGAATGCTTTATTTCATCAACCCATGACAAGTAACTTAGGCTTTTGCATAGCAGATTTATTTTTCTCTGCCTTTTTAAAAAAATTGTCTTTCTTGTTTCTTTTTTCTTCAAAAATACCTATATTTCAGAATATGTACATAACTTACCAAAGGCTCTGTGGCCAAGAAACTTTCCAGGGATAAGACTGAGTAAAGAGATAATACTTCAAAAAATTTACAGCTACTGTTTAAGTTTTAAACAGACACCATCACAGTTTGTGGATGAAATAGTTTTAAGCCATATACTTTCTGTCTTAAGCCACATGCTTTCTCCCCATATTAACATTGGGGGACCGATAATGTCACTTTGACGCACTTTGATATTAAAGTTTGGTAGTTTTACTGTCTACATAGTACTGTACATTGGTTTGTAAGCAGAAACACAAGACAAATGGGTAAAATTTCAAAGTAGTTCTTGGCAGACAGCTAGAGAATAGTGTAAGTGACCTTGTGTCCCGAATATGCAGCTATACCTCTGTTAAAAGTTTGGGATTAATCATAATTCTGACATGGTGTAGAGGTATGGATATATGTTGTCAGTCTACACTTGTGGAAGCAAATACCTTGTTTACTCAAGAAGATGTCTAGTGTCATCTAGTTAAATAATGCAAAAAGTTTAATTCTGGCTGAATTCAGCTTTACTCAAGATCCACCTGTTCAACTGTCATTCCACAAATATTTCTGTGTTCTGTGAATATCTGTTGATTTCTTAATGTGCCTGTGGCTAAGGGATGCAAAGTGGAATTGTCGTTTTACATTGACTATAGGTGTGACATGTACGATGCTGTTTTTATTTTTAATAACTTTATCATAATCAGGTAGATTCTGGATTTTAGAATATTTAAAACAAAAAGGATAAAATGATAAACTAAAGAGTCAACTTGTTAACTTTTCTTTTTTAAGAGATGGGTTCTCACTAGTATGCCCACTCTGGACTTCACCTCCTAGACTCAAGCTTCCTGAGTAGCTCAAAGTTTTATATATGAACAATGTTATAAAGAAATATTCTTCCAAATGAACTTTTGTTTTTAGATCAATAAATAAATAATTTTGTACAAACATCAATATATTGTAAGCTGTTACTTTTTTAAAATCTTTATAGTTTACCTTTCTGCATTCAAGCTCAGTCTTTCAGTTAGTTATTCTGATCAGGAATTTTAGATGTGTACATATTTTTAAATATTTCTCCATGAACTTTGAAATCATCTGTAAAACATTGTTTTGATTAGCAATTTCATATATGAGTTTATTCATATTTGAAATTCAGTGCCAATTCTCTTCCCTCAAGCAAAATACATACACACATTCTCTTTATTATTACTCTAACAGTGGTTACATTAAATAATTTTTACTTTATTTTTTTGAGACGAAATCTCACCCTGTCACCAAGCTAGAGTGTAATGGCATGATCTTGACTCACTGCCACCTCCGCCTCCTAGGTTCAAGTGATTCTCCTGCCTCAGTCTCCTGAGTAGCTGGAATTACAGGCACCTGCTGATATTTGTATTTTTAGTAGAGATTAGGTTTCATCATGTTGGCCAGGCTGGTCTCAACCTTCTGACCTCAAGTAATCCGTTCCCACTTGGGATCCCAAAGTGCCGGCATTACAGACATGAGCCACTGCTCCTGGCCTAATTTTTACTTTAAAAGACAGAGAATTTGAAAAAAAAAATTTTTTTATCACAGACTATGATGTAGTTGAAATAATGTGTATTGCAAATGAAAAGTTGTATCCTTTTAAAGGCAAATATGCTTTTTAACTAGTTAGTGAATGGTAGATTCTGGGTTCTAGAATATTTACAACAAAAAAGATACAAATTAATCATAAACGCCAGTGTTTAAGAAAACCTAGTTCAGTTAGAATGGTAAGGGAAATGGATAAGACTTCACTTTGGTGGCCATCTGAAGGGAAAGTTACAAATAGGTTCAAGGAGTCAAAGACCATCTTGAGTCATTGGACCTGGGCAAGATGGAAGGGCATTAAAAGGGATATGTGTGTATCCCGTCCAGTGAAATACTTCACATAAAAGGAATTACCTGAGCTTCAAGCAGTGAGAAACAGAAGCAAGAGATATATGGAAGAATATTTCTGAGTTTACAAAGGGTAGTATGCTAAGTTTGGACATTTCTCCTGTAAAATTAATGTTTCAACAATCTGGTTCATTTATTTAATATTCATACTGGGGATCTACTTTGTTCCAAGTATATAAGTTTTAGTAGGCTTTTGATGGAAAAAAAAATTACAAAAGAAAAGGAGGTTGTACAGATAATCAGAGGCTGCCAGCAAGTTTTCATATGTGTTTTAAGAATACCCCAAACTTAAAGCAAAAGTCTAATTTACTTGAGGGCCATTTGTCCTAACTTGTTACTTGATGTACTCCTAGTGCCAGAAATAAGGGTCTACATAAAAAATACCTGATAAATACTAGATGTGTGAATCCAGTCATTTCCTTAGCTGGGGTTCTAGTTTAAATTTCAGCCACATTAACTCTAGAATCTGGGCATCTTTAAAGATCCAGCAGTACTGGTCTTCCTAGGATATTATTTTTGTTCAGGAAAGAAAATTTCTGACTAATTCATCCTGAAGGAAAAAAAGAATAGAGCTCAACAAATTAAGTTCAAAGGCAATTGGTACATAAGGGAAGGGAATGGTGATTTTGTGCTAGTTCTTTAGATTGTCAGCTAACGTAGGCAGATTGTGTGGGAACATAATTGAAGAATGGCTCCTCTAAAATCGCTGTAGTGAAGACAGCCTGGTGTCAGGAGTGACAGCAGTGAGGACCTTCACTGAGGACCTCAGAACACTTGACATCTTGCTTTCAACAGCAGCTCTTGTGCTGTTGTTGAAATATAACAACAACTGCAGGTACAATATACAAAATTTGGCTTTGACAGGATGACCACTATTTTATTTTCATTAGAAAGAGGTAAATTTAGAGCTGGGCATGGTGGTACGTGCTGTAGTCCCAGCTACTTGGGAGGCTGAGGCAGGAGAATTGGTTGAACATGGGAGGCCGAGGTTGCAGTGAGCCAAGATCGTGCCACTGCACTCCAGCCTGGGTGACAGAGTGAGAGTCAGTCTCAAAAAAAAAAAAAAAAAAAAAGTTAATTTTTTAAAAAGTCCAACAACAAAACCTTTTATCAGGGATTTTTTTTAGAAAACATTCAGTTTATACTTGAATTTTAGCATATTTTGCCTAAGAATTCTTTTTTTAATATAAAAAAGCATTTTAATAATCTGTATGTGTCTCAATTCAATTGGTAGATTCAATTAGACTCAAGAGCCTACATTTTAGAAAGGAACTTTTTTGTTGTTGTTTGTATATTTTTGGTTTGTGTGTTAGTTGTTTTACACATTACCAAAATTTAATGTTAGTTAACTGCTAAGGCTAAGTCAGTTATTAAATTAACTATTCTAGTTAGTTGGGATCTACCATAAAGCTAAGAACTAAATGTGCTTCTATAAATGGAAAGTAGAAAATACTTGAAGTTTGATTTCTTGTTTTTCTCCTTCAAGCAGAATGTAATGTCGCTTTTTAAACGCAGAAGGAAATTGTTGTTTTCCTAATTCATGTATAAAAATAATTATTTTGCTTTGCAAAACATTTAAAAATGTGTTTCATGTGATACAAAATTAAACAACACTGGCTACACCATGTGTTTTCACAGCGCTTGACACAGGGAAGGGACTTAATAAGTGCTGATCTCATTTGATTTTCAGAGGAAAAATTTGAGAGAGATATTTTGTATTATAATTTAAGACGAAAGACACTGTTTTGAAACAAAATTAGAAATAGAAGAAAGAGCACAGAGCAGGTGAGAGGCTGAATGTTACTTCTGTCTTCTGGGAAATCACTTTTTCACACTAAACTTATTTGTGCTTGGTTTCCTTCAGACTAAATAAAACATAATATTTTACTTTGTGGGAATATGTAAATATTAAAGACATCTACTTTATAAGTTGTGCCCCTTTCAAAGGGGCACAAGGAAAATATTCGCAGAGATCATCATCCCTCTTGCATTGTTTTTTTCCTTAGGTAAAAGCAGTAATAATATTTCAGTTCGTAGTTCTCTTCACTGGACTTAAAGTTCGACAAAAGGGTAGATTTCCAGATGCTGGAATTTAAGTATTTGAGAGTAAAATATATTTTAAAATGTCATCTAGCTTAAAATGTTTATGTATGAGCTTTAAGGGACCTATAACCAGAGGTCAGAGACTGGCTGGAATAGAGTGATTTAGAGGCAGAGCATGCCAGTAGCAGGTGCTGCTCCAACTGCTCCCACTGCTCCCAAGACTGGACGTGTTCTGATGCAGCCACCCTGTGACACGCATAGAGTAACAATGACCCCATCAGTCAGAATGACAGAATCCATTTCTTATTGTTGGAATCCTAGAGACAGTGATTTAAGAAACTGTAAAAGGTTTTAATACCTAATAAACCTGGGAAGTTATTTTTAAGTTATCTTTCATGTCAGGCAAGTACAGGAATGGGATTCTGCAGACTTTCTACTACAATAGTAACATATCTCAGTTTGGTTAATGGCAAAATCTGTGTTTAAACGTGGTAACTAGGATTGATTATTATACATACTAACTTACAGATTTTAGATTAGTTACAAACTTTTTCATGTTAGACTCCATATTGACTCATCAAATTCATGCAAGGGTTTTTTCCCCCATAATATTACTCGATATATATAATCAAAAACTACTTATAAGTCGGTTTTTTCAAGTGCTTACCTGATTATTTTCTTTTTAAACCTAGAAACTACCTTGTTCTTATTTCTCCCTATACCAGAGTAATACGTTAAAGAGCTAGGATGAGTTGGTATTTTAATTAAACATGCATAGCATCAAATTAGCTATCACACATCAAACACTGTCTTTAGAATTATAGGGTACAGGTCTCAAATACCTTAAAACACATCTGTAAAAATAATGTAAATAGGAACAATTATTGAAGGGTTAGAGATTATAATACAATGTATAGGTGAACATATTTATTTGTATTAAACTTTATGATTCTTAAATGTAGTGTGGATAATATCTATTAATCCAAAAACTGATATGCTTGTCACTATTTAGATGCCTATATGGCTTCCTAATATCAGGAACTGAGTAGTACTCAATTTTTTATTTTTAACATATTTATTTAATCAGATAAAATTGATTTGAGGCTTGAAAATAGGCCTGAGGCAATAAATTTATTTGATCATTTAAAATAAGCTTGAGGCTTGAAAACAGGTTTGAGGTAATATACTTATTTGATCAGTTAAAATAGATTTCAGAGTTCAACTAAGTGGAGGTGACAACAGAAAAGGCAGTTCAGTAGGACTGCATAGGATTCAACAGTATCACTAAACTAAGTGCTCCAATATAAAAAGTGCTTGTCATTTGTTGATGGCACATCTCAGGAGGCCTAGCTTGTCTCATAGAAAACAAATGACCTGGATAAAGGGAAATGTACTTATTAATAAAAATAAAATGGCATTTAATTCTTTTAATCAGAAAAAAAATGGGTTGCATAAATCTAAGTAGTGACTTGGGATGCTTGGAGAATATATGAAACTGGAAGTTTCTCTGTAGTGGCAAAGCTAAAAAATAATCAGAATGTAATGCTAGAAAGCCCAGCAAAACAAAGAGAATTGGAGATGATTGTACACAGAACAGACCATAGGGAAGAGTGTACATTTAGGAAGACTCTATGTTAGGGTCAAGTTTAAATAAAGGATACAATTTAATCATCTGAGACAATATTATTGACAATATTGTTTTATTCAAAGCAAAGTTCTTCAAATAGCTACAGTAAGAAGAAACAATTGTCCAAAGAAGGACAATACATGAAATCAAACCATAACTTTGTCCATGACCTGCCTTAATCTTCAACTGTTAGACCAACCCCAGAAAACGCTTCTACAGCAGACTTTATGATGAGTGCCATATGACGAAATTAGAATACTATCAGGGAGATGCTTAAAAGATTAGGAGCTTTATGAGAAGGTTAATATTTAATATGAATTATGGAAGATTTTTAAAGTGGGCATAGGATAAGAGACATTAATTCATGAAGGATTATTTCATGACATAGCACAGTGTTTGCCATTACTTTTTAGCAAATACTGAAGTAAATTTAGTGGTTCATCCTTAGTAGGCTTAATTAAAATTAAATATAGAATAGTAAAGGAAATATTAGAGTATGTCACAAATAGAATCAAGTATTTGATGTCATCTTAATTGTTCATATTTGTGTAAGTACTGGTCATGATGAAAAATGTATTTCTTTTTAAAACTATTGTTGAGAATTTCAAACATATACAAAGGTGAACAGATATTTGAATGAATGTTCATTATCTATCACCTGTCCTATATACACATTGATATGGTTTGGCTGTCTTCCAAATGTCATCTTGCATTGTAGCTCTCATAATTCTCACGTGTTGTGGGAGGGATCCAGTAGGAGATAATTGAATCACGGGGGTGGTTTTCCCCAAACTGTTCTCATGGTAGCGAATAAGTCTCATGAGATCTGATGGCTTTATAAGTGGAAACCCTTTCACTTGGTTCTCACCTTTCTCTTGTCTGCCACCATGTAAGATGTGCTTTGCGCCTTCTGCCATGATTTTAAGTCCTCCCAGCCTCATGGAACTATGAGTCCATTAAACCTCTTTTTCTTTATAAACTACCCAACCTCAGGTATGATTTTATCAGCAGCATGAGAACAGACTAATACCCCTTTTAACCTGTGGATAAACCTGCTTTGTCCACTTTTTAAATTACTTCACCATTTTGCATTATTTTGGAGTGCATCTCACAAGTCATATCTGTGTTTTCATTATGTATCTCTAAAATTTAAGGATTCTTTTCTAATGTAGCTATAATACAAGTATAAATTATTTCTTAATATTATCAAACATCCAAAATGTTTTTCTTTGTTGGACTCATAGTCAACATTATACCTCACTTGAAATACATGTCCTTAATATTATGCATTGAGGATTGACTTGATATTAGATGTGGAACATTTCTGACAAAATATTTGGTTTAGTTTTTGATGGAGACGAAAAATGGCAAATATGGTGTATTTTAAACATTAAAATAACTTTTTCTTTACATTGCAAGTAAATAAGGAGAAAACTGGTATCTTTCCAGATTTGTAGTCCTTCCTTAAATATGTACAATTTACTACTCATTTATCAACCTTGCTCAAAGATCAGTAGAATTTTTATTTATAGGTGTAGTTACTAAGCATGTTTCCTTATATTTATTTGTTTGTTCACTGAAATTAAATGTCCATTATTTGCTACATAAACTATAGTATACTTATCATCCCTTTACTCCAGGAGCACAGTTCAGTGAGCAAAGAGTCACAAACACACAACTAACATGCCACATGAGAAGCCATAGTAAAGATACTGCACACCAGTAAGATAAAGTAAGAGAGATTCTGTGCAGAGAAAAAACATATACTGTACAGAGAAACAAAAAAGTATAAAAGGTATTTTTCTAAAATAAGTGTGTGTGGTTTGAACTCAGCATTTATGGGGGTGCAAAGGAGAAACAGTAAATGTTAGAAAATAGATTATAGAGCCAAATTGTAAGGGGCCCTATGTACCTAGGTAAAGTTTAGGCTTTATCTTGGAAACAGTGAGGAATTTTTGGAGGCTCTTAGGTACAGAATGACCTTTATTTTTATTTTTGGTAAAAGTAGATCTCAAGAAGTGATACAGAAGATGGATTGGAAGGAGACTTGGAGACAAACTAGGCAGCTACTACAGTAATCCAAGAAATTTGTAATGAGTGACAAACTAATACAGTGGCATTGGGGAAGAATAGGAGAAAAATTGAGAAATATGGAATTAGAATAAAAATAAATTTATTATTTTTATTTTAAAGGGGGCTGAATTTTAGATAATTTCAAGATTTTTATCTTGGGAAACTTCATCGTCTTTTTAACTTAGATTAGTCATAAAAGAGCATGTTCGATGTGTGTTTGTGTGAGGTGCATGGGCACAGCGATGATGAGTCATTGGCAGTTGAGTTATGTTTCAGTTAACCATGAGACACCTGGTTATAAGTACATACCCATTAATGATATGTACCTGGAGCTCAATGGAGAAGAATGAGATAGATGGGGAAGTAATCTGCTTTGAAGTAGATAACTGAACGATTAATAAACTGGGTAAGATAGTGCAGAAGGAGACAGACAGAAAAAAGGAAGTAAAGACAGGAGAAAGAGAAGAGCAAATGGCATTTTTTTTGGCTTTTCTTCATTAATGTCTGCAAAGTAAATGTGTCTTCTCTGCTAAAAATTTGTTTATTTTATTACATATTGTGTCTTTTAAATAGTCAGAGACTTCTCCTAAAATCTTTACTTGGAGACTTCTGATTAAAATCCAAGATGCTGGCTATATATCTTAAATACTGCTTCTGCATTTATAATGTGTATAAATACATACCAAAATTTCTAAAGATGCCAACCGTAAAACTGCCTTAGGCTGAATGTAACCACCAAAGAAACTTTTGATGGCTCTGATATTCTAAGTGTGTCATCTGTTGAATTTCTCTTCATCCAGATGGTCTATCATAATAAAAACTCAAACTCAAAAGTGCAACATTTTCAAAGATCTCTTCTAGCCTGATATCATTTGTTGAGTAAAGTTTTTATATTTCACAGTAGAACCAGGCTTTAGCAGAGTGACTACCACACTTTGGCTTTTCTTCATTAATGTCTGCAAAGTAAATGTGTCTTCTCAGAACTATAAAGAAAGATCTAAGAGCTTGAATCAGAACTAGAATGACTTTTAATGGGGCATAGAGTAAGTGAAGTTTCTCCAGTTGAATTGATGAGAGGAAGGCAGAACTTAGAATACTGGAAGTATAATAGAGATGTTTTGTACCAGTAGAAATGGTCCAAAATAGAACTCAACATTTGGAAATACAAACAAGAGTAAGATGAGTCCCCCAAATATTGACAAAAGGAGAATATAAACTGATGGTTTATCTCAGAGCACTTGACATAGATAGCTACCGCTGGCCACAAGGGCCATTCATTCTACCGTTCCTTCTTCCTTCTGGGATTCTGATGAGTAAGCACCTGATGCCCCACCACCTTCAAGGTTAATCTGAGAAATAGCGTTAAACTTAGACGTGGCAGGCTGTTGGGTGCTTCCTAACTGCACTCCTATCCTTCTCTGCCCCAACCTGTCCCTCTACCCAACCGTGTTTATTCTCATACACCCCACTGGTATTCTTCCATTTTGGTGAAGAATGGTCTATTCAGTGACTCAGTCTCTGACTAGTTCGCTTAATAATTAATTATTTCACCCTTGCAGAATAGGAGAGAGTAGTCAGAGGCACATGCTTGGGGAGACATTGTATACTCTGTGGTAAGAAATGGAAATATAAGAATGAAGCCAGGCTGGGAGTGGTGGCTCATGTCTGTAATCCCAGCTCATTGGGAGGCTGAGGCGGGTGGATTACGAGATCAAGAGATCAAGAGATCGAGACCATTTTGGCCAACATGGTGAAACCCCATCTCTACTAAAAATACAAAAATTAGCTGGGCGTTTGGCACGCGCCTGTAGTCCCAGCTACTCGGGAGGCTGAGGCGGAAGAATCGCTTGGACCCGGGAGGCAGAGGTTGCAGTGAACCGAGACTGTGCCACTGTGCTTCAGCTTGGCGACAGAGCAAGACTCCGTCTAAAAAAAAAAAAAAAAAAAAAAAAAACGAATGAAGCATAAATGCTTCAGAAATAGAAACTTGGTTTGGTAACTAGACAAGGTAGAACTAGCCACTTTGGTACGTTAGATTGGCAAAGAGCATCATAGCACTGAGCTTCAAATTGTTTATCTAGAGTTACCTTGAATATGATAAGGACCAGTTTTAGAGATCAAAATAAAATTGAGCTTTAATCTATAGCAAAAGTGTAACAGATAGGGCATTGTATAAATTGCATTTTAATTTAATCAAAGGAGTAAAATAGACAGGACTCGAAAGCATCTGGAAAAGGCATCAGTGGCAAACTTAAGTTACCTAAGCATGATTTCATGTGTTTGCTCCTGAACATCTTCATTACACACATCAAATTTCCTTTGTTTTGTGAGGGATTGGTTTAGACCAATTGGGCCTTAAACTTTAGTATGCATCAAAATTGCTTGAAGAGCTCATTAAACTCAGATTTCTTGATGTCACTACCTGAATTTCTGAGTCAGTAGGTCTGGGGTGAGCTTGACAATTTGTGTTTCTAAGTCCCTGGATGATGCTCTTGCTGCTAGCTTGAGCGTGATAATTTGAGTCATTGAATGCTAACTTTTTTTAGTAATGCTAAGAAAACTCTTAAGTCTTAATTTCAGGAAAGTTTGCACTACCGGAATTTAAAGTTGAAGTCATAATGTTTAATAAATTCCACAAAGATAAAATATTAAAAGTTGTTCTTTTAGGAATGATTTTCCTTATCACCTTTTATAAAACCTTTCTCTCAGGCACATTTTTATACACATATTTGATGAGCTCCAGTTTATTTAATTGTATAGGAAAAAATATACTCTTGTTTGCTAGTTCTACACACACACACACTCACACACACACACTTCCTAGGAGCTATATTTGATTAAATGAGATTGTATTAGAGAGAAAAAATACTTCTTTCATCTTCAAGCTTAGAAATAGTTTCCCACATAAAATGTTCCCTCTTCAAGTTGTACAGTTAATTTATTTGACTTATTCAAATTTGCAGATTTTGCTTACTTAGCTATAAAATGATATGCATGTCAGAAGTGGAGTGGAATTAGATCTGTACTAGTTTATCTCATTGAGAGAAATGTTATTTGTCTTTGCACTAATACATATTATTTTAAATAATGTGAAATTAGATGGGGAACTGTGTACTCTATCATTGCAGTTTTATTAAAATTTAATTTGTCATTTGAGAATGACATTTTTTTTTCCTCTAAAGATTTACCGTATTTGTGACAAGGCAGCTTGTTTGCTGTTTCTCAGAGCTCCGTGGTTGCAATCAGTTTGATCTGGCTGCTTTGCAGAAGGAAACACACCCTCAAATACCATGTACTTCAAGTGCGAATTCTGAAATTTTTGAGAACCCATAGCATCAGAGATAATTCTAAAAATTTTGATTAGGAAACAATAAGGTGCTCCTCATAAGAGCCTCGTTTTTATAAATAACAGCAGAGTCCAAATAAACTAGCTTTTCACTTTTTTTTTTTTTTTTTGAGACAGGGTCTCATTCTGTCACCTAGGCTGGCATGTAGTGGTGCAATCACAGCTTATTGCATCCTCTCAGCTTCCTGGGCCCAAGCGATCCCCCCTCCCAAGTAGCTGGACTACAGATGCATACCACCATGCCTGGATAATTTTTTAATTTTTATTTTTGGCAGAGATAAGGTCCCACCTATATTGCTTAAGCGGGTCTTGAACTCCTGGGCTCAAGCTTTCCTACCACCTTGGCCTTCCAAAGTGATGGGATTACATGCATGAGCCACTGCACCAGTCTAACCTTTTACTTCTTGAATCAGTGTTATATAATCACAGTAAAGAGTTATTGGGTAGTTGTGTTGACACTACTCTGAGATGATGCACTAGAACTATCTTTTTAAAACACACTATTGATTTATATATACTCTTCAGGTTAAACTTAATGAATTTAAGATATATTTGAATGCATGTAACTATTTAGAGCAGGGTCAAAAATTAAAATAAAAATGGAAAGATAATCAGGATTAGAAATTCTGTGCATTGTTTTGAATGAAAGAATACCAGGGACTCATGGGCTTGATAGAGTTCCCTTTTCATAAAGCATGCTAAGTGGACAAATGTTAGCTTATTGAGGCCAATTAATAAATTTAAACTTTACCAGCATTAATTATCCATTCAGAAATATCTGCCCCACAGGATGGGAGAGTCATAATACGGACAGCTGCACAACAAATCAAGACTCAGTATAATGGTATTAACTAGTATTTACTGAATGCTTATAGCCTGCTAAGTATTTTAAGTACATTATTTTAATTGATTATAGAAATTTTATAGCCTCAGTGTTACTAACATCTCCATTCGCCCAATGAGAAAACTGAAGCTAGAAAACTCCTTTAATGGTCTCACAGGACAAGGAGCTTGTAAGTGGTAGAATTAGAATCTGAACTGAAAAAATTAGCTTTCAAAGTCCACATAAGAAAAAATACATTTCAAAACAGATTCATCTTTCATTGGATTAATCTACTGTGGTTCAAAATATGTTGTATGCCCATTAATGTCTTAACCACAAAGTCTGTTGAGACCAGATTTATTATCATAAATTTAAATAGTCATATTTATCTATTTACTCTTTAAAATTAATTTATTAATCTACAAGATATAGATATGGTTCCTAGCAGAAATATTAGAAACAGGGAAAAAAGAGGAAAATACTTGGATACTGTGATTGCATCTAAAAGGAAGATAATACTGAAAACTGTTCAGCCTGGGCATGTTCTCCAGTGCTCCTGGTATTAAATCCTTATCCTTTTCTTGCTTTAGGAACTGCAAGTTCTTTTCATGCATAGTCGTCTTACTTCTCCCTCAAGTTCCCTTTCACCTTATTTTCCTTTTCTTCAAAATATAAATTTCCCTGTCTGCTACATGTATATCTCTCTTCATCACTGCAAATGATGAAAGCAAATCAAACATTATAAATGGTGAGGTTTGCTTTAGTTTAGCACAGGAAACTATGTGGCATATATGTAATTTCCTTGTGTCTGTCAAACAAAAGCACACAGCTTTCCTTGTAATACACATTTTCACAATTAAATGTTTTACTCAATTTTAATTAATGCTTTCTAATTTATCATAGAGCCAAAATCAAAAATATCTTTTAAAGATTTGGTACCTGCTTTCAATGACTTTACAATACACAGGACTATGCAGAGTGACTGAAGTGAATTAATAGCTGTATTGAAAGACCAAAAGTATGGTAAGAGGCATGTACAAAAATGCTAAGAGGACTCAGAGGAGGGAGAAAATATAACCTGATGAAAATTCATGTTTTGCTTACTGTTTGAAAATGACTTAGTTTGGAAGCTTTGTCCAAAAAATGAGTCAAAGATACCAAAAAGTGAAAAAGAAAGTTTAATTTTTAGGCAAGATGTTTACTCTGTATCGTTTTCTAATAGCTATCTCCCTTCTCTATTTAAGGTAAATACTAGTTTAACCAAAGCAGTGGTCTTCCAAGCTTCACTGTGTATCTTTGCTGCTAAGTCATAAACATAGATATCCTAACATCTATCATAACAATAATTGGAGGACAACATCTTCCAGAATGGGTAGCCATGAAACAAAATGCAGATCAAGTGTTTCAGTTCAAAGATCCTAATACCATTGACAATGTGGATCACATGGGATACAAATTACAAATTTGTTAATTCATTAATCAATATGTAATCCCAAAACTAATTATTACTTAGCCACTGTGCCCCTATGTATACATCTCTGCAAATATTTAAAAAAGATGTTCCTTAATCCTTCATGCCCCTGCTTGAGTGTCCTAATAGAATACAAAATAGTACTCTTGAATATTAGCACTTTGCCATTTTTATAGTTAAAACACCAGGCTGTATGATTGTTTTAAACCATAATATCTAAAATTTAAAATTTGTCAAGGTGAAATCAAAATAAATGCATTTAAAAGTGGGTATTAAAATGAATATTGAATATTAGAATGCTGCTGTGAGAGAATACCTCTGACAGTGTAGTTTCTTTTCTTCATTGGTTTAGTGGACCAAATCTTGTTGCCACAATTTCTGGCTTCTGAAACCAGGAAGGGATTATTTTTTCTCTTTACTAGTAATTAACTGAATGTATAATTTTGAATAATCATTTGTTAATTATTTCTTGGGCATGGTCACCATACCTTTTATCCAGTTCCAAAAGCCTAGCATATGTGCTGTGCTTTTGAAGTTAGGTTAGAAGTAGAAGTGTTTATATTATGTGGCTGGCAACCGTTCCACTTGAACTAGGACCAGAACTTCACTGTGCTTTGCAGATGTCAGCAAAACAAAACACTCTCCTAAATTCAGCAGCACACCACTTAACAGAAGTGGTAGCAGTCACCTTCTGCCAAACCTTTCTGCAATGTTCTAGATAGAAAATATGACTAAAGAGTCATTAAAATGTGATTTACTTTCCATGTGGGAAATTCCCTGATTTCATACAACCAAGCACTATAGTGACAGTGTGTAGTTGTTAAGAGTAGGGTCTCTGGGAGCAATTGGACATGGGTTTTTATATGTTTCACCACTGATTTTTAGGGTAGCCTTAGGTAAGTAACAGAATTCTCTGAGCTTCATTTTCTGGTAGATGGAGTCAGCAAAGCTTTCCATAAAAGGTCAGATAGTAAATATTTTAAGCTTTGTGGGGCATAGGATCTCATTATAATTACTGGACTCTGTCTTATAGAGCCTAATCAGCCATAGATAACATGTAAACAAATGGATGTGGTTGTGTTAGAAAAAGCACTCTATGTATAGATGCTACAAGTTGAATTTCATGTGATTTTAACATGTCACAAAATATTCTTCCTTTGATTTTTGTTTCAACCACTAAAAAGTGTAAAAATCATTCTCAGTTCATGGACCATACAAAAACAGGTAGCAGGCCAGGCCCATTAACCATAGTTTGTTAAATTCTAATCTATAAAACTGTAGTAACAATATAGCTCCCTTACAGAGTTCTGATGAAGAGCAAGAGAGAGAATGCAGGTACAATTTTGTTAGCATTAGTTTGCATTCTCTCTTACAATTTCTATTTAGGTTAATGTGGATTTTACAAACTATTCATCCTAGAAGCCAATTCGTACTGTTCAACTATGTTGTTATTGAGAGCAGTTTCATGTACACCTTTAGGGATAGTTTAAGACACTGCATTAGACTCTCCTTCAGGCTGAGTTCTTGGCAGCATGAGACAACAGCACAGAGAAGCATTTTAATGCTCCAGGTGAAATCAAATGACTTAGCTTTGTAGCCAGGCCCTTGGTGCTACGGGACTTTAATTAAAGGCTTCAGAAAGAACAACAACAACACTGAAGGCAATCTAATTTAGTGGATTAAACAAGGCAGCAAAGGTCACTCACATCAAAGGATGTTTAAGTCGCTAAGTTGACAATACAAAGTATCCTTGTGATAAATACATTCAGAATTAGTCAAGTAAGCAGAGATTTACAGCACGATTCAATCCATTGGGGATCTGGCATACTAAGCTCAAAAGTGCAATATCAAACATAGAGAGCAGAGATTGAAGTTGGCTGTGAGTTGGTGCATATTTGAATTTCCAGTGCTCAACAAGATGCCCCACCTGCCAAGTTTACAGCAGTCACTTATTTCACTGATGGAAAATATTGGTCCTATTTGGACCAATATTTGGAAAAATAATAGAAAGACTTATCTTTTAGTTCCATATGAAGTTTAAGTTGTTTTTTTCCAGTTCTGTGAAGAGGGTCATAGGTAGCTTGTTGGGGATAGTGTTGAATCTATCAATTACTTTGGGCAGTATGGCCATTTTCACGATATTGATTCTTCCTAACTATAAGCATGGAATGTTTTTCATCTGTTTGTGTCCACTCTTATTTCCTTGAGCAGTGGTTTGTAGTTTTCCTTGTGGAGGTTCTTTACAGCCTTTGTTAGTTGTATTCCTATGTATTTTATTCTCTTTGTAGCAATTGTGAATGGGAGTTCACTCTTGATTTAGCTCTCTGTTGGTCTGTTACTGGTATATAGGAATGCTTGTGATTTCTGCACGTTGATTTTGTATCCTGACCCTTTGCTGAAATTGCTTATCAGTTTAAGATTTTGGGCTGAGATGATGGGGTCTTCTAAATATACAATCATGTCATCTGCAAATAGAGAAAATCTGATTTCTTCCTTTCCTAATTGAATACCCTTTATTTCTTTTTCTTGCCTGATTGCTCTGGCTAGAACTTCCAATACTATATTGAATAGGAGTGGTGAGAGAGGGCATCCTTGTCTAGTGCCAGATTTCAAAGGGAATGCTTCCAGTTTTTGCTCATTTAGTATAATATTGGCTGTGGGTTTGATAAATAGCTATTATTATTTTGAGATACATTCCATCGATACCTAGTTTATTGAGGGTTTTTAGCATAAAGAGCTGTTGAATTTTGTCGAAGACCTTCTCTCCATTTATTGAGATAATCATGTGGTGTTTGTCCCAAATGCCCACTGATGATAGACTGGACAAGGAAAATGTGGCACGTATACACCATGGAATACTATGCATCCCTAAAAATGATGCTTTTGCATCCTTTATAGGGACATGGATGAATCTGGAAACCATAATTCTCAACAAACTGACACGACAACAGAAAATTAAACATACATGTTCTCATTCATAGGCGGGTGTTGAACAATGAGAACACATGGACACAGGGAGCGGAGCACCATACACTGGGGTCTAATAGTGGGGACTAGGAGAGGGACAGCAGGGGGTAGGGAGGTTGGGGAGGGATAACATGGGGAGAGATGCCGGATGTAGGTGATGGGGAGATGGAGGCAGCAAACCACATTGCCATGTATGTACGTATGCAACAATCCTGTAAGATCTGCACATGTACCCCAGAACCTAAAGTACAATAAATAAATAAATAAAAAGACTTATCATGAAACATATATGAGCCAAGCACTGCACTGTTATTTGCACATATAATATTTCATTTAATCTCTAATCAACATTCCACCATATGTATTACTCCAATTTTACAAAAATAGTAATAGGGCCAGACCTGGTCTATCAGGATTCAAAGCTCATTCTTTCTTATAGCATTAGGAGGGAGAAAATTTTCCTCTTTAATGTCCCTATTGTCTCTCGAAGTTCTGATAATCTAGCGAAAAAATTGCTAGTAGAACTAAACTGGCTCAGTAGAAGAACTCAAGTTCTCTAGGTAAAGGCAGTGCTGGTATTCAGACTCACCTGGATTTTTTCATTTTCTTACCAGCCATTTCTCTGGCTAGAAACCTTCCATTATTGCATAGTCCAAGGGTGTTACTTGACATCTCCTAACTTCTCTGTAAATATGTAACATATTGCAGTTAGAGACTGCTTTATCAAAAAGCTAATAAAGAATGAGCAGGATAAATCTTCATAGTGTATGTGGAGAAGTGCTGGGAGCATGGCATGATGCCTAGCTTGGGTTCCATGCTCTGTTCACCAATGGTGGCCCTTGGGTTAAGGATGGGCCAATAGGCTACCATCTTTGCCTCCAATAGTTAGATCTATGCCCAGTGACATCGTTCATCTGGACTCCATCTTTGACCTAAAGAAGAGGGAACTGACTCAGAGTCTCCTCCATTGCTTCCTATCCAGAAGTTACTATGACCAAGCTTCATAGTTATATTGTGCTCGGCACACCAATGGTCTGGTGAGGGCTGGAATTTCAAGGAAGACACAGTCAAGGAGGGCCAATTGCTGTCTTTCAGTTCTCTGATGACTGTCTCTTGACAGGGAGCACTATCTGAGCTAATGTGGCACTATTAGTAAAGAAATGTGACATAGACAGACTCTTTTGTGTCAGTAACTGTTAAAAGTATACCCAACTTTCCATCAAGCATATCAGAAGAGAGATTGAATATTACCTTTATATTTCCTTTTTAGAAAATTATGTTACAAAATTGTTGTCATGGGAAGAGACAGTCAGAGGGTATACACCAAAAATTGTAGGAAATAAAGTGTTAGATATACAGTATAATACTAATGTGTTATTTATTTTTTGAAGCTTGGGATACTCAGTTAATTTCTTTTTAATTTGCTGAGGTTCCTTTTTTCATTTCTAATAAATATACCATTTCTTCACTTATTGTTGTTCATATTTATATAATTTTTTACTTAAAGGGCAGACCCCTGAATTAAAATGCTACAGGCATCACAAAATTTGAATCAGTGGAGTCCAAGGGTATGTTTCTTTTTTGGCATGCAATGGTTCCCAGCCTGATTTTGCTTGCATCTTTGATAAATAGAAAACTGAAGGATATGAGTTGTGTCTTCTGTACTGCAAACTTTTTGCTTTTTAATATTTTTATAATATGTTTTTCTCACTGTCTGTGTCACTAGCGGTATGTCTGTGACACCTCCCATATGTTCCCTGCCTTGGCCAGAGATAACTAGAAAATGGGCAACATCAAGCTTGCCTATGAACATTTTACAAGTTGTGACTATAGGCTTGAGATCGCTCCATGTCTCATTTTAAAAATTGTTAGATGGGAATAATAGTTCCCATTTCACATAGCTGTGTTGAACATTAAAATCAGGCAAACAAATGGCTCAGAACGTTTCTGGCTTACAGGAAAAGTTCACTAAAATGTTACCTAACATTATATTTATGTGCATTATTTTTGTTAAACAGAACTGTAAGGCTGGAGCTGGCTTATCATTCTTTTCATATTTACAATGGTGACAAAATCTTTCTCATGGGTATAATTTGATAGAGGGCAACAACAAGAGAAACAAAAAAAAATAAGTGGGAGCTGTGTTTGATGAAGGGGGAATGTGATGAAAGATGAAAGAGTGATGTGTGGTACTAAACTGGTCCATCCAAAGGCTCTGCAGGGAATGCCACCCCTTATCAAAAAGGGCACTAAATACATCTAAGACAATAGCAACTCTGTTAAATGTTTATCCTTCCGAGGCAACTACTTTGACAAACTTCTGCAGACACAAACACATGAATGTCTAAGTTCTATTGTGTCGATAAGCAAATCAGACCTTAACTCATACAGTTCCACTTGAGTCTGCCCAACTCTCTTGATTAGAAGTTAGGAGGGGTTAATAGACATTCTGCCAGGCACATCTTACAGCATGAAAGAACGCAGTAAAGACTGGCAACCTGACAAACATTTCCTAAGAATAAATGCAAGTAATTTTGAGTTCCTGGGAAGAAACTATTTTATAAATTCAAGGCAGTCTTATATGTAACTTACTTCCTGATGCTGTTAAAATTGAGCTTGAAATATAAAAGAACAAAAGCCCAGTCCTGCACAGTGTACAGAGTAAGTAATATTAAATAATATTTTGTTTAAAATTATGTGTCTGAATTCATAGCTAATAATAATAAGAAAAATAAATTATTTCCATATAGTTAGATAAAATGCTCATACTGGCATTAATACAAAATAAACAAATTTTTTAGTACTAGTGATGATAGGTGGATTAGTTATTTGAATACTTTTTTATGTATTATGTAGTTATTTATTAGGTTGGTGCAAAAGTAATTGCAGTTTTTCAATGGCAAAAACTGCAATTACTTTTGCACCAACCTAATGTTAAACATGTATTTCAGCTGGGCATGTTGGCTCATGCATGTAATCCCAGCACTTTGGGAGGCCAAGGTGGATGGATCACCTGAGGTCAGGAGTTTGAGGCCAGCCTGACCAAAATGGTGAAACCCCGTCTCTACTAAAAATACAAAAATTAGCCTGGCATGGTGGCAGGTGCCTATAATCCCAGCTACTTGGGAGGCTGAGGCAGGAGAATTTCTTGAACCCGGGAGGCAGAGGTTACAGTGAGCCAAGATTGCGTCACTGTACTCCAGCCTGGGTAACAGAATGAGACTTGGTCTCAAAAATAAAAATGTATTTCAGTAGGTCAAATTAACATATCCTTCTTATTTAGAAGTTACATATCCTTTAGCAGTTACATCTTTTGCCGCATATTTTCTCTGGTATATTAGAAAATGACATTGCTTTTATATTTTTAATGATATAGATAAATGTACACATACCAAAAGAAAACAAAAATTGTATTGCAGAACTGAAGGACATTTAGAACATTCTACTTATTGAGCATTTTCACATTCATTCTAACAAAAAATCAATTTAATTTTTAAAGACAGATAATTTTCCTTTGATATATGGAATAATTTAAAATTATATTACACCATATAAAATAATCTTCATAATTTCTTCCCACACAT
This sequence comes from Saguinus oedipus, assembly GCA_031835075.1. Taxonomy (NCBI): domain Eukaryota; kingdom Metazoa; phylum Chordata; class Mammalia; order Primates; family Cebidae; genus Saguinus; species Saguinus oedipus. The sequence continues at coordinate 65,399,022 of CM063172.1, forward strand.
AGTTTGCATTTGACATTCATAATTAGGTCTCTAAAAATCAACCAGGGAAACTATCTTACTTAAGGTAATTTCTACATTGGTTAAATCTGCAATTTTCAAACTCTCCTATGACTCAAAACAGATCTCCAGTTTTGAGTCTAAAGTTTCTCTAAAGTTTCTCATATACTAAATGTTGAGAAACTTTTGTACTAAACTATGGCAACTCCAAATTTGGGCAGTTACCCATAGTGATTTTGCCTTTTCTCTCATATTTTATTTGAGAGTAACATATATATTTTTCCTGCATAAATTAACATCCACATTATATCATTTATCTTACTGGCATTGTTCCAATGTTCTAGCGTTCGGAAAGAATTACAAAGCAGACACTATCTTCTAAGAAACAGATAAAAATTATTTAAAAAAAATACATTAAAACCCTCTTTTACATAGAATGTGTTCAGATACTAGACAGTTTCTTGAATTAAATTTGCTGTCTATAAACTGCTCTTTTTAAGACCACATCTATGAAAGAATCAAGATGATTTTAGTAAAAATGGTTGCATTATGAGATGTACTGAGCAGCATGAAATCTGCAGGTAAAATGTTTTGAACCCTTCTCTTCTGCCATAGTTAAAAGTGGAGATCCTGTCAAAATGGTCACTCCAAGTTTAGGTCCATGATGATTGTATTCCCTGGGAAGCTCAGAAAAGGATCTTCTTTCAATGATGCCAATGACACACTACTCTCATTGGTCCCAGTTTGACTTTGAATGCCAGGCAGAATCTCTGTCCCTGCCACTCAGCATGAGGCAGGGAGCAGAGGGCTGGTTGGAGAAAGGGTAGGACTATGTTGAACTGGTCATGAGGGCTGCAGTCTTCAATGCTGTCATCAGGATTCGGGATGTTCAACTCAGCTAACTGCAAGCTTCCTCTACCTGCCATGGCCAGAGGTTCCCAATTGCTGTTACACTTTCTGCTTTCTAGCCCCATTTCCCTACTAGGCTCCGTCTTGATGAACTGACTCTTGAGGCTGTCCAACTTCTATGTTCCTCTCCCCTGGAAAACACTGCCATGAGTCATAAATACAAGTTGAATCCACCCTGTGCTCAGCATTTGCATCACCTTAAGTGAGTTTCTCTATTAAGAGTTGAATTGATTTGTAGTTGCCACATCAGGCCTTTTGAGGATGGACCTGCTTGAGCTTCAGTTCCTTTGGTTGGATCTTCTGCATGCTGCAATTTTATTCTTAGGCATTGGGTAAGCCAGGGTCAGCTGTCAGTTTTGTGATAAAGTTGGCCAAGTCCTTATCTTTGTTTCTTACTGGGATTTCAGCAAGCCTGAGCTGTAGTCACCTGAGTTAATCATGTGGATATATTGATTGTAACAAGATTATCACACTGATTGTGGCAAATGCCTGGCCTTTCCATCTTCACCCTTTCTCAGAAGCCTCTGAAAAAGAGACAAATTGACTTAAAAGCTCTTACTGAGCCTGGCATAGACTCATAGCTCCTCTTAACTAACTACTATGTCAAACTCCTACTAATAGATCAGAAGAGAAAAAAAAATCCTAAATCTTTAAAGACTTATTATCTACAGAAAGACCCTTTTCTCCAAAGAGCTCTTTAAAATATTTGTAGACCCTTCTTATGCAGTCTTGATAAATGTGATAGGAATTAGAGAAGATGGAAAGGGACAGAGATTTTAATGAAAGTGATGCAAGTTAAGGCATTTCAATAATTAAAACACCCCTAGTACTAGTTAGAACAGCAATCCTTTCAAGAATATTAAGAGTTATTTCCTCCTCTAAACTTGAGTTTTATTTTTAAAGAGCATGAAGAAGGGTAAATTGTCAGAAAAATTAGAAGTATAAACAGCCAAAAAGAGATATCCTATCCTTCAATTCCCTATAAAATATGATGCTAAGCAATGTGAATCTACTAGTACTAGTACTCCTTTCAGTTTCAGCTTCCTTTGGGATTTGTTCCTTGTCTTGCCAATTCTGAGCAGAGGCTCATGGTTCTTTCCCAATAATTGGGGGTGGAACATAGAGAAATGCTTGGACTTTTGCAGATGTTGGGACCTCTTTCTAAAATATTCATGCATCCTAACTTCTTTCATTGCCTTAATTTGGCAGGTTTTGTGGATTTTGGATGATTTTCAATGAAAACTCCTTAAATTTAGATTACTAATCATAAAGTTATTTTCCAATACTAACACAAAATCTCACATGCAATCATAAACTGTTATTAAAGACACAAAGTGATTATAAGGGTGAAACTGTAGACTTACATAATTTTATCCCTTTTTATATGCTGCTTATTTCATGAAAGGGATATTAAGAGGTTTATTTGCTTAAAACCAAAATCCGCAGTGTGTAATTCCTTTGCATTCTATAAAGAGGGATGATCATTACATGACAGAGGTGTCAGGGCTCACTGAAATTTTTACGAGGATCTCTGATAATAAATATCTTTTCCTAGCGCTCTGTATCCTTCCAAACCCATTCACTGCTTACTTTGCTTTTTTCTAACTACTAATAATTTCTATTTTAAGCTAAGTCCCAAAGCTGGTAGAGATGCTCCACATCTTGTATTCGTTTATGGTGAAGTTTAGGATATTATGTCTTCAGTGGGCAGAGAGGTAACATGAGTCACTGTGAAATACTAGGTATTGCTTAATTGTGAGTGCCGAGCAATGTAGTCAACTGGAGAGAGAGCATCTCATCAAGTGGTAGGGGAAAAAAAAAGACTAGGTGTGGTGTCACATGCCTGTAGTCCCAGCCACTTGAGAGGCTGAGGTGGGAGGATCACTTGAGCCCAGGAGTTCAAGGCTATAGTGAGCCATGAATGTACCACTGCACCCTAGCCAGGCCAGCATCTCAAAAAAAATAAAAATAAAAATAAAATCTGTGGCTAAACTCTGGCTTGAAGTCTCCTAGATTGCTGTCTCTAGTGCTAGTTGAAATAGTAATTTATTCACATTTTGTCATCATACTTGTTGTAAGTTTTTGTTTCCCCCGTTATTAGCTATGGGACTTAAGCTACAAGCAAATCCCTCATTTCCTCAAGTCTCAGGGACACAGTTTCGTTTGTCACAGCTACCTCTCTGTTCAGGTGTAAGATAATTTTGTGAAAGCACATTATGAACCATAAAGCCATATAAAGGTGAAATATTATTTTCTCAACAACCACACATCAGATGTTTACTATCCACAAATTAACACAATTAACAATTTACCGTACACCAAGAAAACTGTAGGAAATATGGTTCTTTTTCTCAGAAAGATAACCTTTTTGAAGAAATAAAACTACTATGCCAAAACAATCTACAAAACTATAAGAAAATATAATTACTATAAATGTAACTGGTATGCTGCATTCATTCACTGGGAGAAAAAGTTATGCTTTTTTTCCTACACTTATTTTTAAATGGCAAGAGCTCTAAGTAGGAGTACTTTTCCCTCCAAAATTAGCTTCAGTTCTTATAGAGCAGCTCTTTTATTCATACCTACAGCCTTCAATCCTAAGGCACACCCACCTATGCTATGTACAGTGGCTCCACAGGATTCCAGCATCAGTCACACAGTGAACAAAGCCTCCATGGCAATTTTAGGTCATGGGCCAAATCCCCATCTTAAAACAAAGTTTCCTTTTGGGTAACCCTGGCTTCATTTTATCAGGGCAAAAATATGTTTCTATTTTATATATTCAAACCTTAAAAGAAAGGAGTAGATGTTTCATTCACAGTACTTTTAGTTTTCTCCTTCATCTCTAAGTAAATTTCTGGATGCAGAGATGTACAGCTGGTAAGGCACTGCATTCATAATACACCACCAGCCAACACCAGTACCTAAGCCAAAACAAAATATACCATGACTTCAGTCATGTGCTTTTTAATTTTTTTGGCGGGGGAGTAATAACTGGGATGGCTTTCTGGTGACAGTTCCAAAACTGAGGACTTGACATCTCTACCACAAGAGGGAGAAACAGCCAATAGTATTTGAAGAACATTTATTCTGGGTAAGGATAAATAAAATTAGTAATAATAAAGGTATTGAGAAATTCAAGGTAGAGAAGTGGCTAATGCTGGATAAAAATTACCAGAAAAATAATCTTGGAGGAAGTTGAAAATATAGACCAGTAGATGTCCCATTGGTCTTCTAAGAGACAATTTAAGTATTATAACAGACCCATCTTTTGTTTGAAATTTTGCAGTGTTTCTCTGAATTCAGTATCACAAAGATTAAGGAATTTCTGAGGCAGGAAAAAATAATAATGTCTTGGAAGGGTAATGCAACATCAATGATTACCTCTCAGATTTAATAATTTTTTAAAGATATTTTGGTATTAAATCATCATTTCCCTCAGAGCAACAACAAAAACTAATATATTAATATAATCTGGTCTTAAATATAGTAATAGTGCTTATATTTGTTTTAGAAAATTTTAAATGTAAGCCTTCCATTTGGAAGAGCAGCAGTGTTGATACAGGTAGGCCACTAGTCTGTAATTTTGGATACTTTTTGGCTTAGAATAATCTCCACATGTCAAAACCATTAATTCTGCTGTCATGAACTGAATGGACAGGGCCAAAAAAAAAAAAAAAATTACTCACCATGAAAGAAAGGGCATGTTTTTTCCCAGTATGATACCACAAAGTCATGCTGAGGTAATGGTTTAGGACTGATTCTGTAACAGGGTTACCTCTGAAATTAGTTCCTGCAAGTCTGCCTGTAGATGAAATACCATGTGGCATATGCATTTTAAATGTGATAATAAACTAGAAAATACCATGTAATTTAATATAGAGATATAAATAATAGACAATGACACTGATTCCAAGTGGCTTTAAAATCAAAAGTCTTTTTAGATATAATTCATAATGCATGCCAGAATACTACTTTCTATGTGGGTCGTCAAAAGGATAAGGGTTTAGGGGATCAAAAAATATTAATAATTCATTGCACCCAGATTTCTCACTTACTGTCTTCACATAATTAAAGACTTATTTTGATGAGTCTTTAATTAAGACTTCTTTTATTTAAATCTATAATCCACGTAGTGATTAAGTAATGCTTAGTACCGCTCAAGTACTTAATTGATATCTCATTCAATGCATCTTACTGAGATTTCCAAGACCACCTATATTACCATATATATTATATATTTTTGTTTCTTGTATTTTGGATGCAGACGTCGAAAAGAAATCCAGGAGACTGGCTCTAGCTTCATGCTATTATTTTCTACTTTAAATGGTTACTACTGCTTCCAAGAGAGGTTTCTCTAAACAAAAATTACAATATTAAATTAAGGAGGCAATTTAAAGAGTCACTCCGCATATAATCTAAAATGACATTTCTGACACTTCTCAATGATCCTGAATTTTTTCTTCCTTTGTTGCTTCCAGTGAGCCAGGGTGGTGACAGCTGCTTGATTCTGCTTTCCCTGCATGAGATGAAGTAGTTTATCATGTCTCCCATATGAGATGATTGGAGAGGTGCTGAAAATGTCTTCTGTTTTGTAATTACTGTCACCCCACAAGCCATTGGTGAAAATTAAAATCAATCCTTTCCTCTTTTTTTCTTTCTTTCTTCTCTTTCTTCTTTCTTTTCTTTCTTTCTTTCTTTCTTTCTTTCTTTCTTTCTTTCTTTCTTTCTTTCTTTCTTTCTTTCTCTCTCTCTCTTTCTTTCTTTTTCTTTCCCTCTTTCTTTCCTTCTTTCTTTCTTTCTTTCTTTCTTTCTTTCTTTCTTTCTTTCTTTCTTTCTTTCTTTCTTTCTTTCTTTCTTATTATACTTTAAGTTCTGGAGTACACATGCAGAACGTGTTACATAGGTATATATGTGCCATGGTGGTTTACTGCATCTATCACCCCAGGATCTACATTAGGTCTTTATCCTAATGCTATCCCTCCCCTAACCCCCCACTGCCTGACAGGCCCCAGCGTTTGATGTTCCCCTCCCTGTGTCCATGTGATCTCATTCTTCAACTCTCACTTATGACTGAGGACATGAGGTGTTTGGTTTTCTGTTCTTGTGTCAGTTTGCTGAGAATGATGTTTTCCAGCTTTATGCATGTCCCTGCAAAGGACATGAACATATCCTTTTTTATGGCTGCATAGTATTTCCTGGTATATATGTGCCACATTTTCTTTATCCAGTCTACCATTGATAGGCATTTGGGTTGGTTCCAAATCTTTGCTATTGTGAATGGTACCACAATAAATATACATGTCCACATGTCTTTATAATACAATGATTTATAATCCTTTAGGTATATACCCAATAATGGGATAGCTGGGTCATATGGTATTTCTGGTTCTTGATCCTTGAGGTATCGCCACACTGTCTTCCCCAATTTACACTCACACCAACAGTGTAAAAGCATTCCTATTTCTCCATATCCTCTCCAGCATCTGTTGTTTTCTGACTTTTTGATGACTGCCATTCTAACTGGCGTGAGATGATATCTCATTGTGATTTTGATTTGCATTTTTCTAATGATCAGTGATGATGAGCTTTTTTTCATATGTTTGTTGGCTACATAAATGTCTCCTTTTGAGAAGTGGCTGTTCATATTCGTTGCCCACTTTTTGATGGGGTTGTTTTTTTCTTGTAAATTTGTCTAAGTTCTTTGTAGATTCTGGATATTAGTCCTTTGTCCAATTTGGAGATGGCGAGATTCCAAAAATTTCCTCCCATTCTTTAGATTGCCTGTTCACTCTGATGTAGTTTCTTTTGCTGTGCAGAAGCTTTTTGGTTTACTTAGCTCCCATTTGTCTATTTTGGCTTTTGTCACCATCAGTTTTGGTGTTTTAGCCCTGAAGTCCTTGCCCATGCCTATGTCGTGAATCATATTGCCTAGCCCTTTTCTGTAGGAAAATTTCCAACTAATTGAGAAGACATCTTTAAGCAATAACTTACAAATTCAGTATATTTGATAATTGAGACATTTAAGACAGATGTTCAGAATCAAGAGATAGTCTCCTTGAAGACAGACATAGATATGGCATCAATACATGGCAAGTGGGTTATGGTGAATTGAATAGTGTCCCCTCAAAAGCATACACTGGCATCCGAACCCATAGTATCTCCAAATGTGATATTATTTGGGGTCTTCACAGAGATAAGTTAAAATGAAGTCATTAGAGTTGGCCCTGCACTGATAGGACCAGTGTGCTTTTTATAAAAAGGAGAACTTGAAAATGGGATAGACTGACACAGAAGGAAGATGATGTGAAGACACAGGTAGAACATCTTGTGAATATGGAGGCAGAGACTGAATTTGTGCTTCACAAGCCAAGTAACACTAGGAATCCACGGCTACTACCAGAAGCTAGGAAGAGGCAAAGAAGGATTCTTCCCCACAAGCTTCCAAAAGAGGATAGATGGGCCCGAGACCTCAATTTTGAACTTCTGGTCTCCAGAACTGTCATAGAATAACATGTATACTATTTTCAATCACTTAGTTACTGGTATTTCTTACAGCAGCCCTAGGAAAATAATACAAGAAGAGAAAAGCTACTAGACATGAAGTAAAAGGAAAGGATGTTGAGAAATAAAGTATTATTCAGATAATTACTTATTAAAATACCTTTTCTTACTGTTTATCATAATTATATTTTATTTTAAAGATGTAATCTATTGTAAGCATTTCCCCATAAAATAAGTCTTTGTAAACATCAATTTTAATGCCTACAGAATAGTCTATGATGAAATGCTAATTCACTTAACTCTTCTGTCAAAGAATACTTTGTTTTTCTTCCATTATAAATTTTCTATAAAACATACCTTCACTTGAATATATTTTAAAAATCTAGTCTTATATTTGGATCAAATGGGTAAACATTTTGGGCATTTGAAATGCATTAGCAAACAGTTCAATTGCAGAACTCATCAGCAGTATATAATAATGTTTATTTTACCACATACTTGGTAGAAATAAATATTCTCCTTAAAATTTATTTCTATGTGTGAATTTAGCAAATATAAAACTTTCTCAGTTTTTTAATGTCTATATTGTTTACTATTTGGATTGTACTTCTGTTTATTTATATTTATTTTAGTCATTTAAGTTTCCAATTTTTCTAAATCTATTAAAACCTTAATTTTTAATATATTCATGTCAACTATTTTTGTTGTTTATTCCAAATGTGCCCTTTGTATTTCTTCATTTACTTCTACTCAATTATTTATTTCTTAATGTTAATTTATTTCTTTGAAGTTTTAAAAAGTCAAACCTAAAGCTGATTTTATTTCTCATGTTTTCAGATGGTTTTAAACTTAGAAAGATAAGGATTACTTTAACATGATTAACTGAGTACACACTCTAGGCAATCCTCTCTTATCAAATGCTCAGCAGAATACTTAAAAAAAAAAAAACATTTGTAGAACTAGGAATAAAAAAGTCATAACCTCAGTAGACCAGAAATGAATCACTGAAAGGTGGCAGACAACAGAATGAGATTAAAGGAGGGAGTCACAGCGCAAAAGTTATATGCAAGAAAACTGATAGAAAAAATAAGATGATGTGTCGGGGGATATGGGGAGAAGTTTTTCCAAGTTTGAACATGGTACATGTGTTAAGGAGAAAGCGACCATGAGCCAATAAACAGAGTCTTGGTATATGGCGATGCCCCAAAAGGCATGCAACCCTTCCCTCTCTCTCTCAGTTTAAGGCCAGGTAGAGGTTTTAGTGGGCAGGCACAAGACATGAGATTGATCATTTGGGTCAGAAAAGCATGGGGATGTACTGAAGAGCTAGAGATACCCAAGAAGAAATGTAAAATGAAAAATTCTGTGACCAGAAAATTAGCTTCTGATGTAGTTCTTTCTTTTTTTATAACATATATACATATTTTAAAATACATGTATTTTTTAAATTATACTTTAGTTTCTGGGGTACATGTGAAGATCATGTAGGATTGTTGCATACGTATATATATGGCAATGTGCTTTGCTGCCTCCATCCCCCTGTCACCTATATCTGGCATTTCTCCCCATGTTAACCCTCCCTAACCTCCCTACCCCCCACTGTCAATCCCCTAGTCCCCTGCAACAGACCCCAATGTGTGATGCTCCCCTCCCTATGTCCATGTGTTCTCATTGTTCAACACCTGCCTATGAGTGAGAACATGCAGGTGTTTGATTTTCTGTCCTTGTGTCAGTTTGTTGAAAATGATGGTTTCCAGATTCATCCATGTCCCTACAAAGGACACAAACTCATCATTTTTTATGGACGCATAGTATTTTATGGTGTATATGTGCTACACTTTCCTTGTCCAGTCTGTCATCAATGGGCATTTGAGTTGGTTGTTTGCTATTGTAAACCATGCCACAATGAACATACATGGGCATGTATATATATATAATAGAACAATTTATAATCCTTTGCATATATACCTGGTAGTGGGATTGCTGGGTCAAATGGAATTTCTATTTCTAGGTCCTTGAGGAATTGCCACACTGTCTTCTACAATGGCTGAGCTAGTTTATACTCCCACCAACAGTATAAAAGTGTTCCTATTTCTTCACATCCTCTCCAGCATCTGTTGTCTCCAGATTTTTTAATGATTGCCATTCTAACTGGCATGAGATGGTATCTCAATGTGGTTTTAATTTGCATTTCTCTAACAACCAGTGATCATGAGCATTTTTTCATATGTTTATTGGCCTCATATATGTCTTGTTTTGAAAAGTGTCTGTTCATGTTCTTTACTTTGAATGGGTTCGTATATTTTATTCTTGTAAATCTGTTTTAGTTCTTTGTAGATTCTGGATATTACCTCTTAGTCAGATAGGTAGATTGCAAAGTATTTTTTCTCATTCTATTGGTAGCTGGTTCATTCTGTGATTGTTTCTTTTGCTATACAGAAGCTCTTTAGCTTAATTAGATCCCATTTATCTATTTTGGCTTTTGTTGCCAATGGTTTTTGTGTTAGAGTCATAAATTCCTTGCCTATGCCTATGTCCTGAATGGTTTTGCCTAGGTTTTATTCTGGGGTTTTTATGATGTTACGTCTTATGTTTAAGTCTTTAATCCATCTGGAGTTAATTTTAGTGGAAGGTGTCAGGAAGGGGTCCAGTTTCTGCTTTCTGCAAATGGCTAGCCAGTTTTCCCAACACTATTTATTAAACAGGGAATCCTTTCCCCATTGTTTTTGTCAGGTTTGTCAAAGATCGGATGGTTGTAGATATGTTATGTTGCCTTCGAGGCCTCTATTCTGTTCCATTGGTCTATATCTCTGTTTTGGTACCATTGCCATGCTGTTTTGATTACTGTAGCCTTGTAGTATAGTTTGAAGTCAGGTAGCATGATGCCTCCAGCTTTGTTCTTTTTGCTTAGAATTGTCTTGGCTATGCAAGCTCTCTTTTGGTTCCATATGAAGTTTAAGGTGTTTTTTTCTTTCTAGTTCTGTGAAGAGGGTCATAAGTAGCTTTGAATCTATAAATTACTTTGGGAAGTATGGTCATTTTCACAATAGTTGATTCTTCCTGACCATGAGTTTGGAATGTTTTTGCATCTGTGTCCTCTCTTATTTCCTTGAGCAGTGGTTTATGGTTCTCCTTGAGGAGGTCCTTTGTATGCTTTGTTAATTGTATTCCTAGGTATTTTATTCTCTTTGTAGCAATTGTGAATGAGAGTTCACTTTTGATTTGGCACTCTGTTAGTCTGTTATTGGTGTATAGGAATGCTTGTGATTTCTGCATATTGATTTTGTATCCTGAGACTTTGCTGAAGTTGGCTTACCAGTTTAAGGAGATTTTGAGCTGACACAATGGGGTCTTCTAAACATACAATCATGTCGTCTGTAAATAGAGAAAATTTGACTTCCTCCTTTCCTAATTGAATAATCTATTTCTTTTTCTTGCCTGATTGCTCTGGTTAGAACTTTCAATATTATTTTGAATAGGAGTGGTGAGAGAGGGCATACTTGTGTAGTGCCAGATTTCAAAGGGAATGTTTCCAGTTTTTGCCCATTCAGTATGATATTGGCTGTGGGTATGTCATAAATAGCTTTTATTATTTTGAGATACATTTCATCATTACCTAGTTTATTGAGAGTTTTTAGCATAAAGGCTGTTGAATTTTGTCAAAGGCCTTCTCTGCATCTATTGAGATGATTATGTGGTTTTTGTCTTTGGTTCTGTTTATGTGGTGCATTATGATTATAGACTTGCATATGATGGACCAGCCTTGCATCCCCGGGATGAAGCCTACTTGATTGTGATGAAAAAGCTTTTTGATGTGCTGTTGCAATTGGTTTGTCAGTATTTATTGAAGATTTTTGCATCTAAGTTCATCATGAATATTGGCCTGAAGTTTTCTTTTTTGTTGTTGAATCTCTGCCAAGTTTTGATATCAGGATGATCTTGGTATCATAAAATGATTTGGGAAGGATTCCATCTTTTTGGATTGTTTGGAATAGTTTCAAAAGGTGTGGTACCAGCTCCTCTTTGTATGTCTGGTAAAATTTGGCTATGAATCCATCAGGAACTGATGGATTCCTTTTTTTGGTTGGTAGGCTATTAATTGCTGCCTCAACTTCAGTCCTTGCTATTGGTCTGTTCAGGGATTCAACTTCCTCCTAGTTTAGGCTTGGGATGGTACAAGTGTTCAGAAATTTGTCAATGTCTTCCAGGTTTACTGATTTATGTGCAAAGAGTTGTTTGTAGTAATCTCTGATGGTAATTTGTATTTCTGTGGAATTCCCTTTATCATTTTTTATTTCATCTATTTGACTCTTTGCTTTCTCTTCTTTTTTATTAATCTGGCTAGCAGTGTGTCTATATTGTTGATCTTTTCAAAAAACCAGCTACTGGATTTATTATTATTTTGAAGGGTTTTTGTGTCTCTATTTCCTTCAGTTCTGCTCTTAGCAATTTCTTGTCTTCTACTAGCTTTTGAGATTTTTTTTTTTATCTTGCTGCTCTAGCTCTTTCAATTTTGATAATAGGGTGTTGAATTTAGACCTTTCATTGCTTCTCACATGGGCATTTATTGCTATAAATTTTCCTCTAGACACTGCCTTAAATGTGTCCCAGAGATTCTGGTACATTGTGTCTTCATTTCAGTTGATTTCAAAGAACTTATTTATTTCTGCTTTCATTTCATTGTTTATCCAGTCAACAGTCAAGAGCCAGTTCAGTTTCCATGAAGTTGTGCAGTTCTGAGTTAGTTTCTTTATCCTGAGTTCTACATTGATTGCACTGTGGTCTAAGAGATTTTTGCTCTGTTATGATTTCCATTCTTTTGCATTTGCTGAGGAGTGATTTACTTCCCATTATGTAGTCAGTTTTAGAGTACATATGATGTGGCACTGAGAAGAATATATATTCTGTAGATTCGGGATGGAGAGTTCTGTAGATGTGTGTTAGGTTTGCTTGGTCCAGATCTGAGTTCAAGTCCTAGATATCCTTGTTAATTTTCTGTCTCATTGATCTAATATTAACAGTGGAATGTTAAAGCCTCCTACTATTATTGTGTGGGAGTCTAAGTCTCTTTGTAAGTCGTTAAGAACTTGCTTTATATATCTGGGTGCTTCTGTATTGGGTGCATATATGTTTAGGATCCTTAGCTCTTCTTGTTTCATTGCTCCTTTTACCGTTATGTAGTGCCCTTCTTTCTGTCTTTTGAATTGTGTTGGTTTAAAGTCTATTTTATCAGTGACTAGGATTGCAACTCCTGGTTTTTTTTTTTTTTTTTTTTCTCTCCATTGGCTTGGTAAATCTTCCTCCATCCCTTTATTTTGAGCCTATGTGTGTCCTTGCACATGAGATGGGTTTCCTGGATACAGCACACCAATGTTTTTTGACTTTTTATCCAATTTGCCAGTTTGTGTCTTTTGAATGGGACATTTAGCCCATTTATATTTAAAGTTAATGTTGTTATGTGTGAATTTGATCCTGCCATTTTGATGCTAGCTGGTTGTTTTGTCTGTTAGTTGACACAGTTTCTTCATTGTTTGCTCTTTATCATTTGGTACATTTTTGAAGTGGCTAGTACTGGTTATTCCTTTCTACGTTTAGTGCTTCCTTCAGGAGCTCTTGTAAGGCAGGCCTGGTGGTGATAAAATCTCTCAGTAATTGCTTGTTCATAAAGGATTTTATTTCTTCTTCTATTATGAAGCTTATTTTGGGTGGATATGAAATTCTAGGTTGAAATTCCACTCTCTTCTGGCTTGTAGGGTTTCTGCAGAGAGATCTGCTATGAGTCTGATGGGCTTCCCTTTTTGGGTAACCTGACCTTTTTTTCTGGCTGCTCTTAGCATTTTTTCTTCATTTCAACCCAGTTGATTCTGATGATTATGTGCTTTGGGGTTGCTCTTCTTGAAGAATATCTTGGTGGTATCCTCTGTATTTCCTGGACCTGAATGGTGGCCTGGCCTACTAGGTTGGGGAAGTTCTCCTGGATAATATCCTGAAGAGTGTTTTCCAGCTTGGATTCGTTCTCTCCGTCACATTCAGGTACACCTATCAAATGAAGATAAGGTCTTTTCACATAATCCCATATTTCTTGTAGGCTTTGTTTATTTCTTTTCACTCTTTTTTCTCTATTCTTGCCTTCACATTTTATTTTATTGAGTTTATCTTCAATCTCTGATGTCCTTTCTTCTGCTTGGTTGATTAGCCTATTGAAACTTGTGTATGCTTTGTGAAGTTCTCATGTTGTGTATTTTAGCTCCATCAATTCATTTATATTCTTTCTAAATTATTTGTTCTCATTAGCATTTCGTCTAACCTTTTTTCAAGGTTCTTAGTTTCTTTGCATTGGGTTAGAACATGTTCTTTTACCTCAGAGAAGTTTCTTTTTACCCACCTTCTGAAGCCTGTTTCTGACAATTCATCAGCCTCATTCTCCATCCAGCTTTGTTCCCTTGCTGGTGAGGAGTTTTGATCCCTTGGAGGAGGAGAGGCATTCTGTTTTTTGGTGTTTTCATCCTTTTGCACTTGTTTCTTCCTATCTTTGTGGATTTATCTACCTGTGGTCTTTGTAGTTGGTGACTTTCAGGTGGGGTCTCTGAGTGGATGTCCTTTTTGTTGATGTTGAAGCCATTTCTTTCTGTATTTTAGTTTTTCTTCTAACAGTCAGGCCCCTCTGCTGTAGGACTGCTGGATGTCCATTCCAGATCCTGCTTGCCTGGGGATCACCTGTGACAGTTGCATAACAGTAAGGGTTGTTGCCGTTTTTTTCTTCCGTTATCTTTGTCCCAGAAGTGTACCTGCCTGATGTCAGCCTGAGCTCTCCTTTATGAAGTATCTCTTTGGATATGTGGGGTTTGGGGAGCTGCTTGAAGAGACAATCTGTCCCTTATAGGAGCTCAAGTGCTGAGCTGGGAGCCCCATTGTTCCATTCAGAGCTGCTGGCTAGGTACGTTTAAGTCTGCTACAGTGGAACTCCTAACCACCTTTTTTTGTCAGGTACTCTGTCCTGGGAAGATGGGGCTTTATTTGTAAGTTTCTGATATGCTGTTGCCTTTTCTCAGAGATGTCCCACCCAACAAGGAGGTAGTCTAGTCACATTCTCCCAGCAGAGGAATTGCTGAGCTGCTGTGGGCTCTGCCCAGCTGCTGTATGAACTTCCTTGTGGTTTTGTTTACAGAGGTACAGTTAGAACCGCCTTGGTAATGGCAGACTGCCTCAGGAATGGTGGATTACCTCAGTAAAGGTAGACCGCCTCGGGAACAGTGGACTGCCTCAGTAGTTGTGGACTACCTTGGTAGTGGTGAGCTGCCTTGGTAATGGCAGACACCCTTCCCCCCACCGAGCTGTACCATTCTGGGTCCAGCTGTGCTTGCTGTGAAACTCTCAATCCAGAGCATTTCAGATTGCTGGTCTTTGTGGGGGTGGGACCCACTGAGCCAGATCAACTGGCTCCCTGTTTTAGCCCCCTTTTTTTCAGTTGAATGGATGGCTTTGTGACCCAGGCATTCCAGGCACCAGTTGAAATGTCCACCCAGATTTGTGTGAGTTTTTGTGTGGAGACCCACGGGGCTGGCTGAAACAGCCATGCTGGAAACTTATGGTACTTTTCAGCTCAGGAATCTCCTGGTCTGTGGGCAGTAAAATCTCATTTGGAAATGTGGTGATTACTCACCCTCTGTATTGTTCTCACTGGGAACTGCTCTCCACATCTATTCCTAGCTGATCCATCTTGGATCTTTTTTTTCTGATACAATTCTTTCTATAGCATCCTGCCCCTCACCAGTTTTCCTAGTAAAATGAGTACACAAGAAAAAAAACATATCTGGGCACGTAAGCAATGAAACTTCATGAAAAATAGATGTGAATGTCAAGAAATAATAACTAATGAAATAGCATGAATAGAACACATAATTTTAGAAATGACAGAATTATCCTCAAAGTGATGAAGAAATTTAACACATCATCCAAAACACAAAAAGAGCTAAGAGGATGTTTTCCAAGTACTAAAATTTGTTAAAATAAATAAAATTAGCAGATAGAATAGATGTCAGAATGGACTCAAATGATTAGTGAATTAGTGAAGTACAAGACCAAATAAAAAATCTTTCCTAATACAACCCATAAAGGACAGAGAATTAAAATGTATGAAAATAGAAGTTAGGAAACAAGGATGATAGATCTAAAAGTTTTAACATATGTCTAAGGAAATTTCATTATAAATATAATACTCAGAAAGGAGAAAATAATAAACACTATTAGAAGGAAGAAAGGTGTGCATTAATCTTGTTAACTGGATGCCTAAGATGTTGTAAAAACATGAAACAAAGCAAAACATCATATGTAGACATATTGGTAACAGCAGCCGGGCACGGTGGCTCAAGCCTGTAATCCCAGCACTTTGGGAGGCTGAGGCAGGTGGATCACGAGGTCAAGAGATCGAGACCATCCTGGTCAAAATGGTGAAACCCTGTCTCTACTAAAAATACAAAAAATTAGCTGGGCATGGTGGCGTGTGCCTGTAATCCTAGCTACTCAGGAGGCTGAGGCAGGAGAATTGCCTAAACTCGGGAGGTGGAGGTTGCGGTGAGCCAAGATCGTGCCATTGCACTCCAGCCTGGGTAACAAGAGTGAAACTCCGTCTCAAAATAAAAAAAAGAAAAGAAAACCCAGGATAAAGTGAAACTTACTATGAGCTTCAAGATGAATGAAATTAGAGGCTCTAAGGGAAGAAGTATCACATTGACGTTGGAATTCTAGCTGGCAATTCTGAATATAATGAATCAGCACTTCTACTATCTAATTTTTTTAAAAAAAGATCTCATTTAGAATATTCTAGAACCAAATGATTATATGTGTGAGGATGATATGACAGTTTCAAACATCTAGGACTCAAAGCTTACTCTCAAAATTCCTAGGTGAAGAAATATTGTAGAATAGGTTTTTATCACAAAATGAATCCAAAAGGAAGAAAAGAAAACAAGAAACACAAAAGAATGAGGAAACTAAAGGTTATTGAATTAGACCAGAAAATTGAGGTTAGTTCAGCCTGAAGATGATAAAAAATGATTTCGTAAAGCATCAAGAAAAACTGATAGTCACTGAATGCATCCCAACAACAACAAAAAAAGAGAATTGCACATGCAAGAAATGAGAAAAGGCAAATTTTGCTTGATTGGAACTGTAGATTAAAACAAAAAGTTGCTTCTTTTTTGTCTACCAAATTGGAATGATACAACAAGTTTTATGATATAGGGAAACTGGAAATATCATTGATGCAGGCTGATAAAGCTTTCTGGTTGGCAAGCTATATTAAAAGTAATTAAAGTTCAGTCTTTTGATATGGTATATTATTGATTGGATTCTTTAGTTGCCAGCAACAGAAACATTGGTGTGTGTGTGTTTGTGTGTGTTAATTCTCATTATTCATGGTGACTATGTTCCTTAAAATCACCATGAATATTGATTTAGCAGATATTGAACTATTACTAAAAGGGGAAATACTGGGTTAGGTTACTGTGAGCCTGTGGTCACAAAATTTTTGTCACTCCAAACATCACCTGTGTTATCTAGGTTTGTTTTCCAACATCTTTGAAAAACAAGCCAGTCTCATTACCTTTGAAAACCTGCTCTTCTACATAACCCTTTCTCTGTGTGACAGTTGGCAAATGTATTTTAATTGTCTTGCCTGCCAGTTTAAATTTTCCATGTAGCATTGCTTTTTGAAATAGGCAAACTTGCCACCACTAGCTGAGAAGGGTTTAACATTTTCTTGACTATGGTGACCATACTTTTTTTTTTTTTTGGCTTTTAACCTCACAACAATGCTGACCACTATGTTTCTTAAAAATTTGTAGTCATCACATGAATCTCCACATATTTAACTACTTTTTAAAATATTTTTCATTGTTTCAATACAGCTTGTGTCCATGTTACTTTAACACTTTCCAAAGCAGCCTCATGTACACATCAGTGAGTTTCATTTCTTTTTCTATACATATTGTATTATTGACGCATCTTGTTGAACTCATGGCCAACAGCACTGTAACACATGCCTGAACAAAGATTATATATTACACATTTCTCCATAAGGAGCATCACAGCCTTCTTGTGCTTAGAAACATAAGACAGCATTTCAAGGTAACACATAAAGGCCATTTTATACATAAGTCGCCCTGAGAAAAGCACAAAAATGTGAAAATGGCATTACGTAGACTGTGAAAGGAGCACGTTTACCGTGTGAGAGCTGGTATAAGACGGTGGAGATTTGCCTTGTTTTATCCCATCTGAGAACGTTTGTGTGGGTGACTCCCAGTTTTCAATCCCCCGTAATGTCAGCATATAACCACAAAGGCATAGTAAATGTTAATATTGGAATTACAGATATACTTTAGCATGCAGGCAAATTTACAAGTACTGAATAATGAGGACTGACGTGTGTGTGTGTGTGTGTGTGGGGGTGTGTGTGTGTGTGCATGTGCGCGCACGCGCAGAGAGGGAGAGAGGTTTATCAGAAGGATATGAGTCAGCACTCACGGAATTAAAGAAAAATTGAACAATGAAGCCTAAGAAGTGGTATGGAACAAGGCACATGGAGATCTAGTTGGAAGGGAATTGCAGAAAGTCTCATCAGATGTCATAGTAAGTGTGAATCATACTTATGGATTTTCAGTGTCATTCTTTTTGAGATTCAAATTCCAGGAAGAGAGTCTGATGGGTTTTGTTAGGTTCATAACTTTCCTCAAGTCAGGCAAAGGCTGAGTACCAAGAGTGACATCTCATCAAGACTGCAAGCATCGGGCACTTGAGTTGCTATTACTGAAATAAGATGCCATGAATTTGAAAATGCAAAAAATAACATATGTGAACTCTCTTCTCTATATCTACTTCCTTAAATTTATACCAAGAAAAGAATCATGGATTTAGGCTGCTGTTTATGTTGAAAATACTTAAACAATTTAAGTCAGAGTCATCTGATTGTTATTTGTGCCAAGATTTGAAAACACATTTACATGATTTCTGTTGCTGCATAAAAAGTTACCCCAGATAGTGCTTAAAACATTTATTAATTATCTCATGGTTTCCAGGGGTTAGGCGTCCAGGGGTGGCTTACTGGATTCTCTTTTCAGGGTATTGCAAGGCTGTAATCCAGGTGTTGGCTGGACTGCATTCCATTCTCAGGATTCTTTTCCAAGCTCATGTGGTTGCCAGCAGAATTCCATTTGTGTGTATGTGTAATTATAGGAATGAAGTTCCTATTTTCTATGATTTTGTGTGATTATAAGACTGTCAGCCAGGATTTGCTTTCTGCTACCAGAGGCCATTTGCAGTTCCTGGCCATATGGCCTCTCTTAGTCTCTCTCTCCACATGACAGCTTACTTTTTCAAGACCTGTAGAAGAATGTTTCTCTTTGGGGATGGCCAAACTGGTTATTTTGATTTTTATTCTTTAAAGAACTATCTTGATTATATTTAGTATATAAATTTATTTAGGATAATATCTCTTTTGATGAACTCAAGGGACCTTAGTTATATCTGTAAAATAGTTGCACCTGTTATGGTGCTAACGTCCCATTATCTCTGCCAGATTCTATTCATTAGAATCAAATCACAGGGAAGAGAATAATGCAGGATGTAAGACCAAGAGCTAGATTATCAGGGGCATCTTAGAGTTCTGTCTACCACTTTGAGGAATATTTAATTAATTAAAAAAAAATGTTTTATATATAATAATTAATTTAGAAAAATCCAAAACACCTCACATAATATTAAAACAGTGTAACAGTTAAAGGACAATATAGAACTAAACTAAATGTAACTAATGGTCTTCCCCTGAGTTGTACAATTAAGGATAATTTTTATTTAATCTTCACAACTTATTTATAAATTCCATATTTTCTTTAGTAAGCAAGTGATGCTTTTGTAATTAGAAAAGTTGTATCTAGGTTAAGAGCATGGATACTGGAAACAGCTGACTGAATTTTAATTGCAATCTGCAATTTAAAAGCTCTGTGATTAGGGTAAACTATCCACACTGAGCCTTTGTTTTTGTTTTTATAAATAAACAATCTGACTCCATTTCTGTTGCTAGAGTGTTATAAGTTTTTAAATCCCTCCACTCCTTATGGCTTCCCTGCCTCCTTTCGAGAGAATGTGATAAGACAGCCTGAGTGTTCCTTCCTCTGGCTCTCATAAAAAGTTTAAACCATACCAAAACCTTAACGGCCAAGCCAGTCTCCTTTCCCTACTCGCTAGCCATTGTGGGACTGCTTGGGAGCCTGCCCTCTCCTCAGAAAAACTCATTATGTGAGTAACAAATACCTTTATAACATCTGTGCATTTGTAGTGTCATCATTCTCAACAACTCAACCAAATTGTGAGTGAGGAGGGTCCATTCTGCCTTTTCAGGGTGATCACAACACTTTATTTGTGAAATGGAGTTATTAAGAGAATTGACATACTCATTGATTGTAAGGAGTAAATTTATTAATGTATGTAAAAGCACAAAAAACAGGACCAGTACATAGTAAACATCTTGTAAGTGTTAACTGTAGATACTTAAAAAAACTCTTGGTGATCTGATTATTTGCTTTATGTTGCTTATTTTGCAAACCATAATTGTTTAACAAATGAAAATTAACATAATATTGTATGCTATAGCAAACATTTTTAAAGTCCTTTAGAAAACAAAAATAATTAAATGCTATATACTGTAATGCAATCTAGAGAGTAAATTGTGTTTTTAGCCATTTCCAAAATTAAAGAAAATTGACTTCATTTATTATAATTTGAATTTTGATTATTTTTAGCTTTTAAATAACATTATTATGTATCAAACACCTATTTATCTAAAACTTAAAGCTACAGCATGTTTTTGCAAACACTTTTTCTTGCTCTATGGATACATAAAATGCTTATAAATGGGTTAGAATTAAGAATTTGTTCTTTTTAACCAGCTTCTGGAATTTATTCATTGGGCATCTGTTAGGCTTCCCATGTTTAAATCTACAAGACTATAGAATAAAAAAAATATTAGAATGATGGTTTATGGCATTAGAAATTTTCATAGCAGCTCTATTCATGATTGTCAAATCTTGGAAGAAAGCAAGATGCCCTTCGTAGGTGGATGGATAACCAAACAGAAATAGAAGTACATCAATCAATGGAAACTATTTAGAGATAAAAAGATATAAGGTATTAAGCCACAAAATAACATGGAGGAGCTTTCAATGCACTTTGCTAACAAAAAAAGCCAATCTGGAAAGACTTATCTACTATATGCTTTCAACTACATAATGTTCTGAAACAGCTAAAACCATGAGCAAAATAAAAAGATCTATGGTTGCCCAAAGCTCAAGAGAGAGGAGATTAAGGATACATAGATGGAGTACAGAAGATTTTTATTTACTATTTTATGTAATACTGTGATAGTGGATACATGTCATTATATACTGCTCAAAAAAGAAAACTTGAGGCCAATATCTTAATAAAGATCATTGTAAAAATCCTCAACAAAATACTGGTAAATAAAATCCAGCAGCACAAGAAAAAGCTAATCTGCCATGATGAAGTAGGCTTTATCCTGGGGATGCAACATTGGTTCAAAACCTGCAAATCAATAAGCATGATTCATCACATAAGCAGAACTAAAGACAAAACCACATTATTATCTCAATAAATGTAGAAAAGACTTCTGGTAAAATTCAACACATCTTCATGTTAGAAACTCTCAATAAATTAGGTATTGAAGGAACATATCTGAAAATTATAAGAGTTTTCTATGACAAACCCACAGCCAACATTATACTGAATGGGACAAAGCTGCAAGCATTTCCCTTCAAAACTGGCACAAGACAAGGATGCCCTCTCTCAACACTTCTATTTAACTTAGTGTGGGGAGTCCTAGCCATAGCAATCAGGTAAGAGAAAGAAATAAAGGGCATCCAAGTAGGAAGAAAGGAAGTCAAACTATCTCTGTTTGCAGACAACATGATTCTATATCTAGAAAATATTCACAGGCCTAAAACTCCTCCAGCTGATAAACAACTTCAGCAAAGTTACAGGATACAAAATCAACATATAAAAATCACTAACATTCTTAGATACCAACAACAGCCATATCAGAAAGGCAATACTATTCACAATTGCCACACATACAAAATTAAATACCTAGGACTATAGATAATCAGGGAGACGGAAGTTCTTTACCATGATAATTACAAAACACTGCTCAAGGAAATCAGAGAAGACATGAACAAATGGAAAAACCTCCCATGATCATGGGTAGAAAGAATCACTATTATTAAAATTGCTATACTGCCCAAAGCAATTTATAGATTTAATGTTATTCCTGTTAAACTACTAAAAACATTCATCACAGAACTAGAAAAAACCTATTTTATAATTCACCTGGAAACAAAAAAAGAGCCTGAATACCCAAGGCAATCCTACACAAGAAGAACAAAGCTGGATGCATCATGTTACCTGACTTTGAACTATACTACAAGGCTACAGTAACCAAAATAGCATGGTACTCGTGCAAAAAAAGGCTCATACCAGTGAAACAGAATAGAGAGCCCAGAAATGAGGCTACATATCTATGACCATCTGATATTTGACAAAGCTGACAAAAACAAGCAATGGGGAAAAGACTCCCTATCCAATAAATGGTACTGGCATAACTGGCTAGCCATATGCAGATTGAAGCTGGATCTTTACCTTTCACCATATACAAAAATCAACTCAAGATTTGTTGAAGATTGAAATGTAAAATCCAGAACTCTAAAAACTCTGAAAGATAACTTAGGCAATATCATCCTGGACATAGGAAGAGTCAAAGATTTCATGACAAAATCTAGTAAACAAATCTCAACAAAAATTGGCAAGTAGGATCTAATTAAGCTTAAAAGCTCTACACAGCAAAAGAAAGTATCAACAGAGTAAACAGACAACCTATAGGATGGGATAAAATATTAGCAAACTGTATCTGACCAAGGTCTAATATCCAGCATCTATAAGGAGTTTAAATACATTTACCACAGAAAAACAACCCCATTAAAAAGTGGACAAAGAACATGAACACAAACTTCTCAGAAGGAGACATACATGTGGGCAGGCAACAAGCATATGAACAAAAGCTCAATATTACTAATCATTACATAAATGCAAATCAAAACACAATGGGATACCATCTCACACCAGACAGAATGACTGTTACTAAAAAGTCAGAAAACAATAGATGCTAGCGAGGTTGCAGAGAAAAGGGAACACTTATACACTGTTGGCAGGAGTGTAAATTAGTTCAATTGCTGTGGAAAGTGGTAGGAAGATTTCCTCAGAGAGCTAAAAGCAGAATTACCATTCCATCCAGCAATCCCATTAATAGGTATATACCCAGAAGATATAAATCATTCTATTATAAAGACACATTCATGCAAATGTTCATTGTGGCACTATTCACAATTGCAAAGACATGGAAAAATGTCCATCAATAACAGATTGGATAAAGAAAATGTGGGGACTTCATGTTTGGGTCCCCTTCCATGAACACTCCCTTCATGGAAGCCGTCTTTCTCTCTCCTGGATTTCTCCTCTGGAGTCCCCTTCCACCCTCTCTCGTGGAAGCCTGTCTTCCCCTCCTAAACTCCATCTCTCTTTCTCTCTCTATTCCCTTCCACTCAGTGTGGACGCTGCTTTCATCTTCTGGATTCTGTCTTTCTGGATTCTTTCACTCAGTGTAAGAGTTAGCTGTTTCTTTCTCTCTCCTTCTCCTGTTTCTCTCTCTCCAAATAAATCACTTTCTACAAACAAACAAACAAAATATGGTACATGTACACCATGGAATACTATGCAGCCACAAAAAAGAATGAGATAGATCATGGCTTTTGCAGGAACATGGATGGAGTGGATGCTACCATACTTAGCAAACTAATGCAGGGACAGAAAACCAAATACCGCATGTTCTCACTTATAAGTGGGAGCTAAATGATGAGAACTTACAAAGAAGGAAACAACAGACACTGGGGTCTACTTGATGGGGGAGGGAGGAGAGGGGAAAGAATTAGAATATATAACTATTGGGTACTGGGCTTAATACCTGTGTGATGAAATAATATGTACAACAAACCCTCATGCCACATGTTTACCTATCTAACAAACCTTCACATGTACGTGAAACCTAAAATAAAAGTTGAAATTTAAAGTCTATTCATTTTATAAATGTTAGAATGATGTGAAACATTCTCAATTTTCTTTTAAATTACCAAAGAATGATTCAGTTATGTTGTGTTAGTCCATTTTTGCATTGCTATAAATGCCTGAGATAATTTACAAAGAAAGGAATTGTATTTTGGCCCACAGTTCTGCAGGCTGTAATACCATGGCACCAACATTGGTTCAGCTTCTAGTGAGGCCCTCAGGAAGCTTACAGTCATGGTAAAAGGCCAAGGTGGGAGTTGATGTATTATATGGAGAGAGTTGGAGCAAGAGAAAGTGAGGAAGGAGGTGCAACACTCTTGAACAACCAGATCTCATGTGAACTTGGAGCAAGAACTCATTACCCGGAGGAGAGCACTAAGCCACTTACAAGGGGTCTACCCCTAACCTAAACACCTCCTACCAGACTCTACCTCCAAAATTGGGAATGACATTTTAACATGAGGTGGAGGAGACAAATATCCAAGCCATATTATATACTCATCATTATGTATCATTTTTATTATATTTATATCTTAAAACATTGTTTTACTCATGGTTTCTATTACTTCTACCAGTGTTTCAGAACAATTAAATAGGTAATATATTTTCAAAGTAATCTAGGTAAATGACTCACATTTACTACTTTTTTTCTTAAAGATTCTCACAAAAGTTTTTTTTCATATGCTATATAGAATCATATACAAATGAGAACAGTAATATATACCCAGAGGTATTTAAGTTGTAATAAAATAGTGAAACTAGAAAGAAAATCCATTCCCTCATTAAATCACTGGCATGTACTGTTCCCCTG
Organism: Saguinus oedipus; assembly: GCA_031835075.1. Classification (NCBI taxonomy): domain Eukaryota; kingdom Metazoa; phylum Chordata; class Mammalia; order Primates; family Cebidae; genus Saguinus; species Saguinus oedipus. The sequence goes on from CM063172.1 coordinate 65,423,428, forward strand.
TGTAGAAGCAAATCATTAAAGCCAGAGAGTTATATTTAGACACAACACCACAGCGAAGGAACTCTATTCCTCCAGGAATATTGATTCTGTCCTTGAATTTCAGTGAATGAGGAATGCATTCTTTTACAACTTGCCATAAATATTATTTCTTATTTATCCAAATAATTTCAAATAGAAATGATTTAACTCTTAATTAACTTATTCCTGCCACAAATATGTTTATTTTGAGACAAATTCAGGAGCGAGGAGCATAGAGATTTGAGGATGTGTTTACATGACACGGGGTGTGGAAGGGAGTGGTTAGATCTGAGTCTATGCTTAAGATGTAATTATAAGTATTTTATTATACTTATATGATTTAAGATATTAGTGTAAGAAATCATCAAAGCATCAACATGCTTTGCCTCTCAGTGGCTGGGTGTAGTGCGTGGCTGACTTTTTGCTTCATGCGTAGAAGCTCAAGAAATGTTTGCTGTACATCTACCATGGTAATTTGTAGCAGTGTTCTTAGAGCTAGACTAATTTGTGTGTAATATCGGCTCTGCTCATCATTGTTTATGTGATTAGCTACTTGGATAAATCACATTACAGCTCTGAGCTGAGTTTCTTCATCTGTAAAATGAGGATAATAAGACCTACTTGTTAGAGTTTAAATAAGATGGCATTGAAATATAAGTTCCACAAAGTCTGGAATGTTTTGTTTTGTTTTGCTTTTCTATTTGGTTAATTGCTATAACCTAAGTGTCTAAAATGTGCTTCATGTGTATTTGGTGTTCTTTCTGTCTGTCTATTATCTATCTATCTATCAATGTATCCATCTGTCTATCAATTTAATGAGTTAAAATTGCTTAATACTTGCTAGATTGTTGTAAAACTCTTCAAGGAGTTTAATTTTTACAACAATCTCATAAGATAGGTTTTATTAGTACTTTTTTGTGATAAAGAAGTGAGGCAAAGATAAATTAAATAACTTGCTAGAATGCTATATAGAGAATTCAAAGTATTTATACTGTGAGTCATATTGTAAATATATTCCTTACTGCAGACATGGTCATAAAATGTTTCATTGCCTGTTAAGTAAAACCTATCCCAAGTTATATTGTTAAATTTGCAGCCATCCTTACCCCCACCTTGTGTGTCAAAAGCCACCCCCACTGGCTTTGAACATTTATGAGCTAAAGTTTAAGAATTGCCTTTAGAGGATAAAGTGAAAAAATGAATATATAAAGATATTTTAATGTACATAACTTTCAAAATCAAAAGCAATCTAATAGCTGCTTCCAGAAGAAGAACCCCAATATGTAGTCTCGTTTTCTAGCAAGAAGCTGAAGGCCCTAACCTGTGAAAAGTGTCAAACAATAAAGACTGTTTGCAATTTATAACTAAGTAACCTGTTCTGATCTCTGTATTGGTTCATTCTCCTGCTTCTATTAAAAACTCCCTAAGACTGGATAATTTATAAAAGAAAGAAGTTTAATTGACTGACAGTTCCACATGGCTAGGGAGGCCTCAGGAAATTTACAGTCATGATGGAAGTGGAGGCAAACATGTCCTTCACATGATGGCAAGAAGGAGAAGTGCCGAACAAAGAGGGAAAAGCCCCTTACAAAACTATCAGATTTTGAGAGAACTCATTCACCATTATGATAACAGCAGCATGGGGGTAACTGCCCCCATGATTCAATTATCTCCCACTAGGTTCCTCCCATGACACAAGGGGATTATGAGAACTATAATTCAAGATAAGTTTTGGATGGGGACACAGACAAACCATATCCATCTTCCAGTTTTCTTTCTCTTCTTACTTCAACCCATGGGCTGTGTACAGGACTCCCCCCTTATCTGCAGGGGATACTTTCCATGATGCCCATTGGATGACTGAAACTATGGCTAGCACCAAACCCTAAATATACTGTTTTGTCCAACCTGATAACTGAGAAGGCTATTGAGTGGTTAATGGGTGGATAGTGTATACAGCATAGAAATGCTGGGCAAAGGGATGATTCGCATCCCAGGTAGATGGTGCGAGATTTTATCATGCCACTCAGGATGGTACACAATTTAAAATTTAACAATGACTTTTTTCTGGAGTTTTCTGCTTAACATTTTCAAAATATGGTTGATCATTAGCAACTGAAATTGCAGAAAACAAAACTGTGAATAAGGGGTGACTACTCTATATGGTAGTCCAACTATTGTTTACGGTTCCCAGTATTCCTTTCAGCTAAATGCGGACATGCAACTAGGTAACTAGGCAATGGGATATGAATAGAAGTAATATGTGCAACTTCTGCTTCAAATGCTTTTAAAATGTAGGTGCCCTTTCTCTTTCTTTTAAGATAGGATGTAGAAGTGAAGCTGAGGTAGATTTGACTAAGGAAAAGTTCAGCATTTTTGAGGATGACAGATTTGGGACTCATTTTTTTGTGTGTCCCAATGACTCATGGAGTAGGGTTGTTTACCCTGTTTGGCTCACTTAGCTACTTTGGGACTTGCACATTTAAAAGCAAAAGTAACTTCTGTTTTGTTTTAATCATGAAAGGTTGAGGTCTGTTTGTCCTAGCAGCTGAGCTTATATTCCAAATAATGCATTCTTCAAACTAAAATGTAGGTAATAACAGTTACTTGTGGAACTTGTATTTTGTGCTTGGCCTTGTGCTGTATGTTTTGAATGCATAATTCTATTTGTGCCTCAAAACAACCCATGATGTGTATACGTTATTCTAAGACTTAGGTGAATTTTTTTTCCAGCAGTTAGTTGTCAACCACCACCAAGTCAAGAAGTGAGAAAGCTAGAATTGGAACTCAGGTTAGTATGACTGCAAACCTTGTGAATTTTAATACAAAGTAATTCCACTTGCAGCATTTCCAACCATTCTTTTAGTGTCTCATTATAAAATGAGGTCTCCCATACCACTTCCTATAATATCATTAAATAATTCCAACTGAAAATAAAATGTTGTTGTGTTCTCATGACACTAAATTATTTTGTGCTAATTTTGTTATTTCCAACTTGGTTTCATTTATTCACAAAGTATCTATTGAATATCTACTTTGTGAAGGCTGTTTCTATAATTAGAAGAACAAATTAGCACGGTACTTGTCTGGCTCAGAAAGTGGGAGCGGGCTGCATACAAGTGGATCATTACATAACACAGTTCAACAATACACAATCTGTGTGTCACATAACAAAATTTTGCTCAAGAGCAGACCACATATACAATGGTGGTTCTATAAAATTACAGTGAAGCTGAAAAATTCCTAGCCTGCCTTGTGATATCACAGCTGTTATAATACATAGCATAACACATGACTCATGTATTTGTGGTTATATTTGTGTAAATAATCCTACTGCACTGCCAGTAGTATAAAAGTATACAGGCTCAGAAATGTCACTTCACAGATTCTACAAACAGAGTGTTTAAAACCTGGTGAATCAAAACACAGGTTCCATTCTGTGATATGAAACAGCGTATCACTAAGCATTTTCACAGATAGCTTATGTCTAGTTTTCAGAGCTAGAAACTCTATTTACTATTATGTACCACATACTATTATGTATGATACACAATACTTTATAATAAATGACTATATTACTGGTTATATATTTAATATACTACACTTTTATCATTCTTTTAGAGTATATTCCTTCTATTTATAACAAAGTTAACTGAATTAATAGCTTCAGACAGGTCCTTCAGGAAGTATTCCAGAAGAAGGCATTGTTATCATAGGAGATGTTAGCTCCATTTATGTTACTGACCTTGAGGACCTTCCAAGGGGACAAGACTTGGAGGTGGAAGACAGTGACATTGATAATTTTCCCCTGCCTAGGTCTAGTCTAATGTGTATATTTGTGTCTTAGTTTTTAACAACTCATTTTAAAGGCAACACAGCCACCCTTTCCCTGCCTAAGCATTTCATCTGTGACCTGTTGTTCTTCTGAGATCCCAGCCTCCAGAGGCCTGTGATCTTCTCTGGGGCTCCCTTAACTGTCAATGACAACATCCAGCCAAGCAGGAGCCATGAGACTGGGCATCTTTGTGGATTCTGCCACTGTTTCTGTGAGAGGGAGGTCTGAGAAGGCCTGCCATGCTTGGCAGCTGCTTGCCTCCACTGCTTTCATTGATGGGGACTATCCTCCCTGTTGACAGGCCCTCAGTACAACTGCCCTACCCCTGCCTAATTGTTTCAGCTGTGGCCTGGTGCCCTCCTGAGAGCCCAATTCCTAAATTCCTGTGATCTTCCCTTGCACCACTCTCATCTGAATGTTCTATAGCTGCCTGAGTATTCTGCCTGCCCTGCAGTTGTGACTGGTAGAGTGTTCTACCAGTGGCCTGGGAGCCAGCCCTCCCTTCCCTAACTCACCCAGCACCTGAAACCTGAGGACCTGAGGACAAGTACACTGATCTGGACCTGCTCTAGTCCCTGTAGGATTGTGAGCACTATCCAAGGGACCATCTAGGGGCCTGAGGATTGAAGGAATGCCTGGCCCAGTGCACAACCACTGGCACCTCCACACCAGCCTATACCACCACAGCTGACACTAACTTATATGTGTTGAAAGGCAGAGCCCCTCTTTCTCTCCATACAATCATCAGTACTCAGGCATCCGAGAACAAGTGATCCACAAAAATGTATCCACCCCAAAGTCACTCCCATGGAGACCTTGGGACAGGTGTTTTCCATGGCTCTCAGCTACATTGTGGCCTGGAGATAGATAGCAGTATCTTTCTGAACTGAGAGTCTTAAGTCCTAAGAGAGGGATATGACAGGGAAACTGTTCACATTCCTGCCTGCCCAGGAGAGGGAGTTGGTGCAGCCCAGTCCCCACTGCAGAGACCTCAGCACATTTCACCAGGAGCAAAACCACTCACCCCCATCAGGGCCGGTGCCTGTGCTTGCCATGGGCGAGCTTGGTAGTTGGTGGTCCAACTCTGCCCAGCTTGGTCCTCCCCACCCTTTCTACTCCCTGCTGACCATGGAACTTCAGGCAAGGGGCACTCCACAGAGAAGCCCATCACCTGAAACACCAGAGAACATCTCCCAATAAGCAAAGATCAAGCACACACTCAACTGCTGTTACAGCCAACCCTTACATGTCACTGCCACCTACTGGCCTGGAGGTTGAAATGCACATCACAATAAAAAAGCTACTGATAGAAGTGCACAGGGCTAAAAAAGTAAAGCCAAAAGAACCCTAAACAACAGACATCACCATCATACTTTCAAAGGTTAGGGAAAAAAAACCTACCCAAATAAAAATAAATTAAAAAATAAAAAGTAACAGCTTCTCCAGGTAAAAAGGACCCGGTGTAAGAACTCTGGCACCATGAAAAATACAGTGTTGTGACACCCCTCAAGAATCACACTACCTATCTAGCTAGCAATGAATCCTAACCAAAGCAAAACTTCAAAAATGATAGATTTAAAAATTTAAATATAGATTGTAAGGAAGATCAATGAGATCTAAGAGAAAGTTGAAAACCAGCACAAATAAATCAGAAAAGCAATGTAGGTTATGAATGCAGAGATAGATTTCTGAAAAAAAAAAAAAAAAAAAAAAAAAAAAAAAATCCCAAACAAATGGAGCTTCTGGAAATGAAAAATTTACTGAGGGAGTTACAAAATACAGCTGAAGGCTTTGAGGATAGTCTAGACTGAACAGAGGAAATAATTTCAGAGCTTAAAGACAGGTCTTTTGAACAAACCCAGTCAGACACAAATAAAGAAAAAAGAATTAAAAAAATAAAAACAATTTTTAAGAAATATGGGATTATGTATAGTGATAAGTTATATGCATTCCTTTTTTTTTAACTTTGGGCTGTGGGGTACATGTGCATATCCTACATCCTGCAGGATTGTTGCATAGGTACATACATGCCATGGTGGTTTGCTCTCTCCATCCCAACCCCCCACCATCATCTGCATCAGGCATTTCTCCCAGTGTTATCCCTCCCCATCCTCCCCACTCCCCAACTGTCCCAACTCTCCCCTCCACTCCATCCTCCTGCCTAGCCCTGTGAGTGTTGTTTCCTTCCTTGTGCCCAAGTGTTCTCATAGTTCATCACCCACTAGGAGTGAAAACATGTGGTGTTTGGTTTTCTGTTCTTGTCAGTTTGCTGAGAACGATGGTTTCTAGATTCATCCATGTCTCTACAAAGGACATGAACTCATCATTTTTTATGGCTACATAGTATTCCATGGTGTATATGTGCCACATTTTCCCTCTCCAGTCTATCATCGATGGGCATTTGGGTTGGTTCCAGGTCTTTGCTATTGTAAACAGTGCTGCTATGAACATATATGTGCATGTGTCTTTATAATACAATGATTTATAATCTTTTGGGTATATACCCAATAATGGAATAGCTGGGTCAAATGGAATTTCTATTTCTGGATCCTTGAGGAATCGCCACACTGTCTTCCACAATGGTTGAACTAATTTACACTCCCACCAACAGTGTAAAATTGTTCCTTTTTCTCCACGTCCTCTCCAGCATCTGTTGTCTCCAGATTTTTTAATAATCGCTATTCTAACTGGCATGACATGGCATCTCAATGTGGTTTTGATTTGCATTTTTCTAATAACCAGTGATGATGAGCATTTTTTCATATGGTTGTTGGCCTCATCTATGTCTTCTTTTGAAAAGGGTCTGTTCATATCCTTCCCCTGCTTTTGAATGGGTTTGTTTGTTTTTTTCCTTGTAAATCTGCTTTAGTACTTTGTAGATTCTGGATATTAGCTCTTTTCAGATGGGTAGATTGCAAAAGTTTTTTCCCAATCTATTGGTTGCCCATTCACTCCAATAATTGTTTCTTTTGCTGTGGAGAAGCTCTTAAGTTTAGTTAGATCCCATTTGTCTTTTTTGGCTTTCGTTTCCATTGCTTTTGGTGTTTTAGTCATGAAGTCCCTGCCTGTGCCTATGTCCTGAATGATTTTGCCTAGGTTTTATTCTAGGGTTTTATGGTGTTAGTTCTTATGTTTAAATCTTTAATCCATCTGGAGTTAATTTTTGTATAAGGTGTAAGGAAGGGGTCTAGTTTCAACTTCCTGATACGGGTAGCCAGTTTTCCCAACACCATTTATTAAACAGGGAATCCTTTCCCATTGCTTGTTTTTGTCAGGTTTGTCAAAAATCAGATGGTTGTAGATATGTGGCATTGCTTCTGAGGCTTCTGTTCTGTTGCATTGGTCTATATCTCTGTTTTAGTACCAGTACCATGCTGTTTTGATTACTGTAGCCTTGTAGTGTTGTTTGAAATCAGGTAGCATGATGCCTCTAGCTTTGTTCTTTTTGCTTAAGATTATGTTGGCTATGTGGGTTCTCTTTTGATTCTATATGAAGTTTAAAGTGTTTTTTCCAGTTCTGTGAAGAAGCTCAATGGTAGCTCGATGAGTCTAGCATTGAATGTATAAATTACTTTGGGCACTATGGCCATTTTCCCAATATTGATTCTTCCTAATCATGAGCATGAAATTTTTTTCTGCCTGTTTGTGTCCTCTCTTATTTCCTTGATCAGTGATTTGTAGTTCTCCTTGAAGAGATCTTTTACAGGCTTTGTTAGCTGTATTCCTAGGTATTTTATCCTCTTTGTAGCAATTGCAAATGGGAGTTTGTTCATGATTTGGCTCTCTTTTGTCTGTTGTTGGTGTATAGGAATGCTTGTGATTTCTGCACATTGACTTTGTATCCTGAGACTTTGCCAAAGTCGCTTATCAACTTAAGGAGGTTTTGGGCTGAGACAATGGGCTCTTCTAAATATAGGATCATGTCGTCTGCAAATAGAGACAATTTGACTTCCTCCTTTCCTAATTGAATACTCTTTATTTCTTTTTCTTGCCTGATTGCTGTGGCTAGAACTTCCAATACTATATGGAATAGGAGTGGTGAGAGAGGGCATCCTTGTCTAGTGCCAGTTTTTAAAGAGAATACCTCTAGTTTTTGCTGGTTCAGTATGATATTTGTTGTGGGTTCCCCATAAATAGCTTTCATTATTTTGAGATACGTTCCACTGATACCTAGTTTACTGAGAGTTTTTAGTACAATGGGCTGGTGAATTTTTTCAAAGGCCTTCTCTGCATCTATTGAGATAATCATGTGGTTTTTGTCTTTGGTACTGTTTATGTGGTGGATTACTTTCATAGATTTGCATATAATGCATCCAGTCTTGCATCCCCGGGATGAAGCCTACTTGATTGTGGTAAATAAGCTTTTAGATATGCTGTTGCATTTGGTTTGCCAGTATTTTATTGAAGATTTTTGCATCAATGTTCATCATGGATATTGGTCTGTATTTTCCTTTTTTAGTTGTGTCTCTGCCAGATATAGACATCGGGCTGATGTTGGTCTCACAGAAAGAGTTAGGGTGGATTCCTTATTTTTGTATTGTTTGGAATAGTTTCAACAGGAATGGTACCAGCTCCTCTTTATGCATCTGGTAGAGTTTGGCTGTGAACCCATCTGGACCTGGACTTTTTTTGGTTGGTAAACTATTAATTGCTGCCTCGACTTCAGACCTTGTCTATTCAGGGTTTCAACTACTTCCTGGCTTAGTCTTAGGAGTGTGCAAGTGTCCAGGAATTTATCCATTTCTTCCAGATTTACTGGTTTATGTGCATAGAGCTGTTTGTAGTCATCTCTGATGGTAGTTTGTATTTCTGAGAAATTGGTGGTGATCTCCCCTTTATTGTTTTTTATTGCATGTATTTGATTCTTCTCTCTTTTCTTTTTTATTAGCCTAGCCAGTGGTCTTTATTTTGTTGATCTTTTTAAAAACCAGCTCCTGGATTTATTGGTTTTTCAAAGGGTTTTTTTGTTTCTCTATCTCTTTCAGTTCTGCTCTGATCTTGGTCATTTCTTGTTTCTGCTTGCTTTTGAGTTTTTTTGATCTTGCTCCTCTAGCCCTTTCAATTTTGATAATAGGATGTCGATTTTAGATCTTTGCTTGTTTCTCATGTGGGCATTTATTGCAATAAATTTTCCTCTAGACACTGCTTTAAATGTGTCCCATAGTTTCTAGTACATTGTGTATTCATTCTCATTGGTTCCAAAGAACATTTTTATTTCTGCCTTCATTTCATTGTTTATCCAGTCATCATTCAGGGGCAAGTTGTTCAGTCTCCATGTGATGGTGCAGTTTTGAATGCTTTTCTTAATCCTGAGTTCTAATTTGATTTTGCTGTGGTCTGACAGACTGTGATTTGTTATGATTTCCATTCTTTTGCATTTGCTGAGATTTACTTCCAATTATGTGGCCAATTTTAGAGTAAGTGCGACATGGTGCTAAAAGAATGTGTATTCTGTGGATTTGGGGTGAAGTGTCCTGTAAATGTCTATTGCATCCACTTGATCCAGATCTCCTTTCAAGTCCTGATTATCCTTGTTGGCTTTCTGTCCCATTGATCTGTCCAATATTGTCAGTGGAGTTTTAAAGTGTCCCACTATTATTGTGCAGGAGTCTAAGTCACTTTGTAGGTCATTAAGAACTTGCTTTATGTATCTGGGTTCTCCTGCATTGGGTGCATATGTATTTAGGAAAGTTAACTCTTCTTGTTGCATTGATTCTTTTACCATTATGTAATGCCCTTCTTCGTTTCTTTTGATCTTTGTTGGTTTAAGGTCCATTTTATCAGAGAATAAGATTGCAACTCCTGCTTTTTTTTTTGCTCTCCATTTGCTTGGTAAATCTTCTCCCATCCCTTTATTTTGAGTCTATGTGAGTCTTTGCGCATAAGATGGATCTCCTAAATACAGCACACTGATGGGTCTTGACTTTTTATGCAGTTTGCCAGTCTGTGTCTTTTGATTGGGGTATTTAGGCCATTTACATTCAACATTAATATTGTTATGTTTGAATTTGATCCTTCCATTTTGTTACTGGCTGGTTGTTTTGCCCATTAGTGACACAGTTTCTTCATTGTGTCATTGTTCTTTACCATTTGGTATGTTTTTGCAGTGGCTGGTACTGGTTGTTCCTTTCCATGTTTAGTACTTCCTTAAATAGCTCTTGTAAGATAGGTCTTGTAGCAATGAAATCTCCAGCAATTGCTTGTTCATAAAGGATTTTATTTCTCCTTCACTTATGCAGCTTATTTTGTCTGGGTATGAAGTCCTGGGTTGAATGTTCTTGTCTTTAAAGATGTTGAATATTGGCCCCCACTCCCTTCTAGCTTGTAGGATTTCTGCTGAAGATCCACTGTGAGTCTGATAGTCTTTCCTTTGTGGGTGAATTGACCTTTATCTTTGGCTGCTGTTAGGATTTTTTTCCTTCATTTCAACCCTGGTGAATCTGACGACTATGTGCCTGGGTGTTGCTCTTCTTGAGGAATATCTTTGTGGTGTTATCTGTATTTCCTGGATTTGAATGTTGGCCTGCCTTATTAGGTTGGGGAAGTTCTCTTGGATAATATCCTGAAGAGTGTTTTCCAACTTGGATTCATTCTTCCCATCATATTCAGCTACGCTGATCAAGTGTAGATTAGGTCTTTTCACATAATCACATAGTTCTTGGAGGCTTTGTTCATTTTTTTTTTACACTTTTCCCTCTTATTTTGCCTTCTTGTTTCATTTCATTGATTTGATCTTCTGTCTCTGATATTCTTTCTTCTGCTTGATTGATTCGGCTTTTGTAACTTGTGTATGCCTCACGAAGTTCCTGTGCTGTGTTTTTCAGCTCCATCAAGTCATTTACATTCTTCTCTAAGCTATTTGTTCTCTTTAGCATTTTGTCTAACCTTTTTCAAGGTTCTTAGTTTCTTTGCATTGGGTTAGAACATGGTCTTTTAACTCAGAGAAGTTTGTTATTACCCACCTTCTGAAACCTGCTTCTGTCAATTTGTCAAACTCATTCTCTGTCTTGTTTTGTTCCTTTGATGGTGAGGAGTTGTGATCCCTGGGAGGAGAAGAGGTGTTCTGGTCCTTGATGGTTTTATCCTTTTTGCATTGGTTTCTTCCCATCTTTGTGGATTTATCTACCTTTGATCTTTGAAGTTGGTGATTTCAGAAGGAATCTCTGACTTGACGTCCTGTTGAGGTTGGAGCTATATCTTTCTTGGCCTGCGGAGGCACTCCTGGGCTCTCTCAGCTTCAATCAGGTTGCTGGGTGGGTGGTCCTTCCCTGGAGTTTGTTTGCAGGTGAGATAAGCCCCGCCTTCCAATGGCATCTCTCCTTCCCTGAGCTCAATCTTCCTGGTCGGGGTCAAACTGGTGTATTTGCTGCCAAGCTCTCTAGTGCATGGGCTTTAGTTTGAGTTTTGTGGGGGGGTGGGGCCTGCCAGGCCTTATGGCCTCTTTCCCTGCTTTCAACTCTGCCTCTTTCTGTGGGATGGTCTGTCCCCCTGGCATTAGTCCAAACTTCCACTGACAATGTGTGGAACCCAGCAGGAGTGTCACTCAGATTTGCATCAACAACCCATGGCTCCCCTCAGTCTGGTGGGGCTCTTGTGGACCATGGGTTGCAGGAGGGATGAGGTAAGCACAGGATCTGAATCAGAGCATCATTGAGGGGGTGAAGTCCCTGACCCTCCTAGCTGGCTGCACGTTACAGTTAGGAACACACCCCTTCCTGTCTTGGTTTGCCCTCCCTGGGTGGCTCTCACCCTGTGGCTCCTTTCCTGGGCTACTATTAGTGCCCTACCTGTCCCACCAAAGTGAACCCGGCACACCTCACTTGGAATCATGAAATCCCGTAGCCCTCTGTGTCTCATTCACTGGGAGCTGCATTCAATTGTTGCATCCTCTTAGCCATCTTGGCATGCCCTCCCACATGATATGCATTCTTGAGGGAGAAGGAAAAGTAAAACATTGGGCAAACCTACTTAAGAAAATCTCCCTGACTTTCTTGGAGATATACACATCCAGATACAAGAAGCTTAGGCACACCAGGAAGATACTTTGCAAAATGAACATTATCAAGCCATATAATCATCAGACTTTCCAATGTAAATGTGAAAGAATCTCAAAAGCAGCAAGAGAGAAGAACCAAATCACACATTTAAAGGAAATTCCTTCAGACTAACAGCAGACTTCTCAGCAAAAAGCTTACAAGCCAGAAGGGACTGGTCCTATTTTCAGTATTCTAAAGTAAACAATTGGCAGCCAAGAATTTTGTATCAGCTAAACTAAGGTTCACAAATAAAGGAGAAATAAAGTCTTTCACAGACAAGTAAACACTAGGTAAGTCATCACTAGATCATACCTATAAGAATTGCTTAAAGGAACTCTTACATGAAAGTAAAAGGACAGTACTCACCATTGTAAAACGCATGTGAGTACAAAGCTCACAGGCTCTATAAAGTAATTACACAATTGAAATTGAGACTACAAAGCAGCTAGGTAACAACATTATGCCAAGAGCAAAACCTAACATATTTATATTAACTTTGAACACAAACAGTTAAATTCTCCACTTAAAGGATATAGATTGGAAAACTGTTTAAAAAACAAGATTCAATTATTTGCTGCCTACAAAAGACCCATTTAATGGGTAAAGGCACCTACATACTCAAAGTAAAGGGGTGAAAAAGATATACCATGCAAATGAAAAACAAAAGCAATCAGGAGTAGTTATAGTTATATTATGCAAAACAAACTTTAAATCAACAACAGTTAAAAAAGACAAAGAAGGTCATTATAGAATATTATTAAAGGGTCAATTCAACAAGAAGGTATAACTATCCTAAATACCTGCTCCCCACACCAGAGCACCCAGGTTCCTAAAAGAAATACTACTAGATAGAAGAAAAGAGATATATAGTAATTCAAAAATAGTGGAGAGTTTACACCACACTGACAGCACTAGAAATATCACAGAGATAGGAAAACAATAACAAAATTCTGGAACTAAACTGAACTCAAGAGCAAATGGAAGTAACAGATATTTACAGATCATTCAATCCAACAACTGTAGAATATACATTTTTCTCATCTGTACATGGAACGTTCTCCAAAATAGACCATATGCTTGGCCATAACGTAAGTCTCAATAAATTTTGAAAAATCACAATCATATCAAGTATCTTCTTGGACCACAGTGAAATAAAATTAGATATCAATACCAAAAGGAACTCTTAAACCTAAACAGATACTTGGAAAATAAATAGCTTCCTTCTGAAAAATCTTTTAGTAAATGACAAAATTAAAGTGGAAAAAAAATTCTTGAAACAATGAAAATGGAGACATCAGATACCAAAATCTCTGGGATATGGCAAAAAAAATTCTTGAAACAATGAAAATGGAGACATCAGATACCAAAATCTCTGGGATATGTTTATGTCTAACCTAACATCACAACTTAAGAAACTAGAAGAATAAGATCAAATCAAACCCAAACCTAGCAGAAGAAAAAACAAACAAATATCAGAGCAGAACCAAATAAAATTGAGAAAAAATAATAATATAAATTGTCAATAAAACAAAAAGTTCATTTTTGTTTTATTGACTATTATGACCATCTATACAACTTAAAAAAGTTTAAACATTAAAAATAAATTAAAAATTAAAATATTTTGTAAAACGTATAAAGACACAAAAAAGAAAATCTTTCTGTACAGCTGTAAAATGTTTTAAGATTAGTATTAAATTGGAGTTAAAAATTTTAAATATTAAAAATTTGAAATAAAAACATTGTAGTCAGCTAAATTTAATTTATTATTAACAAGATTTTTTTTATAAACTTAGTGTAACCTCATTGTACCTATTTGTAAATGTTATACTAGTGCACAGTAATATCCTAGGCCTTTATGGTTGTCTGTCATTCACTCACTGACTCACCTAGAGGAATTTCTTTTTTGCATTTTTTTTTTCAGCCAAGATGGAGTCTCACTCTGTCACACAGGCTGGAGTGCAGCCGCATGATCTGGGCTCACTGCAACCTCCGCCTCCCAGGTTCAAGCAATTCTCCTGCCTCAGCCTCCCGAGTAGCTGGAATTACAGGCTCCTGCCACCACACCTGGCTAATTTTTGTATGTTTAGTAGAGATGGGGTTTCACCATGTTGGCTAGGCCAGTCTCAAACTTCTGACCTTGTGATCTATCTTCCTTGGCCTCCCAAAGTGCTGAGATTACAGGCCTGAGCCACCACACCCAGCCCTAGAGCAACTTCTAATCCAGTTAGCTCCATTTATGTTAAGTGCCCTTTATAGGTACACCTTTAAAAAATCTTTTATACTATATATTGTTTTTACTGTACTTTTTTATGTTTAGATATGTTTAGATACACAAATAACATTGTGTCACAATAAAAGCCTACAGTTTTCAGTACAGTAACAAGCTGTATATATTTGTAGCCTAGGAGAAATAGCTCTACAATACAGCTCAACTGTGTTGTAGTCTTTACTATATAGGTTTGTGTAAGTACATTCTATGATGTTTTCACATGATCGAATCACCTAACAATGCATTTCTCAGAACATTTCCTATATCCTTTTTCAAGCTACTCATGACTGTATAATTAAATTATTAGAGAATATAGGGATAGCATAGGGTAGCTGGAAAAAACTTTGCATAATACAAAAATTTAAGGTGATGTTGAAGAATATTAAGGTTTGATAAGATGAAAGAGAGAGGGCATTTCAAGTGGAAGGTAAACAGCATAGGCAAAACTTTGAAGCCAAACTTGAGTCTAATATATTATAGACTCAATTGTAATATATCTGAGAAATAAATTTAGTGGAACTTAAGACTGTCACTATGTAGTACAACAAGGAGTGATGAACTTATATTGAGGCTAAAAGGCCAAGAAACTGATGTATGAATCTGAAACACTTGATTTTTTTAGAAATCTCAAAATGTTATCAGGATTGGAAGATTAAATGGGTGTTTAAAAAAGATTCATTGATCTGACTTATAAATTGTGTTCAAAGAAGGAAGTACTGAAAATGGGGAAAATAGTTCAGTTATTGAAATAATCCAGGAGTAAAATGGATATGTAAATACTGATTTACTGTGTTGAAACTGGAAATTTCTAAAAATGTTAATACTATAAAAGAAGACTATGTAATAGTTGAAGACTGATGTGTAAAAATGATATGGCAAGTGTTATCTCCAGATCACTATTTGGTATTTCTAATTCAAAAATTACAGTGCTATAGGCAACAATTATTGAGTACCATTAATTAATTGCTAAATATCCTCATCCCCTTTGTCCTATGCTTGAGAGGTCAAGAGGGTTGAAAATGGAAGAAGTACTGTTAAGGTGGGGGTACTGAAGGATAGCACAAAATGGCATTGAGGGGCGGGGAGATGTGAGGTAACGCCTAGGGAGAGTGGCCTTTTCTTTTTTGACTTGTTGTTTCATTTGTTTTTGTTTGCTTTCATAATTTCAGAAGCAAATTTCAAGCTAAAAAAGATTGGGAAATGATCCTTGACTAGATATCTAAGTTGTCTCAAAATTCCTAACAGTTCTCCTAGCAACAGAGTACCTGACTAGTATTTGTTTTATGATTATGAAAATTACTACTTTTACTGCTTAAATGCTGGTTTAAACATGAGACTCCTAGATGGTTTTTGCTCTGCTCTGTAGCTTTTCCCCTTATCCCAAGAAAATGTATTAGTGTAAAAAAACCTATTCACCTTTCATGTAATGTATAGTTGGATATTGCATAATCATCTATATTTTATACTCTTCCAAACAAGATCCTCATATTTTATGCCACCGTATATATTTTTCAGCCTCAGGTAAAATAAATATAAAAAGCTTTCTTCACAAACTAAAGTTTGACATTTTTCTACACAGATTTTACATTTTGTTGTAGATATACTCATGTAATTTTTATACCATTTACCAGTTGGCTGCATTCCAATTCTCAACATCTATTATTTCTGTAGCATATACCAAGAAATTTAATTTATGTATTAATCTTTTTGTTAAAGGCTTTCTTCCTACTGAGAAGGCAGATGAGATATTAAAATAAATCCGTTCAAACAGAGTCCCAGCACGAATGCACCACAAAACAGGCAATGCTTTTATAAATCTCTAGTTGATGGTCTCATAGTATAAGAAAACTTCAGACTTTTCACTTTTAAAAATAAAGTGCATAATCAGGTATAGTATAAACACATTTATTTTGAAGTGAAGGTGTAGAGTTGGAGAATTACAAATAAAAAGTTTTGTTAGTTTCTCCCTCTATCTCTCCCCTTCCAAATGAACACCATTATATGTATTTGTGCACACATTCAGAATTATTCACCATCACTCAAATATGGCAAAAAGAAAAGTTCAAAGAGAGAAGAAAAAAAATGACAGAGAAAATGATATTACTGTTTCTAGAGTCAGCTTGTTGGAATTTGTGTTTTCCTATCAAAAGTGACAGAGGTACTAAAAATAAAAACTTCTCGATTTTAAAGACATCATCTCCAATTAGAAGCAGAGCAAAACACAATGGGTGTTTATTACTGAAATGTAGCTGATGGCTGTATGATGATAATTTTTAATAAAATAGTGTTATTTATTATTTATATGGCAAAATTAATAAATGTAAAAGAACAAATTAAAATTTATTTAATAAATTTAATATCTCAGAAATTAGTGGGAACAGAAAGATTAAAGTTAGTATCTAGTATGAGATTTGGGCATTCAGTATGTGGCACTGAATATTCTAATCATAGGAGGTAAATTGGTCAATTTGACAAAAATAAAAACAAAAGATATAACACAAATATCCATAAGTGAATATTGACCTTATTAGATCAGAGAATCAGGTGCAAAGAGTAAACAAAGAACAGTAAAAGCCAGAGGTTAGATAGCATAACACAACCCAAAAATGTTTGCAGATAATGTTCAGTGGAGGTTATGTCTTGTCAGTAATAGTGAGATCATTGTGTGATGAAAGCTAGTATGAGACTGAGCACAGCACAGAAGAAATCTAGGATCCTAAGACAGCAGGTGTAAGAAATCCAAAAAATTTAAACCACAGGACAGAAAAAAAAAAAAAAAGGCAGCATGAGCCCTGAGATTTTTGTCTCTAGATACCTGTTAAGAAACAGCTTGCCTTTCCTTTATTGTGGAAGACTTACTAATTAATCAGTACTTCACCTGTGATACATTCATGGTAATTCAGTGTATATGTGTATTTAAATAATTACACAAAATTCTATTGAATAATACATAGAGTGTTTTCTTTTCACATTATTCTTTCTGGTTTCTAATTGCATGGTTAATAAAGTGTCATGCCATTGCAAACGAGACATATCTAAAATAAATTTGGCAGCTGGCCATACGATTTGTATCTTGGGGGTCTAGGCGGAAGTTTTTTTGGATAGATCTTCTGACTTTTCTTATAGGCAAACCCATATTACTCCAAGGGTTCCTGAAAACTAGTTCTATTTGGAGACTATGAAGTAACTGACTCCTACATGTGACTCTGCAAAGGGAAAAGTATTATTTGCTATTTCAATAAGCCCATTCTAGCATTTAATATAACCTTTCTAAGTTATTTCATTGGTTTTATATTTCATTCCCAAGAAAAGGCAAATTATCTTAAGCATACTTTACAATGAATAACAAAAACAAACAGAGGAAAGGCTGTGGTGGGTGGAAAAATAGAAAGAAATGGTTATTCATATAGTTTTTACTTATCATTTGAATTTGGACATGACTTTAAAAAAACCCGAAAACCTCTATTGTCTTAGTCCACTTGGGCTGCTCTAACAAAGTACCATAGGTGGGGTAGCTAACAAACAGCATTTATTTCTCACAGTTCTGGAGGCTGGGGAGTGTTCACGATCAAGGTGTCTGTAGATTTGGTTCTTGATAATGACCCTCTTCCCGGCTTGCAGACAGCCATCTTCTCCCTGTGTACTCACACAACTGTTCCTGAGTGCATGCTCATGGAGAGAGAGAGAGAGACGGAGAGAATATTCCTCTTCTTATAGAGGCACCAATCTCATCACGAGACTGTGACCCTTGCTAATCTAATTATTTAGGTCTCAAAGGCCCTGCCTTTGAATACCATCATGTTGGGGGTTAGGGCTTCCACATATGAATTGAGGGAGGGTACTAAGTCTCTACATTTTTTCATTTTCTAATACTTTATTTTTTACATTTTTCTCTTAAGCATGACTCTTCCAATATTTCTAAATTTTGAAAGGAAGAAATGGTCAGGTCAATGCTTTGCCTTCCTTCTTATTTTAAATTCAAATCTTAGATTACAATTTTATAACCACAAATATTCTCTCTCTCTCTCCTCCCTTTCTCCTATTTCCCATCATTATTTGTTTAAAAAGGCTTAAAAAACATGACTTACAAGAACCTCTTGCAATTTATTTTTAAAGAACAACTGTCTCAGATGAAAGACAGACTGAAACTCTTTGAGAAGTTGTGAAAGGAACTTTTTATATGCTGAAATAAGTTGTCTTTTTAAAACATTATTTAAAAACAGATTGTTGTTATTCCCTGCAATGTATCATTATAGCAAATATGATCAGTGTGTCATATACATCTTTTACATTCATCCTTTTAGCCCATGACACCCCAACTTCCCACTTCTAGTATAGAATAATATTTGCCTGTAGTCTCTCTCGGCACGAGAGTTCATTCAGCCTGAGCCCAGCACCGACAAAAATGTTGAGAATTTAATGATACAGTGGAGAGGATAAAGGTCCCAGCTGCCTCAGCGGTGAGATATGCATTCTACAAATGCTCTTAAAGTTTGCTAGAACAATCAAGTTCTAGTAGCCCACAGTAGCAATGTTCTCAATAACATACATTTAACGTCCTCTTCTCCTTTTTTTGTCTCACTTCCCTACAACCTGTATTTCTTGATATTCCTTCCCATGTAAACTGCTTTTCCTCAAATATTAGCTTAGGATCGAATTCTGGGAGAATTCAGACTAAATCTACCTTGTTCCAACTATTTATGGAAATGGTGAAATAGTACTTTTGTAAGTAAGAACAGAGTCTGAAAAAGTTTTTTTTTTTTTTTTTTTTTTTTTTTTTTTTTGAGATGGAGTCTCGCTCTGTTGCCCAGGCTGAAGTGCAGTAGTGTGATCGTGGCTAACTACAACCTCCGTCTCCCAGGTTCAAGCAGTTCTCCTGCCTCAACTTCCCAAGTAGCTGGGATTACAGGGAAGCACTGCCATGCCCAGCTAATTTTTTATATTTTTTAGTAGAGACAAGTTTCACCATGTTGGTCAGGATAGTTTCGAACTCCTGCCTTTATGATATGCCTGCCTTGGCCTCCCAAAATGCTAAGATTACAGGTATGAGCCACCGTGCCTGGCCAGGAAAGGAATTTTCTTACAGAACTTTAAATGTAAATGTAAATATAAGGAGAGTGATTTAAAACAGGAAAGTTCTGTTAAACTGAGCTGAAGCAATGGGATTTTATCATCTAAATTTTATTATTTTCAATTAGGTTTAAAAACAAAAGTTAAAAATGTTCCTACTAAAGGTCACACAATACTTCTCTGGTTTTGTTGACTCCTTATGTTCGTTCACTTTAATCTACTTTATTTCAGATGTTCATTATACCCAGACAGAGTGAACAATGCCAGAATAGATAAATAAATATATATGTATATACAGATACTTCCCTGTAGAGCTTAAATAGTAGTTATAATATCTATGTGAAACAGAATTAACTATCACTGAATATCATGATTAGCCTTTTGAAATAATTGGAGTTAGTTGAAAATGTAATTGTTAAAATGGAAAAATTGAGAAATTCTATTCTACAGGTCCTCTACTGGAATCACTGTATTTCCTCTCAGTATCAGGTTCTATGACTTCAATTGCCAGCTAATTGCTAATGTATACTAAATTTATTTCTCTATCCTTGACTACTCTTCTGAATTCTTAAATTATATATCTTACTACTTTCTGTTTCTATTTTGATGCCTAATAGGCATATCAAATCCATTATGTTTAAATTATGCTTCTTCTATTTGGTCCCAAAACCTATTTATCCCCAATTTTTTTCTTGTAAATCTGTAGAGAGCCCATTTATGTAACCAGTTGTTCAAGAACCTAAGTCTTTTTAAAATCAGCAGCTAGTCATGTTGCTGGTAGCCTCCAACCGACCTTGCTAATGGACTGTTCTTTCTAGCCACATTGTCCCCTGACAATCTAAGCCTATATCACTTCTCCTTGAGATCATTATTCTTCCAATCTTGCTTCCATACAAGTCATTCTCTACTTAGCAGCCAGAAAGATCTTTCTATGAGATAAATTACAACATGCTTCTTGCCTTTTAAAAAGCACACATTGACTTCCATTACAATTAACATAAAGATTCCTTGTCATTACTTCTATCCCTAACCTCATCTTCTACCACTGTTTTCCCCACTCACCATGTTCCATACAAACCATGCATAAAAGCCTCTTGATGTATTTCAAACAAACCAAATTGCTATTTACTTTAGAGTCTTCATACATGACACCTGAAATACTTTGTTTGCATATCTGCACAGGTTGGTTTCTTCTTTCTACTCAGTTTAAACATGCCTTCCTTATTGAGGCCTTCTTAGCACCCAATCTAAAGTAGCTCCATCTGGGTATTCTTTATGGCACTAGGTGTAAGTACCCCTAGTTTACTAGATATCATCAGATTGCTGTGTAAGTTTCACGGCTAAAGAGACCTTACCGTGCTGATCACCACTCTATTTTCTAGTACTTATATCACTACCACATATCAAACAGGTGCTCGATGAATACATGTGTATAATGGGTATATGAACAAATAAATAAAAAATAAAGGAATTTCCTGAAGATGAGGTACATGTTATCTTCAGAAATGCTGAGAGGAAAAAAAACAAGAGGGAAAGGGAAGATGTTTGTGGAACAATATTTGTCAGGTAGGTTTCTGAATGAGGTAAGTCACATTTGAACTTGAAGAAATATGGGCTTTGTTCATGGAAGATAAATTTATGCAATAGACCTGTATTTCAAATAGATATTTGGAGATGAGCAGGGCTATTTCCAAATGTGAAAGAGAAACACTGGAGTAGGAACAGGGGCATTGCAGAGCAAGACTGGTAAAGCTAGCTTTTAGTCTATAGGCTGAGTTCAGATTCAGCTTGGGGAATGAGAAGTTTGTACTGGTGAATGAATTACATTTATAAAGCATCTGAATAATTTAGCACCTCATCTCGGAAAAAAAGCCTATGGTGTCTGGTATTTCAAGTGTTTTTCTAAATAAGTGCCTGGAACAAGATGTTAGAAGTAAGAGCTTTGGAGACAAACGGATGTACGAGTATATGAAGGCATCAATTTGCCAGTTGTCTGACCTTGAACAGTTACTTAATCTCATCTCCTGAACTCCAAATTGCAGTGTTTTTTGCAAGATTAATTTTAAGAATATAAATAACTCAATGTCATGACTGACACCACAAGGATTAATAAATGTGTGATAATTATCATATTAATATCTTAAAGCATAGTATCTGATGTGAGTTTCAAACCTGTTATTCAGATTGCTAATTTCACTATAGTAGTACCAACCAGCTCATTATCTTGTCTCTCCACCCACCATTTGGATGCTGACAAATGGTGGTATCACTGATAAAAATGGTAGAACAAGCTTAGTTTTATAAATGTTTTGTATTAGAGAAAAATAAGTAGAATTACCTTATAGGTGGCAGAATAGTGACATTTTGCATGTCACAAATTGCCATGTGGCTAGACCCTTAAGTGAAATATTAAAAACTAAACTATATAAATTAACTTTCTTAGTCAAATCTTTGTATGCAACTAATAATGAAATGACAGTATTCTTGAAAAGTTGATTCATTCACTCACAAACTCTCACTGAGCACTGACACTGTGCCAACCAATGGTCTGTGTGCTTAAAAGCAGACATGACCTTTATTTTCATTGAGCTTATGGTATTGTGGAAAAGACAAACATTAATAAATAATTCAAAAAACTAAAATTACACAGTGATAGTGCTATAAAGAGAGTTACATGATTCCATGGAATTCCATAATGAAGAAAGCTTACTAGACACATAAATTTCTATAAAAATATTTATAGGTTCTATTAACTTGAATTAAATGCATGACAAACTGAGAAAAGGGATCTATTATAAATCAAGTTTAAATATATTTTTTAAGGTTTTGTCTTGGTAGTTTGTTTTGTTTTCTTCCCTCTTGCCTTTATTTCTTCTTACAAAAACAAAAAAAGGAATACATGTGTAGAATATGCAGGTTTGTTACATAGGTATATGTGTGCCTTGGTGGTTTGCTGTACCTGTTGACCAGTCCTTTAAGTTCCATACCCTCACCACTCACCTTTCAACAGGCCCTGGTATGTTTTGTTTCCTTCTCTGTGTCCATGTGTTCTCAACGTTCAATTCCCATTTACGAGTGAGAATATATGGTGTTTGGTTTTCCGTTCCTGTGTTAGTTTGCTGAGGATGATGGCTTCCAGCTTCATCCATGTCCTTGCAAAGGACATTCGTTTTTATGGCTGCATACTATTTCATGGTATATATGTACTACATTTTCTTTATCCATTCTATCATTGATGGGCATTTGGGTTGGTTTCATGTCTTTGCTATTGTAAATAGTGTTGCAATAAATACATGTGTGCATGTGTCTTTATAGTAGAATAACTTATATTCCTTTGAGTATATACCCAGTAGGGGAATTGCTGGGTTAAATGGTATATCTGGTTCTAGATCCTTGAGTAATTGCCATACTTTCTTCCACAATTGTTGAACTAATCTACATTCCTGTCATCAGTGTAAAAGCATTTCTATTTCTCTACAACCTTACCAGCATCTACTGTTCCCTGACTTTTTAACAATCACTATGCTGACTGGCGTGAGATGGTATCTCATTGTGATTTTGATTTGCATTTCTCTAATGATCAGTGATGTTGTTTTTTTTTTTTTTTTGTATGTTTATGGGTGGTGTAAATGTCTTCTTTTGAGAAGTGTCTGTTCATATCCTTTGCCCAATTTTTGATGGGACTGTTTGTCTTTTTCTCAGAAATATGTTTAAGTTCCTTGTAAATTCTGGATATTAGATCTTTGTCAGATGGATAGATAGCAAAATTTTTCTCCCATTCTGTAGGTTGCCTGTTCACTCTAATGATTGTATCTTTTGCTGTGCAGAAGCTCTTTAGTGTAATTAGATCCCATTTTTCAATGTTGGCTTTTGTTGCAATTGCTATTGGCATTTTTGTCATGAAGTCCTTGCTCATGCCTACATCCTGAATGGTATTGCCAATGTTTTCCTCTAGGGTTTTTATACTTTGGGGTTTTACATTTAAGTTTTTAATTCATCTGGAGTTAATTTTTGTGTAAGGTGTAATGAAGGGGTCCAGTTTCATTTTTCTGCATATGACCAGCCAGTTTTTCCAGCATCATTTGCTGAATATTAAATCTTTTCTTCATTGCTTATTTTTGTCTGGTTTGTCAAAGATCAAATGGTTGTAGATGTGTTGTGTTATTTCTGAGGTTTCTCTCCTTCACCATTGGTCTACAAATTTGTTTTGGTACCAGTACCATGCTCTTTTGGTTACTGTAGCTTTGTAGTATAGTTTGAAGCCAGATATTGTAATGCCTCCAGCTTTGTTCTTTTTGAGTAGGATTGTCTTGGCTATATGAGGTCTTTGATTCCATATGAAATTTAAAAGTTTCTTTCTAATTATGTGAAGAATGTTTATGGTAGTTTGATGCAAATAGCATTGAATCTATAAATTACTTTGGGTTATATGGTCATTTTTATCGAGTCTTCCTATCTGTGAGTATGGAATGTTTTTCCATTTGTTATGTCCTCTCTTATTTCCTTGAGCAGTGGTTTGTTGTTCTCCTTGAAGAAGTTCTTCACATTAATTGTATTTCTAGGTGTTTTATTCTCTTTATAGCAGTTGTGAATGGGAGTTCATTCATGATTTGGCTCTGTGCTTGCCTATTGTTGTTGTAAAGGAATGGCTGTGATTTTTGCCCATTGATTTCATATCCTATGACTTTGCTGAAGTTGCTTATCAGTTCAAGAAGTTTTTGGGATGAGATGATGAGGATTTCTAAATATAAAATCATGTTGTCTGCAAACAGAGACAACTTGACTTCCTCTCTTCCTATTTGAATACACTTTATTTCTTTTTCTTGCCTGATGGCCCTAGCCAGAACTTCCACCACTATGCTGAATAGGAGTGGTGAGAGAGGGCAACCTTACCTTGTGATGAGATGATGAGGATTTCTAAATATAAAATCATGTTGTCTGCAAACAGAGACAACTTGACTTCCTCTCTTCCTATTTGAATACACTTTATTTCTTTTTCTTGCCTGATGGCCCTAGCCAGAACTTCCACCACTATGTTGAATAGGAGTGGTGAGAGAGGGCAACCTTACCTTTTTCAAAGGGAATGCTTCCAGCTTTGGCCCATTCAATATGATATTGGCTGTGGGTTTGTCATAAATAGCTCTTAGTATTTTGAGATATGCTCCATCAATACCTAGTTTATTGAGAGTTTTTAACATGAAGGGATATTGAATTTTATCCAGGCCTTTTCTGCATCTATTGAGATAATCATGTGGTTTTTGTCATTGGTTCTGTTTATGTGATGGATTATGTTTATTGATTTGCATATGTTGAACCAGCCTTGCATCCCAGGGATGAAGCCAACCTGATCATGGTGAATTAAGTTTTTTGATGTGCTACTGGATTCTGTTTGCCAGTATTTTATTAAGGATTTTCACATCAATGTTCATCAGGGATATTGTCCTGAAGTTTTTTGTTGTTGTTGTGTCTCTTCCCAGTTTTGGTATCAGGATGAAGCTGGCTTCATAAAATGGATTAGGGAGGATTCCCTCCTTTTCAATTATTTGGAATAGTTTCAGAAGGAATGGTACCAGCTCCTCTTTGTATTTCTGCTAGAATTCAGCTGTGAATCTGTCTGGTCCTGGACTCTTTTTGGTTGGTAGGCTATTTATTACTGCCTCAATTTCAGAGCTTGTTATAGGTCTATTCAAGGATTCAACTGGTTTAGTCTTTTAGCCTATTCAAGGAGTCTTCCTGGTTTAGTCCTGTATGCATCCATGAATTTATTGATTTCTTCTAGATTTTCTGGTTTATTTGGGTTGAGCTGTTTATATTATTCTCTGATGGTAGTTTGTATTTCTGTGGGATCAGTGGGGATACCTTTTTTATCACTTTTTATTGTGCCTCTTTGATTCAGTTTTCTTTTCTACTTTATTAGTCTAGCTAGCAGTCTATCTAATGTGTTGATTTCTTCAAAAAACCAACTCCTGAATTTTGAGGGTTTTTCATGTCTCTGTCTTCTTCAACTCCAATTTATTTCTTGTCTTCTAGTTTTGTATTAGTTTGCTTTTGCCTCTCTAACTCTTTTAATTGTGATGTTAAGATGTCCACTTTAAATCTTTCTGACTTTCTAAAGTGGGCCTTTAGTGTCACAGATTTCCCTCTGAACACTGCTTTAGCTGTGTCCCAGGGATTCTGGTATGTTGTCTCTTTGTTATCATTGGCTTCAAATAACATCTTGATTTCTGCCTTAGTTTCATTATTTACCCAGGAGTCAGTCAAGAGCAGGTTGTTCAATTTCTCTGAAATTGTGTGATTCTGAGTGAGTTTCTTAATCCTGACTTCTAATTTGATTACACTATGGTTTGAGAGACTGTTTGCTATGATTTTAGTTCTTTTGCATTTGCTGAGGAGTGTTTTACTTCAAATTATGTGGTTGATTTTAGAATAAGTGCCATGTGGCACTGAGAAGAATGTATATTCTGTTGATTTGGGGTAGAGAATTCTGTAGATGTTTACTAGGTTCACTTGATTCAGAGCTGAGTTCAAGTCCTGAATATCCTTGTTAATTTTGAGTCTCATTGATATGTCTAATACTGAGAGTGGGGTATTGAAGTCTCCCACTATTATTGTGTGGGAGTCTAAGTCTCCCTGTAGGTCTCTAAGAACTTGTTTTATAAATCTGCATGCTCCTGTATTCGGTACACATATATTCACCCAATAAATATATTGAATTTTAGCTTTTCTTTTAGCTTTTCAAAGAATAGTTAGCCTTTCTTGTTGAATTTTTCTCTTCACCATTATGTAATGCCCTTCTTTGTCTTTTTTGATCTTCGTGTGTTTAAAGTCTTTTTTTTTTTTTTTTTTTTTTTTTTGTCAGAGATTAGTATTGCAACCCCTGCTTTATTTGCTTTCCATTTTCTTGGTAAATTTTCCTCTATCCCTTTATTTTGAGCCTGCATGTGTCTTTGCATGTAAGATGCTGAACACAGCACACTGATGGGTTTTGACTCTTTTTCCAATTTGCCAGTCTGTATCTTTTAATTGGTGCATTTAGCCCATTTATATTTAAGGCTAGTATTGTTGTGTGTAAAATTTATTTATTTAAGAATGAAGTTTTGCTCTTATTCCCCAGGCTCAAGTGCAATGGCATGATCTTGGCTCACTGCAACGTCAACTCACTGCAACCTCCGCTTCCTGGGTTCAAACAATTCTCCTGTTGCAGTCTCCCAAGTAACTAGGATTACAGGTGTGTACCACCATGCCAGGCTAATTTTTGTATTTTTAGTAGCAACAGGGTTTTACCATGTTTGTCAGACTGGTCTCGAACTCCTGACAAGTGATCCACCTGCCTTGGCCTCTCAAAGTGCTAGAATTACAGGCATGAGCCACCGCACCCAGCCTATGTGTGAATTTGATCCTGTTATCATGATGCTTTTTGCTTGTTTTGCACACTAGTTGATGCAATTTCTTCATAGTGTCATTAGTCTTTATAGTTTCATGTGTTTTTGCAGTGGCTGTTACCAGATTTTTCTTTCCATATTTAGTGCTTCTTTCAGGAATTCTCTCAGGGCAGGCTTGATGGTAACAACATCCCCCCAGCATTTGCTTGTCTGAAAAGGATTTTATGTCTCCATCACTTATGAAGCTTAGTTTGTTTGGACACGAAATTCTGGGTTGATTTTTTTTTTAAGAATGTTGAATATTGGCTCCCAGTCTCTTCTGGCTTATAGAGTTTCTGCTGAGAAGTCTGCTGTTAGTCTGATGGGCTTCCCTTTGTAGGTGACCTGGCCTTTCTCTCTGGTTGCCCTTAACAATTTTTCCTTTTTTGACCTTGGAGAACCTGATGATTATGCATCTTGGGGTTGAACTTCCCATGGAGTATCTTATTGGTGTTCTCTGTATTTCCTGAATTTACATGTTGGCCTGTCTTGCTAGGTTGGGGAAGTTCTCCTGGATAATATCTCGAAGGGTGTTTTCCACTTTGTTTCCATTCTCCCCATCTCCTTTTTTCTCTATTCCTGTTTGTATGTCTTATTTCAGTAAGGTGGTCTTCAAACTCTGATATCTTCTGCTTGGTTGGTTTGGCTTTTGATACTTGTGTACGTGTCACCAATTTCCCCTGCTGTGTTTTTCAGCTCCATCAGGTCATTTATATTCCTCTGTAAACTGGTTATTCTAGTTAACAATTTCTCTAACCTTTTATCAAAGTTTTTAGCTTTTTTGCATTGGGTTAGAATATGGTCCTTTTAGCTCATCAACGTTTTTCATTACCTATCTTCTGAAGCCTACTTCTGTCAATTCATCCATCTGATCCTCCATCCAGATCTGTGGCCTTGATTAGGAGATGTTGCTATCATTTACAGTAGAACAGGTACTCTGGCCACTTCGGTTTTCAGCATTTTTTCATTGATTCTTTCTTGTCTCCATGAGTTTGTCTAGTTTTGGTCTTTGAAGCCACTGACCCTTGGATGGGGTTTTTGTGGGAGCTTTTGTTGTTGTTATTGTAACTTTCTGCTTGTTTTTCTTTCAGTAGTCAGGTCCCTCTTCTGCAGGGCTGCTGCAGTTTGCTAGAGGTTCACTTCAGGCCTTATTCATCTGACTTGCTCCCTTGCCTGGAGATGTCACTCAAGGAGGCTGGAGAGTAGCAAAGATGGGTTCCTGCTACTTCTTCTGGGACTTGTGACCTCAAGGGGCACCAACCTGATGCCAGTAGGATGACTCCTGTATAGGGTGTCTGACAACCCCCATTGCAGGGGTTCACCCAGTTGGGTGACACAGGGAGCAGGACTTGTGTTATGGAGCACTTTGTCTGTTGGTGGAGAGGGTGTGTTTTGCTGAGGGGAAACCCATTTGTCTGGGCTGCCCGGATTCCTCAGAACTACCAGGAGTAGAGGCTAAGTCTGCTGGTCCACAGAGACTGTGGCCACTCCTCTCCCTAGGGGCTCAGGCCTAGGGAAAGCGAAATTCTGTCCCTGAGCCCCTGGCTGGAGTTATTGGAGATCCTGCAGGGAAGTCCCACCCACCGAGGAAGGATGGGTCAAGGCTAGACCTGAAGAGGCACTCTGACTGCAGACTGCCACAGCAGGTGTGTCGGGCTATGAGAAGTCTTGGGAGCAAGCCCTCCAGCCTCCCCGGCTCCAGCTAGGTAAAAGCGCAGCCTAGAGCTGTAGAAATGAGTACCACCCTTCCCCACGCCCAGGAAGCTCAGCATGTTAGCCAGTTGCAAGTCCCAGTGCTGGCTGCCGCCTCTCCTCCACGGAGCTCAAATGGCTTAGACAGCTGACAGCTGCAGTGGGTTCTGGTCGCCCCTCCCCCGGGCGGACTTAAAACAAATTCCAGCTGAGAGGCTGTAGGAATCCACGCATTCCCGGGCTAGGACGCTAGGTGCCAGAGGTATGTGTTCGTGAGTGAGGTCTTGGGATCCATGGGGTGCACGGCTCCGATTCGTGGAAGCAGCAGTCTCCCTGGCTGGGTAGCGGCTCACTCACTGCCTCCCTTGGCTTGCATGGAGGGGGTCCTCTTCCCTGCGTGGCTCTCTGGTGGGTCGCCACACCACGCTGCTCTTCCTTCTCTCGGTGGGCCACGCCAGACTTCTAGTCAATTTTGGTGAGAGAACCTGGATGACTTTGTTGCTGGCGAAGGCTTCACATGCTTAATTATGGTTTTTATCCCCCTATGGTAGCCTCCAGAAACCGCTGCTTTTAATTGACCATCTTGACCCCTCCCCGAAGTTAAATATTGTTTCTGTTTCTTTATTTTTTATTTTTTGAGACGAAGTCTCACTCTGTCGCCCAGGCTGAAGTGCAGTGGCATGATCTCAGCTCCCTGCAACCTCCACCTCCCTGCTTCAAGAAATTCTCCTGTCTCAGCCTCCCTAGTAGCGGGGATTACAGGGATGTGTCACTACACCCAGCTAATTTTTATAGTTTTTGGTAGAGATGGGATTTCACCAAGTTGGCCAGGCTGGTCTCAAACTCCTGACCTCTGGTGATCCATCTACCTTGGCCTGCCAAAATGCCCTGGGATTACAGGCAGGAGCCACCACGCCTGTCCTAAACATTTTTAATGAGAATTTACTGAGACTATATTTAGCTGTTTTTCATATTGGCATAGGACAAGAAATTAAACATAGTCATTTGGTCTTTATCATTTACCACATATACATATATGCACATATATATGGAGGAAGAATAGAAGGGTATTTAGCAAAGGCTATGAAGGGTGTGTGTGTTTGGAGGGAGATGAAGAGAAGTTGATAAGTACAACTATACAGTATGATAGAAAGGATAAGTTATAATGTGCAATAGCAGAATAAAGTGACCATAGTTAACAACAACATATTGTATGTTTCAAATAGCTAGAAGAGAGGTCTTGAGATGTTCCCACCATAGAAATTATAAGTGTTTGAGGTGATATATTGCCTACATACACTGACTTGATCATTATGCATCCTATATATGTAACAAAATGTCACAGGTATTCCATAAATGTATATGTACAATATTATATATCAATCAAAAGGAGAATCTTTTATCATTGCTAGTGCCTGTGCAACATAATTTCTCCCTCCTGTTTGACCATTTTGAGAAATTGCTTGTGAAGTGGTGTTTCTATAACAAACATCAACAGACTTCACTTCCATTTGTAAGTCAATGACTCGTAATAAATTCTACAATTTAACAATTTTTCCTAGAACTATATATGTAAATTGATACTAGATATTGGCACCTAAATATCACTCTTTGGGAACTAAATTCAAAGTACCTGAAATATTGTTATTCTTCAATTTGGATTCTCCTCATGTAATCCAGTTCTCAGTGAATATCCTCACCATCCATCTTGGTAACTTTACGACTTTGCTAAAACTTCCAAAACAAAGTACCACAGTCTGGGTGGCTTACATAACAGAAATTTCTTTTCCACGGTTTTGGGGTTAGAAGAGCGAGGTAAAGGTCCTGGAGGTTTGGTTTCTTCCAAGGCTCTTCTTCTTGGTTTGCAGGTGGCTCCTTTCTCACTGTGTTTTTGCTTGATGTTTGTCTCTGTTCATCTCTTGTAAATCTTTGTGTGCCCGTATTTCCTCTTCTGCAGGCCACCAGTCAGATTGAATTCAGATCCACCCTAATGTCCTCATTTTACCTTAATACTTTCTTTAAAAGCTCCAAATACCGTTACATTCTGAGATACTAGGGGGTAGGTATTCAATACAGGAATTTTGGGGGACACAATTCAGCCCATAGTAGTACCCATATCAGAGTTTTAAAGGCTAGAGTATTTACTTTTCCTCATTACTTAATATTCATTTGGTGAACAAGTATTATCATTGTCAACTCTTGGATATTATCATATCTTCCCCCTTCTTTGTAGTCTCACTGCTGCTGCCTTAGATATAGTCCTAATCCTCTCACCTGTATTGCATCACTATTCTGATTTTCCCTCCTCCAATCTAGTTCTTCCTCCATGTTGTTCTCTATATTGTTACTGGAGCAAGCTTCTTAGTTTTCAACATCACAGCCCTTCAATGGTCAACCCTTGCCATTGCCTGCAGAAACTATTCCTAGCACCATTTCACCCTAATGATTTCAGGCTGGTTCTTATAAGGCTGTAGGGTAATTTCTTTCCATGAATGTATACATATCATTACTCAGGCAAAGAACCCAAGAATGTTCTCCATCATTTCTGAAACTCTTCTCTGAGCCACTGACTTCTTTCTCTGTTATTCTGTCTCATAAAGTTTAGCTTCTTGCACCTTTTTAAAATAGAATTTTCTGTCTTCTCAACTCAGACTGCCACGCTCTGTTTGGATTTCCCTGTTCTGCACTGTGGCCTGGAAACTGCCTCCAGGCATTAAGCTGGGACAAGCCTTGTGCTCATCTCATTTGGTTTCCTGTGGGGGTCACAATTCCATGCTTCCTGGTGTCCACGACCTGAAAACTGTTGCTTCATATATTTTTTATCCAGTTTTTAAAAGTTGTTTGAAAGGTAGGCGAATGAATACAATCCCTGTTAAAATTCTATAATGATCAGAAATAGAAATTCAGCAATATTTATATTTTAAAAGACAAAAATATGAGTTTATATTGATATTTACAGACATATTTTAAAATGCACTCTTTAAAATGTATACTTCTTAACATAATTATTTTATTATACATGTATATAATAATTTCAAAGTAACAATTTTACTATAACTAGAAACCAATGAAAAAACTGAAATATTATTAACTTTTGTTAGCATATATTCTATTGAAGACACTGTAATCTAAGTCAGATGGAATTGTTTTCTTTTCTGACAGATTCCAATGGAAGGACATTTTGCATTATACCTGATCCATGTTTCTCAAAACTGTCAAAGTCATCAAAAATAAGAAAAGTCTGAGAAACTGTCATAACCCAGGAGGAACATGCAGGAGACATCATGACTAGATATAATGGGATAAGATGCACGTGCACGTGTGTGTGTGCGTGCGCACACACACACACACACACACACACACACACACAAGTAGATAAAAACTAAGGAATCTGAATAAACCATGGATATTGTTTAATAAGAAAATATTGATTTATTAGTTGTAACAAATGGATGATACTAATGTAATATGGTAATGGTAGTGGAAACTGTGTGTGGTGGGGGCACCTATGACAACTCTGTACTAAATTATTCTGTAATTTTAAAACTGTTCTAAAAATACTCAATTTTTAAAAAGCTGATTTAAAACTTAGTAGCTTTACACCATTATACTCCAGCTTGGGTGACAGAGCAAGACCCTGTCTCAAAACAAAGAGACAGACAGACAAAAAAACTTAGTAACTGTTAATAGTAGTGAATCTTTGTTTTCCTTTACCTTGTTTCATAAAATTACATATTGCTTAATTAGAAATTATTTTATTATAACTTAAATGAATAGAATATATATTAATTTCAGAATATATTTTAATATGTACACATATAAATAAATCTGTTTATAGTTTTCCCAAAAGGCTAATTCTATGGTGAGAACAATTAAGGTGTTTTAAGTGGAAAAATAATAGTTCTTTCACTAATTATACCAATGTTTTTAATGTAAAAATATCCATGTGTTCTGAGACTTTTTAAAAAAGTTTTTCTATTCTATTTACTTTCTGTTCTTGTTTAATTTTATTATAACTATTTATTTTATTATTTCTAATCTATTTGCTTTCCCTATTCATCTGCCAGTACTGCATTGTTTTAATTATAGAGTTTTTTTCTATTTATTTAGGGACCATTGTATTTTTATACATTGATATGCCACTTAAGAGCCAAGATACCATACGCATTAGTTCATGGAATTGCCAATTTACAAAGAAGCCAACATTATTGGAATGATATTTCTTTCTAGCAAAAGAACTTGACACGTATTTCCATAGTAAATGTATTACTAAAGCATTCTCAATCTAGTATTTGCAATGGCTGTATTTAGGTTTCCTGGAAATGAAAATTTATTTTTTAAAGCATGAGTTTGTTTACATATTTAACTTTTAAAATATTACAAGTTACTTTAGAAAAGTCTAATTGAATGTGTATTACAGTTCTTATACTATAAAATAAAATGTTATATATTCAGAAAATTTTCAACTCATCTTCACTTTGAATAAATGAGATAATACTCTTAACTTATGTAGTTTTTATGCTTTTAGCTTGCCTTGTAGGAGGCTTGAATCACACACCCTTAGAAGATTATATGCTCGATAAAGTAAGTTTAAGAAGATCACACTATAGTATGGTGCCTCAGAAATAAAAAGAAGTTGAGAAAATAGCTCTCTGGATGTCAGGTAAATAAATTTGTATTAAATACCAGCTGTTGATAGCTATTTAAATATTAGTTGTGCCTTTGGAATATTAAAGGGCAAGCATCACATTTATAATGTTAAAAGTTTTTGAGTAAATTAAATGTGCAAATGTGCTTAGCAATTAGCAGTACTGAAAACACGTATTACTGATTTGAAGTTCTTCCATAACATGTATTTTATAAGAAAGTTTTAAATTTTAGTGTTGAGGTTATTCATATTTTAATTTAGCCTGAGGCAGACATAGCAAGATTTGGAATGCATAGCTTCCTTCTGGTTGTATTACAGTCTTTCACTGATATCAGCCAAATTGGATTTTGCAAAGCTTACATTATTGCATTTCAGAAATTTTAGGTCATGCCATGTTCATTTTTTAACTTTAATTTATGCATATTTGCCTTTCACTGTTCATTTAATGAAAACATAAGCCAGCTGGAAGTTCTCAGTGATTCTCTAGTCAGAAAAGCCAGCATCATAAGCAGAGTTGTGTGAAGAGGACTATACTATTTCAGAACTATCCCAGCATAATTGGAATGCCTATATATAAACTGTTATCCAGTAGAATAAATTGACACCTGACCCAGTCTATTAATAAACAGCATAACCAAGTCAAAGGCAGAGTAGAAGAACAAGAGGCACAAGAGGGTGACAAAAGGCAGTTTGAGAAGACTGTATATAAAAGACTATGGCCTCAGCCCCACTTCCTCCTCAGGTGTGCCTTCTCCGGCTTTCAGAGTCGACTCTGAACTCATTATCTTGCTTGGGGTTGCTGTAATGAGTCAGTGAGGTGGCAAGACAGCAGATGGGATGAATGAACAATTACACAGCTCCTTAACAAATGTGTCCCCTCTGCCACTTGAGTAAGAGGAAATTTAGTCAGGGTGAGATAATGAGTTAAGGTGGAAAAATGCTTTCTAGGTGGCATCCACCTCAGTAGTCGATCCCCTAACCCCACCAATGCATGAAATAAGATAACTTGTCCACAAACGCTGTTCATTCTTGTGAAGCACAAACTTAATTGAAAACCATGTGTTTTATTGGACATCATTTTGTGTCCTGGGTACTTAAGTATTTTGCAGAATGTTTTTATTAGTATTGGCAAATATAGAAAAGATCATTAAGTGTTTCATAAGTACTAAATATGACAGGTTGTTATCTTAAAGCATCAATGTGTATATACTCATTACCAGGACTTGATATATTAAAGACAGTTACTACAAAAGTTGGCATTTGTTATATTGTCAAGATTTGCCAAAAAAATTGTTTTATATCTAAAACTCGGTTTTAACATTAGAATTACTATTTTAATAAACAAATGCTTATATATATAGTTACACATATACCTAAATATTTATTTAAGTAGATGTTTTGGCAAATACCTATTTTCTCTAGTCAGAAAAGCTAACATCATATACAGAGTTATGTGAGGAAAAATACACTGTTCCAGAACTATTCCAGCATATACTAGGCTGTAATCTAGCATCATAATTTCACATCTGATTCAGTCTATTAATGGCAAATGCTAATATTTTAATTACTTTAAGTGATTATTAATTGATATTAATATTTTTAATTAGATGTTTTGATAAACATTTAATGAATATGACAGCATTAAATTATAGGTTATATTAAGCATCTTTTTGATATTTGTTTGAGACTGTCAGGTGGTCATATGTGGACAGATAGAGTAATATTTGT
This sequence comes from Saguinus oedipus, assembly GCA_031835075.1. NCBI lineage: Eukaryota > Metazoa > Chordata > Mammalia > Primates > Cebidae > Saguinus > Saguinus oedipus. The sequence continues at coordinate 65,458,145 of CM063172.1, forward strand.
TGTCTTTATATTTTAAAAATTGCAGCTGTTTCTACATCGAAATATTTGTTACATTTTAACCAGCAACAAATTTGTAGAACTATTTCATTATCTGAAAACAAAATAGAACATTAAGTTATTAAATATTTGCTGTATACTATTTTTAGAGTCCTTTTTAATGTTGTTTTTATTCTGCCATTTTCAATGGCATGTTTTTATTAAGGTATCCATATTTTTTCTTGCATTTGGATCATATCAAAGTTCATAGACAGCCAAGACAAAGAAGAAAATTTGCTATGTGCAAAATAAAATATTTGACAGCAAATTGAATCTTGGCTAACTGATAAACCATATGTATGGTTACTACAATTCACTGAGTTGTTATTAAGAATTTGCCTTTGTGTTAGAAGAGAGAAATAGAATGTTGACATTATTTCTCTTAAATACATTGTGCCTTCTAAAGCTTACCTCTGCATTGATAAAAATGTGAAGAAAAAATTAGAATTTTAAAAATTCTGTTAAGAATTATAGCAATGCCATTTATGTCCACTGCATATAAATCTTGAGTGCTGGAGATAAAGCTCTGTTCCTTGGCCCAGGGATCAGCAGTCTTTAGAACAGACCTTTCTGGACTCTCTGGCACATACCACACCCCAAACTGGCAAATGGTCATATCTGCAAAGGTCAGTGTACTATGAGGCTTGGAACAATCCCTGATGACTAAGATGGAAAAAGAAAAATCAAAATAGAAAGCAAGCATAATGTTACTGATCAAATTTTGTTTGAGAAGCATCTGTTATCAAATATTTAATTCAGTCTGAAATGAGTTTTCTATATGTGGTATAGACTCATAGTTACAATAAAAGTAGGTGAAAAGTTTTATTCTCAAAAAGTTAGTTAAATCTGTTGGTAGACACAGTGTCTCTCACATTTGAATGAACTATATATTTGTTAAGCATTGCCAGATTAATATCTCTAGGCTGGAAATATTCCCTGAACTACAGACTCAGTATCCTGCTATCTACTTGACACCTGAGGGCCTAATGGCCATAATTAATATGTCTTCATAGTACCCCTAAAAAGTTTCTTTACTCTCAAACTTCTTCATGCTGGTTAATGGCAATGCCATCCTTCCAGCTGGCTCAGGCCAAGAACTTTGGAACCTTTATAATCCCTCTCTTTTTCTCATCCTGCCTACCTGGTTCATCAGACAGCCTCTTGGTGTTATTATCACTCACCTGGATATCCCGAGAGCCCCCTAACTACTTGCATCCCTTATAACTGCCTTCCCCCAACAGTTGTTGTTGTTGTTTTTTTTTTTTAGTGCAGCAGTTAGAATGATTCTTTAAAAACATCCATCTAATTATGTCATACTTCTATTCAAAACCTTTTATATCACTTGGAGTAAATACCAAAGTCATTAAAATGGGCACAAGGTCCTACCTAATGAAACTCCCCATTTTCTCTCTTAATCTTAGGAAGAAAGTACAGAGAGTTTTTATATCCCCACACTCACTTTCCTGTACTGTTAATATCCTACATTATTATGGTACAGTTGCTACAGTTAATTTATGAATATTGTGGCCGGCGCAGCGGTTTTGCGGGCGCCTCAGCACGGCAGCTCTTTGAGCAGAGTAAACGGGAGGAGATTCCCGGGCAGAAGAGCACCATCAGTCTTATCGCTGCTGTTTTGGCCGGCGCAGTGGGTTGCTCAGATTCCAGCACTGGGAATCAATAAACTGGGCGTCCACTCAGAAACCCAACTAGAAAGGCGGTAATTGTAAAGATGACAGATGGATAAATTTATAACAAAGGGAAGAAACCAGCCTAAAATGGCTGAGAATAACCAAAATCAGAACTGCTCTCCCTCTACAGGGGATTACAGTTCCTCACCAGCAACGGAACAAGCCCTGATGGAAAAGGACTGTGTGCCATTATCAGAAGTAGGTTTCAGAAGGTGGATGATAAGAAACTTCTGGGAGTTAAAACAACTTGTTCTAACCCAATGTAAAGAAACTAAGAACTTTGAAAAAAGGTTTGATGAAATGTTAACAAGAATAGACAATATAGAGAGGAATATAAATAAACTAACAGAGTTGAAAAACAACACAAAACTCAGCAAAATATGCACAAGTTTGAATAGCCGAATTAATCAAGCAGAAGAAAGGATATCAGAGGTCGAAGACCTACTTAATGAAATAAAACCAGAAGACAAGAATAGAGAAAAAAGGATAAAAAGGAATGAGCAAAGTCTCCAAGAAATATGGGACTATGTGAAAAGACCTAATTTATGTTTGATAGGTGTACCTGAATGTGATGGAGAGAATGAATCCCAGCTGGCAAATACTTCTCAGGATATTCAGGAAAACTTTCAGAATCTAGCAAAGCAGCACAATATTCAACCCCAGATAATACAGAGAACACCACAAAGATACTCCTCAAGAAGAGCAACCCCAAGGCACATTTCAACCCCTAGATTCACCAGGGTTGAAATGAAGGAGAAAATACTAAGGGCAGCCAGATAGAAAGGTCAGGTTACCCACAAATGGAAGCCTATTAGACTTAGAGCAGATTTCTCAGCAGAAACCCTACAAGCCAGAAGAGAGTGGGGGCTGATATTCAACATCCTTAAAGAACAGAACTTTCAGCCCAGAATTTCATATCCTGCCAAACTAAGCTTCACAATTGAAGGAAAAATAAAATATTTTATGAACAAGCAAGTACTCAGAGATTTTATTACCACCAAGCCTGCTTTATAAGAGCTTCTGAAAGAAGCATTTTACATAGAAAGGAACAACCAGTATTAGCCTTTCTAAAAATATACCAAAAAGTAAAGAGCATCAACATAAAGAAGAATTTACATCAATGAATGGATAAAATAGCCAGTTAACATCAAATGGCAGTAACCCTAAATTTAAGTCGACAAAATCTCCCAATCAAAAGATACAGGCAAAACCCAATGGTATGCTACGTCCAGACCCATTTCACATCCAAAGATACACAAAGACTTAAAACAAAGGGATGGAGAAAGATTTACCAACCAAATGGAGAGCAAAAATAAATAAACAAATAAAAAGCAGGAGTTGCAATTCTCGCATCTGATAAAATAGATTTCAAAGCAACAAAGATAAAGTCGTAAAAGGATCAATGCAACAATAAGAGCTAACAATCCTAACACCCAGATACATAAGACTTATAAAGAAAATTAGACTCAACGAGATGGAATATTAATAAGGATATCCAGGACTTGAACTCAGATCCAGAACAAGTAAGCTCAATAAATATTTATAGAGCTCTTCATTTTAAATACACAAAATGTACATTCTCCACCTTAAATACACAAAATATGGATTGTCCATTATTAATACCCATTTTTAGAATAAAGCTACATTCCCATTTTCTCTCCCTCTTTTTCTTCCTCTTTCTTCCTCTCCTTCACTCCTTTTTTTCTTTCTTTCTAAAAAATAAAATAAAAATGAAAATAACCTAAGAGCCCACCAGTAGGCAATTACTGAATAAATTATAGTAACTCAATATGATATACGCTAAACAGCCATTAAAACACAAGGATCAGAAAATATTTACATAATTTGCTATGTGAAATTTTCAGAATAATTAATTAGTATGATCCCAATTTTGAATGTTTTTTTAGTTAAAAAAAAAAAAAAGAAATTCCAAACTCCAATGGTTTTTTCAATGTCTTTTGCTTTCACCAACAGAGAATATAATAGTCTCACTAAGGCCTTGAATTGATTTTTTTATCATAAAATAGTCTGATAAGCTAATTTTTTAAAAGAAATGCCATTAAGTATATTGCATTGTGGTTTAAAATTACTAAAAAGTTCTGGGAAAGAAAAATAATATTTGATTTTGAATCTTAAATGTTTCTAAAAATTAGACTTGAATGGGCACAAAGTATAAATATTTTGTTTCTTTATGGAGAACATGTGGAAAAAAATTTATGAATATTGATACTCTGTTATTAACTACAGGCCATACTTTACACAGATTTCCTTAGTTTAAACCTTGTGATCTTTCTCTGTTTCAGGATCTCATCCCACATTACATTTATTTTTTGTATCTTCATAAGTTCTTGGCTTAAGCTGGGTTGAGTTTCTCAGACTTTCCTTGATTTTGATGATCATGACTATTTCTGTTTTGAGTAGTAGTTTATATTGTTTGTAGAAACTGGAATCTCTCTTATGTTTTTCTCATGATTAGACTAAGGTTATGGGTTTTGTGGAAGAGGAGGTAAAAAGTCATTTTCAACACATTGTTTCAAGAAGATATACTGTCAATGATATTACAATTAATGGTAAACTTAATTTATGACTGAGTTAATGTTTGTTGTATTTATCAAGTGTAAAGTTGATGTTTTATGCTCCTTTCCATATGCTATTCTTTGGAAGAAAGTTACGATGTGTGGGTGACATTTAAGTAGCTATGCTTTACTTCTATGAGGGCTAGAAATCTGCATCAGATATTTAGCATTCTTCTACACAGGGAATTTGTCTGTTCTCCCCCATTTATTTATTTATTCAATTATTTAGGTTATGAGTGTGAACTCTGGATATTTACTTAATAGTTTAGATTTTGATCTAATACTATTTATATATTTTATTGCTCGAATTATTCCCGCTTTGTTTACTGGGGGCTTTGTTAGTTGGCGCCTATGCTCCTTTGACTGTGTGTGTTTCATACTTTCTTATGTTTTGGCATTTAGAAGTTGCTCCAGGATCGTGTTTTTATTCCTGCTTCAATTCTAGTATTAGGCATTTCTCTAAGATTCCTGCTATAAACTGAATGTTTGTGTTCCCTCCAAAATTCCTATGTTGGCATTCTAGCATCCAATGTGATAGTATTAGGAGGTGGGGCCTTTGAGAGGTAATTAGGTAACAAGGGAAGAGTCTTTGTAAGTGGGATTAGTGCCCTTATAAAAAAGACCACAGAGAACTCTCTAGTTCCCTTCCAACCTTGTGAGGATACAAGGAAAAATCAAAACATTGTGCAATCCATAATAGAGACCTCACCCCAGACCTTAACTGTCCTTGTGCCCTGATTTTGGACTTCCAGCTTTTAGAACTGTAAGAAATACATTTCTGTTGTTTATAAGCCCCCAGTCTATGGTACTTTGTTGTAAGAGCCCAAACAGACTGAGATAGTTTCTTTTATTGGGAAATTCTTTTATAAACCACAATCCGAGTTCTGGGTATGCTCACTGTTACTAGGGTGGCGTTGCTTCTAGGCCCACTCAGCTGACAGAGCAAAAAAAATTCACGTATCTAACTAACCTTTGTGCTTGTACATATCTGTAAATATATCTATATGTATCTGTGTTTATATACAACTAAACATGAATTCAGAGTTCATACTGATGTCTTCAATGCTAAGCTATTACCATACAGATCATTCCAGCCCCCTCCTCATTCTTATCTATAAATTCCCACTCTTGGTTCTCATTGTCCACTTACCTAATTGTTCAATTCTAGTATACACATATAACAATCTCAGAGTTGCTTGTTTTTCCCATGAAAAACAACTTTATCAACTAGAGTACAGGCTTGCATACAGCTTCTTTTACCTGTAGTCCCACAAATTTCACTTATTTCCAAAGTCAGCAAATTTTTCTCCTATCCTTTTCAGTTAAGTTATTTTAATACATTTTAAATATAGCTAAATTATTCTGTCATTGTCTGAATTTTATAGTGAGATCAACTAACTTCTTAATTAAAAAAAAATTGTAGACTTTAAGATACACTCTTTGTATTGTAAATTTCTATTTTACAAATGGTTTTCACAAGTGCTTAGTGTTTAGTGTTTTGTATCATACATTATTGAGTTACAGAGAATAATTTCACCAACCTAAGAATCCCCTCTGTGACACTACCCTCTCCAAATCTCTGGCAACCATTGATTAAGTTACCATTACCATTATCATTGGTTGCCTTTCCAGATTGTCCAATAAAAAGGATCATGGATTAAGCCATTTTCACACTTTGTTCACTGAGCAATATACATTGACATTTATTTATATCTCTTCACAACTTGATGGCTCATTCATTTTTATTGCTGAATAACATTCCATTGTATGGATGTATCACAGTTTGTCTATTCATATCTAAAGACAATTTCTGATGCCTCCAGTTTTTGGTGACTATCATGAAAGCTACTGTAAACATTTACATGCAGATTTTGTGTGGACATGAGTTTCCATATCAGTTAGATAAATACCTAGCAGCAGGATTGTAGGATCATATTGTGAGACTACGTGTAGAAAGAAATTGCCAAATTGTCTTCTAAGTTGGTTTGAATTTTGTATTCCCACCAGCAATGAATGTGAGTTCTTATTCCTCTGAATCCATGCCAGCAGTTGGTTTTGTCAGTGTACTGGATCTTGGCCATTTTAATAGGTGTGGTTGTATCTTGTTTTAATTTGCATTTTCCTTGTCACAGTTGGTTTTGTTTATCTTTTCATATGCTTATTTGCCATCTATTATTTTTTTTGGCGAAATTTGAATCTATTTCCTCCTTTTAAAAATTGATTTATTTTCCCAGTTTTTATAAGTGTTTTGGTATATTTTGGGTACAAGTCCTTTACTAGACCTATCATTTGTAAATTTTTTTTCAGTCTGTTACTTGTCTTTTTGTGTGTTTTAAAAGCATGTTTTACAGAGGAAATGTTTCAATTTTAATGAGGTTCTAATTTTTACATTTTTCTTTCTTGTAGCATACTTTCAGTGTATCTAAATCTAATTCTCAAACACAATCTCATATAAATTTTTTCATGTTTTTATTTATAAGTTTTATTGTTTATATTTTACATTTAGGTCAGAATAAATTTTGAGTTATTTATTGTTTAAGATATGTCTGTATCTAGGTATTTGATTTATTATTACTATTTTGTTGTTTATGTGTATCCCATTGTTTCAGTGCCATTTGTTGAGAAGACTCTCCTTTCTCCAACTAATTGTCTTTGCGTCTTTGTCAAAAATCTGTTTCTTATATTTATCTGGATCTATTTATGGGCTCCTTATTCTGATCCATTAACCTATTTGTCTATTCTTTCACCAATACTGTATTATCAATACTATACCACCTTGCACTGTAGCTTACTAGTCATTACTGAAGTTAGGTAGTATTAGTCTTTCAACTTTTTCTCTCCTTCAATGTTGTATTAGTTATTCAGTTTTTTAAAGATTTTTTGGTAAAGTTTATTAATAGAGTCAGTTTGTTTATACCTAAAATCAAACTTGTGATTTTGTCTGGGATTGTATTGACTCTATACATTAATTTGGAAATACTTGACATGTTAATAATATTCAGTCTTGCAATCCATCCAGTAGAATATCTCTCAATTTACTTACTTCTTCTTTGATTTATTTCATCCAAGTTTTGTAGTATCATGCATATAGTTTCCTGTTTTTGTTTTTTGGTTTTTTTTCCCTTTAGATTTTTACATAAATATTCTTTTTCTGGTACTATTATAAACTTGTTGTTTGTTTTTATTTTCAAATTTCAATTGTTAATTACTGGTATAGAGTAAAACACTTGCCTCTTAAATATTAATTTTATATCCTATGACCTTTCTATACTCAGTTATTTCAGGAGATTTTCTATAGATTGCTTGAAGTTGTATACATACACAATCATGTTATCTGTAAATAAAACCATTGTTTTTCAATCTGTAAATGCTTTATTCTTTTTTCTTATCTTATTGAAATAGTGAGATCTTTCAGTATGATTTATATAGGTGTGATGAAAGACAACCACCTTGCTTTGTTCCAGATTGGGGATAGAAATCATGCAGTCACTCACCAACAAGTGTGATGGTAGCTGTAAGGTTTTTTTTTCTTTTTTTTAAAAAAATATATATTCTAATTTATAGGCCAAGAAGATATTTTCCTATTCTTATTTTTTTTTGCACAGTGTTTATTATGAATGGATGTTGAATTTTGTCCATTGCTTTTTTGGTGTTGATATACTCACATGTTTTTTCTTATTCAGTCTGTTAGTGTGATAAGTGACTTAGCATGATATGCTTAACAATGAAAAATATATTTTCAATTCAATGACTCTAATTTTAGCTTACTACTCTGTTGATCTATTAAATAATAGTTTGTCCAACATCCTAGGCTTCTTATCAGCCTATGATTCTAGATGGAAAAATTATGTTATTTGTATAATATTGAATATCTATTATATTTAAGTGAGCTTATTTGTCCTCTCTCTTTTTCTATATACATACAGAAGGTACAGTTGTTTTAAAAGCATTGGCAACCTGCACAATTTACAACATTGTATTTTTTTCCTGTAAAAATAACTCATGTCTATGGAATCAACAGTAGTCCCAGCTACTCAGGAGGCTGAGGCAGGAGAATTGCCTGAACCAGGAGGCAGAGGTTGCGGTGAGCCGAGATTGCGCCATTGCACTCCAGCCTGGGTAACTAGAGCAAAACTCCGTCTCAAAAAAAAAAAGAAAAAAAGAAAAAGAAAAAATGAAGTTAAAAATTTGTAGCTGTTTTCTATGGCTGAAAGTATTATTGTAGAATTGTGTGCCACAATTTCTTGTGCTTCTAATATGATTTTTTTAAATAATAAAGTTGCCCAATTTACTGAAGAAACTTATAGCACAAAATGATTTTCCTATGAGAGCAATGGAGAAAAGAAACTCTATGGTAAGACTCTGGGGAAAAATATTGTTATCTGTGGTCAGCTGAATGAAATTAGTTGCTTTTTAATATTCTACTGTTATTATTCATAAAATGTATTCATTCCTACTTTATTTTCAGTAATTTTTGTTAAACAATTGGTTACAATCATTTTCCCACATGACAGACATTTATTCCTATATTAAAAAAAATGAATCCTAAAACTTAGCGGAGAGGTATTTTGTTGGCATTATTAAGTAATGTTGTTTCTTTCTGATCATTAAAATAAGATATTTTATGCTCTATTTTGTTCTATCAAATTAGCTACTTTGGGGACATATTTAAACACAAAATACATAAGAAGTAAATAAATATTTTTTTCATCTCCCTAATGATATTCAGTGTTTAACAATTTCATGTATTTTAAAAAATACTTTATATAAATACATACATCTATATACACATACTTTTATATCATTGAAACCATAATTGTTCTAATATATTTTAAGTATTTAATACTTAGGAATTTTCTACAGTTTTGTTTCTGAAGAAAGAGAACTTCTAATGGCTTCCTAACATTTTATCATATGAATGTGCTAGATCTACTTACTCTTTCTTATTAGTGCATATTTGGGTTTCCTCACAAAAGTGCAATGCAGCAAGTGATGTTGAAAAAAACTGCATAACCACATGCAATAAGAATAAAGTTGGATTATCATGTTACATTATATACAAAAATCAACTCAAAATGCATTACAGACTTAAACATAAGGCATGAAACCATAAAACTTCTAGAAAAAAACATAGGGGAAAAGCTCATTGACGTTGACCTTAGCAACGATTTTTTGAATATGACACTAAAAGCATGAGCAATGAAAGCCAAAATAAATAAACGGGACTACATAAAAATATAAAGCTTCTGTATGTCAGTGGAAAAATCAATAAAATGAAAAGGCAATGCCAGTTAGAATGGCAATCATTAAAAAATCTGGAGACAACAGATGCTGGAGAGGATGTGGAGAAATAGGAACAATTTTACACTGCTGGTGGGAGTGTAAATTAGTTCAACCATTGTGGAAGACAGTGTGGCGAGTCCTCAAGGACCTAGAAATAGAAATTCCATTTGACCCAGCAATCCCATTACTGGGTATATATCCAAAGGACTATAAATCATTCTACTATAAGGACACATGCACACGAATGTTCATTGCAGCACTGTTTACAATAGCAAAGACCTGGAACCAACCCAAATGCCCATCAATGATAGACTGGACTGAGAAAATGTGGCACATATACACCATGGAATATTATGCAGCAATCAAAAATGATGAGTTCATGTCCTTTGTAGGGACATGGATGAATCTGGAGAACATCATTCTCAGCAAACTGACACAGGAACAGAAAATGAAACACCGCATAGTCTCACTCATAGGCGGGCGATGAACAATGAGAACACATGGACACAGGGAGGGGAGTACTACACACTGGGGTCTATTGGGGGGAATAGGGGAGGGACAGCGTTGGGGGGGAGCTGGGGAGGGATAGCATGGGGAGAAATGCCAAATGTGGGTGAAGGGGCGGAAGGCAGCAAAACACACTGCCATGTGTGTACCTGTGCAACTATCTTGCATGTTCTGCACATGTACCCCAAAACCTAAAACAATAAAAAAAAAGCAACCTATGGATTAGGAGAAGATATTTGCAAACCATATATCTGATAAGGGATTAATATCCAAAATATACAAAGAACTCACATAACTCAATACCAAAAAAAATTAAATAACTCAATTAAAAAGTTGGCAAAGGACTTGAACCGACATTTTCCCAAGGAAGACATAAGAATGACCAACAGGTATCTGAAAAGGTCCTTAAAATCACTCATATTTAAGAATATGAAAATACAAACCACCATGACCTATCACCTCACACCTATTACAAAGGCTGTTATGAAAAAAGAGAAGACATACCATCTTGGCAAGTGTATGGAAAAAAGAGAACTCTTTTACACTGTGGGTGATAATGTAAAATGGTACAGCCACTATGAAAAACAGTATGGAGATTCCTCAAAAAAATTAAAGAGAAGTACCTTTAATGCAAGAATCCCTCTTTTGGATATACCTCCAAAGAAAATGAAGTCAGTATCTGAAAGAGATGCCTGCATTTCCATGTTCATTGCAGCATTACTCATTATAGCCAAGATAGGAAAACAACCTGTGTCAATCAACAGATGAATTGAAAAAGAAATTGTTACATATATATATATATATATATATATATATATATATATATATATACACACACACACACACACACACACACATATATGTAACAATATATATGTGTGTGTAACTATAACTACATATGTATACATATATATTACTCTTACAAAAGAAGTTCTTTGTAACAACATGCATGAACCTGGAGGACATGGTGCTAAGTGAAGTAAGCCAGATATAGAAAGAAAATCTGTGCATTATTTTACTTGTATGTGGAATCTAAAAAAGTCAAACACATAGAAACAGGAAGTAGAATGGTGGGTTACCAGGGTCTGGGTGTGTGGTAAATGGGGAGGCGTTGGTCAAAGTGTACAAAGTTGCAGTTATCTAGGATGAATAACTCAAGAGATATAATCTACAACATGATGACTATGGTTAATAGTATTGCATTTTATACTGAAAATTAGCTACAAAAGTAGAACTCAGGTCTTCTCTCCACAAAAATGTATTCACTGTGGGGCGATGGATGAATTAACTTGCTTAATCATTTTACTGTGTATATGTATATCAAAAGATGATGTTGCACACCTTAAATACATAAGATTTTTATGAAAAACAGTAATTTAAAAACCCCAAAAAGATCTCTGTGTTTCTTGTCAAAATGTCAAAATTTTCCATTTCTTGTATGGCTTTTACAACTAAAAATATACAATTCAACTGTATAAGCAAAACTCTGGGTAGATTTTAACAAATTATATTCTATTTAGAAGAGTTAGATCAATCTATATTTCATATAAAAACAGTACATGAGATACTTCGTTAAATCTAATTCAGAATTAGATAGCATCACTAAAAACAAGAGTAAAATCATCTTTGCCAATGTAATAAGAATGGTATTTTGTTTTGATTTACATCTTAGATCTAAGTGAAACTTGTTAATGTTTATAGATTTTGCTTTTTTTCTGGCATGGGTTTGGGGTTTGCCTTTTCCACTTTTAGCAGGACTTTATTAAAGAGATGAAGTATTTAACTTAGAATGATTATGCATATTTTACCCATCTTGTCACTTGCCTTTTACATTTATGGTCATTTATCAAGAAGCAGATAATTTAGTGTAAATTAACCATTTCCTCTGTACATCTTCTACATCATTTGTTGCTTTTAAGCTTAGTATGATTTTTACCAGTTAGAGATCATTTGTGTTTGTTTCTTTTAAAAATAGCCTTATTTGTAAATGTCAACCAGAAGTTTGTTATGAGATTTTAAATTATTTTTTAAGATACATACTTAACCTAGTATTTGAGCAGTATCTACAGAAGATCTCCATCAAATTATACATATGTGTGTGTGTGTATGATATGGTTTGTGTCCCCACCCAAATCTTACCTTGAATTGTAGTTCCCACAATCCCCACATTCATGGGAGGGACCCGTTGGGAGGTAATTGAATCATGGGGGTGGTTATTCTCATGCTGTTCTTATGATAGTGAGTTCTAATGAGATCTGATGATTTTGTAAGAGGCTTTTCCCGTTTTTGCTCAAATTTCTCCTTGATGTTGCCATGTGAAGGAGGACATGTTTGCTTCCCCTTCCACCATAAAGTAAGTTTCCTGAGGTCTCCCCAGCCATGTTGAACTGTGAGTCAAGCACACCTCTTCTCTTTATAAGTTATCCAGTCTTGGGTATGTCATTATAACAGTGTGAGAACGGACTAATACAGTATATATGTGCATGCATGTGCATGTTTTCATTTCTTCCATTGCATTAATCTGCCTATGGGTTTACATATAGCCAACATATTATGTTAATTATTGTAATCTCATTAAGTACTGTCTTTTAATATCTTACAGGTCAAGATTGCCATTACCATTCTTCCTTTGATACATTTTCACATCTTACCTGTTTTTCACATAGAAAAAATTTAATAATCATTTAATTATGTTCTAAGATGTGTCATTGATTTTTTAATTAGAAATACATACTTTAAATCTTGGTAACAGTTCACTTTTTATATTTATTTCATTAATTTATATTATCTTTCACAGAACACATTTTATCAAGTATTATCCAAGTAGTAGGCATGGAGAACACATTGGTTAACAATATTCTTACAGTCTACTGTGCTATGTCTTTCAGTTTATCTAAGCATTTAGTAATATTCTAAATGGTAATTTATAATTTATTCTTATAGGTATTTCACATTGTATAATAAGAACGTTTTATACAATGTAAGCTATAATATGAGTGATAGTAATTGTGAACTATTGTTTTTAATTTATTTTATGCAGTTATTACTATTTTCAACTTTTTTCCTTATTTTCTTTTTGGCATGTGAACTATATGATAGGTTTCATTTGCTTTAATCTCATTTGGTAGTTTGGAAAGTGTTTATTTTCTATTTGTCATCTTTTCAAAAATGTTTAAGTATATTTGCCTGGAAATAGGAATTTTGCCACATTTTAATATCTTCTATTTATGGTCTTCCTGGTCAATAATGTGTATTTTTATGCTCTTTCTATGAAACTTCACATTGTTAACAATTTACTTGTGTTTGGTAGAGCATATTATCTTGGTTGCAACATGGTTTATTTCTTTACCCAGTCTTGAACTAGGCAAGAAATATTTATACAGTTTGTTAACAAATTTGTGACATTTTTAAAAGTGTTATTTGAAATAATTATTATTTTCTCTTTATCTCACTGTTTAGGTGATTTTAATAGAAACAGAAATATTTTCTACATTCCAAACCATTGAAAATATTTTTGGGTTGAGGCTGAAGGTGACTCTGCAGTTACTTATTGGTTTCATTTTCTAAATTTCATAGGCGAAGTGGAACTTTTACATTCCAAGAATATAAAGTTCAAGAGAACTGTCATATATCGGTCTAGTCTCTCTGAAAGAAACAGATTCTAGAAACTCAGGAGAGTGTAGCCATGTCTCAAAGGGATGAGTGGATAGCGTTTTGTTTTCTTTATTAGTATTATTATTAATTTTTTTATTTCCATAGGTTGTTGGAAAACAGGTGGTGTTTGGTTCGTTGGCAGTGATTTGTGAAATTTTGGTGCACCTGTCACCTGAGCAGTATAGACTGCACCCAATTTGTGGTCTTTTATCCCTCATCCCCTTCCCAGCCTTTGCCCCTAAGTCCCCAAAGTCCTTTGTGTCTTTCTTGTGCCTTTGCATCCTCATAGATTAGCTCCCACATTACATATGAGTGAGAACATATGATGTTTGGTTTTCTATTCCTGAGTTACTTCACTTAGAATAATTGTCTTCAGTCTCATCCAGGTCACTGAGAATGTTATTAATTCATTCCTTTTTACGGCTGAGTAGTACTCTGTCATATATATATATATATATATATATATATACACACACACATACATACACATACCACAGTTTCTTAATCCACTCATTGATTGATGGGCATTTGGATTGGTTCCGCACTTTTGCAATTGCAAAATGTGCTGCTATAAACATGTGTGTGTAGGTATCTTTCTCATATAATGACTTTGTTTCCTCTGGGTAGATATCCAGTAGTGAAAATGCTGGATCAATGGTAGTTCTACTTTTAGTTCTTTAAGGAATATCCACACTGTTTTCCATAGTGGTTGTACTCGTTCACATTTCCACCAACAGTGTAGAAGGGTTTTGTATTCACTGCATCCACACCAACATCTATTATTTTTTTTAGTTATGGCCATTCTTGCAGGAGTAAGGTGATATTGCACTGTCATTTTGATTTGCATTTTCTTGATTATTAGTGGTACTGAGGATTTTTCCATATGTTTGTTGGCTATTTGTGTATCCTCTTTTGAGAATTGTCTGTTCATGTCCTTAGAGTGCTTTTTGATGAGACTGTTTTTGTCTTGCTGATTTATCTAATTGTAGATTCTGGATATTAGTCCGTTGTCAGATGTATACATTGTGAAAATTTTCTCCCACTCTATGGGCTGTCTGTTACTCTGCTGACTGTTCCTTTTGCCATGCAAAATTCTTTAGTTTAATTAAGCCCCAACATTTGCTTTTCGGTTCTTGGTCATGAAATTCTTGCCTAAGTCAATGTCAAGAAGAGTTTTTCCAATGTTGTCTTCTATAATTTAAAAAAAAATATATATATATATATATATTTATTTATTTTGAGATGAAATCTCTCTGTCTCCCAGGCTGGAGTGCAGTGATGCAATCTCGACTCACTACAACCTCTGCCTCCTGGGCTCAAGTGATTCTCCTACCTCAGCTTCCCAAGTGACAGGCACCTGCCATCACACCTGGCTGTTTTGTATTTTTAGTGTAGATAGGGTTTTACCATGTTGACCAGGCTGGTCTCGAACTACTGACCTCAAGTGATCCAACCACCTTGGCCTCCAAAATGTTGGATTTCAGGTGTGAGCCACCATACCCAGCCTTGTCTTCCAGAATTTTTATAGTTTCAGGTCTTAGATTTAAGTCCTTGATCCATCTTGAGTTAACTTTTGTATAAGGTGAGAGATGAGGATCCAGTTTTATTCTCCTACATGTGTCTTGCCAATTATCCCAGCACCATTTTTTGAATAGGGTGTCTTTTCCTCACTTTATGTTTTTGTTTGCTTTGTCAAAGGTCAGTTGGCTGTAAGCATTAGGGTTTATTTCTGGCTTCTCTATTCTGTTCCACTGGTCTATGTGCCTATTTTTATGCCAGTACCATATTTTTTTTATGACTATGGCCTTATAGTATAGTTTGAAATCAAGTAATGTAATATCGCCATATTTATTCTTTTTGCTTGGTCTTGCTTTGGCTATGCAGGCTCTTTTTTGTTCCATATGAATTTTAGGGCTTTTCTAATTCTGTGAAGAATGATAGTGGTATTTTGATGAGAACTGCATTGAATTTGTAGACTGCTTTTGGTAGTATGGTCATTTTCACAGTACTGATCCTACCTATCCACAAGCATGGGATATGTTTTCATTTGTTTGTGTCATATGATTTCTTTCAGCAGTGATTTGTCATTTTCCTTGTAGAGGTCTTTTACCTCCTTGGTTGGGTATTTACTTTTTATAAGTATTTATTTTTTTGCAGCCATCATAAAAGGGATTGAGTTCTTGATTTGATGCTCAGCTTGGTTACTGTTGGTGTATAGGAGAACTATTGATTTGTGTACATTAATTGCATCCAGAAACTGCTGAATCATTTTCCTTTTTCGGCTAGAATTTTATTTGGTCATTACAAGATCTGAAGTATGTATGTATGTATGTATGTATATGTGTGTGTGTGTGTGTGTGTATATTAAGATATATATTAAAAACATATTTATATATAATATATAAATTATATATTATAATATAAATTATTATATATATAAATTATATATATTATATATAATATAAATATATATAAATTATATATATTATATATAATATAAATACATAAATATAATATATATAAATTATATATATTATATATAATATAAATATATATAATATATAAAGTATATATATTATATATAATATAAATATATATAATTATATATAAATTATTATATATATATAATTATATATAAATTATTATATATATAAATATATAATTATATATAAATTATTGTATATATAAATATATATACAAATAAAATATATATTAAAATATATATAAATTATATATAAATTATTATATATAAATTATATATCTATATTAAAATATATATATAAATTATATATATATATAAATATATATAAATTATATATCTATATTAAAATATATATAAATTATATATCTATATTAAAATATATATATAAATTATATATATATGTTAAAATAAGGTGTGGGGTGAGAGTGGATGGAAAGCAGCCAGAAAAGTCACACCATGGAATATTATGCAGCAATCAAAAATGATGAGTTTGTGTCCTTTGTAAGGACATGTATGAATCTGGAGAACATCATTCTCAGCAAACTGACACAAGAACAGAAAAAGAAATACTGCATATACTCACTCATAGGTGGGTGAGAAAAATGAGAACACATGGACACAGAGAGGCGGTCGACTATACACTGGGGACTGTTGGGGGAAATGGGGGAGGGACGGGGGGGGGCTGAGGGGGATAGCCTGAGGATGAATACCAAGTGTGGGTGAAGGGGAGGAAGGCAGCAAAACACACTGCCATGTGTGTACCTATGCAACTATCTTGCATGTTCTGCACATGTACCCCAAAACCTACAATGCAATAAAAATTAAAAAAAAAAAAAAAAAAGTAAGAGTCATTTTCAAGTTACCTAAAGTGCCAGGCTAATTTATGTTTTAACCTTTCCAAGAAAGTGAAACAGAGCATAAGCTATAATGAGATAAGTAAACACATTAATGGGAAAAGATGTCATCTTGCCTTAACTAAATTTTAATACTTCTAGAAAAAAAAATTAGGCATAATCAACACCAACTGAACATCATGTAAAGAAAAGAAAAACAGCCCTTAAATGTTTAAGGGTACTGGACTGTATCCATGGCTGAATGGCAACCTGAACAAAGTTAAAAAGGAAATGATCTCCACTAAAGAAGTCTGTGCCATGAAAGCTTCTCTACTTTCTCCCTCACTTGGCCTATAGCAAAGTTACGTTTTTGTAATTTCTTTCCCATTTGAGTTGGCCAAATATTGCTTCTATGAACAACACAGCAATTCTAGACTCACCATGAAGGAGACATAGAGGTATTATTCCTTCCAGTCTAGGGACCTTTCATGCTAGGCCCAAAGAAGCATTTAAAGAAAGTATTGTACTTGCTTCTATTAGATTTGTAAAACTTGCTACCACCATGTGAAGGGCCCAGGTCCAGGCCTGCCCTGCTATACTTTGGCATCCTGTGGATAGAAAGCCTCTAGCTACTTGTGAGATGATAATTATAAGGAAACTGAATATTATTTTACATTTCATCTTACAACCTTTTTGGCCTTAATTAACCATCAGAGAAATGTATCAGGCTCTTGGTTAGCTTCTAGGTAAAATCTCAAGGGGTGTACTTTTCTGGGTCAATATTAAAAGCACAACTCTCTTCTAAAGCTCTGGGTGGTCAGTGTGAGACAGTGGCTGGAGGTACTTAGTCCTGCCATTCAGAATGGAGATAGTACACCTATAAGGAGCCAGCTATTGCTGAAGACAGACTTAAGTGGGTGGGTGGGGAAAAGCAATCTAGCTCATTCAGTGGGGAAAACGGAGCTCCCCAGTGAATAACGTTTTATGCTCATAAGCCCTGAAATAGTACTACAAATGAGAACAATCCCCAACAAGGCTTCTCTGATTCCCAGGTTGGGATTCACTGAGGGAAAATGAACAAAGAGCCAGAATCCTACTTCCATAAGTCATGGAAGTCGGCACTGTCTCCAGTGTCTAATTCCTGAAATCAGTTCCCCCAGCTACCAGGCCAAACCCCCTGGTAGTGCCTAGGCCTAGGCCTAGGCCTTTGAGGAATGCCTTATGGAGACATGGATGCAGTTTCATCTGCCACCCACACCAGATCAGCAATGTTTAATGTCATTTGTTCACATCCCATTCAAAACCATTCTTCCTGCTTTCCACTCAATATGCACAATGCTCTCTTTCAGTTAAATATTTATAAACAGAAAGGGCCTATCTTTTTAAAGAAAAGACATTTTCTGAGCATCCATAAACTGCAGCTAATTTAAGGCAAATTTAAGTGAAATATAAAAGGTGGCTTGTTTTCTCTATATATACATTTCCCAGCTTTAAAAAGTAAGGTATCCTTTTCTCAGAAAAAGGAAAGAGGAAAAAAAAAAAAAGAGGGCTTTAATTTTTTTTTTTCTGGCAATAAAATGGAAGATCTTACTGGTTTTAGGAAATCATACATTTCTGAACATTATAAGTAAAATGGTCTTCCTTTAAAAAAATAACTTTTATATAGCTTTTTCAAACAAGCTAAAGGTGGCAAAGTATCTGCTACAGCAGTTTGGAGGACGAGAGCACTGATGGGAAAGTAAGGGTTGTTTTTTTATTAGGGAAGTAGATATTAGACAGTCCATTTCTAAAATATTCCTGATGAGGATAGACACCTAAAGCTACCCTTAGCTCCAGGAATGAGTATCTCCCATCTCCACTGGAATCAGATGCGCTCAAGCTCTCTGGTTCTGGCATATCAGAACCTAAGGAGGTCCAGATTTCCTGGTAGGCCAGCTTCCCATCCATGTCTTGGCCAGTCTTGTGGAATAAACCATGGAGATCTTCAATACTAGAAATTCCTGGCAGGGAGATTGGTCTTAGTTGGGCAGCTTTCTCAACTGGGTCTCCAAGAAACTGAAAAATTTGTTAATGCCAATGGCTTTGATGTAAAACTCTCTACTTGCTCTTCATCAGTGGTGGTCTCTGGAGGCCTTTTGCTCTCAGGTTTGTTTGTAACAGCACTAATCAACTGGAGTTTCTCTCTTAACTTGTACACCTGAGAATGTTAAAATATCTTCTTTCTTTAGGCTTTGGGTTTTTACTGTATCTGTCCTGTTGGTGACTTGATCCAGAGACTCTATTTTCAGAGCGGGAGATCTATTACCCATCATGCTGAAGGACAGGTTGCTTTCTTTTCTACCTTGCACATAGCAAGGCAGGGATGTGGATTCCTAAGAGCCAAGCTGTAGTGATTGTTATCTCTCCTCTGGATCTAGCTACCCAGCAAGACTACCAGGCTCTGGGCTAGTACTGGGGCTTGTCTGCACAGATCCCTGTGATGGGAACCATCTGTGGGCCTCTCAGCCATGGATACCAGCACTTGCTCCCATGGAGGTGGCAGCAGGGGTAAAATGGACTCCGTGAGGGTCCTTAGCTTTTGTTAATTAATGCATTATTTTTGTGCTGGTTAGCCTCCTGCTGCTAGGTGGCACTTTCAAGAGAGCATCAGTTATGCTAATATGGGGAGAAACAAGTGGGCAGGACCCTAGAAATTCCAAGAGTATATGTTTTGTTTCTTCAGTTACCAGGGTATGTAGGGAAGGACCATTATGTGGGGGGCGGGGCTAGGCATGTCTGAACTCAAACTCTACTTGGGTGGGTCTTACTGCAGTTGCTGTGGGGTTGGGGGTGGTTTCCAGATCAATGGAGTTCTGTTCCTAGGAGGGTTATGGCTCTCTTGCTGCGTCTTGCAGGTTGTTAGGGAAGTGGGGGAAAGCCAGCAGTCACAAGCCTCATCCAGCTCCCATGCAACTCAAAGGACCTATCTCACTCCCACCATGTCCCCACCAACAGTACCAAGTCTGTTTCCAGGCAGTGGGCGAGCAGGGCTGAGAACTTGCCCCAGGCTACCTGCCTCCGGGCTATGAAAATAAGTAGGGCTTTCCTTTTTTTCCCACCTGTGGAGTCTGTACACAATATTCATGTCCTCCCCCAAGTTCTGGCCAGGAGGCTTCTAGATCAGTTCAAATTGTTATAAAGTTCAGCTGGAGGTTTTCTTCTCCCTGTGGCCTTTGTCCAGTGCCTCCAGCAGCCCTCCTCAAGGACCCCTGTGAGGCAACGCAGTAATGGCTTGATAGGGGACCCAAAGAGCCCACAGGGAGTTTTCCACTGGGTCCTGTAACCCTGTATTTTGCTTGGCTCTCCAAACTGACCCAGCTTCAGGTAAGGTCAGAATCTTCTCCTGTAATCTAGACCTTCAGATTCCCCAGTGGGGGTGTATGTTTGAGGGTGGACAATCTCCCTTTCCCACTTCCAGAGTTTGGACATTTACAGTACTGGGGGTGTCTCCCAGGTCCTGCAGGAGCACTCTGTTTCCTTAAGGGAGTCTGTAGGTTCTCTTGGATTTCCTAATGTATTCCTGCAGTTATTTTGGAGCAAAGGTTCATGATGCAAGCCTCAGATGCTGTTCTGTCTATCTGAATAGGAGCTGCAATGTAGTCCTGTCTTCTGTCCACCATGATCCCCAGAAGTTCTAGTGTTTTGTTTTCTATATTGGTGTGAGTGCCATAAGCATAAAGAGTTTATATATTTCCCCATGCATAATTGTTTTATGACTTCAAACTATACTACAAGGCTACAGTAATCAAAACAGCATGGTACTGGTACCAAAACAGAGATATAGACCAATGGAACAGAACAGAGGCATCGGAGGCAACACAACACATCTACAACCACATTATCTTTGATAAACCAGACAAAAACAGGCAATGGGGAAAGGATTCCCTATTTAATAAATGGTGTTGGGAAAACTGGCTAGCCATGTGCAGAAAGCAGAAATTGGACCCCTTCCTGACACCTTACACTAAAATTAACTCCAGATGGATTAAAGACTTAAACGTAAGACCCGACACCATAAAAACCCTAGAAGAAAATCTAGGCAAAACCATTCAGGACATAGGAGTAGGCAAGGACTTCATGAACAAAACTCCCAAAGCATTGGCAACAAAAGCCAAAATAGACAAATGGGACCTAATCAAACTCCACAGCTTCTGCACGGCAAAACAAACTGTCACTAGAGTGAATCGGCAACCATCAGAATGGGAAAAAATATTTGCAGTTTACGCATCCGACAAAGGGCTGATATCCAGAATTTACAAAGAACTCAAACAGATTTACAGGAAAAAAACAAACAAGCCCATTCAAAAATGGGCAAAGGATATGAACAGAAACTTTACGAAAGCAGACATACATGAGGCCAGCAAACATATGAAAAAGTGCTCATCGTCATTGGTCATTAGAGAGATGCAAATCAAAACCACATTGAGATACCATCTCACACCAGTTAGAATGGCGATCATTAAAAAATCTGGAGACAGCAGATGCTGGAGAGGATGTGGAGAAATAGGAACACTCTTACACTGTTGGTGGGAGTGTAAATTAGTTCAACCATTGTGGAAGACAGTGTGGCGATTCCTCAGGGACCTAGAAATAGAAATTCCATTTGACCCAGCAATCCCATTACTGGGTATCTATCCAAAGGATTATAAATCGTTCTACTATAAGGACACATGCACACGAATGTTCATTGCAGCACTGTTTACAATAGCAAAGACCTGGAACCAACCCAAATGCCCAATGATGATAGACTGGACTGGGAAAATGTGGCACATATACACCATGGAATATTATGCAGCAATCAAAAATGATGAGTTTGTGTCCTTTGTAGGGACATGGATGAATCTGGAGAACATCATTCTCAGCAAACTGACACAAGAACAGAAAAAGAAATACCGCATATACTCACTCATAGGTGGGTGAGAAGAATGAGAACATGTGGACACAGAGAGGCGGTCTACTATACACTGGGGACTGTTGGGGGGAATGGGGGAGGGACAGCAGGGGGGGGGGCTGGGGGGGATAGCCTGGGGATGAATACCAAGTGTGGGTGAAGGGGAGGAAAGCAGCAAAGCACACTGCCATGTGTGTACCTATGCAACTATCTTGCTCGTTCTGCACATGTACCCCCAAACCTATAATGCAATAAAAAAAAAAAAAAATAAATAAATAAAAAAATATATATATATATAATTTGACAATAAGGTTTTCTGGGTTTTTTTCACTATTAATATATATCTGTACGTTTTTCTAATTTGGGAAATATGGTACTAAGAGTTCTGAGGAGGACAGTTTAAAAACCACTAATCTAGTATGCTTTTTTATTTTGGTGGTTAAATGGGAAATTTTTCTGATCACACCACCAGATTCTTTTTATCCTAAAAGAAGAGCTATGGCACAGTGCTTTACTTTGAGAAATTCCATCTCCTTCAGTGTATTCCATCTCCTTGTTTTCTGGTCCTCGTGGAATCCAATTGCTTACTATAAACTTGTTTTCTAAACTCCTTCTCTTCCAAGTTTTATTTTAGGCATTTGGATTTTTTTTCTTTTAAAAATGGAAATACAAAAATTAATATAATGGAAAGCTACAGTAAAATAAAAATTGATTTAACAATAAGCAATTATTGAGCACTTGTTACATACATGATATAGTGCTGAAAGTTGGAAGCAAAAATATTAAAAAGATACGGTGTCAGCATTAAGAAATCTTATAGTTTACCTAGGAAAACAAACACATGTGTAACGGAGTCAAATCAATTTATAAATACGGCCTTTTGATCACTTTATCTGAAACAGATTATTTTGTGGGGGCTAGAGGGTATACTGCTGAGGACTTTTGCTCTTAAATCTGTAGCTTTTATCAGTTTGCACTGAATATTTATATCAATATAAGAGATAAACTAATCCCCTTTATGCTTCTTTCTCATTTTCTTTTTTTTTTTTTTTTTTTTTTTTAGTGAGTCTTGCTTTAATCTAAAATTTCCTTTCTAGCTAGTGCCATCATTTTTCCCTCTGAAGTTTCTCCAGCCTCACCTTTCTTATCAGGCCCTCGTATGTCAGTCTTCACCTTCCAGTGCATTTCTTACCCTCTAAACTGACTTTTTGCATTTGCCTCTGTTTTGCATGTGCTTTCAAATTAAATATTTTACTTTCTTTAAGAAACATTTTTATTGACATTTGCTTATAGGCAATCTACTCCTGAAAAAGAATTTTTAGTAGCTTTGTTGAAGCTTAGTTGATATAAAAAAACTGCACATATGTAGAGTATACAATTGGATGAGTTTGGGTATATGCATATACCCATCATCTGAGCTCCAGTCTCATTCATCAAAATATCAAATCTCTTTTTTTTGGTGCTGAAAGGATGTCAAATAGAATTGCAGGGTTTTTTTTTTTTTTCTTCTACTCACAAACTGTTGACCTCCTCCTATTATTTATTTGCTCTGTTGCCCAGCCTGGAGTGCAGTGGTGTGATCACTGTTTCCTTCTGCCTCACCCTCCCAGGCTCAATTAATCCTCCTGCTTCAGCCTCCTGAGTAGCTGGGACTAGAGATGTACACTACTATGCCTGGCTAATTTATATATATATATATATATATATATATATATATATATATATATATATATAAATTTATATATTTATATATATATAAAATAGAGACAGGGTCTCACTATGTTGCCCAAGCTGGTCTTGAGCTCCTGGGCTCAAGTGATCCTCCAGCCATGGACTCCAAAAGTGCTGGGATTACTGTAATAAGCTACCACAGCAGGCCCCTCATATTTTTGATCATGGCTTGATTTTTCTGATTCTAGTTTACCTCTAATCCAAATTTAGCCCTTGTGTTCTATGATGAAGGAATGTCAGACTGGACTGCTTGTTACTACTGTAATTAGTACTACCTTTGTCCCAGTCACTCTTTACTAAGTTGCTTGACTCACTCTAATTTCTTAATGGGCTCCAGTTTTCCACATTTGTACTTCCATAGTCTATTTTCCTATTGATTTTTCAGCCTTTCCTTTTCAACCAGAAGCATATTCATTATAAATCTATCTAATTATATCACTTCTTTGGTCCAACACTCTAAACTTGGCCTGCCCATCTCATTTAAAATAAAGATTGGAATCCTCACTAAGTCCTACAGAGTCGCATACTACCTGGCAACAAAAATACCTCTGCTTTCCCTCTTTCTACTCATCCCCCTCATTCCCCTCATTCCATGCACTAGACTGCCTTGTTTCAGTTTCTCAAACACCTTAAGGCCATTCTTATCTCAAAGCCTTCACATTAGCTCTTCTCTTGCCTGGAAAACTCTACCAATGGCCTTTACATCATTTAGGCTTCATTGATGGAAAGCTTCTCAGAGAGGCCTTCCCTGCACACACTTTTTCCAATAGTACTTCTCCACACCTTCTATTCCCTTACTCCACTTACTTATTATCATAGTATTTATAACCACATAAAATTGTAACATTTATTTATTTGTGTTTTTTCTCTCTCCTCCTCCTGCTACAGAGCTTTCCCCATAAGATACAGGATACTTAGATCGCGTTTGCTTTTCCTCTGACAAGAATAAGGCTGATACATGGTAGATGGTCAAAATATTGTTGAATGAGTAATTGTTGTTTCTATGGCTTTATTAGTAGAATAAAGAATATTTTTATGGAATTTTAAATATTTATAGAATTTACAGAATATCCTAATAGTTACTTTTAACATGTATAAAATATTTCATACAATATATATCTTTCTATATTTCTCAATATAATTTCATAATTTAAATATATCCTCTACCTTTTATTTACATTTTTTATTAAGTATTTAATAATGGTATTGGTAACATATGGAAGGGAGATATATCTTTAAATGCTCATTTTATTTTATTTTTATTTTTATTTTGCCAATCATTGAGAGCTTGTAAGGTTGCTGAGGTTGGTTGGCCTTGAACTCTTGGCCTCGCCTTCGCAAGCGCCACGACATCCGGCCGGAGCCACTTTGGGCCCCAAATGCTCATTTTAATATATGCTGTTCTGAAGTCTTATATACATGACCCACATTTCTTACTTTTTATTTATAGAATATCTTCAATATTCTACATATATGTACAGCAGCTTTTAATAACATATATTTAATATTCTTTCCTTCTCTCTATATATTTGCAAATGAATATTTCTCTTCCAAATTTTATATTGAAAATTTATATCTTTCTGATTGCATAGATTAAAAGTTTGAAAATGAAATGAGCATCCTGTGAAATGTTCAGTTTCAGAATAACTGAGCATTATGTGAATGTCTTGAATATTTTCTGTTTCTGTTTCTTTGCTGCTTTCTTTTCTATTAGATGAATATTCTTAGTGTAGCATTTTAATTCCTTTAATAGTCACATTTTTTGAATTATTTTCTTAGTGGTTGCTCTAGGGTTTACAATAATCTTATCTAAATCTATCTCAGAATCATATTAACATAATCCAGTGACACAAAGAAACTTTACTTCTACATAGTTTCAATTGCTCATTATTTTTATGCTTTGTTATTAGATTAATAGAAAACCAAAGGTATTCAAAGTTCTTCAAATCAGCAGTATTTTATTGCTAAACTCTGCAGGATTTGTAGATCTCGTCAGAACTTATTTTTTGTTTTTGTTGTGGTGAATCTACCTTCTATGGCATGATCCTTGCTTTCTGGTGTTTCAGCTGGATGCCAGAAATGTTATTGATGTTTTTAGAAGATATCTGCAACCTGGCAGGGCTAAAACTCCTACATCCTCTACTGCTGTTCTTCCTCTAGATCTGTTATTCTTCTTTTAAAAATTTATTGTTTATTACTTTTTGTAGAGATAGGGTTCTTACTATGTTGCCCAGGCTGGCCTTGATCTCCTAGCCATTTTCAAACGATCCTGCCACCATGGCCTTCCAAAACGCTGGGGTGAGCCACCATGCCTGGCTGAGATCTGTTATTTTTCTGTCTCTGTTCCATTGTCAACTATTTAGCAGCCTGAGGTGAGCTCATCCTGTGCATATACAACCCATTCCTCAGCAACGGACTCAAAAGGACACTCACGTGAACTTGGAGTCCTTCCTGTGTTTCTTCTTTCTGAAGTGCTTCCCTACAGTTGCCAACTGCTTCTGTTATTCTAAATGTATTCTAAATGCTGCCTTTCTAGCTCTGTAAGACGACTGTGCTTTTTTAAACCCTAACTTACAGTCAGCAGATTGTTCCCAGTATTCATAGACTTGTACTGCCAATTTCTACTGCATGGAACAGTTTCCTTATATACAGATTTATGGCAAAGGGCTTTTAAGAAAATTTGTCACCTTACCTCGTTGAAAGTCTAAAGTTTTTTTTTATATTTCTGTCTTTAATAATAAGTCTGGTGTTCAAATAATCTCATCAGAAATCTACTTTCTTTGGCATTGACTTCATTCCCTAGTAGGACGTCAACCAGTATCTTCACACTTGCAAAAAAAAAAAAACAGTTTATTATCCCTGTGGGGGGAGAATCCCCAGTAGGTCCAGTTGAGGTCCCTGCATCTATGTTTTTCTCCTAGATTAGATCATATGAACATCTTAGAACCAACACTGGAGTCAGGAAAATGAATTGCTCTGAGTGGCCTAGTTGGGAACTTTACCCGACTGAACTCAGCTGTGCCTGCTCAATGCAGTAAAGCCAAACATGGACATTGGCATTGAAGTGACAGAAAGTGAGGGATTTTATTTATTGTAGAACACCAAGTACAAGAGTTGGACAGATAGTGTTTAAGACCCAAACCCCTATGGCTTATAAGATAAGGGGTTTTAAAGATTGGGAGGCAGAGGTTACAGGCAAAGTTATAAGTCAATATATGGGGGCTACATACTGGTTTGACCTAAAATGGTGGGACATCGCAAAGTGAGGAGCCACAGGTCCACAGGTTATATGTGTATTTAAAGATTTTTTGATTTGAGATTAGTTATGGAAGTGAAGCTTTGTCAAAAAATTTGAAATTAGCAGAAGAAAATGTTAGTTCCGGCTTATGAGAGTGACTTTCTCTGGGGCTCCACAGGAAGAAATTTAGAAGAAAGGAAATGTGGTCAGAGTTTAATCTTTGGTTCTCTTATCTGAGTTCTGTGTGTCAGCACATGAAGGCATGAACCTCTTAATCTGAAATCTGTGTTTGGTGAGGGTCTGTTTTTTTGAAAAACAACTTGGGACATATGTCCCTAAGTTAAGATGTTATCTTTAGTTTATATAGGGAATTATTCTTGTGACTCATTATTATTATTATTATTATTTGGCTATTATTTTAAGCTATTAACTTTTTGTTTATGAACTTGCTTATTTATTTCGTGGGACTTGCTAGGAGTCTGGAAATTCCTTTGAAAAAAATTTAAAATTTTTATTTTTGTGTTTTGAAGGGGATACCTAGCAGCCCCCTAACAGGATTTCCTGTTTCTTCTCAATATCTACCATAGTTGTGGGTTAGGACTAATGCAAGCTCTCTGAATTACAGGGGTAAAGAATGGGAAGGAATGCTCTCTGAAAGAATTGGAATTGTTGCTTACAAGAAGGAATGGGTCCCTGTAAGACAAAATCAACAGATGTGATCTATGTGTAAGCTCATATTATTATTTAATAGATAAACCAGGGCACGTTTGAAGGTGAAAGTTTTCAGAGAAACTGTTTTTAAGACGCATTAGTCATCACAGTAAGTGACTCCTAAACTCATACTGACTTGTAAAACAAAAGAGCTAGGTGAAATTGACATATAAAAGAGAAACTGATTTAGCAGGACTTAATGTGTTCCAAAGCCTACTGACTGGTTGAGCAACTTGAGTAGTTTACAAATTCTCACCAAAGTCTGCCAGATATTCCTTTCTTACTTTTTCCCTAAAACCACTGTACATGACTAACCCCAACCTTCAGATTCCCTAAAAAAACACTCTATATGACTAACCCCAACCTCAAATTCTTCTTTTGAGATACTCTGAGACTCTACCAAGGCAGTGCTCTCCTATGTCCAACATGTTAAATAAATTCAGCTTCATATGGTCAAGAAGTTTCACTGATAGTCTTTGTAAGGAGACTGCATGATGTCCAGGAAAGTCACTAGACTTTTAAAGTGAAAACATGGAGTCTGTTGTGGCTGAAGCTGAGTGAGTAAGAAGAAGTATAATGGGAATTAATGTGAGAAGGTAAGAGGCACACAGCATGGAAAGCCTTATTGGCCATTTTAAGGATTGATGTTATTCTAAGTGAAAACTGAGGTGCTAAAAGATTTTGAGAAGAGAAATGATATACATTTACTTCATGTCAAAGGTCTTGCTCTAGCTGT
This sequence comes from Saguinus oedipus, assembly GCA_031835075.1. Classification (NCBI taxonomy): domain Eukaryota; kingdom Metazoa; phylum Chordata; class Mammalia; order Primates; family Cebidae; genus Saguinus; species Saguinus oedipus. The sequence goes on from CM063172.1 coordinate 65,486,550, forward strand.
TGAGCTGGGAAAAGAAATATAGGAGGACAAAGGTAGAAGAAAGTTGGCAAGTTAGAAAACTATTGAAATAATCAAGTCAAGAGATAATGGTAGCTTGACCAATGTGATAGCAGTAGATATAGTGAAAAAAATATCAGACTGGATATATTTTCTAGGTGTGGAACAATGGAATTTACTAATGGGCCAGATGTGGGAATAAGAGAAAAAGAAGAGTCAGGGATGATTCCAAAGTTTATGACCACAACAATTAGAAGGATAAAATTGCCACTTTCTGCTTGGTAAAGACTGGCATAGTACAGTCTTGTGAGAGAATTTGAGTAAATCAGTTTTAGACACTGCTGTGGGAAGAATTGTGGTCTTCTCAAAATTCATGTGTTGAACACCTATACCCCAGTACCTTATATTGTGAATTTACTTGGATATAGAGCCTTTAAGAGATAAAGTTGAAATGAAGTCATTAAGATGGGTTCAAATCCAATGACTGGAGTCACAGATGAGGACATTAGGACACAGACACACACAGAAAGCAGACAACCATCTACAAGCCAAGAAGAGAGGTCTCAGAAGAAACCAACCCTACTGATACCTTAATCTTGAATTTCTAGTTTCCAGAATTGTGAGAACATGAATTTCTGTTGTTTAATCCACCCAGTTTGTGTCACTTTATTAGGGCAGCCGTAGAAAACTTGAGAGTCATTGTCAAACATAGGGTATTTAAGGATATTAAACTGGGTGAGATTATAAAGGGAATGACTGCAGAGAAAGAATAGAAGGGATCCAAGAAACAAGCCCTGCAAAATTCCACTTTTAGAGGTTGAGAATAAGAACAAAAATGTCTCAACAAAAGAAACTGCAAAAGAGTGACGAGTCAGGAAATTGACAGATTGAGATATCCTAGATACCAAGTCAAGAAATGTTTTATACACAGGAGTAATTAATGAATTGTTTTAAATGCCCCTAATTGTGCAACAGATGGAAGAGTATGAATTGTTAATTATATTTAGAAATGTGGAGATTACTGGTGACTCCATCAAGAGAACCTCTGATGAAATGGGAGAGGAGGTAAAAGTCTAATTAAAATAGGCTTCAAGTGGAGAGAGATGTGGAATTGAGACCAATTTACTTTTTTGTTTTATTCTGTGCCTAGCACAAAATCTGTATATTAGAATGAATCTGTGAATTAAATCTTAAATGTTTTAATCTGATTTCCAGATCTACAAAGGTAAAGCACAGAACCTTCATGGAAGTGATCTTTTAAAGTACCTCGAGAAGTTTCCTGCTGAGTTTCTCAGAAATCTTTCAAAACATTAGTCATGATATGCTTTTATAGAGAAATTTACTTTGAGATAGCATCCCTATCGATTATGTAATATAAGAATATGTCTCTGAAATTTTGTATACTATAAAACAGTAATGACTTCTTTAGAGAGCTATTTACTGTTTTTCATTTGATAATTTAATGTATTTCCTCAGAACACAAATAAATTATGTCAAATAATTTCAACTGAAGAATTGTTTATATAAATTAGATTTACTAGTAAATTCTATTAATATACCATTTTATATCAAGACATAAAGGCATTGTTATAGAAATACAGACTTTCAAAAGAATGAAAACATTATCTAATGCCATATGGGACTTTTCTGTTACTTAGTAGCTTTAACTACATTAGGTTTTATCTGTTGGTTATTTAGGATATTTTAATATCAATCTGAATTGTGAAATTTTGGTTAATGCAATTTTAGCTGATAACAAGTAGATAGTCTGTGGTTTATTTTTAACCTTTTTTCTTAGATGTTATTAACTCATTGTTAAAAACATTTTTTTATTTTTCAAATCCACATAGTGCATGTACATATTTAGGAAGCACATAAGTAGTATTTTGATATATACAATGTGCAGTAGTCAAATCAGGGCAATATTCTAGCACACAAAACATTAATCATTTCTTTGTGTTGGGAACATTCAATATCCTCTTTTGTACCTATTTGAAAATATGTAATAAATTATTGTTAAGTACAGTCAGCCTCCATTGCTATAGAATACTAGAACTTATTTCTACCTTCTAACTGCAATTTTGTATTTCTTAACAAATCTATCCCTAGCCTCTCCTCAGTCCCACTTTCTCAGTCTCTAGTAAACATTAGTCCACTCACTACTTCTGTGAGATCAGCATTTTTAGCTTCTACATATGAGTGAGAGCATGTGGTTTTCTCACTTTCTGTTTCCAGCTTATTTAACTTACCATAATGATCTCTAGGTTCATCCATGTTGCCCTGCATTTCATTCTTCCCTAGGGCTGGATAGTATTCTCTTGTGTTTATATGTCACATTATCTTTATCCATTCATCTGTGATGGACACAGGTTTATTCCATATCTTAGCTATTTTGAATTGTGCTGTAACAAACATGGGAGTGCAGACATATCTTGAATATACTAATTTCCTTTTCTTTGGATGTACACCCAGTAGTAGAATTGCTGGATCCAGTTGGAACTAGAGTGACAGTTCTAGTTGTAGTTGTTTGAGGAAATTTCATATCATTCTTCATAATGGCTATACCAGTTTACATTCCTTCTGATAGAATATGGGTTCCCTTTTCTCCACATCTTCACCAGCATTTGTTACTTTTTTATCTTCTTCTTAGCAGCCATTCTAACTGGGGTGAGATGATATCTCATTGTGGTTTTGTTTGCGTTTCCCTGAATGCAGTGCTGTTAGGCATTTAAAAAATACATTTTTTTTTCTGATGAGTTGCTTGTGTTTCTTGTATATTCTGGATATTAATTCCTTGTTGGATAAAAATGTTGTAAATATTTTCTCCCATCCTTAGGTTGTCTTTTCATTCTGTTTTTTTTTTTTTTTAATTGGTGTGCAGAAAACTTTTAGTTTGATACAATTTCATTTGTCTACAAAATTAATGTTTAAGGGATGATTGCAAACTGAGGATGTTTCTAATATTTAAGAGCAAAAAGAGGCTATGTGGTAGATGTTATTAATGTATCTTCACATTTATTCATTCATTAAACCTGCTTTCATAAGTTCCTCTTTTGGGCCCTACATTATGCTGGCTATTCTAAATAAACAGGCTAAACAAATAGGCATGGTCCTTACCTCACAGATCATGTAACTGGTAGAAGAGAAGACTAACAAATAACCAAAGAATACATATCTAAAATTTGTGATAAGCTCTACCATAGTAATGATATTAGGAGTGTAATTTCTAGGGTCAAATAATAAAAATGTAATTTTATTATTAAATGTTTAATATACTTGGGAAACATTTTATGAAAGAAACTGTAAAAAGATTTTAGTGGTCTATAGAATGCAAAGGAAAATACTTGAGATGGCATGACCAAGAGATGATAATTAATTTGAGATTTGGATAGTAAGAGGAAACCCTTTAAGTAAAGAAGACAGTGCTCCTAGCAAAGTCTTGAGTTAAAAAAAGAGTTTAGAAACTGAAAAAGAACAGGAACTCTCACTCACTAAGAATGAGAGCTCATGTGGTTTGAAATAAAATTATAAAGACAGGAAGAAAGATGATCTTTTTTGGCCTTGTAGGATTTCATGCTAAGCCCAATGGGAGACTTTCTAAAGGTTTTAAACAAAGGAAAATAATGTTTTAGAAAGGTTTCTCTGCTTTCTGTGTGAAAACTGAATCAGAAAAGTGCAGTCAAGGAGACTGGAGACTCTAGAAATATTCTAAAGTAAGAAAGGGATTGTGTGGAGGAAATGATTGTAGAGGTAAGTAGTGGATTGAGCCACTTTTGGAAATAGAATTAAATGGACTTAGTGATAAATTAAATATGGGAGATATGGCAATACATTTACACAGGATTTATAAAATCTTCCACTGAAGAATCCCATATTTTATGTGCCTCTCTAATGAACCGAAGAACAGTTATTTGCTATCCTGGAATTATGTCTAAAGTAAAACCACTGTTTATGACGTTGATGCTTGTTTCTCAGTTATGTACTCACATTCAAAATTCCTTAAAACATAAAGAATATAATTAAATATACAATTGAGAAGGATACATCTTATTAGTCAAAAGGGAAAGGAATGCTGAATAGGAACTCTCTATAAAACACACACACATGCAAACAAAACAGAACCCTTTAGAATGCAACTCTTAAAACATTTTTTTCCACTGAGACACACACACAAATATATTACCTCAACTTAGAATTTTTCATGTAAGGCATTCATTATAGGGCCCAGATGAAAGTCATGGCCTTCTTATAAGTAGAATCACTATTAAAAATCTGTTCTTGGATTTCAGATGTGGCTAGTTTAAATAACTTTACAGCTTAGATCCATGCTGTTGTATTATAATAAGAAACAGTATTTCTTACCTGCTTACTCTGGAATTCATTCTAGCTAACACAACGCATAGTTGAAGCCAAAGAGAAAGAAAGTTAGTCAATAAAACTGCATTTTAGCTTCTTTTTAAAGACTTTTTCAATCAAAAATTAAAGCAAATAAGTTATTAATTCTCTCATATCTCTCACTCTGTCTTTGAAAGAAAATAAAAAGAAATATCCCCTTTCAAGTACATGGTGTAGGAAGGCAAAATGAATATAACTGATGCTGTTCTCTTTAGTTTCATCTTCAAATAAAACTCTTACCCAATTCAAGGAGAATGATCTTTCTTGAAACATGAGAACCAAATCAGTACTATTCATTCAAACATTGTATGACTCTTTTAAAATGCCATAACCCAATGGATAATCTGGTTTTGTCTTTCTTTTAAAAATTTGATTTTATTGAAATTGGTTTTAAATTTATTCTCAATTCATTCTCTGCAAAACTTAAGCTATACTATAGAACAGTTGAAAACACAAGAGATTTTAAAATGGCAGAGAAATAGGTGTTTACTCTAGAAAGCCTTGTGCACATTTCAAAATACCAGAAATAATTTTTGAGAGAAGTAAAGAACATTTATTTTAAAAACTTGTTTCTGAATGCAGAAAACATGTTTTCATAAAGATGAACATCACAGTGGCATTCTTATTCTTATTCCATTATTTTAACTTTGCTAAGTTAAAAAAATGTATTTTTTTAAAAAGTGTCAGAGCAGCAGAGGATTTGAAATAAGAGATTAGATATTTTTTCATTTAACATATTTTTTAAGGGTAGCTAATTCTTTTGCACAGTTGGGGAGATGGAAGAATATGGGGACAGGGCGAAGTGAGGGTAGGGGTTAAGAGGGAGAGGCCTTGACCTTAAGTGGAAGAAAGGGAAACAGGAATTTTTACATCAAACTTCTCTGAATCTGTAAAGTTACAAACTTAGACATCGTCATTACTCCAGAAGGTTATGGAAAGGCAAAGTATAGTTGAGCTAAACTGGCTGTGATTTCCAGTAAGACTACCAATATTGTGTGAATGATCCCTAGTGGACAATGAATTGGAAGATCAGTATTTTGAGTAGATGCTAATCATAGGTCAGATTAGGACACCTAGAGAGGTTATAGTTTAGCCTTCATCCAAGCATACTAGGTTCATACTCCCAAGTTCTACTGGGCTTCCAAAGCATTTGGGTAAAGAGTGAGACCAGCCTAGGAGCAAACCCATCTCAGTTCAATGTGATTACCTCTTACAGTAACTTTGTTTCCCAGTAGCAGAGGTCAGATTCTTATCTTTCATTTCCTTGAACAGCAGGAGCTGCAGCAACTGCTTAAACCTTGTTAGGAATACAAACTCTTGGACCCCAGCACAGACTTAAGTCAGAAACTCCTGGGCTTAGGGCTCAGGAATCTGTGTCTTAACAAACCCTCCAGGTGATGCAAGCTAAAGTTTGAGAAACGCTTACACAGAAAGAGATTTCAACCTTAGCATCCTTAAAAAAAAATGTTGACTCATGAGTCCCACACCCAGACTTTTAATTTAATTATTCTTAGGTGCAGCCTGGATATTGCAATTTTTAAAATCTCTTGAAAGGTTTCTAGAGTTCAACAGGGTGGAGAATCACTGACAAAGGAAAGATTTGAGTCTCCAAAAGCACATGTCACCTCAATGGAGCTGGCCTTCTAGATCATTGTAATCAAGTCTTTTTTACCCACATAGCTCATGCAATCGCAATTTTCACCCTCACTTTGAAAACTTAATATTGCTTCAAAAACTGTTCAGAATGAAACTCTGAAATGATGTGTAATTTCTTGCAGACTCAAAAAAGGAAGGTGAGAACAAATGTCACAGGTTCCTCAAAACTCTTTCTGAATGAGGATTTTTCCTTCTTTCCTTTCCTTTTTCCTTTCCTGAGAGAATGTGACTCATTGCTGTCTATTCTTGGTGTCCACATTTAAGCTCATTGATAGGTTTTCTCACATGGTGGCTTTGTGACTTTGTGGACTTTAGGGAGTCACTTTTCCATCATATTTTATTATATATCTAGGAAATCTGGCACTAAATAAAATGATTCATCCTTCTAATTTTCTACTTAAAATATTAAATTACACTATAGTCTGTGGTGTTCTGTGACACTCATTTCCTCTCAGCGGTGACTGTCACTGTCAGCTTTTATATCCCTCATCTTTGTTCATACTGTCCTATATATCTACAGAAAGAATATATATATACTTTTAAATTGTCACAGTTCTACTTCTAATGCTTCATTCAGTTGATGAAAATTACCAGGTTTTATTGATCATTTTTATGATGAATGACTCAGCCATTTGTACAGATGCTTTATTTCAAAAATACTTGTGGAAAAGCCATTTTGAGATAATGAGATGAGAGCAGATATTCAGAACTATAATGGCTCATGTGTATATATAGCAGTGGCTTCTCTGAACCTTCCAGTGAATGTTTCGAGACAATAAATGCTTAGTCAGTTGGATCATTAGTTCCCTTAAAAAATCAGTACCTTTAAAAAAAAAAGTACAGTTTAGCAGCTGGAAAGTGTAGATTGTGGAGCCAAACTGTACCAATGAAGTGTGAGGCCTAGCTTTGCTGTCTACTACATGTGTGACCTCACATAAGCTATCTAATCATTTACTGCCTCTATTTTTCATCTTTAAACTGGGAATGAAAATTATATTCTCAATTATGTAAGTCTTATGGCTTAAGCCACTTAACATATGTAAAGAACTTAAAATGAGCCTTTTCACCATTGAGATCTAAGTACATCTTATTGTGTGTAAAGATCTTGCTATTCTCACATTCAGATTCACAAATCTAAGTTTTCAGAAGTTGTCATCACTAAATAGTGTGAAACAAAACATAAACTCAAATTAGATTTCAATCATCTTTGTATCTTTGAGAAATTTTTTTTAAATGTAATAAAACCCCTTGATTTTCACTGCTGTATCAAATTTCAGCTGATTGTCCCTGTGGGGACCAGTAACCAGGATCCCTCCATGCTATCCACTAAATCCCATACAAATGTGATGCTCCCACAAGGTAGCAAGAAAGGAGAGAGCAAAAAAAGTATACAGTTTTGCCTCAGATTTTAAGTGCTGGTTATGAACAGGGACATTACTAGAGCAGAAATTTAAGTAACAAGAGCAATAATGGGAATCACCTGGCCAACAAGAACAAATACTCATGGTTGAAATTACATCCAAAGCATCAAGCCCCTCTAATTATATGGAGTGTTGAAAATAATGAAAACACATTTCTTGCATGGTTTATAGCTCATATGCTTTTTATAATGCATTTTATTTGTAAAATATATTATGCTTTACAAATTATTTTTATAGGTTACTTCATTTCACTCCCCCAACAGCAATGTGAAAGTAAAAATAAATGTCTTATACACAGAGCAAAGGACAATACCAGAACTAGACATCACACTCTCTGGGTTCTAGCCACCTTTTCAACTAAGTGCATTAATGTCATCAATTCTGGTGCTCCATAAAACATTAATTCTAGACATATGCACAAATTTTGGGACAATCGGTCAACATTAACATTAATAGTTTTATATTACACAGTGTACATCTTTTTAATCATTTATAATTTGCTATTAAATAGTATATACAAAGTACTTTGGTAGTCTGAACTACTCTACTAAAATGTCAAAAAGATAATTTGTATTGTACAAAGAAAAATTTTTTTTTAAGTTTTTGTTTCTAATATTATTTGAAGTATCTTCATTAGTTACATACATTTTGCAGAAGAAAAGCATTCCTCTTAGAAGGAAAAGCATTGGAAACACAGAGGATAACTGAAAACAATTGACTATACAATTCCTTCCAGAGTAACTACAGTATGTCAATTATACTGAATATATATATATTCATATATATAGGATATAAATGTATGTGTGTATATATGTATCTTTAGATATTTCTTACATATTCCAATCTGGTAGTTATTGCTTCTGTATACATTTTTAAAAGAAGGAATCTTGAAATAACTGGTATTTGGGTTTTCAGTGAATTTTTTATTGGCTCAATAATTATATAACTACAGTATTTGAAGAGAGAGAGAGCACGGAAAAATTACGTTTTCATTATTAGCATGTTGGGGGAAAAGCCAAAGAAACATAAGAAGAGGACCATGTAAAAGATTAAGAACACATATCATATCAAGCTATTTTTGTGACTGACTGGTTGGGACCAAACAATCAGATCACATCCATGTGGATATAGGAGAGGGATAGAGCTGACTTTAGGAGAACAAACGTTTTCACTTTCAGTTCTACTGGGAAGAGACTATTTGTGAGGAAGGATTAAATGGACAGAATTTAAACTATGGATGTCAACTAAAGAAGTGGGGGAGAAAACTTAGTGTCTTTGAGCAGAATGTTGTCCATTTATTATTATTATTATTATTATTTAAGATAGTCTTACTCTGTCACCCATGCTGACGTGCAATGCATGATCTCAGTTCACTGCAACCTCCACCTCCTGGGTTCAAGCGATTCTTTGCCTCATCCTCCTAAGTAGCTGGGATTACAGGCGCCCGCCACCACTCCCAGCTAATTTTTTTTTGTATGTGTATTTTTAGTAGATACATGGTTTTGCCATGTTGGCCAGCCTTGTCTTGAACTCCTAACCTCAGGTGATGCACTTGCCTCAGTCTTCCAAATCCCAGTGCTGGGATTACAAGCATGAGCCACCATGCCCAGCCTGTCCAGTTATTATTCATAGGATTAGAGAGACATAATATCACTGCGGATGGTGGTGAATTTCTCCTAGCTATTCAGAAAGGCCGGGGTACTAGCAAGGATTTGTTCAGGTAACCAGGGCTGTGGATGTTTTGGGACTAGTCAAGTAGTATTGATGATCACCTGTAGGAGAGAACTTTGACCAACAGGAGCAAAGTTACCAGTATCGCAGAAAGATGTGGAAATGGGACCAAAACACCAAAAGTCTTATCTGTAGGCTCAGGAAAGAAAACTGCCTGGAAAACGTGCAGAGTTAGCATAAGCATATTTTGATGGGGACTACATTTTGTTACTAGGATATTTCACTGGTAATTCAGCTATATTTTAAATAAATGAGACCTTTGTTTTTAGATGTTGTAGAACTATGCCATAGGGATTAGAGATGTTAGAATCACACTTCCCAAAAGAAGCAAGGTAACAACTCCTCTCAGTTTCAGTGAGCTTTATAAGTCTAGCAGAGCAAATGACATCTTTCAAATTAGTTTTCTTAGAATGTAGGACTCCAGTTGTGCATACATAACCATTTTATCCACTTTTTAAATGATTAGGAAAAAATATAGCATGTATAGTCCGCTTCAACTTATGTTTAGTATTGTGTATTCACTATGATAAAAGAATATTAGAGATGAGAATTCAAGGCCTGGATAATTAAGTTACTTGTTCAGAATTTAAATTTATTAAACTATTTTTTTTTTTGAGACAGAGTCTCACTAGGTCATCCAGGCTAGATGTAGTGATGTGCTCTCAGCTCAGTGCATCCTCCACCTTCTGTGTTCAAGCAATTTTTCTGCCTCAGCCTCCCAAGTAGCTTGGATTATGGGCGTGTACCACCATACCTGGCTAATTTTTTTTTTATTTTTTATTTTTCATAGAGATGGGGTTTCACCATGTTGGCCAGATTGGTCTCAAACTCCTTACCTCAAGTGATCCACCTGCCTTGGCCTCCCACATTGCAGGGATTACAGGTGTGGCTCCTGGCCAGTTAAACTAAATGTTAATCAGAACACTCTATCTTAGAAAAAGTGTTATGAAGAATAAGTTATTTAATTTTGTGATTCTTCACTAACATGAAATGATTCTGAATTAGTCCCTAGGACATTTTGTCATTATTGAAATAGATAATCACTGCAATTTACAAGATTTTCCTCCTGGACATTTTTCACAGATAGGAAAATATATCTTCTAAATGAATCTTGTTTTATTTTTCATAGGCTTAAGTTAGGGGAAAGGGAGTAAGTGACCTATACCATTATTAACAGGGACAGGCAGGGTGATACCTAGATTGGCTTTTGGACTGATACAGTCCAGAATTCTTCTAGGGGTTCCTCACACACTGGGGTATCTCTGGATGATTGAGTCCTTTCTAGACTTTATAGGATATTCTCAGATAATCTAGATCAGATTGAATATCTGAAGTATAACACAAATTCTTGAAGGAAATTCAAACACAATCTAATCAGACTCCTGGTCTTCATTTCCTAATACCATCCCATTGAAGACTAACATGCTTTAAAAACCTGATATATGCTAGAGTAATCTTTTTTACTTCTCTGCCTCCTTACCTCCCTCCCTTCCATTTTTGCTTCTTTCCTTTCTTCCCCTCTCTGCCTCCCATCCTTGGTTTTTTCCTTCTACAAGACTTTATTTATTGAGTAGCCACAGTGTACTTAGATTGCTCTGGACAGATACAACTGAATAAATTACATAATACGTGGCATCAAGATGCCTGAATTGTCACATTAAATGACAATACTTCAAGACAAAATACATCAAAAGAAAGTTATTAAAATAACAAATGAGTGGCACGTAAAGTTATTTCTTAAATCTGCCATTTTCTCTGCATCCATAGTGTCCGCCTTAATTTATAACAGTATCATCTTTCACATGAAATACTTCACATAGTCTTTTAACTATTTTCTCTACCTCAAAGTTGAATTCTTATCAAACAATTTTCTATTGTTCTATTAGACAGCTTTTAAAATACTCAAATAATAGTGGCTAGAGTTTATTCTGTATTTACTTAGTACTAGGTAAGTTATCTTAAAAAACTCTAAGATGGAATACTATTGTCATTTTCTTTCTCAGACACAGCATGACATGTGCAGAAGTTAAACATTCGGCCAAATTCATTCTAAAACTAGGGACTCTGAGTTGTAGATTAAAACTAGGGACTCAGATTATGTGACTCAGAGGCCCTTACTTTAACTGATCTCTGCAGTGCTTCAGATTTAATTTGAAGTTCTACTGCTTCAAACAAAAGCAGCCTGATTTACAGAATAGTTCTCATTGTCTGTAGTTTAAATGCCCAAATCCAAGGGCCGGGCATGGTGGCTGAAGCCTGTAATCCCAGTACTTTGGGAGGCCGAGGCGGGTGGATCATGAGGTCAAGAGATTGAGACCATCCTGGTCAACGTGGTGAAACCCCATCTCTATTAAAAATACAAAAAATTAGCTGGGCATGGTGGCGCGTGCCTGTAATCCCAGCTACTCAGGAAGCTGAGGCAGGAGAATTGCCTGAACCCAGGAGGCAGAGGTTGCAGTGAGCTGATATTGTGCTATTGCACTCCAGCCTCGGTAACAAGAGCTAAACTCGGTCTCAAAAAATAAATAAATGCCCAAATCCTTTTTATGGCTCACGATTAACTGACATCTGATTTATCACTGGTTTATACACTCTGGTCCCTGCTTTAATCCTAGGTCTCATCTAATTTTTCTCGTTTCAACTCCATGAACCAAATGCAGATCTGAAATGTTAGCTTCTGCCTGGGAGTGTTTGAGAACACTGCTCTATCCATATTCACAATGGCTAACAATTACTCATTATTTAGGGCTCAATTAGAACATTGGATTTTTCTCTTTTTTTTCTTTTCAAGATTTTGCCTTCCCTTTCACTGGAGTGCATTTTCTGACCTAAGTTTAGCAAAGTCCTCCTGTAGCACCACAGTGTCCTGTGTCTGCACTGTCATACCACTCAAGTTAGCTTATTTTTTATTTAGTTCAATGTCCATCATTAACACCAGATCGTGGGTTCTATGGGCATCAAAATTCAAAGAGAATTAGAAACTAATTCTAAAGCAAGATTGAAACTATGTAGATAACAAAAAATACAATTTTGTACTTGTTGAAATATGATCCCTGATGTTGGAAGTAGGCTTACTAAAACACATTTGGGTCACTGAGTGGATTCCTCATTAACAGATTAATGCCCTCCCTTGGTCGTTGAGTGAAGGATTAGTTCTGATTCTGTTAGTTACTATGATAGCTGGTTGTTAAAAAGATCTTGGCACCTCCCCCTCACTCTCTTGCTTCCTCATTTGTCATGTGATCTCTGCAAATGCTGACTTCTCTCCAATTTTTTCAGTGGGTGAAAGCAGCCTGAGGCTTTCAGTAGACACAGATACCTGATCTTGAATTTTTCATACATCAGAATCATGAGCCATGTAAATCTTCATTTCTTACAGATTATCCAATCTCAGATATTCCTTTATAGCAATGCAAAATAGGCTAAGATAGTTGTTCAGAAGTATGTTGTTTAATTTCCATGTATTTTTATAGTTTTCAAAGTTTCTCCTTTTAATGATTTCTAGTTCTTTTTTCATTGTGATCTGAGAAGATACTTGATATGATTTAAATTTTTAAATATGTGTTAAAATTTTTTAAGACTTGTTTTGTGGCCTAACATATGGTCTGTCTTGGAAAATGTTCCATGTGCTAATGAGAAGAATGTGTATGCTGTAGTTGTTGGATGAAATTCTCTATAAATGTCTGTTAGGGCCATTTTTAAACTGTCTAAAATACAGTTTAAATCCAATGTTTCTTTGTTAATTTTCTGTCTGTGTAATCTGTCCTGTGTGAAAAATGTGTTGAAATATCCAAATATTATCATATTGGAGTCTCTCCCTTTGGATCTAATATTAGCTTTATAAATGTGGGTGCTCTGTTGTTAGGTGCATATATATTTAGTAATCTTATAACCTTTTGCTTAATTGATTCATTTATCATTATTTAATGACTTTCTTTGTCTCTTTTTATAGTTGGTGATTTGTCGTTTTTTTGGGGTGTGTGTGTGTGTGTGTGTGTGTGTGTGTGTGTGTGTGTTTCTCTGATGTAAGTATAGCTATTCCTGCTCACCTTGGGTTTCCATTTGTGTGGAATGTTTTATCCATCCCTTCACTTTCAGTCTATATGTGTCTTTAGAGATGACGTGAGTTATTATAGGCAGCATAGAGTTGAACTATGGTTTTTAACCTTTATTTCAGTTTATATTTTTTAGATGAGGGGATTCAATCCATTTAGCTTCAAGGTTACTATTGATAGATGAAGACTTACTCCTGACATCTTGTTAGTGGTTTTCTATCTGTTTTGTATATCCTTTGTTTTTTTCTTTGTCTCTCATCGTGGTTTTTGATTTTTCTGTAGTGGCAACATTTGACTCTTTTCTCTTTTTCATTTTTATATTTTCTCTGCCAGTGAGTTTTATACTTTCTTGTGTTTTCACTATGGTAGATATTATTCTTTTGCTTCTAGATGTAGGTCTCCTTCAAGAATTTCTTATAGAGCCACTCTAATGGTAATGAATTCCCTTCATTTTTATTATTTGTTTGGAAAAGATTTTATTTCTCTTTCATTTTTTAAGGACAAGTTTTCTGGGTATAGTTTGCTAAACTTGACTAACTGTTTGTTTGTTTGTTTGTTTGTTTTTTCCCAGCACTTCAAATATATCATCTCATTCTCTCTGGACCTGTATAGTTTTTACTGAAAAATCTGAGATTCCCTTATATGTGATTGCATTATTTTCTCTTGCTGTTTTAAAAATTCCTTCTTTGTCTGTCTTTGACTTTTGGAAGTTTGACGTCTATGCCTTGGAGAAGATGTTTTTGGGTTGAATCTGTTTGGGGATATTTGAGTTTGCTGCATCTGAATGTCTTCCAAGACTTGGGGCGTTTTCAGCTTTAATTTTGTTAAATAGATTTTCCATGCTTTAAATTATCTCTTCTCCTTCTGGAAATCTCAGAATTCAAAAATTTGAGTGCTTTATCATACCCAATATGTTGTATAGGCTTTCTGCATTCTTTTTTCTTTCTTTTTGGTCTTACTGGGTTATTTCAAAATAACTGTCATGAAGTTTAGAAAGCCTTTCTGCTTGATCTAGTCTATTGTTGAAGCACTCCATTGTATTTTTATTTCATTCATTGAATTCTTTAATTCCAGGATTTTTGAGTTTTCATTTAAAAAAAAAATAACTTCCGTTACATTTCTCATTCACATCATAGTTTTCTGATTTACTTGCATTTTTTATATCTGTTCTTTTATTTTCACTGAGTTTCTTTAATGTTATTATTTTGATTTATTTTTCAGACATTTCACAAATTTCCTTTTTGGAGGAAATTTGTTACTGATGATACTGTGTTCTTTTGGAAGTGTTATGTTTCCTTGCTTTTTCATATTTTTGGTGTCCTTATGTAGATATTTGTGCATCTAGTATAACAGTTGCTTCTCTCATTGCTTATGGGTCGGCTTTCTTAGGAAAAGATGTTTTTTCTTTAGCTAGCCTTATAGTGTTAGTTGGGTAGGGTGCTTTGGCTTTGATTCTGTGTGGAGGCAGTAGTGTAGTATCCATATGATTTATTCAGCTGTAATTGGCATCAGTAGTGTTTGTGAGTTCCTCAGTGGCTTTCATTGCAATTGTTAGAGGAGGCTGTTGTTAGGCTTTGCTTGGGATGGGAATGCCAGACAGGCTGGCAATTGGGCACCAGTGGTAGCAGTGGTGGCAAAGAAGGCCTGTCCTCAGGCCCCTAGATGGTATGTGCAGATGCTTATAGTGGTAGATGGGGTGGATCAATCACCAGGCTCTCAAATGTTCTGCTCAGGTGCCAGTGACAGTGGATGAGGTAGGCCTGTTCTCAGGCTCCTGAATGAAACCATTCATTCAGATGTATAGACATTAGCAGTAGTGAACAGAATGGGTCAATCTTTGTGTCCCCAGAAGCTGTGTGTGAAACCTGGTGGAGTCATCAGCAGGTAGTGTGGGCCTCTCCTTAGGTCCTGATGATGTGTGCAGGTGCAGGCTGTGGCAGGTGGGTAGGATTGATCCCCAGACCTGCAAACAGTATGGTTGGGCACAGACAGCAGTGGGTGAGGTGGACTTGTCCTCAGGCCTCAGGTGTTAAGCACAGATGCTGGCAGTGGTGACAGCGGACATGGCAGCCCTGTTCTCAGACACCCTGATGGTGCATGTTCATGGCAGTGGCAGCAAGTGGGGTGAGTCAATTCCTAGGCCCCCGTAAGGTTTGTGTGGGTGCCAGCAGGTGGAATGGGCCTCTCTTCAGACCTCCCAATGGTGTAGTATGGGCACCAGTGGCAGTGGGTTAATCTCCAGGTCCCCAGATGGCACATTTGTGTTCAGGAAGTAGTGGTCATGGCAAGTTTGTCCTCAGGCTCTGGATGACATTTGTGGGCCTGGCAATGTCAGCTGTGGGCAGGGTGGCCTTGTCATCAGGACCCTGAATGGTGCATGCAGGCACAGCCCATTGCAGGTGGAGTAGGTAGATTCCCAGGCCCCAGACAACATGTGCGGAGACTGATGGTGGCTAGTGGGGCAGGCCTATTTTCAGGGCTCCAAATGTTGTATATGGAAGCCAACAGTGGCAGGTGAGGCAGATTGATCCCAATTGCTCCCAGATGACATAGTACAAGTAGAAGTCAGGGCATGACTCTCCTCAGTAATCCAGCTCTTTAGGTCATTTTCATCATTCCCTACCCTGCTCTCATGCTCTCGGCCACAATCTTTCAAGGAGGTGCATGTAAATCATGACACCAGAAGCTGCCATGTGTGTGCTCACCTGCCCTTGCTGGTGCAGCCACATATCTGAGTCATTCAGTGCTTCACACCAAGAGTCAAAGAGTTCTTATTTTTTTTCAGTAAACTAAAACTTATGAGTTAAAAATTTATTTCCCAAAATTGTAGTATGTTGAAATCCTTTCAGTATCTCAGAATGTGAACTTAATTTGGAAATAAGAAAATGTGGCACATGTACACCATGGAATACTATGCAGCCATAAAAAACAATGAGTTCATGTTCTTTGTAGGGACATGGATGAACCTGGAAATGATCATTCTCAGCAAACTGACACAAGAACAGAAAATCAAATACTGCATGTTCTCACTCATAGGTGGGTGTTGAACAATGAAAACACCTGGATACAGAGAGGGGAGCATCACACACTGGGATCCAGTGGGCAGGGATAGGGAAGGGACAGTCAGGGAGGGGAGGGATAACATGGTGAGAAATGTCAGGTATAGGTGATGGGGGGATGGAGGCAGCAAACCACCTTGCCATGAATGTACCTATGCAACAATCTTCTATGATCTGCACATGTACCCCAGAATCTAAAGTACAATAAAAAAATTGGAAGTAAGTTTATTGCAAATGCAATTAATTAAGATGAGATCCTACTGGAGATGGGTAAATACTTAAAGCAATATAACAAATGTCCTTATAAGAAGAGGAAAAGAAACATAGAAACAGAGACACACGGAGAGAAAACAGTCATCTGATGATTGAGGCAGAGATTGGAATGGTGTACCTACAAGCCAAGGAATCCTAAGGATTGCTGAGATTCATCAGCAGCTGACAGAGACAAGGAAGTATTCTCTCCTACAGGTTTCATTGAAAGTATGTACCTGTCAAAAGCTTTATTTCAGACTCTTAGTCTCTGGAGCTGTGAAAGAATACATTTTTGTTATTTTAAGCCAATCAATTTGTGGTACTTTTTTAGAGCAGCCATAGAAAAACAGTTTACCAAGAATATAAATATTTAGATTAAATTGTATGTGCCCAAACGTATACTTAATGATGACATGATACAGTCATTTCTTTCATGGTAAAACTGCATTTTTCCCCTTACGCCATACATAAAATTAAATCTAGGCAGATAAAGCCACTAATGCAAAAAGAAAACCTTCCAAGTTCTTAGAAGAGTACCTTGAAAAACATTTTTTAAGATTGCCTTTAACAGTGTAAGAATAGATGTATATTTTTAAAGGCAAACACCATGAAGAAAATGTAGTTATGTAAAGACATATTAATTATAACTTTTTATAACTGCATTATTTGCAATAGCCTCCAACTAGAAATAAGGCAATGAATAATTAGATTGTGGCATTTTTATGCAATACAATATTATACAGTCATGAAAATGCATGAACTAATAATAGGCTACCATTATTAGCATGTAGGAATTTTATCAACATAATCTCAAAATAAATGTAATTTGCAAAATAATACAGAGTATATAATTTATATAGATGTTTTAAAACATTTGAAATAACAATGTATTTTACTTATACCACAAACTTATGTAGAAAAATGCACAAGTAAATGATGGCGATGGTAACTTCATCTCTGGTAGTGGGAACAAACTATTGGCCAGAGAAGAAATCTCAGAGAGTTTCCATGTAATGCTTAATTTTGTATGTATCATACTTTTCAGGTTCTTCTTTATGTTGTAATGATTTTAAAAAATGACATATTTACAGTCCAGGTTAACTACTTCTGACCCACCCACTTAAAATTTTAGTAATTTTACAGAATGTTTGTGTATCCTTGAAGGAAATATTTTCTTAGTACCTCTCCGTTTTTTTCTTCTTTCCTTTATTCAGCAAATAGTTACTAAGTTTCTATTATGTGTCAGATCTAGAATTAGATACTTAGATGTTTTCCTCTAAAGAAATATAAATTTATTATAGAGACTTATTCTAATTCCTCCCAGGTGTAATAATGTTTGCTTCATTTGGTTCAAATTTGGAATGACTCCCTTTTTTTCAAAGAGATCTCTCTTAGAATATCCTCCTGAGGTCACTAGACAGTAGATTGATTCCTCCCTCATTAGCCTTCTTCCTTTTGCCAAGAGATCACTAGGTGAAAGCTTTCCTAGTTGCTATGTTTTTAAGACATGCCTTTGTTTTATATCCCTCTGAAATGAGTCCTTGCTTTTATTTGTCTCACTGAAACAGAAAAGCAAATAACTCCTTTTAAAAAAGCCTTTCTTTTTAAATTGCCCTAAATCTGGCATGGAAAAATACATGTGGTTCAGTGTTGATGACTTTTACATGTTCAGATGTAAAACTTTTACATGTAGGTGCTTTTGCATCTACAGCCATTATTACAGGCTGAGTGCTAATCATTTTCAAATTCCTACCTGCTCAAAATATGTTTTATTGTAAATATTTCTAATTTCCAGGAAATTAGATAAGTAACAGTCATACTTTTCATATTTGCTTTTTAAAAATGTGGCTGCCTTGTCTCATTGTGAAAATCTAAAATGACTTGTACTTTTTTTTTGTACATTCTTACTTAGTTATATTTCCTCACATGCCATTTGTCTTCCCTTTCTTTCACATACCCTTTCAGAATCTGGCTAAGAAGGAGTTGTCATTCATTGGTCATGTAGAAGGATTATTTGAGGCAGAATACATTTGTAATTTAGGAAAGTTACCTAAAATATATTACTTTTTCAGATTTTTCTATTTTTAAGTCACAAAACAGGGGTTCTGCTCAGTCTACCATAGGAATAGAATAAGAAATTATATTTGACCTTCCAAATATGTTTTACCAATGTTTTTGCCTGCCATTGCAAGCATCAAATGACTGGACAGGGCACCAAATAATGACATCATGGAGCTGTCCATCTTTTTACTGCCATTGGAGGTAGGCTTCTTGAACCTTGGATTCATTGTGCTGCTCTTGTGAGGAGGAAGAATGACACCAAACAATGACTGTACACAACTACAGTGGAGTAATCCAAAGAGGGTCAGTCAAACTCATGTTATTTACAAGCACTGAGGATCAACTTAATGAACTGCTGTTGAATGAGAGTAATGGAAACTGTGTTGTCATAAGGGAAACAGAGATGGAAGACTAGACCGGGGTGTTTGTATAAACATTTCAGGAAGCAAATTTTAAAATCACAGAGAATATAACTGCAGTGGAAGACCACAAGTTGTGTCAAAAACTAAGTAAAGGGTTCTGGGGCAATAATGTGGAAAGAATCTACAAGATTTTGTTATTAAAAAACAAAAATCAAACTCCTTCAGCACCTACAGATAGGGTGTGTGTGTGTGAGTGTGCGCGCAGATGTGTGTGGGTAGGAGGTATAGTTGATCACTGTTCCAAAAGGCAGTTTGCGCAGTGATTGTACTCAGAGTCAGAATCATTTATCAAAGACAAATGCATACTCATTTAATTTAACAAGCCCTTAGGATTACTCACAGACTTTTCAGTTACATATTTGTATGTTTGATTTAAACCACATCTGAAGAGGTTACAGTCATGGCTTTTTGGCTGAATGCTGCAGGTCAGCCCAAGAAAAATAGGCAAGGAAAAGGGTTGGACAAGGAGAATGGTTCAATGGAAAGCAACAGCTAATATTCCAGACTTGGCAGCAGTCAGGAGGACAGGTGGCAAAAATCTTTCATGCTGAAAAGCAGTCTGAAAGGTGACATTGAACATGGGTAATAGAGAAAGGTTTAGCACTCTGATTCCCCAATTTAGAAATGCTACGAGAACCCAATGTTCCATAGAACAAGGATCAAAATTCTCAGCTAAAGGCACTTTGTATGTAGAAAGGAAAAGGGCATTGCTATAAATATCAGATTCTTTATTGCATGGCATGCCAAAGGGAAGATAACGAAAGTAGTATCATATTCTCTAAGGGTGAAAATGAATCTGGGGTGAATACTTCTACCAGAATCACAGAAGTGTGGATGTTAAAACACAAATGTGGGATCTTTAGCATTTTACAAGTATAATTGCCTTTAACATTCAGACAAACTGTGTAGTACTGGTAACATATTTGTATAATATAGGGATAAAATGTTCAGAATTTAGGACAATATTAATTAGATACCTTCTTCAGGGTTTTATGCAAGTGATTAAATTGTTCAAGGACTTTGAAAAGATACATAAGAAAGCTAAAGAGAAAGGAAGGAGAATTGGAAACAGTTATTTGAAAGAAGATGTAGAGAAGGCACATGACAGAAAATTCAAGGTAATGAAGTAAACAGCCAACTCATGTAGTCTTTGATATAGAAAACTACGGAAATGTAGACTCCTGAGATGTAAAGGCTGGAGAAAGGTAAGAAGATGAAATCAGATTATCCTATCACCAGAGGATAAGTATCCACCCCCAAGTCCCAGACTGGCTACCCTTGGTGACAGTAGAGGCAGAAACAGGATTTCCAATCAGTTTTCAAACGCTGCCAGATAGCTACCAACTGATAGAATTTTTGCCATCAGTCAGGCTCTTTTTCATGTCTGGATACTATTTAATTTCCCCATAACTTGGGAATATTTAGAATTTCATATACTTCCTTTTCCTTTTTTTCCATCATTGGCACTCATTTTTCACCCAATCCTTTATGATAAGCAGTTGACTTTCTGAGTGAAATATCCTGATATTCTGAAACCTGTTTTTTTCTTTTGTCTGTGATATTTCAGCAGCTTATAAATCTTCAAGGGAACTTTAGATTGCTGTAATTTCTGCTATAAGATTTTGCCTTCATTTTATTATATTTATTGCATACATTTACGCTGTACAACATGAAGTTTTGATATACTTATCCTGATATGTATACATATAATGAAGTGATCACCAGAGTCAAATTAACATATCTGTCATCATATAATTACTTTTTGTGTGGCAAAAGTATCTAAACCCTACTCTTCTGGAAAATTGTCAGTATGTAAGGCAATATTTTTTTTTTCTGTATGTATTTTAAAGTGTTTTATTTTTATTTATTTATTTATTTATTTATTTAATTTTTATTGCATTGTAGGTTTGGGGGTACATGTGCAGAACGTGCAAGATAGTTGCATAGGTACACACATGGCAGTGTGCTTTGCTGCCTTCCTCCCCTTCACCCACACTGGGCATTTATCCCCAGGCTATCCCTCCCCAGCCCCCCCCACTGTCCCTCCCCCCTTCCCCCAATAGACCCCAGTGTGTAGTAGACCCCCTCCCTGTGTCCATGTGTTCTCATTTTTCTCACAGACCTATGAGTGAGAATATGCGATATTTGTTTTTCTGTTCTGTGTCAGTTTGCTGAGAATGATGTTCTTCAAATTCATCCATGTCCTTACAAAGGACACAAACTCATCATTTTTGATTGCTGCATAATATTCCATGGTGTATATGTGCCACATTTTCCCAGTCCAGTCTATCATCGATGGGCATTTGGGTTGGTTCCAGGTCTTTGCTATTGTAAACAGTGCTGCAATGAACATTCGTGTGCATGTGTCCTTATAGTAGAATGATTTATAGTCCTTTGGATATATACCCAGTAAAGGAATTGCTGGGTCAAATGGAATTTCTATATCTAGGTCCTTGAGGAATCACCACACTGTCTTCCGCAATGGTTGAACTAATTTACACTACCACCAACAGTGTAAGAGTGTTCCTATTTCTCCACATCCTCTCCAGCATCTGCTGTCTCCAGATTTTTTAATGATCGCCATTCTAACTGGCGTGAGATGGTATCTAAATGTGGTTTTGATTTGCATCTCTCTAATGACCAATGATGATGAGCATTTCTTCATGTGTTTGTTGGCCTCATGTATGTCTTCTTTTGTAAAGTGTCTGTTCATATCCTTTGCGCATTTTTGAATAGGCTTGCTTGCTTTTTTCCTGTAAATCTGTTTGAGTTCTTTGTAAATTCTGGATATCAGCCCTTTGTCAGATGCATAAGCTGCAAAGATTTTTTTCCATTCTGATGGTTGCCAATTCACTCTAGTGACTGTTTCTTTTGCCGTGCAGAAGCTGTGGAGTTTGATTAGGTCCCATTTGTCTATTTTGGCTTTTGTTGCCAATGCTTTTGGTGTTTTGGTCATGAAGTCCTTGCCTACTCCTATGTCCTGAATGGTTTTGCCTGGATTTTCTTCTAGGGTTTTTATGGTGTCAGGTCTTATGTTTAAGTCTTTAATCCATCTGGAGTTAATTTTAGTGTAAGGTGTCAGGAAGGGGTCCAGTTTCTGCTTTCTGCACATGGCTAGCCAGTTTTCCCAACACCATTTATTAAACAGGGAATCCTTTCCGCATTGCTTGTTTTTGTCTGGTTTATCAAAGATTATATGGTTGTAGATATGTTGTGTTGCCTCCGATGCCTCTGTTCTGTTCCATTGGTCTATATCTCTGTTTTGGTACCGGTACCATGCTGTTCTGATTACTGTAGCCTTGTAGTATAGTTTGAAGTCTGGTAGTGTGATGCCTCCCGCTGTGTTCTTTTTGCTTAGAATTGACTTGGCTATGCGGGTTCTCTTTTGGTTCCATATGAAGTTCATGGTGGTTTTCTCCAGTTCTGTGAAGAAATTCACTGGTAGTTTGATGGGGATAGCATTGATTGTGTAAATTACTTTGGGCAGTATAGCTATTTTCACGATATTGATTCTTCCTAACCATGAACATGGAATGTTTCTCCATCTGTTTGTGTCCTCTCTTATTTCGTTGAGCAGTGGTTTGTAGTTTTCCTTGAAGAGGTCCCTTATGTTCCTTGTGAGTTATATTCCTAGGTATTTTATTTTCTTTGTAGCATTTGTGAATGGCAGTTCGTTCTTGATTTGGTTCTCTTTAAGTCTGTTATTGGTGTATAGGAATGCTTGTGATTTTTGCACATTGATTTTATATCCTGAGACTTTACTAAAGTTGCTTATCAGTTTCAGGAGCTTTTGGGCTGAGGTGATGGGGACTTCTAGGTATACTATCATGTCGTCTGCAAATAGAGACAATTTGGCTTCCACCTTTCCTATTTGAATACCCTTTATTTCTTTTTCTTGCCAGATTGCTCTGGCTATAACTTCCTGTACTATGTTGAATAAGAGTGGTGAGAGAGGGCATCCTTGTCTAGTGCCAGATTTCAAAGGGAATGCTTCCAGTTTTTGCCCATTAAGTATGATATTGGCTGTTGGTTTGCCATAAATAGCTTTTATTACTTTGAGATATGTTCCATCAATACCAAGTTTATTGAGAGTTTTTAGCATAAAGGGCTGTTGAATTTTGTCAAATGCCTTCTCTGCGTCAATTGAGATAATCATGTGGTTTTTGTTTTTGCTTCCGTTTATGTGGTGAATTACATTTATAGACTTGCGTATGTTGAACCAGTCTTGCATCCCCGGGATGAATCCTACTTGATCATGATGGATAAGTTTTTTAATGTGCTGTTGCAATCGGTTTGCCAGTATTTTATTGAAGATTTTTGCATCTATGTTCATCATGGATATTGGCCTGGAGTTTTCTTTTCTTGTTGAGTCTCTGCCAGGTTTTGGTATCAGGATGATGTTGGTCTCATAAAATGATTTGGGAAGGGTTCCCTCTTTTTGAATTATTTGGAATAGTTTCAGAAGGAATGGTACTAGATCCTCTTTGTGTGTCTGGTAGAATTCGGCTGTGAACCCATCTGGACCTGGGCTTTTTTTGTGTGGTAGGCTCTTAATTGCTGCCTCAACTTCAGACCTTGTTATTGGTCTATTCATAGTTTCGGCTTCCTCCTGGTTTAGGCTTGGGAGGACACAGGCGTCCAGGAATTTATCCATTTCTTCCTGGTTTACTAGTTTATGTGCATAGAGTTGTTTGTAGTATTCTCTGATGATGGTTTGAATTTCTGTGGAATCTGTGGTGATTTCCCCTTTATCGTTTTTTTATTGCATCTATTTGGTTGTTCTCTCTTTTCTTTTTTATCAGTCTGGCTAGTGGTCTGTCTATTTTGTTGATCTTTTCGAAAAACCAGCTCTTGGATTTATTGATTTTTTGAAGGGTTTTTCTTGTCTCTATCTCCTTCAGTTCTGCTCTGATCTTAGTTATTTCTTGTCTTCAGCTAGGTTTTGAGCTTTTTTGATCTTGCTCCTCTAGCTCTTTCAATTTTGATGATAGGGTGTCCATTTTGAATCTCTCCACTCTTCTCATGTGGGCACTTATTGCTATATATTTTCTTCTACAAACTGCTTTAAATGTGTCCCAGAGATTCTGGTATGTTGTGTCTTCGTTCTCATTGGTTTCGAAGAACTTCTTTATTTCTGCCTTCATTTCATTGTTTATCCAATCAACATTCAAGAGCCAGTTGTTCAGTTTCCATGAAGCTGTGCAGTTCTGAGTTATTTTCTGAATTCTGAGTTCCAACTTGATTGCACTATGGTCTGAGAGACTGTTTGTTATGATTTCAGTTGTTTTGCATTTTCTGAGGAGTGCTTTACTTCCAATTATGTGGTCAATTTTGGAGTAGGTGTGATGTGGTGCTGAGAAGAATGTATATTCTGTGGATTTGGGGTGGAGAGTTCTGTAAATATCTATCAGGTTTGCTTGTTCCAGGTCTGAGTTCAAGTCCTGGATATCCTTGTTAATTTTCTGTCTGGTTGATCTGTCTGATATTGACAGTGGAGTGTTAAAGTCTCCCACTATTATTGTGTGGGAGTCTAAGTCTCTTTGCAAGTCATTAAGAACTTGCCTTATATATCTGGGTGCTCCTGTGTTGGGTCCATATATATTTAGGATCATTAGCTCTTCTTGTTGTATCAAGCCTTTTACCATTATGTAATGACCTTCTTTGTCCCTTTTGATCTTTGTTGCTTTAAAGTCTATTTTATCAGAGATGAGAATTGCAACTCTTGCTTTTTTTTTTTGCTCTCCATTTGCTTGGTAAATCTTCCTCCATCCCTTTATTTTGAGCCTTTGTGTATCCTTGAGTGTGAGGTGGGTTTCCTGGATACAGCACACTGATGGGTTTTGGCTTTTTATCCAATTTGCCAGTCTGTGTCTTTCGATTGGTGCATTTAGCCCATTTACATTCAGGGTTAATATTGTTATGTGTGAATTTGATACTGCCATTTTGATGCTAGCTGGCTGTTTTGCCCATTGGTTCATGTACATTCTTCATTTTGTTGATGGTCTTTAGCATTTGGTATGCTTTTAGGATGGCTGGAACTAGTTGTTTCTTTCTATGTGTAGTGCCTCTTTCAGGAGCTCTTGTAAAGCAGGCCTAGTGGTGACAAAATCTCTGAGTACTTGCTTGTTCGTGAAGGATTTTATTTTTCCTTCACTTATGAAGCTCAGTTTGGCTGGATATGAAATTGTGGGTTGAAAGCTCTTTTCTTTAAGGATGTTGAATATTGGCCCCCACTCTCTTCTGGCTTGTAGAGTCTCTGCCAAGAGATCTGCTGTGAGTCTGATGGGCTTCCCTTTGTGGGTGACCCGACCTTTCTCTCTGGCTGCCCTTAGTATTTTCTCCTTCAGTTCAACCCTGGTGACTCTGACGATTATGTGCCTTGGGGTTGCTCTTCTTGCGGAGTATCTTTGTGGTGTTCTCTGTATTTCCTGGAGTTGAGTATTGACCTGTCTTGCTAGGTTGGGGAAATTTTCATGGATAATATCCTGAAGAGTGTTTTCCAGCTTGGGTTCATTCTCTTCGTCACATTCTGGTACACCTATCAAACGTAGGTTGGGTCTCTTCACATAGTCCCACATTTCTTGGAGATTTTGTTCATTCCTTTTTGCGCTTTTTTCTTTGATCTTGGTTTCTCGTTTTATTTCATTGAGTTGATCTTCGACTTCTGATATTCTTTCTTCTGCTTGGTCAATTCGGCTGTTGAATTTGTGCATGCTTCGCGAAGTTCTCGTGTTGTGTTTTTCAGCTCCTTCAACTCATTCATATTCCTCTCTAAGTTGTCCATTCTTGTTATCATTTCCTCGAATCTTTTTTCAAATCTTTTTTCAAGGTTCTTAGTTTCTTTGCACTGATTTAGAAAATGTTCTTTTAGCTCACTGAAATTTCTCATGATCCACTTTCTGAAGTCTGATTCCGTCATTTTGTCACACTCATTCTCCGTCCAGCTCTGTTCCCTTGCTGGTGAGGAGTTTTGGTCCTTTGTAGAAGGTTAAGTGTTTTGGTTTCGGGTGTTTTCCTCCTTTTTACGCTGGTTTCTTCCCATCTTTATGGATTTATCCACCTGTCGTCTTAGCAGTTGCTGATTTTTCAATTGGGAGGATGTGTTTATGTCTGCTGCAACAGAACTCATAAAACACCCCCCTTTTTTCCCCCTTAGATGCTCTGTCTCAGGGAGTTGGGGCTTTCTTTATGAGTATCTGTTGCACTGTCCTGCCCAGCTAGATGGCAGTCTATTCACTATTTTCCTGCCGGGGCTCTGCCCTGCTAGCGCGGGTCCTCCCTGTTGCTGCGGGGCTCCGTGCTGTGGCTTGCTCCGCCCTGCTGTGGTTTTCTCTGCCCTGCTGGCGGAGTCTCTCTGTTAATGCAGGTTGCCTTGGCAACAGCAGGCTGCATCAGCCCTGGGCGGTACTTCAGTAGGGGGGATTGCGTCAGTCATGGTGGATGCCCCTCCCGCACCGGGCTGCACCGTCCTAGATGCCGGCAGCAAAACTCTCAGCCCCGAGCACCTCCAATCACTGCCCTGCTTGTCCCCATCAGGGTGGGACCCGCCGAGCCCGATCACCCAGCTCCCTGCCTCAGAGTCCGTCCTCTCTCTCTCTCTCTCTCTTCCTCTCCCCAAGCTGAATGGTTGACTCTCTCACTGGCACCCCAGTAGCCTGCTGATAGGGCACTGGGATCCGTGCGATCTCTTGTGCCGCTGCCCACTGCACCGGCTCAGATCACGATTCCCAGGAATCTCCTGGTCTGGCTCATTGTCCAAGTCCCATTCAATCAGATGGACATGCCAATCTGCCCTTCCAAATCTCAGATTGCCGTTTAACAGGGCACCCGGACCAGTGAGTTTTTGTGCCCGGTGCCACTGTTCTGCGGAACCGGCCAAAGCGGCCACGCGAGCCAGCTGTGCTAGCATCCCGTGTCTCTCCCACACCTGGGACTTTCAACGTTCTGTGGGCAAAAAAGATCTGTCTGAGAATGCAGCTAGGACTCACCCTCTGCGCCTTCACTGAGAGCTGCAATCCGGAGTCGCCTCTACGACGCCATCTTGGAAGTCATAAGGCAATATTTTTAATTATAGTCTTCAAATTGTACATTAGATCTCTAAATTTATTCATCCCACATAACTGCAAGTTTATATTATTTGACCTATATTTTCCAATTTCTGCCTTTCTCCAACTCACCCCAGTTACCACCATTCTATTCTCTGTTTCTAAGTCTTCAATTATTTTTTAAATTTCACATATAAGTGAGAACATAAATTTTCCTGTGTTTGGCTTATTTTACTTAGCATAATATCCTCTAGATTCATCCACAGTTTTACAAGTGGCAAGGTCTTCTTTTTAAAGGCTGAAAAATATTCCATCGTATATACCTACTTTTTAAATTTATTCAACTGTCAACAGATACTTCAACTGTTTCAGATCTTGACTATTGTAAATAATTGCTGTAATTAATATGGAAAAGCAAATATCTTTACAGGTAATGCCTTTACTTTCTTTGAGTATATACATAGAAGAGGAATTACTGGGTCATATGATTGTTTCATGTTTAATTTCTTTAGGATTTCCATACATTTTTTCCATAGTGGTTGCACATATTGACTTTCCCATCAACCGTGTACAAGGGTTTCCTTTCCTCCTTGCCCTCACCAACACTTGTTATTTCCTGTATTTTTGATAAAAGCCATCCTGACAAGTGTGAGATGATATCTCATTGTGGTTTTTATTTTGATATTTCTGATGATTAATGATGTTGAGCACCCTTTTATATGATACCTGTTACTCATTTCTGTGTCTTCTTTGGGAAAATGTCTATTCAGTTCCTCAGCTCAGTTTTTAATGATGTTATTGTTATAATTATTACTATTATATGCTATTGAGCTATGTGAGTTATTTACATATTTTTATATTAACCCCTTAGCAGATATATGATTCACAAATACATTTTCCCAACTCAAGCTGTTTCATTTTGTTTAGTGTTTCATTTGCCCTGGAGAAGCTTTTTATTTTGATGTAGTCCTATTTGTTTAGTTTTGCTTTTCATACCTGTGTTTTTGGTGTCATATTTGAAAAACCATTACCCAGACCATTGTCAAGAATCTTTACTTCTATGCTATTCTTCTTGTAGAAAACACAGTTTCAGATCTAATGTTGAAGTCTTTAACCCACTTCCAGTTGATTTTTTAAAAGATAAGGGTTCAATTTTATTATTTTGCATGTGGATATCCATTTTTCCCTACATCATTTATTGAGAAAACTATCCTTTCTCTATAGTGTCTCCTTGCTGCTCTTGTTGAAAATTAATTGACTGTACATACCTGGGTTTATTTATGACTTCTCTATTTTGTTTCATTGACCTATGTGTGTCTTTTTATGGCAGTGCTATACTGTTTTGATTACTATTGCTTTGTAGTAGATTTTCAAATTAAATAATATGATACCTTTAGCTTTGCTCTTTTCATTCAGTGTTGCTTTGACAAGTCAGAGTCTTTTGTGATTCTATATGTAGATAATTTTAAGATTGTCTTTTCTTCTGTGAAAAATGTCATTGGAATTTTGGTAGCATTTGCATTGACTCTCTTGGTCACTTTAGGTAGAATGGATATTTTAACAATATTGAAAATTCTTAGAATCCATGAATATGGGATATCTTTCCACTTATTTGTGACTTTGATGTTTTCATTAATGTTTTATATAGTTTTGTGTGTACATATATGTTACCTCTAGGGCTAAATTTATTCCTAAATATTTAATTTAATTTTATTTTTGAGATAGCACTCCTATACACTAAAAATAAACTATGTGGGGGAAAAAAAATAAAGACATTGTTTTTTAAAAGACCTGAAAGGCAACCCAGTGCCTTCTCTGTACTGGACTCTTGGAGCCTTCTTGGCATTTCTTCCCTTCTCCACATTCCAGTGAGCTCAACACAGTCTCTTCTTAGACTAAGTACAGGACCCAGACACTTAGGACATTTTTTTAGAACTTATTTTCTATTCCTACTGATTATGTTTTTTTCTCTAGCTGTCTCTTAGCTCTCCATCTTTACCATCATCTGCTGGTTATGAACAGCCTTGTTCTTTAAATTAACAGCCTTGTTTTAGATCTAGTTACTTAATATCAGGTAATAACCACAGCAATAATACACAGTAAAATATATATATTTAAAAAATATTGTGGATAAAACAAATTTTTTTTATATTATGGAACTTTAACAAAAAACAAATAAATAAAAATTGACTTAATATTAGATAGAGATAACTGTTAAGAAAGACAAAATTAAAAAGAGAAAGGAGTATAAAATGTCTTGGAGGTAAAAATTTGTGATTGTATATAGGGAAGACCTCTTTAAGAAGATAACTTTTGAATAAACACTTGAGGAAGTGACAAACCAGCCATGTGGCTATCTTGTGAAGATCATTCTAGACAAAGAACAGCAGGAACAAAGGCCCTGAGGTGACAGGAAACCTGGCATATTCAAGGCACAACCGAGGAGAAGGCATTATAGATGGAGAAGCAGTGGTAAAGGTTGTGAGTAGTAAGAGAAGTTTTCAGAGAGGTCATGAGAATGGGTGCAGGTAGGGCTCTTTTGGCCATTGCAGACATTTTGCCTTTGACTCTAAAGCAGGATTCTAGACAAAAAGAAAGATATAATCTGTTTCATGTTTTAATAGTACTATTCTAGTTGCTTTATGGATAATATATTGTGTCTTAGAGATATCAACAGACTTACTTAACTTTCTGAGACTTAAAGCCCAAGTGCCTAACCAAAAATATATCTAGGTATACTGGTCAAATTGGTAACAAAAGTGGTTTAACCCAGAGCCAGTGAGTAAGACTTATGGACTTAATAGAATAATCTTTTTTTTTTTTTTTTTGAGATAGATTCTTGCTCTATTGCCCAGGCTGGAGTGCAGAGGCACCATCTCAGCTCACTGCAACCTGTACCTCCTATATTCAAGCAATTCTCCTGCTTCAGCCTTCCAAGTAGCTGGGACTACAGGCACACACTGGCACATCGGACTATTTTTTTTTTTTTTTTTTTTTTTTTTTTTTTAGTAAAGACAGGGTTTCAGCATGTTGCCCAGGCTGGTTGTGAACTCCTGAGCTCAGGCAATCCACCTGCCTTGGCCTCCCAAAGCGCTGGGAGTACAGACATGAGCCACTGTGTCTGACCAAATAATCATGCTTCTAAAAGTATTGCAAGAAGATTGAAAATGCAACCTACATGTAGAATACGCAAGCCAGGGAAGCCTTACATGAAATGTCTCTGTGACAGCAGTTCTCAAACTTCTTGATTTGGAGACTTCCCAGAATTTCTTATTCTTTAAAATTATCAAGGAACCCAAAGGCCCTATGATTATATAGGTTAAATACATTGATATTTACCATAATGAAGATTATTAATAATGATACTTTAAAAATAATTAAGGGCTTGTTCATTCAAATGAGACAATAATAAATCCATTATTTTATGTTTACATGAGTAACATATTTTTTTGAGCAGTAACTATATTTCACAAATAAAAACTTGAGTGAGAAGAATGGCATCCTTTTACATTTATGCTAATCTCTTGATGCCTGGCTTAATACATGACAGTTGATTTTTCTAATCTGCTTTACCATTTCTTCTGTTGAGAAACACACACCATGTAGCTTGTGGAAAACTATACTGTATAATAAAGAAAGTATGAGAGTAAAAACCCAGATAATGCCTTTTTTGATTATTAAAATATTTTTGACTTGTGGACTTCCTGAAAAATAAGTCTCTGAACTACACTTTAATTTCCAGACTGCTGTAAAAAAGTTAAGTTATTATAGGTATAAGGATCTACTTTGCTCCTTAAAACCTATGCCAATGTCTCAGTAATAGAGGTAAGATGAATTATTCTAAATCGGAATAAAACAATGAATATAGTAAAATTGTTCTTGGAAAAATATTCTAACCATGTGAGATTTACACACCCGAATTGTTTTGTTTAATTTAGTAAATTCTTTGTCTTTTTATTCAAGTTGTGTTAATTTATTTAGGAAATACATAAAATATTAAGTTATTTTGGGGACACTACCTTTGTCCTGAAGTATGACATTTTGGCAGGAGACAGAGTGAGAAAAGAAAAATTCTGAGGAAGTAAAATGATTTGGATAAAGACCAATTCTGTGGGAGTAATAATTGGTGAAAGATCCTTTTTTCCCATCTTTATTCATGACTTGGGACAGAGTTTTAGCCATTAAGGTAAAATTTTTTATACTTCAGTGGACATGATGAGGTCTCCAAAACTACTTAAACTAGATCTCTTGATTCAATTTAAAGTCATATTCTAACATCTCAAGCTAAAAAGAAAATTGCAACCTTTAATTCTACTTCTGTGAATTTTTGAGGCAAATTTTAACAAAGATTCAATCATATTTTTAAATTATTTCAATCTTACTTTAAAAAAAATAACATTTTTTACAAATATATGTATAACAAGAAAAAAGTCTTTACTTAAGGAAAAAAATCTATTAGCTACCGTTTTATAGTGATCTTAATTTCTTTTAGTATATTTAGTGGCAGAAATTGTTTTATTTCATTGTGTTTCCTTTAGAAAAAAAATGCCCTTTTATTAGTTCATGAACTATTACTAGCTTTCATAATACAAAATTTAAAAGGATTAACTTTCTAATTTCTCAAAATTATAATAGTAACCCATATTTAAAATATAATCAGAAAAAAACTTAAGATTTGGACATTGTATTTTTGATTTTTATATTACATGGTAGTTATACCATAATGATTTCATTAACAGAGAACTTAGTTCAATAGTTATTTTTATTTTACATTAATTCAATGGTTTGCTTTTATATTATGTAAGCCATACAAGGATAAGCAGGTTATATATAATTTAATATTTAATCAGCACTTTAATAAAAATAATTGAAGTTGACACTGAAAAGAAATGTGACCTACAACATATCAGGGCATAACAAAGCTTATTTTTGAAGCATGTGCCAGCAAATATGTATCTTAATAGGTACCTTCATTCTTCTCTCAGATTGTTATCTGTTATTCTTCAACACTTCATGCTTTCTTGTTTCCAAACATTGGGATAATAATATTAGCATGTTTGTAGACCATTGTCACCAGACAGGAAGCAAAAAGGGAATTATGAGAGTGGTTAGCACATATTTTGTCAAGGGAAGGGGAAGCTTAGAGTAGAAGTGCCTTTGTATGTCAGAGGTGTGCCTTAGGAATAAGAGGAGAGCAAAAGAGATAAAATTTGAGTGTGGTTATTGAGAGAAGTGGATAGCCTTTGTCACAATGATTCTGACAAAATAGATTTCATCATAGGGCTTGACTTTGGTACATTTTGCATTTATCAGGAATCAAGCTTTATCATCTACAGTTTCCCTCTACCCCATTCTTTTTTTTTTTTTTTTTGAGGTGGAGTTTTGCTCTTGTTACCCAGGCTGGAGTGCAATGGCACGATCTCGGCTCACCGCAACCTCCGCCTCCTGGGTTCAAGCAATTCTCCTGCCTCAGCCTCCTGAGTAGCTGGGATTACAGGCACGCGCCACCATGCCCAGCTAATTTTTTGTATTTTTAGTAGAGACGGGGTTTCACCATGTTGACCAGGATGGTCTCGATCTGTTGACCTCGTGATCCACCCGCCTCGGCCTCCCAAAGTGCTGGGATTACAGGCTTGAGCCACCGCGCCCGGCCTCCCTCTACCCCATTCTTAATCCTCAAACCCAGTACCCAATTTCTCACCACCTCGTGATGTTAATTTTGTGTTTAAGAATGTATCACTCTTGTTTTAAAATAATATTTCAGAGGGCCAGGCATAGTGATTCACATCTGTAATTCCAGCACTTTGGGAAGTCAAGGTGGGTGGATCACAAGGTCAGGAGATCGAGACCATCCTGGCCAACATGGTGAAACCCTGTCTCTACTAAACTACAAAATGTAGCTAGGTGTGGTGTTATGCGCCTGTAGTCTCAGTTACTTAGGAGGCTGAGGCAGGGAAATCTCTTGAACCCAGGTGGAGTTTGCGGTGAATGGAGATCACATCACTGTACTCCAGCCTGAGTGACAGAGAGAGACTCTGTCTCAAAAAAAAATTTCAAATATATCACCCTTTTTTTGTTTTAATCCAAATAGTTTAATAAATTCACTATGCTAATACTTCTATTTTCTACTCTTTAAAGATTTCTTAAAAAAAAAAAAAAAGGAAATTATATTCTCCCAGTTTCTAGTCCAGCATGTCAGGAGTTTGGAAGTCACCACTCCACCCTAATAAATATAGAGATGAACGAACTGAAAAATAACTGTTCTTCAATCTATAACAGAAGTGAGGACACAGGGCAAATGAGTGTCCCTATCATTGAAAAGACAAATAGGCAAAGACAGTCATGGCTTACT
The DNA here is from genome assembly GCA_031835075.1 of Saguinus oedipus. Lineage (NCBI taxonomy): Eukaryota > Metazoa > Chordata > Mammalia > Primates > Cebidae > Saguinus > Saguinus oedipus. The sequence goes on from CM063172.1 coordinate 65,519,996, forward strand.
GGAATACAGACTCATGAACTGAAACTTAAATGGGAACAAGTGCTGGGGTAGGAAAAACGGAACTGTAATTGACTAATTGCAGGAAGCTTAGTGTGAACAAAGATGATAGATAAAAGCTTCAGGTAGACCTAGTCACAGGGAAGCCCATACAGTTTTGCGAGTTTTATCTCCTGGAAAAGTACTGAGATCTCAAGTGAGTAGTTGAGATTTTTGCCTCAGGAATCCTGCAGTTGGATAGGAAAAGGAACCATCTTGAAATATGTCAGATATTTATTTCCTTAGCAAGGTTTGCCCTCAGAAGAAAGTATTTAACTAGAGCTAACCTATCTGGGAAAATGGAAATATTTAATTCCAGCTGGCTCTAGCCTTCCACTTGTAAGAAGAAAAATACTAAACTCATGCCCACTCTAGTCATTAAGAGGTAAGGGGAGTAGATTGAGAAGCACTTCTGTTTACAGTCCTGAAACACAGGCTTACTAAAAGACTAAAACCTAATCATAAGACTGTAGAATGCTTTTCCTCCCTATACTCATTACCATCACATTACTAAAGTTCTATTTACAGCAGTTCTTTTACCCAATGCATCATGTTGGCTACATAGAAAAAATTACCAGGTATACTAAAAGGCAAAAAATAACGTTGGAGGAGACAGAGTAGTCTCCTCAGAATGAGACTCAGATATGACAGAGATAATGGAATGATCAGATTAAGATTTTGAAACAACTATAATTAATATGCTAAAAGCTCGAATAGATAAAGGAGACAGAACACAAAAACAAGTGGGCAATATAAGCAGAGAGATGGAAATTCTAAAAAAAAATCTTGAAATCAAAAACACCATAACGCAGATAAAGAATGCTTTTCGTAAATTAATTGGTGAAGTGGACATGGAGGAAGAAAGAATCTCTGAGAATGAGGATATCTCAATAGAAACCTCCAAAGCTGAAAAGCAAAGAGAAAAAAAGACTTTATGCCCAGAATATGCAATAACCGTGGGAAATTACAAAAGGTGTAACATACAGGTAATGTGCATAACAGAGTAAGAAAAAAAGAGAAAGAAATGTTTGAAACAATAATTTCTCAAAACTTCCCCAAATGCTTGTCAGATGCCAAAACACAGATCCAGGAAGTTTAGAGAACACCAAACAAAATAAGTGTCCCCAAACCCTACACCCAGGCATATCATACTCAAACTACAGAAAATCAAAGAAAAAAACCCTGAAAGAAGCTAGAGGGTGAGAAAACATATGCTTAGAGGACAAAGATAAGAACTACATCCGACTTTCAGAAACCATGCAAGGAAAAAAACTAAAAATGTAACTGAAAATGTGTGGAGCAAAACATTTAAAGTGTTAAGAGTTTAATCCACCAACCTACGATTCTATACCCTGAGAAACTATTCTCTAAAAGTAAGGAAGAACTAAAAATCTTTTCAGGTAAACAAAAAAATTGAGGGAATTTGCTGCTGGTAGATCTACCTTGTAAGAAATGTTTTAAAAAAGTTATTTAGAAAGTGAGAAAAAGATATAGGTCATAAACTCATATCTACATGAGAGATTAAATAATTGAAGGTAAAATAAAACCTTTTAATTTTCTTAATCTAACAGATGTTTGTTCCAATTAATAATAATGACAATGTATTCAATTATGTATGTTTATGTGTATATATGACATATATTATATATATAATATATATATATGCTTATATACTAGTGAAATGAATTACATCAATGATACAAGGGATGGCAGAGAGGAATTAGAAATATTTTTTAATTATAAAGTATTTATGCTTCCCATGAAATGGAACAATACAGAGTTATTTGAAAGTGAATTTGTATTACTTGTAAATGCATATTGGAAACTCTATGGCAACTACTAAAAAAAATTAAGAGAATAATATATAGTTTCAATTTGTTAGAAGGAGGATGTTGAATGTTCCCAATACAAAGAAATGATAAACATTTGAGATGCTAGATAAGCTAATTACCCTGATCTGATTACTATACAATATATGTATTAAAATAGAACTAAGCACATATAAGTATGTATAATTACTTGCTGATTAAACAATTTAAAAAACAGAAAAGAAGTATAACTGATGTACTAACAAAAGAGATAATGTGGAATTCTATAAGATACTCAATTAAAACCACTCCTGTGTTTTTTTGCCTTTTGGCAGAAGGAGTGAAAGACAAAAGAAAAATGAATAAGAGCAACACACAAGAAATAGTAACAATTATGGTAGATATTAATCCAACTGTATTAATATTACTTTGAATTTCAGTGGTCTAAATGCACCAACTTAAAGAGACTGTCAGAGGATATCAATAAACAAGGCCCAACTCTAAGTTGCCTACAAGAAACCCACTTGAAATATATAACACATAGAGATAAAAAGAAAATAGATGAAGAAAGGTTTGCTGTGTCAACACTAATTAAAAGAAATAAAAAATACCCATTTTCAATTCAGAGCAGACTTTGGAGCAAGGAAAGTTATCAGGAATAAAGAGGGATATTACATAATGATAAAAGGGTCTCGTTTCTCCAAGAAAATATAACAATTCTTAGTGAATATTTGCTTAATAGGGTACATCATTGCAAAACAGTGTCAAATTACATGAAAAAAATGCTATAAAATCACGAAAAGAAATAGAGGATTCCACTTTTATAGCTGGAGACTTACCACTCCTCCTTTAAAAGTAGACAGATTCAGCAGACATAAAATCAAGAAGGACACAGTTGAACTGAACAATACTATCAAACAAATATAATTGACATCTATAGATTATTTAACTTAACAACTGCAGAAAACACATTCTTCTCAAGCTCATGTGAAACATTCACCAAGATAGACCACATTCTGAACCACGAAATGCACTTTAACAAATTTGAAATAATAGAAATCAAATATCTGCTCTAAAACTGCAATTTAACTAGCAATCAATAACAGAAAGATAACTGGAAAATCCCAAAACACTTGGAGGTTAAGCAACACTAAGTAATAAATGGGTGAAAGAAGTCTAAAGGGAAATTTTAAAATTATTTTCAACTAAATGTAAATGAAAACATGACATATAAAAATTTGAGGATGGGGAGGGATAACACCAGGAGAAATGCCTGATGTAGTTGATGGTGGGGTGTGGGGGATGGAGACAGCAAACCACCATGGCATGTATTGTACCTATGCAACAATCCTGCAAGATGCAGGGTGTGCATATGTACCCCAGAGCCCAAAGTACAATAAAAAAAATTTTTGTGGGATACAGCCAGGCACAGTGGCTCATGACTGTAATAAGAGCAATTTGGGAGGCCAAGGCAGGTGGATCACAAGGTCAATAGATCAAGACCATCCTGGCTATCATGGTGAAACTTTATCTCTACTAAAAGTACAAAAATTAGCTAGATGTGGTGGCGTGCATCTGTAGTCCCAGCTACTTGTGAGGCAGAGGCAGGAGAATCACTTGAAACCAGGAGGTGTAATTTTCAGTAAGCAGAGATCATGCCTCTGCACTCCAGCCTGGTGACAGAGTGAGACTCTGTCTCAAAAAATTAAAAAAAAATAAATTGTGGGATATAGTATAAGCACTGCTTAGAGAAAAATTATAGCATTAAATGTATATATTAGGAAAGAAGAAAGATCCAAAAGCAATAATTTAAGATTTCCCCTTAGAAAACTAGTAAAAGAAGAGCAAATTGAATTCAAAGTAAAGAAATCCAACAGAAAATAATAAAATTGAACATTGAGAAGCAATAAACATGAAAACAATAGCTGACTTTATTGATCTTTAAGAAGATCATTAAATCGATAACCCTCTAACCAGTCTAAGAAAAAAAGGGATAAAACTGACTAACAGCAGAAAAGGAAGAGGAGTATCATTGTGGATTTCATGGATATTAAATGGATGGTAAAGGATTACTACTATGAACAGCTCTATGCCCTTAGATTTGATAACTGACGTAAAATTAATCAATTCCTTAAAAGACACAATCAGCAAAACTCATACAAGGAGAAATAAGTGATCTGAATAGGCTCCTATGTATTAGAATACATAATTAACAACTTTCCAAAAGAAAAATCATCAGGCCCAGATGGGTTCACTGGTGAATTATATAAAACATTTAATAGGCCGAGCGCGGTGACTCACGCCTGTAATCCCAGCACTTTGGAAGGCCGAGGCAGGTGGATCACAAGGTCAAGAGATCAAGACCATCCTGGTCAACATGGTGAAACCCCGTCTCTACTAAAAACACAAAAAATTAGCTGGGCATGGTGGCGCGTGCCTGTAATCCCAGCTACTCGGGAGGCTGAGGCAGGAGAATTGCCTGAACCCGGGAGGCAGAGGCTGCGGTGAGCCAATATCACGCCATTGCACTCCAGCCTGGGTAACAAGAAAGAAACTCCGTCTCAAAAAAAAAAATTAATAAATTAATAAACAATAAAGAAATTGCACCAATTATCTACAATCTCTTTCAGAAGACAGAAGCAAAGAGAATACTTCCTAACTCACCATATTAGAGCAGAGTTATCCTAATACCAAAACTTGACAATGACATCACAAGAAAATACTGCAGAGCAAAATCTTTCAGGAACAGAGGTGCAGAATTTTCAATAAAATGTTATGGAATCCAACAATGCATGAAAAACACTATACACCACAATCAAGTGGGATTTATCCCAGGTATACAATACTGGTCCAACATTGAAAAATGAACTAATGTAATTCATCATATCAAGAGACTAATGAAAATCATATTCATAATAGAATATTCAAAAATCATAATCAAAGATGCAGAAAAAGCATTTGATAACATCTGACACTCATTCATGATAAAAATTCCCAGTAACAGACAACGTAAAGAATGGGAGAAAATATTTGAAAACTATGTATCTGAGAAAAGTCTAGTATCCAACATCGATATGAAACAAACAAATTTACAAGGAAAAGCAATCCCATTAACAAGTGGGCAAAAAATATAAACAGCTTTTTCAAAAGAAGACATAGATACAGCAAGCAAGAGTATTTTAAAAAGCTACATATCCACATGTTTACTTATATAACAAACCTGCACATCCTACACATGTACCCCAGAACTTAAAATTTTTAAAAAGCTTCACATCATTGATTATTAGAGAAATGTAAATCAAAACCAGAATAAGATGCCATCTCACACAAGTAAGAATGGCAATTAATAAAAAGTCAAAATGTAACAGATGCTGATGAGGTTGCAGAAAAATGTGAATACTTATACACTGCTAGTGGGAGTGCAAATTAGTTCATCCATTGTGAAAAACAGTGTGGTGATTCCTCAAATAGCTAAAAAACAGAACTGTCATTTGACCCAGCAATCTCATTACTGAGTATATACCCAAAGGAATATAAATCATTCTGCCATAAAGACATATGCACATGTAGGTTCATTGCAGTCTATTCACAATGGCAAAAATCATGGAATTAACCTAAATGCCCATCAATAGCAGATTGGATAAAGAAAATGTGGTATGCATACATGATGAAATACTGTGCAGCCATAAAATGAATGAGATCACATCTTTTATGGAACATAGATGGAGCTGGAGGTCAGTATCCATAGCAAACTAATGCAGAAACAAAAACCCAAATACTGTGTGTTCTCACTTTTAAGTGGGAGCTAGATGATGAGAACACATTGACATTAAAAGGAGAACAACAGACACTGGCACCTACCTGAGGGTGAAGTTTCGGAGGAGGGAGAGGATCAGAAAAAATAACTATTGGGTACTATGCTTAGTACCTTGGTGATGAAATAATATGCAAAGCAAACTCCTGTGACACATATTCACCTGTATAACAAACCTGCATATATACTCCTGAACCTGAAATACAATTAAAAAATAAAAACAGTAAAATAGGAATAGAGGGAAACTTCTTCAATTTGATAAAGAATACCTACAAAAAACCTGCAACTGACATAATTCTTTTTGATAAGAAACTACAAGTTTTCACTTTGAGATCAGGAACAAAGCAAGGATGTGCCCTCTTACCATTGCTTGTTAACGTCATACAGGAAGTACAAGCTAATGCAGTAAGACAAGACAATAAAAGGAAGAGGATACATATTGAAAAGGAAGAAACAAAACTGTCTTTGTTTGCAGCCAACATGATTGTCTATACAGCAAATCTGAAATAATTGACAAAAACTCCTGGAACTAATAAATGATTATAGCAAGAGCATAGGGTATAGGGTCAAGTCAATAGCTTTTCTATGTACCAGCAATAAACAAATGGACTTTGAAGTTAAAAAACACAATACTGTTTACAAAACACTCCCAAAAATGAAATACATAGATATAAATGTAACAAACAAGAAAAACGACAAAATGTTAGGAAAAGACAAACTAAATGGGGAGTTACTTCATGTTGGTAGAGAGAAAGACTCAATATTGTCAAGATGGCAGTTCTTCCAAACTTAATCTATAGGTTCAAAGCAATCTAAATCAAAGTCTTAGCAAGTTATTTTTCATGCTGTATTTTTCAACTTTTATTTTAGATTCAGGGATACTTTGTGTGATGCTGAGGTTAGGCTAATGAATAATCCCATTACTCAGGTACTGTGTATAGTATACAACAGTTATTTCTTTCAACCCTTGCCCCCTCCCTCTCTCCTTCCTCTAGTAGTCCTCAGTTTCTCTTGTCATCTTCGTGTCCATGAATACCCAACTTTTAGCTATCCCATATAAGTGAGAACATGCTGCATTTGGTTTTCTGTTCCTGTGTTTATTTACTTAGGACAATGGCCTCCAGCTGCCTCCATGTTGCTGCAAAGGACATGATTTTATTTTTTTATGGTTGTGTTGTATTCAATGGTGTATACATATGACATTTCCTTTATTCAATCTACACTTGATGGGCAGCTAGTTTTATTCCATGTTTTTGCTGTTGTGAGTCACACTGAGATGAGCTAGTGCATCTATCTTTTTGGTATAATAATTTGTTTACTTTTAAATGTATCTCAGTAATGGGATTTTGACAAGATACATGTGTATGTGTGCATGTATGCATATATTTATAGACACATACACACACAAACTGATTCTAAAGTTTTTCTGTATAGGCAAAAGAATAGCTGACATAATATTAAGAATAAAGTTGAAGGGCTGATACTACCCTACTTCAAGATTTAGTATAAAGCTATACTAATGAAAACAGTGCTGTATCAGCAAAAGAATAGATATCATTGGAACAGAATAAAGAGCCAGAAATAGACCTACATAAATATAGTCAACTGATCTTTGACAAAATAAGAAAGGCAATATGATGGAGAAAGTCTTTTTAATAAATGATATTGGAACAACTTGACATCTGCATGCAAAATATCTTGATGCAGAATTTACAACCTTCACAAAAATTAGCTCAAAATAAATTGAAAATCTAAATGCAAAACATAAAACTGTAAAGCTCTGACAAAATAACATAGGCTAAAATTTAGGTGACCTTGCTTTTGGAAATGATTTTTTTGGATACCACATGAAAGTCGTGATCCACGAAAAAAGGATTGATAGGCTGGACTTCATTAAAATTAAAGTGTTTTTTGTTTTTATTTTCTGCAAACGATACTGCAAAAGAATAGAAAGATAAGCCACAGAATAGGGGAAAATATTTTCAAAGATGTATCCAATAAAGAATTGTTATCAGAAGTATATGAAAACCTTTAAAGGCATAGCAATGAGAAAACTAACAATCATTTAAAAATGAGCAAGAGATCTGAACACATACATTGCTAAAGAAGGTATATAGATCCCAAATAAGCATTTGAAAAGATGTTCTATATAATAAATCATCAGAGAATGAAAATTAAAATAATAATGAGATACCACATACCTATTATAATAATCAAAACCCATGATACTCAATACCACATGCTAGTAAGGAAATGGTTTGACAGGAGCTCTTATTCATTGCTAGTGGCTGAACAAAGTGGCACAGCAATTTTGAAAGAAAATTTGACAATTTCTTACAAAACATAACATACTCTTACTAACTATGCAATTCAGCAATTGAGCTACTTGGTATTTACCCAAGGTTGAATACTTATGTTCACACAAAAAATTGAACAGAATTATTTATAGAAGCTTTATTTATAATTGCCAAAACTTAAAAGCAACCAAGGTGTGCTTCAATTGGTAAATGGATAAATAAATTGTGGCATACCTGGCAACTGAATGTTGTTCAGTGATTAAAAAATGAACAAACTTTCAAGCCGTAAAAATACATGGGTGAAACTAAACTGCATATTACTAAATGAAAAGCCAATTAAAAAGGCTATGTACTGTATAATTACAACTATCTAATGTTCTGGAAAAGGCAAAACTAAAACTGTAAAATATGAATGGTTGCCAGGGATTGTGGGGAGGAAGGGATAAGAGGGGCCACAGGATGGTCTGGGCAATGAAACTACTCTGTATAATACAGTAATGGTAGATACATGTCATTATACTTTTGTCCAAGTCCATAAAAAATGTAATACCAAGAGTGAATGCTAATGTAAACTATGGACTCTGGGCAATCATGATGTGTCAAAATAGGCTTATCAGTTCTAACAAATCTACCCCTTTGATGGAGTATTTGGGTAATGGGAACCACTATGAATGTGTGGAGTAGGGATCGTATGGGAATTTTCTGTTTCTTCCTCTTAATTTTGCTGTGAACCTAAAACTGTTCTAAAAGTATGAGGTCTAATAAATTTTTTTAAATATGCCAATTCTACATTAAAATACCTTAATGTTCTACTTTGAGGATTATTTTCCACATTTCCTGGGCCATACAATTCTTGTTGAAAACAATCAAAGAATGCTGAGCTTTGATTTCCCAATTGCTATATGAGATCTGCCATCAAATATTATGCAGCAATCAAAAATGATGAGCTTGTGTCCTTTGTAAGGACATGGATGAATCTGGAGAACATCATTCTCAGCAAACTGACACAAGAACAGAAAAAGAAATACCGCATATACTCACTCATAGGTGGGTGAGAAAAATGAGAACACATGGACACAGAGAGGCGGTCTACTATACACTGGGGACTGTTGGGGGAAAGGGGGAGGGACAGCGGGTGGGGCTGGGGGGGATAGCCTGGGGATGAATACCAGGTGTAGGTGAAGGGGAGGAAGGCAGCAAAACACACTGCCATGTGTGTACCTATGCATCTATCTTGCACGTTCTGCACATGTACCCCAAAACCTATAATGCAATAAAAATTAAAAAACAACAACAACAACAACAACAACAAAATATTCTGCTTTCTATAATACCCCAGAGCTAACTTTCCTATGTACTCAACTCTGTCATGTGGGGAAAGATTTTCTTGCTAACAGTACTATAAAATAATTGAACTACTAGCAAAAGGCTCTGTGGAAGGTCTTAAAAAGCCTCAGCTGAGAAGAATAGAAAGTTATTCTTCTGTTATAATAATTATTGGGGCATTGCTGTGGATCACAGAACTTGACAAGCAGTCTCTATCTAGCTCATAGGTCATAGCTGCATTGTCTTTCTGCTGTAAAAATACTGAGATTCATCACTTTTCCAAAGTTCTATTGTGGTCATATTTGATATTCTCTTGTTTCCTTAGCATCAGACGGCCTTAGTACACAACTCCGCAAGTTCCTAGAAAGGGCCAGCTGTGAAAGTCTAATTTAGGATTTTAGGTAGGTTTCCAGAGCAAGTTGGCAAGTTTAGGTAATTAATTAAGTACTGTACATGAAGAAGGTGGTATTAAATCTACGCCTACTAAACTGTAAGTTCTATGAGGACAATAACATTGCTTCTTTGTTTTCCCAAAGTATTTGACTAGCTTTACAGTGCCACACAGAGATTTGGCACTCAGTAAATTATATTAAATGTATGAATGATTGATTAGGCAATAGATGAGTATTGGTTTGTTTATTTGTTTTTTGAGATAGTCTCGCTCTGTCACTCAGGTGTACAGTATCATGATCTTGGTTTACTGTAGCCTCAACCTCCCATGCTCAGGTGATCCTCTCACCTCAGCCTCTCCAGTAGCTGAGAGTACAGGCACACACCACCATACCTGGCTAATTTTTTATGTTTTATTTTTTGTAGAGACAGGGTGTCACTATTTTGTCTCAGCTGGTCTTGAACTTCTACAGTCAAGCGATCCTCCTGCCACAGTCTCCCAAAATGACTCAAGCAATCTTCCCAGCTAAGTCTCCCAAAGTGCTGGGATTATAGTCATGAGTCACTGCACCTAGCCCTATGAGTGTGAGTTTTTATGTGTGTAGCTATTTACTACTTTCTTCCAGAAAACACAAAAGGCAACTAAGTATTTAAGAGAGACTTAGCAAATTAGAGCTTTTGAATCCTGGGACCTGGGTTATTTGCTCTCATCCCAGTTTCATGACATGTGTCAGGTTGAGTGAAGAGCAGGTCCACTGGTATAAACAGTGGGATCTCTGAGGACTGTCAATAACAGTCGAGTCAGATAATGATGCAAAATCACACGAATCCGAAGTATAATAAAGAAAGTAAAATGATGGAACCTAAACTTATTTTTGGTGACAATTTTAGTGTGCTGTTTTTGATGGCTCTTATGGCCCACTGGCTTTATTTCTCATTGTAGAATTTATATCATCTTGTATCATTATTCCAAACCCAACAGGGAAATTAGAAGATGCGCTTAAATGGCACTGAAATGTTCTGAGACAAAAAAAATTAGATAGTGGCTAGACACCTATTTATATGTTCATGCCTGGAGAGGGATTCTATATTGCATTTAAATGGTACGTGAGAAAAAAACTAATGAGGAAATTTTAATGACATAGAGACAAAATAGTTTTAAAATTTAAAGCAAAACACTTCTGTAATTAATACTATTTCCTAAAATATGAACAGCATGTGAATTTAGTAAATTATGTAGTTTATAAAACTAATGCAATTTAATTGTAATGCTTCCCTTTTGTCTAATACTTTGTCTTACTTTGAATATATTCCTATTACCAACTCACTGATCCTTCTTGCCAGGAAGACATTGGTTTTTACTTTTTATTTGTTATTTTTACCCTTTATTTGTATAGGTAGTTTTACTTTTCTGAACATGTTTAAGTTTATTCCATTCCTGTAGCAATATGTGTTCTACAGTGAGGAGCCTGTGTTTTCTGTGGGACAGAAAATGACTAATGTCAGTGGAGAGTAATATCTTTTTATATATCACAAATTGTCTAAGGTTGCAAGAACTCAGAATGCAATGATATTACTGAGCATTGGTCATTATAGATGGAAATATTGTCTATTCAGATATACTTTCTGTGATTTCTATAAAAATAATAATGATTTATATCTTCCCCATCAGAAAACACAAAGATTATTTCAATTTAATTTTTATAAATGCTATAAACACAAGAGAAACCAGACAACTCTAAAGATTCAGGGCATCATATGTTGATTTGTTTTAAAGATTGGAAAAGAAAGATATATTTTTCTTACTCCTAGATAAAATCAATAATTTTGTTTATGAGGTACTTTCAAATGGTAATCTTTTATATGCTTAATATTTATGAAGCAATGAGTAGGAAAGAAGCTCCCATGACCAAACTGATTGAAAACATTAAGGAACCTACACATAATTGAGAAGTTTCTCAGTGCATTAGTAAATTATTAAGACTTTTTTTTGTTATTAAGGAATTAGAACAATTTATAATTTTGTAATGCATGAATGTTTCCTCTGTCCCCTCTTTTTTTTGTTGTTTTTTTTTGGTTCTAGCATATCAAAGTATATATGGTCCTGAGTTACAGATATATTTTATAGTGGATTTGATTTTAAAAGGTATTTAGAAACAGAATTGGATTTTAAAGGTATTTTCTCTTGCATTTTAGATTGCTTTATCATACACTTAAACTTCATTGAGAAAAAAGGCTCCTCAAGCCTAGCAGTTTCTTTGACTAAGTAGTCACTATATCCAATATTTGCTCTTTGCTATCTATTTTCCTCTGAAAGGTGTACAAATTTACATAACTATGGCTAAAAGTACTGTTATTCAAAGACATGGAATCAACCTAAATGCCAGTCAACAATAGACTGATAAAGGAAATGTGATACACAAACACCATGCAATACTATGCACACAGAAAAAGTAACAAGATCATGATATTTACAGCCACATGGATAGAGCCACTGACCATTGTCCTAAGTGAACTAATGGAGGAACTGAAAACCAAATACCACATGTTCTGACTTATAAGTGGGAGCTATGTAAACACTTATTGGACAAAATTTCAGGATACAAAATCAATGTAACAAAAATTAGCATTATTTTTATGTACCGACAAAGTTGAAGCTGAGTGCCAAATTAAGAATACCATTCATTCAAAACAACCACCAAAAGAATAAAATACCTAGGAATACATCTAATCATAAAGATGAAAGATCTCTATGGTAAGAATTACAAACACTGCTGAAAGAAATCAAGATGACACAAACAAATGGAAAATAATTCCATGCTCTTGGATGAAGAATGAATATTGTTAAAATGGCTATGCTGCTCAAAGCAATTTATAGATTCATTACTATTCCTATCAAATTACCAATGAATTCTTTTACAGAGTTCAAAAAATATATTTGAAAATTGATATGGAACTAAAAAAGCCTGAACAGCCAAAGTAGTCATAAGCAAAAAGAAGAAAGCTCAAAGAATCATGTTACCTGACTTTAAACCATACAACAAACCTACAGTAACCAAAACAACATTGTACTTATACTACAACAGACACATAGAGCAATGGAACAGAGTGGAGAGCCTAGAAATAGAGCCACACACCTACAGCCATGCGATATTCAACAAAGTTGACAAAAAACAAGCAATGGGAAAAGGATTTTCTATTCAATAAATGGTGCTGGGATATCTGGCTAGCCATATGCAGAAGAGTGAAAACTGGGGGTGGGAGGATTAGGAAGGGCTAACATTATGAGAAATACCTAATATAGATGAGAGGGGGATGGATGCAGCAAACCACCATGGCATGTGTATACCTATGTAGCAATCCCACATGATATGCACATGTGCCTCAGAACTTAAAGTATAATAATAAAATAAAGAAGATTTAAAACTGGACCCTCTTCATTTCACTGTATAAAAAAATCAACTCAAGATTAATTAAAGACTTAATGTATAAGGTCTTCAATTAAAAACCATAAAAAAATTAAAATCTATGAAACCCATTGAGGAATAAATAGGAAATGTAATTCTGGTCATAGGCCCTGGCAAGGATTTCATGATGAAGATGCCAAAGTGATGGTAACAACACCAAAAATTAACAAATAGGATATAATTAAACTGAAAAACTTCTCTACAGGAAAAGAAACTATTAGCAGAGTAAACAAACAACTTACAGAATGGAGAGAAAATGTTTTTGAACTATGCTTCTGAGAAAGGTCTAAAAATCAGAATCTATAAGAATTTAAACAAATTAATAAGCAAACGACAAACAACCTTACTTAAAAGTGGGCAAAGGACATCAACACATACTTTACAAAAGAAGACATACCTGCAGCCAACAAGCCTATGAAAAATGCTCAGCATTACTATCATTAGATAAATGCATGTAAAACCACAATGAGATACCATTTTACCCCAGTCAAAATGGCTATTATTAAAAAGTTAAAAAATAACAGATGCTGGCAGGGTTGTGAAGAAAAGGGAGCACATACATTGATGGTGAGAATGTAAATTAGTTCAGCGATTATAGAAAGCAGTTTGAAAATTTCTCAAGGAACTTAGAATTACTGTTCAATACAGCAACCCCATTATTGGATATATACCCAAAGGAATAAATCATTCTATCATAAATACAAATGTAGATATATGTTTATTCACTGCTGCACTATTTGCAATAGCAAAAACATGGAATCACCCTAAATGCCCATCAACAGAAGACTGGATAAAGAAAATGTGGCATATACACACCATGCAATACTATGAGACGGTAAGAAGAATGAGATCATGCCCTTTGCAGGAAACTGAATGGAGCTAGAGGCCATTATCCTAATTAAATAGGAACAGAAAACCAAATACCACCTGTTCTTACTCATAGTGGGAGATAAACTTTGCATATGCATAGATGTAAAGAAGGGAACAACACACACTGGGGCCTACTTGAGGGTGGAGGGTCGGAGGAGGATGAGGATTGAAAAACTGCCTATTAGGGACCATGTTTATTATCCAGGTGATGAAATCATCTATATACCAAACCCCCATGACATACAATTTACCTGTGTAACAAATCTGCACATGTACTCCTTAATCTAAAATAAAAGTTAAAAAAAATCTGGTCAAAGGAAAGGAGGTATTAGGAGAGATTCCTAGAGAAGTTTATGTTTAATTTGTGTCATAAAGGAGCCATAACTAAGAAAGATAAAAACAAACTAGATGCCATTGAAGTATTTAAACTTACATATTTCCATTATTTTATTAACAGCCATTAGGATGAGTGGGTTAACGACAGGTAGGTATTGAAAGCTCACCAGTTTTCAGTCACCATGCTAAGATCTAAATGGGTTCATGTCATCCACTTGTTATAGATTCAATTGTATCTCCCCCAATTCATATGTAGAATCTCTAACCTCCAATATGACTGTATTTGGAGATAGGGCCTTTAAGAGACATTTAAGGGGGCCATAATGGTGGGACCCAGATCCAATTCGACTGGTGTCCACATAAGAAGAAGAAGAGGTACCAGGGATTCCTGCACACAGAGTAAATAGAGTATGAGGATACAGAAGAAATGTGTCTGTCTGCAGGCCAGAAAGTGAGGTCTTGCCAGAAACCATTCACGCTGGCACCTTGACACTGAACTTTCAGCCTCCAAACTTGTAAGAAAATAAATTTCTGTATTTTTAAGTCACCAAGCTTGTGGTATTTTGTTTTGACAGCCCTAAACAGACTAATAAAGATTTTAGAACCCTGGCTAATAAACCTCTAAACCACCATATGTTATATATGCTATTACTATCCTCATTTTTCATATGAGAAATCTGTGGTTCCAAGACTTTATTATCCATCATTATGATCTCTAATCACATTGATTTCAATCTAGAGAATATGATGTCATAGCATATACTTGAAGTGGTCATTTGTTTTCCTTCTAACTTTAGTTATTAAATTCTGATTTTATTATTTTATAATGAAATTCTGTGATTTGAATGATTTCAATTTTGGAGAATAGAGGCTTTGAATATTAGGTCAATTTTTAACTTTGAGATCTTGAGTGTAAGCATCCATGAAAACAAGTTTGTTAATCATATTAATTTCTACATGTCCACTTGTAGGTTTTGTTTACTTTGTTTCAAGTACTTCATGAATTTTGATGCTGTGTTTATTCGATGCATATTCATGTCAGTTGTTTAACGCAGTGTGTAAATGTTATCACTAAAGTCTTTTTTTTTTTATTGCTCTCTGCCACAGTTTACTTTTGTCTGTTAATTGTATCATGACCCTTCTTTAAAAAATTAATTCCTTAGTATTTATTTGCTAATATTTTATGCTTTATATATTTTCATTTACTTTATTGTAGAAGTTTTTCTCATATATAGCATCCACACTTTTGCACTTTTAATCAATTAAAGATTAAAATTTTAACCATTTATCACAAATGATTTTACGTGTATCTTTGATTTAGCACTTTTACTAATTTTATACTAGGATTTCTGCTTTTAAATTTCTTGTTGCTTTTTTTTTAACATTTATCTCTGTGACCTATATTTTCTTGCCTTTAAAATAAATGATTGAGTGTTTTCTTTCTAATAATTTGTTAGGTTTATGCCTCCTTTAGCACTTTTGGTGATTAACTTTAAAATCTTAAGCAATAATTTATCATAAATATTTGATTTAGCAGCTGTAAAAAAGTCATTCATATTTAGAAGATGTGCCTCTCTGCTTCTGACATCAACAGTCTGATTATTTCTACATTATCAAAGTTTATAACATTTAGATTATTTCCTGCAATCACATTTTGCAGAATTGTTTATTTATAGCCAGTCCCTTTACCTTAAATATGCTATCCTTCTGTTTACATTTTGTGTGGTTAGAGTTCGTCAAGAAATAGCTCTTTCTTTCAGGCTGGGCACGGTGGCTCACAACTGTAATCCCAGCACTTTGGGAAACTGAAGTGGACAGATCACTTGAGGTCAGGAGTTTGAGACCAGCCTGGTCAGTGTGGTGAAACCCCAACTTTACTAAAAATACAAAAATTAGCCAGCATGGTTGTATGGGCCTGTAAACCCAGCTACTTGGGAGGCTGAGGCAGGAGAATTGCTGCAACCCGGGAGGCAGATGTTGCAGTGAGCTGAGATTGTACCACTGCACTCCAGCCTGGGTGACAGAGCAAGACTCTGTCTCCAAAAAAAAAAAAAAAGAGGTGGCGGAGGGGGGAAGAAAAAGGAAGTAGCTCTTTCAAAGAAGATAGATTTTAGGTTTTGAACTCTCTTAATTTATACAGGTTTGAAACAGTCTGACTTAGGCTTCAAACTGATAAACATTTCATCAGTGCCTAAGATGTGCAAGCCATCATTTTGAGGATATTTCAAATGTATAATTTAATTTTATATGGAATGGATAATGTTATTTCAAATGTTCAGAAGAGAGCACTGAGGCAAAGCAAGGTTAGGTGAGTTACTCACAGAAAGAAAACTAGAATTTTACATCCTGGGATAACAAACTGTCTGATTATACAGTTACTAGAATTCACTTTATTTCTCTGAGGACATTGTAGGTACTATGTGTTAGTGCATTTTGCATTCCTATAAAAATATGTGAGATGGGGTAATTTATAAAGAAAAAAATCTTTGTTTGGCTCTCGGTTCTGCTGTCTGTAAGACTAGGCATCCGGAGAAACCCTCAGACTGCCTCTACCCTTAGCAGCAGGTGAACAGGAGCCAGGGTATTCAAAGATCACATGGCAAGAGAGGGAAGCAAGATTAGGGGTGGCAGGAGGTGTCAGTCCCTTTTTAACAACCAGGATTTGTAGGAACTAATAGAGTGAGAACTCACTCATTACCATGAGGATGAGGCACCAAGTCATTCATGAGGGATCTGTCCCTAAGACCCAAACACCTCTCATTAAGCCCCACTTTCAATATTGAGGACCAAATTTCAACATGAAGTTTGGGAGGTATCCAAACTTCAGTTGTGAGATATCCAAACTATAGCATGTTGCTACAAAGGAGTCAAAAGTTTTTTACTTATAGATGGCTTTATTTATTTGTTTTTGCTTTACCATACATACATTTCTTTGTAAAAATAGAGCATAATATAGGTTTTATTAATTAATGAAAAGATTTTTCTTTTATGTTTCACACCTTTTGTTACATTCCAAGAATGTTTTACCTTATTTTGTTTTGTGCCTCTTTTATAAATGTATTCTTCCGTTAACTTCTCCAATAAACTTAAAGCACATACACATTTTCTTGATTTTTTTAACATAAGCATTATCTTCTGCTTTCCCCTATGAAAGATAGGAATAATACTATGATTGAAGTTCTACTCACTATTTCTTTCTTCCTCTGCTGCCCTCACCTCCTCTTCCTCCTCTTTTGTTCTTTCCCTTCTTCCTCTTCCATTCTCTTTCAATGTCTATTTGCAATTCTTGGTATTCCTTGGCTTGAAGCTGCATAACTCCAGTATCTGCATGCATCTTCACATGGCCTTTCCCTTGTCTCTTTGTATCTAAAACTTACTCCTCCTTTCTCTTATAAGGGCATAAGTCACTGGGTTTAGGACCCACCCTGAATCCAGGATAATTTTATCCCACAGTCCCAACTATATGAATGTTTTTCTTTTTATACTTAAACACAGTTATTACAATATCTGTGCTAACACCTGTCTATGTTAATTTCATAATTTATGTCATTTCTGAGTCCGTTTCTATTAAGTAGTTTTTCTCATGTGTATCAGTCACATTTTTATGTTTTTGACATGCACATTAATTTTAATTGGCTGCTGGACATTGCAGATTTATGCAGTTTAGTCTCTGCTTCTGTCCTATTTTAAAGAGTGTTGGTCTTTTACATGGTTGACAGTTAAATTAATCGTTCTTCATAATTTGTTGACTTTACTTTTAAGTTTTGTTCAGACTGAGTCTAGAGTAGCCATTACCTTAGGGATAATTTAAGATGCTTTAATAAGGTGTGCCCTGATCTTTCTACTCTGCTGGTGGAAATTTAAGTGAATTCTAGTTCTGTATGTACTCTGGGGACTATTCCTCTTAAAACTCACGATTTGTCCCTTCCATGACCTCATAGAGTTGAATCCACATATGTCTATCTTATGGGACAGAAGAGAGTTCACAGAACTCCATGCAAATCCCTGGAGCTCTTTGGTTTTTGCTTTGTTTTAAAAATCTAAGACTCTCAAATCTAAAACTTAATTCTGCAACTTTCAGCTGCCTCAGCTTCCCTGAAATCTGCTATCTGTCTACTCAACTCAGTGAAACCAACATGCCCTGCAGTAAGGTATTTGCTTGGGCAGAAAGTTGGAGTGATTATACGTCTTTCTTTACTTTCTTTCTCTTAGAGATCACGTTATCACATGGGTTGCATCCAGTAAATGGAAACTGTTATTTTATAAATTTTGTCTAGTTTTCTGGTTGCTTAAGATGAGACAAATATTCACTTTCTGATCCTAGCGTCCCTGTTGTATGTTCTTACCTCTTTAAAATTTTCTTTTTACTGTGTCTTCAAATTATGCAGCTGTTTACTTATGTCTTTTTTCATCTTTTGAGTTTGTTTTCAATTTATTTAAATGTACCTTTCCTTCAGTAAGTCTTGCTAAAATGCATTTGCTTGCCTCTTTTGTTGTTATGTTCACTTTGTAGGGGATTGGTGGGTAAGTAGTATCTATGTTTTTATTTCTATTCAGATGTTTTCTGTTTATAATTAATGAGAATGAGACTTTGTTTGGACCTTCTCTTTTTCAGATTTGTATGGTGGTCAGAGGCATGACTTGGAGTAACTGTTCATTTGGTCATTCATTCTGGAAACACTTTCTTATTAACTTTACCATGTTCTCTGTCTTGGTGTTCACTTTTTGCATCATATTTCCACATCTTATTTTGTTTCATTTATTATTATTTTTTTTTTGTAGAGACAGTGTCTTGCTTTTTCACTTAGGTTAGAATGCAGTGGCGCAATCATATAGCTCACTGCAGCTTCAAATTCCTGGGCTCAAGAAACTCTCCTGCCAGAGCCTACTCAGTAGCTTGGACTACAGGCATATACCATCATGCCTGGATAATTTTCGACTTTTTGTTGTTGTTGTTGTTGAGACAGAGTTTTGCTATGTTGTCCATGCTTATCTCAAACTCCTGGCTACAAGTAATCCTTCTGCCTCGGCCTCCCAAAGCACTGAGGTGGTAGGTGTGAGACACCATGCCCAGTCACCACATTTTATTTTATACATCAGCAGATGAATCACCTAGATGATAAATCCATAGTAACACTTGTAACTTAAAAGTAACACTTGTGTCTTATTTGTGTCTTTAGTTTGTATTTTATTCATTTCTTTTTATTTTCTTTTTTTTTTTTTTTGAGATGGAGTTTCGCCGTTGTTACCCAGACTGGAGTGCAACGGCATGATCTTGGTTCACCGCAACCTCCGCCTTCTGGGTTCAAGCAATTCTCCTGCCTCAGCCTCCCGAGTAGCTGGGACTACAGGCACGCACCACCAAGCCCAGCTAATTTTTGTATTTTTAGTAGAGACGGGGTTTTACCATGTTGACCAAGATGGTCTCAATCTCTTGACCTCATGATCCACCCGCCTCAGCCTCCCAAAGTGCTGGGATTTTATTCATTTCTTCTAAGCTCACATTGATCACCAGCTGCAGAGCCACTTTTCTCTCTTGTTTGGTTCTCCGCCCAATTCACATACATCCAGTTTCTCTGATTTTTAAGTGTCCAGATTGAAAAGCACAATGAGCAATGCCAATATTCAATGAAATGGTAACATCAAAGCTTACCTCTTTTTCTGCCCTCCTTTATTTCTACCTGCCATAGATTCTGCAGCCAAGTAACTTATTTAGTTGCCTGTGACTTGTTCATAATCTATCCTTTTATTTTAAATTAAAAACTTATTGGTTAGGTTTTTCAATAACTCCATGCTTTCATTCAGATAAATCTACCCCCTACTGAGATTCATAGAGATAAGCACAAATTTTGTGTCCTTTATTATTTTATTAATGTATCTTGAAGATTTTTGTTTTTGTGGTCTATGGTTGTCCATTCTCTCTCTCTCTCTCTCTCTCTCTCTCTCTCTCTCTCTCTCTCTCTCTCTCTCTCTCTGTCAGATAGATAGATAACTTAGATAAATAGATGAATAGGTAGGTAGGTATGTAGGTAGGTAGATAGATAGACACATAGACAGAGTCATTGTTGTTATTTGTTTCTTTGCATATTTAGGTTATTTCCCTTGATTTTTGAAATATCCAACTATTCTCTGCCAAGATTAATGTGAGATTATATTTGCACCACACACTGCAGTGTATACAACAGGTAAGAAAAGTCAAGCTAGATATACCATATCTTAAAACATTTGACTTATTTTACTTCGATAAGGTAATCTTTTCTGATTAACATAGATTGGCAGATACATGCAGAAAGTAAAGTTAATTGCTCTCCTTGATTTTGAGAAATTATCTTAGCAGGGTTAAAGCCCTAATTTCAAATAAAGAGTTTGTTTAAATGTGCATGTGTAAAAATGGAAATGGGAGATAAACACTGCCTCAGCTACATCAAAGATGTTAATAGAACTACCCCTTAAAGCCTGTGCTTCTTATCTGTAGTATTATCACAGGTTGGGGATCCACTCTCATTTTTTTCTGACATGACAAAATTGCATTACCTGTTGTATGCCAAAACTTTTTCATCTCTTGAGCATTTATCAATTATGCTACTTCTGGTCAGGAAAACTAAGTTACCTGCAGCCCTGACTCTTGGGCTCTCTCAAAAGAATATTATATGAATCATGGGTCATTTAGCTCTCAGTACTCCTTATTAAACAAAATATCCCCATTCCCTGGTTGTGGGCATATGTCCCGGTCTAAGCACTATTTTCTTCCAAGGGCCTTGTTTCTTTGATACCTTGGAAAGGCTATTGTCAGCTACTTTGGCGACCCTATGTCATATATCTCAAATCATAAATTATCTTGATTTTGAGAACTGAGTAGGAGAGGCATCTGTTCTCCTATTTTATTCATATCTTTCTTCCTAACAAAAGCTTAATTGTCTCTAATAGAGATGTCTCCAAATAGAAGTTGTATGATGCAGTGTGTTAGGCAAACAAACACAAAGCCTGCAGAACGTCCTGTATGCTAAGACTAGCAATGTTTAGTGACATCATGCTGAGGACACTGAGCATGAACAGGAAGGTGGAAGCATAGCAAATTGGAAAGAGTTTTTACTAGTGCTTGAACTCCCTTCCAATTTTGTTTTAATTATTATTTTTCAATATAATATATTCATAGTTGCAATAAGATTTCAATCAAGTCTGAGTTTAGAGTGAACAAAATTTAAATAATCTTTTACTAGTTTACCATAATTAGAGACAATTGATGAATTAACAATGGGTTATATATGTTTGGATATAGAATAGTATGCAAATTTTTGCAATCTTGGTGATAATACAAAGTAGATGTGTGAAAGAGGTGTGATGGGAGAAGAGAAAAGGGAAGATGGAAGTGTAGAGGAAGAACATGCTCATTTTTCATAGAATAGCCCAAAAATTACTGATTGAAGTTAAGAAAAATAATAGAGCTATAAGAGTAAAAGCTTATATTTAAGTTGTAAAAATAACCAAAATAAGGACTTAAGAATGTGTAATGTGTATGTTTGTGTACACATATACACACATAAACATACATATGTGTATAATGGTAGATTAGGAGTGTAGTGTGGGAAATTTCTCAGTTTTGCAGTTGACAGTCAATTATGTTATTTGAAAGTGATTGCTCAATATGCATATGCATGACATTTAAGTAATGGTATTGTTTAAAATTGATGCCTCAAGACATAGAAACACACACACACACACACACACACACACATACACACACACACACACATATTAAAAATGATGGGACCAACTGTTGAAAGGCTAAATCAAAGGAGGTGCATGGTTTTTTCCTCTGGGGGTGGGCTTTCCATAATACATTCTTTGTGTGTGTGTGTGTGTGTGTGTGTGTGTGTGTGTGTGTGTGTGTGTATGTGTTTTAAAGCTTGTTAATTGTAGACCTTTAAGCATCTCTTTCTGGTTTTGTGAGTTCATCTTTAGCTCATTGAAGTATTTAATTCTGGTCTCATATTTTTTAATGTAAAAATTAGAAGTCAAAGATAAGAATAGATTAACAAAACATATCTCCAGAATTTTATAAATCTAAGCACCCCCTTAAAAGTGAAAACACACAAATTTATGCAGCACATTGTCTGGAATATATCTTATTTCTTATGATGCCGTCTTGAAGTGGAGGAAATAGTGTGAACTTATGGTTAAAGTGACCTGCGTTAAAATACTGGCTGCACCATCTAACATCTTTACCTTCTGATGCCACCGTGAAGATTAAAAGAGGTAGTTCACTTTAAATGACTAGTTCAGTGTCACATAGACACTGCCAAAAAGGAATCTAGTTGAATGAGCACCTCTTATTTAAATGCTGAAGAAAATAAATTATATAGGCTACTAGAAATCAACTTTTGGAAAATAGTAGGCATGTTAATATTTTTGTCATACAAAAACAAAGATAAAAATGCAAATTATTAGTCAACAGAACAATGTGAGAGGAAAATAACAGTTGCATCTTTTTCTTTTGTTAAAAACACAATATAATATGAATGAGAGTAGGACACCTTTCTGAACATAATTTATAGCTTTGTATGAGAAAGTTCATTTAACTACATTTATTAAAATAAAATATTCAAATATGTTCCTTTCTCATTTTAATAATCAAATGATGTTTCTGTTGTTTCTCACTTTATTTATAGAAAAATATCCAAATGCATATTTAGGAAGAAAATTATTTTACTTAGAGAAGTTGAGTTTAATTAATATGATGGAAAGATAAATATCTATTTGGGACGGTGTTTTTTTAATAATAAGAAATCAGGGCCTGAAATAAAGTCAGGGAGAATTGGATGTAGAAAATGAGGGATCTACAGCTTCAAATAGAATCTTGTGGCACAGATTCGGAAAATGAAAAGAAGCTGAAAACTCAAATGTCAGGAGTACAGGAGAATTACAGAAATTTGAGGTACAGAAACTGCAGGATGGAAAGATTTTTCCCAAGTAAGTAGACAAATCTGTGATTCAAGGGCTCAATGGTGAAGAAAATGCCATGGTAATAATTAAGCACTTACTTTTTAGAGAAATTCGATCAGGGTTTAGGTAAGTAACAACTGCGGCTGTGGGAGTCAATCCAGTAAACTACACTCTGCTAATGAGTTGTCCTTCTTGGAAAGATCAAGCCCTAAAACAAAAGAAAATTTAGGTAGCTTTGATTGGCACGTTTGGGTACAGTTTGGTCTAGTTTTCGTGTAATCAGTGTAGTGAAATTGTCTTATAGCAAGCACAGAGTTGTTGTTGATGAAATTGCCTTAATCCATATCTTGATTATTGAATCTGTTTTAAAATCATTCTGTGTTAAGCATGATTCATTGAAAAATATCACAATTTGAATACTGGCACCACTTAAAGTAACTTGTTACTTTATGAACTCACTGAGGTCATAATTTCAGAATCAGAGTGATTGCCAAACCCAACAAAGGCCAGAGTCATGAAGGAGCCTGTCTTGGAAGCGACTATATACAGAACAAACCAGAAGTGCCACTTAACTCTGCTACCTGGACAGCACGCTGCTTCAGAGCTGTGCTGAAGGACAGAAAAACAGAAAATAAAATTGGTAATGTCATCTGTGCTTTGGAAAGCAAGGGCTAGACATTTTTTTTTACCATGTTTTGCTGGAATTTTAGTGAAAGAGTAAATCAATATAAATATTCTCCAGTTGGTTACTCATTCTTCATCAGAAGAAATTCAATAAATAATATGTATTGCATATCTTGTGGGTGAGAAGTACTGTCACATAAATTCGATATTTCAAATTTGAGTGTAGCTGTTTAAATTGAAACTTGACCTATTTACATTTCTTTTTAACTTCAGTTTTATATAGTGTATTGTTCTATCTTTTTCTTTTCTGCATTCTTTTTACCAATCACCACACTGGTCAAAACCACCATCTCTCACCTAGTTTAATAGTTAGCACTTTGTAGTTTCCGGTGACAGAAATCCAAATGATGACTTAGTTCTCCTTTCTGTTGGGTTTAGCTTGATTAGTAGGCACACTCAGAAGTTCAAATTTACCTGATCTTTAGCATCAGCTTTCCCCAGCAAGCGAAGAGGTTCTTTCCTCAGCATCTATATAAGCTCCTCAAAAAGAACTGATTTTCCCTCTTTGGGTATGTTATTAAATCCAGGACCAATATAATGATGAGAAAAATCGCTACTCTGGGCGTCCAACCGCTGGATAGAAAGAGTGAAGTTAGCTTCAGCACACCACTTAGATTAGAAATAGGGGTGAGATGGTTCCCCCAAAGAGATAAAGGATGAAATTAAAAAAAAAAAAAAAAAAAAGAAGACTCACCCTATCTAAATCACTAGAGTCATACTCATCTCTTCACATTCCATTGTTTTCTCCCTTATTACTTCCTAAGTAAAGGTATTTTTGAAAAATTATCATGACAATTATCTCAAAATAAAATTTCAAAACATCAAACAATGATAAGAGGCAATGTGATTATATACTTCCCATATTTGAAGTCTCTCAATGGATTCCTATTGCCCTTAAAAATCATATCCAAAATCTTGAATGTGTTTTTAAGACTTTTATAGGGTAACCTCTACCCCTCCAGCTTTTCTGTGTGCCACTCCTTAGGCCCATGCTCCCCATTCAGCCATGTGGGTCATCTTTCTGTGTCATTACAGAGTACCATGAAGTTAGTGGTTCTTTTTTAGAAATTCTCCTAAACCCATCTAATTCTTTCAATCCGATGCTTACTCTACTCCCCACTGCTCTCCCATGAACCCATCCTTTCACATTTACTGATTTTCAGATATTAGAATAAAGATGACTTCTCAGGACATTGCTTTCCTTCTGTATGAGATTCTTTAGATACATATTGCCACAGTACTGTGCGTTTCTTCCCCAACACTTAGAAACACTTGCTATTGTTTTCTAAAAGCCTGCCTCTATTTTCTTTGACAGATGATTAATCCCATGAGGTTAGAAACCAATTCTAGTTTTTTCTCACCACAATATTATCACTGTCCAGCATAGAGCTTGGCACAGAGTAGGAGATACAGAAATATTTGTTGTATAAATATATATGGATCAATTTTAACTTATTGTCCTGCATGTGACAGTAGTTCACCCTCTCTTAGAGGTGCTTTTACTTCTGTGATGTAGAAACTAAATCTGTGAGGTATGAAGGTGATGAATTCTATTTGGATGACCCTACTTTGGTTGGTTTTTCTGAAATACAATTCTAATATTACAAGGTACTCGATGTGTGCAGAGCACTGTAAACAGCTAGCACATTTTCATGTTAAATAGATAAATGTATTTATTTCTTGAGATAGTTTTGGGAGCCTGTTATTATTAATTCTGAATAATTAATTTCAGTTTACAACAGTTGTCTATTAAATTCTAACCTTACATAACTTAAGTCTGGTCTCCTAGCTATTAAGCAGTGACTGGGATCCAAATCAGATTCAGAAAGAATCTGTCCTCCTTCAAGCCCTAAATGTGTTCCAGTACTTCATTCTCTGCATTGCTGGTTCCTTTCTCTTGTTTAAAGATTCTTTAACTTGGTCAAGAATTAGGCTAGGGAGTAGTATTTGTGATTTGTATAATATAATTCACTTGATTTCAAAAATGTATTTAATAGGCGTGTTCTGCCAAACACATTGCTGAATACACAGAAGAAAACATACCTCTTACCATGTAAGTCTTTGATTATCTTGGTTTATTTGGGCTGCTAACAAGATGCCATAGACTAGGTGGCTTGTAAACAACAGACATTTATTGCTTACAGTTCTAGAGGCTGAAAAGTCTAAGATCAAGGTGCTGGCAGATGTGATGTCTGCTGAGGGCTTGCTTTCTGGTTCACAGACGGCACTTTCTCACTGTGTCCTCGTATGGTGGGAGGGACAGGCAGTTCTCTGGAGCTTTCTTAAACAAGGGCTCTGAACTCTTGATCTAACCACCTCCTAAAGGCCCTATCTGGTAATACTATCACATTGGTAATTCAGTTTCAACATATTTGAAAGATTTGAGGGATAATCATAATCATAGTCATTCAGATCATAACAATGATGGGAAAAGAGAATTAGAGAAGGGAAAAATAACTGAGAGGAGATAATTAGTAGGGTGTCATCGGATAATTAGTGTTCAAGGATTTTGGAGAAAGGAGAGGTCATTGATAAATGGCTAAAAAAGGAAAGCTTCAAGTCTTCCAATAGCAGTCACTTGTAGAAAATGGCAAAAATAACTTCAGGACGAGATAAGCATTCATAATAAGGTATTTAGGAACCCGAAGTATATTATGGTACTAAAAATAACAGCATACCCTGGCAAGATTAGAAAGTACACACAGATAAGTAAGAAGCTGGAAAAAATTGGAGAGATGACTCTGATTAGTAATGCCTTAAGTTTGGAAGATAGGAGAGTCAGTAATTAAACTGGGAGCCTACTGACAGTTATCCAGCCATGAAATTTTTGGTCCTGGATGAGGGCAGTGATGGTATGTCTTACAAACATGCAGACTCTGAGACTGACTAGAGATGGAATGAAAAAATAAAAAAGGTATTTGTAAAATTGTTTTGGCTTAAACTTTATAGAAATAGGTGTGCTGTGAACAGAAATGTGGAAATTAAATGATGAAACTTGGGTAGGTGCAGAAGTTGTTAAACTCAAATGTTTTCAAGAACCAGAAAAGCAGTAGGCAGGCATAAAGCAGGCTGGGGGAAGGAGAAAAGAGGATGATGGGAGACAAGGAGAGGCCAGTTGATATTCAGCTGCAGCCATTGGGAGATAGAAGTAATCAGATCATCTGACTTGCCAAGAGAAACTAAAAATTCAGAGATACCCTCACTTTAAGTGTTGGTAAATAATTCATTTTTTAAAAAGTTAACACTGTGTGGTCCAAATAAGGTATTTCCATATGCTTTCGGTAAGCTTTGGGGAATGGTTAATGACATCTGGCCAGGAAACAAAGGCCTTTGTTTAGGATTCAATGGCATTAACATTAATTCAGTGGTTTTCAGGCATCACTCTTGATGGGACTTAATGAATTCCTATTTCACAACTCAAGAAAGCAAGAACAAAGGAAAACAAAAAGATTTACATGCTTTTTTCTTGTCCTTTGAAGTTCTGAAATATATTACAGTTTTGAGTGGCTTTCTAAACCTTTGTTTACAATCTCAAATGGACTATATTATACAACCTAAGTCACTCGGACATCTTTTTTTTATAGTTTTGGTAGAAATTCAGTAACAGCTTTGATGTGTATGTTTTGTGTTGATCTGCGGTATACATTTAGGGTGCTCCCTTTAAATCTCTGAAAATACAAATCCGTGGTCTATAAGGGATGCTATTTTATAGAAATATTTACGTAAAAAGAAATTATAGCATGTCTTCTGAAAAAAAAAGTATTTATTAAACAAACATTTCTTTCATAGAAAGTATTAAAAGACCAACTGGTTTGCATGTTAAAAGAAATGGCTTTCTTTGTATATATTAATGGAAAATCTGAAAGACATACATTTGAAGGAAGAAATTTAATGACTTTAAGATCATTGATTTGAGAATCCTGTATCTCCCTTTCTGTTAGGTCCATATTTAAAAATAATAGTTTCACTGCATGTCTAATGAGAATCTCCTGATTACTTTACAATACTTTTAAATGTATCTACAACTATAGGGATGTATGGTTGTTATAAGTAGAAGAAATTATTCCCCATTTTGATGCCCTTCCTTCATATTTGGGATGGGTCAAAGAGAAAGATCAACAACAATTATGCCACTAGCAATGCGTCTTAATCTTTTCCATCAAGAAATGCCAGACTGCAGAGACATGCACATCTCTGAAAGTTTCTTCGAAGTTTTATTACAAAATCTAATATTTTACAATCTGCTTTATAATATAAATACTTTATTGTTAATTAATTATTATCTTAAATGATTTACTATCAAAACAATAAAGTTTCCTACCCATTTCAAGGGGTTAAAAAACACGGTTTTTTTTTTTGTAGTTAGAACAAGGAGTCAAATATCCTGGGTTCAAGTTAGTCTTCACCACTTACAGTCTTGGGCAAGCCACTTAAACAACTGGGAATGAAATAGTACTTCATATACACAGTTGTTCACCCTTATGTAGTTGGGAAGAAAGTAGCACTTACTACATAGTAAGTGTTGCTCTGAAGTTTCAGTGTAATGCCATCTGCAAAATTTAGCCTATTGCCTGGAATAATACTAAACCCCTGTATGGATCAGGCAATATTTTGTATGCATTTCAGGCAACTGAAACTTCATTACATATCATTTGCAACTTCTTGAAAATTCCTACTATCTATCTTGGTGTCATACTATTTTAAGGATTCTGATGCATATACATGTATGGATTCAAATTATATCATATTTTCACTGACTGATGAATATCTCATAGTAATCACTGAAAAGAAGTATTCAGCATAGCATTTACTAAAGGATGGGATAAAGCAATATTTTTAGGTTACTGCTGAAAATGCCATTAGAAATATCTTCCATTTGAGAGTAGAGTTGCACATATTGATGAGAGTAAAATGGTTTTTGAGCAACCAGTTAGTATTTTCTATTGGTCAAAGGAAATCCCAGTTCAAGTGTTTTTCTCAACTAAATCAGATTACTAATTATTCTGTTTTTTAACGTGTGGATTGATATACTCAAATTACTTATACCACCACAAGGAACATTCTAGATTAAAATCTAAAATTCTGTTTTCACTGGAGCAGTCTTGTCAAGTGTACTTAAAAAAAATAAAAGAGAAAAATATTATATTGCCTTGTAGTATTAATGCAAGTTCAGTCTTAAGAAATTCTGCTGAATTTGTCAACTATGGACCATTCTTCATCCTTAAAAATGCATGGAATTACTCACCTCCTCCAGCTCTTACCCCTTTGTGCTGAATATTTTCTCCCATTGGAGACAGATAGTAATTCAACCTTGAGTTTAAAAACTCTTACCAGCACCTTCCCTGCCAACCTATCATAGCACAGCAAGATCTCAAGGTTACTGCTTATGTCATTACAAAAGATATTATGAAATATAATAAAAGTAAGTGTTTTCAGCATTCCTTTTGACTCATTGAAACAAATCAAGAGGTGAACACATTGAAGAATTATTTTCATTGAAGGTGCAATATGAGCATTCAAGGTATGCACTTACTTTAATTCATTTATTATGTATTTTTTCATTTATTCAAGTCAATTCAATAAATATATATTAAATAACAACCATATTTTAGAATTTTTTCCTAAGGAATATTCTGATTATTAAAGATAATTTATTAAATATTTTGCCACTATTTTTCAATGTTTGTTAACCACCAGGCCATCTACAAGTTCCGTTTTCTCAGACATCATCATGGTAAATATATGAAGCTAGTTCCAACAAAACCCTGGATTAAATTCAGCCTATCTGCTGATATTTTACACAAACCTTTTGTACATGCCTACATGCTCCTTTTGCTGGTATCACTCATGAGGTCTGGAAAGGGGCTTCTGTTTATCTTATCTATCAAAAAAGTTACTTAATGTTTTCAATTTCAAACAGATGTGACTATCTGTAATTCAGGGAGTCATCAATGCACCTTCTAGTTTGACCATCTTTCTTTCCAAGGCAATTCTGCAAGTGATTGTTAAAGGCACATAAGCAAAGTACTGCTTGCTGGTTTATCTATATTTGTCATTTTCTTACTTTCAATATAGGTGTATTGTTTGTAGGTACAAAATATATTCTGGTAATTATTGTTTAAAATTTTATTATTTTTTAAAAATAGATCATTTATAAAGTCTTATAGTATTATTTTTGCAATGGAAATTAACACGCTTACATAAATACTCAAATGCTATAAAAGGATATATGACTCAAAGTAAGTCTCATTTCTACCCAGACTTCTTGCCTCCCAGTTCTTTGCTCCCCAAAGCAACTACTGTTACTAGCTTCTTGTTTTTGGTTTCAGAGGTAATCCATACATTTATGAATATATAGGTATCTTTATTTTTATCTGTGTCTCTCTATCTCTTTTCAATATGTAAAGGGATAGGCATAAGTAGATACAGATAGATGACTTATAGCATGAACTGCACAAATGTATTTGTTTCTCACTTTTCTCTCCCCTGCAGGTTCTTTTTAAAGCTATACACTATGAAGTATTTTCTCCTTGACATTTTTTTTTTAACTTGGCAGTATATTTTTAAAGCCCTAATTGTTAAAAAATGTATATATTAGTATTGTTTCAAAAATAATACTTTCACAAAATGTTTGATTTGCTTTAGGATTCTTTCTTATGATAGCAAGTTTTATACATACATAAACTTCCAACAATAAGAATAATATTTTAAATATGCATCCTGATATAGCTTTGATTTTCCAAATTTACTGCTGATTCTTACAACCATCTACTCATTGTAGTTGAGTAGATTAAAAGCAGATGAGTGCTTATATCATTTTCTGTTTTGCTCACAGTCAGCCTCTGGAAGTATGTTACAACTATTGTAATACTTCACAGGTGTTTCTAAATACCCCTTATAATTTTGTGCATATTCATTTGCTTATGATTTGCTATGCTTAAAATTTTCTATTTTAAACCACCTATCCATAATTTTGGTTGAAAATAGCACTAAAATCAGAAAAGAAAAAAAACGGATACATGTTAACTGTTTTATTTTCAATACATTTATGATGATAAGAGTTAAAAAAAGTAAATAAAATTTTTAAATTGAACTTAAATTTTTTTAATGCTATATGAAATCAAACTGCTGTATGATAATTAGTGGTTTTATTCTGAAGGCAACATTTTTATATTGCTTCATAAGGAGATAAACTATATCCTTCAGACTGGGAAAATGGTGGCTAGGAGGCAGGACTAACTTGCAGCTCCCACTCGGACAGACAGAACAACATGTGGAGACTCATATTATAAGCTTTTGCTCCAAGAACTACCACAGGAACATACCAGTGAAACCAAAAGCATTCACAGACCCTTTGAAAGAAGTAGCTTGTTGCTGTAAACTGAGAGACAGCTGAAAAATGTGACAGGAAAGTCCACCTCTGAACACACATTCTCACCTCAATTCATTGCAGCTCTAGGTAAGGTTAAATCCTTCTCTCCCTTGAGAATTTAAAGAACTGATACAAATTTAGAGAGCTGAAAAAAATATAAAAGTAGAAGCGGCAGCAGGAAGAGCCCTGTAGGCGCTCCTGGCCCCTAAGGAAGCCCAAGGAACCTATTTCTGGCTTTATTTCACAGGTGTCCTTGGGGAGGACTGCCAGTGGAATTGGGGCGAAGGAAATATCTGGCTGACTTTTGTAATAGTTTCAACAGAGCGTGAATTTTTCAGGGCAGAATGCAGGTGTTGGGGTGAATTTAATAAAATCAAAATTATGTTGAATACTCTCTCAGACCACAGCGGAGTAAAACTGGAAATAAACTTCGAAAGGAACTCTCAAAACCATGCAAATACATGGAAATTATGTAACATGCTCCTGAATGATCTTTGGGTCAATAATAAAATCAAGATGGAAATTTAAAAATTCTTTGAACTGAACGATAATAGTGACATAGCCTATCAAAATCTGTAGGATACAGCAAATGTGGTGCTAATAGGAATTTCATAGCCTTAAATACCTACATCAAAAAGTCTAAAAGAGCACAAACAGACAATCTAAGGTCATACCTCAAGGAACTAGAGAAACAAGAACAAACCAAACTGAAACCTAGCAGAAGAAAGAAATAACAAAGATCTGAGCAGAACTGAATGAAACTGAAACAAAAAATGCAAATGATAAATGAAACAAAAAGCAACTTCTTTGAAAAGATAAATCAAATTGATAGAACATTAGTAAGATTAACCAAGGAAAGAAGAGAGAAGATCCAAAGCTCAATTAGAAATGAAATGGGAGATATTAAAACTGATACCACAGATCTATGAAAGACCATTCAAGAGTACTATGAACACCTTTACGTGGACAAACTAGAAAACCTAGAGGAGATGGATGAGTTCCTGGAAATATACAAGGCTCCTAGATTAAACCAGGAAGAAATCAAATCTCTGAACGAACAATAACAAGCAGTGAGATTGAAGTGATAATTTAAAAATTGCCAACAAAAACCAGAACCAGATGGATTCACAACTGAATTCCATTAGAAATTCAAAGAATACTTTTTTATATGCAGCCATAAAAAGGGATGAGGTCATGTACTTCACAGAGACATGGATGAAGCTAGAAACCATCATTCTCAGCAAACTGACACAAGAAAACAGAAGACCAAACACCACATGTTCTCACTCATGAGTGGGTGTTGAAGAGTGAGAATACATGGACACAGGGAGGGGAACATTATTCACGGAGGCCTGTTGGGGGATGGGGGAGCTAGGGGAGGGATAACATTAGAAGAAATACCTAATGTAGATGACAGGGGAATGGATGCAACAAACCACCATGGCTTGTGTATACCTAGGTAACAATCCTGCATGATCTGCACAGGTACCCCAGAACTTAAAGTATCATAATAATAATAAAAGAAAAATAAATTTCAAGGATTGAATAAAAAAGAAATTCAAATAATAATTGGTACCAATTCTGTTGATACTATTACAAAAGATAGAGAAAGAGGAAATCCTCCCTAAATCATTCTATGAAGCCTGTATCATCCTAATACCAAAACCAGGAAAGGACATAATGAGAAAAGAAAACTACAGACAGTATGCCTGATGAACATAGATGCAAAAATCCTCATTAAAATTCTAGCTAACTGAATCCAACAGCATATCAACAGCATATCAAAAAGATAATCCATTATGATCAAGTGGGTTTTTTTTTTTTTTTTTTAGGAGTTTTGCCCTTGTTGCCCAAGCTGGAGTGTAGTGGCATGATCTCAGCTCACTGCAACCTCTGCCTTCCAGGTTCAATTGATGCTCCTTCCTCAGCCTCCTGAGTAGCTGGGATTACAGGCATGTGCCACCATGCCTGGCTAATTTTGTATTTTTAGTAGAGACAGGGTTTCTCCATGTTGGTTAGCCTGGTCTTGAACTCCCTATCTCAGGTAATCTAGCCCCCTGAGCCTCACAAGGTGCTGGGATTACAGGCATTAGCCACCACACCCAACCAATCAGGTGGGTTTTATACTAGGGATGCAGGAATGGTTTAACATACACAAGTCAATAAATTTGATGTACCACATAAACAAAAGGAGAAAAATCATATCATCTCAATAGATGCAGAAAAAGCATTTGGCAAAATTTAGCATCCCTTTATGATTAAAACCCTCAACAAAATCAGCATAGAAGGAATATACCTTAAGGTAATAAAAGTTATCTTTGACAAACTCATAGTCAACATTATACTGAATGGAAAAAAGTTGAAGGCATTTGCCTTGAGAAATGAACCAAGGTGAGGATGCCAACTTTCACCACTTCTATTCAACATAGTACTATAAGTTTTAGCCAGAGCCATCAGTCAAGAGAACAAAATAAAGAGCATTACAATTGGTAGAGAGTAAATCAAACTGTTGCTGTTTGCCACTGATATGACTGTATAATTAGAAAACCCTAGAGACTCATCTAAAAAGCTCCAGTACTGATCAATGAATTCAGTAAAGTTTCAGGATACAAAATGAAATCATATGAATCAATAGTACTGCTGTACACTAGCATGACCAAGCTGAGAATCAAATCAAGAATTCAACCCCTTTTATAATAGGTGCAAAAAAAAAAAAATACTTAGGAATATACCTAACCAAGGAGGTGAAATACTTCTACAAGAAAAACCACAAAACACTGCTGAAAGAAATCGTAGACAACACAAATGGAAAAACATCCCATGTTCATTGATATGTAGAATCAATATGGTAAAAATGACAATACTGGAAAAGCAATCTACAAATTCAATGCAAATCATTCTTCACAGAACTAGAAAAAAATTCTAAAATTCATATGATACCATAAAAGAGCCCACATAGCCAAAGCAAGACTAAGCAAAAAGAATAAATTGGATGTATAACATTACCTGGCTTCAAACTATACTATGAGGCCACAGTCAACAAAATGGCATGGTACCAGTGAAAAGTAGGCATATAGACCAGTGAACAGAATAAAGAATCCAGAAACAAAGCCAAATACTTACAGCCAACTGATCTTCAACAAAGCAAACAAAAATATAAAATAGGGAAAGGACATCCTATACAAGGAATGGTGCTAGGATAACTGGCAAGCCATATATAGAAAAATCATACTGTATCCTGATTTCTCACCTTATATCAAAATCAACTTTAGATGAATCAAGGACTTAAATCCAAGACCTGAAAGCATAGAAGTTCTAGAAGATAATATCAGAAAAACTCTTCTAGACATTGGTTTAGGCAAAGACTCATGACCAAGAACCCCAAAGCAAATGCAATATAAACAAAGGCAAATAGTTGAGACTTAATTAAACTAAAAAGCTATTGCACAGCAAAAGAAATAATCAGCAGAGTGAACAGACAACCCACAGAGTGGGATAAAATCTTCACAAACTTTGCATGGGACAAATGACTAAGATCCAGAATCTACAAGGAACTCAAATCAGCAAGAAGAAAACAAATAATCCCATCAAAATGTGGGCAAAGGTCACAAATAAGCATTTCTCAAAAGAAGATATACAAATGGCCAACAAACATTTGAAAACATGCTCAACATCACTAATTATCAGGGAAATGCAAATCAAAACTACGAGGTGATACCATGTTCTGCAAGAATAATATAATTAAAAATAAAAGACAATAGATGTTGATGTGGATGTGGTGAAAAGGGAACACTTCTACACTACTGGTGGGAGTGTAAACTGGTACAACCAGTATAGAAAACAGTGTGAAGATTCCTTAAATAACTAAAAGTAAATCTACCATTTGATTCAGCAATTTGACTGCTGAGTATCTACCCAGAGGAAAAGGAATCATATACGTAAAAGACACCTGCAAATCCATGTTTATGGCAGCGTAATTCGCAATTACAAAAATATGGAACTACCCCAAATGCCCATGAACCAGCAAGTGGATAAAGAAAATTTGGTGTGCGTGCATGTGTGTGTGTGTGTGTGTGTGTGTGTGTGTGTACATATACACACACCCCATAGAATACTACTCATCCATAAAAAAAGTGGCATTCACAGCAATCTGGATAGAATCGGAGACCATTATTCTAAGTGAAGTAACTCAAGAATGGAAAACCAAACATCATAAGTTCTGACTTATAAGTGGGACCAAAGCTATGAGAACACAAAGGCATAAGAATGGTGCAGTGGACTTTAGGAACTTAAAGGGTGGAAGGGTGTGCGGGATAAAATATTACATGTTAGGTACAGTCCACACTGCTCAGGTGACAGGTGCACCAAAATCTCAGAAATCACTACTAAAAAACGTATTCATCTAACCAAACACTGCCTGTTTCTCTAAAACCTATCGAAATTTAAACAAATCTGTATTTAACAAATATAAGAAATTTAAACAAATAATTCAAATTTTAAAAAGTGATAAACTGGTTTTAAATACAAAACAACACAAAATAGAACAAATAACTAACTACATGAGCTCCAAAGACTGACTTGGAGACTTCAATCCCCTCTCTCCCCTAACTAGTTAGCATTTGTCCTGCTCACCAACACTGTTATCAGTATTTCCTCCTCAGTAATGCTCCTGTTTCCTTGAGCTGAGTACAATCAAAGGACAGTATGTTTCCACCAAATCCCAATAAGCTGGATTATCCAAACATATGAAGGCTACTCAAAATTTCTATTCTCTGTATTCCCAGCATTCACCTACCTTGCACAAAACAGGATATTAATATGGAAAAGAAAAATGCTGATAGTTTTGCTGTCTATACAATACAGTCTTTAAAAAATTTATAAATTGTCTTTGAAAATTTTCAAATGATTGCAAAGTGTTGGTGCTATAAGAAGAGCTCCATATTTCAATAAATTAATGCTTATATTTTTACAATTTGACCT
The DNA here is from genome assembly GCA_031835075.1 of Saguinus oedipus. Classification (NCBI taxonomy): domain Eukaryota; kingdom Metazoa; phylum Chordata; class Mammalia; order Primates; family Cebidae; genus Saguinus; species Saguinus oedipus. The sequence continues at coordinate 65,556,319 of CM063172.1, forward strand.
ACACAAAAGCATTATTTGAGCCAGTTATTTAATACAGATACACAGTCCCTCTTCTGTAGAGTAGAAGATACCAACCCAGTCAGAGTGCAAAGTGCAGCACTCAAATCTAAGTTTATAATTAATAGGTGAGTGGATGGGGAGAAGCAAGACTTTCACTACCAAAGATCCTTATTTTCCAGTGACAGTATTGTACTTTTCAGAGGCATACAGACATACAAATTGGAAATGTAGAAGTCAAGGTTTTGCAACAGTAGTCAAGTGAAAGAGAGCAAAGCTGTGCATGAGAATTTTCCAATAGTGTTTGCAGAATAGCTACTATCATCCTGAGTTTATTACCTTCTCCCTTCTACTTCTGTACCTTATCATGCAAACGTTTCTATCTTGCATTTATCCAGGTGTACTCTATTGATTTTATTAACTTATGAGTTCCTCAGCCTACTTATTCAATTTTGACTGTTGTAGCTTGAACACAGAATCTAGGTACTAATCACCTCTAGTTCTCAACTCCTAGAGATTCAGAGTAGAGACTTTTCATTTAAAAGAATAATCAGGCCAAGTTCAAGTCCTTCAACTACTACAGTAGTTATATTAAATTAGGCTATTTAATCAATTTTCTAAAATTCTGCTTAGTCAACTATAGCACAAAGATAGTAATATCAAATGCATTGTGTTGCTGAAGTGTGTGCATGTGTGTGTGTAGTAGTAGCAATAGTAGCAGTAGGTAAAGTGCTTGGCGTAGTGCAAGGCATACTCTCTAAAATACTTGCTACATTTTATTCCAGTGGAATTTTAGAATGGTGGTTACCATTTTTATTGTTGTTCTTGTTATTCAGTAGTCTTAAGTCAAATGGAAAACAATTGACATGTCTACCTCGATTTTATGTAGATTTTAGTAGATTAGGGACATCAGCTGTTACTTACTTAGAAAATGATAATAGCTGAAACGTGAGAAGATGAAACAAATAATACAGAGATATTCATTCAAACTAATACTCTATGTTCAAATTTAAATACATATAATATTTATTTTTCAATTACTGCATCTCTTTTGTTTGAGGTTGATATTGTTTCCATGGTATATGTGTGTAATGTGTCAAATTATCTATACATGCATATGTTTTCATAGAGCTTCAGAATATCTCAAGTATTTATCCACATCCTCTCCAGCGTCTGTTGTCTTCTGATTTTTTATGATTGCTATTCTAACTGGTGTGAGGTGGTATCTCAATGAGTTTTTGATTTGCATTTCTCTAATGACCAGTGATGAGGAGCTTTGTCCCATATGTTTGTTGTCTGCATACATGTCGTCTTTTGAGAAGTATCTGTTTATATCCTTCACCCACTTTTTGATTGAGTTGTTTTTTTCTTATAAATTTGTTTAAGTTCTTTGTAGATTCTGGATATTAGTCCTTCATCAGATGTGTAGGTGGCAAAAATGTTTGCCCATTCTGTTGGTTGCTGGTTCATTCTAATGATAGTTACTTTTGCTATGCTGAAGCTCTTTAGTTTAATTAGATCCCGTTTGTCTATTTTGGCTTTTGTTGCCATTGCTTTTGGTGTTTTACTCATGAAGTCCTTGCCCATGCCTATGTCCTGAATGGTATTGCCTAGGTGTTCTTCTAGGGATTTTATGGTGTAAGGTGTCATGTTTAAATATTTAATCCTTCTGGAGTCAATATTTATATAAGGTGTAAGGAAGAACTAGGAACACTTTTACACTGTTGGTGGGAATGTAAATTAATTCAACCATTGTGGAAGACAGTTGATGATTCCTCAAGGATCTAGAAATAGAAATACCATTTGACCCAGCAATCTCATTCCTGGGTATATACCCAAAGGATTGTAAATAATTCTATTATAAAGACACATATACTCATATGTTTATTGCAGCACTGTTCACAATAGCAAAGACTTGGAACCAACCCAAATGTTCATCAATGATAGACTGGATAAAGAAAATGTGGCACATATATATCATGGAATACTATGCAGCTATAAAAAGGATGAGTTTGTGTCCTTTGCAGGGACAATGGACAAAGCTGGAAACCATCATTCTCAGCAAGCGGACACAAGAACAAAAAACCAAACACTCCATGTTCTCACTCATAAGTATGTATTGAACAATGAGAACACACGGACACAGGAAAGGGAACATCACACATTGGGGCCTGTTGTGGGAGGCTAGAGGAGGAATAGCATTAAGAGAAATATCCAATGTGGATGACAGGGTGATAGATGCAGCAAACCACTATGGCACGTATATACCTATGTAACAAACCTGCATGTTCTGCACATGTACCCCAGGACTTAAAGTATAATAAAAAATAAATAAAATAAAATGTCTTAGGTATTCAAGAATTTTTAAATCCAAATTTATTTCTTGAAACCTCATGTGATTTTTTATATCAAGACATTTCCATTTTTTTAACTTTTACAAAATATTGTCAGTATATTTGCTTGTGCTATGGCAATAGAAATTTACTAATTCCAAAGAGAAACGGAATTATATGTAAAGCTTGAGAAACTTTCCTCAACTAGGATCTATGGTGTGAATGAAGAAGTTATTTTATTTATGTGAAATGGCCAGTAAAACAGGTAGACTATATCACATATTATAGTATAGTTTACTGGCATGTATGAGACTTAAATTATTTTATTAATGCAAATTATTTTTGAGTCAACTAATTTTTAGTCTGCATAATCTTGAAAATGTTTCAATGTGTTTAGATTTAATAAGGAAAAATATATCTTTTTACCATTTTTTATTTTAAAAATATTAAAAGATTGTAAAATATCTCTAGGGGAGACAGAAAAAGAGAGAGTTAGAACAAAGAGGAAGAGGCAAAAAGAAAATGAAGGAAAGAGGAGAAGAAAGGAAAAAAGGGAACAAGAAAGAATCACAGAGAGAAATGTTAACCAGTTTGTGGTTACAATTAAAAATATTTCTTCTTGAAATACCCAGAATACAATTGACCTAAAAAAATTGTAATGTATTCAATTATACCTGGACATAAGCTTCCAAATAATTCTATCAAAAATAGTGGTTATTCTGAATAGTACTGTAAAAAGAGAGAGAGAAAAAAACCCTCTTATTCCAGTGGTAATGGTTCAGAAACCTCTCCTCAAAGGTCATAATTATGAAAGGTACTTACAGTCTAAATGATGATGAGTTCCAAGTGATTAAGTTGGTTCAGAAACCTCTCTCAGAACAATAATTATGTCATAAAAGGAAAAGCGTGAAGAAGTCAAAGGCCACAGACAGCAGTTTTCCATCATTGCAAAATGGGCTTTCCTCACTCATTAGAGACTGGACATGAAATAAAACATCTGACAAAGACTGGGATGCTTCATCTACAGTTGCATATAAAAGACAGAATCAATGAAAAAACTACATGTACATTGTGATGTCAGATGATCAAATAAAAATCGCATTAAATGGACTGAGAAAAGCTAAGTCATGATAATTATCTGAACATGGACACCATTTAGATAATGTCTGGAATATGGATCCATATTGTAAAAATGTCAAAGTTCATAAACCAAGGGAAATGTAAATGTGAGTAATGCTTAAGTACAAATTTATAATCTTTTAATGCACTTGAATATATTGCTATATTAGATATTTGTCATAGCTCTGATAAATTAAGCGAGAAAGTATCATGGTAGCAGCTATTCTACTCTATAAAATAAATCCTCAAAGAGGTTAAATCAAACAGATCTAAAGTAGTAAACAAAGGATTAGAATACAGTCTACTGAATCTCAGATAAGTGTCTTTGTTTTTGTTTTATTTTTTAATGATATATAATCATTGTACATATTTATGGGGTACATGTGATATTTTCCATTGTGCATACAATGCATAATGATCAGATTATTTAAGATATTCATCACATCAAACATTACTATTTATTTGTTTTGGGAAACTGTAAAATCTTATCTTCTACCTATTTTGAAATATGTAATAAATTATTAACTATAATCACCCTATTGTACTTTCTTTAATTACAGAGCAATTGCACCTGTTGTAATTATTTTCTGCATACTCTCCATCCATAGGATTTGACTTCCTTATTCTACTGTGTAGAAACTGGAATTTCTATTGAGATTTTAGCCAACATGCTGCACTTGCCCCTGGGATAAAGTCTCAAAAAAATGGAAAGTGGAAAACATATCTTTTTGCCAGTTGCTTCTTCAAATTTTGACTTCCCTCCACAGTCTTACTGTTTTATCTTTTTTCTTTCTTTAAACTTTTATTTTAAATTCAGGCATACATGTGCAGGATCTGCAGGTTTGCAATGTAGGTAAACTTGTGTCATGGGGGTTTGTTGTACAGATTATTTTATCACCCATATATTAAGCCTAGCACCCACTTGTTACTTTTTCTGATCATCTCCCTCCTCTCACATTCCACCTCCAAAAGGCTCCAGTGTATGTTGTTACCCTCTACATATCCATGTGTTCTCATCATTTAGCTGCCATTTATAAGTGAGAGCACGTGGTATTTGGTTTTCTGTTCCTGAGTTAGTTTGTTTAGGATAATGGCCTCCATCTCCATCCATGTTCCTTTAAAGGACATGATCTTGGGTTTTCTTATGGCTGCATGGTATTCAATGGTATATATGTATCACATTTTCTTTATCCATTCTATCATTGATAGATATTTAGGTTCATTCCATGTCTTTGCTATTGTGAATAGTGCTGCAATAACCATATTTGTGCATGTGTCTTTATAATAAAATAGTTTATATTTTGGGGTACATACACAGTAGTGAGACTGCTGGGTTGAATGGTATTTCTGTCTTTAGATCTTTGAGGAATTGCCACACTGTCTTCCACAATGGCTGAAAAAATTTACACACCCACCAACAGAGTATAAGTTTTCCTTTCCTCCACAATTTCACCAGCATCTGTTACTTTTTTGACATTTTAGTAACAGCCATTCTCACTGGTGTTAGATGGTATCTCATTTTATATATATGTATGTGTATATATATATGTATGTATATATATATATGTATGTATATATATGTATGTGTATATATATATTTATGTGTGTGTATATATATATATATATATATATATATATATATATATATATATATAATTGCATTTTAGGTTCTGTAGTACATGTGAAGAACATGCAGGATTGTTGCATAGGTACATACATGGCAATGTGGTTGGCTGCCTCCATCCCCATCACCCATATTTGGCATTTCTTCCCATGTTATCCCTCTTCAACTCCCTACCCCCCCCACTGTCCCTCCCCTAGTACCCCCACAACAGACAGTGTATGATACTCCCCTCCCTGTGTCCATGTATTCTCATTGTTCAACACCTGCCTATGAGTGAGAACATTTGATGCTTGATCCTCTGTTCTCGTGTCAGTTTGCTGAGAATGATGGTTTCCAGGTTCATCCATGTCCCTACAAAGGATACAAACTCATCGTTTTTTATGGCTGTATAGTATTCCATGGAGTATATGTTCCACATTTTCCCTGTCCAGTCTATCATCGATGGGCATTTGAGTTGGTTCCAAGTCTTTGCTATCGTAAACAGTGCTTCAGTGAACATGCATGCGCATGTGTCCTTATAATAGAATGATTTATAATCCTATGGATATATACCCAGTAATGAGATTGCTGAGTCAAATGGAATTTCTATTTCTAGATCCTTGAGGAATTGCCACTCTGTCTTCCACAATGGTTGAACTAATTTACATTCCCACCAACAGTGTAAAAGTGTTCCTATTTCTCCACATCCTCTCCAGCGTCTGTGTCTCCAAATTTTTTAATGATGGCCATTCTAACTGGTGTGAGATGATATCTCAATGTGGTTTTGAATTCATTTCTCTAATAATCAGCAACAATAAGCATTTTTTCATATACTTGTTGGCCTCATGTATGTCTCCTTTTGAAAAGTGTCTGTTCATATCCTTTGCCCACTTTTGAATGGTTTTTTTTTTTTCTTGTAAATCTGTTTCAGTTTTTTGTAGACTCTAGATATTAGTCTTTTGTCAGATGAGTAGATTGAAAAAATTTTTTCCCATTCTGTTGGTTGTCGTTTCACTCTAATGATTGTTTCTTTTGCTGTGCAGAAGCTCTTAAGTTTAATTAGATCCCATTTGTCTATTTTGGCTTTTGTTGCCAATGCTTTTGGTGTTTTAGTCACAAAGTCCTTGCCTATGCCTATGTCCTGAATGGTTTTTCCTAAGTTTTCTTCTAATGTTTTTATGGTGCTAGGTCTTATGTTTAAATCTTTAATCCATCTGGAGTTAATTTTAATGTAAGCTGTCAGGAAGGGGTCCAGTTTCTGCTTTCTGTACATGGCTAGCCAGTTTTCCCAACACCATTTAATAAACGGGGAATCCCTTCACTATTGCTTGTTTTTGTGAGGTTTGTCAAAGATCAGAGGGTTGTAGATGTGTGGCATTGCCTCCAAGGCCTTTGTTCTGTTCCATTGGTCTACATCTCTGTTTTGGTACCGGTACCATGATGTTTTGATTACTGTAGCCTTGTAGTATAGTTTGAAGTCAGGTAGCGTGATGCCTCCACCTTTGTTCTTTTTCCTTAGAATTGACTTGGCTATGCAGGTTCTCTTTTGGTTCCATATGAAGTTTAAGGCTGATTTTTCTAGTTCTGTGATGAAGATCATTGGTAGCTTGATGGGAATAGCATTGAATCTATAAATTACTTTGGGCAGTATGGGCATTTTCACAATATTCATTCTTCCTAACCATGAGCATGGAATGTTTCTCCATCTGTTTCTGTCCTCTCTTATTTCATTGAGCAGTGTTTTGTAGTTCTCCTTGAAGAGGTCCTTTATATCCTTTGTTAGTTTATTCCTAGGTATTTTATTATCTTCATAGCAATTGTGAATGGCAGTTCGTTCTTGATTTGGCTCTCCTTAAGTCCGCTATTGGTGTATAGGAATGCTTGTGATTTCTAAACATTGATTTTGTATCCTGACACTTTGCTGAAGTTGCTTATCAGTTTAAGGAGATTTTGGTCTGAGACGATGGGGTCTTCTAAATATATGATCATGTCATCTGCAAATAGAGACAATTTGGCTTCCTCCTTTCCTAATTGAATACCCTTTATTTCTTTTTCTTGCCTCATTGCTCTGGCTAGAACTTCCAATACTATGTGGAATAGGAGTGGTGAGAGAGGGCATCCTTGTTTAGTGCCAGATTTCAAAGGGAATGCTTCCAGTTTTTGCCTGTTCAGTATGATATTGGCTGTGGGTGTGTCATAAATAGCTTTTATTATTTTAAAATATGTTTAATCGATACCTAGTTTATTGAGAGATTTTAGCATTAAGGGCTGTTGAATTTTGTTGAAGGCCTTTTCTGCATTTATTGAGATAATCATGTGGTTTTTGTCTTTGGTTCTGTTTATGGGGTGAATTACATTTATAGATTTGCGTATGTTGAACCAGCCTTGCATCCCCAGAATGAAGCCTACTTGATCGTGATGGATAAGCTTTTTGATGTGCTGTTGTACTTGGTTTGCCAGTATTTTATTGAAGATTTTTGCATCTATGTTCATCATGGATATTGACCTGAAGTTTTCTTTTCTTGTTGAGTCTCTGCTGCGTTTTGGTATCAGGATGATGTTGGTCACATAAAATGATTTGGGAAGGATTCCCTCTTTTTGGATTGTTTGAAATAGTTTCAGAAGGAGTGATACCAGCTCCTCTTTGTATGTCTGGTAGAATTCAGCTGTAAACCCATCTGGACCTGAGGTTTTTTGGTTGGTAGGCTATTAATTGCTGCCTCAACTTCATCCATTGTTACTGGTCTATTCAGGGTTTCGACTTCTTCCTGGTTTAGGCTTGGAGGGTGTAAGTGTCCAGAATTTATCCATTTTTTTCCAGGTTTACTGGTTTACGTGCTTAGAGTTGTTTGTAGTAATCTCTGATGGTGGGGGATATCACCACAGACTCCAAAGAAATACAAACCACCATCAGAGGCTGCTGAGCTTTCTTAATATAATTGTTGGCTTCATATACTTCTTCTTTTGAAAGATATCTGTTCATATTTTTTCCCCACTTTTTAATGGTGTTATTTTTTTCTTGTAAATTTATGTAAGATTTTTATAGACATTGGATGAATAGTTTGCAAAAATTTTCTCCCATTTTATAGCTTGTCTGTTTACTCTGTTGATAGTTTATTTTGCTGTGCAGAAGCTCTTTAAGTAGATCCCACTTGTCAATTTTTGTTCTGTTGCAATTGCTTTTGTCAACTTTGTCATGAAATCTTTGCCTATGTCCATGCCTCAAATGGTATTGCCCAGGTTGTCTTCCAGGACTTTTATAGTTTTGTGGTTTACATTTAAGTCTTTAATTCATTGTGAGTTAATTTTTGTATATGGTGTAAGGAAGGGGTTCAATTTCAATATTCTGCATATAGCTAGCTAGTTATCGTAGCACCATTTATTGAACAGAGAGCCCTTTCCCCATTGCTTGCTTTTGTCAGGTTTGTCAAAGATCAGATAGCTGTAGGTGTGTGGTCTTATTTCTGGGTTCTCTATGCTGTTCCATTGGTCTATGTGTCTGTTTATGTACCAGTACCATTCCATTTGGTTACTGTAGCTCAGTAGTATAGTTTGAAGCAGGGTGGCATGATGCCACCAGCTTTGTTCTTTTTGCTTAGAATTGCCTTTGGTATTCAGGCTCTGTTTTGTTTCCATTTGAATTTTAAAATAGTTCCCTCTAGTTCTGAGAAGAATGTCATTGGTAGTTTAATAGGAATAACATTGATTCTATAAATTGCTTTGGGCAGTATGACCATTTAACAATATTGATTCTTCCTATCCATGCACATGGGAATATTTTTCATTTATTTATGTCATTTCTGATTTACTTGAGCACTGGTTTGTAGTTCTTGTAGAGATCTTGCATCTTCAGAGTTAGCTGTATTCCTAGAGTTTTTGTCTATGTGTGAATCTGCCTGTTTTTTATTTACTTTTCAGAATATTCATGTAGTTTAGTTTCAAAGAAGCTGTTTTACAGATATTTTAGGTGTAATCAGTAGGAGGAATAGGGAATAGTTAGACTTACGTCACTGTAGCACACTAGTGTTGATTTAAGATAATATAATCATGAAGATATTTGGAAACATCTAAAAATTAACAAGAATAGATGCAAGGATTTAATGCACTGTGCTTCCAAATATAATGCTTTATTTCTGCATCTGATACTGAAGACTTCTTAGTCTTGAAATTTTTTGGCTTCTCCTGGTTCTCTTCAGCAATTCTGATATTTGTTTTGTTTTGGTCAAATTTTTGTCAGCCTAAATCTTAAAGCCCAAATTTCCTGGAAAACACTCTTTGGCATGATGCTTTGTTTATACTAATTATGCAGTTTCATCAACTCTCCTCCTTTGATTACTGCTTAAATGCTGATGACTCATAAATCTCTCCAGCTCAAACCTTATCCTAATTTTTCTCACTCATGGATCGAAATGTTGACTAATCATATCCCCTTGTGTATCCAAATCTGCTCCAAATCAACATATCAGAAGTGGAAACTCTTCCTAAATGTGTCAGTTTCCACAAATATGCCACTAATATATAAGGTAAGTTCTTAAGCCTTACTTGTGGAAGTCCAATTCAGTTTTCATCTAAAACAGGTTTTGAAATATAAGTAAGAGGTAATCAAATGAAAATGGCATGAAATCCCATGGTAGATTTAGGAGAATATGTGTGAGTTGGTGTTATTAAAATAGTGATGAAACTTTGCTATAAATGGCAGTATTAGTTATGGAAACTAGAAATCTACAAGTTATGCCATAGTCTCCTCTTTTCCAGTCGTCATATTCTGACATACAAAATATCATGTTCTATAAATATTTTTTCGCACATCTTTTTTCTTTTTCCAATTATTCCTTCCACCAACATCTAGTCTTAATAAAAGCAATGGCCACTTATCCAGTTCTCCTGATGCCAGTCTTGTTTGTTCTTAAATGCATCCTCTAAGCTCTTTTTAGTTTGTCCCTATAAAATACAAATTTGATCATATGTCTTCTCAGCCAATATTCTTCAATCATTCCACTTTTCCTGCAAGATAACATTCAAATTTCTAAAGAAGTTGCCTTTGAGAATAAGTTCTCTTTGTCTTTAACCCATTAGTCTCCATACTTTTCTACTGACACTGCTTTTCCCTTACTTTGGATTTAGTAATGCCAACCCACATGTATTTTCCTGAACCTATCATCAGGTTCATGTATCATCAGGTTCAGTATCATGTCCTCATTTCTTTAACGCCAACTAATGTTTCAAACTCATTTTAAGCGTCAACTGAGATAGACTTCTGCAGGTAAGCATTAATCCCTTACCTCATCTGTCAGTACTTTCATCCTGATCTACGTCAGAGGCACTGATCTATAATCTTTGACTTAAACATTTGATCATTAATCTGAGGACTTTATCTAAATTATGGACCTATATATCTAGCTTCCTACCTAATCTCTTCACTCGTGAATCTCAAAGGCAGCACAAATTCAGTAGGGCCAATATATAATTGCTTCTACTGCTGATTATTTTCTTTTTTTTCTTTTCTTTCTTTCTTTTCTTTTCTTTTTTTTTTTTTTTTTTTGAGACAGAATTTTGTTCTTGTTGCCCAGGCTGGAGTGCAATGGAGTGATCTCTTCTCACCGCAATTTCCGCCTCCTGGGTTCAGGCAATTCTCCTGCCTCAGCCTCCCAAGTAGCTGGGATTACAGGCGCACACCACTATGCCCAGCTAATTTTTGTATTTTCAGTAGAGATGGGGTTTCACCATGTTGACCAAGATGGTCTCGATCTCTTGACCTTGTTATCCACCTGACTCGGCCTCCCAAAGTGCTGGGATTACAGGCGTGAGCCACCGCGCCCAGCCGATTAATTTCTAGTATTCCCCATCCGGTGAATGTCACCACCACATAGTCACTTTTACCAGCTGGAGAATTGCTAATCTTTTTTTCCATTTTACTCTCCTTTATTCTTTAAAAGCAACCCAACCAGTATCTATGAATTTAATCTCCAATATATTCCTATTTCTTTCAAAGCTATCATCATTTGTCACATGGGCCATGTGTCCTCTTCATTCACAATTCTCTTCCTCCTGTTTATTTCCAAGGCTGAAGCCAAAATGATACTTTGAAAGTTAAAATCTGATGGTATCAATCCTATGCCACTTTTACCAGCTGGAGAATTGCTAATCTTTTTTTCCATTTTCCTCTCCTTTATTCTTTAAAAGCAACCCAACCAGTTTCTATGAATCTAATCTCCAATATATTCCTATTTCTTTCAAAGCTATCATCATTTGTCACATGGGCTATGTGTCCTCTTCATTCACAATTCTCTTCCTCCTGTTTATTTCCAAGGCTGAAGCCAAAATGATACTTTGAAAGTTAAAATCTGATGGTATCAATCCTATGCTTACAATATTTCAATAACATCTCATTACTTTTAGGGTAAAGACAAATGTTCTTAACAAAGCACAGAACATGGCCTGGCCTTTAAATCTCCAATCTCTTCCTTGAAGACCCAAATGTTTTCTCCTATCACAGGCCTTTTCTATGTTTTATATAGTTTTCTTTTCCTGCATTATTAGTCTCCCACTCCAACATACATATACATAGAAATAACTTATAAACACTACTGTTTTAAGATGTCAGGTAGATTATTTTCTCAAGGACACCATCTCTGCTTGGGCAAATCTTCATGAACAAAAGAAAGATGCTTGAGATTAATGAATCATAACCATCAGGATTTAACAATTTCTAGAATGAACTGTAAAGAACTAGAGCTAGGTGAATTTCAAAAGGAAAATTGAGATTCCAAGTGGCAAAATTAAGCTGATGATTCGCTAAGAGTGAGGTTGACTTGAATTAAACTAGCACTATGCAACTATCAACAAGGCTTAGTGGATAGTTTCAAATATACTTAATAGCACATCAGCATTTTCTGCAATTAAAGATCCTTTAAAAAATGTCACATCTTTAAGGATCAGCTGAGTGGTTTTACATATATTATTACTGTTATTATTCATCATTAATACACAATAATTCCCCTTTTATAAAATTATACCTTTTCAGATTTTTCCTGTTTGGGGGATTTATTTGGGTTATGAAAAGAAAAATGAATGTAATTTATCTTTTAAAATAGCACTTATTTCAAACATTCGAATTCTAGATGTTCCTCAGAAGGTCCAAAGGTAATTTAATTTGTATGAACTTCTTCAAAGATGTTTGTAACTTAACAATCTTGTGTAGGTATTAAAGTTTTTACAGTCTCCTAAATTCATATAATTACTTATGTGGTTTTAAGGATGATAGCTATGAAATATTTTCAAAATTTAAAGTCATTAGTAACATCAAGTTTATTCATATAACACTAAAGTCAGTTAATTTAACATTTCAACAGACAAAATAGGGAAAACTTTTAAGTGGAAATAACAATGGTGAAATTAATTCTTGTATAAAATTTCACTGGGATAAGAAAATCAAAATGTTTTAAATGTGCTAAGAATAGAATTCTCTATTGACAACAGAGTAATATAAGCGCACTTGTTGAAAAATAAGATGTCTTATCCATTTAATCAATTATTTACTCTTTAAATATTTGTCATGCCAATACTATGGGAAAAACTCTGCACAGGGTGCTGAGGATGCACAGGAAAATGAGAAACTCCTATTTCCAAGGAGCTAGTGAGTGAACCCAGAAATGAAGCAACTATGAAACCATGTGGCAAGCTTTAAAATCAAGTTAAAGGCAATGCATTTTAGGGGCACAAATGAAAAAAACAATACCTTAAATTCATACTCTCAGCAAGGTTTTTGTGTAGACTAAGTAAACAGCATGACTTGTATGTGTGTTTATGGCCAATTTTAAACATATATAGATATCCCTCTAATAAAATTAGTAATCTTTGAATAACACTTTAATTTTCTATTTTTGAATAAACAGAAAAGTTAATGACTATCACAAGAATGAATCTATTAAACACATTTGTATATATAATTTGTTAATTTGATAACAAGTAGTCATAATAAAAGTAAATTTGAGGGCAATCATTCTGTCTCCTAAACTCTTTATTACAATTCACATATTTTAAGTGAGATGAGTAACCTAAGAGTAGCAAGTAGGTTTTAGCCCTGATTAACTGCTACAGACTGTCTGAAGTGCAATAGAGAGAAGAATTCTAAAGATGTCTGGGCAAAGTGGAAAAGAATGTAGTTATTGATTATCTATATGTGCTATGGGCGCGAGAAAGAGGAATATTGACACACTGTGCATGCCGTCCCTGGAGTAGATCAACAGCATTAGATGTTACACATTTAGCCTCAAGAACAGGGAAACAGACAGAATGTGATGCATTAAAGTTAAATGTTTTCTGTTGGGGGAGAAAGAGGTTATAAACAGTCATTCAAAGATAAGCTACTCAGACTAAAGTCAGCTCTTAAGCTCAAGGGAAAGAAGAAATGGTTAGGGAGTAAAGGAACAATGGAAGCCTACTCAGACTAACTCCATTTAAACCTCTCATTTATTTTTTGACTGCAATTGTAAAGAGAAACAAACAAACAAAATATTTGATCTTCATGAGATATTCTTTGGGGAAAATAAATCAACCAAACAGTAACTTTTAAAACCATGGGTTTTTTAAGTTACTGAAGACTTTTGAACACCAATAGAGGATAAACTAGTGTTTCATGCTGTTACATTCAAACATTCCTTAAAAACTGGAATAGTTGATAATCTCAAATTAAGATCTCTGAAATTCTAATATCCACTGTGCAACAGTAGTCTTAGTTTGGTGGAATAATAAGCTTGATTTAATCACCGATCAATACAACATGTTTGTATTGAATACAAAATCAAATTAACACCAATAAGAAAAATGATAGGGCTTATTTTTAGAGTAAAATTTTTTTCCCTCAGTACAGTCTATCAAACCTGACATTTCCGGTCTTCTGTGTCTTCTTTGCTCCTATGTTTTCATTCTTTTCTCTCATGCATTTTCATGCATGCAGAATTGAAGCTAACAGACGTATTCTTTCCACTTGCTTTATTTCCATAAATATATGGGTGTAAGAGAGAGATTGTGCACACACACAGAACACACACACACACACACACACACACACACACACACAAAATCAAGCCATTTCTAAAATTCAGAAAGGTTATGCATAAAGTTAGGAATAATAAATGTCCAAAGTAAAATTTTAATATCCATTTCAAAGCTTTCTTCTGTTGCTGCATAGTGATCTAAAAGTCAGGAATAACTTATTGATGACCTCACTAACCTCAGTTTTCATGCCAGTATAGATATCTGTTGGCAATGAAACATTGTAGCTTCTAAGAAAGAAGACCTTGTAGCTTCTAAGAAAGAAGATACATATACATATATCTATATTTATTGTCTATCTATATATCTATTTATCTATATTTCTATCTACATTTCTATTCATCTAGGTATATTTGTCTGTCTTGCTATTATTTTGATCTCAAACATAGCTTGTTGTATTAGGAATACATCTACTACTTGGTTACATTTAATAGTTATTTCTTAAATAATAATTTTAGCAGAAGTGAACCTAAATGGCTATTTTTCTTTTGTAAAAATATTTCTTAATTCTATTACCATTGCCATAATGTAGTATAAAAAGTGGTTTTTACAAATAGTTTTCCTTATTCAGCAAGCGAGAATATTTATGATTTAGTTAATTGGTCAAATTTTTTTTTTTTTTTTTTTTTTTTGAGACGGAGTTTCGCTCTTGTTACCCAGGCTGGAGTGCAATGGCGCGATCTTGGCTCACCACAACCTCCGCCTCCTGGGTTCAGGCAATTCTCCTGCCTCAGCCTCCCAAGTAGCTGGGACTACAGGCACGTGCCACCATGCCCAGCTAATTTTTTGTATTTTTAGTAGAGACGGGGTTTCACCATTTTGACAAGGATAGTCTCGATCTCTTGACCTCGTGATCCACCCGCCTCAGCCTCCCAAAGTGCTGGGATTACAGGCTTGAGCCACCGCGCCCGGCCAATTGGTCAAATGTTCCTTAGTAAACATAACTGTCCTGATGAAAATCCAGACATCATAGGAATATACATTTCTTATTTCTATACTTTTTTCTTTGATCCCTCCACCTCTTATATACCTCTTCATTTCTCCATCAAAATTGTAGCAAAACAAACTAAACACATTTTATTTCTATGGGTATTTGGTGATTTTCATAAATTGGGTGACACTGCTTTTAAGTTGAGGACACTGATTTTTTATATATATATATATTTTGCTTTTATCAAACAACCATCCAGTCCTAATCATTTCATCAGTTCATTTATGCACAATCTTTATTAAGAAACACCATAGCATAGTGTATTGTCTCTCCATATATAGATAAATTTTATTGTATTCTACAAAGAATAATACTGTATTCTATTTGGATAATGGTATTTGCTTAATTTTTACTTTAATTATCCTGTGACAAATATACATGTCTCCAGTAGACAGCTAGTTACCCTGTGAATCACTACTTCACAATCACAGTTTGTTTCCTTACCTGATAAAGCCAAATTCATCATTATCTTCATCGAAAGATATAAAGATATGTCAATGTAGGCTGTAAAATAAATCAGCAATGTGGTTTACTTTATATTCTCTGCCCACGGCAAAAATAAATGCCCCTTAAATAGGAAGGTCATAAAGTTGCAAGCACATGCAAAAACTTTTATTTTAAAGATGTCATAATAACTTATGGAAAATGACACTGTGCACTTTTATTTTTCTTACAGAGAAACATAATCTATACTAAATGACACATTTAAAAGTCTATGAATGAACATGCATATCTTATTACATTTTAATTTAATTCACTCTAAAATTTGCTGTCAAAATCTTATCAAGCCAAACAGAACACAGTATGATAAAGAAATTTACACAGAGAGGCGGTCTACTATACACTGGGGACTGTTGGGGGAAATGGGGGAGGGACAGCGGGGGGGCTGGGGGGGATAGCCTGGGGATGAATACCAAGTGTGGGTGAAGGGGAGGAAGGCAGCAAAACACACTGCCATGTGTGTACCTATGCAACTATCTTGCACGTTCTGCACATGTACCCCAAAACCTATAATGCAATAAAAATTAAAAAAAAAAAAAAAAGAAAAGAAATTTACATTTGTCATTATTTATTTTTCTAGGTTTATTGAGATATAATTGGCAAAAAATGTATAATATGATAATTTGATGTCCATATACATAGTGACATCAAATTATCAAGTAAAATTAAGTTACTTAACACATACATCATCTCACATAGGAACTGTGTGTGTTTGTGTGTGTGTTGTGTGTATGTGTAGTGAGAGCACAAGATTTACCCTCTTAGCAAATGTCAAATATATAGTACAATGTTATTCATTATAGTCACAATACTATATATGAATAAGATTCCAGATCTTACTCATCTTATAACTGAGAGTTTGTTTCTTTTGACCAACATCTCCCCATTTTCACCCCTGTCCTTCCTCTCCCAGACTCTGGTAACTACCATTTTATTCTCCTTCTATGGGATCAACTTTTTAAGATTCCACATAATACAGTATTTGTCTTTCTGCATCTGGCTTATTTCACTTAGTATAATGTCCTCCAGGTTCATCAATGTCATTGCAAATGGCAGTATTTCTTTCTTTTTGGTGACTGAATAGTATTTCATTCTCTCTTTCTCTGTGTGTATATGAAATTTTTCTCTTTTTTATTCATTTGTCAGCAAACACTTATGTTATTTCCATATCTTGGCAATTAATAATACTGCAGTGAACATGGGAGTGCAGCCATTTCTTTTGAAATCTACATCCTTGGAAGGAAAAATAAAAAGAAAGCCATCTAATTACTCCAACAAGGATGAAGTAAGCTTCACTAGTAGCAAATAATGTGGAGGAAAGCCCAGAGTAATGAAGCAGTAGAATGATGAGGAATTAATGAAATGGCAACAGAAAGGGAATGGTAAGGAATCTACTGGAAAAAAATATTTGACCAAGTTTGGTTATTAATTGGTTTTGGAACCAATTAACACATGCATCATCTCACATAGGTGCCATGTGTGTATGTATATTAATTGGGTTTAGAACAAGGAAATAAAAATAACTTTGAGGTCTCATGCTAGAGTATCCAGTAAAACACTTAGACTTTTATTAGAAATAATGAGAAAAATATAATTTTATAGAAAGATTTCAGTTTAGATAAAAATTATTAGTTCACCTACATGTGGTCTCCCAGGTCTCCTGCATCCAGTTCCTGTGCAGATTTGACTACAGCCTTAGAATTTTTAATTAGGATAAGCAGTAAGAGAGTAACCCCCAAATCTCAGTCCTTAGCACCTCAAAGGCTCCTTTCTCGCTTACACTTACATGGCCTTCTGGATTGAGAGGGTGTCTTACTGGACATGGGGACCCTAGCTGATGGAACTTCTCCATCTTGAGGCTATGCTGTCTGGAACTTGATGTGTCCTCAGTTGCTGATACAGGGTTAGAGGGCACTGAAGGGTCTCAGGCCACCAATTAAATGTTTCGTCAGTTCTTCCCATAAACCATTATCCAGAAATAGTCACATAGTGGAAAATCTCATTCCTCTGTGAGACCAGAAAGGGACGAGAATTGGATGTGGGTAAGAACTAGGGGCCTTCTTTCAATATGACCTTGGATGACTAATAATCAAAGGTATGCAAATGAGCATTAAAAACCCTTATGAAATAATTCCCCATAGCAAGGCTTTTTGCAATTAATTCCTATTTCTATGACAGAAATTCCAGAACTAAGAGATAAAAAAAGCCCTTTAGAGTAGATCCAAAACACATCATGCATGCTAACCACATTTAAAGTGCAAACAGCCTGAAAGGCAGCCAGCTAAAACCTTCCTTACACTCTGAAAACAGTAGCCTGCATTGCTCTGAGATTGTGGATCCAACTGAATGTCAAAACAGAGAGAAGAAAGAAATATATTCCTTTTTGCTTATTAGTTAATTCATTAAACTTTTTTCCTGTGAGAAAGACATTACAAAGTCCAAGATCTACTGTGAAGTATTGATACACTTCAGAAATATAGGGCTGTGATTATTAATCAGTATTAATCAGTTGAACTCAGGAAACCTGAGAGAGTAGTTAGGTAAATGACCTGAACCAGCTTATGTCTTGGAAATCCAAGAGACAGCATGATTTAGTGGAAAAAGAGCGTTCTGTGGGTCAAATGTCCTTGCTCTAGTTCTTGATGATGCCATTCACTAAGCCTCAGACTGGCTGACTATAAAAAAGACATGAATATTAACACCTTACTTACTGGGCACTGTGAGCCACCAGTGTGATAGTATTTATGAAAGCACTCTTTAGGCTGTAAAGTACCAAAAATACCTTAGTTGTTATTGGAAATGTTTGAGGTTTATATAGATTTTTTAAAAGACCAAATTTAATGACACAGAAGAACTACCATCTGATCATGAAAAATGTGGCTATAGGAACTTTAGACTTGAGTTTCTTCATTTCCTAGGTCTTACTGCTGGCAGGTTAAATGCAGTATATCCTGTTCTCCCTTCCTCTATACAAGTGCAAGACACTTCGATGTAGAACAATGATCACTTTTAGACATATATTTTTAAAGTTCATTTTACATGATCATTAAATAAATCATGTATTCAGTAAAAAATAAGAAAGAAGCTTTAAGATTTTAAGCAAGCTGAAAAAGTAGAATACTTACACTTTTTCTGTCCTGAAAGATTTGCCTATAAAGACATTTCATATGATCAATGTGATGAGACTTAACCATTTTATGAAAGATGTAGTCTTCATGTTTACCTCTAGCAAGTAAGATAAGCTCCTTTTAACAAAATGTTGTAAATCTTAGATCCTGCAGTTTTAACTGCTAAAGTGAACCTGATCAAATGAATGAATGACTTGGTCAAATACATAAGACACTATTAATTCCTTGAATGTAAATCTCTACTGCTTAAAACATGTGGACAGTGTGGCAAAGCAATATGTGCATGCTGCTTGCTATGGTACTAGTATTTTATTTAAGCTAGCAGATTGAGAAATACATGTCAAACTGTATTTTTAGTTACAATCACTGGTTGACATATATGAATTTCTTCTAAAATCCAATCGTCACCTTTATATTTTATTTAGAGCCAGAATTTAAACTGTGTAATTTAAAACTGCTTAAGCAAACAGAGGGTTAGAGGGCTCCTGAAAAGAAAGCCATTCTTTCTATAGATAGTTACTTCCCAGCATACTTATTTAAATATTTCCACATGGATAGCCTAACATGAGCAAAGCTCAACCTTGCCATGTCTCTTTCCTCTCAACTGTATATGTTTTTTCATTTATTCATTTAACATTTATTTGTTGAAACCTGTCTTTGCTAGGCACTCTTCCAGATGCTAGGAATTAGAGCACAGTAAGAGGACAGAAAGTGACTTTGGGTTTGGGGGACCCTTGACATGTGGAAGCCCCCTCTGAGGAGTTGGTGGTATGTGGAGACCTAAATCACTCAGCCAAACAAAATTGGAAGTGTAAATTGGGAGCACGGATTGCATTTGTGTCTGGAAGGAGAGAGTTTCAGGCACAAACATAGAAGCCCAAGGTAGGAGTGGCCCTGGTGTGCTTAGACAGAAGTAAATGTGGCTAACCTAGAGTGAGGAAGTTAAAGAAGGTCCCAAATGTATGTCCTGGAAGTCCTCATAGGTCAGAATGAAAATTGTGCATTCACCTTTAGATGAGATAGCAGCCACTGGAGGTTTGGGAAGAGGAGGAAGGGATGAGACTAAGTGTGTGTTTTAAGGACCACCCTGGCTGCAGTCTAAAGAATAGACTAAAATAAGTTAATGCATACAGGGACACTAGTTAGGAGACAACTGAAGCAAGCCAGAAGCCCCCCTCTATGTACCTGAGAGTCAATTACTGGTATTTAGAATTGGTATACTAAATTAACCAAAGACTGGAAGCTCCAGTAACCTAGTTTTGATATCACTGAGCTTATGATTTTATTTGTTTAATATTCCTTGAGAGAGTTGGTAAATTCCAAAATCTTTAAGGTCTCAGTTCCACTTATCAGTAAAACATAACAGCTGTTTTCCCTTCCACATGCAATGGTGACAAGATCAAAGGAGGTGATGTGTAAAAAAGCACTGGGTAAACCATAAACTTCAAAGGATAGTGCTTTATAAATGTAAGGCATCATTATGCATAATTATTGGTGTTGATTTGATTTTCAGAAGAAAACTCCTGTTTTCTCTAGATTGGTCAAAGAGGAGCCAAACAACGTTCCAAATTACTTGAAATCTTGCTAATACCCAGAGTAAAGTAGGTAGACTCAGAAGACGATTGTTGGAGATTTTTTTTTGAGAAAGTGAGGTTTCCTTGAAATTCAAGAGGTATAAAATTGACCAATTTGAAATACTTATAGCTGTTGGGATAGCTTTTAAAAATGTCTCTGTGAAATGTTAGAGTTGTCATTATGAAAGTGAGCCATGGTGGTTTAGTTGACTACGTCAAAGATGCATCTCGGGACATGAGCACACCCATGCATAGTGCATATTATTCCTGGGCACCCCAGCCTCTTATTGAGACAAACTGAAAAGCAAAATGATATAGTGCTCTGATGGTTGTAGTAGAATTTAATCTAATCATTTTTTAGCCAGTGGAACACCAACCAGATGTCTCCAGCAATCTCCTTGTCTTTCCACATTACTTATTGCCCAGTCTTTTCTTCATTATACTGAAAATATTAAGGCCTACAATTGAATTGATGGGACAAGGAGTTTTTGTCTGTCTTTGTGAGTTCTAGTCTATTAGAGTCCTTTGCTCTGTATTGACTAATTATTTCTTTATAATTAATTCAGTTCCTCTCCAAGCTCTGCACTCAAATCTTGCCAAGGTTTTCTGAGGGATGACTCCACAACCAAAACCTTTCTTTTCAGAAACAAGTGGAGATGAGCAAGGGTAGAAGGAGAAATCCGTTTTGAAAATGTTGTCCTTCACTCCCATGAAGACTTTTTCAGTTAGCATCACAACACATTATTTATAATCGCAACTACTAGCATTTATAAATATTTAAAATTTACAAAATGCTTTTTAAAACCTATTCAAAAAATTATGTCTCTCTCATACACACTCAAACACACGCACACACAATGAAAGATCTAGTATGATTTCGTGATGCAGAAACTGAAGTACGTGTACAAACGTATATCATAGAATCAGGAAACTAACCTGTCTTTCAATTTTTTTATTTTATTATTTTATTTTATTTTATTGAGACAGAGTTATGCTCTTGTTACCCAGGCTGGAGTGCAATGGCGCGATCTCAGCTCACGGCAACCTCTGCCTCCTGGGTTCAGGCAATTCTCCTGCCTCAGCCTCCCAAGTAGTTGGGATTACAGGCACATGCCACCATGCCCAGCTAATTTTTTTTGTATTTTTAGTAGAGACGGGGTTTCACCATGCTGACCAGGATGGTCTCGATCTCTTGACCCCGTGATCCACCCACCTCAGCGTCCCAAAGCTGTCTTTCAATTTTAATTCCAATTTTTTCCTACTGATTCATAGTTGCTTATAAAAAGTATTAGTATTGTCTTGCAAATGTATACTCACAAATAATTTAATAATTTACTTACAGGCATGTCTGTCCTGATGGAGATTAGGCACATAGAGGAAAAGAGAATTCAGAAATTGGCTGTGCCTAAGTTAGAATCCCTGCCCTTTCACTTACTAGCACTTCAACAAGAGCTTGTTGATTCAACAAATATATATTGATCATATATCAAGAGACAGAAGCTTTCCTAGAAAAATGTGTTAGAAATGACTAAGTTTTTCATGGTCTAGATGAGAAAACCAGGAAAGAGAGGCAAATACCTAAGTTTACAAAGTAAAGTTAGAAGAATAGATAAATACATGTAAATTCTATTTTAATTGCCTGTCTCTTATGTCAAACTGTGCTACTATTGCCAATAAATATACTCATTTTGTTTAAAGAACATTACTTTTGTAAAATATTATTTCTATAGAAAAGCTTATAATTTATTTAAATAAAGGTATGTCCCAACTGGATAATTCTAGGTTGTAAGGTGTTTGAATCCAACTGTTGGATATTCAGAAATCTACAGTATTGATATTTACAGAAGCCTAGAGAGCAAACAATACAAGTGGACAGAATTTGGAGAAATAAGGTAGGAAATAGAAGTATTATTTTTAACAGAAAATGTATTAGGGGTGACTATTAGCTTGTGCATACACATTCAGAACATTGCAAATATGAGATATGTACAAAGGAATTATTGCTAAAAAAAAAAAGAGTAAAAGCTATAGAAACCCATGTAAAACACATTCCAGAATTATTCTTCGTAACTTAAAGAACATCAAACCCCAAGAAATGGGAAATATATTATAAAATTATGTTGATAAAAGATTCCATATTATAATCAAAGAAAGTACAAAAAAGTCCAATATGATTAAATAGTAAAATCAAGATGTGACATATTCCAGCAACATAAAGCAAATTAAATAGTGAGATTTATCTTCCTCAAAACAGAAAACAACTTATTGAAGAGAATTAGTTAAAGCATTCTGAAGAGAAATGATGGCATTTGTCAGAGTACCTTTCAATTGACCATTTAATTTTTAAATATTTTTATGTTTAATGCACATTAACAGTATATTTATCTTCTTGGATATAAAACTGTGTGTCATTTTCCCTGTCCAGTCTATCATCGATGGGCATTTGTGTTGGTTCCAGGTCTTTGCTATTGTAAACAGTGCTGCAATGAACATTCGTGTACATGTGTCCTTATAGTAGAACAATTTATAGTCCTTTGGATACACCATGGAATATTATGCAGCAATCAAAAATGATGAGTTTGTGTCCTTTGTAAGGACATGGATGAATCTGGAGAACATCATTCTCAGCAAACTGACACAAGAACAGAAAATGAAATACCACATATTCTCACTCATAGGCGAGTCAGGAAAAATGAAAACACATGAACACAGGGAAGGGGGTACTACACACTGGGGTCTATTGGGGGGAATAGGGGAGGGACAGCAGGGAGTGGAGCTACGGAGGGATAGCCTGGGGAGAAATACCAAATGTGGGTGAAGGGGAGGAAGGCAGCAAAACACACTGCCATGTGTGTACCTATGCAACTATCTTGCACGTTCTGCACATGTACCCCAAAACCTAAAATGCAATAAAAATAAATAAATAAAAATAAAATAAAAAATAAAAAAATAATAAAACTGTGTGTCAAGGATTTTTAAAACCTTACTATATAACTATATGTAAGCAGTTAATAGAAAACATATTTTTCTTGTTTTAGAAACATTGTTTTCCACTTGTGGTTTAGCATTTTTTTTTAATTAAAGAGGTAGGACTGAGATAAAATGCACACACCAAGATTTAATAATAATGTATTCTTTCCCCACTGTGTATGTTACCAGACCCGTGAGTCATCTATATTTATTTCTATTCAAGGAAACATCTATGATTCAAGCCCATTAAAAATGGTCAACAGAAAGAATATGTTAGGGTAAGAAAATAACATGTTTGAATAGTACATATTTCTATTCCCATAATACCTCAGAATTTGGGCACAATCTACAAATAAATAAATGGATAGAGGCAGATTTTGATAGATGATAGATAGATAGATAGATAGATAGATAGATAGATAGATAGATAGATAATAGATAAATCCACCTGAACATTATATGTGAAACATTATGTATATAAATAACTATTTACAGATAATCATAGAAGGTTTAAAAACTATTGGGTGAAATGTGACAATTCAAATATTTTTAAGTTAAAAGAATAGCAGTTCCTGGTATTTACCAATTATAATATAATTAAATAATGTCCTGGATAGCTTAGAAAGTCAACCCTTCAATTATCCTGACTTCTTATAGTATGTTCTCGGTTACTAGCTTTTTAGTTTAGGAACTCTGTCATCCTTATCTACAAAGTCTTCTTTTTTTTTTTTTTTTGAGATGGAGTTTTACTCTTTTTACCCAGGCTGGAGTGCAATGGCATGATCTTGGCTTACCGCAACCTCCGCCTCCTGGGTTCAGGCAATTCTCCTGCCTCAGCCTCCTGAGTAGCTGGGATTACAGGCATGCGCCACCATGCCCAGCTAATTTTTTTGTATTTTTAGTAGAGATGGGGTTTCACCATGTTGACCAAGAGGGTCCAAAGTCTTCTTTTGTATTTTTCCCTAGAAGTTAAAATAAAATGCTTTCCTCCAGTTTTTGTAATTATGTCAATACAATGTATCCCATAGACCCATCATTTGGGTCTTGCTATTGAAATGTTCATTCCAAATGTCTTTGCCTTTCCTGCAAGATTAAAGCAAAAACCAATTCATTCTACAAGAGGATTTGCCTAAGACCAGAAAGTTATTGCCTTGCTTAGAAAATGTTTTCTATTCCTTTTTAGTTTTTTGTCTAATTTGGAATTGAGTGACTGACACAACCTTGCAGGGATCACAGCCAACCTAATGAAACATTTTTATTATAATAACAGCTAACATTTATTTAGTGAATGTGCTTTGTGACAACTCTTTCCAAATACTTGACCCTTAGCATCTCATTTAATCCACACAATAATTTGATGAGGATGGGTAACAGTGAGCTTCATTTAATACACAGAAAAATGAAACACATAGCAGGCTTAGCACCACGTTCAGGATCACTTATGTACTGTGGGTAGAGCCAAAATGTGAACCCAGGTAGTCTGGTGCCAAGTCTTACTCCAGCTTTTCTATGCTATGGAGTAAAGCCAAGTTTTAGGCAGCATTTAATCATTATCAGCTTTTGTTCTCAATCTAGGCTTTTATATTAGTTTCATATAATTTCCAAGCCCTTCAAAAATGAATAGAAGTCACACATTAGTCATACATCATGTTTGGGAAAAGGAAACCATAACAGAGCTTGATTGCGATGCATTTCATTTCAATTCTTTTATAAAAACAATTGTGCGTTGCCATCCTTTCCTGTCCTGCCTTTTCATCTTCCACCATGACAGCTTTTTCTGCGTCTTCTGCAGACTCATCTTTTATGCGTCCTTCAAATATTGGTGGTCTATAGCAGCAGTCCCCAAACTTTTTGGCATCAGGGACCAGTTTTGTGGAAGACAGTTTTTCCACAGACCAGCAAGAGGAAGGGGCAGGGGATAGTTTCGGGCTGAAACTTCCACCTCAGATCATCAGGCATTAGTTACATTCCCTTAAGGAGCGCGCACCCGGATCCCTCGCATGGGTAGTTCACAGCAGATTCGAGGTCCTATAAAAATCTGCTCCCTCGCCTACCCACCCACCTGCCAGTATCCCTGGTCTACAGGATCTTTGGCTCAGGACCTTTCTCCATAAATTTCCAAGTGATATGACCAGTCAGCACCAAAGTCTACCTGTTCCATTAGTGGCTTCCAAATCCTCTTTACTAGACCATGCTTATTTTGTGAGCTCTGGATTAATATATATCACTGTTTTGCTAAGAGTTATGCTAAGATCTTCTACAGGGATAAAAATGCAGAATTAAAGTCACTCGTGTTCTCCCTATTCAAACTGACTTTTCTTCCCATTTTTTAAAAGTAATTATCCTCTCCCTGGGCATATAACCTCAGAGAAAACCCACCAGTCTACTTTGTTGCCTGTTTCATTGCGCTTCCCAGTCATAGTCTTCTAGTTACAAAGGATGTAGATTTTACTGACCAAATTCTGTTTAAATATGCTCCCTCCTTTTCATTCCTTGTTTTACTCATCTAATTTGTCTTCATATTCTAATATGTTGATTATGTGACAGACCCCAAATGGTCTTTTCTTTTTCTCAACTGGTTTCATTTTTCACCTTAAAACCAGGTATCCCTTTACAAAACAAAGAAAAACCAAAACACATTCTTGACGTTGTTACATGCCACAGTCTAATCATTACACATATCCACGGAAGGTGTCCTGGCTTATAATGTGGCATACAAAGTCATCTCATAACATTCTTCACCAACCTCCTTTACTCTTTCTCCTCTCATACGATACCAAAGCCACATACCATACCATATTCTCTTCCCTGAATATAACACCTCTTTCTTATTTTTTTTAATTGATATCCAATCTCTTGGATCTCTCTTTCCCCATATACTTACAGCAACAGTCCTACATTTCTACTCATCATATAAATCGTAACCCCTCAACAACAACAAAAAATGACCATCAGCAGGAAAATTTTTTTTTCTCTTTGGTAGCACTTTGTGTTCTATCTACTGCTGGAGATAAGTTGTTGAATTTTATTTTTCTTAATTTATTCATTTTCCAACATAAATTCCAAGTTGAACAAAATACAGTCTTAGTTGTACAGGCCATATAAAAAACTTCCCCTGTAAAATTGCTTGGTATACAGTAAACATGCAACAAATGCCACTAAGCTAATACATGATTGAATAGTGGAGAACAATTATAAGATTTATATGGAACTGGCATATATTCAATGTTTATATCAGAGAGGGATAATATACAGATAATATAAGATATCTAGTTTGGATGCCATAAAAACCTGAAGGAAGGACACTGGCATTAATGCAAAAGTAATAATTCATTTGTATAGTAGCAAACAAATGCCATATTGTTATATAATTCATTTTACTGTACTAAAAAAGACTTTCAGGCATTAATTTTCACAATACAGATTTATAACAAAACAATAACATTTCAAGGTCAAAAACTGCTAATTCACTCCTGGGCAAATGCAAGACTGCCTTATTGGAAATAAGTTAGAATAATTAATATTGCAGATAAAGTACCTGACATTTGATTAATAAAATCAGAATATCGGATTAAAACAAAGGTTAGTTTAAAAAAATAAAACTTTTTTTTCTCCCTAAGATGACTGTTACAGCCATTTTTTATGCCAATGTATTTGTCCAAATTAATTTCTCTATATTATTCTGCTGAGGGATTTTGTTTAATTTCTCTCAAAATTCAAACTGTGTTTTCCAGATTTTAGTATGCATATGAATTACTTGGGGATCTTGCTAATAATACAGTCTCTGATTTAGTAGGTTTGGAGTGGGGCCCAGGTGTCTGCATATCTAGCAAGCTCCAAGGTGATTCTGGTGCTTTCGGTGTGTGCACCATACTTTGAATAAAGAGTTTAGGGTAGTACTTCCAAATTGTGTTGTACCTTGGAATAGCCAGGGGATCTTTAAAAACAACTGATGCCTAGTTTTTACTGCCAGAAACTCTGATTTAATTGTATGGGATGCTACCCTAAGCAATGAAATTTTTTAAAAATCCCAAATGTTTCTAAGAGACAGAATAA
Source organism: Saguinus oedipus (assembly GCA_031835075.1). Lineage (NCBI taxonomy): Eukaryota > Metazoa > Chordata > Mammalia > Primates > Cebidae > Saguinus > Saguinus oedipus. The sequence goes on from CM063172.1 coordinate 65,583,648, forward strand.
TTTTGGGAGCTACTCGCTTAGGGGATATTTAAAACTATTACATTACTTATTTTCTTCCAAAATGTAAGGTGGTAATCTATTCTAATAAAACTATTTAATTACTTATGTTATCATAAATACAAAATATAGTTACTTTATTAGTTATATTTGTAGAGTATCTGCAAATTCATATTTGGATAAAAGTATAATATATATATTAATTCATCATATTTTACCAAAAATCTACATAATTGATGAAAAAAATACTATATTGTTACTTTTTCTAGTGAATATACAAGGGGAATATATGCAAACTAATAAATATAATGGCTTAAGGATACTATAGATTTCCATATACACATGCATACACGCAGTTATTTACTGATGTATGTAGCACTTACCATGGGTCAGATAATGACTTAAGGGCTTTACATATAAACCCACACCAACCTTATGAAATAGGTACTATTATTATCCCCATTTATAGGTATTGAAACTGAGAGGTATTTGGCTAGGTTACAAAACCAACAAGAGGCAGAACTGAGATTTTCAACCCACAGATTTCTCAGGATCAGTACAATGGACTGATATATGATGCTATCTTTCAATAGTTCATTTTGATGATCTGTTGGGTGGATTTGATACTTCTTCCTTTTAATATAGTGTCCCTTTGAAATTATTTCTTAAAGATTATGATGATACATAGTTATTTGCAGTAAGGAAAGAGCTGATTGTGTCTTACATGACTTTGTATCTGTTCTGGATGTAAACAGTTTAGCTCTGGAAAGGTGTTTTACTAAAATCATGATAGGAGGTAGAATGAATCTGTAGAATGTGCCAGAATGGAATTGTTAGAGTTTGTTGTTAGAGATCATTTCTTTTTCAATAGAAATTAATGTTTCCAACGGTGAGGAAAACCAAGGTTTATAGTACCTTTATTTACAGTAGCCAAATTATCTAATATTATAAGACTGATTAAAAATAGCAGCAAAGGGCAAAATTAATTTAAAATGTAAAAATACTCAAAATTTATTTTCTACTGCGTAGTGATCATGTGTGTGTGTCTTTGTACTCATTTATTTTTGTGGGAACTGCATCAATCCCTTTGAAAAGTAAATGATGACCAAAAGAATTCTAGAGGGCCTGTTTTGGTAAACAGGAGCTGTCTTCAGAACTCAGTTCCTCCCACAGTCTTTAATTCGAAATTATAGAAGAGGGCATTCCTTGCTCTTATATTAAATGAATGTCAGGCACTAACAGCCTTACTTATCACCTACCTACCATGCGCTTCTCCATGTTACTTCAAACTCGAGTATAACAATTGTTATACTGGAATCACCAGATTTTAAGAACCACCATTTTACTGCATTGCAATTCAGTTTTACAGAGAACTTCAATTATAGGAAAATAAAATGACTATTTTTGATAGATACTTGTTTCTTTTTCTTTCCTGATTTATGCTTTAGTTGTGAACTTAAAAATTACCACAAAATGGGGAAAGTTAGTATCTTTCACTCCAAACATTTGCATGAATGCTTATAACATTAAGGCAATTGTCTAGTTGATTAGTGTAAACATGGCCAGAGGACCTTATAAAAAAGTAAGTTTTTTTGTTCCCTGTCATTTATGTTTGCCATTCTTCTAAAGCAGTTTTTTTTTAATTTTTCTCAACCAAGTAGAGTTTTGTTTTGTGGAAGAAAATTATTTTAATGCTAAAAGTCCAAAATCTGTTTTCCCATAAATGTTACTGTATGTCAAAAGAGGTCATCAGTGTGTTTCACATTTGTACCAATATGGGCACGCAGCAGGCTTTAATATTACACAGCAGGGATTTTCTCTGAGACAGGGCAGATGTGGCCGCTCTTTTCAACAAGTGAAAGAGGACACAACTGTGGGGAAAATGTGAGGTGAGCGAATTGCTGTTACAATTAATGCTTCGTGTGCTTTCTGTTCTCTTCTTTCTATAAAGCATAAATACTAGAAAGGACAGTTGAGGACATAGCAAAATATCTTGACAAAGCCAAACAGGTCATCCATAAATGAACAATAAATTAGAAATTGAATGTAAACCCTTTAATGCAGGTTTTAAATAAAGTTTGCCAGCCAGCATTTATATCTTGATACATGAAACCAATGCCTTGACCATATAAACAACTTTTAAAATATTCTAATGATAATAAATTCAAATATACTTTGAGGTAGGATTTACTCATATTTAATTTCTACATTTAATTAAATCTATGTACAATTTGAAGACCTACTCTCAGAAAAATGTGAATATGGTATTTAAACAAGACGAATGTACTTGGCTTTCAGAACTTCTGACTGGAAATCACTTAGAATGTTTCATAAAGTTAAATCACTTTAATGCTGTATTTCACTAAACTTTACATTTTTAAATTATGATCAATGTTGTTAAAAACAAAAATATATATTGCAATCATTTAAAGATTCTATCTTTTACAGAAGCACCAAGGAATATTGCCAGTCATGATGTCACTCTCAGGTCAACCTCAGTTTCCAGGATGCAGCCCCAAAGTGTGTTTACCAATCAGCTCACATTCTGCTGGCAACACATTGATCACATACATTTAATATTCTACATTAAAAGTTTTTGTTAAGGTATGATTGACATTAAAAGTTGACTCTAAGTATATACAATATATACAATTTGATGAGTTTGGAGATAAGTAAATACTTAGGAAGTTTTCACCACAGTCAAATACATAAACACATTCATTACCTCCAAAAGATTCCTCCTACCCTTTTTATTATTACTATTATTATTATTTTTTTGAGTGATAAGAACACTTAACATAAGATCTATATTCTTAGCAAATATTTAAGTATATTATACTTGAATAAGTATACAATACTTACATAAGCACTTCTGTAAGTACTCTGCTATACTGAAGAACTCAGAAACCTACTCATCTTATATAACTGAGACTTTTTACCCTAAGGTCACACCTCTCCATTTCTACCTCCCCCAAGGCCCTAGACTCCTCTGTTCTACTCTCTGCTTCTGTGAGTTTGACTATTTAATATTTCTTGTATAAGTGAGACAGGAGCATTTGTCTTTTTATGTCTGGCTTATTTCTCTAAGCATATTGTCCTCAGGTTCATCCACATCATTGCAAATGGCAGGATTTCCTTTTTAAAGGTTGAATAATATTCCATTTTATGTATATATCACATTTTCTTTGTCCATTTTTCTACTGGTGGAAATGCAGGTTACTTCCGTGCCTTTGCTATTATGAACAATGTATTGATAAACATGTGAGTACAGATATCTCTTTGAAATCCTGATTTCAATTGCTTTGGCCCTGTACACTTTCCTTAGAGGATACTACAGGTTTGTTTCTAAACAACTACAATAAAGTGAATACCACAATAAAGTAACACAAATGTTTTGGTTTCCCTGTGCATATGAAAGTTATGTATGCCATACTGTAGTCTACTTAATGAGCAATAGTTTTATACCTAAAAATTAAATACCTTAATTAAAAACATTTTATTACTAAAAAAAATGCTGACAATCGTGAATCTTTAGTGAGTCATAATCTGTTTTGCAGACCACTGGGTCTTGCCTCAATGCTGATGGCTGCTAACTTATTAGGGTAATGATTGCTGAAGGTTGGGGTGACTGTGGTAATTTCTTAAAATGAGACAACAATGAAACTAGCCACATGGATCAATACTTCCTTTAACAAAATGTATCTGTGTAATGCAATGCTGACTAATACCATTTTACCCGCAATAGAACTTCTTTCAAAATTGAAGTTAATCTTAAGTCTGCCACTGCTTTATCAACTAAATTTGCATAATAATCTAAATCCTTTCTTGTCATTTCAACAATGTTCACAGTATCTGTACTAAAAGTAGATTCCATCTTAACAAACTACTTTCTTTATCAAGAGAAGCAACTCATCTCATAAAGATTTGTCATGAGATTGTTGTAATTCAGTCACATTTTCAGACTCCACTTCTAATTCTATTTATGTTGCTATTTCTACCACATCTGCAGTGACTTCTACTGAAATCTGGAGCTTCTCAAAGTCATCCTTGAGGGTTGGAATCAGCTTCTTCCAAACTCCTGTTAATGTTTATATTTTGGTTTCTACCCATGAATTACAAATGTTCTTAATGCCACCTTGAATGGTGGATTATTTCCAGGAAGATTAAAACTTACTTTCCCAAGATCTATCAAAGAAATCACTACCTTTGGGAGCTATAGTCTTACAAAATTTGTTTCTTAAAAAAATAATACTTAAAAATCAAAATGACTCTTTGATCCATGGATTATAAAGTGATATTTTATTAGCAGACATGAAAACTACATTAATCTCTCTGTAGATCTCTGTTCAGACCACTTGGGTAACCAGTACATTATCAATAAGCAGTACTATTTTAAAAGGAATCTTTTTTTTCTAATCAATAGGTCTCAACAGTGGGCTTAAATTATTCAGTAAACCATGCTGTAAACACATGTGCTGTCATCCAGGCTTTGTTGTTCTGTTTGTGGGGCACAAGCAGAGTAGGTTTAGCTTAACTCTTAAGGTTATGCCTGCATAGCCAAGTTCTATTTTTAATTATTTGAGGAATATTCATACCGCTTTCCATAGTGGTCACATCAATTTACATTCTCCACAACAGTGTATGAGGCTTCCCTTTTCTCTACATCCTCACTACATCCTTGTTATCTTTTGTGTTTTTTTTTAATAGCAGCCATCCTAACAGGTGTGAGGTAAAATTTCATTGTGGTTTTGATTTGCATTCCCTAGATAATTAAAAGTGTTGAGCACTTTCTCATATGCCTTTTGGTTATTCATATGTTTTCTTGAAAAATTAAATATTCAGGTCTTTTGTCTATTTTTAATTGGTATATTTTTGTTTGTTTATTTGTCTTTTGCTAGAGTTTTAGGAGTTCCTCGTATATTTTGGATATTAACTCTTTATTTGATATATGGTGTCTTAGTAAGTTTGGGCTACTTTAACAAAACACTATGGCCTAGGTAGCTTACAAAAAAAATAGAAATTTATTTTCCAAAGATCTGGAGGTTAGAAGTTTGAGTTTAGGATGCTAACATGGTAGGTTTAGTGAGGTCCCTCTTTTGGGGTGGTATCCTCATATGGTACAAAGGCAAAAGAGCTCTCTGGAGTCCCTTTTAAAAGTGAAATGACCCTGTTCACAAGGGCAAAGCTTCCCAAAGGCCTCACCTCCTAGTATCATCACATGGGCAAAGAGCAGTTCAACATATGAATTTTGAGAGGACACAGATATTTGCATATGGTTACCAAGTATTTTATTATGTTACATAGGATGCCTTTTTATTCTGTTGTTTTCTCTGTCATGCAAAACAATCCCAATTGTCTATTTTTGCTTTTGTTAATTGTGTTTTTGGTGTCATATCCATGAAATCATTGCCAGAGCTGATGTAAAAGTTTTTCCCTGTGTGTTCTTTTCTAGGAGCTTATGGTCATATTTTAAGTTTAAATCTAATTCACTTTGAGTTGATGTTTATATGTGGTGCAAGATTAGGGTCCAATTTTATTTTACTTTTTACATATGGATATCCAATTTTCACAGCACTGCTTGCCACCCTCACCAAAGAACAGTTGTCTATAAATTCATAGGTGTATGTCTAGGCCATCTGTTCTGTTCCATAGGTCAATGTGCAATCATATATCACTTAACTGCAGGAAAGGGATACATTCTGAGAAATGCATTAACACACGATTTCATTATTGTGCAAGCAGCATAGAGTGTAGTTACAGAAACCTAGATGATATAGCTTACTACACACCTAGACAATTAGGTATAGCTTTTTGTTCCTAGCCTATGAACATGTATAGTATATGATTGGATGCGGAATATTATAGACAATTGTAGCACAATGGTAATCATTTGTGTATCTACACATATCTAAACATAGAAAAGGTACAGTGAAAATATGGCAATATAATTTTATGGAACCATCATCATTTATACAGTCAGTCATTGATCAAAACATCATTATGCAATTTGTGACTATATCTGTTTTTATGATAGTACCATGCTGTTTTGATAATTGTAGCTTTGTAATATATTTTGTAATTTGGAAGTGTGATATCTCTAGGTGTGTTCTTTTGACTCACATTTGTTTTGACCATTTGAGATCCATACTGGTGGATTCTAGTTATTCAAAACTAGGAAAAACAAACAGAAAAAAATTAGGACCATGTTAGCAGAAGAAAGACAACAACAAAGGTTAGAGCAAAACTATGTGATACAGAGAACAAAAAAATTAGAAAAAAATTGACAAAACTGAAACCCACTTTTTTGAAAAGATAAACAAAATTAACAAACCCTTACCTTGACTAAAAGAAAGAGACTCAAATAAAATTGGAAATGAAATAGGATACATTACACCTGATGCTAAAAAAAGATAAGGTACTATTATGAACAACTGTGTACCAAAAAATTGGACAACCTAGAAAAAAATAAATTTCTGGAAATATACAATCTACCAAACTGAAACAAGAAGAAATAGAAGCATGAACATACCAGTAACAAGTAAGGAGATTGAGTAAATAATCAGAAAGCTCCCAACAAGAAAAGGCTAGGACCAGATGACTTCACAGATGAATTTTACCTAACATTTAAAATATTAATAGCAGTCATTCATTATTATTCTATTTTAAAAAGAAAGAGGGAATATTTTCAAACTCATTTTATGAGGCAGCCTTATCTTGATACCAAAAGTAGACAAAAATACTACAGGAAAATAAAAACGATAAATGTGGGAGTTATTATGAATACAGATGAAAAAATCTTCAATAAAATACTAGCAAACTAAATTCAACAGTACATTAAAAGGAACATACACCATGACCAGTGAAATTTCTCCCTAGGATGAAAGGATAAGTAACATATTCAATGTGATATACCACTTTAACAGAATGAATTATAAAACTCATATGATCATTCTCAATTGATGCAGAAAAAGCATTTAACAAAATTTGACATTGGTGAGAAATTGAAGCTTTTCTCTAAGATCAGGAACAAGCAAAGATGCCCATTCTTGCTGCTTCTATTTGGCACTAGAACTTGAAGTTCTAGTCTGAGAATTGGGCAAGAAAAAGAAATAAAAGCCATCAAATTGAAAAGGAAGAAGTAAAATTACCTCTGTTTGCAGATGATCTGATCTTATGTATAGAAAACCTTAAAGCTTCCACAAAAAAACCAGCTAGAGCAAAAAAAATGAATTAAGTACAGTTGCAGAATGAAAAATCAATATGCAAAAATTAATTGTAATTCTACATAATGGCAACAAACTATTTTATAAGGCAATTAAAAAACAAACCCAATTGTAATAGCATCAAAAATAATAAATCTTAAGAACAAACTTAATCAAGGAGGTGAAAGACTTGTACACTGAAAACTATAAAATGCTGATAAAAAAATTAAAGAAGATATAATAAATAGAAAGACATTACATGTCATGGTTTGAAAGAATTAATATTGTTAAATGTACATACTACCAAAGACAACCTGTAGAGTCAATGCAATCCCTATCAAAATACCAACAATTTTGTTTTACAGAAGTAGAAAACACAATCTTAACACTATTTAAGCCAATTAAATAAATCTATAATTTTAATTTGACCAAATGTGTTATAATGGATTTCCTTTTATTATTTTGAATTTTTCTCTTTGAAATTTCAAAGCCTGATTCCTAACTTTTATTTGAAATACCAAATAACAAACCCACTTAATGAGCTCTGAGCTGGTTTTAGTAGTCAAACTTGTATTTAAATAGTGTGTTACATATTTACACAAAAAAGCCAAGGGGGTCTAAATCAACACTAATTTACATAACTACTAGTAATCTAAAATATCAGATGATAATTTTGCTGTTGTCTTTCAGGGAAGGTATTCAACCATTGGTATTACATGTTTTATATGAATGTGTGGTGTTTTATTTCAGAAACACTTCTCTGAATTGCCAAGGCCTAAGAGCCATTCATTTCAGTGTGCGGAGGTGGTAGTCAGACATTTTCTACGTGCATAATGTTAATTCATTCAAACATTATAGAAAAAAAGTTTGTAAAGAGGTTAATTTTCAAGGTGACATAAATATCAGATTTAATCATATTTATATAAATTTAAACTCGGTTATCTTAGGAAATGCACATTGTTTTTGAAGGATATATGAACAAAGTTTGATTCATCTTATCTATATAAACATGAGAGAAATACCTAGATGAGAGTGAAAAATGACTAATTTTGTGAGCATTGTTATATCATAGAATTAACTGGTTCTCTTCTACTTCTAAGCTGCGTGAGCTTGAAAAGTTCTCTAAACTTCAGGTACTATCCTCACTTGCAAAATGAGGGGAAAAACACCAGCACTTTTAGTATGGTGTTATGTGGATGAAATATGTTAATATATGTCAAGTGCTTAGGTTTTATGCATTTTATGTACAGTATTAGTAATATATTTGTTACATTATTATAGTTACATTATTATTTTTGTTAATATTATTGGAACATTACTGGAATTATTGTGGCTCATTTTAAAGATGCTGCAATGGAGACCAAGAAAAATTAAGTACAATAATCCTAGTTAAGGTACAGCTGTTTCTAATGACAGCTTCCACTTGCTGCTTTTACTCCTACCACCCACATCAATTCTTCTCATAATTTGATATAAACACTATAATTTAAAATTTATAAAGATCACATAATCTTATTTATTATAACAATTTCTGTGGAGTTACTGTTAATCCAGAGATGAGGAGTCTAAAACTCTAAATTATCAAGCAACTATTCCAGCTTTAAATAATAGTAAAATTGGTATCAAAACTAGAGTTTCTCTATGAGGCCAGTATTTCCCTTATACCAGAGCAAGACAGATCTTTCTCTCTCTTTCTCTTCTCTTCTCTCTCTCTCTCTCTCTCTCTCTCTCTCTCTCTCTCTCTCTCTCTCTCTCTCCCTCTCTCACACACACACACACACTCTCTCTCTCTCACATACATACACACACACACACACACACACACACACACACACACCCCAGATCAATATATGTTATAGATGTTGACGCAAAATTTTCAAAAAATTAATAGCAAACTGAATCCGGCAGTATTTTTAAAGAAATATACACCATGGACAAATGGGGTTTATTCCAGGGATATAAGGTGGGCTAAACTTAATGAAATCAACCGGTGCAATAAATAATAGGAACATTTTTTAAAAAAGAATAATTATCTTAATAGATGTAGAAAAAAATGACAAGATCCAACATGTTTTCAAAATAAAATCATTCCACAGACTAGGAATAGAAGGGAACATTCTCAACTTGACAAAGAACATCTACAACAAAACCTCAGCTAACATCATATTTAATGGTGAAAGACTAAAAGCTCCTATGCTTTCCCCTAAGATCAGAAAAAGACCAGGAGGTCTATAATTCTATTCAACGTTGGATAGACAGTTCTAGTCAAGTAATCATAAAATACAAAAGGCACTTAGATTAGAAAGGAAGTAAAATTATCTCTGGCAGATGACATAATCTTATATATGTAACCCTAGATATTACACACACTGACAACTACTGGAGTTAATAAATGAGTTCTGCAAAGTTGCAGGATACAATATCAATTCTCAAAAAACACTTGTATTTCTATGTATTAGCAAGGAACTCTGAAAATAAAAATAACAAAATAATTCCACTTATAAGAGCATCAGAAAGTATGAAAAACTTAGGCAGGTATTTTTTAAGAATGTATAAGTTTTATGTACTGAAAAATATAAAATGTTGTTAAAAATAATTTAAGAGAATCTAATCTAAGTACATTGGAGTTTTCTGACTCCAGGCCCTGGTTCTTGGGAGGCATCTCTGAATCCACCCAGGACTAGGGAGAACTTGTTGCCCTGAAGAAAAGGACAGAAGTCTGACTGGCTTTGCCACCTGCTGATTGTAGATGCCTAGGGCCTTGAGGCCTATAGGCAGTAGCCAGATAGCAGTTACCATGGGCATTGGGCACGACCCAGTGCTGTGTTGACTTCTGGTTTGACTCAGCACAATCTAAGGGTGGTAACCACATGGGTGCTTGTATAACCCCTCCTCAAGTTCCAGGCAGCTCAGCAGAGAGAGATACTCTGTTTGGGAGAAAGTAAGGGAGGAGAATAAAAGTCTCTGCTGGTAATACAAGAAATTCTTGCAGATCTTATCTAAGCCCTCTATGAGTCTGCAAGAGCCAAAGCACTTTTGGTCTTTGAGTGTCCTCAGTGCAGATATGGCTGCAATGATCAAAAACTTTGATTATAACACTCAATTCCCTTTGGATACCTGAAAAGGTTTCCCAAGAAACACAGGTGCAAACAAGTTTTGACTGTGAGGACTACAGTAAATACCTAACTCCTCAATGCCCAGAAACTGACAAACATCCACAAGCATCAAGACCATCCAGGAAGTGGCTGGCAAGACAGCCAAATAGGAATAGCTCTAGTCTGCAGCTCCCAGTGAGATCAATGCAGAAGGTGAGTGATTTCTGCATTTCCAACTGAGGTACCTGGATCATGCCATTGGAACTGGTTAGACAGTGGGTGCAGCTCACAGGGGGTAAACTAAATCAGGGTGGGGTGTCACCTCACCCAGGAAGTGCAAGGGGTCAGGGAACTCCCTCTCTTAGCCAAAGGGAAGCATGAGGGACTGGGCCATAAGGAATACTGCAGTCCTGCCTAGATACTCTGCTTATTCCATGGTCTTCATCACCCACAGACCATGAGATTCCCTGGGTGCCTGCACCACCAGGACCCTGGGTTTCAAGTACAAAACTGGACTGCCATTTGGGTGGAAAACGAGCTAGCTGCAATAGTTTTTTGTTTTTTTTTTTTTTCATACCCTAATGGCACCTGGAACATCAACAAGACAGAACCATTTACTCCCTGGAAAAGGGGCTGAAGCTAGGAAGCCAAGTGGTCTAGCTCAGTGGATTCCAACTCCACAGAGCCCAGCAAGTGGACATCCACTGGCTTGAAAGTTATTCTGCCAGCACAGCAGTCTGAAGTTGACTTGGGATACTCAAGCTTGGTTGGGAGAGGGGCGGCAGCCATTGCTGAGGCTTGAGTAGGTGGTTTTCCCTCACAGTGTAAACAAAGCCATGTGGAATTTGGAAGTGGGTGGAGCCCCACATAGCTTGGCAAAACTACTGTAGCCAGACTGCTCTCTAGATTCCTCCTCTCTTGGCAGAGCATTTCTGAAAGAAAGACACAAGTTACAGTCAGAGGTTTATAGATCAAACTTCCATCTCCCTGGGACAGAGCACTTGGGGGAAGGGGTGGCTGTGGGCACAGATTCAGCAGACTTAAAAGTTTCTGCCTACCAGCTCTGAAGAGAGCAGCAGATCTCCCAGTACAGTGCTCAAGCTCTGCTAAGGGACAGACAGCCTCTTCAAGTGGGTCTCTGATCCCTGTGCCTCCTGACTGGGGGGCACCTCCCAGCAGGTGTCAATAGACACATTATACAGAGAGCTTTGGCTGGCATCTGGTGGTTTCCTTTCTGGAACAAAGCTTCCAGAAGAAGGACCAGGCAGCAATCTTTGCTGTTCTGCAGCCTCCACTGGTGATACCCAGGAAAGAAGGGTCTGGAGTGGACCTCCCGCAAACTCCAACAGACCTGCAGCAGAGGGTCCTGATTGTTAAAGAAAAAGTAACAAACAGAAAGGAATAGCATTAACATCAACAAACAGGAAATTAGCAAGGATATTCAGGACTTAAACTTAGCTCTGGACCAAGCAGACTTAATAGACATCTGCAGAACTCTCAATCCCAAATAAACAGAATATACATTCTCTAAGCACAACATTATACTTATTCTAAAATTGACCACAGAATTGGAAGTAAAACACTCCTCAGCAAATGCAAAAGGATGGAAATCATAACAGTCTCTCAAACCACAGAGCAATCATATTAGAACTCAGTATTAGGAAACTCACTCCAAATTTCACAACTACATAGAAACTGAACCACCTGTTTCTGAATGACTACTGGGTAAATAACAAAATTGAGGAAGAAAAATAAGTATCTGAAACCAATGAGAACAAAGAGACAATGTACCAGAATCTTTGGGACACAGCTAAAGCAGTGTTTAAAGGGAAATTTATAGCACTATGACACCCTAACATCACAATTAAAAGTATAGAGAACCAAGAGCAAACAAATTCAAAAGCTAGTAGAAGGCAAGAAATGGCTAAGATCAGCACAGAACTGAAGGAGATAAAGATATGACAAACCCTTCAAAAAACCAGCAAATCCAGGAGCCGTTTTTTGAAAAGATTAACAAAATAGATTGCTATCCAGACTAATATAGAAGAAAAGAGAGAAGAATCAAATAGAAACAATAAAAAATGATAAAGGGGATATCTCCACTGATCCTACAGAAATACAACTACCATCAGAGAAAACTATAAGTACCTCTATGTAAATAAAGTAGAAAATCTAGAAGAAATGGATAAATTCCTGGACATATATACCCTCCCAAGACTAAACTTCAGGAATAAGTCAAATCCCTGAATATACCATTTAGCAGTTCTAAAATTGAGGCAGTAATTTATAGCCTAACAACAAATAAAAGCCCAGTACCAGAAGGATTATCAGCAGAATTCTACCAGAGGTATGAAGAGGAGCTAGTACGATTCCTTCTGAAACTATTCCAAACAATACAAAAAGAGGAATTCCTCCCTAACTCATTTTATGAGGCCAGAATTAACCTGATACCAAAACCTGGCAGAGACACAACAAAAAAAGAAAATTTCAGTCCAATATCTCTGATGAACATTGATGCAGAAATCCTCAATAAATTACTGGCAAATCAAATCCAGCAGCACATCAAAAAGCTTATCCACCATGATCAAGTCAGCTGCATCCCTGGGATGCAAGGCTGGTTCAACATATGCAATCCATAAATGCAATTCATAACATCAACAGACCAATGAAAAAAACCACATGATTATCTTAATACCAAAACAGATATATAGAGAGTGGAACAGAACAGAGGCCTCAGAAATAATGCCATCTACATCTACAACCATCTGATCTTGAATAACCTGACAAAAATAAGCAATGGGGGAATGATTCCCTATTTAATAAATAGTGGGCCAGGCACGGTGGCTCACGCCTGTAATCCCAGCACTTTGGGAGGTCGAGGCGGGTGGATCATGAGGTCAAGAGATCGAGACCATCCTGGTCAACATAGTGAAACCCTGTCTCTACTAAAAATACAAAAAATTAGCTGGGCATGGTGGCACATGCCTGTAATCTGAGCTACTCAGGAGGCTGAGGCAGGAGAATTGCCTGAACCCAGGAGGCGGAGGTTGCGGTGAGCCGAGATCGTGCCATTGCACTCTAGCCTGGGTAACAAGAGCAAAACTCCATCTCAAAAAAAATATATAAATATAAATAAATAAATAGTGTTAGGAAAACTGGCTAGCCAAACTGAAAGTTGACCCCTTCCTTACACTTTATACAAAAATTAACTCAAGATGAATTAAAGACTTAAACATAGGACCTAAAACCATAAAAACCCTAAAAGAAAACCTAGGCAGTACCATTTAGGACATAGGCATGGATAAAGACTTCGTGAATAAAACACCAAAAGCAATGGCAACAAAAGCCAAAATAGACAAATAGGATCTAATTAAACTAAAGAGCTTCTGTAGAGCAAAATGAACTATTATCAGAGCAAACAGGCAACCTAGAGAATGGGAGAAAATTTTTGCAATCTATCCATCTGACAAAGGGCTAATATCCAAAATCTATAAGGAAATAATACAAATTTACAAGAAAAAACAACCCTAACAAAAATTGGGTGTAGGATATGAACAGACACTTCTCAAAAGAAGACATTTATGTGGCCAAAAAACATATGAATAAAAGCTCACCATTACTGGTTATTAGTTAAATGCATATCAAAACCACAATGAGATACCATCTTACACCATTTAGAATGGTGATCATTAAAATGTCAGGAAACAACAGATGCTGAAAAGGATGTGGAGAAATAGGAATGCTTTTACACGTTGGTGGGAGTGTTAGTGCAACCATTGTGGAAGACAGTGTGGTGATTTCTCGCTGATCTAGAACTGGCAATATCATTGACTTAGCAATTCCATTACTGGATATATACTCAAAGGATTATAAAGACACATGCACATGTATGTTTATTGCAGCACTAGCAGCACTATTCACGATAGCAAAGACTTGGAACCTACTCAAATGCCCATCATTGATAGACTGGATAAAGAATATGTGACACATATACACCATGGAATTCTATGCAGTCATAAAAAAAGGAGGAAGGATGAGTTAATGTCCTTTGCAGGGACATGGTTGAAACTGGAAACCATCATTCTCAGCAAATAACACAGGAACAGAAAAGCAAACACCACATATTCTCATTCACAAGTGGGAGTTGAGCAATGAGAACACATGGACACAGGGAGAGAAACATCACACACTGGGACCTGTTGAGGGGTGGGAGGCTATTGGAGGGATAGCATTAGGAGAAATACCTAATATAGATGATGGGTTGATGGGCACAGCAAACCATCATGGCACGTGTATACTTATGTAATAAACTTGCACATTCTGCCCATGTATCCCAGAACTTAAAGTATAAAAAAAAAATCAGGAAAACATGACATCATCAAATAACTAAATAAGGCACTAGAGACCAATCCTAGAGTGACAGAGATATGTGAACTCTCAAATGGAGAATTCAAAATAGCTATTTTGAGATAACTCAACAAAATTCAAGATAGCACAGAGAAGGAACTCAGACTTCTATTATTTAACAAAGAGATTGAAACAATATTTTTAAATCTTGCAGAAATTCTGGAGCAGAAAAATTCAATTGATATACAAAAGAATGCCTCTTATCAGCAGCATTGATCTTGAAGAAGAAAGAATTGATGAACTTGAAAACAGACTATTTGAAAATATACAGTCAGAGGAGATCAAAGTAAAAAATTAAAAACTGTGAAGCATACCTACAGGATCTAGAAAATAGCCTTAAAACATATATCCAAGAGTTACTGGCCTTAAAGCGGAAGGAGAGAGAGGTAGAGAGTTTATTCCAAGGGGTAACAACAGAGTATCGGTATTCAAATACAAGGTTATAGTACACTATGCAGATTTAACACAAAGGAGAATACCTCAAGACATTTAATAATAAAACTCCCATTCAATGAGAAAAGTATAGTCCTTTTAATAAAAATGTTAGAACCATTTGATATGTAAAACATTAATTTGGATACCTTTCTTATGCCATATACACCCCCACCCAAAGAGATTAAAGACAAAAATATAAGAGCTTAAACTATGAAACTTTTAGAAAGAAAGCATGTAAATTGTTTTGACCTTTGATTAGGCAATGGTTCATTAAATATGATGCCCAAAGCAAAGTCAACAAAATGTGAATAAATTGGATCTTATCAAAACTTAAAACTTTTTTGCATCAAAGGATACTATGAAGAGTGTGGAAAAAAAAAAGCTACAAAATAGGAGAACATGTTTGCAAATCATGTATTTTATAAGGGACTAGTATACAGAATATATAAAAAACTCTTACACCTCAACTGAAAAGAGACACAGCAATCTAAAAAAAAAAAAAATAGGCACCTAATTTGAATAGGTATTATTTCTCCAAAGTAGATATACAAATATCACAATGAAGTTAGCTATGGATTTGTTTCATATACTTTATTATGTTAAGGTAGGCCTCTATCCCTAATTTGTTGAGAGTTTTTATCATGAAGAGATGTTACATTTTATCAAATGACTTTTCTGTGTCTGTTGAGATGATCTTTTTTTTTGGCCTTTATTTTGTTGATACGATGTATCGCATTTATTGATTTGTGTATATTGAATCATCATTGCATCCCAGGATAAATCCCACTTGATCATGATGTATTATCTTTTTGATGTTTGCTGGATTTGCTTTGATAATATTTTGTTGAGGATTTTTGTGTCTCTGATTATCAAACATATTGGCCTGTAGTTTTCTCCTTTTGTGTTGTTTTCTAGTCTGATTTTGGTATCAGGGAAATGCTGATCTTATTGAGTGTGTCAGGAAGTCCAAAACACTTCTTCTTTAGTGTTTTGGAATAGATTTAAAATTGTTGTTAGGTTTTTTTTGTTGTTGTTTGTTTGTTTGTTTGTTTGTTTTATGTTTTGTAGAATTCAGCAGTAAAGCCATCCAGTCTTGGGCTTTTCTCTGTTAGGAGGCATAAAACACACACACACACACACACACACACACACATACACACACACATACACACACATACACACACACACTTAAATATCACTTCCCACCTACTATAATAGCTATAATTTATAAAATGGAAAATAATTCGTGTTGATAAGAATGGGAAACCTTGAAACCTTCGTGCATTGACAGTGGTAATATAAAAGAATCTTGCCATCGTGGAAAACAGTTTGTCAGTTCCTTCCTCAAACAGTTAAACATAGAGTTACTACAGGAAATAATTCCACTCCTAGGCATGTACCCAAGAGCATTGAAAACATAAGTTCACACAAAAACTTGTACAAGAACGGTCATATCAACATTATGTATAACAGGCAAAAAGTGGAAACAATCTAAATATTCATCAACTGTTGAATAGATAAAATGGGGTGTATCTATATAATTAAATACTATTCAGCTACAAAAAATCATAAAGTGCTGATACACACTAAAACATGGAAGAACCTTGAAAATATTAAGCTAAGTAAAAGACATCAGACACAAATCCCACATGTTCTGATTCAGTTTAAAGGAAATTTTCAGAATAGTCAAATACATTGAAGTAGCAGTTTGATTAGTGTTTGCCAGCATGTAGGAGGAGAGGAAAATGAGTAGTTACGTGGTTTCTGGAATTAGTAGTGCTGATGGTGACACAACAATGTTGATATACTGTAAACCATTAAATTATACCTCTCTAAATGGTTAAAATTATGACTTTTATATTATATGAATGTTAATTAGAAAAGAAAAAAAATCTTAACAACAAAGAGAAATCCCCACACAAGGCAGGTTTGGTTCCACAGTGCTACTCAATGCAGTTCAGTGATTGCATTTGTTCAGAGTAAAAGCAGGTCACATTGGTATTAACATTGGAGTCCAATACATAAAACTCTTTCACCATAACTATATGGAGTTTATTGTATGTATATTTATTAAAATAGAATTAAGATGAATTTCACTTGACACAACAAAATGGATCTATTTTTTTTCATGTGGAAAAAGGAACGTGTGCCTTAATGGTTACAGCCCCACCTGCTGCTTACCTGAGTCAATTTCCTCTAACTCAGACAAAGATAATTACTTTCAAGGAAAGGAAGCCCGGAGGGGTGAGATCCAGAAGAAATAACATGAATTGAAAGAACACTGAATTATTTCAATGAACCCAAACCCAAGATTACAGGAAACTCTCATGTGACTCTGGGACTGATGTTTGAAAATACACATATTTTGCTCCTACTCTTTCCTTCCCCATATCACACCCTCCAGAGCACCTGACCATAATGGATAGTTCTGAGGAGGGTGTCTCGAATGGGCAGGGGCTCCCAGAGTTACAGTTTGTATTGTAATATTTGAAACTCACTCTTTTCTGCCCTCTATTATTATTTTTGCAATTTAACACTTTATTATTTTGAAAAGGAAACCATTTTTAGATTATGGAAAAAGGAAGTGAATTAATAAAATAGCACATCATGCATAAAGATTGCTAATTCATCTCCAGTCTAAAGATTAGGTAATAGGCAAGAATATACATATCCAGGAATTTACCAGGAATTTCCTTGGTGTTATTTAAACCAAGGTGATGCGTATGTATATTTTTCACAAAATAGTCACTGTTTGCAGAAGGAATTTCTCCCTTCAATTGAGTTCAGGCCTAATCAACAAGTAGTGATTGGCCAATAGCTAAACGCAAAGTGCTGTGCTAAGTTGGGGAATACAAAGCTGAATGAGAAAACATTTATGACCTTTGGAGAAAAACAAATATCTTTATCTCAGAGATAGAAGGAGATTGATTGATTTGGAGGGAGATGTTATCTTGAAGAGTATAACAAGTTCCCCTATAATTCTACTCTTTATTTACATTTAAATTCTACTATTTAAATACAATTGGAATTTTTAAAATATGTAAAATTAATATAATTTTACAAATGCTTTTGTTAAGAATAAAAACTTTATTAGTAGTAAAGGGAAAGAACGCAGCTGGAAAATTGAAAACATTTTGGTTCTTTACTGTGAAAACAATCGAGTAACAGCAAAAAGTGTATTTCTGGAATTGGAGCTTGACAACTCTATTTAAACACTCCACCACTTTTTGCTATATGACCTTGGATAAGTTGCTTAAACTCTTTGTGTGTCAATTTCTTCATTTGTAAAATTTGATTAAATGGTTTTTTTGAGACAGACTAAAATGTTGTCTAGACTAGAATGCAGTGGCATGACCACAGCTCACTGCAGCTTCAACCTCCTGAGTTCAATTGATTTTCCAGCCTCAGCTTCCCAGATAGCTGGAACCACAGGCACATGCCACCATACCTGGCTAATTTTTTTAAAGTTTTTCATAGAGATAGTGTCTCGCTGAGTTGCCCAGCCTGGAAAATTGGGATAATTCGTAAAATCTTCTTCCTAGAGTTGTGAAGATCAGTTGAGTTAATGCAAGTAATGTACTTGACAGGGAGCTTAGTCCATGTAATCACTCAATGAATACTAACAGTTCTTGTCTCACAAAAAGTTACTTACATCCGTCTGGCACCAGCTGCCTCTCTCACTTCCCATACTCTGGTTACTATTCATTCTTCAGTTCTCAGCTCAAACAATATCTTTTCCATATAGTTTTGTTGACACCAGTTTGGGGAACAGAGTGTTGACACCACTCTTCTGCTTGCATGTTCAGGCCTTTTTATGTACACACCTTCTTTACTGACTGAAATTACTTGCCCACTACTCTGTGCTTTTCATAACACACTAAATAAGACAGGAAGGGTGTTCGTCTATGCTCAACATAAGACAGAAATATAATGAGAGCTTCATATATATTTGTTGAATAAAAAATATGAGGTTAAAATAGCAGATCTAATAATGCAGGACAGGAGGCACAATGGAACGGAGGAGAGAACCTTGTGTGAGAGGAGACATAATGAAAACAGGGTACAGAAGGGCATGGAGGGACATGAAAAAAAGATTGGACGAAAAAGAGACAGAGAGACACAAACATTTGTAGTAATTTGTGACAAGTGGCTTTGATTGTGCATGGCCTAATCTTTTAGGGCATGAAGTTATTTCATTCTCTGTAGCCTACTGAGAGTTTATACAATAATACATGTTATAAGGAGTCCCCTTCTCCCTTTTTATAAATTTTTAGACTTCCTGTGATTTGCGAATTTTCTAGAAGAATTTAGCTCAAGACCATATTGGTTTTTTTTAAACATAGTCTAGTCTGGAATCAGATAACTTCCTGCAAGGCTAATGCATTTATTTTGGGAATACATAAGCTTGATATCATTGTTACCAACAGTGCTCAGAGTTGATTTTATTTTCATTCCAAAGAAAAGGAAAGAAAGCAACTTCTTTCATGCTTTCATGCCACTCTGCATCTCTCTACCTTCACAGAGTTTCTCAATAATGGCAACATTTCTAATTCGCCAATGGACTAAGAGATCATTGAGGCTAAACTACCCTTATTAATTCTTATACCTCAGCTTCTAGCTGACCTCCTGGGAACATGATAGATACTCAGATACTCTTTACTGAAATACATATAGAAAGTTAAGATAGGCCTGCAAAAAAAGATGGTTTCTCACCTGGAATAAGAGAATAAAATCTAGGACAGCCCATATCTGAGATTTCTAAACAACCTAACTACAACCACCAAGAAAAAAAAAATTCCTCGATTTGAGATTTATTTTTTGTTCCCATTTTTAATATGTTCCAGTTAGTTGAAGAGCTAAAATAAGTGACAAGAAAAATCTAACCTAGGTATTTAAACAGAATTATTCTGAATGTTGTGAGCTACATTTCTTTTTTACCTTTTATTGATACATACTATTTGTACATATTTATAGGGTACATGTGATATTTTGTTACATGCATAGAATGTGTAAAGGTCAAGCCAGAGTATTTAGAGTATCCATTACCTCAAGCGTTTATTATTTCTGTGTGTTGAGAACAAGTTAAGTCTTCTCTTTTAGCTATTTTGAAATGTACCTTGATGTTAACTATCATTAATACAGAGTAATTGATATGCATAGCAAATAATATTTGCAGTAGGATATCACATATTTACAAATGTCATTTAACAAACATTTTCCAATTACTTTCTATATACAAAGCACTGGTCTAAAAATATCAATTCATATAAATCTTTTAAGAGCCTTAAGAGGATATCATGGGACAATTTAGAGCTTTCTTTTGTGTTTGTGAATGAATTGATTCCTTTTCCCTACATCCAGCAGAAAGATTTGAAGAGGAGAGTATTACCTAAGAACTAGAAATTCTTTTTCTGTGTTTCAAAATATATCAAAAGATCTAAGGAAGATGTTCACATCAAAAATGAGTATTGTAATATTTATCATCTATGATGCACTTGCAAAAAAGAAAACAATAATAATTTGAAGATTTAAGTGAATTTTTTATGACATTGGATTACCATACATTTAGAATAAAGCACCAAATAAATCGTACATAGAAGGAAATGGAATATTTGTAGGATCAAGATAAATTTAGCTTGTCATAACATAAAGCAGGTATCAAGATAAAGGCTTGAAAATATTTTCATTTCTCCTTATTTATAACTTCAATTTACTGCAACGATTAATTGTATGTAAAAGGCTTAGAAAGAGAATACTGAAGTATAGACGACTTGAAGTGCCACAAAATGTTAGCTAATGACACTGACTACTTAGGAAATAGCAGGTTCGGTCTATATTTATAGATTGTCGATGACAAGGAATTTGCAGATGTTAACAAATATAGATCTGAACTTAAGTTGCAACAACCTTTCCCCCTTTGAGATGAATAGTGCATGGAAGAATAAAATGCAGATATTAATAAATCAGAGGAAAACATTGTACCAGAGTATAAAGTTGGCAGATTTATACCAATGAACTTGAACAAAGCCACAGAAGGTCTGCTTGTCAAATTTACTGGGTGACAACAGATCTGGAGAAATGGCGGATGCTTCAGATAATAGCATTAGCATTTAAGGTCTGTTTAAACTTCAGATTAACAAAATTAAATTAATATATGCACATATCAATTGGGTGTTCTGCTTGTATATCACCTCTTAATAGAGCCATTTTGACCAATCATTTCTAATGTGACCTTTGGGATTTTCTACTCGTCATCACTTCATCCTGCTTGGCTTTCATTATAGCATCTATCTCTTCCTAATGTTTTCCCTATGTATTTATTAGTTCATTTTTAAAATCTCACTTTACTAGAAAATAAATGCATGAAAATGGCAATCTGTTTAACTTTGTATCACTAAGAGTAGAAAAAGAAACCTCAGGAAATATTTGGTAAAATAATAAAATGCCCATTGATGCCCTTCTCTTAAAAAGAAATTTAACTAGTGCAGATTGGGAAAATACAACAATATTTCTTGTAAAACATGATATAGATAGAATAATAGAAGTACTAGGTCCCCAAAAATTTTCTATAAATAGAAGAAATAACAGATGGTTTTGTTGCTGATTAATCCATTGATCTTTCATAAATCATCTAATTTCCCCAGGAACAGCTTCCTCGTTTATAAAAGAGGGTTAGTAATAGCTAAGCCCTCAGGGGTTTAAAAATGCATATAGAAGAATTTTATAAGCCATAAAGCACAAAACAAATGTGAAATATTATGATTGGAGGAGGGGGTGGTGTAGTTAACTAAATCTCAGAGTAAACCATTAGTGTCTTGCATGTGTTGAAAAAAATTACATATAAAAATTGGTTGCATTCAAAAAATAATGTACTTTTTGAACTGGCAAGACTCAAACCATATTATTGTTACTTCCTCCCAGCTATGCAGTTTGCAAGATATTGACAATTGTCTAAAGGAAGACCAAACAGATATAGGTGGGAGCTACTGTCATTTGAACAACATTGAAAAAAAATACTAAAAGAAAGAAACATGATGGCATATAAAGGAGGGCTAGGGCTGTGATGTTTGTTTTGAATATGTGAAACATTGTCATGTGGAAGATTTATTCTGTGTAGCACCAAGATGCAAACCAACTATGGATTAGTGGTAAACGATTCAAAAAGGCAAATAGTGGCTTAAGACCTTGGTTTAATGTAAGGAACAGTTTTCTCACCTTTAGAGCACTCCCATAAGGGTGGAGGTAGTGAACTGTGGTGGTCACATCCAAGCTAGAAGGGGGCATGTCAGCAATGTTATGATGAGGCTTCTACTCTTAAGCTGAAGTTCAGACAAGATTTGCAGGCTCTTCCCGAGTGCAAGATTGTAATTACTCAATGGCAATATTTTTACCATGTTTATTAAGAATAAAAGGATCATGAATACACATTCTAACGAATCTTGGAATACTTATTATTAGAGACAAAACCAATGTATGAGAGAATGGCAGGTGACGTCAGCCCTGAATCAATGAGAAGAAGACCCAATGGAGTGTGGTATTCACCAGAGAGAGCACTTCTGCTTAGATGACTGCATCCTGCAAGGAATATTTACTATAGTTTAGTATATTGGTGGTCTGCCTTGCTTGACAACGTTAACTATGATCATATTTATGACTCTTGGTGTCCTTCAAGAATTTGTTGCTGTAATTCATATGACACTTAATTGTTGCAAATACAAATTCCAGCTAACTAGACCCTTCAATTCAAAAACAGTCTCATTCTCCAGTTTTAAGAAGAAAGGGAAGAAGGAGATGCCTTAAAGACTCAGCAAGTGCTAAGCTGGCAAATGTCAAATGTTAAAATAAGTTTATATTAAATGTTAAAGTATTTGCCTGGAATGACTTTTCCATTGTCCTGCTTGAGAAACGCAGAGGCGCCTCCTTATTACTTTTATATTTGCTTTACAAAGACAAATGTATCATCAGGCTCTGTATTGACCGTACGTTGACATTTTTGTCATATCCACAGACGGATGCATGTCTGTGCATGGTTTATAATAAGTGCACGTAAACAAAGAGAAAATAAGTAGAAAAGGGGAGAGATTTATTAACTCCTCCCAGAAACAGATGAAATTAGTTTTCATTACTTTTTTTTTTTTTTTTTTTTTTTTCAGCTTCAGCTCTCCCTCAGCGCGGGAGGAGGCTGTGGGCTGCGGGCTGAGTGCTGGAATGAGGAGTAATTGAGCTTCAGCTGAGCCGGAGGTAGCTTTCTCCTCCCAGTGTCATTGCTGCAGCCTCCAGTGCCCAGTCCCTAGTTCCCGAGCTGCCTCTCTTCCCGGTGCAACATCGCCAGTCAAGACAGCAAAGCCGCCGCAGAAGTTGCCCGGCAGAAGACTCCGGAGGCATTGGCTCAGGAACTTTTCACGTCATTTTCTGCTCGGGAGTCCCTTCTCGCCTCTCCGCGCAGCCTTTCCCACTGCAAATCCCCGGTGCTCATGGGGCAGGCGGAGAGGAGCTTGCAGCACTGAGCGGAACCGGACTCGAGCCCGTGATGTCCGGCACCGAATTGGAGGACTGCCCCCCTTGTCGCAACTGGTCATCTGCCTCGGAGCTGAATGAAACTCAAGAACCCTTTTTAAACCCCACCGACTATGACGACGAGGAATTCCTGCGGTACCTGTGGAGGGAATACCTGCACCCGAAAGAATATGAGTGGGTCCTGATCGCTGGGTACATCATCGTGTTCGTCGTGGCTCTTATTGGGAACGTCCTGGGTGAGTCTCCTCCCGGGCAGCCCTCCCGGGGGCTGTCACCTCCCCTCCGCCCCGGTCTGCGAAGGCTCTAAAGAGACCCCTCCCTCCCCCTGGGAAGCAAACAAAGAGGTCGCTGCTCTCGGGTGGGGTTTTCTAATTAAAGAAAATATAAAAAGTTTTTCTGATTTTCCAAACCAGGACCGAGCCCTGGAATGGGTTATTCCCTGTTCTGCTGGAAGGAGGAGAAAATCGCGTCTCTTTTTCCGAGCACCTATATTACAAGCGCAGGGAGAGGGGCCGCGACAGGGATCTCCAGGTGGATTTTGTTGAGTAGGGGGAGGAATCAGTCATCCCTTTGTGTACCGTGGCTAGGGTGCTTCAGCGGGGTTGGGAAGAGGCAGAGCTTGCAGAATGCAAAGATGCATCCCTAAGGAGCAAGCTCTCTTTGGCTGTGGAAGTCACAAAGCGTTTGTGAGCTAGGTGGCATTGCCCTTTGGTGAGGAGGTTTAGCCTGAAGTCAAGAGATGGTAATGAACCAGCAGGGAGTAGAGAGGGAGGCAAAGCAGGGAACTGCACTCACTCATTGAAGCTGAATTAAACAGAAACCATGCCCTAGAACAAGAAGAAGGAGGGGCATGGGAGAGAAGTAACACAGAGATCTCAATCATCCATCCATCCATTCATTCATACATCCATTCAGCCAAATATTGTTTTGTTTTGTTTTCTTTTCAGTCTGCTTGTTGCCGGGCTCAGGAATTATTCATGTCAACTGTTTGTTGTTGTTGTTGTTTTGTTTTCCCCAAAGATGAGACTAAGCTAAATGCTGGGTTCTCTATTTGTCCCTGTCTAGGTCTGTATGCAAACACAGGTTTCCTTGACCCCACTCCCCTCCCCCTGAACAGTTTCTAAGGGTTGGGGAGGGGATGAGATGGGAACATAATAACTGCTATGGTGGAATGTGTCAGGGCAGGGGGAATCTACCTCAAGAAAAGGGGCTTTGGAAGGGAAGAATAACTTGAAATAAATTGTGAATGGAAGGAGAGTGTACCTTGATGAATGAAGAGTAGAAGGCTGGGAGACTTTTCACATGCAGAGGGCAGTGTGGAGGAAGTCTCTGCTGAAAATGACAGGAGATGGAGGAGGCTAGGAGTTGCTCTTGATTTTCAGTTATAACAAGGGAAGAAGGCGAGTAAGATGAGATAGGCTGGGAGGATTTG
Organism: Saguinus oedipus; assembly: GCA_031835075.1. Classification (NCBI taxonomy): domain Eukaryota; kingdom Metazoa; phylum Chordata; class Mammalia; order Primates; family Cebidae; genus Saguinus; species Saguinus oedipus. The sequence goes on from CM063172.1 coordinate 65,608,733, forward strand.
CAGTCAAAAGCAAAGAACTTGTAGCTTCAATGGAGACTGACAAGGGAGTTATCAGGCTTTCATCATTCACCTGATTTTTATCTTCTCTCCCAAGTGTGTTGGTCTGGGTAGAAAGCATCCAGAGTAGTCTCTCACCAACCCCACAGGCAGAATAGATGATAGTTTGTGAATGAGAGTAATTCTCCAGAGTTGGTACAATATTATTTGAGGAGACAGGAAACCTCTGAGAACTTTAGTACATTTAAAAATATTATTTTTAAACTGTTTGCCTTTGGTTGATTTTTAAAAGTAAAAATGAAGGAAATCTTTTTAGGATGCTAACAAAATGAAACAAAAGAGGAAATACACATGATTAGAACTGTTGCTATAAGCATATGTCTGTTGATAATAATTGCAATCTTGCTTTCCTTCTTCTTGTTACCCATCCTTAAGATTACATCTCTTAAGACACATGGCTACCAGCATAGCAACATTTTACTACATTATGACAACACTTATTAATAAGTGAATAATCAAAATTGAGCATATATTGAGTACCTATTGTGTGCCAGATCCCTTCATTTACATTCTCTCCCTTAAACATCAACATAAGCCACATTAGCCAGAAGAAGAAACAAAACTTAGAGAAATAAAATGACATGTTAAGGGACATAATTTAGATTCAGTTCCATTTCTTCTGACCTCAGATCCAGAATTCTCCATTGCTATTCCACTCTAGAGCTAGAAAGCATATAGAAAATAGATTCTCTGCTCCTGATTGTCTGCAAGCTTATTGGATGTGTTCCTGTTCTCCCCTGCATCAATGACCACTGCCAATAAAGTATAATGAGGGGTTAATGGCACTATCATTCTCTTCACAAAAAAGCCTGTCCAGAGAAGCAGTATATATTTTTTTATGAATAGCTATAAACAGCAACTATTTGCCTTCCTTATTTTAATTTTAGGCTGAATCTTTGTGATAAACTGTGCTCTTCTTTGCTGTTATTGCATGTTTACTTTGCACAGGCCTTGTAATGAATAGTCTCCAAAACATAATTGCATAGTTTAGAGTTACATGTTTGCTAGCCTGGGAAGTTTTAGTTTCAGGAAGGAAACACCTCTACAGTAAGGCTACTTGTTTCATAATATCAAGGAGGATAGCACTGTCCACAGCCCCAAGTGCTGAAATGACCAATTCCATTCAGCCTAAAAAGATTTACTCAAAGCACTCTGTTCTCAAGAAACTGACAGCTATTTTCCTCAGGACTGAATAACACTGAAATCCTCTCTGTTTGAACTGAAACTCATTCTTTTCTGCCATACTTCCTGAAAGTTGATGAGGTTTAGGTTTGACATTTAAACAAATGAGTAGTGTCATTACTCATAGACAATTTCCTGCTCTTTGATGTCACTGTCAAACTTGCAAAATGAATTAGATTGAGAATTGTTTTTTTTTTTTTTTTTGCCTCTCTGGTATAAGTAATTTTACACATAGAGTGTTAGGACAGGATGTCACATGATTTAGCAAAATAAAGATACAACATTTAGTATGAAGGTGAAATACCAAGAGGGTAGGCAGTAGATGTAATCACTGAGCCTTCACCATTTGTACTTTCAAATAACTAACTACTTGGAAAATCTCAATCTTTTTGGGCTTGCAAATATAATGCCATGTGTTAGAAGTCATTTTCCTTACAGTGTCCTTTCCTGAAGTGATGTAATTCAATATGCTATGAGTAGCATGACACATTCTTGATTGTCCTCATCTCTTTTTCTTCTCCTCAGAGTCCCTCTCCATCATTATGCCCCCTCTCCACTCTCATATACTCCTTCCAGAGATGGAAAGCAGTTTCCTGAGGAATAAAAATTTAAATAGAATTTTAGGAGTATTTACTTTCCAGTGAAAAGCTGTAAGCATGTTCATTGTGGAATTTTAAGTTTCAGGGAAGGAGCATGGGGTAAGGTTCTTTTTGGAAGGAGTATCTTTTCAGTATCTTCAAAATAATGCCACCTATTAACTATTCCTAACTATGTCTTCTATTACATCTAAGTAGATGTAGCAACTTATTCACTTAGTGCATTTTAAGCATTAGTATTTTTTTAAATTAATATGTATATCGGGGGAAGCATTGGGGAAATGTAAAGAAATGTAATTGATGTTAATTTTTTCTCCTGATTCCTTGAGTGAATATGTGGGGGAGAAACATATTCTAGTCAGTCCAAGCATTAAGTAACTAGGGAAAATAATCAATTTTTCACCTCTCTTATATATGCATTCAAAGATATCGTAAGTTCCACCTAGTATGCTTCTATCATATCTGTTATTGTCTCCATATGAAAAATGGGAAACATGTAATAAATGTCCACATCAGTTCAGTTATGATTCTTGCTTCTTGTGTGCCATTAGCAAGTTATTGAACTATCCAAGTCAATTTTTTTATAATTACAAATTAAGATCAATAATGCCTACATTGTAGAAATAATATCAGGATGTAATATACAGATATCCTCTGTAAGGACATATTAAGGAACACAGGCACATGCGTATTTTTTGACACATAGACACTAATCAATGTCAATTTTTATCTCTTAATTTTCATGACTGAACTTTTTGTGATGTGGTTTATAGCCATCTTCTGCTCTCATGGCCAGTCTGTATCTCTGTAGCTCTCTGTTGCCTCTGCCCCAGCCTTTTCCTTAATTGCATATTTTCCTAAAAGGTGTGAATAAAATGGTGTTGGCACATGTTACTCTCCTTTTCCACACTAGCTCCACCCACCCATCCCTTTCATACTGATTACTTAACATTGCCTTGTTGCCTTCCCATGAAAGCCATTTCTAACTATTGGGATAGTTTGCTTTCTTTCTCAGCTTAAATTTGCCTGCATGGTTCCCACTTGTTTAGAGGTTTTGAGTTGTTAATAGGCTGGTCTATCACTTCTAATGTTTTAAATAACACACACATTGATAATATATTTATTTAACTCATACATTGTTAAAATACATAGCGAAGTATTCATAAAGTGCACTGTCCATTTGTCCATTAAATAATTTACCCAATAATAGTTTATCCAAATTAGGTGTGTGGAATGGGAAAATATTTGTAATAGGGTTGCTTCCTACAGGCTTAATTGTGTGTCATAGATGTAAGTGGTAGAGTTGCAAGTTCATGCTACTATTGAGGCTAGGTACATTTATTTTCTGCTTCTCCTAATGCCCATTTTAGTTTTGTGGGTGTTTGTAAACCTATCCTTTCCTACACAGGAAGCAAAAATGAGTTTCTAGCCTCTTTTCAGATGTAGAAGTAACACATCACTCATCTCTGCCAAGACTCAATATAAACTATGAATAGTGACTCTAAAACGTAATATTAAATATTAAGCTTTAAACCTATTCTACATTTTAGTTGTAGAATACAAAAACGCTTATCTGAGTAAGAAACTGATACCTATGCATTTTTGCTGAAATCTTAATGCTTAGTCTTATTTAGTAAATAAATTATATCTTTGATTTAAAATCCCAATGATAACTTTTAAGATAGCTATTTCATAGATAACAGCAACATTTATCATGGACAGACAATAATGAGAATACCATGTTCAACTGATAATTTAAATGAATGAGTTCTTTTTGTATTTGAAAAAATATGTTTGGAAAATGGGATAATAAAATAATAGCAATATTTGAGAGACCAAATCTAAAATTTAAATACAAACACAATGCTCCAGTTTTTAGAAAACTGTCTTGATTTTAGTAGTGCTTGCATAATAAATTGTATCATGTGTTTTTATATTAATTTTCATTAATTTGTATTTTAGATTGTATTTGAAAATTGTCAGGTACTGCAGCTGTGTTAACATCCCAGAGTCTTCATATTCTCATTCGGCTCAGAAACATCCACTGCTGATGTTATTTAGCTAGTGAAAGAAGACCCTTCCATGTTTTTTTCTTATAGCATTCTGACATCATCTGCACCCTAAGGAATGCTGGCTTTATTAAGTAATGGTTCACTGGTATAGTTCAGTCAATGACATGTGATTGGTGGAACTGAAGGTATTTGTCTCCAGTTCCTTTTCTCATTGCAAAGGAAAATGATGAATATTTACTGAGTACTGTATGCTAGGTCCTCTGTGTCAGGCTCTACTTACATATACTCTATTGATGCCTTACAACAAACTTATAATGAGGAGATTAATAGCTTTTACAAATAAGAAAAATGAATTTCAAAGAGCAATGTTAAGTTACTCAAAAGTTTAGTCAGACAGTAAGTAGTAGCACTAGGTTTCAAATATGGATTTAACAAATTCCGTGGTCCATGTTTATTCCATTACTTCATCCTGCCTCTTTCCCTAGCTTTTAACCCTGACTGGAGAAGCAGGGGAAAAGGAGGAAGGAGGAGATCCTTCGATGTGCCCTCTAGACAATTTACGGAGTTGTTTGGGCATGTTGCCATGCTATTTTTCTGATAGACTACAGTTCTTCAGCTCTGAGGATGAGCTCATTTGATAAGCTAATCAAGGTCAGGCTAGGGTTACTTTACAAGAGAAAATTTCAAGGTAAAATAGGTGCTGCCAAAAATGCTTTTACCTGTTCGGGGGGTGACTCACTGGAAAAAAAAAAAGTGTTAGGTAATTGTGACCAAGGATGATTTTGTTATTGAAAGTCCTATCTTTAGACACAATTTGAGGCTGAGGGCCTAAACCTTTAAGACCTCATATAAATGCATTTTCAAAAAAATAGTATTTATTTAAACAAATAATACTGCCACTGATTTAGTTGAATAGGTCAATTTATTTATTTATTTATTTTTTGAGAAGGAGTCTTGCTCTGTAACCCAGGCTGGGGTGCACTGGTGCAATCTTGGCTCACTGCAACCTCCACCTCCCAGCTTCAAGCTATTTTCCTGCCCCAGCCTCCCAAGTTGCTAGGATTACAGGCATATGCCACCATACCTGGCTAAGTTTTTGTTTTGTTTTGTTTTGTTTTTAGTAGAGACAAGGTTTCACTATCTTGGCCAGGCTGGTCTTAAACTCCTTACCTTGTGATCCACCTACCTCAGCCTCCCAAAGTGCTGGGATTGCAGGCATGACCCACTGAGCCTGGACTTAATAGGTCAATTTCTGTATCACCTGATAGTGTTCCTGGAGCAGAATAATGCTATATATGTACAAAGAGGTATTACCTGTCACGTCAGACATGAAATGACCTTTAGACACTGACTCTGGAACACTTTGAGATGCTATTGGATGAAGCATATGACACATATAGCCAGTCTTTTGAATTGCTTACTCTGAGAATAAAATTTGTTCATTTCACCTTTTTGTTCACACAATGAGAAGTGATCTCTTAACCAAGTAAATGGATTAAATGGATATTTAAAATAATGTTAAATTTCTTGCCAGAAAAACTGTTCTTTCATGAACAAAAAAAAAATTGCTCAAAATAAATGACTACATCATTATTCCTAAAAAGTGTTAAGAGATTATTATTACTGGGCCTTTACACATAATTTACATTCACATGAGAACAATGTTTAATATTTACATAGTATTTTACTCTTCAGAAAATATGCTTTCCATATTCTGTCTCAGCTATTCTTCACAACATTATGAGGTAGAGCTTTTTTAATGAAAAAAATTCATGTGCTTGAAGTGATTTAAAATCACTGTGGAAGAAAAGCCTGGGCACAGAGAAAAACCAAGTGGTTGTGTGTCAGCTTGGAAAAAGCTTGCAAATTTCCTGTATTTTAAGAGGCCAGGATAAGGCATATAATTACCGTTTACTGGTTTTCTGCAATGCTTTCTTTGATATCTGATTTTGTCAAAACTTGGAGCAAAAAGTCACATTACCACACTTCATAAACTTTTTTTTTTTTTTGAGACACCCATGGAAAGACAGATAACACTGGCAAATTATCTTATGAGGAGTTGCTACCCAGAATCTACCACAACTCCTACAACTCAACCACAAAGCAAATAAATTTCTGATTTAAAAATGTGCAAAGCCCATGAAAAGATGTTTTTTTTTTTTGAAAGGAAAGAAGAAAAGAAAGAGAAAAAAAGGAGTAAAGGAGAGGAAGAAAGAGGAAGAAAAAGAGGGAGAACAGGAATATTGCTTTATTCTAAAAATGGGTATTAATAATGGCCGATCAATATTTTGTGTATTTAAAGTGGAGAATGTATGTTTTGTGTATTTAAAATGGAGAGCTCTATAAATACTTATTAAGTTTACTTGTTCTGAATCTGAGTTCAAGTCCTGGTTGTCCTCATCAATTTTCTGTCTTGTTGAGTCTAAATCTCTTTATGGGTCTTATGAATCTGGGTGTTAGGATCATTAGCTCTTATTGTTGAATTGATCCTTTTACCACTATATCTTTGTTGCTTTGAAATCTATTTTATCAGATGCGAGAATTGCAACTCCTGCTTTTTATTTATTTATTTATTTATTTATTTATTTTTGCTATCCATTTGGTTGGTAAGTCTTTCTCCATCCCTTTGTTTTGAGTCTTTGTGTATCTTTGGATGTGAAATGGGTCTGGATGCAGCATACCATTAGGTTTTGGCTCTATCTTTTGCTTGGGGGATTTAGTCGACTTAAATTTGGGGTTACTGCCATTTGATGTTAACTGGCTATTTTATCTATTCATTTATATAAATTCTTCTTTATGTTGATGCTCTTTACTTATATTTTTAGAAAGGCTAATAGTGGTTGTTCCTTTCTATGTATAATGCTTCTTTCAGAAGCTTTTGCAAAGCAGGCCTGGTGGTAATAAAATCTCTGAGTACTTGCTTGTTCATAAAATGTTTTATTTTTCCTTTGATTGTGAAGCTTAGTTTGGCAAGATATGAAATTCTGGGCTGAAAGTTCTTTTCTTTAAGGATGTTGGATATCGGCCCCTGCTCTGTTCTGGCTTGTAGGGTTTCTGCTGAGAGATCTGCTGTAAGTCTAATAGGCTTCCCTTTGTGGGTAACCTGACCTTTCTCTCTGGCTGCCCTTAGTATTTTCTCCTCTGTTTCAACCCTGGTGAATCTGACAATTATGTGCCTTGGGGTTGCTCTTCTTGAGGAATATCTTTGTGGTGTTCTCTGTGTTACCAGGGGTTGAATATTGTCCTGCTTTGCTAGATTGGTAAAGTTTTCCTGAATAATATCCTGAAGAGTATTTTCCAGCTTGGATTCATTCTCTCCATCACATTCAGGTACACCTATCAAACATAAATTAGGTCTTTTCACATAGTCCCATATTTCTTGGAGAGTTTGCTCATTTCTTATTATCCTTTTTTCTCTATTCTTGTCTTCTTGTTTTATTTCATTAAGTTGGTCTTCGACGTCTGATATCCTTTCTTCTGCTTGATCAATTCGGCTATTCAAACTTGTACATATTTCGCTAAGTTGTCATGTTGTGTTTTTCAACTCCATTAGTTCATTTATATTCCTCTTTATATTGTCTATTCTTGTTAGCATTTCGTCAAACCTTTTTTCAAAGTTCTTAGTATCTTTACATTTGGTTAGAACAAGTTCTTTTAACTCCCAGAAGTTTCTTATCATCCACCTTCTGAAGCCTACTTCTGTTAATGGCACACAGTCCTTCTCCATCAGGGCTTGTTCCATTGCTGATGAGGAACTGTAATCCCCTGTAGAGGAAGAAGGGTTCTGATTTTGGGTATTCTCAGCCTTTTTAGGTTTGTTTCTTCCCTTTGTTATAAATTTAACCATCTGTGGTCTTTACAATTACCACCTTTCTAAATAGGTTTCTGAGTGGACGTCCAGTTTATTGATTCCCAGTGCTGGAATCTGAGCAACTCACTGCGCCAGCTAAAACAGTGGTGTTAAGAATGATGGTGCTCTTCTGCCTGGGAATCTGTGGTCTGGCTTTCTTCTTGAGTCCGTAATAAGTGGCTCTGCCTTCTCGGAGCTCCAAACATCGATCAGAAGGGGAACCAGTCCCGTTTACTCTGCACAAAGAGCTGCCACACTGGCAAAACCACTGCTCCAGCCACAAGAGTCCCACTGGCGACCCGTGGGGCTCCTCCACTGGGAATCTTCTGATCCCTGGGTGACGAAAATTCACCTGAAAGTGTGGCATCCTCTTGTTCTCTGCACTTTCACTGGGAGCTACAATCCCGAGCTGTTAACGATCAGCCATCTTGGGTTCTCAACCTTTTTTTAAAAAAACCTAAAAAAAAACCTTTTTAAACCTAAAATAAAATAATTTCTATGTTTTAACTTATAGTAAGTTTATTTTCACAAGCCCTCAAAATTTCAGTTATCATAGTCTTTTTCTGTAGACAGAAATCCATGTGGACTGTTATTGTTCTGAATAGCTAGGCTATGCCAGAGTAGCAAAGAAACCCTATATTTTCATTGGCTTAGTACCACAAAAGTTTATGTCTTGTTCATGTAACATCTCAGGTGGGTTCAAGAGTTTATTTTATCCAATGAATGATGGTTCAGGCAGCCTCCAGATTTTGTGCACCATCTCAAAAAGGTGAACTCTGTGGTAATCAGTTTCCAATGACCACCACCCATCCCCAACCCCCACTTCCTGGTAGTCACACCATCGTGCGGTTCCTTTAAATATTATGCCAGAATTAGTCTGGGTGACCAATAGCTTATAACAACAGTGAAATGAAGTTGCTTTCAAGATTACATAACAAAAGCTTACAGCTTCTGGCTCAAGTACTCACTTTCTCTCTAGCTCTTGGATCTCTTCTTCTGGAGGAGGTAAGCTTCCTTGTGGTGAGCAGCTGTTGGCTGGAGTAAAAATCTCCAGCCGGCAGCCAGAGAGGAAATAATGTCTGTTAACAACCTCATTTGTGAGCTTGGAAGCAAATTCTTTAGAGCAGGTTGAGTCTTGAGATGACTACAACAGTACTGCTTCCCCACCCACCCCCAGCTTGACTGCATCTTAGTAACAGACACTGAGATGGAACTATTCAGCTAGGCTTCTTGCAGATTCCTGACCATTCAGAACCTTTGACATAATACATTTTTGTTGTTTTGACTTATGTTTCGGGATAAGTTGTTGCACAGCCTCTGAAGTGAACTAGAAGAAACATACTGGCTCTTAACTACTTTTGCCAAAAATTAACACTTGTCAGTCATGCGCATACTCATTTGGCCCAGATCAATCATATTGTATCAACCTAACTACAAGGGAGTTGGGAGATGGTAATGTCTCTATCACTGAAACTATACAATAGTTAGAAGCATTTTCAACTTGCATAGACTCCAAACAAGAGAATTTGAAGGAATTCATACCACTAAGATAAGCTGATAGGTATATCATTCCAATTTGGGTCTCTGAGAATAGAGGTAAGTGATAATATTAAGACCCTTTGTGCCAATTATTGTGCTAGGATTGTGGGTAATAGAATCCAAGGAACCTGTACTCTTTTTGAAAGACAGACACATTAAACACATACTTTCAAAATAATGTGGTAAGTGCTACTATGACAGATGGGTACACAGATTGTAGTCAAAGTATTTGAGAAGGACACTTAGCTCCTCTGGGGGATTAGAGAGAGTTACAGGAGGAGATGACACCTAAACTGAATTTTAATAGATGAATTCAAGTTACCCAGGTGAAGAAAATTGGGTAAGGATGTTCTAAGCAGAGGAAACAACATAAGCAAAATCAAAGAAGCGTGAAATAGAATGAGCTATGAAGAAAGTGTTAGGCATTGGGTAACTCTAATGTAAGTGCAGATGAGGAGAGTCTGGAAATGAGGCTGAAGCAGTAGATAAGGATTGGCCATAAAGACCTTGTGTACAATTCTTAAGATCTAGGCTTTGACCTTGTTTAGGGGGAGCCGTTAAAATTTTAAAGAGTGCCATTACTGGTTGGCATTTTCCATGAGAGCGTTTTGAGGATAATGTAGAGAATAAATACAAAAGGCGAAAGACTAGAGAAGGTTTTCACACTGGGGTTTGCATCCTGTTTTGGCTTATCTAATGGTGCTTGTTTTAATGAAAACAAACATACAAACTGACAATAAAGAACATAATCCAAATTCTCCAGATAATTACTTCCAGGAGCTTTCTACGTGCTGCATAAGAAACAAAGAAAAAAATAAACAGAGTAAATGAAGGAAAAGGAAGAAAGAGAAAGAAAGAATACATATTGGAAAAACTGGCTGTTTTTTGTTTTGCTAAATATTTAAATTTCAGAAGCAATTTTTCTTTTTCTTTTTTTTTTTTTTTTTTTTGAGACAGAGTCTTGCTTTGTCAACCAGGCTGGAATGCAATGACACCATCTCAGTTCACTGAAACCTCCGCCTTCCAGACTCTCCTGCCGGGGACTTCAGTTATGCACAATCATGCCTGGCTAATTTTTTACATTTTTAGTAGAGATGGGATTTCACCCTGTTACTTAGGCTGGTCTTGAACTCCTGAGCTCAGGCAATCCACCCAACTTGGCCTCCCAAAGTGGTAGGATTACAGGCGTGAAACACTGCACCCAGCCTCAAGTTTTCTTTAAGATGTTTTAATTATATCTTTGCTGGAACATATATGCATGAATCTTGCATGCCATAGCTTTATTAACATTTTCCAATATTCTACATGTTTTTTACTATAATCATTCTTATGATTAGTTACAGATTGGGGTTTCAGTGAATCACTGGAGTCCCAGCCATTTCTCATTTGAGCTTCTACATCACATTTTGACCTCACTCTGAAACTCAAAGATTAAAAATTTGAGATCTAAGAAACAATGTTTTCAATTTTTCAACTAAATCCGCACTTTTTTTCTAAATTTTCAACAACTTTCTAAACATTCTCACTTGAAAATTTATTTTAAATAACATTTATTTCATTCACATAATCAATGAAGTTGCTACATTGACCCCAGGTCAGCCCATAGCAAATTTCAGTGAACATTTCCCTACAGGTTGGCATGGTAACACACTTCAAAATTTCTAAATCTGTGGAACAGCTTAGAAGCTTTTATTTACTATTCCTAGTTCACAATGGAAATACAATAATGATTAAACATTGTAATATCCTTTTCTAGATTCTTAGTGAGTTTTATTCCTACTCAGTGGCTCTAAAATGAATTTATAAGGCACATGGTTCGTAACCATGTGAGATCTTGATTTTATCACTACATTGCTAGAAATGGGTCAAAAAGCCACCAGCTTTAATAATTTAATTTGTCAATTTGGAATGAATCTGATGAGTCAGCCACTTTGGTAGAAAACCATATTGCTCATAAATACTATTTTGAAGGTAATTTATCTTTCTTAAAATGTGAAGACTGTGCTAATCTTTCTGGGCAGGGGTATGGAAGCATGATTAAATGCTTAAGAAACCATTTTGGGATTGCATGCAACTAAACCAACTTTTCATTATTAAAAATAGATAAAACCTTAACCTCCTCAGTTACAATACTTTACACAAAGGTTTCCCAATTTGACATAGACTAAAGATTAGAATACGTTAACAAATATTACCAGCTGGTTCAGGAAAATAACTTCATAATTAATTGAAACATTTATGTGTTTGGGTTTAATATACACTTTGGACACAGGAAAACCTAGAGAGAACCTCGTTCTTTGAAATCAACAGAGAGGGTAATGGTGACTCAGAAATTCCTGAAAATCAGCAGATTTCCCTAGTTTGCAAATGTATGTGTTATTTCCCCCCCACCCCAGGCATAATGAACTTTAAGCAAGAAGCCAAATCATCTTAGAGAAAAGGGGGAAAAATAATAATTTAAGAATGTAAAAACATAAATAAAAATGTGTGCATACCTCACACATGTACACACACAGTTTGGGGATTGGATGATATGAATAATATAATTAATATACCCTAATTTTTTATGCAGGATTGAGAAAGTATCTTCCAGATATTAAAAATGCTAAAAACTGGACAGAAGGCCTTGAGTTTCCCAAATTCAAGACATATTTTCAACTATCCCCTGAGTAAATGAACTATAACCTTTACAGAAGTAAAAATGATAAATATGTTAAAGATGAATAAGTCCTTCAATTAACAGCCATTCAAGAAGGAATATCCCTTGGTTGATTGATCATTGTAGCATAATTTATTTTCCTTGAACAGACAATATTCCTTGACAATATTTCCTTGAGCAGAATACAGTGTTTCCCTAAACATATATGCCTGCTCTAGAGTTTTCACAATTGCTGATCCTCCTATGGCTGGCTCCTGCTCAGCACACAACACGTTTTCATTGGAGTTCTCTTAGAATGCCAGCTTTAAATCACTACTTCTTCATGTACTGTGATAGCATCCCATTTTAGTTTTTGTCAGATTTGTCAAAGATCAGATGGTTGTAGATGTGAGGCATTATTTCCGAGGCCTTTGTTCTGTTCCATTGGTCTATATCTCTGTTTTGGTACCAGTACCATGCTGTTTTGCTTACTGTATCCTTGTAGTAGTATAGTTTGAAGTCAGGTAGCATGACGCCTACAGGTTGTTTTTTGTTATTGTTGTTGGTTTTGTGTGTATTTGTGTGTGGGTGTGTGTTGTGCATGTGTGTGTGTTTTGTTTGTTTTTGCTTAGGATTATCTTGGCTATGCGGGCTCTTTTTTTGGTTCCACATAAAATTTAAGGTGTTTTTTTTTTTTTCCAGTTCTGTGAAAAAAGTCAATGATAGCTTGATAGGGATAGCATTGAATCTGTAAATTACTTTGGGCAATATGGTCATTTTCCCAATATTCTTTCTTCCTAACCATGAGCATGGAATGTTTTTCCATCTGTTTGGTTCTCTCTCATTTCCTTGAGCAGTGGTTTGTAGTTCTTGAAGAGGTCCTTCACATCCCTTGTTAGTTGTATTCCTAGGTATTTTATTCTCTTTGCGGCAATTGTGAATGGGAGTTCACTCATAATTTGGCTCTCTGTCTGTTACTGGTGTACAGGAATGCTTGTGATTTTTGCACATTGATTTTGTATCCTAAGACTTTGCTGAAGTTGCTTATCAGCTTAAAGAGATTTGGGGTCTTCTAAATATACAGTCATGTCTGCAAATAGACAATTTGACTTCCTCTTTTCCTAACTAAATATGCTTTATTTCTTTTTCTTGCCTGATTGCCCTGGCCAGAACTTCCAGTACTATGTTGAATAGGAGGGGTGAGAGAGGGCATCCTTGTCTTGTGCCTGTTTTCAAAGGGAATGCTTCCAGTTTTTGCCCATTCAGTGTGATATTCACTCTGGGTTTGTCATAAATAGCTCTTATTATTTTGAGATACATTCCATCAATACCTAATTTATTGAGAGTTTTAGCATTACAGTCTGTTGAATTTTGTTGAAGACCTTCTCTGCATCTATTGAGATGATCATGTGGTTTTTGTCTTTGGTTCTGTTTATGTGATGGATTGCATTTATTGATTTGCATATGTTAAACCAGGCTTGCATCCCAGGGATGAAGCCAACTTGATCGTGATGGATAAGCTTTTTGATGTGTTGTTGGATTCAGTTTGCTAGTATTTTATTGAGGATTTTCACATCAACGTTCATCATGGATATTGGTCTGAAATTTTCTTTTTTAGTTATGTTTCTGCTGGGTTTTGGAATCAGGATGATGTTGGTCTCATAAAATAAGTTAGGGAGGATTCCCTCTTTTTGTATTGTTTGGAATAGTTTCAGAAGAAATAGTACCATCTCCTCATTGCACCTCTGGTAGATTTTGGCTGTCAACCCGTCTAGTCCTGGAGTTTTTTTTGGTTGGTAGGCTATTAATTGCTGCCTCAACTTCATACATTGCTATTGGTCTATTCAGTAATTTGAGTTTTTTTCTGGTTTAGTCTTGGGAGGCTGTAAGTGTCCAGGAATTTATCCATTTCTTCTTGAATATCCAGTTTAAATAAACCAGAGGTGTTTAAATAAACATAGAGGTGTTTATAATATTGTCTGATGGTAGTTTGTATTTCTGTGGGATCAATGGTGATATGGCCTTTATCATCTTTTGTTGCAACTATTTGATTCTTCTCTCTTTTCTTATTAGCCTGGCTGGTGGTCTATGTATTTTGTTGATCTTTTCAAAAAAAACCAACTCCTAGATTCATTGATTTTTTTGAAAAGTTTTTTGTGTTTCTATCTCCTTTGGATAAGTACATTTTTTTAAAAAAATTAAGCATTGCAGGCTTTAATCTTTTTCTATATAAATATTTAAAATAAAACTTTAATAATTTGAATTGTGTTTTTGATTGTTTTGTTTTATATCTTCAGTAACCTACACATCAACTATTTTATAGATATTCTAGTAATAATTATGAAAGACCATTTGAAAATCTTTCCCCAGCACTGAGATATCCTTGACATTACTAAGTGATTTATACTATGAAATTATATTGCTCTTCTCAAGAAAAGCAAAATGAAATTTACAAACGTTGGTAGTTTTTTGTTATTTTGTTTTCTTAAGTAAGATGCACCAAGATTTCTTTAAATGATATGCTGTATTTCTGCAATAACCGAGAATAATGTGTAATTTGCAAAACACTTACTTAAACTTTTTGTTTCAGAATAATTCTTTGTTGTTTTTATAAAAGTCTAAGCAAATACTTAATGATCTGTGTCCCAGATGAGGTGAGACAGCTGTGACAGAATGTTGCTATGACTCTGTACTTTGTATAATAAAAAGGGACAGACTTATCCCCACCTGAGCCTAGGATGTTTCCAGCATGCCTATAGAACCTAAGATTTAGGAATCCTCTGTCATTCTCTTCCATTTCTCTTGACTTTTGCCAATTCTAGGGTTCTGGACTGTGCAAAACAATTGAAAAAATAGTCACACTTTCAGGTGGAGCACAACACCAGTGTTGATAGTAGCTGCACAGTTCTAGACACTTTAATATAGAATAAGAGAAACACCAAGCCCTTCTGTTTAATTCTGGCTTTCAAACTCCTAAAATGTTTATCATTATAAATTTTTAAAAATCAAAGTGTGACCTTACCTAAAGGAAGAAAATATTGGTAATTCCAGCAGACCCTAGAACAATTGAACCAAACTAATTAGTATTTATTATTATTGCAAATCAGTAATGACAATAAAATTTACAGAACAGATATTTTGGAGTTTTTATACTTCCCTTACTACATAACTCTTCAAGAAAAATGTTTGTCATACACTGTTTTAGTTAATGCTACAACAATTAGTGTGATAGGGCTACTATTTGCTTTTTTTTTTTTTTTTAAACAGGTAGTGACATTCAGTATTAGAGAGCTGCTATTGTGTTAGTTGACCAAATACCTTTCCATATTATCAATTGGCCTTTCCATTCCTGAGTTGGGAGTAAATGCAGTCTTACTTCCATTCCTCCTTTGACAATACAGCTATGCTTATTATCTGTGTACCAAATTGAAAAAATATAACCTGTGGGATTTAAACAAAACACAGTGTCATGCACATTTTATGTTAAACTTAACCAAAAGGGACTTGAGTTCCATAACTAATTACTTTGCCTCAGAGAACTGTAACTCCTTGTAGGTACCTGGCCACAGGTACTAGAGGGAAAGAGGAGTGAGGAATACAAAAGCAAGGGTCAAGCCAGACATAGATTTTATCTCTTGGTAAACAGGTATTCGGAAAACTGCTCTTAAGTCTGCATTAACATCAGCAACAGTAGAAATATCTGCAGATTGTTGGTTTGAAGTCATGCAAACATATCTTTATCATCCAAAGGAAGGCAAAAGCAACATAGAGCAGCAGAGGGATAAATCCAACTGTAGCAGCAAAAGGTACACAGAAAAATAAAGCATCCTGAACCAACACACTGACTTTCTAGGGCTTATCTAATTTGGAGCCATTTCCTTTTCTTATTTCATTCAGCAAACATTTATTGAGCACCCACAATGTGTAATCTGTTCTATTACATTCTGTGGAGGAAATACAGAAGTGAATGAGGCATGGTTCTTACCTACAAGGAATTTCTAATCTTGTGGGAGAGACTAACATGTAGACAATAAACTATAGCACGAGGATTATTGAAGAGGCATATGATAAGTCTTAGAACATTGAAATATAAGAGTTGGGTTTGACATGGGGAAGGAAATACTTCTTTGCTGAGGAGGTAGCATGTTGAGGAATTATTGTTGACCATTTTGAAAAGTTCCGAAGAATGAAAAATTCCACCTACATTGGTGAAGTAGTAAGGTTAAATGCAAGATAGCTTGAAGATACAAAAATAATTATGCATAAACCATTCCAAAAATCATTCAGGGAATTCCAATAATACACAGACTTTTTTAAAACACTTTTCTGGGTAATTTTGAATAATAGGGTCTCAATCTCCTCTGCTGCTTTCAATTGTTTTCGTGGCCTTTATTTTGTGGGTATCTGGCCCAGTCTTGTCTGTAGTGTATTATGGTGGATTGAATTAAACATATTTTGCAATCCCTGGAGTGATTTTAAAAAGACTGTTGTGTTATATCAGAGTTTCCAAAGGGGGATTAATTTGGGGCAATTGTAAGAATGGATTAAGGTTTTAAGAGATCAGACACTGGGAAACTGACTCTTCAGGAAAGTTATTGTGAGAATAAAGTCAAGACAATGGGATAGAATATGAAAATAAAATGAAACAAATATGAGATGCACTCTGAAGGTAGAAGTTGGCAACTCGTCAGATGTGAGGAATTGATAGGAACAGAAAATAACCTACTGATTAATAGAAATTTTCTGCCAAAGAAAGTGTAGTGACTATCCTCAGCAAACTGACACAGGAACAGAAAACCAAACACTCATGTTCTCACTTATAAGTGGGAGCTGAACAATGAGAACACATGGACATAGGGAGGGGAATATCACACACTGGGGCCTGGCATGGGTCTAGGGAAGGGAGAGCATCAGGATAAACAGCTAATGCATGCAGGGCTTAATACCTAGGTGATGGGTTGATAGGTGCAGCAAACCACAATGGCACATATTTACCTATGTAACAAACCTGCATATCCTGCACACATATCCCAGAACTTAAATTAAATTTAAAAAAAGAAAAAGTATAGTGATTGTCTTGTTTTTTTTTTTTTTTCTTAAAATAGGAAATACGTAATATATATCAACTGTAGTGTGTGGAAGGGTCATGATGAATTGGACAAAGACATGTATTGGACAAAGATATAGTTTGAATTGCTAGAAGAGTATCCATGTGCAGTTATCCGGTGGAAATTAGGGCTTATTCCTCAACATACTATTAATACAACATACTATTAACAATCAGTCAACTACTCTGAGATATTTGTTTTTCTGTGTGCTATGCAAGCAATATATATAGTTTATGTGAAAAGTTTTAAGAAAATGTCTTCTGTAATAATTAAAAGCTTACAAGGGAATGTAAATCTCTTAATGTGGCAAGACCTTTTTGTCACAGTAAATAAATTCACCGGTTCAAAAAATATTTATTATGTGCCTATTGCAGCAAACAAAACAAACTCCTTCTGGTAGAGAACTTATATTCTAGTAGCATGTAGTATATATTTTGACAGCTGAAACAACAGGATTTGCTAATGAATCGCCTTATGGGTATTAGAGAAAGAAAGGAGTCAACATTTTCATGCCAGGTAGGTTGATGGGGGTGCCATTCACTGAGCTACGGGACTGTGGAGTAGGAGAATGTTTGAAGCAGGGAAGGAGAAGACTCAAAAGTTTGGTTTTAGGCCGGGCGCGGTGGCTCAAGCCTGTAATCCCAGCACTTTGGGAGGCCGAGGCGGGTGGATCACGAGGTCAAGAGATCGAGACCATCTTGGTCGACATGGTGAAACCCCGTCTCTACTAAAAATACAAAAAATTAGCTGGGCATGGTGGCGCGTGCCTGTAATCCCAGCTACTCAGGAGGCTGAGGCAGGAGAATTGCCTGAACCCAGGAGGCGGAGGTTGCAGTGAGCCGAGATCGCGCCATTGCACTCCAGCCTGGGTAACAAGAGCAAAACTCCGTCTCAAAAAAAAAAAAAAAAAGTTTGGTTTTGAGCATACTAAGTTTGATACAGTATAGATAAGAGTATGGTGGTCATTTGAACATGAAAGTAGGAGCTCAGGTAAGGAGTCAGGTATGGTGAAATAAACTTGATAGTTATAACCAATATTATCTTTTGTGTCTGTAGCTTTTTATACATTATCCATATATATCAAAGACTGTAGAAGGAACTGCATAGTGAATAAGAAATTATACATAATCTCTTTTTTACAAGTTATTTTGCTCTTGGTTTTCTTCTGTGTGAATCATCACAGCTACATTTTCTTAAATCTTAAAAAGGGTTACTTTGAATGATGCATTTACAAATCCAGAAAACAAAAACTGGGGTACATGGTAAAAATTCTGATTTCAGAACCTACGCCTGACTTATCAAGTCAGAACTTCAGGAAGTGAAGAACCTGGAATCTAAACTTTAAATAGGGCCTCAGTTCACCAAATATGAGAATTCCTATGACAGGAAAAAGAAACCTCCTATTATATTTGATGGAAGCCAATTGGCAAGGCAGTAGTTTTACATTTAGCAATAATTCTGTTGTGTCAATAAAGAGCTATCAAAGGGGAGAAGATTAAAACACCTACCTTGGAATAGAATTTGGCAAGAAAATAAGAAATGACAGCAAAAAGACCAATAAGAGGAATCAGAGGCAACAAACAAAGGAGCAAAGGTGTGGGAATGCAAAAAGTTTTTTTTTTTTTGAGACCGAGTTTCGCTCTTGCTACCCAGGCTGGAGTGCAATGGCACAATCTCGGCTCACTGCCACCTCCGCCTCCTGGGTTCAGGCACTTCTCCTGCCTCAGCCTTCCAAGTAGCTGTGATTACAGGCACACACCACCATGCCAAGCTAATTTTTTATATTTTTAGTAGAGACGGGGTTTCACCATGTTGACCAGGATGGTCTCGATCTCTTGACCTCATGATCCACCCGCCTTGGCCTCCCAAAGTGCTGGGATTACAGAAAAGTTTTCTTAGTGACAACTTTATAGTTGCATTTTCAGTTATATTCAATTTAAAGTAGAGTTATTAGTGTATACAGTGGAATAATTTATTATTATATTAAGCCAACAATATACTTTTAAACTTAAACAACTTTACAAAACGAAGGACATCTCAGAAGTCTGGGCTACTGAGAAGAACTCATTGCAAAATAGAATAAGTAGTGCAAAGTAATACTCTGTATTTTCTAGCTTATGATTGTCTATATAAAGTCAGTCTTCCAGGATTAAAGTGAATGTCACTTCTTTTTACTGTGTGTCCTTTGAACTATTAAAATCTGCAACATATTGATATACAGAGTAAAAATAATTATGTCATGGAAAGAATTGAAGGGTTGTTACAAATTTAAGGGTATTTCACTATACAAAAACATTGTGAAATACTGGCACTAATTTAGATCTAGTAGCTCTGATATATTAAATCATAAAGGTCAGGAGTTACTGGTCACAAAATAAACAATAGAATTATAAAATAGTCTAAAAAAACATTTAAAAAAACTTCAGCAATAATATCAAAGATATGGAAGTACTAGAAAAATAAGGATTAAGACAATAAGTAAAAAATCTCCTCCAAGAACTGGTCTACACTAGGATTTTAGAAATGCAATTTTTTTCACAGAACTGTCCTTAATCCTCTATATAGAAATGAGGAGAAAACACAAGACTTCAGCAAGTTCCATCTAATCCACTGCAGACATATGGTTACCTATCTTCTCTTCAATATATTGGAGTTTGCAAATATTCTACCTTCAAAGGGTAGGTGTTACCAAAACATTGTGTGCAAGATTTTTAAGATTTGAAATAAATTTGCTATAGTAGGTTAGAGACGAGACATTTTTACTTTAAACTGCAATAATTCAGATTTAAAATGTGTAAGTCTAATTTTTTTCTCTTATTTGCAAATATGTCTTATGTATACATAAAATCCTGTGTATACTTATATGAACTTTAAGGAAATATCTGAGGCATTCAGTAATAGATAATTGGAGTCTCTTTGTAAAAGAGACAGTTCAAGCTACTCAATTTTTATTTTCATTTTAACAAAAATATGTAGGATCTATCTTAGCTTTTGCTAAGGAAGTAATTATTGGCTTGGCACGGTGACTCACATCTGTAATCCCAGTACTTTGGGAAGCTGAGGTGGGCAGATTGCTTGAGCTCAGGAGTTCAAGATCATCCTGGACAACATAGTGAGACCCTTTCTCTATTAAAAAAAAATAACTGGCATTGTTACACACCTGTGGAGGCTGAGGTGGGAAAATCACCTGGGAAGTTGAGGCTTCAGTTAGCCATTATTCTCCTATTGCACTGTAGCCTGGTGACAAAAAGAAGGTAATTAGCTTCAACACTGTGCATACACACTTTTCTGCACCAAATTATTGTTTTGTATTTACATAGAACATTGATAAGATAAATATTGATTGATAAGAAATTTAAACTCATTTTTTACTAAATCTAATGGCCTTCCTCTTTTGCATGCAGTCTCTAAGAATCATTTGTTAATCTACATCCTTAATATAACATAAGAACTGGGTATATGCTGTAGTTATTGGCCATTTTTCTGCTAAATATTATCTTTAGCACTAAGCATGAGTATGAGGAAACAATATGTGTGCTCAGATTTAAGAAGTGAAGAAAATATACTGGTCTTTTGGAATGCAAGGACTAATGACTGCAAGGTCACAGGGACTGATTCCTTTCAAAGTTCAGGGATAACCATTTTCTGAGAGAATGTGTCAACACCTTTCAGCCTGGAACTTGATGTTCTGCTAAGATATAATCTAGGGGATGTGTTGCTATTAAATAGGTAAAAACTAAATCAGAATAGTGAGAGAATATTCATTTGTTGACTCATTTATTCATCAAACACATATTGAAAGTCTATTAATTGGCAAGCACTCTTCTGACATTAGAAGGAGCAAAGATAAAAAAGATATCATTAACCTTAAGGACATGAAAGCATCATGGGAAAGACAGAAATGCAATATATTAAAGTAAAACACAGTGTAGTGTTTACTATTAAAGAGATATAAACAGAGTACTGAGATATAGGATCATATAGATAACATGTGCTTAATGGATGAGAGGGAAACATTAACTTCAGGAGGCAGAGCAACAAAAAAGTGAATGACAGAAGGGGCAAAAGAAAAAAGCAGAAAGTACTGCAGAGGCAGGGCATAAAGAAGCTAAACCTTTGCTACCTTTTATTATGCACAGAATGACAAAGAAAAAACACAAACAACAACAGCAACAACACAACTTTGGATTTGAAGGCTTTTTGTTTTTCTTTTTTGTTTTTTCCCCCCTCCTATTCCAAGTAGTAAATCTTGGGATTTATTTACCTTCTGGCAAACCAGAGTTTATAGAGGCATTCCTGTGATCCATACCTCACCCCATTTTTCTGTTTTACCTGTGAAACTTGATCAAAATATTGTCTCCATATTTCTCATAAAATACATTACTTTAGTTTTCTATTATTTATTTTTAGTTTATTTAAAAAATAGGTCATTCATGACGTATTTACATTAGCATCACTAATTTTAATCAAAGTAAGAATATGATAGTACAGTGTGAATTCCAGTAATATTAATAATAAAGGGTTTCTCTGATCTTTCTTCCTTTGCTCCTCCCTGATGATTGGTTCTGAGCTTTTAATCACATCAGCAATGTAACAGAAAAAGGACAAAAATCTCAAGTAGGTTGTCTGTCTCTGT
This sequence comes from Saguinus oedipus, assembly GCA_031835075.1. Lineage (NCBI taxonomy): Eukaryota > Metazoa > Chordata > Mammalia > Primates > Cebidae > Saguinus > Saguinus oedipus. Next base: position 65,630,351 of record CM063172.1, read on the forward strand.
AATACCCAATAAGTTTTTTTTTTCCTTCTAACAGACTTAAAAATAGTGCCCTAAAAATGTTTTGTTTAATTTACATGAATTATCTTCCTTTCTCATGATCATAGATAATTCAGCTAAAAAAAGAAGGAAACAAAAATAAACATTGTGTTCCACATTTGTATTATTAACTTTATTAGGAAAGAGAAGTAGAATCTTAAAAACCTTAGAATAAGGGTTTCCAAGCTCATTTACAGGCTTGAGTTTTATTGACAATGCCTTTAGGATGCATATATTATTAGAAACATGGGTTATTGGCCAGGTGCGGTGGCTCAAGCCTATAATCCCTGCACTTTGGGAGGCCGAGGTGGGCGGATCACGAGATCAAGAGATCAAGACAATGGTGAAACCCCGCCTCTACCAAAAAATACAAAAATTAGCTGGGTGTGCTGGCACGCACCTGTGGTCCCAGCTACTCAGGAGGCTGAGGCAGGAGAATTGCTTGAACCCAGGAAGTGGGGGTTGCAGTGAGCCAAGATTGTACCACTGCACTCCAGCCTGGCGCCTGGCAACAGAGCAAGGCTCTGTCTCAAAAAAAAAAAAAAAGAAAAGAAAGAAACATGGGTTATATCCAAGTTTACCTATTTAAAAGTCTAATAGGAGAAAATGTTTTATGTTTCTAAGTATGTGACTTTCCTTTAGACAATAATAATGCTTTCATTTTGAACAACAATAATAAAAGAAGTAGAGTTCCTTTTAAACACATTTTTATATTATAACCCATTCTGTTTAAAAAATAGCATACATATAATCTAGAAAAGCAAATTATTTTGTGAAATTTTAAAAATTATTCTATGTATGTTTAAATATAACTATTCATTTTCAAATTTCAAATAATAAAATATATCTGAGATGCAGATTAATCTTTATTTATAGGTGTGATTTCTACCTCAGTGTGGTACTCCAAATATTAATATGAGTCTGATTTTCTAAGAAACATGATAAAAGAAGTTATAGAAAAAAATTGAGACTTACTTTGGGACGTTCTGTTGTGTTCTGTTCAGCTTTGTAGTATTCAGTTTCTGCAAGTTTGGTATTTAATTATGTGTCTTTGTCTGGAGGTATGACTATTGGGACACCAAAACAATGAGACATTAATGACAGTGCTTTATCATTGAATCTGGTACATTTTTTAAAAATGAAAGAGATGTTGGCCTCTTGGATTTCTATAAAACAACACAATTTTATGTCTTTAAATTAAAGTACAATCATATGAGAAGACAAAATGAGATTAAAAAGCAAACATGGAGTGACTCATATGAAATATTTAGAAATCTAATAATACAGACAGGGTCGCATTAGTTCCTCTAGTCATTGTGTTTTCCAGTAAAATGATTACCAAACTTACTAGGAAAATGATAATTATCAAATTATTTACTTTCATAATTAAAGGCAGGAAGTGAAAAGAATGAATGAAGAGGAAACACAGTAACCATATAGAACAGTAAGAGTGAATGAAGATAAAGTGAAAAATCAATAAGATATTGACTATTTTAAAAGAAAGAAGTATCACAGTAGGAAATACCTCAGAGATGGAAATGTCAAGAAAATAATAAACTGAAAGATAAAACATATCAAAACAACTTGAAGACTGACAAACTTTTATGTATTTAGGTGAAGTTACCAGGAGGAAAATGATCAAGTTGGTCTAAGTAACTACTGAAGATAAAACTAGAAATGGCTTATGTTAAAATCAGATAGAGAGAAGGTAACGGAAACAGGCATAGAAAGTGAATAAAAATAAACACAATTCTGAACAACTTAACAATGCCTAAAATGTCAATAATTGATCCCGTTTTTGGTTGCACAACAGAGTGACTATAGTTAACAATCACTTGTTATAAATTTTCCGGTAACTAAAAGAGTAGAATTGGAATGTTGCTAACACAAAGAAATGATACATTCTTGAAGAACTGGATATACCAGTTACCCTGATTGGAACTTTACACATTGTATGCTTATATAAAAACAGTATTCACAATAATTAAGAATAAATTATTTTAAAAAATAAAATGAAATATCAATAATTTAGAATTTTACTCTAGCATAGGGATCTGTAATTAATACCCATTGATAGTTGTTGCTTTTGTCTTCCCAACAATTACACTCCTGTTTCTGCACATTCCCCCTTCTCACAGCACTACTTCTTTCTTTCGGAAACTATCCTTTTGCTATTTCATGTATGTGTTCCCAGCCGTTGGGGTCAGAGGTAAAAATGCCTGATCTTCTCCCATTCCCCAAACACAGCAGCCACAAGGAAATATCAGAGTTTGTGTGTTGGGTTTTACATATCACCTGTGGGAGATAAATGAACGTTTTCCCCGCTAACACTTTACCATTTAGGATGATTAGACCTAGAGTGCCTAAGATCTTTCCCTTTGCCACATTAAAAACACATCATCTATGGTAGGAACATACGAGACCAGCTTTCAGAGACAAAAAGAGATGGAGAGAGTAATGTTATCAATTTTAGACCTAGTCATTCAGGCTTTCTCTACTCCTTCCCAGTTACTTAAACTTTATTTTGTTTACATTTATCAGATTTGGACAGTTATTCTTCAAAGTACTGATTAAAATAGGAACCAACCTATATTATTCAGGTTGTGAGAAGGAAGAAAAAGAGAGAAAATGAGGTTAACAAAAGAGAATAAAGAGAAAGAAAGGAGAAAGAAAACAAGAAGCTCTGACTACCTCTCCTCTTCTACATAGTTTACACTTCTCACAGATTGTTCTTCTCTAAACTTATGTAGAGATTAGAGTGAGGATGATGTATGCACTGACATAGGGGTGGTCTTCCAGAAAGCCTTGACTGAATGAGCCAGGGCGTTTGTTGCTTTCTCAGTAACAGCAAATTACCTGCAAGCCTGATACAAATCTAACACGAACACTATACCCAATCTTATCTATAGCCCTAACTACAACCTAACTACAACCCTACCCCTAAACGTCAAAACTAAAACTAATTATGATTTTACTTCCATCTGCCCCTAACTTTTACCCTAAAACCAACTGTAAAATAAATTCAACTCTATTTCTAAACTGAAGGCTAAAACTAACAATTAACTAGTAATTTTATCTCTATACCCGACTGTGAAACTAACCCCAAACCTAACTCCAATCCTGTCTCTAACCCTAACATTAACCACAAACCTACTTTTAACTCTAATCTTAACCATAACTTCAATCTAACTCTTGATTCCAATTGTAATCTAAACACCAACCCACCCCTACCCTTATCCCAAATTCATCCGAAATCCTCATCAGAACACAAATTCCAATTCTACTTGTAACCCTAACCCTGATTCTAAACATAGACCCAAATAGAACTCTAACTCAAAGTCAAAAACTAAACAAACCTTATCTTGAAACTCAACCTTTACACTAACCCGAATTCTATCTTTAATCTCAACCCTAATATTATCATCAAATCTATGCGCAACACGACCTCTAACCCAAAACCCAAACTAACCTCAGATCTAACTCTACATCTAATTATAACCCAAACTCCAGACTGTCACTTACCATAACCCTAAAACTAACCTTGACCCTTTCTCTTAACCTGCACTAACACTAACTATAAACCTAGCTGTAACTCTAATTGTAAACCTAACCTGATGACTCACTCCGAAGGTCCCTCTAATTCTAGCAAAATATTCAATCCTATCTCAATTCCACCCCAACCCCAAAAGTAAATCTAAACAAACATAACTCAAAATGTACCTCACGTCTTAACCTTAACAAAACTCTACACATAGCCCTCATGTAATCCAATCCTAGCAATAACACTGACACTAAAACAAACGGCAATCTGCATCTCTACCCATCACCAGCACTACCCAAAGCCCAATATTTAATGCTAATCATTAAGTCTCAAACTAATTTCAAACCTATCTTTATCTCCAACCCTAACCCTAACAATAATCCCAAACCTATCTTTAATCATACATCTAGCTCTAAACCTAACCCCAACCTTAACTCTTACCCTAGCTCTAAAATTAACCCCAACAGGATTGAATTTTGCAGATACCTGGATTCCCAAGTTCCGATACTGCCATCAGGATCTGGTCTGTCACTCATTCCAATTTCTTCCTCTTCCCTGTTGGATTCATTCTTAGGTTTCCCGTGGCAAGATAAAATGGCCTCAGGCCTATAGCACACTAGGATCAATTACAACAGAAGATAGTATTTCTGTTTTCCTGGTTGCTCAAGCCTAAATTCCAAGGTTAGTTTCTGTTAAACAAAGTTGGTTTTGCTCAGGTAAGGGGTACACTAATATGAAGAGTGGGAGACTTGGTTAAAAGGGTTCTCTGAAAGAAAAAAATAGGTTACTGGTAATAGGAGAATGAGAAATTGATTTCATAGTGGCAAAAAGACACATGACTACCACAAATGTCAGGAAAGAATTTCCTGTGGTCATTATGTAGCCCAACGTTCTAATTTTTAATTTTGTGATTTTGACCAGTTTTTTTTTTTTTTAATTTTTATTGCATTATAGGTTTTGGGGTACATGTGCAGAACGTGCAAGATAGTTGCATAGGTACACACATGGCAGTGTGTTTTGCTGCCTTCCTCCCCTTCACCCACACTTGGTATTCATCCCCAGGCTATCCCCCCCCCAGCCCCCCCCGCTGTCCCTCCCCCATTTCCCCCAACAGTCCCCAGTGTATAGTAGACCTCCTCCCTGTGTCCATGTGTTCTCATTTTTCTCACCCACCTATGAGTGAGTATATGCAGTATTTCTTTTTCTGTTCTTGTGTCAGTTTGCTGAGAATGATGTTCTCCAGATTCATCCATGTCCTTACAAAGGACACAAACTCATCATTTTTGATTGCTGCATAATATTCCATGGTGTATATGTGCCACATTTTCCCAGTCCAGTCTATCATCGATGGGCATTTGGGTTGGTTCCAGGTCTTTGCTATTGTAAACAGTGCTGCAATGAACATTCGTGTGCATGTGTCCTTATAGTAGAACGATTTATAGTCTTTTGGATAGATACCCAGTAATGGGATTGCTGGGTCAAATGGAATTTCTATTTCTAGGTCCCTAAGGAATCGCCACACTGTCTTCCACACTGGTTGAACTAATTTACACTCCCACCAACAGTGTAAGAGTGTTCCTATTTCTCCACATCCTCTCCAGCATCTGCTGTCTCCAGATTTTTTAATGATCGCCATTCTAAGTGATGTGAGATGATATCTCAATGTGGTTTTGATTTGCATCTCTCTAATGAGCAATGATGATGAGCACTTTTTCGTATGTTTGTTGGCCTCATGTATGTCTTCTTTTGTAAAGTTTCTGTTCATATCCTTTGCCCATTTTTGAATGGGCTTGTTTGTTTTTTTTCTGTGAATCTGTTTGAGTTCTTTGTAAATTCTGGATATCAGCCCTTTGTCAGATGTGTAAACTGCAAAGATTTTTTCCCATTCTGATGGTTGCCGATTCACTCTAGTGACTGTTTCTTTTGCTGTGCAGAAGCTGTGGAGTTTGATTAGGTCCCATTTGTCTATTTTGGCTTCTGTTGCCAATGCTTTTGGTGTTTTGTTCATGAAGTCCTTGCCTACTCCTATGTCCTGAACGGTTTTGCCTAGATTTTCTTCTAGGGTTTTTATGGTGTCAGGTCTTATGTTTAAGTCTTTAATCCATCTGGAGTTAATTTTAGTGTAAGGTGTCAGAAAGGGGTCCAGTTTCTGCTTTCTGCACAAGGCTAGCCAGTTTTCCCAACACCATTTATTAAATAGGGAATCCTTTCCCCATTGCCTGTTTTTGTCTGGTTTATCAAAGATAATATGGTTGTAGATATGTTGTGTTGCCTCCGATGCTTCTGTTCTGTTCCATTGGTCTATATCTCTGTTTTGGTACCAGTACCATGCTGTTTTGATTACTGTAGCCTTGTAGTATAGTTTGAAGTCTGGTAGCGTGATGCCTCCCGCTGTGTTCTTTTTGCTTAGAATTGACTTGGCTATGCGGGCTCTTTTTTGGTTCCATATGAAATTCATGGTGGTTTTTTCCAGTTCTGTGAAGAAATTCAATGGTAGTTTGATGGGGATAGCATTTATTGTGTAAATTACTTTGGGCAGTATAGCCATTTTCACAATATTGATTCTTCCTAACCACGAACATGGAATGTTTCTCCATCTGTTTGTGTCCTCTCTTATTTCGTTGAGCAGTGGTTTGTAGTTTTCCTTAAAGAGGTCCCTTACATTCCTAGTGAGTTGTATTCCTAGGTATTTTATTTTCTTTGTAGCAATTGTGAATGGCAGTTCATTCTTAATTTGGTTCTCTTTAAGTCTGTTATTGGTGTATAGGAATGCTTGTGATTTTTGCACATTGATTTTATATCCTGAGACTTTGCTGAAGTTGCTTATCATTTTCAGGAGCTTTTGGGCTGAGGTGATGGGGTCTTCTAGGTATACTATCATGTCGTCTGCAAATAGAGACAATTTGGCTTCCACATTTCCTATTTGAATACCCTTTATTTCTTTTTCTTGCCTGATTGCTCTGGCTAGAACTTCCAGTACTATGTTGAATAGAAGTGGTGAGAGAGGGCATCCTTGTCTAGTGCCGGATTTCAAAGGGAATGCTTCCAGTTTTTGCCCATTAAGTATGATATTGGCTGTTGGTTTGTTGTAAATAGCTTTTATTACTTTGAGATATGTTCCATCAATACCAAGTTTATTGAGGGTTTTTAGCATAAAGGGCTGTTGAATTTTGTCAAATGCCTTCTCTGCGTCAATTGAGATAATCATGTGGTTTTTGTTTTTGCTTCTGTTTATGTGGTGAATTACATTTATAGACTTGCATATGTTGAACCAGCCTTGCATCCCCGGGATGAATCCTACTTGATCATGATGGATAAGTTTTTTAATGTGCTGTTGCAATCGATTTGCCAGTATTTTATTGAAGATTTTTGCATCTATGTTCATCATGGATATTGGCCTGAAGTTTTCTTTTCTAGTTGAGTCTCTGCCAGGTTTTGGTATCAGGATGATGTTGGTCTCATAAAATGATTTGGGAAGGGTTCCCTCTTTTTGAATTATTTGGAATAGTTTCAGAAGGAATGGTACCAGATCCTCTTTGTGTGTCTGGAAGAATTCAGCTGTGAACCCATCTGGACTTGGGCTTTTTTTGTGTGGTAGGCTCTTAATTGCTACCTCAACTTCTGACCTTGTTATTGGTCTATTCATAGTTTCGGCTTCCTCCTGGTTTAGGCTTGGGAGGACACAGGCATCCAGGAATGTATCCATTTCTTCCTGATTTACTACTTTGTGTGCATAGAGTTGTTTGTAGTATTCTCCGATGATGGTTTGAATTTCTGTGGAATCTGTGGTGATTTCCCCTTTATGATTTTTTATTGCATCTATTTGGTTGTTCTCTCTTTTCTTTTTTATCAGTCTGGCTAGTGGTCTGTCTATTTTGTTGATCTTTTCGAAAAACCAGCTCTTAGATTTATTTATTTTTTGAAGGGTTTCTCTTGTCTCTATCTCCTTCAGTTCTGCTCTTATCTTAGTTATTTCTTGTCTTTGGCTAGGTTTTAAGCTTTTTTGATCTTGCTCCTCTAGCTCTTTCAATTTTGACAATAGGGTGTCGATTTTGGATCTCTCCACTCTTCTCATGTGGGCACTTATTGCTATATATTTTCCTCTACAGACTGCTTTAAATGTGTCCCAGAGATTCTGGTATGTTGTGTCTTCATTCTCGTTGGTTTCAAAGAACTTCTTTATTTCTGCCTTCATTTCATTGTTTATCCAATCAACATTCAAGAGCCAGTTGTTCAGTTTCCATGAAGCTGTGCAGCTCTGAGTTATTTTCTGAATTCTGAGTTCCAACTTGATTGCACTATGGTCTGAGAGACTGTTTGTTATGATTTCAGTTGTTTTGCATTTGCTGAGGAGTGCTTTACTTCCAATTATGTGGTCAATTTTGGAGTAGGTGTGATGTGGTGCTGAGAAGAAAGTATATTCTGTGGATTTGGGGTGGAGAGTTCTGTAAATGTCTATCAGGTTTGCTTGTTCCAGGTCTGAGTTCAAGTCCTGGATATCCTTGTTAATTTTCTGTCTGGTTGATCTGTCTGCTATTGACAGTGGAGTGTTAAAGTCTCCCACTATTATTGTGTGGGAGTCTAAGTCTCTTTGTAAGTCATTAAGAACTTGCCTTATATATCTGGGTGCTCCTACATTGGGTTCATATATATTTAGAATCGTTAGCTCTTCTTGTTGTATCGATCCTTTTACCATTATGTAATGACCTTCTTTGTCCCTTTTGATCTTTGTTGCTTTAAAGTCTATTTTATCAGAGATGAGAATTGCAACTCCTGCTATTTTTTGCTCTCCATTTGCTTGGTAAATCTTCCTCCATCCCTTTATTTTGAGCCTTTGTGTATCTTTGCATGTGAGGTGGGTTTCCTGGATACAGCACACTGATGGGTTTTGGTTTTTTATCCAATTTGCCAGTCTGTGTCTTTTGATTGGTGCATTTAGCCCATTTACATTCAGGGTTAATATTGTTATGTGTGAATTTGATACTGCCATTTTGATGCTAGCTGGCTGTTTTGCCCGTTGGTTCATGTACATTCTTCATTTTGTTGATGGTCTTTAGCATTTGGTATGCTTTTAGGATGGCTGGAACTGGTTGTTTCTTTCTATGTGTAGTGCCTCTTTCAGGAGCTCTTGTAAAGCAGGCCTAGTGGTGACAAAATCTGTGAGTTCTTGCTTGTTCATGAAGGATTTTATTTTTCCTTCACTTATGAAGCTCAGTTTGGCTGGATATGAAATTCTGGGTTGAAAGCTCTTTTCTTTAAGGATGTTGAATATTGGTCCCCACTCTGTTCTGGCTTGTAGAGTCTCTGCCAAGAGATCTGCTGTGAGTCTGATGGGCTTCCCTTTGTGGGTGACCCGACCTTTCTCTCTGGCTGCCCTTAGTATTTTCTCCTTCAGTTCAACCCTGGTGACTCTGACAATTATGTGCCTTGGGGTTGCTCTTCTTGCAGAGTATCTTTGTGGTGTTCTCATATTTCCTGGAGTTGAGTATTGACCTGTCTTGCTAGGTTGGGGAAATTTTCATGGATAATATCCTGAAGAGTGTTTTCCAGCTTGGATTCATTCTCTTCGTCACATTCTGGTACACCTATCAAACGTAGGTTGGGTTTTTTTCACATAGTCCCACATTTCTTGGAGATTTTGTTCATTCCTTTTTGTACTATTTTCCTTAATCTTGGTTTCTCGTTTTATTTCATTGAGTTGATCTTCAACTTCTGATATTCTTTCTTCTGCTTGGTCAATTCGGCTGTTGAAACTTGTGCATGCTTCGCGAAGCTCTCATGTTGTGTTTTTCAGCTCCTTCAATTCATTCATATTCCTCTCTAAGTTGTCCATTCTTGTTATCAATTCCTCGAATCTTTTTTCAAATCTTTTTTCAAGGTTCTTAGTTTCTTTGCACTGGCTTAGTACATGTTCCTTTAGCTCACTGAAGTTTCTCATTATCCACCTTCTGAAGTCTGATTCCGTCATTTCGTCACATTCATTCTCCGTCCAGCTTTGTTCCCTTGCTGCGGAGGAGTTTTGGTCCTTTTTTGGAGGTGAGGTGTTTTGGTTTCAGGTGCTTTCCTCCTTTTTGCGCTGGTTTCTTCCCATCTTTATGGATTTATCCGCCTGTCGTCTTAGTAGTTGCTGATTTTTCAATTGGGTCTCTGTGTGGATGCTGAGGTTGTTGATGATGAAGTATTTCTGTTACTTAGTTTTCCCTCTAATGGTCTATCCCCTCTTCTGTATGAGTGCTAAGGTCCACTCCAGGCCCTGCTTGTCTGGGGTATACCTGCAGCAGCTGCGGAACAGTGAGGGATGATACCAGTTTCTTCTGCTGCTGTCCTTGTTCCAGAATAATGCCAGCCAAATGTCAGTCTGATTAGTCCTTTTCTGGGGTGACTCCTTGGATATACAGGGGTCAGGGAGCTGCTTGAGGAGACAGTCTCTGCTTTATAGGAGCTCCAGGGCTGAGCTGTGAGCTCCGTTGTTCATTAAGGGTTGTTGGGAGGTTGTTTATGTCTGCTGCAATAGAACTCATAAAACACCACCCTTTCCCCGCCACCCTTAGATGCTCTGTCTCAGGGAGTTGGAGCTTTCTTTATGAGTATCTGTTGCACTGTCCTGCCCCACTAGGCGGCAGTCTATTCACTATTTGCCTGCCAGGGCTCTGACCTGCTAGCGCGGGTCTGCCCTGTTGCTGCTGGGCTCCCTTCTGCTGTGGAGTGCTCCCGGCTCCTGGCGGAGTCTCTCTGTTATGGCTGGTTGCCTCGGCAACAGCAGGCTGCATCAGTCGTGGGCGGTACTTCAGTGGGGGTGGACTGCGTCAGCAATGGTGGACGCCCCTCCCTCACCGGGCTGCACCGTCCTAGATGCCGGCAGCAAAACTCTCAGCCCCAAGCACCTCCAGTCACCGCCCTGCTTGTCCCCGTGAGCGTGGGACCCGCCATGTCCGATCACCCAGCTCCCTGCCTCAGAGTCCATCCTCTCTCTCTCTCTCTTCCTCTCCCCAAGCTGAAAGGTCGACTCTCTCACTGGCGCCCCCGTAGCCTGCCGATAGGGCACTGGGATCCGTGCGATCTCCCGTGCCGCTGCCCACTACCCCGGCTCAGATCACGCTTCCCAGGAAACTCCTGGTCTGGCTCATTGTCCAAGTCCCGTTCAATCAGATGAACATGGCAATCTGCCCTTCCAAATCTCAGATTGCCGGTTTAACAGGGCACCCAGACCAGTGAGTTCTGCGCCAGGTCCCGCTGCAGCGCCGGCTGAAGAGGCGGCGGGAGCCGGCTGCGATAGCCGGCTGCGCTAGCGTACCGTGTCTCTCCCACACCTGGGACATTCAACGCTCTGTGGGCATAAAAGGAACATCCGAGAATGCAGCTAGGACTCACCCTCTGTGCCTTCACTGAGAGCTGCAATCCTGAGTCGCCTCTACGACACCATCTTGCCTCCTCCCCTGTGACCAGTTTTTTTATGTCACAAAATTGGAAATAGTTCACATTTTGTCTTTGAAAATTTAGAGAGTACCTCAAAAGACAGTTACAAAGGGGAGGATTGAATTCTTTTAGGAATGTAAATGCTGGTCTTCTGTCTCAGGCAATGTAGATGCTTGCTAATGAATAGCTGACTCATGACTGTTTTCATTCTAATTCGTTAATATGAATTATTTCAATCTGTAAAGTTATCTCCTTCTTCTCCTATTATCCACTTAGAGCACACATATTCAAATTAATGTATTGAACTAATTTTTCTAGTAATACATTCTATATATCACAAAAATGGCAGTTGGAAGATGAAAACAAAATACAGTTATGCATTTAAAGATAACAATATTCAACGTATTTCAAGTGTATTTCAAAATAATTACACTTGTTTTATTTTGAGAAAATATTAAGAAGTTGTAATTTGGGGATAATTTGAAGCTGGTGGAAAAGCCCTTCATCATAATTGACAATATGAGAAAATTATTATATTAAAATTCTAGGTTTCTCCATTGTTTGTGTGAATAAAATGAAAAATTTATAAGGGAAGGATTTAATCAGTCAGTCAAAAATCTAAATTCATCACAAGTTTATTCATTGCATGCTATCAATGTCCTCAGTACCTGAATGAATGTGTTAAAGAAATTCACATCTTGTGTAATGAATGTAAATGAGCAGAGCATAGTGATTAAAGTTTGGTATTTGGTGCTGGATAGACCAGAGCTTTGCCATTTACTGCCTAAGTGAATATTGCCATTCATCAGATTTCTCCACCTGTTAGGCCCACCCTGTTATAACATGATTAAGATGTGTACCATTAAAACTTTAAAAGAATGTATAGCTGAATATAGATGTTCTTTTGCAGTGTTTTCTCTCTCCTTCAAATGTCCTTTTTATTCTCAATTTTACTATATATGTTTTTGTACTTGTTTGCTTTCTTGTGTTTTTTTAAAAGGACTTTTTCCTGATTTGGAAGATGGGACCCACAATTGTAATTCTACTAATGGTTTTCTTTTCAGTCTATTAGTTGCTTCTTAAAGGATATCTACTGCTCTTTTTTATTCTGCGCTGCTTATAATTTTCCATGAGTACATGTATCTTTTTACAATGTTCTTAGTCTTAGTCTCTATAAGACTAAGACTAAATATAGTTTTTAAGTTAAGAACTATATTTTTTTATTTTTGCTATTCATGACAAGACAATTAGTATAATTTTGATGCTTCTTGTCTGCAATTACAGAATCAATATAGTTTATATAATATTATTATATCTTCTCTAAATTTTATTTTGTATATTAGCTTTCAGCATGTTCTTTAATTCTGTATAGATATTTAGATATTATTTGTTATTCTGTAATTTATTTCAATATTCAATTATGGTTTTTTAATATTTTGTTATCTAGTGTTATCTTGATTTTGATATATGTATTGATTTTGTAGATCCAAATTCTTCTTTCTTATCAAATAATGCAATTTTTTACTTGGATAAATAAGAATCATATCCCCTCTGCTTGCTGCCATATTGCATACATTCATGGGTATAGAAGGAGTTAAGCAGGTGAGAGTAGGAATTAAAGTAGACCTGTTTGTTAGGTTTTCCCACATTTTAGAAGAATAGACATCTTTTTTCCCCTGCCTCGGTCATTTAAGCTTTTTGTATTTTGGATTAAGTATAGGCAGGGAAAGTGTTTCAAATATTTTCATTTTTCCTTGGTTCCATTTGTCCTTCTCTGCTTTAGGCAGAGAAGCACATGGAGTCCAAGAATGTGCTTTTCTATCCAGCCACATCAGTAATACAATTAGTAAAATTCTACTTAAACTTAGCCCTTTGCTGTTCTCTTTTCTCTGTTTAAGTCACCGTAATGATTCTGGCAGTTTTCCACAGTACCATGAACACAAAGCTTGAATAAGGTACATCTAGAATACTCATATATGTTCACTTCAAAACCATGTTTTTGTAGAATTCTAAAGGCAAATCTTAGTAGTGCAATTCTAATTTACAATGAGAACAAACTAAATGACTTTTTTGATAATTCTTTTTGCTCATTTATAAATATATTTTTAAATGGTATGTGTAATATATAAATTAATCTTTTTCTTACATAGCCACCTTGATTAACTAGTGGTAGAAAGATTAAGCAAAACTAATTTTCATGAGTGTAAATGAATTAATAAGTGACATATGCAATGCTTAGGGGGAATTTGAATAAATCTATGCCTGATATTCAACCTCTTGCTTAGCCAGAAGATAATTAAAGTATTTTATACTTCAAGAAGACCTAGTTTTCTGAATTATTTATATCCACAAACTCAGATTTTATAGCAAGTACCTAGAAAAGTAAGTCAGAAACATATACTATTAACAGGACTTATTTGCTCAAATTTAACATTTGATTCCTGCTTTTGTTGGTTTTGAAAATGTTTCTTGACCATGGATCTGAATAATGAATGTATTCAAGCAGCAATTTTAAGAATGTAATATTCTTAGAAAGAAACTGTAGATACAATGACATTAAAAAATTAAACACAAGCTCCTGTACTCACAGTAGAGGTAAGTTGAAAGTTATAGGAGAGCTCATAGATTCCCAGATTTGGAAAGAAGAAAGTAGAAAAAAACTTTTCGGATTAAATAGTATATTAATTGTGTTTCTGAAACAGCTTTGGTAGTCTTAATAAAATAAATACTGTTTTTATTTCCATTTTTGCTTTTCAGGCACGAAATGCTACTTGATAGCTACATATATTTGTTTTGTCTCTTTTCACCAACTACTCTTGCTAAATTCTCTCAACACACTCATGAAATTAAAGCACATTGGAAAATACCTATTAGCTTCTGTAAATACAACATGTTCCCTTTTGTGGAGGTGATACACCTTCATCAATGGAACAGTTGATCTAAATCCTAGTCCTCATTATCTTGCATTATACATTCTTGCCTTAGTCAGTTTGGGCTGCTCTAACAAAATGCCATAGACTAGGTCCTAGTAGTTTTACAAACTACCCATTAAAATCTTTATTTGAATTTATAATATCTGAAAACCACTGTATGAATGTAGTATGTAAAACAGAATGTTTTCAGTGCAATGCAATTTTGAATTGTATCTGTAAACCTCCATTTAAGAATACGTAATATCAAAATTTTCATATTGAAGAATCACTTAAAATCATTGTAAAAATGTAAAATTGCAAGACGATTATAAACAAAACAATGATTTCATGACTGTGATAGGACCTGGGAAATTTCCTCATCTCCTTTGTTAGAAAAGTGTTATATCTATTTATAGTTATTTTATGAACCTAGCTAAGATGAGTTATGAAGAAAAGATACAGATTTTCAAACAGAAACTAGAATTAATGGGAACTGTGTGAGACTACAAAGAGTTTAATAGTTATTTGTATTTCTTAAGAAAATGAGTGCAAGGAATACAGTGAAAAATAGCATCTACCTATTAGAATTTGCAAAGCCACTGATTCTTCTAAAAATATCAGCAAACCCAGAATTAAGACTTGTGTTCTTGGCTTATTGTAACTAGATCAAAAATAATGAAGGCAAAGTAAAGATATATGACATTTATTGAAAACATGAAATGTTTTACATACATTATTATAGATCAGAAAGATTTTTATCATTTAATTAATTTCAGAAATTTTTTAACATCACATGTTCTTCTTGAAAAGATCATGTCAAAACAGGCAAAAATAATTGCATGATTATTGTAGAATATTTTTTTTGTGAATATTTTCATTGACTTAGCGTAAGTTTCCAAGTTCAGGATTTATCATGCAGTGAGAAAAAGTACACTTGTCTAGAACACGGGAAACTTCATTATATTCCTCTTTTTACAATTAATTAATGTAAAATTAAAATATGCCTAATCTTCTGGCCCTTGGTTTGCTTTTCTGTAAAATGGGGGGGATAGAAAAGAACTTCCAAATTATCTTATATATCTAAGAATCTTTGCATTTAGATATGGAAATTCATAGATTATTGAGATGGAGTCTTGTTACTATGTATTATAGCAAAGTTGGAAATAAATTCTGAATTTTATTTCATTTATATTGATCAATAAATTACATTTCACTAATAAAATAAGGAAAATTGATTTTCCTGAGTGTGCATCCAGCTTGTGAAATAAAAATGCTCAATTATGAAAGCATTTATTGGCATTTTGAGTGAAAAATGTAATATGTAGAACAGAATGTTTTCTTGGCCTTGAACTCAGTTAAATGTAGAAATTGATAAGGTTATTTTCATGAATTTAATAATTATCTCTCTTTTCAATGGTCTCCATATCAAGTCTGAGAAACATTACTGTGATTTGTTTTAAACCTCACCATTTGAAATAAATCTAAAAGTTCAGTTAGGTTATGAGCATATAGGATACAAGGACTACATGAGAGTTTTGTGGGATTGTAATTAGGACAAGACAGTAGAAATAATAGAAAATTGTAGCTTACAATAGGAAGAACTAAGAAATGGTGCAAAATGATGGAACAGGCTGAAAGAATGACATAACCTCCTAAACACTTCAAATGTTTAAGCAGTTCATTGTACCAGGGCTATTATACCAAAGATTTTCTGTCTTGAGTGGAAGGTCATTCAAGGTGACTGATAAATTTTCTTCTCACCATAAAATAGACAACTCGCTTTTTTTTCTAACCTCTAAGAATACATCATATTAAATGAAGGCAAGCAATAAACTACTTCTGAATGTTAACATATATCCGCATTCATTTTGAAAGTCTACTATAGATATTAGAGATATACTATATGGCTAATATAACTACTATAGATATTAGAGAAACAGTTTGTAGTATCTGTGATCCTAGAAGAAATTTAGCTTTAAATATCATATCAACTTTTTTGTTTTAGTATCTCTTTCTTGGAACTAGTGGAGCTTTAATGGCATCATCATGTGATATGACTTGAGATTTATATTGGAAGAGCTTTGAACAATCATGGATTATTACCTTAATGAGAGGATATTCAGTTTAACAAGAGCAATTTCTTTACAAAAAGAAGCAGAATTCTGAATTGTATCCGTAAACCTCCATTTAAGAATGAATTACTTGGCCAGGAGCAGTGTAATCTCAGAATTTCAGGATGCCTAGGTGGGTGGATCACTTGAGGTCAGGAGTTTGAGACCAGCCTGGCCAACATGGTGAAACCCTGTCTCTACTAAAAATGCAAAAAAAATTAGCTGGGCATGGTAGCATGTGCATGTAATCCTAGTTAACTTGGGAGGAGAAGGTGAGACAATCGCTTGATCCTGGGAGGCGGAGGTTGCAGTGAGCCAAGACTGAACCATTGCACTCCAGTCTGGGCAACAGTGAGTCTCCACCTCAAAAAATAAATAAACAAAAGAATAAATTACTCGTAAATGTGCCTCACTGTTGATCAAATTTAATCCCTCAAGATTATGCCTTTTGATGGAAACAAAAGGGTTTATCTAGAGTTTTATTCATGATGTTATCCATGTCATCTATTGATTTCTGCTTTGATTCATGTGGAAGAAGTTATACCTCACACTTCAAGCTGGTGTCAGTCTTCCCACCTTCTGCTGTGATGTGTATTCAAAATCTCCAGATTACATCTGTAATGTATTACAGCCATGATTATTAATAAGGTCATGTAGATGGACTCCAAGATGAGTTCTGTTTTAATGAGCATCAGATTTAGATTAACTATATAAATGAAAGAACCATGCATCAAAATGACAATTGTGTCAAAACATTATTTGCTAGAATTCACATGGAGCTAAGCAGGAGACTTGAAATCAAGGACTGTTTTGATTAAGTTGTAGTTTAAACCATGTCTTTTGGACCTTAAATCAAGTCCCAATCATGTATGCTGCTACTGAGGCATCTTTCAGAAGGTAGGTGTGAAATACTGAAAAATATTTGCAAAGTGAAAACTATTTTTATCTTACTTATCATGATTCTTTTATTACATATGCATTTTCTAAGATAACTATTGCACAACGGTTTGTACTATGTTAATATAATAATAAGGTAAATCAAACAATGTTTTCTAAATCCATTAAAATAGAGTTACCTAAGGGAGTTAAAGCAGTTATATTCTACCATATATTATTGGCATGCTTCAAGAGAAGTGATTTAATCTCCAGGCTATCAGAATCCATGAACTAGTGAGTCATATAATAAAGGAGGCTTAATCATGCTATTTAAGTGTCATGGAAAAAGGTTTCTTGGTCAGGAAAAATTACTTAAAAAGAAAGTTATAAAATAGCTCAATAAGAAAATAAAAAGGAAGCCTACTTGGACAATGCATGAAAATGACAAATTCAAGTTTTAAATATATTTGATTTCTGTAGGATTGCTTTATTGTTTTGGTTTTGCTTTTCCCCATAAACTGCTCTCAGAAACTTTTCTTTTGCAGGAAGAGGCTGTCATTTTATCATGGTGTGTGTTTGTTCACATGCCACTCAGTCAATCTATTATGAAGAAAGGAGAGCCTTGTAGGAGGCAGGGCCAGGCTGTTCATGCTTTTAAGCTAGGTAGCCACAATGAGGCTTTGTTTGAAAAACTTGAAAACTGATTCTTCCCAATGTATTATACATCCCAAAAGAAATGCTGAAGTTCCTTCCTCTCTTCTCGCTGTTTCTGCAAATCTTACCACTTCAAGTGTTGGCAGTATTTACTGTGAAGTAGGTTTTAATATTGGTTTAGAATTTTTTTTCTTTAACTTGCAATTTGTGGTTGGAATATGATCTGCTTTTTGTTTCAGGTTGTTTAATGTTTTTCAATATGATCTTCTTGCACTCCAGTGAGTTCATTTATGAAACATTTAATGCCATTTGTGTCTTTTAAAACAGTGTATTCAGTTAGAACAAAAGTGAGCTCCTGCATAGAGCTTATGATGGTTTATAATTCGTAAATTGGCTTATAATTGGTATCATTGATAAACTATTAACTTGACCAGGTTCGTGAGCTAATAAAGGGAGTAGCAAACTTTCAGATTAAAAGAAAATACCTCATTAAAAGGGCTGTCCACCCACAAAATGCCTTTTGGTTTATTTTTTTGGAATGGCACCACTTGAAACTATCTAACTCAGTATGGCCACTTTTATGGTAATAATAAAACTCATATAATATATAAGGATTATTAGAAATGGGTTATTTCTTAGGCAGATATGCTTGTTTAAAGTATGTATGAATACATACTTTAAACTACTAAATACAAATAAATTAATAGTACAGTCATTAGGATGGGTCTGAGTGTGTTAGTGTTGAAATAGACTTTTGGGGTTTCTTCCTAGCTTAGATTGATACATTTTGCTGGGGAATTGCTCTCCAAACACACAGGACTTAGATGGCCGGCAGACAAACTCTGTGATGCTGTAATTCTGATCCTCACTGAATATACAAGGGGTGGACATCTGGCCTGGGACAATTCAGATATTTTTTCTTGAAACTTATGTTATTAATTCAAAAATAGCAACTCATCTCTGCCATTACTTATAGTAGAATAAGATCCACTGTTGCAGTGGAAAATGAGAAACCCAGTCCACAGGGAAAGCAAACATGGAGAATAAAGTAAGTAAATGAGGACAGGAAAAATGCCAAAAAACATAGACATGACCCTGGTCGTTTTCCATTTCCTGATCATTGTCCCTTCCTCTGGCTGGATATAGAACTGTCACTAGGCTCTATAAGACATGTTTGCATCCTTAGGACAAATTTCTCCTTCTTTTCATAAACTAAAGTTGGGTTCTTTTACTTGCAACAACAATAATAAAAACCTTGTAGGGTACAACCTGATTTTATAAACTTCTCCAGGATTTAAAAGCCCTTCTGAACATTGAATGGCATTGTTTTTACTTCCCAAGAATACACTCATGTACCACATAGTGACATTTTGGGCAAATACAGACTGAATCTACAACGGTGGTCTCATGAGATTATAATACCATGTTTTACTGTACTTTTCTATGTTTAGCTATGTTTGGGTACGCAAATGCTTATCATTGTGTTACAGTTGCCTGCAGTGTTCAGTACAGTTACATGCTGTACAGGTTTGTAGCCTAGGAGCAGTTGGCTATACCCTATAGCCTAGGTGTGTAATAGGCTATACCATTAGGTTTGTGTTAGCATACCCTATGATGTTTGCACAATGACGAAATCATTTAAGGATGCGTTTCTCAGCATATATTCCAGTTATTAAGCAAAGACTGTATTATTAGATCTATTTTATTTTACAGTATTTGATCATGAAATATGTAAAAATAAATATAATTTTTAGAAGTACAATAACTTTCAAATCATGAACCTTCAATCTCACAAGCATTTTGCAAAGCATCAAATGGTGTAAATCAGATCGCTTGTTAAAGCAAGCTGGAATTAATATGTTGCTCAGTTCTGGAAAAGGTATATCCCCTAGATATAGATGAGAGAATATAGACATTTTGTCCCCGCTCTTCTTACAACCCACATTTTACTGAGTATTTCATTTACTTCAGGGGTTGTATGCTACCTATCTTTAACTGTTGTGGAGTGGGGACAAATTCCAAATGCTTTGGTCTTATTAAAAGCGCTTCATGAGGTGGCCCCATCTTTTATGACTTTTCCTTTTCAACTGTGCCCTCCAGCCTTATTTGGTTTCTCTCAAATTCTTAAACATGGCATGCTTCACTGACCTTTAAGCTTTTACACATACAGTATTGATGTGGCGCTTGCTGGCCAATTCCTAATTTTCCTTCAGGCCTCAATTTAAACATCACTTCCTCTGGGAAACTTTCCATTATTCCCAAGGTACTGGGGTGTGTTCTTGCATAGCATGCTGGACTACATATCACAATGCCTACCTTGTTTTACTGTTACTGTTTGATCAGTGACATCTTGCCAGGGAGCCCCTGAGTACTGTGGGAACAGAAACCATGACTATATTGTCCCCTGTTTAGCCCAGGGCTTCTCTAAAAGTGGGCTTCTATGAAAGTAAGTTCTCAAGAACAATAATAACAAGTGTTACATTAATAGTCCCCCATACACAAACACACACACATACATACAAAGAAATACCTTTCTTTCTCCATATTGCAAGATTATGCTGAAGAGCCAGGATTCATGAACAAATTCCTGCATGAAGATTGGGAATGAATGATACATAAGTCATATCTTTAGAACCCAATTATAGCTGCAGTTGTTCCCTGAATGTGAGTCTTGCTGCTAGAGTGAATGAAGGAATTTTGACTACTTAAGACTGTACAAATTTGGAAATGACTCCAAGGTAAACATGGTTAGATAACTACACATGCCATTCCCCCTTTTTTATTACTATAGGAATCCCAACTTTGTTCAAGTAGTAACATGCCCAGCTTCAGAGATGAATCATGATTTTTCTAAAGCAATAATATCAATTCTCTTTCCCTTCCCCAGTGATTGGTATGGAAGTGGACATGTCAGCAAGTTTTAGCCAATAACATGAATTCAGTTTTGGAGGTCCTAAGAAAGATTTTGCTTTCTGATAAAAAGCAGAAACAGGAGAAGATTCTTTCAGGCCTCTTTCCCCTCTCCCTGGCTTGGAAGTAGTTGTGAGAACGTATGATACCCATAGTTTAGGTAGACATTTTATAAATATATGATGTTTTATATGTTTATTTAATCTAATGATAAATCAACACATAAAAGAATGGAGAAAGACTGAGTCTGTTTTGCTTCACAAGGTGTTGAATCAACTCTGAGACATAATTTATCTGGATTCTTAAATAGTAAGTGTCTTTGTTGTTTAAGCTGTTCTTTGCAAACAAACACATAACAAGTAATGTTATCTTCCTTTAAGCCAATCAAAATACATTTGACAAAGGGCCACCTAATTTAAAATTCAAACAATTTGGACATCTCAAAGTCAGTATCTCAAAAAAGCTACTACAAAAGTGCTTATGTTTTCATTGGGGATAACTTCCAATGCTCTTTCACTGATATTGTAGCTATGACAATTGATTTCCAATTCCATGTGTATCAGATAGTTGAAGGGTGCCTCTCAAGGGACAGAAGAAAGTAAGAGTACATGAAAGAAAAGAGGAAGAGGAACAGAGAAAGCAGACAGGCGGGAAGAATAGCAGGACAAGGTCAAACCCTAGGTAGAAGTAAGAAGGAGCTACTACAGAAAGCAAGAACCTGAGGTGCTGGAGAACACAGAAGGTAGAGTGGAAGGAAAAGGAAGAAAGCACTAAATAGCAGCAGATAGAGTCTAGGGGTTTCAGGGATATTGTTAATGAAAGATCAGGTTAGAATAGGTAACAGTCCACCTTGTGGCATCTTCTTAAAATTATCAACATGACAAGCCAACAATAAATATTTAAATTATCTGACATATGGGTCTTGCCATTTATTTATAATTTGAGGAGAATTAAAATTGATCTAGTTGTTGGGGAGTGACATCAGCATAAAATACTTTTACTCAGCATTGCTGTGGTGGGATTCTCAACCATGGCTCTTTCCCTGTGGCAAGTCTCTTCCTGGGTCCCCATGCTTTAAGTTACATCCTATGAAATCTAGGTGGAGGCCATAACGGCCCTACAGCTCTTGCATTCTGTATCTCTGCAGAATTAGCACCAGGTGGACACTGCCAAGGCTTATGCCTTTTGCTTTCTGGAGCAGTGATGTAAGCTACACTTGGGGCCTCTTGAGCCAGTTGGAGTGGCTGAGGAATGGTGTGCTCACGTGAAGGAAGCAGAGGAGTTTTGAGCCACCCTGGGCCTATCCCCTGAAATTATTCCACCCTCCTTGGCCATACAAGCTACCAGGACTGAGTCATGAATAAACAGAGAATCTGAACAGATCTATGAATAGTAAGGAGATTAAATGAATAATTAGAAACTTCCCAACAAAGAAAGTCCCAGGCCAGAAAACTTCAAAGGAGAATTCTGCCAACATTTAAGAAAAAAATTTAACGCCAATTCTTCTCAAACTTTTGCAAAAAAAAAAAAAAAAAACAAACTGAAGAGGAGGGAGCATTTTCAAATTCATTTTATGAGTCCAGCATTACTCTGATACCAAAACTAGAAAAAGACATTACAAAAAACACACACACCCTCACACCAGCTAGAGGCCAATATCTCTGATGAATATACATGCAAAAATTATCAATAAAAATTAGCAAACTGAATTTAACAGTGTGTCAAAAGGATCACACACTGTGACCAAGATGAATTTGTCTCTGGAATGATGAATGGTTTAACATATGAAAATCAATCAATGTGATACACTATATTAACAGAACTAAGGATAAGAACACATGATAATTTCTATAAATGCTGAACAATCATTTGACAAAGTTTAACACCCTTTCAAGATAAAAATACTCAACAAACTATGAATAGAAGGCATAAACCTCAACACAGTAATAAAGGTCACGTATCAAAAGCTCACAGATAACACCATACTCAATGGTAAAAACTGAAAGCTTTTCCTCCAAGATCAGGAACAAGGTAAGAATGCCCATTCTTACCATTTCTCATCAACATAGTTCTAGAAGTCTTTGCTAGAACAACTAGGGAAAAAATAAGAAATAAAAAGTACTAAAATCAGAAAGGAAAAGGGAAAATTATCTCTATTCCCAGATGTAATGATCTACATGTAGAAAATTCTAAAAATCACACAAGGAAACTATTAGAACTAGTAAGTTCATTAAAGTTGCAGAATATAAATACAAAAATGCAAAAATCAGTTACATTTCTACACAATAGCAACAAACTCTCTAAAAAAGACATTAAGAAAACAATCCCACTTACAATACCATCAAAATGACTAAAATGTTTAGTAATAAGCTTAACCAAGGACGCTAAAGACTTATACACTGAAAACCATAAAAGTATTGCTGAAAAAAATTTTTTAATAACAAATAAATAGATATTCTGTGTGCATGGGTTTAAAAACGTTATATTGTTAAAATGTGCACACTACTGAAAGCAATTTATAGATTCTATGCAACCTTATCAAAATTCTAATGTAATTTTTCCGCAGAAGTAGAAAAAATTCTAAGAATGCCGGATACCTACAGAATCTGGAGAAAGAAGAACAAAGTAGGAAGTCTCATACTTCCTGACTTCAAAACATACTCCAAAGCCATTGTAATGGAAACAGTTGAGCACTGGCATAAAGACGGATATATGTTCATCCAAAGATGAACTAATGGACCGGGATAAAGGGCCCAGAAATAAGCTCACACGTACATGGCAAAATAATACTATACAAAGTGTGAAGACTATTCAGTAGGAACAGGAAAGTCTCTTCAACAGTGGTGTTGGGAAAACTAGATAGCCACATTCGACAGTGAAATTAAACCATACTAAAAAAAAAAATCACCTCAAAATTGATTAAAAAATACAAGATCCAAAATTATACAACTCATAGAGAAAAACAGGAGAAAAGTTTTTTACCATTGGTTTTGGCAGAACTTTCTTGGATATGACACCAACAAACAGGCAATAAAATCAACAAAAAATAGATGAGTGAAACTACATTAAATTAAACCTGATGCACAGAAAATAAAAAAAATATAACAGATTATAAAAGCAAAATATGAAGTGGGAGAGCATATTTACAAACGATTTATCTTAAAAATATATAAGGGTCACCTACAACTCAATAGCAAAAAATTAACCCAGTTCAAAATGGGCAATGGACCTGATGGCTATCTCTCCAAAGAAGATGTAAAAACAGCCAAGAGATACATGAAAAGCACTAAATATCATTAGTAATCAGAGGAATGCAAATCAAAACCACATAAGATATTACCTTACACCTGGTAGCATGACCATTATGAAACAAATGAAACAGGATTTTTTAAAAGGTGTTGAAAAGGATGTGGAGAAACTGGAACCTTTACACAGCCGCTGTGAATAACGTTTGGAAGTTCCTCAAAAAAATTAAAAATAAAACTTTATGATCCAGTAATCCCACTTCTATATATTTTTCTGAAAGCTTTGAAAACAGGATGTCAAGGAGGTATTTGTGCTCTTATGTTTATGGTAACCTTATTTACAATAGTCAAGAGGTAGAAACAAATGAAATATCTAATGAGAGATGAATTGATAAATTATGGCAGGTACATATCATGAACTACTGTTCAGCATTATAAGAAAATAAAATCTTATAATATGTTACAACATAGACAAACCTTGAGGACCTTATACTAAATAAAATAAACTAATCACAGAATGGCAAATACTGCATGAATATACTTACATCATCTCAAGTAGTCAGTCATAGAAGCAGGAAGCAGAATGGTAGCTGCCAGGGCCTGAGGGTAAGAATAAGTGGAAAGTTGTAGTTCGATGGGCATCAATTTTAAAGCATGCAAGACGAAAAAAGTTCTTTAGATCTGATGTACAACAATATGCATACAATGAACAATATTGTACTGCTCATTTTAAAATGTGTTAGCTTCATGTTATGTGATTTTTACCACATTTTTATTGAAACCAAGTTGTTAAAGAATTTGCTAAGTGGAATTGTAGTGATATGAGTTCAAATAAAAATAAAAATGAGAAATAGTATAGTCTACTTAATTTGTTAATATAACTATATTATCATTTTAGAGAATTTAAGCAGAATATATAAACTAATGTTTTTGGTTCTGATGATCTATTTCTTCTAGTTTGTTTCCCAATTTTATGTAGCTAGACTACCAGTTAATCTCCTAAAAGTATTGGCACCATATTTCCCATTTTTCTAGCTTTTTTGTTACTAACTGGGATCCTTGCAGCTGTATCGATGTGATGCCAAACAATTAAATCGATCAATTCTGTGACAACAAGCCATCTGGTTACTTTAGTGAATAGGCCTTATCTACCTTTAATAAATTGATTCTATTCTCTTTTGTGCCCTCTGTTTAAATTACCACTATTCTGTAACCATAAATTAAAAATACAGCATTGCTTGTAAAACATCCTGAGGAGTTTTTAACACTATAAAAGGGAATACATTTCCTTTGTTTCATGTTCTTGGACCTTAATTAGCATTTAGGGACCAACTGCACTTGCAAAGTTATTTTCAATTAGTAGAGGGAAGAAAGGGTCTTTTTATTATTATGTATTTGTGACTACATTTACTACTTATGTTACTCTTGTGTCTAAATTTAACTCTAGATTTATTCTCTGTTGATATTTCTTATAACTTGACAATATTTTAGTTTTTCAACTTCTGTATGGTGGGCAATCACTCCAAATTTAGGTTAAACTGTAGGTTGATTTAAAAATCTGGCAAAGGTGCAGAAAAATTCTGGCAACTTACCTGGAAAAAAAAAAAGTAGTTACATTTTAGTACTTATTTTACCTAACTGACCATGTTATTTTATTCATTATCAATATGGACAAAAGTATTTATTTGCAGTGCTGTTAATGGCAACAATCTACGCATCAAATTTCTACTTGGCAAGCAATGAAATAGTTGAACAAATCTGTATTTCTACATGGGTGAATTTCCTACAACTCACACTTCAAAGACAGTTGCTGACATTTTTTTCAATGAGAGATTTTATTAGATAATAGGGCATCTTAGAGTTATCTTGTAAGTATTATTTAGTCTTAATTTAAATATGAAAGTCAATTCAAAGTGTTGTATTTTCTTAAATAAATTTTGTTTTTTTTTTTTTTTTTTTTTTTTTTTTTTTTTTTTTTTTTTAATTTTTATTGCATTATAGGTTTGGGGGTACATGTGCAGAACAAGCAAGATAGTTGCATAGGTACACACATGGCAGTGTGCTTTGCTGCTTTCCTCCCCTTCACCCACACTTGGTATTCATCCCCAGGCTATCCCCCCCAGCCCCCCCCTGCTGTCCCTCCCCCATTCCCCCCAACAGTCCCCAGTGTATAGTAGACCGCCTCTCTGTGTCCACGTGTTCTCATTTTTCTCACCCACCTATGAGTGAGTATATGCGGTATTTCTTTTTCTGTTCTTGTGTCAGTTTGCTGAGAATGATGATCTCCAGATTCATCCATGTCCCTACAAAGGACACAAACTCATCATTTTTGATTGCTGCATAATATTCCATGGTGTATATGTGCCACATTTTCCCAGTCCAGTCTATCATCGTTGGGCATTTGGGTTGGTTCCAGGTCTTTGCTATTGTAAACAGTGCTGCAATGAACATTCGTGTGCATGTGTCCTTATAGTAGAACGATTTATAATCCTTTGGATAGATACCCAGTAATGGGATTGCTGGGTCAAATGGAATTTCTATTTCTAGGTCCCTGAGAAATCGCCACACTGTCTTCCACAATGGTTGAACTAATTTACACTCCCACCAACAGTGTAAGAGTGTTCCTATTTCTCCACATCCTCTCCAGCATCTGCTGTCTCCAGATTTTTTAATGATCGCCATTCTAACTGGTGTGAGATGGTATCTCAATGTGGTTTTGATTTGCATCTCTCTAATGACCAATGACGATGAGCACTTTTTCATATGTTTGCTGGCCTCATGTATGTCTGCTTTCGTAAAGTTTCTGTTCATATCCTTTGCCCATTTTTGAATGGGCTTGTTTGTTTTTTTCCTGTAAATCTGTTTGAGTTCTTTGTAAATTCTGGATATCAGCCCTTTGTCAGATGCGTAAACTGCAAAGATTTTTTCCCATTCTGATGGTTGCCGATTCACTCTAGTGACTGTTTGTTTTGCTGTGCAGAAACTGTGGAGTTTGATTAGGTCCCATTTGTCTATTTTGGCTTTTGTTGCCAATGCTTTGGGAGTTTTGTTCATGAAGTCCTTGCCTACTCCTATGTCCTGAATGGTTTTGCCTAGATTTTCCTCTAGGGTTTTTATGGTGTCGGGTCTTACGTTTAAGTCTTTAATCCATCTGGAGTTAATTTTAGTGTAAGGTGTCAGGAAGGGGTCCAATTTCTGCTTTCTGCACATGGCTAGCCAGTTTTCCCAACACCATTTATTAAATAGGGAATCCTTTCCCCATTGCCTGTTTTTGTCTGGTTTATCAAAGATAATATGGTTGTAGATGTGTTGTGTTGCCTCCGATGCCTCTGTTCTGTTCCATTGGTCTATATCTCTGTTTTGGTACCAGTACCATGCTGTTTTGATTACTGTAGCCTTGTAGTATAGTTTGAAGTCTGGTAGTGTGATGCCTCCCGCTGTGTTCTTTTTGCTTAGAATTGACTTGGCTATGCGGGCTCTTTTTTGGTTCCATATGAAATTCATGGTGGTTTTTTCCAGTTCTGTGAAGAAATTCAATGGTAGTTTGATGGGGATAGCATTGATTGTGTAAATTACTTTGGGCAGTATAGCCATTTTCACGATATTGATTCTTCCTAACCACGAACATGGAATGTTTCTCCATCTGTTTGTGTCCTCTCTTATTTCATTGAGCAGTTGTTTGTAGTTTTCCTTAAAGAGGTCCCTTACATTCCTAGTGAGTTGTATTCCTAGGTATTTTATTTTCTTTGTAGCAATTGTGAATGGCAGTTCGTTCTTGATTTGGTTCTCTTTAAGTCTGTTATTGGTGTATAGGAATGCTTGTGATTTTTGCACATTGATTTTATATCCTGAGACTTTGCTGAAGTTGCTTATCAGTTGCAGGAGCTTTTGGGCTGAGGTGATGGGGTCTTCTAGGTATACTATCATGTCGTCTGCAAATAGAGACAATTTGGCTTCCACCTTTCCTATTTGAATACCCTTTATTTCTTTTTCTTGCCTGATTGCTCTGGCTAGAACTTCCAGTACTATGTTGAATAGAAGTGGTGAGAGAGGGCATCCTTGTCTAGTGCCAGATTTCAAAGGGAATGCTTCCAGTTTTTGCCCATTAAGTATGATATTGGCTGTTGGTTTGTCATAAATAGCTTTTATTACTTTGAGATATGTTCCATCAATACCAAGTTTATTGAGGGTTTTTAGCATAAAGGGCTGTTGAATTTTGTCAAATGCCTTCTCTGCATCAATTGAGATAATCATGTGGTTTTTGTTTTTGCTTCTGTTTATGTGGTGAATTACATTTATAGACTTGCGTATGTTGAACCAGCCTTGCATCCCCGGGATAAATCCTACTTGATCATGATGGATAAGTTTTTTAATGTGCTGTTGCAATCGGTTTGCCAGTATTTTATTGAAGATTTTTGCATCTATGTTCATCATGGATATTGGCCTGAAGTTTTCTTTTCTTGTTGAGTCTCTGCCAGGTTTTGGTATCATCAGAAATTAAATAGGACTACCATATGATCTAGCAATCACACTTCTGGGTATATATATCCAAAGGAAATCAGTTCAATATGTCAAAGAGATATTCACACTTTCATATTCATTGTAGCATTATTCACAATAGCCAAGATATAAGATTAATCTAAGTACCACTCAATGGATAAATATAGAAAATATGGCATATATACACAATGGAATGCTATTTAGCCTTTTAAAAGAGGGGAATTCTGTCATTTGTAATAACATGATGAACCTGGAAGACATGTTAAGTGGAGTAAGCCTGGCACAGAAAGACAAGTACTTTATGATCTCACTTATATGTGAAATCTAAAAAAGTTGAATTTGTAAAAATACAGAATAGAATGGTGATTACCAGGTGCTGGGGTTTGGGATGAGATGTGGTTGGGGAGATGATGGTCAAAGAATAAAAAATTTCACTTAGGAAGAATATGTTCAAAAGATCTATTGTACATGTTGAATATAGTTAATAACAATATTTTGTATCCTCAAATATTGCCTAGGAGAGTAGTTTTTAAATGTTTTTGACACAAAATTTGATAATTACATGAAGTAATACATTTTTTAATTAGCTCCCTTTAGCCATTCTGCAATATATACTTACTTTAAAATATCACATTCTGCATGATAAATGCATACAATTTTTATTTGTCAACTTAAAAAGTATTAAAAATTTAATGCAGATACATAAAAAATTAGGAATTAAGATATAAAAATTATTTATAGTGTTTATTATTATGTATTTACATAAGCATTTCTTTATCTCCATAAGTGCATTGTACAAATATCCAACTAGAAGCATGACTTTATAAATGTTGTATATGATCTTTTATCTCCCTAGTTATAATTTTAGCCCCATCCTTTTTTTTTTTTTAAGAAAACACATTCTGCTCATTCTTGTCCCCATCTTTCTATGAGTTAAATTAGTCACTCTACTCCATAGTAATGCTATTGCTTTCTGAGACCATATGGTGAGA
Organism: Saguinus oedipus; assembly: GCA_031835075.1. Taxonomy (NCBI): domain Eukaryota; kingdom Metazoa; phylum Chordata; class Mammalia; order Primates; family Cebidae; genus Saguinus; species Saguinus oedipus. Next base: position 65,659,544 of record CM063172.1, read on the forward strand.
CAAAGGCATATGAGTTGTCACAAGCATGGTCTGTTCAGACAAAGCATATAACTCCATACATGCTTCTTGAGAGATTGTAATATAATATGTGCCAGACCTGTACAAGGCATAGAGGATAAAAACGTGCACCCAGCACAGTCACTCCCCTTTCATTCATTCAACAATATTCAAGTGCCTGGTAATGCTAATGCAGTCCATTATAATTTCATATACATAAACTAATATTTTTAAGGTACATGAAGATTGTTATAATTAAAAAAGACTTAATGTATTTTTAAAATTACTGTAATCAAATTGAAATGATAATTCATTATTTTCTTAATCAACAGAAACTAAAAGTATAACTTCCATCAACTTCTTTTAAGTATAAATGTAATTAAATGCCTTGGACATTCTTCACATTATACAAGGATCTTTATACTTAAGACATTTGGTAAGCCCTACTTGGGCTTATCATTAACAAAACATTTTCAAAATCTTTTCATTTGGTCCTCACCACTATGCCGTAAGAAAGATGGCCTAAGCAGTTTTGTGATTCCTCCCTAGTTGGGCATCCCTGCGCAATGAAAGGGACAAACAGGTAGTTTTAAGGTCAGAAACCTAGGTTGCAGCATCGCTGGGAGATATATAAGAGCAGCTTTTATAAAACGTCACCAACTCATACATCTTTAAAGGATGTGCTGAATATTGTGCTTTGACATTTTTAGTTTTCTTCTTTCCTATTCTCCTCCCTCCTTCTCTTTGTGCCTCCATGTCTTCATTAATCCCATATTACAGTACAAGGCAAATAATAATGCTCTGAAATGCCTCCTATTTGTTCAGGATGAATTCTGAAAAATAAAAACTGCTTTTTTTTTTGAGATGAATTCTCACTCTCTCTCACCCAGGCTGGAGAGCAATGGCGCAATCTTAGCCCACTGCAAACTCTGACTCCTGAGGTCAAGTGATTCTCCTGCCTTAGCCTCCCAAGTAGCCAGGATTACAGGCATGTGCCACCATGCCCTGCTAATTTTTGTATTTTTAGTAGAGATGGAGTTTCACCATGATTGGCCAGGCTGGTCTCAAACTCCTGACCTCAGGTGATCTGCCCACCTTGGCCTCCCAAAGTGCTGGGATTACAGGTGTGAGCCACTGCACCCTGCTGAAAACTGCAATTTTATCTTAGGGCACAGGTAAGCATAAAAACACCCAAAATTATGTATTTATATTTAGTGTCTAAGCCATATGTGCTTGTAGAGTGATACCAAATTCTAGGTGTGATTCTTTACATTATCAAAGAATTCATGAAAACAGGATATGAAGATTATTGAAGGTCTTTTTTTCATTAACAAATTAACTTTTCTTATTTCAAATTTAACACATCTATTTTATAAAAGTTTTGGAATTTAAATTTTAAAATATAAATTAAGAAAAGAAAAAATTAGCATAACCTAATAATAGTTATAATTGAGATTTACTATTCTGTTACTTGGATTTCTTACCTAGCCCTTGCAGTTTTCTATGATTTTTTTATCCATGTGTTACAGTTAGGGCTTAGAAAGATTTAGCACCTAGCCAAGGTTATGAGTTCTATTAAGTGCTTCATACCCACTCCCTGAAAACAATTTATTGATTGAGAATTAGTCATGGAGACATAATGATTTATTTTGATTAATTTTCACATTAGTCCCAAGGGGTCAGGCTTAGTTTTAGATTATTTAAGTAGATTGGCTGAGTTCACCAAAGCTATTACTATGGAGACATTAATTGAAATCCACCTCTATCCAATGCTATTTCTTTTCCCTATACCCCCAATGTGTGTATGTGTGCGTGTGACTGCACACATAAAAACCTAATCTAATATTATGCAATATGGAAAGCATTCATATTTAACATGTGTTTGAACAGGGAATTTTTTTACTGAGTTAAATATTATTCCTGTGTATTACATACAATTAAATATTTGACTATTGACTGTCTTTGTATGTTCATCTATTTGTTTCTTTCCCCATGAAAACTGTATCAGTCTGAAAACAGATACTATATCATATGCATCATTAGTTTCCCCATGGTACATAATACTTAATATAAATTAGATGCTGTTGGGGAAAAAGGGGACACTAAACAGGAAGAGTCAATTTCTATTGTGAACAAAGAAAGAAAAAGAAGGAAAGATAAATGGAATTAAATTAAAAATGAAATTGAGAGTGTAGGTAAATCTACCTAATGAAGATACCAATAACATAAGAAGAGAAATAAGATTGGGTATAACAATGATTATTTTTCCTAATAAGTAATTATCATGGCAGTTGGAAGACACGAGATTATTTAAGTGCTGGTTACAGTCTGAAAGATGATGTGGTAGGTTAGTTGTTTGGGCCTAAGGCATTGCAGTACAAACAGACAGTGAGGGAGGAGTCAATTAAGACTTACACAAATGCCGAAGTCATGGTTGAAGTAGCAAGAGGATTACCAGGACAGTGATGAATAACAGAACTTCAGCAGAAGGAGCATGTGGACCCACAGCATAATATGAATAATGATAAGACCAAGGGAAAAGAAGCCAAGCAGAATGGGGATAGAAAAATGGTTTGAAATTTATGTATAAGAGCTGAATGAAGAAAGTTATTAATAACAAACAACAAAGAATTTCTACATAGAACTTGAAAAGAAAGCAAGAAAATTTAGAGTTTAGGAAGAAAAAATTAAAATATTAAATGTTAATAGGTAATTTTGCAGGATTTGAACACCTTGAACCTATAATTTCAGTTTTTGATGCTGCTTCTTAGTATCTTTGGCTTGAAGTGTGTATCAAAATATCAGAATGTCTGTATCTTACAGTCTATGACTTTTGAGAGGTCAATGCCATATTATTCACTACATGCATTGTTTCTTATTGGAACCACAATAATTTCTTCAATAATAATGTCAATAGACATTAAAACAAAAAATCCAATAACATGCCTCAGTGTTTTGCAGCTATCACACCAATAGCCCCGGAGGCCTTGTTACATTCCATTTATCTGTGGAAGTCTTACTCAACTTTCTGTATGAAGTACCAATAAATTTCTTAGGCAATTAGTAAGTTCACTTGTATTCTTAAACCTTCACAAAGTGAAAAATTAAAAATTTTAATCGCTTTTTCTAAAACAAATCTTTTAAAATGACTTTTCAAGATTTTTTGTTCTATTTGTTGACAAAATAACTGATATTTTAATGAAAGTAAACATGTAGAAATGACTTAACCAAAACTAGCCATTCACAACTTTTCAGCACTTCTTTTAGGTGAGTTCAGGAACAAAGTTTATATTCATTTTATTAATCCACTATGCAGGGTTGCTTCACTTCCTTGGTTACTGTGCATTTGGATGAGGCTGGTCTTCTTGGTGGGATGCTAAAAGAAGGGATTTTGTAAATCAAAACCACAGAGCTATCACCTCACCTTTGTTAGGATAACAAATGTTAGCAAAACCAAAGATGACAAATATTAGCAAGGATATGGAGAAATTGGAACCGCTGTATACCGTTGATAGAAATGTAAAATGATGTAGCCACAATGGAGGGTTTTTTTTTTTTTTTTTTTTTTTTTGAGAATGTGTCTTGCTATGTTGTCCAAGTTGGCCTCAAACTCCTGGACTCAAGTGATCCTCTTACCTCAGCCTCCCGAGTAGGTGGAACTATATGCAGGAAATTTTTATTTTCCTCAAAAAATTGAGTAGAAGGAAAAGAAATTGACTCACTTGTTAAAGAAAAAAAATTGCCAAGGCTTACAAAATTGTGAGGTGGTGAAATAAGAAACTAAAGACCAGCCAATATGAGCTATTCTGTTAGACAAACTTTCCATTTAATAAATGCTATATCAATCTAGCTCTCTATTTTTAATCATACATTTTGTTGTTGTTGTAAATTTGACTATACCGAATGCATTCTATAATGGATGTTCCTTAAATACATCAAATTTAACATGTTCTAAAGAAAACTCATAATCGCCTCATCTCCACCTCTCTCCTGCTGTGATCAATCTCCCCATTTTTGTTCATTGTCCATCATCTTCTACAGAACAGATGTGTCCTAAATGATTTTTCTAAACACATTTTGGTATACAAAATAATTTCCATTTTTTATTTCAACAATCTATTCTGACAAACATTTGGCCTCAACCTATAATTAAAAACTTAACAATACTTACACTTGCTTCAAAGAGCATCCTCTCATTGTCATTGTGCAACTATTTACATTAATTTGCATGTAATTCCGTTTCATACTCATTCACTGGGGTATGAATATTACTTAGTCAAATGGGCAATTAATTAATACAATCTTTATACATGCCCTTATTAAAATGCACCACACAATTTCTGATTTCTTGGGAGTTCTCACTAAATCTATGGGGTGTAAATTTTGAAACAGCTGCAGTCGTTTATGCCATTGCTCTCGTTGTCCAATAGAGCCAGGCAGACACATTTTTGTTGTTCTTTCCTTGAATTGAGTCAAAATTATAAATCTAATTTTCTCTGACATATTGTCTAAAAGGATATCATCTTACTTTACTCCGTGTGAGTCCTAAAACTAGGAAATGTTTGTTGACCTCTGATTGCAGATCAAGTTTAACTATCAAATACGGATTAACTTTCCAGTAAAACTTTTTAAATATTCAGAAACAGAAATCTTGATGTTGGATAATAGAGATCACTTGTGAAGAACTTTATTAAGTTTTATCCTGTTGAAAAATATATAATATTTAGTGAATACCTACCTTGCATTATGTTCCAACTATTTTTAGGTCCATTCAAACAGTCCTATGAAATAGATACAAGTATCTCAATCTTACACATGTCAATACTAAAGCATAGAAATGCTAAATAACTTGACCAAACTTAATAAGATATTGAAAGTGAAGTCTGAAATAGATTTTTAACTCTGAAGTGCATAAACTTTACTTCTATATTATCTATCGTATTCAAAGAGAATAATTTTAAAGATTAGGCTTTTTTTTTTTTCTTTCAGAAAAAAATGTTTTTATCCAATTCTAGATTCTTCGCAGTACTTTTTTTTTAAATTGTACTTTAGGTTCTGGAGTACATGTGTATAACATGCAGGATTGTAGCACAGGTACATACATGGCATGTGGTTTGCTGCCTCCATCCTCCCATCACCTATACCTTGCATTTCTCCCCATGTTATCCCTCCCTGACCTTCCCACCCCCCATTGTCCCTCCCATAGTACCCCCAACAGACCCCAGTGTGTGATGCTACCCTCCCTGTGTCCATATGTTCTCATTGTTCAACACCCACCTATGAGTGAGAACATGTGGTGTTTGATTTTCTCTTCTTGTGTCAGTTTACTCAGAATGATGATTTCCAGATTGATCCATGTCCCTACAAAGGACATGAATTCATCATTTTTATGGCTGCATAGTATTCCATGGTGTATATGTGCCACATTTTCCTTGTCCAGTCTGTCATCAATGGGCAGAAGAAATGAATGCCTGATGATTCAAGAAAAGTGATGTACATTTTTTTAAAAGTGAGAGACAAGAAATGGATTTTTGAAAATCAGTAAAGCTGTTTTGTTTGTTTATTCCTTTGTTTTTGAGATTGAGTCTTGCTGTTGTTGCCAGGACTGGAGTGCAATGGTGTGATCTGAGCATACTGCAACCTCTGTCTCTTGGGTTCAAGTGATTCTCCTGCCTCAGCCTCCCAGATAGCTGGGATTACAGGCACCCACCAGCACGCTCAGCTAATTTTTAGCATTGTTTAGTAAAGATGGAATTCACTGTGTTGGCCAGGCTGGTCTCAAACTCCTGACCTCAGGTTATCCACCCTTCTCTACCACCCAAAATGCTGGGATTACAGGTGTGAGCCACCACACCTGGCCAAAGCTGGTTTTTAAAAGGGTTCATTGTACATCATTATTAATTTTCATTTTAATATCAAACATTCTGAGGGAAGAAGAAGCTTGAGACCCAAAGTTTGAGATCAGCCCAGGCAAAATAGCAAGACTCCATTGTTACAAAAGTAATAATAAAATAACACTAGTCAGAAATGGTGATGCATACCTACAGTTCTAGCTACTTGGGGAGCTGAGGTGGAAGGATTACTTGAATAATGAAACTAGAGGTTACAATGAGGGTTGGTTGTACCACTACACTGTAGCCAGGGCAAAAGAGCAAGACGCTGTCTCTAAAGCATAATACATACATACATACATGCATACATACATACATGCATACATACATACATACATACATATCAGGACAAGCTTAAATTAGTAATATTTGAGGGAGATGCATATAGTCTTTGCTTCTATTTATTTACTCAGTTATTGTAACTATATTAAAAAATAAGTAAAACAGAATTTAATATGTAGTGAGTTAAATATGTTTCAGTAATTAGCACATCCTTGGATGTTAGTTAAATGTACATTACTATAAAATGTAAATCAGTGTGGTTTATAGCAGAGCCTAGAATTTCAATCTCTGTGGTATACTTACACCATCACAGAAAGGTTTGTCTTCAGTCTCTAGATTAGGTGCAAATTCATTTAATGTGGCCCATCCTATTATTGAAAATCTCATTCTGTTGTTTTCAGCCTTCATCTAAGACGTTCTCAGATTCTATTTCAGGGATTTATATAAGCAAAATGATGTAAGGTGCCAAAGTAGAAGTAGGTGTTATGCTTTACCTATGTTGAGTTATTTTTTCTCTCTCTAGGATCAAGTATTAATAATAAATACTGTAATATCAAAAATAAAACCTGGGTCATGTAAATTTTACACAATCAATGTCAGTCACTCAGCCACCATTGGGAATCTACTATATTTAGAATGAAACACCTGACTTATAAAAAAAAAAAAAGTAAAAGATTGGTTTTGTGAAATTTCCTTGAAAATTTCACAAAATTTCCTTAAAATTATTTAGGGAAAAATAATTTAAGGAAAAATAGGTTATCTGTATTAGATAGTTTTAAAAAGAATTTAAAATACTATAAGAAGAGGTGGGAAAGATGGCTAGATTAATTTGAGATTGCCTAGTGTTAAAATAAGTCCAGATTTAAATCAAGTTTAGTAATTCTGAAAAATATCACATCCTATAGAGGCCATCAAAGTGCCCCATAAATTTAGATAAAACTTCTCTAAGATAATGAAAGCCCTAGAGAGTAATGTTCTACTCTATTTTCTAATTGGCAGCAAATATATGAAAATGGTACACCAGAATATCTAACACAAAAAAAAAAAATGGAAAAGAAACAGGTAGTGCCAAATGTTGGCAAAAATGCAGACAGCTGGGGCACTTATACCAGCTGTAAAAACCGGTACTGCAACAAGCACTTTAGAAAACTTAATGGCAGTTATGTAGTAATGGTGTCATATGCATACTGTATGACAGCAACTTCACTGTTACATATATAACTAACAGAAATCTACACATATGTGTCCAAAGACATACAGAAGAATGTTAGCAGCAGCCTTGTTTACAATAGCCCTTAATTAGAATGAACCAAAATGTCCATCAATAGTAGAGTATTTCAGTGATAATATAATCACACACTGGAATGAAAATGATGGAACTGCTGCTACACATACAACCTAGATCTTACAAACATAATCATTAGTGAAAGAAATTAGACACAACACATAAATTTTGATTCCACTTAGATAAAGTTAAAACAGATGACAGTTGTGTTACAAATCAGTATATGGATTTCCTCTTGTTTGCAGGGGTGATATTAGTGGAGAGGAAATATGAAGAGAACTTCTGGGGTGTTGGTCATATTATATTTCTCAGTCTGAATAGTAGTTACAAGGATATGTAGACTCTGTTGTAATTTGTCCAGTGATAGATGATGGTTTGTACATTTTTATATATGTGTGATATTTCAATAAAAATATCTGAAAACAACAGCAGCAGCAGCAGCAACAAAGCCTATTAACCACAAGAAATAATTATGTGAATTGTTTACTTCAAATAAATGTGTTGCAAATACCTTCTCTCACTCTTTGGCATGCATTTTTGTCCTCTTTTGATATATCCTAATTTTAGGTTTGTTGAATTTATCAAACATATTGTTTATGTTTAATATATTTGAGGAAATCTATTTAAGAAATGCTTATCTACTCCAATATCATATCAATGGGGAATTTATTTTTTTAACTGTCAAATTTAGATCTATAAGTAACCTGGAATTCATGTTTGTATATGATGTGAGGTAGCAATCAAATTTTTATTTTTTTCTATATAGATATCAATTTATTCAGTATCATTTATAGAATAGATACTTCTTTGATAATGCAGTACATGGCACTTTTGTAATATGTCAAGAGTCCTTATATATGTAGGTGTGGATCTCGACCTTTTTTGTTTGTTTTGTTTTTGATTCGGATCTCAATTTTTATTCTGTTCCCTTGATCCACTTTCTATCCTTGTATCAATACTATACTGTTTTGTTTACTGACACTTTGTATTAATATTTGATAGCTAATAGTGTGAATCCTTTGAATTTGTTTTTCTACAATATAATACTGACTAATTTTGGCTCTTTGTATTTTTATATAAATTTTGAAATCAGCTGGCCAGTCTTTACCAAAAGAAAGCTAGAATTTTAATTTGGAATGCATTGAATCTATACATCAATTTTAGAGAAAATTTACAGCCTTACAATACTTACTCTTCTATTCCATGAATATGGTATATCCCCCTATCTATTTATCATATTCGTTATATTTTACAATGTAGAAATTGTATGTATCTCTCATTAATTTTTTCCTAGATACCAAACATTTATTATTCTATTGTCAATGGTATCATCTTTTTAAATTGTATTTTCTAGTTTTATTTAATAGAAACAAAGTTGATTTTTTATATATACAGCATATTTTATATATCAGTTTCACATAGCTCTTATGTATTGCTTTATATTCAGTAAATGTTATAAAGGTATTTATTAAGATTAGTAGTTTATCTGGAGATTCTTCCACACTTAGTAAGTATGCCCTCTGTGGGTAATGATAGGTTTTATTTAATCCTTTTAACTTCATTATTTTATTTATTTTTATTGCTTTATTATCCTTGCTCCAGCACAATGCTGAATAGAAATTACCATAAAAGACTTTGTGAACTTACTCCTGATCAGTGAGGAAAAGACTATCTATAGGAGTTAGTAAAATATGTGTAGATATTCTCTTTTGAGAATTTAGCTGTCAATCTCAATATGACAACTTGGAGGTGGTACATTTTTTTTTCTTCCTGCTTTAAGACTTTTCCTTTTGCCATGGTTTTCAGCAGTTTTATAATATAAGTGAGTGTGATTTTCTCTTATATTTATCCTGGTTGAAATTTATAGTGCTTCTTAAATCTATAAATATATACCTTTAATTAGTTTAAATAAATTCTTGGATAATATCTTCTGTTTTGCCAATATCTTTTTAAATATGGCTTTTGCCTAATGCTACATAATACACACATATTGAGAATCCAATCACATGTATAATAGAATTTTTGCCATATGTTACTTGCATTCTTCTGCATTTTCCTTTTTTCTTCTCTGTTCTTTAGCTTGGATATTTTCTATTAGTTTGTTTATTCCTATTAGATGGTTCTATCTTATTGTTCTGTTAAATCCATTTGTTTCAGTTCACATATTTTTAAGTTCTATTATTTCCTTTGACTATTTTTCTACTTTTATATTCTTTATCATATATCTAATTTCTTGAATTATTAATTCAATCATTTTAAAATTTCTGAAATATTTTATGAAAAATTGTATGACTTATTTGATGTTACAGATAATGTTATCTTCTTTCATAGAGAATTTGCTTTTGCTTTTGCTTTTTGCTTTAGCCAGCAGCTAGCATTGGGACAGTAAACCACTAACCAGTCAGTCACAGGAGGCCTTGGAAGTGGGGCTTCATTCTTTAGGAGAGCTTGTCTACTTCAGGATTATGCCTATTAGAGTCCATAACTTGGAGTTACAGCTGAAAGTCAGGGTTGTTTACCCACTTGATAAGCCTTGACGGCCAATTACCGTCTTATTTTTGTTTAGACTACTAAATTTCCTGCTCAGCATCTCATATTATCAGCTTTGTTCTCTGTTTCTCTTCTTTCTTAGCTAGTATTTGCAAATTGCCAAAAACTTTGAGAAGAAAAGAGGTGCTAAACGCCAGAACATCTCCCTTTTGCATTTTCTCCAGGATATTGACCTTCCATGTCCTTGCTGCCTTACCTTAGCAGCTTTCTTATGTCTCAAAGAAATGTGTCACACTTCTGGTTATATTAAGTGGAATGTTTGTTCTGTAGCAAGTTTATCTGCCATTACCAGAAACAGAAACTATTTTGAAATAATAAAACAAATGTATACTTTTGTACTATAACATTTAGTACTTCAGAGAACAATTGGTATTTCCTGGATATTCCCAACCAAGAAGACCTGGTTGAAACTACAGTTTGCTGGAGATGATTTTGGTTCTCTCCTTCTTACCCTAATTCTATCACTGGTTGATTTTACCCTCTCCACAAGCTTTAATCACAATTTCTATTCTGATGAATCACAAATATTTACATGTTAAGAAATTATATCCTCTGAAGGATAGAACCATAAATCCAATTGCCAACTGGATATTGACACTAGGATAACTCACAGGTGCTGCAAAGTCACATATACAAAGTTGAATTTCTCATCTTCTACTACTCCTCCAAATAAAGCTACCTCATTATCCTTTATCCCTTAGCTCATTGAGCATCCCCAGCTGTCAAGCGATGTGCCTGCAAATCATCCTCAGTTCTCCTTACTTGCTCATGATCACATCTAATCCCTCACTGAGGCCCAATATTTCAACCTCATTATTACTTTTGGAATTCACCTTTACCATTTTTTAGTTACCAGCTTACTTTCATGGAATTTTTAAATTGCCAATATTGATCTCCCTGCTTCCAATATAAGGGCATATAATTTCCACACATTCCCCTTAAGACATCTTTGAGAAACAGTAACAGGATGTTGCCATCCTGTTGCTTAAAATCACTCAGTAATTTTGTAATTTTCCACTGCCCCCTAGTTTGCAGGACAATATCCAAATATTTTGACTGAATACACACACACACACACACACACTTCATGATTCATAAGTTGAGATTAATAAAAAGAACATCTATAAGACAAAAACAATTATAGTTAGAAATTGTGGTGTGGAAAGTAAGAGAGAGACCCAAGAACTAGAGTTATAACTTTGAATTATAATATTGGGTTCGTCTTCTATAGATGAGACATGAAGGTTTGAGAGTCAATAAGAGCAACTAAGGAAAGATCACGAAAGAAAAAAAAGACAAGTGACTGGAAGACTGATATGTGGTGAAAGAGAAAAGCATTTCTACAAAAGAGATCCCCAAAATAAGTTCTAGTCAAGTGTCTGGGGGAGGATGGGATTGTGTGTGTTAATTAATACCAAAGGGTCAAAGACAAGGAGTGACTATATGGCCCTGAAGAGCTTTGAGAACAGGGTCAAAATCCAGATTAATTTCTTTTTCTTTTTTTAGATTGAACTTTAGGTTCTGGGGTACATGGGCAGATCATGCAGGATTGTTGCATAGGTACACAAATGGCAATGTGGTTTGCTGCTTCCATCCCCTGGTCACCTACATCTGGCATTTCTCCCTATGTTATCCCTTCCTGACCTCCCCACCCCCTTGCTGTCCCCCCTTTACCCTCCACAACAGACCCCAGTGTATGATTCTCCCCTCCCTGTGTTCCTGTGTTCTCATTGTTTAAAACCCACCTATGAGTGAGAACATGTGGTGTTTGATTTTCTGTTCTTGTGTCAGTTTGCTGAGAATAATGGTTTCCACATTCATCCATGTCCCTACAAAGGACACAAACCCATCACTTTTTATGGCTACATAGTATTCCATGGTTTATATGTGCCACATTTTCCTTGTCCAGTCTATCCTTGATGGGCACTTGGGTTGGTTCCAGGTCTTTGCTATTGTAAACAGTGCTGCTATGAACATATGTGAGCATATGTCTTTATAATAGAGCCATATATAATCCTTTGGGTGTATGCCCAGCAATGGTATTGCTGGGTCAAGTGGAATTTCTATTTCTAGGTCCTTGAGGAAGTGCCACACTGTCTTCCACAATAGAACTAGTTTACACTCCCACCAATAGTGTAAAAGTGTTCTATTTCTCCACATCCTCTCCAGCAACTGTTGTCTCCAGATTTTTTTAATGATCGCCATTCTAACTGGCATGAGGTGGTGTCTCAATGTGGTTTTGATTTGCATTTCTCTAATAATCAGTGATAATGAGCATTTTTTCATATGTTTGTTGGCCTCATATATGTCTTCTTTCGAAAAGTGTCTGTTCACATCCTTTGCCTACTTTTGGATGGGTTGGTTTGTTTGTTTTCTCGTATATCTGTTTTAGTTCTTTGTAGATTCTGGATATTAGCCCTTTGTCAGATGGGTAGATGGCAAATTTTTTTCCCATTCTTTTGGTTGTCGTTTCACTCTAATGATTGTTTCTTTTGCTGTGCAGAAGCTCTAAAGTTTAATTTGGTCCCATTTGTCTATTTTGGCTTTTGTTGCCAATGTTCTTGGTGTTTTAGTCATGAAGTCCTTGCCTATGCTTATGTCCTGAATGGTTTTGCCTAGGTTTTCTTCTAGGGTTTTTATGGTGTTAAGTCTTATGTTTAAGTCTTTAATCCATCTGGAGTTAATTTTAATGTAAGGTGTCAGGAGGGGGTCCAGTTTCTGCTTTCTGCACATGGCTAGCCAGTTTTCCCAACACCATTTATTAAACAGGAATCTTTTCCTTATTGCTTGTTTTTGTCAGGTTTGTCAAAGATCAGATGATTGTAGATGTGTGGTGTTGCCTCCAAGGCCTCTGTTCTGTTCCATTGGTCTATATCTCTGTTTTTGTACCGGTATCATGCTGTTTTGATTACACTAGGCTTGTAGTATAGTTGGAAATCAGGTAGTGTGATGCCTCTGGCTTTGTTCTTTTTGCTTAGGATTGTCTTGGTTATGTGGGCTCTCTTTTGGTTCCATAGGAAGTTTAAGGTGTTTTTTCCAGTTCCATGAAGAAGGTCATTAGTAGCTTGATGGGGATAGCATTAAATATATAAATTACTTTGGGCAGTATGGCTATTTTCAGGATATTGATTCTTCTTAATCATGAGCTTTAAATGTTTCTCCATCTGTTTGTGTCCTCTGTTATTTCCTCAAGCAGTGGTTTCTAGTTCTCCTTGAAGAGGTCCTCTACATCCTTTGTTAGTTGTATTTCTAGGTATTTTACTCTCTTTGTAGCAATTGTGAATGGGAGTTTGCTCATGATTTGGCTCTCTCTTAGTCTGTTATTGGTGTATAGAAATGCTTGTGATTCAGCAAAAGAAACAGTCATTAGAGTGAATTGGCAACCAACAGAATGAGAAAAATTTTTTGCAGTTTACCCATCTGACAAAGGGCTGATATCCAGAATTTACAAAGAACTAAAACAGATTTCAAAGAAACAAACAAACAAGCCCATTCATAAGTGGGCAAAGGATATGAACAGACACTTTACAAAAGAAGACATACATGAGGCCAACAAACATATGAAAAAATGCTCATCATCACTGGTCATTAGAGAAATGCAAATCAAAACTACATTGAGATACCATCTCACGCCAGTTAGAATGGTGATCATTAAAAAATCTGGAGACAACAGATGCTGGAGAGGATGTGGAGAAATAGGAACACTTTTACCCTTCTGGTGGGAGTGTAAATTAGTTCAACCATTGTGGAAGACAGTGTGGCGATTCCTCAAGGACCTAAAAATAGAAATTCCATTTGACCCAGCAATCCCATTACTGGGTATATATCCAAAGGATTATAAATCATTCTACTATAAGGACACATGCACACAAATGTTCATTGCAGCATTGTTTACAATAGCAAAGACCTGGAATCAACCCAAATGCCCATCGGTGATAGACTGGACAGGGAAAATGTGGCACATATACACCATGGAATACTATGCAGCAATCAAAAACGATGAGTTCATGTCCTTTGTAGGGACATGGATGAAACTGGAGAACATCATTATCAGCAAACTGACACAAGACATAAAATGAAATACCGCATGTTCTCACTCATAGGTGGGTGTTGAACAATGAGAACACATGGACACAGGGAGGGGAGCACTACACACTGGGGTCTGTTGGGGGGAATAGGGGAGGGATAGCAGGGGGTGGGGAGTTGGGGAGAGATAGCATGGGGAGAAATACCAGATATAGGTGAAGGGGAAGAAGGCAGCAAATCACACTGCCACATGTGTACCTATGCAACTATATTGCATGTTCTTCACATGTACACCCAAACCTAAAATGCAATTAAAAAAAAGAAAGAAAGAAAGAAAAGCCTGTGATTTCTGCACGTTGATTTTGTATCCTGAGACTTTACTGAAGTTGCTTATCAGCTTAAGGAGATTTTGGGCTGAGACGATGGGGTCTTCTTTTTTTTTTTTTTTTTTTTTTTTTTTGAGACGGAGTTTCGCTCTTGTTACCCAGGCTGGAGTGCAATGGCGCGATCTCGGCTCACCGCAACCTCCGCCTCCTGGGTTCAGGCAATTCTCCTGCCTCAGCCTCCTGAGTAGCTGGGATTACAGGCACGCGCTACCATGCCCAGCTAATTTTTTGTATTTTTAGTAGAGATGGGGTTTCACCATGTTGACCAGGATGGTCTCGATCTTTTGACCTCGTGATCCACCCGCCTCGGCCTCCCAAAGTGCTGGGATTACAGGCTTGAGCCACCGCGCCCAGCCGACGATGGGGTCTTCTAAACATACAATCATGTCATCTGCTGATGGAGACAATTTGACTTCCTCCTTTCCTAACTGAATACACTTTATTTTTTTTTCTTGACTAATTGCTCTGGCTAGAACTTCCAATACTATATGAAATAGGAGTGGTGAGAGAGGGCATCCTCGTCTAGTGCCTAATTTCAAAGGGAATGCTTCTAGTTTTTGCCCATTCAGTATAATATTGGCTGTAGGTTTGTCATAAATAGCTTTTATTATTTTGAGATATGTTCCTTTGTTACCTAGTTTATTGAGAGTTTCTAGCATAAAGGGCTGCTGAATTTTGTTGAACGCCTTCTCTGCATCTGTTGAGATAATCATGTGATTTTTGTCTGGTTTTGTTTATTGGTGGATTACATTTATAGACTTGCCTATTTTGAACTAGGCTTTCATCCCCAGATGAACCCTACTTGATTGTGATGGATAAGCTTTTTGATATGCTGTTGCAGTTGGTTTGCCAGTATTTTATTGAAGATTTTTGCATCTATGTAAATCATGGAGATTGGCCTGAAGTTTTCATTTTTTCTTGAGTCTCTGCTGGGTTTTGGTATCAGGACAATATTAGTCTCATAAAATGATTTGGGAAGGATTCCCTCGTTTTGGATTGTTTGGAATAGTTTCAGATGGAATGGTACCAGTTCCTCTTTGTACATCTGATAGAATTCAGCTATGAACCCATCTAGACCTGGACTTTTTTGGTTGGTAGACTACTAATTGCTGCCTCAACTTCAGCCCTTGTTTTTGGTCTGTTCAAGGTTTCAACTTCTTCCTGGTTTAGGCTTGGTAAGTGTCCAGGAATTTATCAATTTCTTCCAGATTTACTGGTTTATGGGCATAGAGTTGTTTGTAGTAATCTCTCATGGTAGTTTGTATTTCTGTGGAATCAGTGGTGATGTCCTGTTTTTCATTTTTTGTTGCATCTATTTGATTCTTCTCCCCTTTTTTTTTAAATATTAATCTGGCTAGTGGTCTGTCTATTTTGTTGATCTTTTCAAAAAACCAGCTCTTGGATTTACTGATTTTTTGAAGGATTTTGTGTGTCTCTGTCTCCTTTAGTTCTGCTCTGATCTTAGTTATTTCTTGTCTTCTGCTAGCTTTTGAGTTTTTTTTTTATCTTGCTCTTCTAGCTCCTTCAATTTTGATGATAGGGTGTCGATTTTAGATCTTTTCTCACTTCTCTGGTCAGCATTTATTGCTACAAATTTTCCTCTAGACACTGCTTTAAATGTGTCCCAGAGATTCTGGTATGTTGTGTCTTCATTCTCATTGGTTTTGAAGAACATCTTTATTTCTTCCTTCATTTCATTGTTTATCGAGTCTACATTCAGGAGCAGGTTGTTCAGTTTCCATGAAGTTGTGCAATTCTGAGTTAGTTTCTTAATTCTGAGTTCTAATTTGATTGCCGTGTAGTCTGAAAGACTCTTTGTTATGATTTCCATTCTTTTGCATTTGCTGAGGACTGATTTACTTCCGATTATGTAGTCAATTTTAGAGTAGGTGCAGTGAGGTGCTGAGAAGAATGTATATTCTGTGAAAATCCAGATGCATTTATAAGACACCACACTGGGAACAGAGACTTGTAATGATTTATCTACAAAGAGTAAAAAGATATGGGTAACCAAAAAGTTGTCATTTCCTCCAATACAAATTTCACTGAAGTAGAACTGTAACTACCAGGTATAACCATTAATAGAACTATAGATGCTAGGACTGTGGAACCTTTCGTCCTCCTAATCTTCTCCTCAGGCTAGCCTTAAAGACCTGTGAAGATCTATTAATAACAGAACTGCTGTTTCGTTCTCTGACAGCTCTTGTACAGAAGGCTTGGTGCCTATTTGTGGTTGAGCCCCTCCCTGGGAGAAATCATGCCACTCAGAGACAGCTGATAAGTCATGCCTATTTTCCTACTTTCTTCACTGTATTTTTCCTGTATGAAGTATTTGTTTATGGATTTGATTCTTTTAAAGATAATAATCTACAGGATTCAGTTGTATAGCATTCCTCTATGCATTTCCTCCCTGCATATTTGTGTGTGCAAAGATACTGTCTTTCTAAATTCCTTTCAAGACAAATTATTAATGTTATGTATTAATTATTCTCCACTGTACCTAACCGTTATCAACACTACAGATATACCATTGGTCTCTATGAGAACTTTTGTCAACATTAACATAGTGAGCAAGTGCCAATGAGAAAATATTTGTCTAATTAGAGACTTTTGTATTTTCTTTAGGAAATAACTGAAACACATTTTAGATATATTGGATATATTGCTATTTGTGCATACCTGGTAAATTGTTTTAAAAGTATTCTTCGTGTTCATATTAGATAACCTTTCAGGTGGCACATTTCACAACACAGATGCACTTCTTAACAGTCCTCCATCCGTCAGCATTGTAAAACAAGATGTGGCACGTTTGCATTGCAGTTCTTCTGAGACAGAGATGTATAGGCAACTTTGCCAGGGTGGATAGGTGGAGAATGGGAGATTGAGAAAGGCATTTTGGACCAGGAAGAGAAGGGGGTAAACTAGCAATGGAAACAAGGGCCAATGCCATAGCAGTGGGATGGAATGAAAAACGAGAAAAAAAAATGCCTCAGGATTTGGCGGAGAGTTTCTTTTACCTTTTTAAGATAATACTTATAGTCAGCTTCCCGGCTTCTTAAATCTGAACGCTGTAATGATTCTCCATTCCATGACCTGTTTCAAGACTGATTTTTGGAAAATTGGAGTTAAATGTAGGCTTTTTTCCTTCTGTACTCAGTTGCATTTTTTCCTTTTTCCTTTAGAAATGTTTTATTTTACCTTCCGTTCTTTATGTTTAATTTAGAATATGTTGGGCATTTTAGCCTTTTTTATACATTATTTTCTATCTAGAACATCTAACTTGAACAAATATACTCAGTTCTACATTATAAAAACAAATTACAATGAATTTAATGCTTAAAACTCGGAATTTAATGCTTAAAAATCGAAAGTGACAATGGAAGCAGTTTCAAAGGCTTTCACTGACACTTTGTGGCAAAAGATGGAACTACAGTAAATTTTGGACAATTTTCGTGATATGTGATTGTTTTATGTTTATAATATAACAAATAACAATCAAGAAATTATTTGTTTATTTATGTACCTAGGTATGTAAATTAAACAACCAAAAATTGCCAAGTGTTTTGTTAAGATAACATCTAAACTGAAATATCACAACTTACTACAAATAATACTTTTGTTTCACAAATAATTTACATTTCATCTAAAAATCACAACTGTTGTGTTTAACATTGCATTAGTATATTGAAACTAATTTTGGAAAAATTGTGTTTTCTTTCGATCTTTTTAAAAATGTGATATTTATAAAATGAGTCATTAAGATTATCTCTGAACATTTTCATTTTTATTCTGTATTGAAGGTTTTGGAAGAACATCATTATTAGTTCAAAGTTTATTTCACATTTTGTAGTCTGTCTCATCATGGCAACAATTATTATTATTTTTTTGGAGACCAAGTGTCACTCTTGTCATCCAGGCGAGTGCAGAGGTGGGATTGATCTCAGCTAACCACAACCTCTGCCTCCTGGCATCAAGCAATTGGATGAAGCCTCAGCCTCCAAGTAACGGGATGACAGGTGCTGACCACCACACCCGGTGAATTTTTGTGTTTTTGGTAGAGACAAGTTTTCACAATGTTGGCTAGCCTGATCTCAAACTCCTGACCTCAGGTGATCCACCTGACTTGGCCTCCCAAAGTGCTGAGATTACAGGAGTAAGCCACTGCACTTAGCAGGCAACTAATTTTTTTAAATTATGGTAAAATATACATAATATACAATTCAACAATTTAATCAGTTTTAAGTATATAGTTCAATGACACTAAATATATTTACCTTAAGTACAACCATTACCACCATCCATCTCATGAACTTTAAAAATTTTTAAAACTGAAACTCTCTATCCATGAAACAATAATGTCTCCTTCCCCATTTCTCCTAGCCCCCGGGGCAAAAAAAAAAATTCTACTTTCTATCTGATTTGATTGCTCTGAGTACCTCATATAAGTGGAATCATGTAATTCTTGTTCATTTTTGTTTTTACCTTAATATAACCCAAATTAAATTAATAAGCAAATTCTTAAAATAAAATGGATATATTTAGTACAAATCCTTTATAGGCATTCGGTAACCCACTAATTATGTCCCATGCCCAATCATATCTCAGTATCATACATATTGTAGTCAATAATTAGTTGACATTTTAAGGCCCAAGTATATGTTTAAAAAGAGATGCAATCTTGCATATGTGGTTTACATGTTCTTAATCAAGCCTTAGCAACAGCATATCACCTTAGTTTACATTTAAGTGCAAGTATTGGTTTTAGAATGTAAATTTGCTAATGTATAATCTGCAAAATACTAAAACAAAAGCCAGTTTCTTATAAGTGCAATAATGTCAAAGGCCTTTTTAAAAAATAATGCATTATTTTCCCATTTGAAAATCACTTTAGTCTTTATCTCATAAAATAACAGGAAAATAATTTAAATCAAAAGACTATATCTGAATATTATTTTGAAAACATATATCAGAAAGATATCCTTCTTTGCCTCATGGGCTCCAGATATTCTCCTGCAGCTTGAGCCACTTTCCATGTTTTACAGAGAATGTGCACAAGTTATATGTCATCCGATTCTTTCAGAGAAATCTGGTAAGAACAAATGATAGTCTGAAAGATAAAGGAAAAAAGGAATTTGTATCTTCTTGGCACTTCTGCATTTAAAAACTGCTATTTCAATAAAGCCCATGTTAGAGGTGGAATTCAGGAATTCATTGAATCTTTGTTCTTGCCTTCTGCTATCTTTTTTCTCCCTTGTATGCTCAATTATTCCTCACTTAGTCCTGGTTAAAGAACACAGGCTTTTAAATACAGACTAACTGCAAGTTGACTTCAATATTGGCATATAATGGATATCACAGAACTGATTTAAAATGTGGTATCAAGTTCAGGTCCTGGGACTAACCAGAATTCATCAGAGGATAGTACATGGCGAATTGAGAACCATAGCTTACTTTATGTCTAAGAGAATATTGACAAGCAGCTAAGTTCTCTGT
Source organism: Saguinus oedipus (assembly GCA_031835075.1). NCBI lineage: Eukaryota > Metazoa > Chordata > Mammalia > Primates > Cebidae > Saguinus > Saguinus oedipus. The sequence continues at coordinate 65,679,454 of CM063172.1, forward strand.
GAGCACTCAGATTTCACTCCAAAGGAATGAAGAAAGTAAATTTCCTGTTTAGCCATTGAGCTTTTTCTCTCCTTTTAAAGAATTTGCTCATGGGAAAATATACCCACCAACAGTAGCAACATACTACAAGTTTATGAGCAAATCAAATCAACTCCATACATAGTTACTGCAGAGTATATTATAGGCAGTATTTTTGTTGGGAGAAAAGCAGCAGAAACTTAGCAAATTAAGAGAAAGAGAAAAGGCAGCTTATAATGCTAAAGAGCCTTTGTGCAAGTAGAGAGATAAGAAAAAATACAAAAAAAAAATCCAGAATGATCCACAATAATTTTAAAATGCAATTTATGGCCATGAAGAGTACACCATGTGATTCGGTATCAAAGAAGATAATTAATTTTGGCTAATTAAAATATATTTTGTGAAGCAGAAACTTTTTTATTTGGCTGGTTGCTCAGTTGATTTTGGATAGTTTTGGGTACTAATTCATTAGTTAAAAAGATATTGAAATGGAGCATGGGCCATTTCCAAACAGAGGAATGGCCTGAGTGATGGCCTGGGCCTGGAATATATTTGATACATCGTGAAATATCAGACTCACTCTGGTGCTCTAAGTATTTTATGGGAAACATTATAAGGGATAAAGGGTAAAAATTAAACTGGCACTCAGTTACTATTGGCCATCTGAAAATGATGTACTCTCTCGGAGAAAAGAGAGCTCTCACCGAAATGGAAGAGTTAATACAATAAGACATTGTGCCTGTCTGTGCTGCATTAATGGATTTCATACATTTTACGATATTTATTATTTTATGACATTTATCCATTAATGACATTAATGGGTAAAATATATAGGAGTTCAGACAGACACAATGCAGGGGAAACTATTAGGAGGTCACTGCAATACTCTAGCTAATGGTTACAACAATCTGACATTAGGTATTTGCAATAGAAAGAGTGTAATAAAGCAAAGACATGTTTTGGGGATTTCAAGCCTAATTAATGGGAGAAAATTGAAGGTTATTATAGTTCAGAGAAACATAAAGTCCAGTGATAAGTTTAAGTTGTATAAATTTAGTGTGCTCTCGGCAGAAGGTGATGTTTACCTTGTATTTTTAGAACCTTGCATGGTTGAGAGGGTGACTGAATAAACAAATAAATGTTTAACACAAATTTATAGGATGTGCACTTATGGATATTTATGTAGTTCTGAATAGTCCATTTAAAGACAGACACTAGGTTTTCTTCCAGGGGTTTTAGAGTTTCAGGTTTTACATTTAAGCCATCTTCAGTTGCTATTTGTATTTGGTAAGAGATGGGTCCAGTTTTGTTTTTCTGCATATAGCTTATCCAGTTTTCTTAGCATCATTTATTGAATAAGGTGTCCTTTCCCCAGTGTCTATTTTTGTTGACTTTGTTAAAGATAAATTGGTTCTAGGTATGTGGCTTTATTTCTGGGTTTTCTGTTCTATACTGATCTATATATCTATTTTTATACTATTAAGAGTATCATGCTATTTTGGTTACTATAGCCTTATAGTATAATTTGAAGCCAGTTCATATGATACCTCCAGCTTTGTTCATTTTGATTAAGATTCATTTGACTATTTGGGCTTTTTTGTTGTTGTTCAATATGAATTTTTGGATTTTTTTTTCTAATTCCATGATGGAATACTTCTCAGCAATAAAAGAAAACTTGATATCATGTCTTTTGCAGCAACCTGGATAGAAATTGAGGCCATTATCTTAGGTGAAGTAACTCAGAAACAGAAAGAAAATACCACATGTTCTCACATATAAGTGGAAGCTACATTTTATATATACATGGTCATAGAAAGTAGAACCATAGACATTGGTGACTCAGAAAGGCAGAAGAGTTGGAGGAGGTGAGAGATGAGAAATTATCTAATAGATACAGAGTACACTATTCAAGTGAGGATTACACTAAAAGGCCGGACTTCACCACTATGCAACATATTCATGTAACAAAACTGCCCTTTCACCTAAATCTATAAAAATAAAAATAAATAAAATAAATACAGGTACTGATAATCTGAAATGTGGTCACAATAAAGAGAGCAGGGTGATGAGAGGCAAAAGCCTACTGTTGTATGTGAAGGGTTTGGTAATGTTTATCCCAGAGAAGCAAAGCCTTGGGAAATAGACAAAGCCACAGTCTTCAGATATTTGAATGGACATAATGTGATAACAACAGTTAAGATATTTTTAAGTGGCACGGTAATATTATCTAACACAAACTCAAAATTCAAATTTATCCAATTGTCCCAATAGCTTCTTCATAAATATCTTTTTTTTTCTTTTTATTTCTTCTTAGGAGTGAAAGGTAAATAATCTAGCATCTATACAAGGGAACCAATGTTTATCTATCTATCTATCTATCTATCTATCTATCTACCTACCTACCTACCTATGTATCTATCTATATGTATGTATTTCCATATATATGCATGTGTGTGTGTGTGTGTGTATGTATGTATGTATATTCCCCCAGAAGTGTGCCTTGGCTGTTAAGAAAGCTTACAAGATCTCAAACTGTCTTAATAGAGTGACAGTAATCAAATCAATCATCCTTCTTGTTGCTGTTCTGGGTAGACTGCACCTAGAGAAATGATGGCAGTTATAGATAATATAAATAGAAAATGGTGTTTACAGATAATTGAAGTGTGTTCAGAGTAAAATAACCAGGGTGATGGGGGATGAAAACTTCAAACGTTTCACATGATGGAGTCTGAAGATCTTTAAGCTGGAGAAGCATAGGCTAGGGAAGTGGGCATAGCTGTGGTCTTTAAATACTTGAATGAGTGCCTTTATGAGTTGAATTGTGTTTCTTCAAAAAGATACGATTAAGTCCTAAAGCTAATTACCTCAGAATGTTACCAGATTTGGAAATGGGGTCATTGCAGATATAATTTGATATGGTAAAGTCGTATTGTAGTAGGGCGGGCCTTTAATCCAGTATGACTGGGATTCTTATAAGATGATGGTCATGCGAAGATAGAAACACAGTAGAATGTCATGCACTGAAGGCAGAAATTGGAGTTATATTACTGCAGGCCAAAGAGCACTAAAGATTGCCTGCAGACCACAAGAAAATAGGGACAGACAAAGAAGAGTTCTACAGCCTTCAGAGACAGGACAGCCCTGCTGACACCTTGATTTCTGACTTCTAGCTGCAGAACCGTGAGATAATGTTTGTATTGTTTTAAGACACCTGTTTTAAAACAATACAGACTTACTGTCTCACAGTACATTGTTTATGGTACTTTGTCACAGCAGCCCTAGAAAATGAATACCAGCACAATGTAAATAAATAGGTAAAGTGTATTCATTCAGTTTCAATAAATAGTTAGGACCTAGTAGGTAGAAATGAAGGGAAAACAGAACATAAACAAGAACTCGCTAGTAGTTAAAGCCACCACAAAATGAACTCAAGGGCTCCAGCAAGTTTTAAATTTTCCAGTATTATAAATGTTCAAACAGGATGAAAGAAAGATGGTACAGAGGTGACTATCCATGCATCAGACGGAAGGTTACACTAAATAATCTCTAAGTGAAAAATCATATGATCCTATGTTAAATCCCTGTCAAATAAAGGTTGGTACCTTCCTTTTCATTTCTGCTTCAATTAAGAGGATACATGGATGACATAGCATGATGGGTAAGACTTAAATTCGAGATCTAGTACTTAGTTTTACTTCTACTTACTCTAGTACTTAATTGTTTCTTCAGTAGGCCCCTTAACTTCTCTCTCATTTTCCCACCTGTTAAACATAGATATTAATACTATTCACTTTATAGTGTTATTATGATGACACTAGTTAATAATTTAAAATGCTTAGAACAAGGCACCGCACATAGTAATGACTAAAGAAGTGATTTTGAACGTATACTTTCTCTAACGTTGTCCAGATATACACTGATTAAGTCTTCCCACCAGTACCATTCCTCATGTACAAAATACAGAGTTGAAAGTTTAGAAATAATTGCATTTTTTTCTAAAAGTCCTGTGTATTTTTCTAGATCTGAGATAGTAGTATTTGGACAATTTGTTGGCCAAGTACCAGAAATATAATATTTTTGCCAATTTTCTCATAACAAACTGTGATAATGTGTTTGTCAACTGCTAGGATGGGTTTGTGCATGTATGATTGTGTGTGTGTGTGTGTGTATTTGTGTCTGTTTCAAGTGTTTATAGAAAATACATCACTCAATGGCATCATTTTCAAATAATAAAGATTGCAGTTACCTTGATTAAGGTTCACCTGAGTTTTTGGATATCACCATGCAAGAGTTAGAGGATGATGTAAAGTTTTCAAAATTAAATCCTCCAAAATCCAGGTATTTTGTTAAATTGATGTCTATTGGTAGCTGACAATCAACTTCAGCTTCAGGAACTAGTAAGAACATCTTCCAGCATATGAAACTATTAATAAATGTTATATAATTATCAAAAGAAATCCTCATTTATTGATTTAAATTTAACAAAATGAGGTTTTATTTATTCACTATACAAAGATACTAATACCTGCATTATTTGGGTGCATGAGTGACAGCCCTGATAGGTTTGTGATGCCCCAGACAAATTCAATAACTTTCAGTGAAGCAAACCCATGAGTATATGTGAAGTCAGTGTGTACACCTATATCATTCCAGAGCCAGTGATTTTGTAACTATTATATACATCAGACAGAGGACAAAGAATGGAGGAACTGGATGTTCCTTCAGCAAAGAGCAACTGAATGAGACAGCATAACTTTTGAACTGGGGATATACTACAAGGCTATGAGGGAGGCTGGCTATGAAAATACTGAAAAGTATGTTTGATTGCAGGGTGTTGTTTAGAGGCCCTAAGGGTGATAGAAAGGAGACAAAATTGAGTGTCTGGAACTTATATGTGCTTTTTTACAGCACTCTCATTTTCACCAAAGAAGGCAACCCATGTGGTGTAAAGACCACAAATGTTGGAGCTAAAGCCAAGTTATAGCTGGGGTAGTTTTATATTTTGTGAACTTATATGTCCTCAGACAGTTTCCTGTTTCTCAGGTTCCTTTTGTATTTTTTTGAAAGGGAGTCTCACTCTGTCTTCTGTCACCAGGCTGGAGTGCAGTGGTGCAATCTCAGCTCACTGCAACCTCCTCCTCCCTGGTTCAAGAGATTCTCCTGCCTCAGCCTCCCAAGTAGCTGGGACAGGCATGCATCACCATGCCCAGCTAATTTTTGCATTTTTTTTTTTTTTAGTAGAGAAGGGGTTTCACCATGTTGGCCAGGATGGTTTTGATCTCTTGACCTTGTATCCACCTGCCTTGGCCTCCCAAAGTCCTGGGATTACAGGTGTGAACCACCATGCCCAACTTCAGCTTCCTCTTTTATAAAATGTGGGTAATATCATTGTCCCTTAATATTGTTGTCAGCATTAAACAATGTAGGTATATGAACCATCTAGCTCAGTATTTGGCAGTGGTAGTAGCTGAATAATTGTTGACTCTTACCATGAATAAAAAAACTATTTGTTAAAAGTTCCAAATGCAGGGTTTAGGAGTAGACATGGGCCAAGGTCATGGATAAGGCAAACACTGTAGTTCAGGGAACATTGCTAGCTCCTAATTTATCTCAACTCTGCAAATATTTCTTGAGATGCTACTACAAATTGAGTACTGAGGGAATAGAAAGATGAATTAAAGACCATTTAAACACTTCTGAAACTTGCAATTCAAAATCAAGCGAAAATAAATATAGTCTTGTGATTTATTGAGAAATGTCATGCAAGGTAAATGAATTGATTTTAAGCATGAATTTGGCATTCACACAGATTGACCAATTTAATGAAAACACAGCACAGCCTTCAGTTATTTTTCCTTTTAAATACATATCTGTGGACTTTATAGAAATATGAATTAGTTTGACAGTGTTTCCTCACTAATACCTATTTTCTTTGTTGAGTGACTGTTCCTTTTTCTTTTCAAATTAGTTTGTGTGGCAGTGTGGAAGAACCACCACATGAGGACAGTAACCAACTACTTCATAGTCAATCTTTCTCTTGCTGATGTGCTCGTGACCATCACCTGCCTTCCAGCCACACTGGTCGTGGATATCACTGAGACCTGGTTTTTTGGACAGTCCCTTTGCAAAGTGATTCCTTATCTACAGGTAATTATTTTTCATGCTTTTTTGAAGCTACTAAATGTTTAGTCATAGCCATGCCCCTTATGGTAAATTAACTAGTGAGTTGAGAAATATATTTGCCTAAGGCATTGGCAAACTGAAGGAAAAGAATACTTGAGAATATTTGGGAAAATGAGTTAAATTCCAGATAAAGATAAAGCAACAAACTGCCAAATCATCATTAGATGCTGCACAAACATTTTACTTTTTTGGTTCCTAATTTCCCTACTGTTAAAGAAGAAACTTGAACCAATTAATGATTTAACCAATTAATCATGTCCCCAACCCAGTTATTGATCTTTCTTTTGAACCAACTAATGATCTTCCAGTTCAAATCATTGAGGATATTTGTTTTTGCAAGTGATTTTATTTTATACTGAAAAATTAAGAGCTACTTGGTCAAATCAGTGCCATGAACAGGCTTCACTGTAGGTTCTAATTAAAACTATCAGAATTGGAATCTCCATTCTGACGTTCACCACTTGTATGCTATCATGCCAAATAGTTGTGATTCACTTAAAGGATAATAATTTTAATGAGATCTATCTCATATGGTTGTTGTGACCATTTACTTAGATTATTAATATAAATAACTTGGCATAGTGATCACCCTTTGGAAGATGATGATCTTATAAAAATGGTATGTTCCCAATAAACCTCAATTATTAGCATCAGAATCATCATTAGTAGATATTTTCTTTAAGAGTTAAAATAACTTCTTTTTCTATTTAATTGCCTTATCAGTAATTAAGAACAAATACTTTCAGAGATTAGTGTTCTGATTATTATTATAGCTCTAAAGTGTTTGAAACAAAAGATTTATAAGATAATGCTCACATTTACACATCCATCCTAAAGGATGGAGTTTCCTTAGAAATTGGACAGCGAGTGAAATGGTGACCACTGTCTACTTGTCTTCCTATAGCCTTCCTGCACCCTCAGTTGTTACTGTATGCAGTCTCTCAGATGGTGATTATAATATTTTAAGGAAACAGAAAATAGAAAATAAATATCAAGAATCTGGAGATACTAGTTTTATCCGTGCACCAAGCTCTTTGTGCATTTACACCTTTCTGTCAAGAAGTAATGTTGGAGGGGTAACAAATAGGTCTATGGATCTAGTCTTTTTCATCATGTGGTTACTCAGTAGTTTTTTCCTTGCTCTGCAGAGAAGAGGGTGAGCTAAGGAATTGATTAGATTGGACACTGTGCAGAGGCAGACGGAATCCTTCCAGAGATGATGATGTTACTTGGACTGTAGGAATTGTTAAGCAGTTCTGCTTCACAATTTTTGCTTCCAGTAACAAAAATGTAGGTGGGACACAAATAACCTATTACTAGACATACTGATTAGGCTTTTGGAATAAAATGTTGCAAAGGGATATTTAGTTCAATAGTTCCTTGATTACCTCCTATAAAAAGAAGGGATAATTGTTTAAGGTCAAACATTGTTTATAGAATAGCAAGTGGAAAATACTATAGAAGTTATAAGTTCCATACATATATTATGTTTAATTATAAAGTTAGTTTGGGTCAGACTGCTAAAAATCACTACAGGATTATAAAATGAACAGTAGCACTTTTTTTTTTTTTTTTTTTGCATGAGGACAATAATACATGGGTAAAACTTCTTACTAATTTTTCTTCTATGAGGATAGAAGAAATGAAGGCTCTGGTGGTATTTTGCATAGAGACACCAGGAAGATAATACATTTCAGAGAATTCTAATATTTCATTATCTCTGTGGTACTTCCAGAAAACCTTTTACTACTCTCGGTTTCAATAAATACCCAGGATAATATCTTGAGGATTCTCTTAAGTTTTGCAGTAGCTGCTGTTGCCCAGAATGTTTAATTGACTGGGAACATGAGAGATTCCCTGATGGGAAGTGAAGTGATAAGAGAGGTGCAGCACCCAGTGGCAGGTGCAGTCACGTGCAAATGCACAGCGATAGCTTTTTGCAGAGCAGACATCTCAGAGTTTCCTGTATTTGCACTAGAGGACAGAGTGGAAGCAGTGTTCCAGTGAGTAACGGAGGGCATGGGTATCTCTTAAAATCACTGACAGTCCTCTTTCACACGGCAGAACTGCTTAACAATTCCTACAGTCCAAGTAACATCATCATCTCTGGAAGGATTCCGTCTGCCTCTGCACAGTGTCCAATCTAATCAATTCCTTAGCTCACCCTCTTCTCTGCAGAGCAAGGAAAAAAACTACTGAGTAACCACATGATGAAAAAGACTAGATCCATAGACCTATTCGTTACCCCTCCAACATTACTTCTTGACAGAAAGGTGTAAATGCACAGAGATTGGTGCACGGATAAAACCAGTATCTCCAAATTCTTGATATTTATTGCCCATTTTTCATAAAGGTTTCCCAAATGCAATTAAAAGTTTCAATGGGCAATAAACATACAATTTAAATCTGAGCAGTTTTTCTCCCTAGTTGTGACATTCTGAAACTAATGACTTATATTTCTGATATGATATTTATGTCTTACTAAATATTTGAAAACATGTTACATAATGCCCAGCAACATTTTAAGGTTATTTGGTTGCATTTTATATTATTTGGGCATTTACTAATTTGCTATAGTGTATATGTTCTTTTTCTTCTAAATACAGTACAGCCTTTAGATTTATGAGTGATATACTGTAACACATTGGCATATGCACAAAAAAACTTAAAAATCTCACTAATGTCATAAAGCTTAGCTGAATAATTAGAATGACTTTTTCGTATCTTTAATAATTGTCTAACTCTGAGACCATTAACATATATTAGGCTATTTGTTGAATAACTATCATCTATTTCACTTCTCTTCCAACACTGACAACAGCATTGGTTACTTTTTCAGAGAGATTTTTTTTTTTAACTGCAGAAGAAGCTCTACACAGAAATGCCATTTAAAAAAAGAAGCCAAGTGAGATGTGGGAGGTGGGCAGTGGTGGTCAGACAGGCTCCCTTTCTCTCAGTCATACTTTGCAAACTTTCTGTCTATTAGTGCTTACCATCCAAATCTGTGATTTGGTAAAATTTCCATTTTTTCTTATAGTGAATCTTTAAGATCCCTTTGACATATCTATTTGCTAGTATAATACAGTGAACTTCTCTACTAAAAGTAATCCTCAAACATTACCCTGTGCAAAAGGTGCCCATAGTATAGGTCAAAGGCCAAGTATCTGAAGGCAGAAGAAAGTTTCCTCTCACTCCACTTCAACATTCATAGTCCACACTAGATTCATTTCTTTAATGACTTACTGTTCCATTGACTTGAGCTATTACCAGAATCCACGTGAAAAGATACCCAGAAGTACACTCTTAGAAATTAAAAGCAATAACAAAACTTTCAGTTATAATTGCTTATGATAAAATGCAATTTTACATCACCTCCAAGAAAATCTTATAAAGTGCACATAATCGTATATTAATGTCTCAAATACACAAGCAAATATAGTAGTTCAAGCAATGAATATTAACTCATTGATTGTCAAGTGTTCATTCAATGAATTGATTCATTCTACCATTCGATTAATCACATTGGCATATATTCCCCCCTTTGCTATGTGACAATGGGCACTGCTCCCTGGGTCACTGTTGGCAGTGGATGCCAGTCTTTTAAGTAAACTGGTATAAAGTGATTATTATTATCTAATGGCATTAGGAAATACTAGAAATGACATTTGTGTTAGAACCATGCTACAGCTATCCCGTTTATCCATGTTAGTTCGATTAATAGATTATAAATCACTAAGCCTCGATGAATACTTTCTACTTCTAATTGCCAGAGAGGATAAATATATCTCTGACCCAGAAGCTATGAAGAGGTAACTGTGCAAATCTGCACAACCATAGTTCTATTCCAAGGTTAGCAATGGTATTGAGAGGCCCTAGGTGCCTAGCTTATTTGCAAAGAAGGAATGGAGGTTGTAGAGAATAAGGTGAGATTGGTTTGAGAAAGAGAGTTGAAGGTACTCTAAAGTAGCGCCAAGAAATTTCCAGGAGTCAAGAATCAACCTAAGTCCATTCTAATGGAGTCCAGCCCTTTAAAATTACACTTAAAATGAAATTGGTCACCAAGCATTTAGCAAAGGTTAGGCTTTTTACTTGTAATTCCTATGAATATTCTCTGAAACGCAATCTTTTCCAATTAAAATACAGAATTTCAGGCTCAAGCATGAAAGATAAAACTAAGAGTATAATCACTATCATTCTTGTGATAATCATAAATAATAGCAAACAAGCACCACTTATATGCCAGCCCTGGAGTAGACACTTTACATCTCAAGTAACTGTCCATACAATTCCATGGTTAGGCACTATTAATCATCCACATTTTACAGATGAGAAAACTGAGAAATAGAGAGGTTAAGTAAACTGCCCAAGAACACTCAATAAGTCAGATGAGATTTATGCCCAGAAAACCTGGTTGCAGACTTCATTCCAACTATACTCTGAGGCCTCTCCCATAGAGAAACAAAGGAATCAGAGTTGGTAAGAATCTTATCCTGATTACCTCCATTTAGCAGACACACACACAAACATACACATGCAACACACAACACACTCACACACACGCACGCGTGCGCACACACACACACACACACACACACACTAGGCCCAAAGGTGTAAAGTGAGCGACTCAATAGTGTGCAGCTAGCTGATCAGAGAGAGAGAGAATAGGTGGATCATCCTGACACTTAGCCCACAGAGTTTCTGCACTGTTGCCCTGGCTTTTAGATCTCTTTCACTCATTTGTACCTTTAATCAACATATCCACAAGAAAGGCTCTCAGGTAAAAGACAGAAATATTTATGCTTTCTACATATTATGAGATCAACATAACCAGAACAGAAAAATAGAGGAAGATGACTGGGCCACATCTACTGTCTTCAGTTAAGGCTCACCACTCTATTAATGGATTAACAAATATTTGTTTTAAAGACACATGCAAGTATAAGTTCATTGCAGCACTATTCGCGATAACAAAGACATGGAATCATCCTAATTGTCCATCAATGGTAGACTGGATAAAGATAATTGGTACATATACACCATAGAATACTATGCAGCCATAAAAAAGAATGAGGTCATAGTCTTTGCAGTAACATGAATGGAGCTGCTGTTATCCTTAGCAAACTAATGCAGGAACAGAAAACCAAAAATCACATGTTCTCATTTGTAAGTGGGAACTAAATGATGAGAACACATGGACACAGAGAGGAACAACACACACTGGGGCCTTTCAGAGGGTAGAGGGTGGGAGAAGGGAGAGGAGCAGGAAACACAACCAATGAATACTTGGCTTAATACCTGGGTGATGAAATAGTCTGTACAACAAACTTCCATAACAGATATTCACCTATGTCACAAACATGCACATGTACCCCTGAAATTAAAATAGAAGTTGAAAACCAAATATTTCTTAAATGCATAATACACATCAAATGATGTATCAGATACTGGGGACACAGTTTTGAAAAAAAAAAGCAGTCCCTTCTACCATACAACTTTGCTCCAATAGAGAAAACAGACACTAAATAAGCAAATTAAGCAGAATAGTCTACTACCTTATACATGCTGCAAAGAAAATAAATAGCAATCTGTAAAGGAAATTAAAAGTCTTTTTATAGGGAGATCCTAAGAGTGATATCAGAAACAATATTTCATCCAGCATAAGAGAGCACATTAAACATAATTACATCAAATAATCACGTGGATATAGGCATTTTAAACATGTTTCATTGTTATTTCCTTAAAGTGCCAAGTTAAAGAATCATTTGTGGCATTGTTAATTATATAAAAATTTTATAAATTTATAATAATTTTATAATTTTATAAAAATTATTTAAAATTTTTGACTGGGTGAACCTACCTAGCTTTTGAAGTCACATTGCCTAGGCTAGCAGTGAGCAAACTGTAGCAAGGAGATCCACATACAGAGTGCTCTTTTAACATGACTCATAACTTTCCTAATTCACTAATGTACAAATAGCCCTTATTATTTAAAAATATTAAATAAGCCACTCATAATTTAAAAATATTAAATAAATATAATTTAAATCAAATTTCTATATGATAATTTTAAAGAAAGATGTTATTCTTTATAAGTGAGGCTTTTCCAGTTTGGAATAAACATTTAAAAGAAAGACATTATTCTTTATAAGTGAGGCTTTTCCAGTTTGGAATAAACATGTGTGTTTTATTTTCTTCTGTGTGAGTGTATGGTTTCTTCCAATCAGTTACAGGGCAAAATAATTGCAGACATTATTTAAAGAATGCCATGCTATAAACTAAGACATTTGGAATTTTAAAAAAAGATAAAGTTTTCATCATACCTTTTCATGTTTAACAATAAATATGCATTTAATAGTATATTTCTAATATTTCATTTTTCTTTTTGATATGATTTCTTTTTAAGTAGAAAGCACTTGCATGGATTTTTTTGGCAACTTTAAATGTGCTTATATATTGTGACTACCTTTCTTGTTTAGTAAATATATTGAGAGTAATTCTTTTAACAGCTGGTGCTTCTCTATTACTACGATGTTTCTTTTCCCTAGACTGTGTCGGTGTCTGTGTCTGTCCTCACACTGAGCTGTATCGCCTTGGATCGTTGGTATGCAATCTGCCACCCTTTGATGTTTAAGAGCACAGCAAAGAGGGCGCGTAACAGCATTGTCATCATCTGGGTTGTATCCTGCGTTATAATGATTCCACAGGCCGTCGTCATGGAGTGCAGCACCATGCTCCCAGGCTTAGCCAATAAAACCACCCTCTTTACAGTGTGTGATGAGCGCTGGGGTGGTAAGTACCATATGGCACATGAACTGGCATTTATATTACAGCAGCAAATTGAAAATTGGATTAGCATAGCCATTGTAAAGATAGGCTTATATGTCTTATTAGCATTTGTGAATACAGTTTTGCAAGAGCATCAAAACCAACTTGAATTTCAAAACAATTTCACAGAATAACTCTACCTATCTGAATCCTTTGGAAATGTTATCTACTGTTTTCTCATTTTCATATCTTTCAGATAGGAAATAAAAAGAGATTATTCTACAATTCAGATTTGGTTATTTTAGTTTTTCTTAAACTCCTTAAAACAAAAAGCAATACGGAATACAAATCCAATTATGTATTCTTAAATAATCTGAGTTTTATAAGATGGTGCAACCTTGTATTGTCTAAAGTGTCAGGGTCCCTAGTGGACTTCAAATATAACTGTATTTTTTCATTTTAAGACCATGTTCTGGTTCACTTGGTCCTGAGAATATGACCAGAGTCAGTATGTGGTTCTCTAAGTCAAATTATCCAAATTTGTTTTCTCTATTCATAATACATTGAATTGGTGAGTTTTGTTACTAGGATAATTATTATCCAATTTAAGAATTACAGGGGCCAGGCATGGTGGCTCATACCTACAATCCCTGCACTTTGGGAGGCGGAGGCAGGTGGATCACAAGGTCAGGAGTTCAAGACCAGCCTGGCCAATGTGGTGAAACCCCATCTCTACTAAAAATACAAAAATTAGCTGGGCATGGTGGCACCTGCCTGTAATCCCAGCTACTCTGGAGGCTAAGGCAGGAAAATTGCTTGAATCGGGACCAGGGAGGCAGAGGTTGCAGTGAGCCGAGATCACACTTGGGCTACAGAGCAAAACTCATCTCAAAAAATGAAAAGAATTATAGTAACTATGAATCAATGTGATTTCTCATCTGACGTGTATGACGTGAAATTTATACAATCAGGTTTAAAGGCTTTATGTTTCTTTGGTTCAAAATTCTTAGAATCAGTCTAAGATTTTTGTGTAACAGTGAGAACACTTCTATCAATACCTGATGCTAGCACAAATCTGGGCACAGGAAAGAATGACAGAAAATAAAATAACCCTGCGTTTTAGCATAGCATGCACTAATTTCAATATATCACATGAAATCTGAATAAAACAATCTGACCTCTTCTGTGTAAGTATACTAAAATGACTTATATTTAGGGAATTTTTACATTAAAAAATAATTTATTTATTAGAAAGATGTATCAAAACAAGCAGTGCATACTAGAAATTAGGGGTAATATTCTTAAATATTATAATCTTTGAATTTCTATTACTTCCTACCTTGGTGTTTGTACTAGAACACCAAAAGGAAAAAAGTCAATCACTGATGAATTAGACATACTACAGCAAGATAATATTTAAGAGAGGCTGCAATTATTTTACACACTGTCATAAGACCTATGATAACTAATATTTTACAGTTTGTTTTATCTACCACCACAAATATCAAATCTCTCTCTTTTATTAGAATTTACTTTTCCTTTTTAACATTGCATTTTTTTTTTTTTTTGCTTTTTTTCCCTCTGGATCATGTTCAGTTTTCCCAGTTAATAGTGCAAAAAAAAAAAAAACAATAAATGAAAATTTCCAAAATGGCAGGAATATTTATTAAGTGTCCCATGTACCATTTATTAATGCTTAAACAACACCTTGAGAACTTAGTATATGTCAGGCATTGTGCCCACCTAGAGAGAAACAGACTCTGCTTAAGGGAGCACACTCTATATAGTAAGGCTCAAAGGCTAATAAACAAATTTTTATAGGGTAATCAGAATTTTTACATAGTTATATACGAAGTGCTGGGAACAGAAATGAGAGAACAAACTCAGCTTTGTCCATTTGAACAAAAGCTTACAGAGGAGCTGCTAACATTTCAGCAAAACATTAAAGATAAGCAGGAATTCCTCAGACTGGAAGAGCAAAAAGGATGCCCAGAAAGCAAGAACACCCACATCATGGGTACTACATTATGAAGAAGAAAGAGAGTCAGAACTTGTAGTTTCTGGAACATAGGGGCAGGTAGTCTAAATAATTGACTTTGGAAAGAGGATGGGCTGGGGACTGACTGTGACATGTCTCTTACACAATTCTTTTACATTGACTTATATTTAGAAAGCCTAAAAAGGTCTTTCTCAGAATCTTGTTTTAAATTCAACAGTAAATTTAGTCCTAGAGAGATTATATTATTTTTTCAAGATTATGAAGCAAATATGTACATTTAAATCTAAAGCTTCCAACTCTTAAGTTGGAATTCTTTAAGTTATAGAGATTGCAATTAGATAAATATACAAATATTTTTCAGTACATATCAGCAGTATTTTCTCTAAAGTATTCTGGCAATTTGTTTCTGCTTTTATAAACTTTTCTGTTTTAATGTTGCCCTGAATAATCAAGTAATGGTAACCTCCATTAACAAAAAGATTGCAATGCCATGGAATCCTGTTCAGTTATTATGATTAAGGAAATAGAAGTATGATTTTTAAATATAAATACATAAAACTCATTTCTACACTTGTATTTTATTACCGAACTCTAGCAAGGACATTTTCACTAAAAAAGAAAACAATTGTTGAATATATAAAAATCTAAACCTGGCCTTCAGAAGTCATTTAAGAAAACTATTTGAAGACGATTTTATAATACCCCATTATAAAATGTGTATAAAGGCTAAAATTAAGTATTGGATTGAATTGATGATCCACAAAATCCAACTTAATAAAAGCTATACAATGAGTTTTTCAAATATTAAATGAAATTGCTAATAACCTCATGTTTTTAAGAAAAACATAAAATAATTCAAGGTACATTTTTATCTTTTTTATTAGACGTTTATTATGATTTTTACATAGCATGTAAAATGATTGTTCATGTAAACTATTTATAAGTCCATGTTCAAATTATAATGTTAAACCTTGGCATATACATGATTTTCACAACTTAAAAACACCATAGGGAAATATATTTTACAGTGTCAGCTCTCTAAATTTAAACATTTCTAAAGGCCAATTGTCATTTAGCCTAATTTTAAAAACTATTGTAAAATATCTTCTATTATTTGAGATCAATTCATGATCTGTGTTTCTTATCTTTATTCTAAGTTAAATCAAAAATGTAGTTACAAAATAGAGAGTAATATCATAAATATCCTACAACCAATATTACAGTAGAAAAAATTCAGAAAACAATTTGGTCAGTTGATCCATATCTATCAAATAACTTTTGGAAAAGTTCTGCAAATGCTATTTTACATATGGTGCAAAATAATTGAGAACTCTATCTAACTAAAAAATTTACCATAAATATGTAATTATGTATGGATAAATGATTTCTAAAACTAATTATATTCATTATTGCCTGTTACTTCTTCATAAAAAGGACTACAAGCCATGATTTCTGGCAGACATACACAACACTCAAGAACATATAAAGAATCTTAATACTTAATAATTTTTAAAATATACATTTGTATGTTCACCGTTTGCCTCAGTCATATCGTTTCATACTTGCACGATTTTTAAATTGTTCCAGAATTAACCCACAATTTCTTTATTACTTGGTTTATAAATTCATAGTTCTACAGAAAAGATCCTACAGAAAGAAACTCTTGCCCAGGAGGGGTGGATTACGCCTGTAATCACGGCACTTTGGGAGGACTAGGCAGGCAGATCACCTGCGATCAGGAGTTCAAGACCAGTCTGAGCAACATGGTGAAACCTTGTCTCCACTAAAAATACAAAAATTAGCTGGTTGTGGTGGTATGTGCCTGTAGTTCCTGCTACTTGGGAAAGGGAGACAGGAGAATTGCTTGAACCCGAGAGACAGAGGTTGCATTGAGCCGAGATCATGTCGCTGCACTCCAGCCTGGGTGACAGAGCGAGATTCCCTCTCAGAAATACATACATACATACAAACCAAAAACTCGTTTAATACCCTCAAAGTTATAATTGCTTCACTATTCATTATCCAGTGTTTAATTAGTATGTACTATGTACTATTAGTCAAACGTTGTTCTGGTCACTGGAGATTGGTAATATCTCTTTTTTTGAATCTTAATGACAAATTGTTCTTTGGTGGGCTAAAAAAATTGGAGCCCCTTTTTTAGTCATAGTAATTATGGCATCTGGCCTATTTAGGTTTGAAACCATATAAATATGTATATAGGTGTATTAGTGGGAACATTTATTAAACACATTTATTAGAGGAGAAATAGTAAAATATATTAAAGATTCAGGTAAACCTAATGAACCCCTAAACTTTAAAAAGACAGTCCAAATTGAATATTGGGAAATTATATTTAATTTACTCATTTATTCAATTCCTGACAAGTGTACCATGAAAGAGGAATGTTTATAGTTTTTAGATAATTAAGATAACATGTTGGTTGAATAATGGACCCTAAGTCATCTGAGAGAAATTAAGTTTTGCTGTCAAATACGTGATATGACTCTTTAATCTCTGATTTCAAAGACTAAAGATCCACATTTGTTCTTTATTAGTTAGTTTCATATATATAGAATATTTATTTAGATTGTGCCTATTCATCAGTTGAGTAAAAACAGTAATTTTTAGTGGTTATCAACATTAAAAATACTGTTTTTTATATTAAAGTAATGCTTTTGTGAAACAAATTTTGTGTAGCTATATTCTAGGTCATATACAAATGTCTTAAATACATTGAAGACATTGCTTATCAAGTGCAGAAAGACTTCAAAGATATTTTCATCACACATAACTTAAAATTTCAATGGCATTTCTGAGTTTTTAATCAGCTTAGACTCTAAGTGTGAAATGAGGAATTTAGGACTATCATGTTTCCCCAATTATCTAATATAATCTCCTTATTAAAACAATCTATCATACCCTGGAAGGATAATTTTGTTTGATCAACTTTTTTTCCATATCAGTGTTCATTATCATAATATGCATTTAGAAATTCAATTATATGTTTTTCTAATTACTCATAAATATACCAAACACATAAGGAGTGTTTGCTACCATCTATTCAAAACGCCTGTTATCGCAGTGATGCTGTCCATAGCTGCAGTTGAAAAAAGGTTGACTATCAAATCTAGTTTCCTCTATGCAGACATCAGGGCTTCACATGTATGTAAGTTTCAAAGTTATATAGATTTTTTAATGGGAAAGCTCATGTGATACTTCTTCAAAACAAATAAAAGTTCAAAGCCTGTTAGTTGCCTGAAAGTGCTGAGGTCACTTTCAGATTCCTTTGAAATTGGCCCACCAAATGCTGTGTAGGCTGTGGCACTTCAAAGGGAAAGACTGTTATTCCTCCAGTCAGAATGCTTGAATTTTATTGCTTTTTATGTAACTGGCCTGTTTTACAGGATCAACTTGAAAGAAAGTTAGAAACTGATGAGGTAGGTGAATGCTACCTGGGCCAGAAAGAAGCTAAAAATGACACTTCAAATTGGTCTCTTAGACCTAGGAGCTAAAAATATAAAAATTAGCCGGGCATGGTGGTGTGCACCTGTAGTCCCAGCTGCTGTCCCTGCTGAAGATTGCAGGGCAGAAAGACATCCAAACCAAGAGAATATGGGTTTAGAAGGATGAATACTGGTGGCTCCCGCCTGTATTTCAAGCACTTTGGGAGTCTGAGGCGGGTAGATCACGAAGTTAGGAGTTCAAGACCAGCTTGACTAACATAATATGTTGTTTAATGTTATAAAACCTTAAAATTCTCATTTTATTAAAAGTACATGTATGTATTTTTAATAAAAGCACACACACACCACAGACATACTATGCTTAAAGAGTAATTTTGTATATGTTCCAATAAGTGCACAAAAGAATCATTGTCAAATTTCTATTGTATTTAGTTTTCAAATTTTTTTTCACATCTGTATTTGGAGATACAACTGGGAGTAGTCTCCCATTTCTCAGGGAACTTACATTTTAATGAGGAAGAATCAATTGTTTATATTTTCTTCCCATTTTAATGAAAGCATTAGTTATTAGGTTTTCATTGAGTCATGTCCATTTTGTATATGAAAGTTTCCAACAATCCAAATTAAATTTGTTAATGAGCCAGATGTAATCAAGTCAAATAAAAGGCCTTTTAATAACTGAACACTTGACCTTTGATAGCAGAAATTAACAAATAGCTAATTGTTATTTCTCTGAGTACATTAAGTGAAATTAAGACTTCACATTTGGTATACTCAGTGTAGGTGTATATACTTTTACTCAGAATATACACATCTACTGAGTAAAGGTAAGTTGTTAAATATGATTTTTTTCTCCTTTGCATATATACTATGACAATGAAATCATATAAAATGTAAATATGTACTTTGAAGAAAAGCATTGACATATATGTTTTTTAAAAGTCCATCAGTTGTAATGTAAGATTTTGTTGTTTTGACTTTCATCCCAGGTGAAATTTATCCCAAGATGTACCACGTTTGTTTTTTCCTGGTGACATACATGGCACCACTGTGTCTTATGGTGTTGGCTTATCTGCAAATATTTCGTAAACTCTGGTGTCGACAGGTATGTAATTTCAAATAATTTGCATGTGTTATTCCTCCACACATAATTTGTTATGTGTTATTCCTTCCAAATAATTCACCTTTGTTTTTTAGGATGTACTTATAAACAAAATTTAAGAATGCATTAAACCAACATAACATGTTCAGGAAAGTATTATGTTGTGTGTTCTTCTAAAATAATGAGAACCTAAACATAGAAATATGTCTGAGCATTTTTAGATTAATATTTAGGAAATGTATTTTATAATCTGATTGGTACTTTACATTTTAAACATTAATGTCTGTGATTAATTGACTTTTGTCTAGGAATAACGTTGATTTTGCTTTCTGTAAGAAATAGCAAATAAAAATTCCTTTAGAGTTTTTTGAGACTATAAGTCTAAGAGGTTATATTTTTAATCAGATTTATTTAATACATTTGAACATACGAGTTAAATCTCCAACTTGAAAGATTTTATTTTTTAGAAGATTATAAGACTCAGGCAGAATGTATAATTTTCAAACTGTATACAATGCTGATTTGAAGTTACTATACTTTGTTAGATTATTCTGTCTGCTCTATCAGTGAATGTATTTGTTCACTTAGTTATTCATTCCTCAAATATATATCATGAACTTTTGACACACGTCTCATGAAAAAGCTAAAAATTCTACTTTTTGCCATTGAGTAATTCATAGTCTAGAGGAAGGGCATAGTGAGATGCAGGGTGACAATTACTTTAAATATAAGCACAGAGAATCAGAGCAAGATGTCCTAAAAGGGTATCTAATCCAGGCAAAGTAACATTTAAGTTAAACCTTGGTGATTAGAAGGAAATCACCAACAAACACATTTAGAGGTTTGTAAGATAGAGACTAGGATATGGCTCAGTCTCTTGAGTTTTGTAAAATGTATCCTAAAATGCCACAGTTCTTTAGATCTATTTCTCTCCTTCTCTAAACTTACAGCCAATAATTAGTTTAATCAGACTTGTGGAAAGCTGTCCCTTTAGTCTGTTTTCTCTGACACATTTTATTCAACTGAAAAGATTTACTGGAGTCATCTTAATTCATTAAAAAGATTTCACGAACACTTTATTTGGTCTTGGAGGATGTGTGTTTGTTTTTTAATCAACCCTTGTTATTTAAAGCACTTTTGAAGATCATCTTTCAATGATTCGATATGAGCAACACTCATATTTTTCAACACCATGTGGCTTATAATTTCAAAATTTCCTCTTTTCTTCTACTTTGACAAAAAAGTCATTTTTATGACCTTATCAGTGCAACCAGTAGCAACATTTATTAACATTTTGTTTCCCATCATTTTTTTTTTTACTATAAAAACAAATGTGGACCACTATAAAACATATGTGTGGTGATTTTCTAGATGTTGATGACAGTTTTCTCAGCACTCTCCACCTGCCTATGAAGCCAGTGCTTGTATTTTAGGGTGGTTGTTAATGCAGTTTCCTGCTTTTTAGTACCTCTACCTATTATTATATCTGTCAAATTTTGTTAGATTATTCTTCTATTAAAAAATGTGGTTTACGACAACAGTTCTGTTTCATTCATATTACAGGTCAGTGGGGAGGGGTGGCTGGGGCACTGGGCTTCATGTGTTTTTTCCAGAACCTAACCTAAAGAAATGACACTTCTTGGGACATGCCATTCTGAGACTAAGAGAAAAAGAAAACTGGAAGAAAAGTGTAGTTTCTCTTAGTGTCTTTTATGAACCAGCAGGTGTTACATCTCACTTTTCGTTGGCTAAAACAAGTCATGTGGTTGATCTTGACCATGAACTGGGGAAGCATTCTTCTCTGACAGAAAGACACTACAGGTCACAGGGCGATGGGGAGTTTCCTACAAGCTGGGGATTAATAATCTGGAATGATACACAATAGAGGAGTCAAAAACACAAGGGCCAGACTGCATGAATTTAAATCCTGACTCCACCACTTAGTAGTTACATGAATTTTATCAATGACTTAAATTTCTGTGACTCCCTTTATTCACTTTAAAATAGGGTTGTTTAGCATCTTCCTCATAGGTTTGTTAACATGCATTCAGGTGTGTCCAAGGGAGGGAACACAGTTGTGGGTTCTTAGTTTCTGTTTCTTCTTGGGCCAGTAAAGCCCTTTCCTCAACCCTCTTTTAGCTTATTGCCAGAGACAGAAACTAAAAGCCATGGCTTCGGGCTGCTAACAGCCTGAAACAAAACAAAACAGAACTACAACAAACAAAATAAGGTGGGTTGGACAAGCTTGCTTAGATGAATTGACTCAAGTGTCTAAAATATAGAAAGTGCTCATTAAACAAAGTATTTTAATAGATGTTGCTTAATAATGGCCTTTCAACTAATTGTACTTACGTTTCTAAAATAATATGCGTGTGTTGAATTGGTGTATGTGACTGTTTTTTAAAATGCATTTTGAAATACCAGTATTTGTTTGTCTGTCTTCTCTACTCTACTAATATAAAGATAGTCTCAGTGTCTTCTTTGTATCCCTAGAAATAGCATCTGCTCAGCACACATCAGTAGCTTTTTTTCATAAGAAAAAAATGAGTAGAATGAGAGAAAGTGCTGGGAAAGTTTCAACAAAAGACGACGTAGAGAATCTATTGACCAGTTACTCAGATAAAAGTTTGTAGAAATAGATTCGAATTAAAAAAATTTCTTGAAGGGAAAAAAGCATTTAATGAACATGTAAAAGAAAAGATATTTTAGATTTGGATGGAGATTTTATTGGGGAATGTTCAGTGTTAAGATTATCCCCTATTTCTTTATTTTTACTAGTTAGTGTGCATTGTATAAAATAGATGATTATAATTTCTTATTCATTTATTTACATATTGAGATACCTTTACAACTTTAAAGATTGTAATGTGTCTGTCTTGTTACTATCATATCCCTAAACTTTCCGTGGTACCATCAGAGAAAGTATTTTAAAAAGTTTGTTAAATAAATAGGTGATGCCAAAATCCAAAAAATTAATTTTCCACCATTTAAGCTTAAGTTTGAAATTTCCCAAATTCTAAAATAAATTTTAAAAATAAATTGCATAACAGATTCAGAAATAATCCACGTTCTTTTCGTGAATTATCCTGATTAGTACAAGCCACCTGATTCGGAAGATTTGCAGTAAAATGTTTGGGATGTGAAACTAAAATCATTTACAAAACAGATTAAAATGGAAAATGCTAAGTTCAGCTGCCCTCACATTAGCAGCCACAATAAAGTGAATTAATCCCAAATTGGTGGTTATATAGAATTCCGCTTGAGCAACTCTCAATTTCCAACTGTTAGTATCTATAAACAAAGTTGTAAGGCTTTGTGTGTGCCATAGGCTACATCAAGTGAGCCATCAAATGAAGAGCTTGTCCTATTTGCTTAAAATTACAGAGATGCATGAAATCTGTTATGTACTTTTGAATTAGTAAGTGTAAGATTACTAGTGAGCAAATTGTGTGCCCTTGTCTGACTTTCTCAAGAAGTCTCATTAAAAGAATTGGCTAATGCTTTGCTGTAATCAACTACTTAAATTCTTTCTCTTTCTTTTTGTAATAATGTTTTTATTTTTTGCAATTTGACTCAGAGTACTCTTGACTGTAGAATTTCAATCAAGAAATTCTACAGACTATTTTTTAAAACTCATTTTTTTCAAGAACTTATTCTTAGCTTGCTTGCCCCTTTCATTTTTCTTTCCATTTTTTTTCTAGTTGAGATCCTTCATATAATTCAACACTAAATCTTAATCATCAAGTGAACTTGTGTTAATTTATTTCACAATTATTTATTAAGCACATACTCTGTATCTGGTATGGTGTGAGGTACTGAGAATGGACTGTAATAGATACTTTGGTCTGAAACTATAGTTCAGCTTTTCCAGGCTTTTGAAAGACCTTTCCCTTTCTGGCTTTTATCACAAAGTTTTCTGCTGATTTTTATTCAGCACTCTTCTAAGAGAACTTAAGAAATAACGTTTGATGATGACAAATCAGTCTAGTTTGAGAAAGTAGATAGCAAATTACAATTGTAGGGGCAGAATCAGGAAGGCGGTAGCTCCAGTCCATGGAAAAGTATTTAAGAGCACCAGTAAAGCTAACTACATAGGTAAATACAGTAGACAGTATAAACATTTTTAACTTCTGTTGTCTGATGTGAAGAACAACTGCATAAAATAATAGTTATAAAAACATGAAGATTCAGATTATAGTGTATACAGATGTAATTCAAAAGAGGAGGAGGAAATGGAGCTATATTGGAGCAAATTAGTTTTATATTATTAAAATTACATTAGCATAATCTAAGCACATTGTTTAGATTAAGTTGCTAATTTTAATCCCCAGTGTTACCACTAAGAAAATAATTTTTTTGAAAAATGTAGAAATATAGGTAAAGAAACAAAAGAATTAAAATAGTATATAAAAAATACTCAACATCAAATAAAGCAGTGGTGAAGAAATAGAGGAACACAAGAGATACAATATACATGTCACAAATAGTAAAATGGTAGATATAAATTATATTTTCTTAACAATTAAAGTAAATATAAATGGATTAGATACTTCAATCAAAGGGCATAGATTGACATAATAGATAAAAACCAACCAATAATAAAAAAATCCCATGATCCAACTTTACACTGTTTAGAGACATACCTTGTATGCATATATACAAATAGGTTAAATGTAAAATAACAGAAGAAGATGTACTAAAACAATCACAAATAGGGAGTTAATGTGGTTAACTAAAATTAGACAAAAGAAACTTTAACAAAGAATATTACTGTACATAGAGAGGGACATTTCATAATGATGATAGAGTCTATCCATCTGGAAGATATAAAAGTTGTAAACATACATACTTTTAACAACTGAAACCCAAAATACACCAAGCAAAAACTAGTAGCATTCAGGAGACAAATAGGCAATTAGACAATTAGAGTTGAAAACGTTAATACTCGCAAGCAGTAATGGTTAAAAAAAAAAACAGGCAGAATATTAACAGGAAAATAAAAGATTTAAACAAAACTATTAAACCACTGGACTTAACAGATATTTATAGAACACGCCATCTAAAACAGAAGAATGCATATTTATCCCAAATGCACATAGTACTTTCTCCAGGTTATAAGAAATATCCTAAAGCAAGCCTCAATATAGTTTAAATAATCAAAATACATTTTCCTACCATGATGGAATTATATTAGAAATTAATTATAGAAAGAAAATTTTTGAAATTCACAACCGTTTGAAAATTAACCATCAGACTTTTACATAATCAATAGGTAAAATAGGAAATCAAAAAGGAAATTAGAAAATGTTTTTGGATAAGTGAAAATGAAAACACAGCATATATACACATATGAAATACAGCAAAACAAGTGCTCAGAGAGAAATTGAGAGCTGTAAGCATCTATATTAAAACAGAAGAAAGACTGTAAATAAAAACAACCCTCCAAAAGAAACAAACAAACCAAAGAAAAAAAAAGAGCATGAGAAAAAATCAAAGCCAAAGCAGATAGTAGGAGAGAAATAATAAAGACTAGACAGGGAATAAATGAGGCATAGAAAAACAAAACAAAAAATATATAATCCTGAAAGTTGGTACTTTGCAAAGATCAGAGAAAATGACAACCTTTTCCTAAGTTGATCTAGAAAAAAGAGAGAAAACCAAAATCACTAACAACAGAAATTATCTTCCCAATTTGATTTGCTTTTGCTTATCTATCTCTACTGTCATTACAGAAATAAGAAGAGGATAAGAGAACAGTATGAAAAAATTTATGCCAGCAAATAGCCTAGATGAAATGGACAATTCCATGGAAGACAGAAACTACTGAACCTGATTTAAAGACAATTAGGAAATCTGAGTAGAGATTAAATTACTAATCAGGAGACTTCCCACAGAGAGAAGCCCAAGTGGCTTCACCATTGAATTCTACTCAACATCTAAACAAGAATTAATGCCACTCCTTCACAACTTTTTCCAAAACTACTAAAAGAAGAAACACTCTCATTTCCTTCTATGAGGCCAGAGTTTCCCTGATATTAAAACCACAGACGTTACAATAAAATAAAACTACAGACCAATACAGTTATAAATATAGATGTGAAAGTATTCAACAAAATGCTCTCAAACCAAATTCAACAATATATAAAAAGAATTATACCCAATAAATAAACTGTGAATTAGCATGCCGTTGCAAGGTAGGTTTAACATAGTGAGAATCAATCAATGTAATGCAACATATTAATGAAATAAAGCTAAAAAATGACATAATCTTAGTAGATGCAGTAAAAGCACTTGAAAAAGATACAATATGTTTTCATGATAAAAATACTCAACCATCTGGGAATATAGGGGACTTCCTCAATTTGACAAAGATCACTTCTGAAAACTTGATAGCTGACATGATACTTAGTGGTGAAAGACTGAATATTTCCTTACTAAAGTCAAGAACAAGACAAGTATGTCTACTATAACCATTTTCATTCAATATTGAATAGAACTGATTCTCTGCAGGGCGAACAGGCAAGAGATAATATTAATAGCAATAAAAAGTAAAAGTCATCAAGATTGCAAAGTAAGAGGTTAACTATTTCTACATGTAGGTCAGGTGATATTTTATATAGAAAATCCTAAAGATTTTGCAAAAAAAAAAAATGTTAGAACAAATAAATAAGTTCAGCTAGTTTTCAGGATGCAATATTAATATACAAAAATCTGTTTTATTTTTATACATGAGCAAAGAAAAATTCAAAATGAAATTAAAAATTAATTTAAATAGCAATAAAATTAATCACATACCTAGAAATAAATTTAAGAAAACAAGTTTAATAAGAGACTTCGGCCAGTCTTGGTGAGTCATGCCTGTAATTTCAGCACTTTGAGAGACTGAGGTAGGAGGATCACATGAGGCCAGAAGATCAAGACCAGTATGGTCAACATGGCTAAACCATGACTCTACTAAAAATACAAAAATGAACCATGCATGGTGGTGCAGTACATGACTATAATCCCAACTATTCAGGAATCTCAGGCATGAGAATCACTGGAACCCAAGAGGTGGAGGCTGCAGTGAGCAAAGACTGTACCACTGTCCTCCAGCATGGATGGCAGAATAAGATTCTTGTCTTAAAAAAAAAAAAAGCCTTTAACAGAAACATGTATATTTAGGCAATGTCCAGAAATTATAGAAACGTGTATTCTATGCAGCAGTTATAATCCCCTAATCCCCTATAAAGAAAATTATGAATTCACTCTATCACTGAGCATTCTAACATAGGCAACAAAGATCCAGGGAGAAAATTACCCTATTCTTGTATTTAAAAAGGTGCATCTATTCAATGATGTGGTTCTAGTTTCTATGTAGGCAACAAATATAATCAAAAGGAAATAGCTCTGAATTATTAAAAATAAATATGTTGATCAAAGCAATAAAATAAATAGATAATACTCCGATATTTTCAAATCCAATACATGAATATAATTTCCAGTCCTAATTACTAGAAACTTCAATGAGTAGACCACAGTTATACAAGTTTCTCCAGTCAGTTCAGAAGTATTTCTATTCAACCATCAAATCGTCCATATCTGTAACATCTTGTTCTACATCACCATATTCAGTTTCAGGAAGTTTACCAGTGCAATTCTTGAATCATATGCAGTACAGGTTAAGCATCTCTAAACCCAAAACCTAAGTCTAGCTGCTCTAAAATCCCAAACTTTTGAGAGCTAACATGATGCCAGAAGTGGAAAATTCTCTTTCTACCTCATGTGACAGGTCATGTCAAAGTCAGCCAAAACTTTGTTTCATGCCCAAAATTTTTAAAAATGTTTGATAAATTTGTTTTAAGACTATGAATATTGAATGTTTATAAAACATAAGTAAGTTTTTGGTTTAGACTTAAGTCCGATGTAAAATATACCTTATGTATGTGAAAATAATCCAAAATCCGCCCCCCACAAAAACATCCCATATCTGAAACACTTTTGGTCTCAAGATTTTCAGATAAGGTATATTCAATCTGTACACAATATGTACACCTTCAAGAACAAAATACTGAAGAAATAAAATAAAGGACTAAATAAATGAAAAGATATTCTATGTTTATGGATTAGAAGATTCAATCTTGTTAAAATAGAAATAATCTCCAAATTAATCTATGAATTCAAAGCAATTCCTATTAAAATTCCAGATGGCTTTCGTGTTTTGTGTACAAACTGACAAACTGGTCCTAAAATTAATGTGGAAATGCAAGGGACAGAGAATAGCCAAAATAGTCTTGGAAAAGAAACACAAATTGGAAAATTTACCTCTGAATGTCAAATCTTAATAAAAAGCCAAAGTAATTAAGACAGCATGGTACTTGCATACAGCTAGTCATATAAATCAATGGAATAGAATTCATAGCCCACAAATAAACTCTCATATTTATGATCAATTGAGTATTGACAAAGGTGTTTAACACAGTTCATTGGGAAAAATCATAGTCCTCACAACAAATGGTTTTAAGATAACTATGTATCCAAATGCAGAAGAATGGAGTTGAACCTCACCTCACACCATATTTAAAACTTAGCTCTTACACTTATATGTAGGAGCTAATCTTTTAGAAGAAAACACAAAAGCAAATCATCATGTTCTTGGCTTAAGCAGTAGGTTCTTAAATATGACACCTAAACCACAAGCAACAAATGACAGAATAGATACATTAGACATTGAAAAAATAAAAACTTTTGTGCTTCAAACTGCACCATTAAAAAAGTTAAAATCCTATATAATATCTGCAAATCATATATGTGTTAAGGGATTTGTACCCAGAACATATAAAGAATTCTTATGAATTAATAATTTAAAAAAATTACAAGTAGGCAAAGATTTGAATAAACACTTCTGCAAAGAATATATTCAAATGGTCAGTAAGCACATAAGAAGATGCTTAACACCATTAGTTATTAGAGAACTGTTAAAAATCATTATGAGACACCTATTCATACTCAATAGCATAAACTTTTTTTTTTTAAAGGCAGTAATCATTATTGGTAAGGATGTGGAGTAATTGGAATCCTCCTACATTGCTGGTGGGAATGCAAGATGATGCAACTGCTTTGGAAAAGAGTTTGGTAGTTCCTCAAAATCTTAGAGAATTATTACATTACCCACCAATTCAGTCTCTATCTATATACCCAGAGAACCGAAGACATGTTTACACAAAAAGTTACACATGAATGTTCATAACAGCATAATTCATAGTAGCCAAAAAGTGGAAACAATCCAAATGTTATCAGTGAATAAATGGATAAACTAATTGTGCTATATGTAAGCAAAGAAATATTATTCAGCTATTAAAAGACATGAAGCACTGATATATGCTATAAGATTGATGAATCTTGAAAACATACTAAGTGAAAGAGGTCAGGCACAAAAGGCCGTATATTATATAATTCTGTTTGCATGAAATGTTGAGAATAGGCAAATACATAGAGGCAAAATAATTTGTCCTTGTCAGGAGCTGGCAGAGTAGAAAATAAGAAATGACTGCTAATGGATTTGGAGCTTCATTTGAGGGTGATGAGAATGTTCTAGATTAGGCAGTGATGATGTGATGATAGTTGCACAACTCTATGAATATTCTGAAAATCATTATTTAAACCTCTTAAAACAGTGAGGTTTATGGTATATGAATTATATCTCAATAAACCTTTTTTTATTTGAAGAAAGAAAAAAAACAGGATTTTTAAAATTTTTTAAGTGGAAAAATTCTTTCTTTTTCTTTTTTTACAAAGTTCTTCTGCTGAAACCACAAGAAAGCAAAGAAAGGTTAAACACACAATTTGATATGTTAATGTAATGAGAGGGTTATTTTTCCTGCACTTCTGATTAAAGTTTTTTTCTGTACTCCTATGGACTTTAAAATGGTCCATAGAAGTGCAAAAAATGAAAGAACCTGTATCAAGTCCCAGAGGGCAGAGGGAAAACCATTTTTTACAAAGAAGTCATAGACTGTGTGACCGCATAATATTGCAAAATAACAGATCTGGTGTTGGACAAGGGGCAGGAGGCATCGTGAGAAGATCAGGTACTGCAGTTGTCATCCAAAAGAGCCATCTGTACACACTGAAAGTGGAGCTATTCATAGTGAGAATGAAGCTAAGAATGTGTTAAGGGATGAATGAAGGGACAAATAAAATTATAGTCCTCATGGTTAGAATTTAGCATGCAAATCTTAATTCTAACAGAGCAGTACCGAGGTAAACAAAAAGTGTCAAGAAATCATGGAATTTAATCTGAAACTCTTCCTCGGAGTTGGAACATAGTTATGCTCATATGGTGTTGGGTGTAAGGGGCAAGAAAAATTTTTATGTTTTTCTGCTGAACAGGGAAAAGTAAGGAGGTTATTGTTTCATATGAGACATCCAGTGCCTACCAAATATTTGTTGTACTCTATGATGATGAAATGGATAATGGTTATAGAATATGGTAAGGGGAAAGGAGCCTTGCCTGGAAGTTTCTTAGCACTTAGCAAATGGAACAGGCATTTTCTATGTATTAAGAAAAAGCATCATCCAAACTCTCAGACTCATCCAGCCATGAACTTCACTCTGTTGTTCCTCTTCCTCCCAGATAAAATTCTTGACTTATTTCCATTGGTCATTTTTTTTCTCACTCACCGCCACCTCCACTGATTTCTCAGCCCACTTCGATCTAGCTTCAACTTTCATCACTACAGTGAAACTGCTTACACAAAGGTCACCAATGATTTCAAAGCATATGTATTTTTAAAGTTTATTGCTTGGTCTTTTGGCAGCATTAGGCAATGTTACTTATGATTTAATTGCTCATATACTTTCTTCCTACATTGACTTGAATACTTTTTGCTTTGAATACTTACCTTTCCTTCCCTGGCCAGTAAATGCCACTTTCCATGTTTTAAATGAGGTGAATACCAAATATATACCTCAGACTAGTCCTCTGGGATACACACAAATACACATAAACACTCATTGTACCTTCATTATAAATCTTGAAATGAGTTTTCATAAGTCATGCAACTAAAGTTTAAAAAAGAATAAATTCTTTTTTTAAATTGTTTTGGCTATTCCAGGTCTTCTGCGCTTTCATAAAAAATTAAAATCAGTACTTTAATTTCTACAAAAATGACCGTTGTGGTATTGAATGTGATTAATTGCATTAAATCTATAGATCAACTGCTATATTAACAATACATGAGCATAATGAATCTATTTAGGAGTTATTATCTCTTTGCAATGTTTAATAATTTTCAGTATATATTTTGTCAATATTTTATGAAATATGTGCCTAAAACACATTCTTTTGTTATTGAAACTTTTAAAATTTAATTTCCCATTTATTGCTGGTATATAGAAGTGCAATTAATTTTTGTCTATTGATTTAGTGTCCTGCTTCTTGCTAAATTCTTTTATAAGTTCTAGTGGGTTTTTTGTGGATTCTTTAGGATGATCTTTGTTAGCAATAATTTCTTCTTAATAGAACAAATCTGTAGGCATATATATTTGTTTATTTATTTTTCTTTCCTTCTTGTATTGGCTCAAAGTCCAGTACAATATTCAGTACAAATGGTGAGAGGAGACTTGATTTTTTGAGTGGTAAGCAACACTTCATTGCTAGAATAAATCTAATTGAGCAAGTAGTATCATCCTATTTTGATATATTGCAGGCTTTGATTTGATAACATTTTTAAGGACTTTCTATCTCTATTCATGAAGGATATTTAGTTGTTAGCTGTCCTTTGTTGTCATATCTTTAAATTATCAAAATAAATGTGGCCTCATGAAATTTGTTGAAAAATGCATTTTCTGTACATTTCATCGAAAGTCTGAATAAAAGTGGTATTAGTTATTCTTTACTGTTTGATTGAATTCATTATTGAATCTATCTGGGCCTGGAGATTCTTTTGTAGCAAGGTTTGTAAGTACAGTGTCAGTTTTGGTCAACTTTGTCTTTCAAGTGCTTTGTCCGTTTCATGTACGTGGGCAAATTCGTTGTTTATTCATAATATTTTTAATGTTTGTAGCATGTTTGCACCTTCCTCATAACTTTATCCTGGTCACAAACACTTTGTAAGACAGAGTAGGTTTTAAGGTGCATCATGTACATGCTATTTCTGATTCTTCACTGTGGTAATATATTTTTGAGGGTATATTTTTGTGTTAAATATGATTATAAAGTTTAGTTATAATTGTGAAATAAAAGCAGGGTGTGTGTATTTTACTTAATTCTCCTCAATGTCTGCTTAATTAAAATCTATAAGGTTTACAATACTGTAGTGTTAGGGATGTATTAAGGATTATTAATGAATAGTTTCTGGAACTCAGTAATGTCAGTTATTCCTCTTGATTTTATACTGACTTTCTCTGAATTCTCAGTGTCTCTAGATAGCATATCGATGGAGAAATTTAGGTGTCCTTAAAACGAGTGCAGGATTCAGCATCTTCTATCTTTATTTAGGTCATCATTTAAAAAGGGCATCACTACATTTTATTTTTCCGATTTCAGGAACCATAACTAGGCTCCCCATAGCTGTTTTTTCCTTATGAGAACTGTTGTTTTCTTTGTTGTTGCTGTTTTGTTTTTGTTTTTTGAGACAGAGTTTTGCTCTTGTTGCCCAGGCTGGAGTGCAATGATGAGATCTCAGCTCTCACCGCAACCTCCTCCTCTTGGCTTCAAGCAATTCTCCTGCCTCAGTCTCCTGAGTAACTGGGATTACAGGCATGTACTATCATGCTTGATTAATTTTGTATTTTTAGTAGAGACTGGGTTTCTTCATATTGGTCAGGCTGGTCTCGAATTCCCGACCTCAGGTGATTGAGAACTGTCTCTAATGGTTGCATTAAGTCATCAGACGCAAAATGTTGATTCTCTCCCTCAGGGGAGTAGTCAGTGATATAATCATTAAAGTTTAATTGATCTCTCAGAGAACATTTAGAACACGGTTCAGGATCATTTAGCAGACACATATCGGCTTTTCATTATAGAAGTATTCTGGAACTTTCAAACATTCATTGCTGGAGTTGTTTTTAAAAATTTCTGTTTAAAATGAAAGTCACAGAAGAGAAAGTGCCTATCTCTCTCCAACCAATGGATTAAAAGATTGAGTTGAATCACTACTATGTAAAAATGGTTGTCTACATTAGAAGACATACAGAGCAAGAAGACAAATAATTTATCAGATATTTTCCATTTAAGGGCAGGTTTCTGTTAACATCATTTGCCTCTTCAAGAGAGAATATGGTCAAAGGAAATGGCATATTAATTTATCTGTGTGAATATCTATGTAAAATTCTGTTCTCAAATTAAAGATTATTGAACAGACTTTGATCTTGTGTAAAAAGCAACAAAATCTATCCAACATCTATTCAGAAAGACCACAAGGACACATTGTTCAGTACTAGTTTGCAGCATAGAGACAAAAAGCAGAAGCTGAATAATCTCAATAGAACAAAGGTGGCCTTATCTTGTGCTTGTTGACGTATTGTCCTCTTTAAAAAATTATGCATGCTGAATTTTATTGTTGTGTTCATTAAACCATATCAATCTTCATGAGCTCACAATTAAGAAAATATTGTATTTGGAGGGACTCCCTGCTATTATCAAATAACTTTGAAAAGAAATGGAAAAGTACAAATTGTGTAAATATTCTTACAAATTCCAGCTTTAAAATAATGCAAGACCACAAAAATCCTCAATGGTTTTGTGTGCATTTTAAAGGGCTAGACCACAAAATTTGTTTCAAACAATTTTATAACTACAAATAGTGAACAACAGAGAATACTTGATTTTATATACATATATATACAACACACACACACACACACACACACACACACACACACACCCGTTTCATTCAAAGGTTTGCTTTGTCTGAACTTGAGAAGCAGAAAACCTGAAAACTATGGGTAGTTAAGTCCTATCTCTCTGTCTGGCAGCAGATGGCAGCATTGATGCGTGAAAAAAAATCCATAAAGGTTGCTTGATGTTAGTTGCTGGGTTTTCCTTTGCTTTAAACTTTAGTATCTGAGCTGAACAAAAATTCCTAATAAGATAATATGACTGTCATCCCTTTCATTCTCCTTTCCTAGGCTTTTATCTTTTTACAGGGAAATATCTTTTCCACTTGCAGCTTTCTTTAGACAGTGACAAAATTTTGATGTTTCAACTTTTTTTCTACCCCAACTCCTATTTGGCATTCGACTGAATTAATGCCAAGCACATACTAAGCTCAGCAAATGTTCTGGAGAAGCAGGCGCTCAAAGCTCCCAGACCTCAGGCGTCTGGAAACCTTTCCTGACTGTGTTTTCTAATTACTTCCCCAAAGTGGAACTTTCCTAAGTCAAATTGCAATATGGGTCTGTCTCTTCTCCTTACAGATCCCTGGAACATCATCTGTAGTTCAGAGGAAATGGAAGCCCCTGCAGCCTGTTTCACAGTGTCGAGGGTCAGGACAGCCGACCAAGTCCCGGATAAGCGCTGTGGCGGCTGAAGTAAAGCAGATCCGAGCCAGAAGGAAAACAGCTCGGATGTTGATGGTTGTGCTTTTGGTATTTGCAATTTGCTATCTACCAATTAGCATCCTCAATATGCTAAAGAGGTAAAATGTATCTGTTATTTGAAAATGAAATAGCCTACCATTTCTTGGTTCTTAATTAACTTTTTTTTTTTTTTTTTTTTTTTTTTTTTTGAGACGGAGTTTTGCTCTTGTTACTCAGGCTGGAGTGCAATGGCGTGATCTTGGCTCACCGCAACCTCCGCCTCCTGGGTTTAGGCATTTCTCCTGCCTCAGCCTCCTGAGTAGCTGGGATTACAGGCACGAGCCACCATGCCCAGCGCTAATTTTTTGTATTTTAGTAGAGACGGGGTTTCACCATGTTGACCAGGGTGGTCTCTCTTGACCTCGTGATCCACCCGCCTCGGCCTCCCAAAGTGCTGGGATTACAGGCTTGAGCCACCGCGCCTTAATTAACTTTTTTTTAATGCGAGCCAGAGAAAAATCTAAACTTTCTGCCTAGATACCTTGCCAGGCCAGAAGACTCAGTTATGTTGTTGCCAGTAGGTACGGCGAACAGCCTTTAAGAGTGCTCAGACATGTGCTCTTGTCCATGCGTATTCTCGGTTGCATGGCAGACATAAAACAGATGTTTCTCCAATCTCTTCAAGCTAGTTGCTAAACCTTAGATGCAGACAAATTTCTAATGTGTAGCATCTCATTTACAGCTTGTAGTTCTTTCTTGATGAGAGCAAATTCAAAAATTTCTTTTTCGAAAACATAGCCCCTTGTGAGAGAATTCTATCCTAAGGATAGAAAAAGATGAGAATCTTTTGTTAGCATTTGAATTATACTTAAAAGTGCATTGGTGAGCACTTAAAAAAAAAAAGCAGTCAAGGCAGATGTGTATGTCGAATGTCTAAACAGAAAGAAAGAAAATTAATTTCCTGAAGTCACTGAATCACCTCAGAACAAGTATTAATAAAAATCATTTAGAGAAAGTATGTTATTTGTTACACTGCAGGCACAACTATTAAGTTTAAGAAATTGAGAGCCGGGCGCGGTGGTTCACACCTGTAATCCCAGCACTTTGGGAGGCCGAGGCGGGTGGATCACGAGGTCAACAGATCGAGACCATCCTGGTCAACATGGTGAAACACCGTCTCTACTAAAAAAAAAATAATAATAATAAATAAAAATAAAAAAAATATTAGCTGGGCATGGTGGCGCATACCTGTAATCCCAGCTACTCGGGAGGCTGAGGCAGGAGAATTGCCTGAACCCAGGAGGCAGAGGTTGCCGAGATCTCGCCATTGCACTCCAGCCTGGGTAACAAAAGCGAAACTCCGTTTCAAAAAAAAAAAAAAAAAGAAAAGAAAAAGAAAAGAAAAGAAATCGACCAATGCCATGAACAGCAGACACAGAAGCAGTGGTACCCAGTAAACTTCATGACCAGCCAACTTTATCGGGAATTATCAAAACTGTTGCACATAGACTGGTCCCAAGGCAATACCAATTCTGTTTATAACAGGCTTCTAACTTAAGCTAGAATTGCTCCTCTCCCTTTTCCCTGATTCAGAGTCAGTATCATATTCCCCACAGCTGGGAATTCTGGAGAGATGGAGCTTTGGCTGCTGTGAGAAGAAATGTGGTATAACCAGCTGCAAAGAGATCTCATTCTCTTTGGCCCCTGTTTTTGATTGTTTAATGGCTTTTTCAATGAAGAAGAAATGGAGAATAAAATTTTCTTCAGTAATACTATTTCCTATAGTCCCAACTTTAAAGATATATAATTTTTGTGGCCTGGGTCCTTGAGATATATGCTGGCTTACAAGAAAACAGAAATTATTTTGCCCTTCATATCTTTTCATCCTTTGCCTCTTTTTTTTTCCTCACAAAAATTTAATACAAATTTATTATGGCCACTTGCTAGATAGTGTATTCTGCTTTTAAGAACTTTATAAACATGTTATGTTACTGGATGGGTTTTCTTCTTTCTTTTTTTAATCTTCTTTCTCTTTTAGTCAGTCTAAATTCAATGGAAATTGAATTTACCTCTCTCTGGGTTGTGTATTTGGATTCCTGTATCTCAGGACTTGCTCCTTCTTTTTATTTCCAAATGCTTTTTTGGTCAGTGATATTTGTCTTATTCTTCTGACTCAAATCCCTTCCTTTCCAAGAAAAACAAATAACTTTCAAAGGAGTGAGGCCTTGTTAAATTTAAAATATTTCAAGTTTTGGGGCATCTTCCTCTTTTCTACAACATAAAAACTTTTGGAAAAAAAAACTTGAAATTGTTTTTCTTGTTACCACAAACATTTTTCTTTCAAATGTTTGTATCTTTCGCTGTCCTTGTATGTTAAATTTGATTTTTCTTTCTCCCACAAAAACCATTCCTAGTTTCTTCTCCTTAAAACTTAACTTTTTGCCAGATTAGTCAAAACTAGTTTCTTTATAGCAGTTCAGGTTTGTCCAGGATTTCAAAGATATTTTGAGGTGAAGAGTGATAACACAGAGTGAGAACACATGTCTTTTGTTCATATTGTTTCACTCTATATAGTATTTTTGTAAAAGTCTAGCACTCTTTAGAGCATCACCTTATATCATAAGTGCATTTTTATCATGCTTTCTTGTTGTAAAACACACACACACACAAATGGGGCACAAATTGCACAATCAAAGATGGAGACTAGCAGGAAAAATATATCATCTTTGGCCTATAATCTTATTGAGTAGCTGTAAGTGATCTGTTGTAGGTTAGTGATTAGAATTTGATAGATGGGATATTTCTAAGTATAGAGAATTTTTTATGTAGTTTTTAAGGATAGCATAATAAAATATTTTTTATGGTTTAAAGTATGTGAATAATTAACATTCTTAATTTCAAAAAAATTACCAAATTTCTCCCTATTGAGAACTGTTTCTTCTCTGAGTATTAAGGAGTCCCAGAAGGCAAGTTTCAGATAGTCCAGGATGATTGGAGTTGAAGGCATATGATACTTTGATCAATACATAAATGAAAGTCGGAAGAAGTATTTAAAGACTGTCATTTAGGAGCGATTTTCAAATGATACAGATAATGGAATATTAATAAAACGTAACTCAATTGTGTTTAGAAAATGAAATAAAGAAGATATAAATTCAACTTCTGTATTCTTATTCACAGGAAATACCATGTCTGCTATTTTTGGGGAGGGAGAGAACCTTCTCTGACCTGGCTTGGCTTTTGATTTATTAATTATTCTGTGGAGGTTCTGTTCAGGCACTGAATTTATTCTAAACCAATTATGGGTTCAGAAACCAATCTGTGGTCAATGCCTGCAACAGAGGAGGACAGGGGTCAGACCAACCTCTGCTAATAGCCTTGTTCGCCTTTGAATTCAATTATTTTATTAAAAGGTACTTTTCTGTTGTATTTACCTACAGAGTATTTGGGATGTTTACCCATGCCGAAGACAGAGAGACTGTGTATGCCTGGTTTACCTTTTCACACTGGCTTGTGTATGCCAATAGTGCTGCGAATCCAATTATTTATAATTTTCTCAGTGGTGAGTTTTCAGCTGTTTCTTCTATAAGCAAAAGTTCTAACCAAGGATGAGGAATCAATGACCACTCTTCAATTATATGAAGAGTGCAGTTGCTATTCAAGATATTTTTTCCCCTGACCTGATTTGTCTTGAGCATGTTCCTTTTTGAAGTAAAAATATTTGTTACTGAACTCACCAGAGAAAATAAACTAAGTGATTTTTTTCCATGTAAAACTTATAAGAAATGTTATAAATAAAGAAAAGTAAACATTCTGAGATATCAGTAACACAAATTCTTACCTGACATACTTTAAACTCATGATCTGCAAAAGTATAAAATACTTTGTTCTGTTTTGCTTTGCTATATTATTCCTTTTCCAAAATGTGTAGCCTAACTGAGATAGAATTGAGACCTAGTCACTTTTAGATATTTTGCTATATTTACATTTCTCTTGTGAGTATCATCTCTTGGATTTATCTCAATATTTCCCACTGACTACTCCTAGATAACGCAGAAGTTAAATAACATAAACTTACATATATATCTGTAACTTATACAATTTATATCTGTTTATGGAATTAATATAATTATAAAATTTACTTGCATCACTATTGTTTTATTCACATTTTGCCTTACTGACTTTTAGAATTACGTTTTAATTAGCTACATCTTTACATTACCTTAATCTCCAACTCGTTCACTATTTCTTTGTTATTTCTAATTTCAAATATATGATGATTTTATGTGGAAGGGTAGAAATTCATTTTGTAGTGTATTTATTAAATCACATGCATCTTCCAACTTTATCTTTGGCTTTCTAGTTGCATAGGTTGAAAAAGAAAGGCAACCAATTAAGTTGCTGAGAAATAAAAAATCTAGCACAATGTCTAAAGCTCTGAACCTCACACTAAGCAGGTAAAGGCTATGAGGAAGTTACAATGAGAAGTGTTTGAAGCAGAAGTCACAGGACGATGTCAAAGTCAAAGTATGAGGATAAGAGTGAACTAGAGGAGGCAAAATCACTGATAACTTGTTAATGTGACTGCTATCGTGCTGGGCCCAGGAACATTCATCTTCTCATTTAATCACTAATAACTCCGTGGGTAACTGAGGCTAAAAGAGAAGAAATGATGATTCCTAATAATGCCATTCACAGTAATAAACGTGATTGATTCATTCTCATAGTTCTCCAATATTTCCCATATAATTTGAAGACAAGGAATACCTTCTACAGTATTTTTTTCTCTTCACTTTTTGTTCTTTCTTATATAGATTATAAAACTGGAAATTTTCTAGATATCTGAGTATATTTTTTTCTAGATATTTTATAGATTTAATTGTTTTGGTATTAGTTATCTAGAGTAAAACACAGGGATAGTTTTTGTATGATTTTGGCTTTATATGACATGTTTATTGTGTTTACTTATTAAATATCTCTGAGCATTCTTCTACTGATGATCACTTCCATTATAGTTATGTAGATAAAACATACCAATACGCGTAAATATATGAGGTTTGAGTATAAAAGAATGAAACAAACTCCAAGCACCATACATGAAAGGCAGCCTCATTATTTTATGAAAATACTTCATTGTTTCGATTCTACCAAGCTTCCAATAAACTCAATTTTCTTTTTCTATTTTCCCCATATTTGCAAAATAGTACACCTCATTGTTAGTTTGGCTCAAGGGAGCAACTCAGTTGTACCCTATTCATGATTTGTCGAACCATTTATGCATAATTTCTTTTCCTTTCATTCTCTCTGGTTTGCCAGGAAAATTTCGAGAGGAATTTAAAGCTGCGTTTTCTTGCTGTTGCCTTGGAGTTCACCATCGCCAGGAGGATCAGCTCACCAGGGCAAGAACTAGCACAGAGAGCCGGAAGTCCTTGACCACTCAGATCAGCAACTGTGATAACATATCAAAACTTTCTGAGCAAGTTGTGCTCACTAACATAAGCACACTCCCAGCAGCCAATGGAGCAAGACCACCTCAAAACTGGTAGAATATTTATTTATATGACAAGGATACTTGAGTAAAACTATCCTTTTTAAAATCACTGGGAACAGAAATTTTATTATCCTATTGATGTGAAGCTAAAATTACTTGTGAATTCTTTTTTTTTTTTTAATCTGTTGCTCTTTGGAGATTAAAAAAAAAGTCAGTGTAAAATTATTTCTAAACTTTTGATTTAAGTATGTTAGAAGTTTAACCTTCAACTGAACTTATTTGAGAAGATTTCACTTTTAGTTTCATGTATTAGAATGTGTGTCAATTAAATGTTTAAACATTTCTAACTCTTCTTATAATCCCTTATTATTTTAATCTCTCATATTTAAATTGTTTCATAAAAATTACCAAAATCTATCCAATGATATTTTTGCTGCTAAAAGAAGTAGCAATTATGAATTCTGAATTAATAATAGACATGTTAGTTGACTTAATAGTTTTTTTTTGAAAAATCACAAGACTGTTGTTAAAATGTGATATCTAAGAAAATATTTATATATAAAATAGCATATTATATTAAGTAATTCAAAAATTATCTTTCAAAACTACATACTCATTTACACAATTTTCTCAGGTTTGTAAATTGACCATTACTAACATTTCTTGTCTCAACATATGACCAGTAAGACTCTATTACAGTAAAAGTTTTAACATAATTTTCATCTATAAGGAAAGACTTTAACACTTAAGAATAAGCTAAATTACGCCATTATGTTCTTTTAATAACAACAACAAAATGACATAGTCAACCTTGCTGGATCAAATTAAAAATGCACCACTGTGCTAGGTGCTAGGGAATGAGGTGGGATAGATGCAAACTTGCTTTTGAAAGAGCTGCAGTCTAGTGAGGGAGACATGTTGACAGAGTGCAAGGCAGCAAGAAATCTGGGGGACAATTCTTGGTCATGGCAGACCAGTGAAGCTACCAAGGACAGTGGTCTTCACCAGAAAGTTTATAGCACAGTTACACTTTTTTTTTTTTCAATTTAATTACAGTGACAGTTGATGTCAGTGGATTCCATCTGGGCCTGGGGCTGAGTACCGGGTGGTTAAAGAATGGAGGGGCTTGCTCATAACTCACACATAAATGAATAGACTATCGTATATTTTGTAGAAAACGTGAGATCTAGGAGTCAAAGCACTGAATATTCAAATTTATTTGCCTGAAAAATTCTTCAGATTTGAATATTTACCTGAAAATTAAAAGATGAGTGTTTATGAAAGATAATTTTCACCTCATATTATGATAACAGGTGTTCCGATTGTCTTGAAACAAAAGATATGGAGGACAGTATAAAAATATTTCATAGAAAATTTTTGTTATTTTCTTATTTTGTCATTACTCTCAGAGAAAAGTAATGCAACCTAATTAACCACAATTTGTTTTCAAATCTTGGAATTTGGGATTCTGTTACCTTGTGCCTTTTATGACTCAAAGCAAAAACTATCTTCTTATACAAGGTTTATTGAGATAATGTTGTAAAATATCAGCACCATATCAGTGAAAGCAAAGTTTTTTAATTCTCTCCTTTCTCCCCTTTGTATATTTCAGAACTTCTTTTCTTATTCATGCTGCATGAAAGGAGAGTTGTAATTTTCAGATTGTGATGACAGCACTTTAAATAGTTTGAGGATAACTTCGAATAACATTAATAATATGCCTTAATAGCCAAGTAATAGCTCAGAGGAAGAGTAACTTCCTTAGACCCAAAAACACTTATTTAGAATTTAAGAGAGAAGGGAGAGAGATTGGGAGGAAATGGGGAGAGAAAGGAAAAGACTTACTAAGAGAGCAGTAGTTACGTAATAGATGGGAAGTCAGAATTCCTTTGCTCTAAATCAGTGATTCTCAAAAATGTGGTTTCTATACCATCAGTATCAGCATTATCTGGGAACTTACTGGACATGCAAGTTTCTACCCTATCCCACACCTACCTAACCAGAAACTTTAGGGGTGATTGCCTAGAAGCTGTGTGTTAACAACCCCTATAGGTGATTCTGAAACTCTTTAATACTTGAGATCCACTGCTTTAAGTGATACTATTTGACATCAGTTTATTAGCCTGCGTGAAATAAAGTCTTTTACTGCACGGGTGTCTATCTACAACAGAAGCCACCGTCATTGCTACCGTCAATGTGGCTGGATATCTGAAGGAAAAAACTAAGTATCAGTGTTGATTCTCACTCTTGTCATCTTATTAGAAAAATGACAGTCTACAAAACAATTGCTACTGTGTTATAAGTGCAGTGTGAAAGAAGACTGGTTTTAAGGCACTTGTGTGCTTTTGTCCACCTGGATGACTTGAGTTTTTAAAAGTTTCAAATTTCTGTCTTATTTAAACTTACTAAAGTGTTTTGCAGAAACAAATAGTTTCAAAGAATGATCATTGCCTGGAAGGAGAAATAAAATAAAACCAGTACTTAAAAGAAACTCTGGGAATGTAATAGACTATGTACATAGCACTCAACATGTGAATGCAGGAATCATTCTAAAGGGTCTAGATTTAGTATGATTACCTTAACAGGACAAATCATAAAGAACAGGTGTTCCCAAAACCTGCCAATCTTATGAAACAAAGAGGCAACTATTTACCTCATTATTTGCTAATGACACAAATGCAAAGACATCTTTTGAAAGAAATATGTTGGAACTGTTTTCTGCTATACCTTGAATGTGCATCTCTCTCTCTCTCTCTCTCTCTCTCTCTCTCTCTCTCTCTCTCTCTCTCTCTTTTGCTATATTTCAAGGATTTAAGTTGTCAATGTCATTGAGCTATTTTTTATCAATAGGAATGATATAATTTTATCTAACACCAAATCCATTTTAACTTGTTATTTCTGAATTTCTACAAAACCATGAAAACCTTTAATACTTGAATATTTAGTCTTGGCTAAAGATTACTCCTAGTTTGTGAGGAAATTTACTTCTAAATTTCCAAATTGTGGAGAATGTATTGGCCATTAAACACCTGTTATAAATTATTGATGAGTTAATTGCAAGTGGCAAGTACAATGACCTTGAATATCATTCCCAGTACACATTGTTTTAATGAAGATTAAGGTAAATATGTTTATAAAATTTGTCAGGCTATGCTTAAACCTGAAATATCAGAATGGCAAAAAAATCCCAAAGCTGTTTATGGACCCAAATTGTGAGGAGGGCTATTATTATTTTAATACTAGTGTAACAATAGAATGCTCTTGATGTAAATTGTAATAACAATCAACTGCATTTCAAAAAAGAAATCTTGCTAGTCATTACAATTTAGAATGCTTTTCAGTGTCAGTTAGTTTTACAACAAATGCCTTTTCTACTTCCTACAAGTCACAAGTCAAAAAAAAGTAAATTTCATGAAGTTTTATTCAATTAGTTTTCAAATTGCATGAAGCCAAAAAAAAAAATAGGTTTTTCTAGAGACAATATATCAATGGAGAAAATATTGTAAAAATCTACTCTATTACCTTATGTACCACCAGAAATAAAGTACAAAGGCATGAAAAACACTAATTTCCCAAAGTTCAAAGAGAATTGTTTTCTATACAACTACTGCTACTAATAAGGGGTAACAACCCCCTCCACTTGCCACGTATTTCTAGTCTCTTAAGTTTTCTTTATACTCTTTGGAGTTAAATGTCTTTTATGTTTTTCATGAAATGTATTTCTATAATTGTTGTATTTCATGTGTGTAACATTATGTCAGTTGTTTAACAATTATCTTATATCTTG
This sequence comes from Saguinus oedipus, assembly GCA_031835075.1. Classification (NCBI taxonomy): domain Eukaryota; kingdom Metazoa; phylum Chordata; class Mammalia; order Primates; family Cebidae; genus Saguinus; species Saguinus oedipus. The sequence goes on from CM063172.1 coordinate 65,722,765, forward strand.
AAATTCTTTATGCCTGATTGTACTATGTCTTCATGAAGAAATTTCTTATCAAATCCAATGTGATTACACACTTACTGCTGTAAAGGATGTGCATTATGTAGTTTTTAAGTAAAAACCATATTGAGAATTCTATAATCACATTCACACTGCCCCCTCTATTGTATGAAAAATCTTGTTGTTGTTGATTAGATAAGTTGGATATTCACTCATAGTTAATGTCAAATCTTGCAGTTAAGGATTGAATTAAGCCCTCTGGTGCGGTACCTAATAATCAAAACATTTTTTCCAATAAGTTTATATAACCATGGATAATCATGATATAAAAGGTTTCTAATGTTGTTTTTAAGAGCAGGTACTATAACAAAGAAGGTTATCACTGGTACAGAAATATTTCATAAAAGTTATGAAAAACAGATACATAGAGCATTAAATTTTGGAACGTTTATCTGAGTTGAGAGATTTAGTCTACATTGATTGAGACAAAATCATGACCTCATGATTTTCAATTTATTATCAGACTAGTAAGTGACATTTACATAATTAATTGTTTTCTGGGCCATTTTGTGTAAGACATTTAGGATTATTTCATGTTCACTGATAAATTTTAAAATGTATATTTTCTGCCTTTCAAATTTTATCTAAATCTGAGAAATTCCAGAATCAGATATTTAGGATGTTAACTTAAAAATCCACTTTTATTCAGCACTGTTTAATGAAGCCAAAGTAACCCATCAAGGTAAATACTTGACTCCTAGAAAATGTGATTTCAGTAGGGGTCTCAAGCGTGAGTGAAACTTTTCCTGGTGAAATTACAAGAAAAACAGGTTATTCAGTGGTAAGAACGTTTTGCTCTAAGTAATCCATTAGCACAGACTAGCTACTTGACCACTCTTCCTTCTGGAGACAGCCCTGAAGAGTGGTCACAGCATCTTCATTTTTTTCCAAGCCAATGGCCATGTGTGGGAAGTTGAGTAGCAAAATTCTGGAAGCACCTCTCTGGTCTTGCTCTCCTTTCACCGTTTTTTCACTCTCCACCTGTAATGCTCACCCCCAGTTTCACTATCAAGCTAAGTATCAGCAGACCCCTCCACAGCCTGCCTTGCCCTGCAGAACTCCTGGTCCTTCCTTTAGCCCAACCTCATCCAGTTGCCTGGCTTGTGTTGTCTGCTGAGATGAACAAATGACAAGTAGCTAAACTGAGAACAAATGAAGCAGAGCTGACAAAAAGAAGTAAAACATTTACTTTTTTATGTCAAAAAAAAATTTTTTTTGAGACAGAGTCTCGCTCCGTTGCCAGGTGCCAGGCTGGAGTGCAGTGTCGCCATTTTGGCTCACTGCAACCTCTGCCTCCCAGGTTCAAGCAATTCTCCTGCCTCAACTTGCCAAGTACCTGGGACTACAGGCACACGCCACCATGCCCAGCTAATTTTTGTATTTTTAGTAGAAACGGGGTTTCACCATGTTGGGCAGGATGGTCTCGATCTCTTGACCTCGCTATCTGCCCTCCTCAGCCTCCCAATGTATTTTTAAAAGAAAGCCATTCATTTTCTTCCCAAAATATTTATGTTTATAAGTGGTCTTCTGAATCTGTGTCAACTCTCTTTCCAAGCCCTAGCTAAGCTGCTTGTTTCGAGCTGGAAGGGATCCTAGTTTTGAGAATCTTATTATGTTAAGGCCATGGCAGGTTAGTGGGGAGATATGTCTGAGGAGGTACCGCTTGTCACACCTTCAGAAACAAAACAGCTATTGCATTACTTTTCATAGGCCCAGGCCCTGAGCAATAGCAAAACGATAACAATTTTTTTTAAAAAAACAGTTGTTTATTAGGTAATCAATTTCTAATTAATTTCAAAATAAGGTAATATTTTAATCACCGAGGAAGGATGGTACAAACAAAATGTTTGTGGAACTGGAAAATCCTCAACTGTGCATAGCAATATGAAGCTTACCTAACTTATAGATGAGATGAGAACATCTTCAGTAAAGAAGCGGTGTTCCTTTTCACAGGGGCACAGATTTAAAAGCTCTGTTTATCTGGTTTTGGTAGACTGAGTGAAAGACTTGCCTATAAAGCTGAGTCTAGATCATATAGCACGTTCATTATAAAGTGGAAAAATTGCAATTTTAGAGTATCATCAATACATCCAAAATTTTTACATTATTTCTAAATTCAATGTCTATGTATGTCTTTCCATATGCAACACTCAGTTAATCAGTCTGAATAGATCCCACAATGTAGATTAGTTTCATATCCCAACTCTTTAATGTCTCTTCTTCATTTAATTTACCCTTTGGTGTCTAGTTCTCCTCACCCTGTTACAAATATCCAAGTCCTATATTTCTGCTTTTAGAGAGCTTTTTCCCTTAAGAATATATTTTTCTTTTTTTTCATTCTCTGTGATTTTGTTTGCTTTTAACAGTCATATGGTTATGACAATTTGAGATAAGTTAAAGGGAGAGATCTGTAAGCTGCCTATCTCCTTCAAAATTCATTGCCAGTAATCCTTAGGAACAAAGTTTCTTGATGCCAAAGATATTCTCGTTAGTATTGCTGCCTGTTGTTTCGTTGCTTCCCTAGAACAATGCCTGTCACATAAAAGTTATTTGATATTTATCTCTTCAATTAATGAATTAATAATAGCTGCATGACAATTCTTTCCCCAACTCATCATTTTGCTTCATTTTCTCACAATTGCTTCAATGTGTCTGTGGAATTATCTTTCCACTGTGAACAAAACAATATTCTGTGTCTACAAAGCACATACTTCCTTTTGCTAAAATTAAACTATACTTTGAGAACACCAAATCCTAATCTCTACCCATCTTCAAACTGGCAGGTAGCACTAGTATTTTTTTTGCTCACCAAATTTATGCCCAGGCATCTATTCTCTCTTTCATGATTAAAACCTGGCATCTGTAAGAGGATTTATCATGGTAAACCTCTCTTTGTTACTGACCTTTTCAGCCTCTTGGACTCTCCTCCCCTTGCTTACACTCATTGGCACCTGGGTCAATGTGGGTAACGCATCCAGAAATGCAGCTTAACTCTTCCTTAGTCTCTTTGATGTGACTGATTTTTATTTCTACATTTCTTCATCAAACAACTCTGTTTTGCACAGTACAGATCACATGCTGCACCATGTCCTTGTCTCCTATAACAATAGATCCTTCACGGAAATGCAGAACTCTATGTTAAGCCAATACCTGCTCCTCCATCCTTTCCTCCCATCCTTTTCTTCCTACTATGACTTACGTTCTCAACCCCAAAGGGATTACTGGATTCTTTACCCTTTTATTTTATCAGTCCCATCCTGGACTGACTTCCTTCTCTACTCAGAAAACAGCAAGATGATCAGGTGAAATTGCACTCATGACTAGGTATTATTTACTTCAAACAAATTCTTACTGTGTGTCCTGCTGAAATCCTTGACAGTTTTCATACAATGAAAGCCTGCTTTCTTAGAAGACAAGAGAACTGAAAAGAAATGGTTGATGTAAGGTACGAAGCCCTCATGGAGGTAGGTGGCTCAGCCAGCGCAGCCAGGCACTGTTCTCCTATTCAGAATTGCTCTCCTGATACTCCAGATGAGAAGTCTGCCGTGGCACTAACCACAGCACTTTATACACCCCATCTCTGCTATTATGAGTCCACATCAGTTTTTCTTCTGCTTCAGAAATTGTCCTAAGAATAATTTTATTATTTACAAATTATTCTTAAAACCATATAAATCTGCTTAATTTGATTTTTCAAACCCTCTACAACCTACACTTCTTATTGTCCCACCTTGTTTTTCATTGGGTACATTTTGAGGCAGAAGTAACTTAATATTATTTTTAAAAATGTATTAGCTATTAATAATTTTTTAATTTATCTTCTAAAATTGTGAAGTATTCACTTTAAATGCATCTGCAGCAAGAACTTTTTACATAAATTCTGTAGCTTTATTACTTCCATTGAGAACTGTTACTAGAACTTACCTCCCTGTATGCTGGCATCTTGAAAAAGCAGCAGAACTATTTATCTGATTAGCAAACTAATCATATTGCATTTTTTCCTTCTCTAAGAGAAACTTTTTTCATGTGCTCAGTCATACATTTTGGTGTTTAAGAATTGATTATTTGGTTGGGTGCGGTTGCTCATGCCTGTAATCCCAACACTTTAGAAGGCCGAGGCAGGTGGATCATCTGAGGTCAGGAGTTTGAGACCAGCCTGGTCAACATGGTGAAACCCCACCTCTACTAAAAATACAATAAGTAGATAAATAAACAAATAAAATAGCAGGGCATGGTGATGCATGGCTGTAATCCCAGCTACTTGAGAGGCTGAGGTTGGAGAATTGTATGAACCTGGGAGGTGGAGGTTGCAAGTGAGCTGCAATCACACCAATGCACTCCAGCCTGGGCAACAAGCAAGACTCGGTCTCAAAAAAAAAAAACAAAAGACAAACAAAAAAGAATTGACTTATTTAATGCAAATATTTTTATTAGAAAATTATCTTTCTCTTTACAAAGTATGTATTCTTTCTTGCATCTGTGTAGTCTACCAATTCTAAAAGCATGCTTTCTTTATGTGAAAATGTAGTCTAGGCCTTTAGAATGTATTATTACTAGGAAGTATCTATCAATCATGTTTCATTTGTTTGCTCGTTTTGTTTTGAGCTGCTATAAAGAAATACCTGACACTAGGTCATTTATAAAGGAAAGAAGGTTGTTTGGATTATGATTCTGCAGGCTGTATAAAGACCGTGGCAACAGCATGCTCTTCGCATGGACTATGAATATTCATCTTCAAATACTACCTGAGGATTGTTACATCCTGTTGTTGAAAGAACCCACCTCTTTCTTACCTTCTTGTTCCTAAGTTGTGTTCTTCTTATAACTTATTTTCCACATAACCAAAATGGAATGAGATCATAGAATTAAGAGGATTGAGAAAGAAAAACATACTTCCTTTATTCCATTGGCAGTAATCTGTGATTTGAAAGTTAACAACATTCTATATATTCTTGTAGGAGATTCTTTCATGCTTATCACTCATCAACTTACATGCAGGTTAAAACCAGCCCTGAATGCAACTTGTTCAGGTAACTGGAGCCATCTTCCTATCCCTTTATTTTTCAGAGAGTGTGGGTAAGTCCTGCTATGGATGCTTATATTGGCTCTGAAGTTCGGTACTTTCTTAAGAGCCACTATCTGTCAAGGTGTTCCTTAACGAGATTTTTCAAGGGGATGACACAGTAATGAGTTCTTTTTCCTCCTTTAAGTTTTTGAAAATTTTGGTTTGATACAAAGTTTAAATCTGATGAATTTAGAATCTTTTTTCCTGTTGCAGAGCACAGAATAATAGTTAATATTTTACATACATAATTCAAGTCATGTTACCACTAGGAGTGTCCAGAATAGACCACTGAAACAGCCTTCTAGCTACTGCTATCAAACAATGCTTTAAACAATATTTTAATTAAACAACATTATTTTCTGTAGCTACACCTCAATAAAACCATCAACCAATGTTTGTACAACTTGATGTCCCCATCCTAATATTTTAGCTTATATAAATCAGAGTCTCCTTACAGAGACATTTTATACAATCATTTTTATTATTCAACCAGGTGATATCATCTTGGAGCTTATATCAAACTAGTAATACTTAAAACTGGGCTTTATATGTGTGGTTTACTGGGGTGTTTGCTTATACCTTGTTTCCAAGCTAAAAGTATTGTGATCAGGGTGTGTTAGGCTGTTTTGAGCTGCTATAAAGGAATACCTGAGAGTAGGTTATTTATAAAGAAAAGAAGGTTATTTGGATTATGATTCTGCAGGCTGTATAAAGAGCATGGCAACAGCATCTGCTTCTGGAAATACCCTCAGGAAGCTTTTACTCAAGGCAGAAGGCAAGGGGAGCCAGCATGCCATGGCAAAAGATGGAGCAAGGACAAGAGGGATGAGAGGTGCCAGGCACTTTTTAACAACAACCTCTCACAAGAACTAATGGAGTGATAGCTCACTTAATACCAAAGCGATGGCACCAAGCCATTCACAAAGGATTTTCCCTCATGACCAAATATCTCCCACTAGGCTCAACCTCCAACAGTGGGGATCTCACTTCAACATGGGGTTTGGAAGGGACGAATATCTAAACTATATCATCAGGATTTTCTGGCAGGGACTACCAAGCCAGTTCTGCTTTAAACTCCCCTGAGATTCTTGTTAAAAATGCAGATTCCTTGATACCATCCACAGTACACTATTTAGTCTGAGATGAAACTCAGGGATTCTGATTTAACTGATCTAGACTAGCATTTGACCATTGATTTATCATCTGGGATTTTAGGAAGTCAACCACTTACATGTTTTAGAGCAGATTTCATTACAATTGAGGAGAAAGTTTGGAGTCTGTGTGCTTCTCTGTCCACTTCTGACTGGGGCCTCTTTGCCTGATTCTGACTGGATCAGGCAAAGTTTTATTCAAGCCACTGTCCCTGTTTGGCTCCTTAATGTTCAGAATATTTTAACACAATCTCAATTTTCTAAGAGCTAATTTATATGACTCTGTTCTTGTCTGGTAACATAGCTGCAGAGCTTATAGCTTGTAGTGAATGCCAAGAATGAAGTACTCAGACAGTTCCAGCTGAGTGGAGCTGTTGGTAGCTCTTTCAAGAGAGTCCACCCCAGCATCCAAACACCAAGTATTTATTGAAAGGGCTTGCATTCACTACAAACATCCACTAGGTCACCAATTTGAGTGGGTGACTAAGTCACCTGTGACTTTGTACACACTTAAACTGCATTCTCAGGAGACCGTTTTCAGCGTTCATTATCACACCACACAGCCCACTCCCTGTCCTGTTTTCAGGGACAAGGAATTTCATTCCCATGCACAAAAAACATACACAGAGTGCCTCAGTATATTTCCATGCCCCAGACTCAAATGCCATGCACATAATCTTGAATATGTTGCCATGCAGCCCCTACATCTCCCCCTTCTTTAATTCTTAGAGCATGCTGATCACCCAATGCAAGGTAAGCTTCTATCATTCTTCCCCGGTTGTAGATGCTTTGGGTGGCAGCACAGAGCCATCTGCAAATGCCTAGCAAACACCTATGAAAAGAATAAGTATAGCGGCCATGACTCAAATGTGTATGTTCAACCCAGACAACCAAGTGTTTGGGTTTAACCAATGAGAGCCTTCTTGTAATTGCTAAAGGGCACTTGTTTGTAATTGTTGTGACCTTTCTTCAAGTTGTTTCTTTAATTCACACTCAAGAGTGGAAATTTGAGAAGACAAATAGTCATGATAAGCTCCTTGCAGTTGTGCTTTTCTAAATAACTGCAAGGTGGGATCTCCTTCCCAATTCTGGGTTAAATTTACAGGCAGCCACAGTCCTGCATGGCATTTTAAATTCATGACATAGGTTATCTTTAACTGTGTAATGTTTTGATGAGACAAGGATGTAGCATACCAGCCACTTGAAGAGACTTTAATAATATAGAGGATTGATTCTGCTCTATGTTAGGAATACCTTGCCCAAACAGAAGTATATAAAGGTTCGTAGTACAAATCAGGACTGTATCAGTAACACTATTGTGCAAAGAGAGGGTATAATTGCCACCACTAGTGATATACTCACCATCTGAAAGAACCCATTCAAAAAAGGAAGACCTGGTCTCCAGATTTGGGTATGAGCAGGGCTTAAAGCTTGTTTTCCTTTTAGTTGTAATATTGTTTCTGAAATGCCATACTCTAACAAGGTGATAAAACTGTTGGAGGGACTCCCAAATCCAATAGTCTGATTTGCAGACATAAGATTACCATGGGAACCCCAATCAAGTAAGGTGCCATTATCAAACAGAGGCCCTCTGGACTGCCTCAAACTTATATTGCCAGTCCCTACTCACATGGCTTGTGGGAAGATCAGGCATTGTGTAGCTACATTAGAGACCTCAGTCAGATGAATGGTAACAGCAGAAATTAAGGTCAATTTGCAAGCTTAGTATCCTTTTTGGGCTGATAGTAAAGATACTCCTGAGGAATGAGAGTAACACACTTGTCATGTGCTATTGCAGAAAAACAAAGGGGGGTATTACTAGACAATGTTGTCAAGGAGTCATTACGTTTAATCCATCCTAAATTTTTAGTTAAAGCGAAGCCAGGGGCATCTATTGACCTCCTGTCCAAGAAGTATTATCAGATGACAAAGACAGGTCAGCATCCCACCATGTAATAACATTAAAAATGGGGCTTTAGAACATGACTCTAATAAACATGTTCTTGAGCTGATACCACTTGGCAAAGGACAAGAATTACCAGCCACCCTAACATCCATGTCTGTCTTACTTTCTCAGACGTTTCCCCCATTACTGCCAGATACATAAGAAACCGGTTCTCTGCAGTTGCAGGGGCTTCTGTGGCGGCAAGCTGGATAGTTGCTTGTTGATGTAATCTCTTCAGCTGTCCTCAAGTAATGTCAGGCACCTTCCGAGTCATCACTGTCATTGCTGGTCGATTCTCCAATGACAGGTCCTGTTCTCAAGGAAAGAGCCCCATATTCTCCCTTTTTTGTTTGTTAAGATATACTTTAAGAATTTAATAAGCTCATTTAATAATGGCCTAACCAGTTGAGTTGTAAGAGATGTTAGTTTTATGTTGTATGTTTTGAAGTTTCAATGCATATGCAAGTTGAGCACTAAGATAGTAAGGTCCATTATTAGTATTTTATAGTTTGTGGAAGGCCTAAAGTTATAATAGATTCAAACGAATAAGCAATTGCATCTTTAGTTTTTTTCTCCTGTCCGGTGGGGTAGCATGTATCAAGCCTGTATAAGTGTTCACAGTAATGTGGAGAAATTTAAAATGTCCAAAGAGTGGGTACTGAGTCACATCAGTTTGCCATTTAGCCTTAGGCACCAAACTTCGTGGGTTGGCACCAAGTCCTAAGGAGAAAGGAGAGAGAGAATGCTGTTGGCAATCAGGACAAGTTTTAATAATTATGCAAGCTTGAGCAAGTGTTAAATGATACTTAAAACTTCCCTTCTGTGGGCATTCTGATAAAAAAAAAAGCATGATCAGCTTGAGCTGGCAAAAAAGCAGGAAAGTGCAAACCACATTTGTGGTCATACCAGAGCATCAGTTCAAGGGTTTCCTTCTGATAAGGGATCAGGTAACCTAGAATGAGAGAAAGTATGTGTAATGTAAAAATGATGACAACAGGCACAGAGGAGCTCTTGTGATGCAGGAAACAAAGCTAGTAGAGATTCATTAGTAATGCCCTTCATAAGTCAAGATCTAAATGAGTAATGCCATACACCACATAAGCAGAATCACTAATTATGTTTATGTCTTGGTGAGGAAAAGTTTGTAAAGCTGGTATCAGGGCACCTAACTCTGCCTGTTGCAGAGTTTAAAAATGTTCCTGGATTTTGTGTTGTCAGTTTTGCATGGCATCTTGCCGCACTATAGCTGTCTTTTTTTTTTTTTTTTCCTTGAACCATCTGTAAAGATAATAGTGGATTAGTGGATGAAAGAAGGGCTCAGAGACAACAATAGACACAAATTTAACAGGCACAGTTTGCAAAAGGTTCAGAAGCTTAGAGGCTGGTAAATGGAAGCTGATATTACTAATAAAGTCAACCACTGCTACTTGCTGATCAAGATCACAAGCTAAGAGTATGAAATTGCTCCTTAACCATAGGAAAAGAGGATCATATCCTGATAACTGGATGCAAGGTCGGCACTCCTTTATGAGAAGAGAAGCTATTAAGTCTGTGGTGTTTTGTATATGTTCAGAAGGATTATGAGACAGGTAAATAGCACATACAATACAGAAAAGGCAAAAGATATGGCCTACTGTTAAACTAAGGCATGGAAGGGGTGGATATTTTAAGTGATTTCTACCATATTTTGGCCCTTGAAAGTTATTAGAATGTGACTGCAAGTCTCCAGGATAATAAACCTGCACTGAGTTAGCTTAATTGTATAAAAATTAGGCGGGAAAAAAAAAAAAATAAAAAAAGAAACTTTTTAAAAGAGTCTTTAGGTGCTGGTCATTTTTTTTGCATTAGCTTTAGCTGGAATATCTTAGAAGTGAGATTGGGAAAGCAGAGCTGTGGCTGTTCCTTTTTATTCATTACAGGCTCCTTAGGCAGCCTCTCTTTTTAACAGCCTGCCACCTGTTGCTATTCTTGCCCTGAGAGGAAAGAAGGAAGAGTATAAGTAGCAGTGAGAGGCCAGAGAATAACCAGGTGGTAAAGTGTGTGTGTGTAAGCATGGAAGCAGGAGGCAAGAGGGTAACAGGCTGGGAGAAGACCACTCCTCATCCCCCAGGACACCGACACTTGGAGCCAACCTTGTTAGGTAAGGTACTGATACTGGGCTTTTTAAAATATTATTATTCTTACCACCCCCAAGCAGAGAGACTTAGGAAAGAGGCAAACCATGGTGAGGACAAGTCTTAGGACTGGGTTGGAGCTGCCTGCAGCCACCCAGTGACTCGGTCTGTCTCTTGGCCTTCCCTCCACCACCACAAACCCAGAAAGGAGCAACTTGCCCAGTCTGCCAGTGATAACATGGGCAATCAATGGCATCTTAGCAACTCACCTGCCCCAGACCTCTGTGGGAAGCAAGAAAGCCAGAGCTTTCTGGAATAAAACCCCAAAGGCAGCTTGCAACTTTCCCTTATGCTCCAGAGAAACAGAAAAAAGGCCAGAAAGGCCGATTATGGAAGTAGGAAGTGGGAACTTGCATGTTAGGAAGAAAATCATAAATGACCAGTTTCCTTCCCTCCCAGAGGCACTTCTTCAAGAAAGTTTGTCGAGGAGACGTGGCCACCAGATCATATAGATGTTCACTGATCCGGGTCTTATCCCAAGAACCATCCCTTGTCGGCCTCCAATCTCCTCAAGGGGGCTGGGAGGTGCTGTTGCCTGAACGGGGCCAATAGATGCAGGTCCCCTTAAGAGTGTGTGAAAAGAGGGCACTAGCTTTTCTATAGGGGCAGGAAAAGGCTCCTTTTCCATCCTGATCCTCACTAGAAAAAATATTTCCTTATTTTTTCCTTCCTTATTTCCCATAGTATAGAATGAAGTGGGGAGAGAAGTCTGTCCCTGTTTTTGTTTCTGTTTTTCCTTCTTTAAATCTCCTGAATTCCCTTCAGGTGGAGAAGATGAGCAATTTGACTCACCGCAATTTGGCAGATAAAGAGGCTATAACGCAGTGTGTACCAGCACCCAGGTGGTCAAAATAGTAACATGAGTAAAATGACCTTGCTCATATCCTCATTTCAGGCAGTGACCCACCTGCTCCCTTAATTCTAAATCTAAGTTTCCTTGATCAGGAAACCAAGTGCATTCCTGTCAAATTAAGAGTATAAGCTTGTGTAGGGCTCCAGGCTCTATAATCTACTGGATAGGCTGAAGTAGCTGTTGCACTGTTTTAAAAAATAATACTTTCTCTTCTTTTATCATTTCTTGACCCATGATAACCCCTGATATTTTATGCATGCATCCTATCCTCCTGATCAGAGTCAAAACTGTCCCTTACTGGGATTCCCTTAAAATTGATGAGCTCTCCCCCTTCACAAGTAAATTCAAGCTGATCACGTTGAACGTAGTACTCAGACAGTTCCAGCTGAGCGGGGCTGGGGGTAGCTCTTCCTAGGGAGTCTGCCCCAGCATTTGTCCACCAAGTATTTATCAAGAGGGCTTGTATTAAACTACAAACATCCAGTAGATGGCCATTTGAGGTGGGTTACTGAGGCACCTGTGCCCTTGTGCACACTCAAACTGCATTCTCAGGAGGCTGTTTTCAGCATTCCTTATCATACCACACACTCCATTCTCTTTCCTGTTTTCTGGGTCAAAGAGTTTCATTCTCAAGCACAAAGAACATAAACACAGTGCCTCAGTCTTTTTCTATACTCTGATCTCAAATGCCATGTACATAAGCTTAAATATGTTGCCCTGTTCCCCCTACACATAGCTGCATTCCAGGCTCTTGTCAAGATTCAGAGATATTCTCCCAGTTACAAATTGGTAACTAACACCATGTGATCACAAAAAAAGTCCTAAGTCAAAGCAAAACTCTTCCTACCACCACCAAATGATGTTATGTTGGACTTACCTATAAATGGATTTCCAAATGGTTTTTCAGAAACTAACTGGAGGTAATTAGAAGAACTTAGGGAACCATTCTTTGCATGTCAAAAGCTATGACAGAAAATAATATTTCTGGAGAATATTCTGTAAGATTAGGGAGTTCTTTTGTACCTCCAGCTTATTTAAAGTATATCCTTATATTAGCCCTTGGTGGACTGTATCCTTTTATTGCACTGTACATGTGTGGGTGTGTGTATGTCATCACTTTGGTATGGTGATTGCACCCTTCATTGAGAAGAATTGCAAAAAGCATATAAGAACATGTTATTATGTTTACTTAAAAGTATTAGGCCAGGCACAGTGGCTCACATCTGTAATACCAGCACATCGAAAGGCCAGGTGGGTGGTCTCAAACTCCTTTCACGAGGTCAGGAGTTTGAGACCAGCCTGCCCAACATGGTGAAACCTTATTTCTATTAAAAGTACAAAAAATTAGCTGGGCATGGTGGCACGTGCCCGTGATCCCTGCCTCGGAGGCCGAGGCAGGAGAATCGCTTGAACCTTAGAGGTGGAGGTTATGGTGAGCCAAGATCTTGCCACTGCTCTCCAGACTGGGTGACAAAGTGAGACATTTGTCTCAAAAAAAAAAAAAAAAAGTATTAAGGACATTTCTCATGAGATTCCAAGGTTATATAAAAGAGTATATAAAAGAAATTTCTGCCTGGACTTAGTGCCAGGAATACTTGTACTTTTCTTGCTTGCATCTTAAGAACATTGTATAATAGAGTATTTTTTTCAAATTGTGCTTGCTGTTCAAATTGCCTGCAGGAAGGATCAGAGGCAGATCTGCAACATGCGCAATCCCACTTTTGGATAGGATATTATGGCAAACATTGTATGTGCTTGTTCTATCTGGCTTCACTTTATATTCCTGTCTGCCTCCATTTCCTGGCATTTTAATGTTTTTAAAACTGTATTTTCTACTTAAATTCATTTTGGAAGAAATAAATATAAAGTTTGTTAGAAAACATGAACAAGAATAAAACCAACAAACACAAAAAATAACTCACCATAACTTGTCATTAGAGAAATGCAAATCAAACCACATTGAGATACCATCTCATGCCTGTTAGAATAGCGATCATTAAAAAATTTGGAGACAACAGATGATGGAGAGGATGTGGAGAAATAGGAACACTTTTACACTGTTGATGGGAGTGTAAATTAGTTCAACCATTGAGGAAGACAGTGTGGCGATTCCTCAAGGATCTAGAAATAAAAATTCCATTTGACTCAGCAATCCCATTACTGGACTGGATATATACCCAAAGGACTATAAATTGTTCTATTATAAAGACATGCACACTAATGTTCATCACAGCATTGTTTACAATAGCAAAGACCTGGAACCAACCCAAATGTCCATCAATGATCGACTGGACAAAGAAAATGTGGCACATAAACACCATGGAATACTATGTAGCCATAAAAAATGATGAGTTTGTGTCCTTTGTATGGATATGGATGAACTTGGAAACCATTATTCTCAGCAAACTGACACAAAAATAGAAAATCAAACACTGCATGTTCTCACTCATAGGCAGGTGTTGAACAATGAGAACACTTGGACACAGAGGTAAGCAACACACACTGGTGTCCATTGAGGAGGGCTACTGGAGGTATAGTGAGAGGGAGGGTGGGGAAGGGTTAATGTGTGGAGAAATGTATAGGTGATGGTGAGATCGTGGCAAGATGAGTGCAACAAACCACCATGGCCTGTGTATACCTATGTAAGAAACCTGCACATTCTGCACATGTATCCCAGAACTTAAAGTATAATAATAATAAAGGAAAGCACAAAAAATGAAAGAACTTGGAAGAAGTTAAAGAGTTAAATACTATGCAAAACTAAAAACTAGCTGCATATATATATATATATATATATATAGTATTTTAGGTTTTGGGGTACATGTGCAGAACATGCAAGATAGTTGCATAGGTACACATGTGGCAGTGTGATTTGCTGCCTTCCTCCCCTTCACCCACATCTGGCCTTTTTCCCCATGCTATCCCTCCCCAACTCCTTATATCATTTTAGCAAGTGGTTCCTTTTCAAAAATTTCTAACCTATATCACACAGAGTGGACTTGAACTTGAAAATATGGTTAAGGTACAAATGCAGATTTGGGGTCCCAGTCTCCTAGACTGTGGCTTCTGTGGAGGAGATTTTAATGGCTCAAAATTCCATGATAATTGAACAACTTGTTTCTGGCTGTGTCAGAGATGACGAGTGAATATCTCCACTTTATATATCTCAAAACCTCCCAAACAAAATTTGGTAACCCTCTATACCAGGATGCATCACAGTAGTAATTCATATTCACAAAAGTCTCTCAGAAAAGGTCTTTGAAATGCCAGACATTTTAATTTTTTAAGGTTTATGTATTTATGATGTACGAGTGCAGATTTCTTACATGCATGTATTACATACTGGTGAAGTCTGGGCTTTTAGTGTACTCATCACATGAACAGTGAACCTTGTACCAAATAAGTAATTTTCCAACTCTCATCCCTCCACCCTCCCATCTCTTACAGTATCTAAGGTCTATTATCCAACTCTCTATGCCCATGTACCTGTTGTTTAGCTTCCACTTATAAATGAGCACATGCAGCATTTGACTTTCTGTTTCTGAGTTATTTTACTTAGGATAATGGCCTCCAGTTCCATCTACATTGCTATAAAACTTACAATTTTATTTTTTAATGACTGAGTAGTATTCCATCCTCTGTGTGTGTGTGTCTGTGTGTGTGTGTGTGTGTGTGTGTGTGTGTGTATCAAATTTTCTTTATTCAATCCTCTGTTGTTGGATACTTAGATTGATTCCATATTTTTGCTATTGTGATAAACATGTAAGTGTAGGTATTTTTTTTTAATGTAATGGTTTCTTTCCCTTTGGATATATACCACGTAGTGAGATTGCTTGATCTAAGGGTAGTTCTATTTTTGGTTATTTAAGAAATCTCCATACTGTCTTCCATAAAGGTTGTACTAATTTACATTCCCACCAACAGTCTATAAGTATTCCCTTTTCTCTGCCTCCTCATCAACATCTGTTGTTTATTGACTTTTTAGTAATAGCCATTCTAACTAGTGTGAGATAATATTTTATTGTGATTTTAATTTGCATTTCTTTGATGATTAGTGATGTTGAGCATTTTCTCGACATTTGTCAATGCCATTTGTGTTTTCTTTTGAAAAAAGTTCTTATTCTTTGCCCACTTTTTAATGGGGTCATTTTTTTTTCTTGTTGAGTTCCTTGTAGATTCTGAAAATTATTGCTTTCTCAGATCCATAGTTTGCAAAATGTTTCCTATTCTATAGTTTGTTCACTCTGTTGATTATTTTTCTGTCCAAAACTTTCTAGTTTAAGTCCCATTTGTCTATTTTTGTTTTTATTGCATTTGCTTTTTTTTGAGGACTTGGTCATAGTTTTTTTGCCTAGGCAAATGTCCTCAAGAATTTTTCCTAGGCTTGCTTCTTGTATTTTTATAGTTTCAGGTCTTAGGTTTAGGTATTTAATCTATCTCGAGTTAATGTTTGTAACTTGTGAGAGGTAGGTGGACAGTTTCAATCTTCTGCATATGGCTATACAAGCTTCCCAGCACCATTTATTGAATAGAGAGTTCTTCACCTAGTAAATATTTTTGTTGACTTTGTCAAAAATCAGTTGGTTATAGCTACATGGTTTTATTTCTGGGTTCTCTATTTTTGTCCTATTAATCTATGTGTAAATGTTTATATCGGTGCCATATTGTTTTGGTTAGTAAAGCTTTGTAGTATAATTTGAAGTCAGATAATAGGATGCCACCAACTTTGTTCTTTTTGTTTAAGATTACTTTGGATTTTTGTATTTTTTTTTTAATATGAATTTTAGGATTTGCTTTTTCTAATTCTATGAAAAATGACATTGATAATTTGATAGGGATTGTGTTGAATCTGTAGATTGTTTTAGACAGTATGATCATTTTAATAATACTGAATCTCCCAATCCATAAGCCAGGGGTATTTTTCCATTTGCTTTTGTCATCTAGGGTTTTTTTCAGCAGTGTTTTGTAGTTTTCCTTATAGATATCTATTACCTGTTTGGTTAAATGTATTTGTAGGCACTTTGCTTTATCCTATTTTGTGTAGCTGTTATGAATGGAATTACCTTCTTAGTTTGGTCCTTGGAAATGTCAACTACATTTAAAATCCTTTTCCAATTGATGGATATCAGGTTTTGATGAACATCTCAGTTGTGATTTTCTCAAGACTGAAAAAGTAAATATTTTTTTCAAGACATATAATGAATTGTCCTCTCTCAAAGTTTTAATTCAATAACCTGTTACATATCCATTTATAATCTTGCAGTACTAATTTTCTTCTAAATTAATTGTACATCTTAGCCTTTTAATTTGGGCATTTTTTCCCCTTTAAGGACCTAAGTTATCAGGACCTAAGTTTTTAGATAGAAACCATGTTATATTTCAGAAATTTGTGAGCCATGTCCTGGGCCTAGCACAGTGCCTAATAAGATGTAGACCCTCAAAACACTTTTGTTGACTAAGTTAATAAATGAAGAAGTTCCTATCCAGGGTTGTGCTTTATATCACTCAATTTTTGAAAGTGCTAAGAACAAGAGACCTTGTTAATTAGGAAAAAACAATAGTATTTACTACTTACCTAAACACTGTATGAAGAAGAGATATACAGATAAAAAGGGTTAAATCACTGCCCACATTAAGCTAACCCTTCCGTAAAGAAGAATGTAAACACAGAAAAAAAAAATGCATTTTTTTAGGTGCTAGAGATTAGACAGGATAAGAAACTTCTGGCTCTGCCTAGAGTTAAGCGGCTTTGGGAGAGGCTTTTCTGTAGTCTAAAGGCAGAGGTGAGGAAGGCCACTATGAGTATAAGGACTGATTCACAATGGGATGGGGTATGAAACAGCATGAGCCCTTCTGGAAATTACACACAATTTAAAAGAAAAATGGGAATCTATGGTAGAAAAAGTAATTGTACAGGAGGAAAAAGGTAGATAGTAAAAAGCATTTTCTAATATTCAAGGAAATTTGAAGCTTGTGTTATATAATGAGAAACAATTTAAAAATTCTATTCAGAGCGGTGACATGGTTAGATTTCTGTTCTGGGGAGTGTATTAATAGCCTTGTTGCTGGTGAATTTGAAAGCTAGACCCCAAAAATTTAGATTTCAGATAATGTTTTTATGGAAGTGTTCATCCTCAAGAAACATGATTGGAACTAAACCAAGGCAGTGGCAATAGAGTTGGAAAATAAACACTAAATTTCATATCTAAATGAAGATTTGGGGAATAAGAGAGGCCACATTAATGTTTAATTCTATTTACAATGGATCCCAGCCACCATCTGCCTTAACAGAGGTGCTTTTCTAGTAGCCAAGAGTACTGGGTGCTTTAGATACATTTGTGAAGTTTTCCTCCCCTTGTTAACATGCGTTTTTACTGTCTGTGTGTAGGGTAATGGGGGAGGCAGAGTTAGGATCACACATAGAAGTTCAGTCTTTGAACTGCCTTCTTTCTCTTTCCCCCCAAACAATGACCCCCACCTCTTCCTTCTAGCATATGTTGCCTCACGACCCTAAAATTGTTGCCAATCTGTGGTCTTAGAGCCAAGAATCCGCCACCACCTGGCCCACCACAGCCTGCTCTTCTAGCTGCTCTCCTGCCAACGCTGGCCTTGATGTCCAAGTGTAGGTTTTAAGCGTTCTGTTCTCTCCCCATTTCTCTCTTGGAGTGTGTGTTTCTGAGTGTGTGTGACTCCTGTGATGAAGAGAAAGCAGGCCACATTTTCTCCACTTATGTTACATACTTCTTGGAGTGTCTCATATCAAAACCTGTCCTAAGTCCAAGCCTTAGAAGCTCTTTCCTGGCACAGTCTACACTTGGGTTGTTACCTCCCACGGGTTACCTTGCTGTCGATTGAGATTTTAACATCTCATTACAGTACTCCAACCATGCAGTCCCTCATATCTTGAAATCTGTGCCTTGGCAGCAGCAGAATCAGGGGTCTATAGATTATGAATCCAGACTGTGTCAAGCCAAAAGGGTGACATTCTGGGACATTTAGTAAGTCAGAGAATATTTCCCAGGAAGATATTTTTTGAACCACTTAAACTAAAATGCAACTGAACTGAGATCTCTGAGCAGAAGAAACGATCTTGACAAGAATTAGGCTAAGCCACATCTCAGGACATAAATATTCACATATGCATATACATTAGCAGAGTCAAGACAAAAATCAATTTTTTTATTAGAATTAACTTTACAGAAAAAGTTCAAATGACTGGCTTTAAAAAGTTGAAATTTACTTGTCTTTCATTTACATGCAATCTAGGGGAGTTGGGGGAAGATTGGTTTGTAGGTTTCCCATTTTCAGGGTACCTCTGTTTCTGCCCCATATCATTAGAGGGAGGCTTTCCTCCTCAAGATTGCCCATGTGCAAGGTGGCTGTTAAAGCTCCATTTTTATGTCCAAATAGTAGCAAGAAAAAGGAAGAAAAAATGGAAAGGCACATAACATCTGTATTTTCCCTTTTTAAGAAGCTTTCCTCCTCAACCAGTCATAGAGATGATGGCTGTTAAGGAGCCAAGGATATAAAGTGTTTTATTTGGGCTCATTGACACTTCAAATAAAATTGGGGAGAAAATAATAACACAGATATCTGATCAAAAACTAACAGTACCTTCTGCAATAATAATTACATTTCTAGGAAATAAATGTTAAGATTCTTGAAAACAAGGAGTAATAGTTAAGGAAAAACTTCTTAGCAGCCTGGGACTAAATACTTTAAATGATTTAAGATAAAAATCTGAAAATTGGTAGAGAATTGGGGAGAAAAAGAGAATATGAACAAAGAATTCAAGAGTAAGAAAAATGTCATAAAATTACTAAGAGCATAAAACCAACTATATTTTATTAGAAAAAATTAAGTGGATTGAATAACTCTATTAAAATAAATTCCAGCCATACAGTGTTTATAAGAAGTGTATTTATTAGGAAAAAAAAAAAAAAGAAAAGAAAACTAAAATTAAGCACAATGATCTCCCAGGGAGGTGAAAGCAAAAATAAACTCAGATATTATTATCATTAGACAAAGTAAAAGTTAAGCTGAAAACATGACAAAGAGGGTTATTAAATAAGGATAAATATACAATCCATGGTGGCAAACTTTATAAACTTGAAATTATATTAACAAAACACAAAATATAAAAACCGAAAATATGTTGGTAAAATGCACATTATCAGGTAACAAGATATATTTGTTGTAGAAAGTAATATATCAAACTAAAATAAGAATATATGTGTATCTATGACATGTATATTATATTTTGTAGCCTACAAAATAAGAATATAAAATTTTTTCTTAAAATGTTGTAGATTTACAATAATAATATGTCTACTCAGAAAACCTTTTCTGGCTTGGTAAAGCCAGAAAAATAGAGATATAATAAGACAATTTAATAATAATTTAGTAATGTTAGATAGAAGTGGAAGAAGTATCATATTGTGGCTGTGAACATAAACTCTGGATACCCTAGTTTTGTGATCCAGGAAAGTTAGCTCTCTTCTCTCTACCTCAGTTTAATTTTCAGCAATATTAGGATAAAAATATTTCTACATCATCAGTGTTTTTTGTTGTTGTTGCTGAGGAATACATGATTCATATGTATTAAACACTTAGATCCATTGTTGGCATATAGTATGTATAAATAATCTCAGTATAAATCAGTGTCAGCCTAAATATTAAGATTGTGATCTTAAATAATACTAGATTTAGAATAAAAACAAAACTGCAAAGACATTAATAATTTAAAAATAATAAAAGAGAAGACTTTAAACACAATGGATGGAAAGCAGCTATACCAATAAAAGAGAAAAATGTGGAGTGTTATATGTTCTTAATGTTTAATTAAAAGAAATAAACTAAAACATAGAATTTTAAAAATTAAATGTTGGAGGGATTAGATCAGATAATAAGAGAAGTTTCTGTTAGCAGCAGGCTGTATTTTCTGCTAATAGAGAAATGTGAAAAGGTGATTTCATAAATGTGATAAATGTTTGTAATAGCCATCCCAGGAACATCCTAGGAACATCCTTGTAACTAGTGAGGAAGTTCTGTTGGGCAGTGTCAATACACTGGTTAAGAATAGAATTTAGGCTGTTTGCAGTGGCTCACACCTGTAATCCCAGCACTTTGGGAGACCGAGGTGAATGGATCACAAAGTCAGGAGATCAAGACCATCCTGGCCAACAAGGTGAAACACCATGTCTAATAAAAATACAAAAATTAGCCAGGCGTGGTGGTGGATGCCTGTAGTCCCAGCTACTCAGGAGGCTGAGGCAGGAGAATTGCTTCAACACTATGGAAAGAGGTGTAGTGAGCTGAGATGGTGCCATTGCACTCCAGCCTGACAACAGAATGAGTCTCTGTCTCAAAAGAAAAAAAAGCGGGGGGGTAGAATTTAAAACAATACTAATAAAGCCAAAAAACTCAATGATGCATTTTTTTCTTCTGTATGATTCAGTAATGCAGAAGGAGAGATAATTAAACTTGGAAATTGACATACAGTTATCCCTTGTCATTGCTGGGGAATTAATTCCAGGACTCCCTATAGATACCTAAATTCACAAATACTCAGGTCCCTTATATAAAATAACATAGTATTTGCATATAACTTACACATACCCTCTTTATACTTTTTTTTGTTGTTTTGAAATGGAGTCTCGCTCTTTTGCCCAGGATGGAGTGAAGTAGTGCAATCTCCGCTCGCTGCCATCTCCGCTCACTGCAATCTCTGTCCCCAGATCCAAGCGATTCTCCTGTCTCAGCATCCCAAGTAGCTGGGATTACAGGCACATGCCACCACGCCTGGCTGATTTTTATATTTTTAGTAGAGTCGGGGTTAGCCCCTTCTGATCTCGAACTCCTGACAGGTGATCTACCTGCCTCGGCCTCCCAAAGCTAAGATTACAGGCGCGAGCCACCACGTCCAGCCACCCTCTTTATACTTTAAGTCATCTCTAAAGTACTTATAATACCAAATTCATTATTAAGGTCTATGGAAATCGTTGTTGTATTATTTAGGGAATAATTACAAGAAAGCAATACCTGTATGTATTCAGTTACAGATGCCTTTTTTAAAAAAATTGTTTTTGATCCATAGTTGGCTGAATCTATGGAGAGAGAACCCACATTTACTGAGGGCACACTATATTTAGAGTACTTAAGGATCACAAGGGACAAGCATTTGAGGATACTGAAGAATGTGAAGAAATTTCTAACCTTAGGGTCAGGCTACAAGGCAAGGAAGTGAAGCCGGGAGGTGATTAGAGAATAAGAAAATCATACAAGACTAGAGATTATGTTGAAGTATAAGAACATAATTAGAGTGAGAAACATGAGTCAATGAAAAAGGGGATTGGTGCTTGAGAGATGTGGCAGATTGCATTTTACAAAGACGGCTACACTAATATGTATCTCATTCCCCAAGCTCTTTTTACAATGCTGTATTGACACTCCTCCCTCTGGAGGTGGGAGCCTGTCTCCCCTCCCTTGAAACCAAACAAAACTTTGTAATTGTCTTGACCAACAGGTGGCAGTAGGAGGAATGCTTGATGATTTCAAAGGCTAATACACACAAATAAGTATTGGCTTTCATTTTGGCTTCTTGAAATACGTGCCATGGAACCCTGAGCTTATTTGTAAGAAGCTCGGCTATCCTAAAGTTTCTATACTGGGTAGACCAAGTGGAGAAATTGCATAGACATTGAGATATATTCAATGGGTCTCAGAGATTCAAGGCCTCCCAATTAAGGCATAAAAAAAGTGGAGAAGAGGCTTTCAAGATTGTCTCTTGAAATAATTGTCTAATTGAAACCTCAAAAGAGTCCCTGCGCCAGAACCACCCAGTCAAGCCACTCTCAAGCTCCAAATCCACAGACACCATGAATGATAGTAAATCATTATTGTTGTTGTAGGGCACATAAGTTTTGGGGGGTGATTTACACACAGCAACAGAAAAAAAAACTAATGAATGGGAAACATGGAAAGATTAGTAAAATAAAATGAAATAGGAAGAATAAAAGGAGAGGAAAGTATTTTGTAGGAAATAGGTAATAGGATGAACCTCCGAAGGAGTTTTCTTGCTGAGCATTTTAATGAATTAAAGGTCAGATTAAATTGGAAGGCATCAGGTACAAATACTATTAATGATACATTCTTTTTTTTTTTCTGAGACGGAGTTTCGCTCTTGTTACCCAGGCTGGAATGCAATGGCGCGATCTCGGCTCACCGCAACCTCCACCTCCTGGGTTCAGGCAATTCTCCTGCCTCAGCCTCCTGAGTAGCTGGGATTACAGGCACGCGCCACCATGCCCAGCTAATTTTTTTGTATTTTTAGTAGAGACGGGGTTTCACCATGTTGACCAGGATGGTCTCGATCTCTTGACCTCGTGGTCCACCTGCCTCGGCCTTCCAAAGTGCTGAGATTACAGGCTTGAGCCACCACGCCCTGCCTAATGATAAATTCTATTTGTAGTAAGTCAGCTATTTGTAAATTATGCATTGGAGATCAACTTTACATCAACCAAAAAGTTAAGTTTATTTAGAAATCTATAGAAGAAGAGAAAAAAAAAAAGCTATTGGTAAGTTGATTCCATTATACAGACAAAGTCTTTTAAGGAAAGGGATTAAAGTGAAGGTAAGGGGATCTGCTTCAAAATGATATAACAGTCTGGGAGCCATGGCTCATGCCTGTAATTACAGCACTTTGGGAAATCCAGGCAGGAGGACCTCCCGAAGGAGGTCTTGGAGTTTGAGACCAGCTGGGAAACACAGAGAGACTCCATCTCAAATTTTTAAATTTCTTAAAAGAGGAAAATAAAGTAAAATCATGTCGTATTAATTCCAATGAAAGCAGCAGACAGATTAAGAATATGGATGAGAGAGAAAAACTAGAAATATGACAAAAACAGGAAAGGAGAAAGCTTGTCTCTGGCAGGGTCTTCTAATTTAGAAAAAGACAATAGCAAACAGCAAAAGTTATAGATGCAACCCAAAAGCTAATTTGATTTTTATTTTTAGTCAGAAAAGTGCTTTAGGTACGAACAAGTATAACCTCATATTTCCAGTATCTCTTTGTTGATCTCACATCTCTAACCAGATACTGCCTCAATTCTCTGCTT
The DNA here is from genome assembly GCA_031835075.1 of Saguinus oedipus. Lineage (NCBI taxonomy): Eukaryota > Metazoa > Chordata > Mammalia > Primates > Cebidae > Saguinus > Saguinus oedipus. The sequence continues at coordinate 65,746,123 of CM063172.1, forward strand.
CTCTTTACAGCAAATTCCCTTGAAAGAGAAACTACCTGTTACCAGAAATTCCTCTGCTTCAGTTCGATCCTGAATCCACTTTGTCTAGGTCTTCCTTGCCAAATCCCACAAATATTTGTCTTATTAGGGTAACACGGGACCTCCACATTGCTAAATCAGTATTTTATCCTTATTTTACTTGAGTTACACGTGGTTAATTACTCCCTTCTCCTTGAAACACTTTCTTTACTTGGCTTCTAGGATGCCCTATTCTCATGGATATCCTTTCACTTCACCAGGCATTTCTGTTTGTTTCTTCAGTAACTTCATGATCTTATATTTTAATGTGTGCTGCTAGCCTCCCAACCAGGTTTCCTACTTCACCTTAATTCTCTATGGTTTATTCTCTACAAGAAAGCAATTATAATCCCTGAAGAAAATGTCAACAAAATTCTGTCACTACTCAATACTCTCTAAGGGGTCCTTGTTTTATTCAAGTAAAAACCGAAGTCCTTACCATATGCCCATAAATTCCCACAGGATCTGGCCCCACAGCCCCTGTGGCCCTGTCCATTCTGCCTCTTACCCATTCTGCCCAGCAACAGAAGCCCAATAGCTGGTCTGTGAACACATCAAGCACATACTTAATCTCAAGGCGTTTGCAATTGCTCTTCCCTCTCTACTTGTAATCTCTCATCACTTTTTCTGAGTGTCTTATTTCTGTAGTTGCTTTCCTTACTTGACTTATAGAAAATAGTAATTCTTACCCTCGCAAATCCATTCTGTCCTATCTTCTTTGCCTTGACTTTTTATTTTCTTGGAGTTACAGATACCTAATGTAGATAATATTTACTTTTGTTTTTTTATGCTTTCATTAATCACCTAAAATATAAACTCCGAAAGAGGACCTATTCCTCTTTTATTATCTATCTAATATAGCTTGGATATTTGTTCCACCCAAATTTCATGTTGAAATGAAATTCCCTATGTTGGAGGTGGGGTCTGGTGGGAGGTATTTGGATCATGGGGTGGATCCCTCATGAGTTGGGACATCCTTTGATGAGAAGTGAGCTCTGGCTCTGACTTCACACGAGATCTGGTTGTTTAAAACTGTGTGGTTCCTCCCCTGAACTTTCTCTCTTACTCTCTCCTGCTTTCACCATGTGAATTATCTGCTCCTGCTTCATTTTCCTCCATGAGAAAAAGCTCCCTGTGCCCCTTGCCCCCAAGTGGCTGTCCCTATGCTTCTTGCACAGCTGGCAGAACCATGAGCCAGTTAAACCTCTTTTCTTATAAATTACTCGGTCTCAGGTATTTCTTTATAGCAATACTTTCTTTATAGAGATATGGCTTAATACATATTTCTAAAGCAGAAGCTGGGCCTGGTATGTAATAGGTGTTCAATAAATATTTATTGAATAAATAAATAGGGTAAGTACAGTTTAAAATATCATAATAGAACACTAGGTAGATATAAATATGATAGTTTTGTTATTTACATATGGACATTCAAAGGTCTCTGTGGTGCATTGTTAAGGGAACAAACCAAATTACAGAACACTATATAGAGTACAGCTGTATGAAATACATATAGCATATGTTTATAAATAAGTCTAGAAAAATTGAAATCTATATGTCAAATATATCATTTATCTTTAGGAGGCTTATTACATATTTTCAATTTATTGTTTGTAATTTTCTTTTTATATTTTAACAATTATACGTTACTTGTATAATCACAAAAGACAGCTGAATAATTCTTTTTTTTTAATCAACTTTTAAGTTTTGGGGTGTATGTGACTATTTGCTCTCTTTTGTGGTTTCATATACATTATACAATTTTTTTATTTCTGTGAAAAATGCATTGGAATTTTCATAGGAATTGCATTGAATCTGCTTTGGGTATTATGACCATTTTAACAATATTCTTCTAATTCATGAGCTTGGGCTAGCTTTTCATTTATTTGTGTCATGTTCAGGTTTTTTCAACAATGTTTTATAGTTTTTAGTTTATGGACATTCACTTCCTTCATTACATTTAGTCCTAAATGTGTGTGTGTGTGTGTGTGTGTGTGTGTGTGTGTTTAAGAAACTATTTTAAATGTGATTATTTTTAAAATTTCTTTCTTGGGTTGTATATTGTTGGTGTATAGAAATAGTATCAGATATGTAACTTGATTTTTGTATTCCACAAATTCACTAAATTTGTTAATTACCATTAACAATTCTTTTGGAGGAGTCTTTATGGTTTTCTATATATAAGATCATGTCATCAGCAAACATTTTCATTTCTTCCTTTCCTATTTAGTTGCTTTTGTTTTCTTGCCTAATAGTTTTGACTAGGCCCTCCAGCACCATGTTGAACATAACCGATGAAAGCAGACATCCTTGTCTTCCTCCTGATATTGAAGAAAAACCTTTAACTTTTCACCACTGAGTATGTTGTTCACCATAGGCTTGTTATATATGGCCTTTATTGTGTTGAGAAACATTCCTTCTATACCTGATTTTCCAAATATTATCATGAAAGGAGGTTAAATTTTTTCAAATGCTTGTCTTCATCTATTGAGGTGATAATACTGATTTTATTCTTCTTTCTGTTACTGTGGTGAATCACATTAAAAACATTTTTTTTACTTCTGTTAATTTATTTTGTGATAGGTAGAAAACCACATCTGCAGACCTAGAAGCAGAGTGAATCTAAAAAAACTATTTATAATTATTATGAGTATATAATAGGTATATATTTTCATGGGGTACATGCGGTGTTTTGATACAGGCATATGATGTGTAACAATCACATCCGGGTTCTTGGAGTATCCATTACCTCAAGCATTTATAATTTCTTTGTGTTAGAAAATTTCATTTTATTCTTCTAGTTATTTAAAATATACAAAGAATTATTATTGGCTGTAGTCACCCTGTTGTGCTATCAAATACTAGATCTTATTCATTCTATCTAACTATATTTTTGGACCCCTTAACAATCCTCACCTGATTTGCATATGTTATGCCATTCTTTCATTGCTGGGATAAATCCATTTGACCATGATGAATAATTCTTTTAATGTACTGTCGAGTATAGTTTTTAGTATTTTGTTGAGGAGTTTTGCATCCATATTCATCAGTAATATTGGCCTGTAATTTTCTTTTCTGGTAGTGTCTTAGTCTGGCTTTGGTCTTAGGCTAATGTTGGCCTTATGAAACGATTGTTTAAATATTTCCTTCTCTTCAGTTTTTTAAAGAGTTTGAAAATAATTGGTATTAGTTCTTCTTTAAAGTTGGGTAAAATTAATTTATGAAAATATATTTTCCTGGGCTTTTCCTTGATGGCAGACTTTTCATTACTGATTTAATTTCCTTGCTCATTACTGTTCTGTTTATATTTCTGTTCTTCATGATTCAGTCTTCGAAGGTTATGTATCAGAGCATTTATCCATTTTCTCTCCATTGTCCAAATTATTTGCATATAATTGTTCATAGTAGTCTCATATGCTCTTTTGTATTTTTGTATTATCAATCATGATGTCTTTTTTTTATTTCTGATTTAATTATTTGAACTATCTCCATTTTTTTCTTAGTTAATTTAGCTAAGGTTTGTCAATCTTATTTGCCTTTTTGGAAGACCAACTCTGAGCTTTACTGATCTCTTCTATTGTTTTCCTAATTTCTATTTCATTAACTTTTGCTCTGAAATGTTTCCTTTCTTCCACTAACTTTAGGCTTAGTTTGTCCTCCTTTTACTAATTCCTTGAGGGGTAACATTAAGTTGTTTATTTAAGATCTCTCTCTCTCTGGCTCTCTCTTTTGATGTAGGCATTTAGTGTTACAAACTTTCCTCTTAGAACTGCTTTTGATGAATCCCATAAGTTTTAGTGTGCTGTGTTTCCATTTTTGTTTTTTTCTAAATATTTTTTAAATTGATTTTTAAATTCGTTCTTTGACTCAATAGTTTTTCAGGAGCATGTTGTGTAATTTCCATGTATTTGTTAATTTTTCTTGGTTCCTCCTATTATTGATTTCTGGTTTCATACCATTGTGATTGAGAAAGATACTTGATATGATGTTGATCTTCTTATACTTGTTAAGACAGTTTTTGTGGTCTATCAATTGATTTATCCTAGAGAATGTTCAATGTATCCTCAAGAAGAATGTATATTTTGTTGCTGTTAGATGAAATGTTCTGTATATGCCTGTTAACTCAGTTGGTATAAGTATAGTTCAAGTCTAATGTATTTTTACTAATTTTTTGTCTAGATAATAGTTCTGTTGTTGGAAGCAGAATATTAAAATTATTTACTGTTACTGTACTGCATTTATATCTCTTTTCAGATCTCTTAACCTTTGATTTATGTATTTGAGTGCTTCAGTGTTGAGTGCATATATATTTATAATTGTTATATATCTTGATTCATTGATCTCTTTATTACAATATACTGACCTTCTTTATCCCTTTGTACTGTTTTTTTTTGTTTTTTGTTTTTTGTTTTTTACATAAAGTCTACTTGTTGTAAATTAAGTGTAGCTACCCCTGTTCTCTTTTATTTGCCTGGGACATCTTTTTCCATCCCTTAAGTTTCAACCTGTGAGTGTCCTTTAAGGTAGGGTGAGTCTTCTGTAGGCCCATATAGTTGGATCTTATTTGGTATGTATCATGATACTGTATGTCTTTTGACTACAGAATTTAATCCATTAATCTTTAAAATAATTATTGAGGTCAGATGCAGTGGCTCACATTTGTAATCCCAGCACTTTGGGAGACCGAGGTGCACATATCACAAGGCAAAGAGATTGAGACCATCCTGGCCAACGTAGTGAAACCCCATCTCTACTAAAAATACAAAAAAAAAAAAATTAGCTGGGCAGTGTGATGCGTGTCTGTAGTCCCAGCTACTTGGGAGGCTGAGGTAGGAGAATTGCTTGAAACTGGAAAATGGAAGTTGCAGTGAGCCAGGATCGCACACCACTGCACTCCAGCCTGGTGATAGACCAAGACTCCATCTCAACAAAAAAAAAAAAAAAGAAAGAAAGAAAAAACAGAAAAAGTAATTATTGAAAGATGAGAACTTGCTATTTCCATTTTTCTGTTTTTAAGTTGTTTTCTAGATCCTATTTTTTTTTCCTTATCTCTTGTTTTCTTTGTGATTTGATTGCTTTTTGTGGTAATATATTTCAAATTTTTAAAATCTTTTGTTTATCTATGATAAGATCATGTTTTGTGGTTACATAAATAATCTTATAAATATAACACGCTATGCTAAGTTGATAATAACCTAAGTTTGATCACTTACATAAAGTCTACAGTTTTACTCTCCCTCCTATATTTTATGTTTTTGAAGTCATTCTTTCATTGTTTTATAATAGGTATATGTAACAAATTATTGTAGTTGTAGTTGTTTCTAATAATTTTGCCTTTTGACATTTATACTAGAGAAATTATTGATTTGTTCACCATCATTACAATATTAGAATTTTTTGGATTAGAAAAATGCCATTACTTTTACAGTGAGTTTTATACTTTCATGTTTTTTATGTTTCTATTTCACATCCTTTTCCTTCAATTTGAAGAAGACCCTTTAGCATTTCTTATAACACAGGTCTAATGGTGAGAAGCTCAGCCTTTGTTTCTCTGAGAAAGTCTTTAACACCCTTTCATATTATTTAAAGGCAAGTTTTCTAGGTATACTATTCTTGATTGGCAGAGTTTTTTTTTTTTCTTTCAGAATTTTAAATATCTCACTTCCTTGAGTTTTTAAGGTTAATGCTGAGAAATTTGCTGATCGTTTTATCAGAGTTCTCTTTATGTGACAATTCAGTTTTCCCTTTCTGCTTTCCATACTCTCTCTTTGACAGTTTTGTTATGATGTGCCTTGTTGTGGGTATCTTTTCTCTTTTAAAAAATTTTAGATTCAGGGGGTATATATGCAGATTTGTTGCAAGGGCATATTGTGTGATGTTGGGCTTTTGTTAATTCTACCACTCAAGTAGTGAACATAGTATCTAATAGGAAGCTTTTCTGTTTGTTTGTTTTGTTTCTTTATCCCTTGGACTCCTCATTTTCCATTTTTGGAGCATGCAGTGTATACTGTTTCTATATTTATGTCTGTGCGTACCCAATATTTAGCTCCTACTTAGGTGTAAGAATATGCAATATTTGGTTTTCTGTTTCTGTGTTAATTTGCTTAGCTTAAGAGCTTCCAGTAGTTCATCCATGTTGCTGAAAAAGATAACATTTTGTTCTTTTTTTATGGTTTCACAGTATTTAATGATGTATATGTAGTTGGTGTAAATTTCTTTGGATTTATTTTATTTGGTGTTCTTTTGGATTTCAGTATCTGTCTGTTTTCTTCCCCAGTATTGGGAAATTTTCTGCCATTATATTTTGAATATGTTCTGTGCTTCTCTCTCCTCTTTCTGCATATGTATAATGTGTATATTGTTCTCATTGAGGGTGTCAATGTGTCTCTTAAAATGTGTTCATTCTTTTTCATTCTTTTTCCTTCTTCATCCTCAGATTGGATGTTTTCTGGTGACTTGTCTTTGTGTTCACTGATATTTGCTTCTTAATCTAGTTTGCTGGTGAACCTTTCTATTGATTTTTTTCAGTTTAGTTTAATACTCTTCAGCTCTATGATTTGATTGATACCTTTTTATACTTTCTCTTTGTTGAAGTTCTGTTTGTTTTTGCATTTCTCTGTGGACCTTAGTGAGCGTTTTTATAATCATTATTTAAGAGAGTTTTTATAGTCATTATTTAAAATTCTCTATTATGTAAATTACATCTCATCCATTCACTTGAGTCAATTCCTGTACATTTATTTTGCTCTTTTATTTGGAATATATATTTCTTGTTTCTTTAGTTTCCTTGACTCCGTGTTGTTTTCTGCACATTAGATAAGACAGCTGCCTTTCCCAGTCTTACAAAACAAAATTTGTGTAGAAGAAAAATATCACCAGGCCATTTGACAAAAATTTTAACATGCCTCTCAAAGCTCTATGTTTGCCCAGGCCACTGTTTCTGTTATGGGTAGCTTCCAGGAGATTGGGATATGCCATGTCCTATCAGTTGTCTGTGACCAGTAAAATAGAAGCCAGACCTTCAAAATGTAGACAGAAAAATGCAAGACAGAAAGATGGAGATGTGTGATCCAGTTCCTTTTATCCTCATGTTGAAGTTGGGTGCAAGTGTTATTTCACCACTCTCTCTTCACGAAGCCAGGGAGAGGCTCTATGAAAATTGCCTGTATTAGTGTTCAGGCTGCCCTTTTTGATTCTGGGAAGATAGCTTTTGAAAGTGGACCCATTCTTTATCTACCTCTTTGTCATCTGTGATCCAGAGAAAGTTAGGAATGCAAAGCTCCACTATTCCCAAACTTAGGCTGTTAAGAGTTTAGTCCCTTGGGGGGGGAGCTATAGAAGTTGTGACACATAATTTGTGAGCAAACTGTTTTTAAAAAGAATAGGTAGACTATAAAAGAATAGGAAGAATAAATAGAAGTATAGAAGTTGTGACACTTGGTGTGGGCACAAATTCTTTTTAGGAAAAATAGGCTGGGGGCATACCAAGCTCCTGCTCAGACTTCCTGAGAACTGTTAGTCTGCCTCTTAGCTCTGTGATGCAAACTAGAGGTTAAGCTGATGGGTGTGCAGTAAGCTGCTAGAGAAAAAAAAATATCGATTTCCCTCATCTCTTCTACTCTTAGAGCCAGAAGTTTTGGGATCCTGTATTTCTGGTAAATGCTGTAAAAGTTAGAGCATTTTTTTGGGTGAGAGAATTGGGAGAGCTAGAATTATTGCTGAGTTGAGCTGAATGTTAGTTAGAAACCAGACTGTATGTACCTATGCAACTATCTTGCACCTTCTGCACATGTACCCCAAAACCTAAAATGCAATAAAAAAAGAATCTTTAAAGTAACTGATGTATTACATAAAGCAAGGCATATTTAATCATGGAGATATTACTTGATTTTTTGATTACTTGATTAAAATAATTTAGTTCTCAAAAAAAAAGAAAAGAAAAGAAACCAGACTGTAAAGTAGCCATCAGGAGAGTATGCTGTAAACCTCTTCCAGGAGAAATAGGTAGTAGTATTTTTGAAGCCCATCTCTGTACTAATTCACAGAATTAAAGCTCCTGAAAAGGTGCTTGCACACACATATAAAACTGCCACATTTTCCTGTGGTCTAGATAAACTTGTGTATGCCTAATTCTCTCTAACTCCCAAAGTTGGTGAATTAGAGCCAAACTGTTGGGTACCTTATAATTGAGGTGCTGTATGTAAGATCCCAATTCTCTCCACAGGGGGAATCTAGCGTTAGTGATTCCAGTTCTATGGTGAAATTCTTGGAAGAGAGTCCATGTTCAAGTACACCTCAGATTTATCTATCCATTTGAAGTACATGTTTGAGGAGTTTTTTGTTTGTTTTCTACTTTTTTGAGATAAGAGTCTCATTCTGTCACCCAGGCTAGAGTGCAATGGCAAGACCTTGGCTCACTGCAGCCTCCACCTTCCAGGTTCAAGCAATTCTCCTGCCTCAGCCTCTTGAGTGGCTGGAGCTACAGGCACTCACCACCATGCCTAGCTAAGTTTTGTATTTTTGGTAGAGACAGGGTTTCATCATGTTGTCCAGGCTGGTCTCGAACTACTGGAATCAAACAATCCACCCACCTCGGCCTCCCAAAGTGCTGGGATTACAGGCATGAGCCGTTGCACATGGCCATGCATGTTTTCGCTCTCGCCCGGTAGGCCAGGGTCTCTCAAATTATTTCTGACTTTCTCTCAGAATCGAGATGTTCTTTCTGTGTGTTTGTGAGTATGGGAGTGCCAGGAGCTTTGTATTCTGCCATGTTGCTGACATCAGTCTAAGGAAAACAATTTAAAGAAAGTTCAAAAAATAATTGTAGATATATCTGGGTGTCTTAAATATGAATACTTTTATTTTTCAAATGCTATATATGTGTACAAGAACTTTACAATGGAAAAATTATTTTGAAAATGAAAAGATTATTACAACATTTATAGATCTGTTTTCAGTAGCCTTAGCAACTTATTAACAATCCTTATATGTTACTATCAGACATTTCCCCCATGGAATGTCCAGATCCCCTTTCCAATGCGTTATTGAAAGAACTTGACCTTATAAAATTTCCCAGTCTGGAATTTAGCAGGACCATACACTACCCCCATTCAGTCATCTCTCTGAAAGACAATATTAGCAATGTCTGGCCACAATTCAAAGGTTACTACCTCCTATAATAAAATGACTAAAACATATTAAGTTGGAGTATAAATGTGTAATATTTTGAGGTGATCTGGTAAGATGTAGGTCTTCCTTCATTTAGTACTAACCACGCTGGATCAGCAGGTACATAATATCTTTTCACATTGATAATTAGAATGTGCAGTAGACACTAATAGTTACATAAAATGGGAAACAGAAAGCAGCAAATGAATTAAGGAAGTTTAAATGGATTAAGAATGCTTTTAATAGTTGGTCTTAATTATGGTCTTACAGATGTAACAAAATTTCTGAAAATCAGACTCATCTAAAAGAGTAACACAAATATCAACAAAACACAACCCTGGGGAGTTGCTCAATTTTAGTTGAAAGGAGGTAGCACTGTCTCAGGCAAGTTAGACTGATATAATTGAGTATATTATTTTTTGCAAAAAAGCAAGAATATGACATATACTTCCTTATGAAAAGTGATACATGGGGGTTATTCTAACCTGATAACATTAAATATTCAGATTACATAGAACGAATTATGGAACCAATCCCCTTTAAATATTTTTAACCCCCATTTTGATGTTAGCATACCTACATTAACATACTGGCTAGCATTTAGCTTCTTTAGTAGGTAAATAAATTCAAGATATCAATAATATTTCCATTTATATGTTCTTCAAAACCAATGATAATGAAGACACAACATACCAGAATCTCTGGGACACATTTAAAGTAGTGTCTAGAGATAAATTTATAGCAATAAATGCCCACATTAGAAGCAAGGAAAGATCTAAAAACGACACTCTATCATCAAAATTGAAAGAGCTAAAGGAGCAAGATCAAAAAAATTCAAAAGTTAGCAGAAGACAAGAAATAACTAAGATCAAAGCAGAACTGAAGCATTTAGAGACACAGAAAACCCTTCAAAAAATCAATAAATTCAGGAACTGGTTTTTTCAAAAAGATCAACAAAATAAACAGAAGTAGTAGCTAGACTAATAGAAAAGAGAAGAATGGAATAGATGCAATAAAAAATGATAAAGGAGATACCATTGCTGATTCCACAAAAATGCAAACTGCCATCAAAGATTACTACAAACCACTCTAAGCAAATAAACCAGTAAATCTGGAAGAAATGGATAAATTACTGGACACTTACACCTTCTCAGGACTAAACAAAGAAGAAGTTGAATCCTTTAATAGACCAATAACAAGGTCTAAAGTTCAGGCAGCAATTAATAGTTTATCAACCAGAAAAGGTCCAGGACTACACAGGTGGACAGCAGAATTCTACCAGATGTACAAAGAATGTACAGGAATGGAGCTAGTACCATTCCTGTTGAAACTATTCTGAGCAGTACAAAAAGACAGAATCTTCCCTAACTCACTTTATGAGACCAACATAATCCTGATACCACAACCTGGCAGAACCACAACTAAAAAAGAAAACTTCTGGTCAATATCCATGATGAACATCAATGCAAAGATCTTCAATAAAATTCTGGCAAACCGAATGTAACAAAATATCAGAAAGCTTATCCCTCATGATCAAGTAGGCTTCATCCCTGGGATGCAAGGCTGGTAAAGCATATGCAAATCTATAAACATAATCCATCACATAAACGAACCAAAGACAGAAAACACATGATCATCTCAATAGATGCAGAGAAGGTCTTCAAAAAAATTCAACAGCTCTTCATATTAAAATTCTTATTAAACTAGCTCTCATTGGAATGTATCTCAAAACAGTAAAAGCTATTTATGACAAACCCACATTCAATATCATACTGAATGGGCAAAAACTGAAAGCATTCCCTTTGAAAACCAGCGCTAAACAAGGATGCCCTCTCTCACCATTCCTGTTCAATATAATATTGGAAGTTCTAGCCAGAGCAATCAGGCAAGAAAAAGAAATAAAGGATATTCATCTAGAAAAAGAGGAAGTCAAATTGTCTCTCTTTGCAGATGACATGATTGTATATTTAGAAGGCCCTATTGTCTCTGCCAAAAATCTCCTGAAACTGATAAGCAACTTCAGCAAAGTCTCAGGATACAAAATCAATGTGCAAATATCGCAAGCATTCCTATACATCAATAACAGACAGAGAGCCAAATCAAGAGTGAACTCCCATTCACAATTGTTACAAAGAGGATAAAATACCTAGGAATACAACTAACAAAGGATGTGAAGGAGCTCTTCATGGAGAACTACAAACCACTGCTCAAGGAAATAAGAGAAGACAAAAACAGATGGGAAAACATTCCGTGCTCCTGGTTTGGAAGAATCAATATTGTGAAAATGGCCATACTGCCCAAAGTAATTTACAGATTAAATGCTATCCCCATCAAGCTGCCATCAACCTTCTTTACAGAACAGGAAAAAGACACTTTAAACTTCATATGGAACCAAAAGAGAGCCCACATAGCCAAGAAAATCCTAAGCACAAAGAACAAAGCTGGAGGCATCATGCTACATGACTTGAAACTACACTACAAGGCTACAGTTATCAAAACAGCATGGTACTTGTACTGAAACAGAGATATAGACCAATGGAACAGAACAGAGGACTTGGAAGTAATACCACACATCTACAATCATCTGATCTTTGACAAACCTGACAAAAACAAGCAATGGAGAAAGGATTCCCTGTTTAATAAATGGTGTTGAGAAAACTGGCTATCCATTTGCAGAAAGCTGATACTGGACCACTTCCTTACACCTTACACTAAAATTAACTTCAGATAGATTAAAGATTTTAACATAAGACTTCACACCATAAAAACCCTAGGAGAAAACTTAGGCAAGACCATTCAGGACATAGGCAGAGGCAAGGACTTCATGACTAAAACACCAAAAGCAATGTCAACAAAAGCCAAAATAGACAAATGGGATCTCATTAAACAAAGAGCTTCTGCACAGCAAAAGAAACTTATCAGTAGAATGAACCAGCAACAAACAGAATGGGAAAAAATTTTGCAATCTGCCCATCTGACAAAGAGATAATATCCACAATCTACAAATAACTAAAACAGATTTATGAGAAAAAACAAACTCATTTAAAAGTGGGTGAAAGATGTGAACAGACAATTTTCAAAAGAAGATATTTATGAGGCCAAAAAACATGAAAACATTCTCATCATCACTGGTCATTAGAGAAATGCAAATCAAAACCACGTTGAGATACCGTCTCACACCAGTTAGAATGGCGATCATTAAAAAATCTAGAGACAACAGATGCTGGAAAGAATATGGAGAAATAGAAACACTTTTATGCTGTTGGTGGGAGCGTAAACTAGTTCAGCTGCTGTGGAAGACAGTGTGCAACTTCCTCAGGGACCTAGAAATGGAAATTCCTCTTGACCCAGCAATCTCATTGCTGGGTATATATCCAAAGGATTATAAATCATTCTGTTATAAAGACACATGTACAAGTATGTTTGTAGCAGCACTGTTTACAATAGCAAAGGCCTGGAACCAACCCAAATGTCCATAGAGGATAGACTGGACAAGAAAATTGTGTCATACATACACCATGGAATACTATGTAGCCATAAAAAACGATGAGTTTGTGTCCTTTGTCGGGACATGGATGAATCTGAAAACCATTATTCTGAGCAAACTGACACAAGAACAAAAAACCAAACACCGCATGTTCTTACTCATAGGCGGGTGTTGAACAATGAGAACACATGAGAACATGGAGGGGAACATCACATACTGGGGTCTGTTGCTAGTGGGGAAATAGGGGATGGACCGCGGAGGGTGGGGAGGTTGGGGAGGGATGATGTTGGGAGAAATGCCTGATGTAGGTGACGGGAGGATGGAGACAGCAAACCACCATGGCACATGTATACTTATGCAACAGTCCTGCAAGATAAGATCTGCCCATGTACCCCAGAATTTAAAGGATAATATATAAATAAATAATAAATGGATCCATTCTTTCTTTACCACTAGATTGAGGGCAAGACCTTACACAGTAATAGTCTTCTAGGGCAATCTTATTTTTTGGAGCTGTTTTGGTTCTCTTGTAGACAGCCAGCCTATCTTACCAGATGATGACATGACCTAAAGGAATGACTGTTTAAACATAATTTTTAACTTCTTCAATGAATTGGATGATTTTGTATATAGAGCATTGAATTGTGAGTCTTGTGCCTTGATAAATGGTGGCAGCCAACACCAAATCACACAAACCAAAAGTTCATTTCTCCTTCTCCTCAACCCACTCCCACCATCTCAAATAGTCACCAGATCCTGTAAATTTTAACTTCCTAAATTTCTTGGACCTACTATTTTCTCTGCATCATTACTACTTTTGGTTCAGGTCTTGCCATGTCTCTCCCCTAAACTACTGACACAGCCTTATGACAGGCAGTTTGCTTTGTTTCCAAACCATCTTCCAATTTTTGCTCAAGCAAAATTGCTCAAGCAGTTTTTCAAAACCCAATCAGGTTACTCACTTCTGAAACTCACCAAAAGCTTCTCTTTCTTCTGTTAAACTCTAGTCTTCTTGGTAAAGCATGAAAGGCTGCCCATAATTAGCACTTATCTTTTCCTCTTCATTCACTGAGTCTCAGTAATGTTAGTCCATCTGAAGTCCCCAGAACAAACCTCGGAGTCTTGCCTCCTTGTGGTTTCTTAGCTTCTGCCAATTTTTGTTGCCCTGTCCTTCCATTCCTGGCCACATCTCATCTGGTTATTAATGAGGAGCTTAATGGGCAAGTTATGGTGTCATAAGTATGCCTAATAATAATACTGTAATATATTATTAGGCATACTTATGTTATACCTTATAATATTATATAATATTACTAGGTATACTTATGTATAATAATAATTATTTGGTGAGGTCCTCCAATAAAAAAACAAGTGTTGTTGTTTTTAGTTTCTCAAAAAAATACTGCATCATGTTTATTTTTATTACTCAATGTCTTATAACTCTGTTTATAGGTCTTTTAGCCAAGAAACTCATGACCATATGTATGTCTTCTTTTCAGAAGTGTCAATTTTAGGTTGGCTAGATCTGAACAGACTCCTCCAGACAGTGGTATCCTGCAAAAGTTTTAAGTAGGCAAATACAGAGGTAATGCAAAGGTGACTGGGTAGAGTCAAGTGTCATTGAACAAAAGATTTAAACAATTTTATGTGACAAAATGAAATGCCTTTTAATATGAAGTTTTTTTCACTGATTTATCATAGAGTTTTAACATTTTTTCTTTTCTCCCTTTTTATACATAGCTTAATTTGCATCCTAGTGTATCCGATTCATAAACAGACCCTAGTTATTCTGTTCCTCATTTTTGTTTTTGTAGTCTTTGATACAGTAGTCTTTTAGTAAATACTTCTGTCTTCTGCCAAGGTGTGAGGTCCAGTGCATTTAACTGTCATGAGAATTATACCTTAGCTAAAAAAAAAATTATTAAAAAAGAGTTACATAAATTTAGGGAATTTCGAATTAGAATTTCAGAGCCTTTGGATTCCTCAGTAGCGGCTGTGGATGTGATGGCAAAACCCAGTAAGTAGAGCTTAGGACTAATAATGAAAATTCCCACCAGAGCAACTGTACTTTCTTTTATTGTGTTTATGTATTACAACATTTTACTTGAAACATTGAATAAATTTTAAAGTCAGGCACAAATAATTAGAAATTACCAAAATCGATGATTCTCTCTCTAAAGTGTTGTGATTCAATAGCAGCTTTTATTAAAATAATTGAGAGTATTATTTTCAGTGACATTATATTGGGGCTTATTAATCTGAGGTGTCTATAATTTGCCTGGTGTAAAATTGTGTTATCTTTTTACTAAACTCATTGAATTCAGTACTTCCTGTGCTATCTTTGTCACTAATAGAAATTATATTTATTTTTATATGACACTGCATTTGTGGAAGTTCTCTCAAACTAGGATTTATGATAATTACTTCACTGAAATTACAGTATTTTTAGACTCACTTGGAGCTTGATATTGACTTCTGCAATAAGGAAGCATATATATTACTTATCACAAATTTAAAACATATTTTGACAAGTACATTTTAACATACTTAATTTCCTTTGTAATCTTTAAAAAAATTTTGCCCTTAAAATATTATTCTGGGAAGGATTCTATATGCAAAGAATACAAATGGCATAATGCACAGGCATTAACTGGTAACACAGCTGATATTATTTCATGTTGGAAAAGCAGCTATATGCTCACAAGTGCTTTCTATATTTTTAAGTTATAAACCTCAGCAGCTGTATTTGTTTGGCAAAGATTAGCACCATTCATTCGGTGTCTTACCTTCAGTTTCTGTGTATCACTGCACTCTAGAAAGGAGTGCATTATGTATCACCTTCCTTGAACAGAAAATTGTTATGTTATTCTCTTCATTTGTTTCATAAGTTTGCTTTTTTGTGTTTGTTCTTCTTAAACTCAGCACTTAGATGCTTTACTAAGCATGTGGCTATTGCTGCCCCAAGATCCCTTCAGCTGCTTCTTCTAATACTGTAATTTTCCTTCATGATTCACCCCTTCTGCACCATCAGTTTCTGTGTTTTGAATAGGACCAACTCCACCTACAACCCTGTATCTGTGATACTGGACATAAGGTAAGTTCCTTTTGTAAAACTGATGGGCACCTGACACATCTAGAACTGATGTAACTTAATTCTGCAACTTGAATAAGCAAAGAATAACACTTTCAACTCTGCTTTCTAAGATAGAAGGCTGTTAACCAAAGGCTTGGCAGTCATCTTCCCACCAGAAGGAAAGAACATTCGTGGAATGGAACTGGTAGAGAAAAAAACAGCTAAGAGACAGGAGGAAACAAACAACATAGACCCAGAAGAAACAGTTTAAACACGGCTGAAATTAATTCTTCCCCTGGACTCTTCAATTATGGTAGGAACCAACTCTGTCTTTAGCTTAGGTCCTTTTAAGTTGGCTTATATCAAGAAGAACAATTATCTTGGTAGACGTCATTAGAAAAGTTTAGCCACTCAATCCCTTGAAAAGAAGAGAAGACTGATTAGTTTTATGATATTATAATTCTTCTGTTAGGTAATAATTAAGCCAGTAGATGTAATTTTTTTGTGATGTAAGCCTGTCATATACATACTTTATATTACAGCAAACATTAATACGATCAATATATTTTACAGAGGAGTGAATAACTTCCAATGTCAAGTCACTTATATCTATAGAGAAAAACATTGTTATAATTCTTGTTTGTTGGACTCCAGTCTGTGTTCTTTTCATTATGCTTGCTAAAGACAACATGTAGTATAACTTCTCTACTAGTATAAAATAAACATGAACAGTATGCAATCAAAAACTCAATTGTGTAACTGCACTAATACCTCTCTCCCATCCCTATGTCTTCTTACTTTCTTGCTGAAGTAGCATTTTATATCCTTTAAGCATTCATTATAGAAAGGTCTCCAGGTGATTTAAAAATAGAAGTCTCATGACACCCCAGGGGAGGTAATGTGCTGTAGGTTTACTTGAGGAAGGGCATAGCCAGACTAAGACATGAGATAAATAAGTCCCTCTTGAAACTAGGAAAAAAAATAGTTGTCAAGTGATGAACACAAATGTGGATGATTATACTTCCAGTGGAACACAGAATTTCTGCATCACTGGAAAGAGTATTTTTCTTTTACACTGTAGCTGTATTTGGTGGATATGAAATACCATAGCTGAAGTGGCATAATTTTTAAGCATACTGGGGTTTGTGGCACATGTAATACAACATTCCTTGTTTGGAAAGTAGCTTCCCAGTATGTATGATGTATATCAGGCTAATTCTGGTAGAAGTTGAATTTTGCATACATTTTCCAGGGCTATTATGCCTTTCTGATTTTCCATACCCTCAAATGACATGAAAGTCATTAATGAGGCTAATTAAAATGTGGAAACTGAGTATGCTTTTGTCTTTGAAAATTTTGGGTCATATGAGAGGCTTTTAAGTAGTGTAGTATTTTAGTTAAAATCTTTTTTATGAATGTGCAGATTATGTATCATTTCTTTTAGTATTTAGCTCATGGGCTTTCTTAGAGGCATAATATCCTAATATCCAAGACCAGCACACTCAGGAGAATAATTGAATTTGAATATAATTAGAATAGTTCACAGCTTAGGAAACATTGGTGAGGAAATGATGACGTAGGAAGCTGACTTAAATTGGTAACGGTTTTAGGAAGCAAACACAGACGCCGATGCCTTATTCTGGACAGTTACTGTTAAGAAAGTTGTCAGAAGAAACACATCTGCCTTTTTTTTTCCAGGTGAACAGCCGTGAGTGGTCCAGGATGATAGTGCTCATTTTGTTGGGTAAGTGAATGGTGCTTCTGGTTTATCTGAATTACTAATAATACTAATTCTTTGTAAACTGAACACCATCACGCTTAAACTTAACAGCAGTTTATAATATAAAGTACCAAGTACATTACAGATTTATACTTTAACATGATTCATTCCTCTTGCAAAAATGTACACCCACTTTTACTTATTTCTAACTCTATAGATAATGCAGAATGTGAAAATTTCATTAATCTCTCAGATTGTTTCTGTGTATAAAGTGACCCAATGATTTTGAGCTATTTATTAGGATTAATGGAATTCACACGTGTTAGAACCTTTTAGAAATAAAACCTTCCAGTATCTGTTTACAAGTTATAAGATGAAAAATTTCTAACTATTATCTATTTTATTTATTTGCTTTGAAATTAAATAAAAATAAGACTAATTTAAACCATTCAATTTCCTACAGTGTTAATATTTGCTAACTGTCATTTAGTGAAGTAAAACAACATTATATCAAAATGCTTCATATTTTGATTAATTTTTATAAACTAGAGCTGAAGCGTGAACTTATTTCTTTTTCATTGGATCTTATGAATGTATTATAAGATGTTGATGAAAAATAACTTATTTTTATTTAATGCTGAATCCATGAAAATCTATTTGCTAGATGTGTGACTGGAGAATATTTTATATCTTCTTTAGCATTTGGTAGAATCTATAAACTGAATTCAGAAAAGAAATAATTGTAATCTTAGCTGGATAGTAATTTTAAACATATGCCATTTTATGTTTAAGCTGGTATATACATGATGAATAAAAGCATAATTGTGGGCAAGAAAGCAAAGCAGTTTACTTTAAATTATGTTGAACATGAAAGGAGAGTCAAATCAAGTCAGGAAACTTAAGGAGAGAACTCCCTTCTGTATTTTCAGTTTGTCTTTGGTTTAAGTAATAGTTTTCCATTATTCCAGAATTTTGCTTTCCGTACTTATTTCTAATGTATTTTCTTATTTTTGTAAATATTTTAAATATTTATTACTTTTTTGTTGTAAAGAGAAATATGGGAAACTTTAATTTTTATAGATCAGGCAGCAATATAATGAAGCTCACAAAATACATTATAGACTCATTATGACCATAGTTGAAAAGGCAATGGCCTCTTATTTTCATCTTTTATTTCTAAATTAACTTGACACCAGGTTTCATGAAGGAGGGATATAATTTCTTAACATTGTTAGAACTAAAATTTTTCTATTTGATTGGTTGTATCAACATTTCCCATATTATACTCTTTAGAATGCTTGTCAACATTATCTAAATGGATCTTATAATGAGGAAAATATCTGTTGGCAAAGAAATGTGGAAAACGATGAACTTTAAAAACAGAGCATTTAATAGGACAGTGAACCCTATACTTCTTTAAAATAGTGATAAAATTTACAGCACTATCCATCTTAATTATTTAAAAATAGAAGTTATTTTTCATTGAGCATTTCAGGAGAATTCTTTAAAAAATCCTAGGTTAAATACAAAACCACAAATCATAGGAATGAATAAGGCAGATTTTGGAAAGGTAAAGTTATATTTTTAATTCTTGTGGAGCAAATCATTGAGGTGGTTTTCTTAGATGATTCAATATTTTGTCTGAGTAGAAGGTGCAAAAAATCCTATAAAATAATTAAGTAGCTTATTAAAAAAACAAAAAGATGAAAGGAAATAAAACATATTTGGGAAAAATAACATGTAGAATTTCTATGTGATCATTACTCTGAAGTACTGATGAAGTTTTGATGATATATCCAGAAGATTATCACTTATAAGATGCTTGAGGGAGCTTTTCACAAGATGTAATGATTAATGGCAAATAAAATACCATTTTCTTATAAGTTGAGTTTATGACTTCAAATTCCTATTTCTGCGTTTTTGGAAAACTGGATTTGGCAAAGTAACTTTGGGCTAGGATCAAAAGGGTCCTCTTTTTCTTTTTCTGGGCTTGTCAACTAAGGAAAACAAGGGCTTGACTAAATGAGGTTGTCCATGATCACAAGAGAAAACAGAAAGCTGATATGTCCATTTTCACTCCAGCCCTCAGCAAGCTACACCCATGGGCCTAATACCCAAATGCAGTGACCCAGCAAGTAGTACACATGGTTCAATCAGTTGTCTTGGATTCTTCTTATAAGATGAGATTTGGAAAGAGGTAAGATTTAAAAAGAAAAAGATTTTAAGACCTTATTTGAAATCTATTACTCTACATTGTCACAGGCGATTCATAATTAACAACGGCATTTAAAAATTCAAATAGTTTGGCTCTTAGTTATAGCTTGACTCTCTTGATGACAGTTACTATAACTGTCTCTATGACACAATTGCGATCCCCATATTTTTTTCTATTAATTGGTTTGGCTAGTGTCACTTAATTTGCAGAGTCAATTTGACTAACTTGTATAACATATTAAATTAATATTTCTATTTTCTTGATTGTTTTTAGAAAACTTGTTGAAACCATTTCTCTTCTAACAAAAATAACTTGTAAATATCTGGAAGGTATTATTTTTAGATGATATCAGTTATTTATATATCTCATATATAAACAAGTAATAAGTTGAATATAAGTCAGTATACATGTATCGGATATTCATAGGTCATCATTGTGTTTGGTGGTGAAAATACAGTTATACATTGTCCTTAATGTCTGCCCGGGTAAAGCTGTGCAGTACAGTGGTGGAGAAAAGCACATGAATATACACACTGCACAACAGTAACTTCTGTAATTGGGGGATCCCCGCGGTTCTAGTAAAATGGATTAAAGATGTCAAATTCAATTTGAGTGTGGAAAAAGGGGAGTATGGAATTCAGGTAAAGTTTCCTGAAAATAGATAATGATTGTGTTCAGATTTAAACAACAAAAAGGGTTACTCCAGAAGAAAAAGAAAGGGAATACTTAACAGGACCAGATGGTAAGTATGTGGCATGGATCATTTGGGAAACGATAAATGCTTGAGGCCTTCCAGATTGCGCATGGTGAGGACCATGAGAGCCCTGATATGAGAAATCATTTGAAAGATATAAACAGAAAAATGGCAACACTAGAATAGTGCATTAGGTAGATTAGGAGTCATAACTTAATTGAATAATGTTCTGAATAAGATTAAAACTGGAGACGAACTAATAAGTTAAAAAATGCTCAAAGTGAAAGTCAACCAAATTTAGCAAGAACGAATATGGGAGAGTGAAGTTGATGATGGAAAACGGTCTACCACAAAACCAAGATTTCTACTGGCTTATGTTAATTGTGGCATGAATTGTAGATGAAGTAGAGTGGTCCACAGCAGAACAAGGATGATGAAGACCCTGTGAAAGTGTTTCTGAGACATTCAGGTAGAGACAACTATTACATATCTGACTGGAGCACTGGAAGTACTGAGATTGAATTACACATTTGAGAATCAACAGACTAAAGATTTTACTGCAAACCCTAAGAGTACATGGAATTTTCTGCAGAGAATATATAAAATGAAAATAGAAAAGGTCCGATAAGAGAACCCAAGCTAAAATTACGCTTTACCAGAAGAATAAAATGATCTGGGAAGAATTTTAGCTGTGAACAGAAAATACAAGGTAGATCAATATCAAGAGAACAACAAGGCTGGACTGCCTAAGGAAGAGTTTCAAAAACAAAAAAGTCAGCAAAATGCTCAATGGTGACATAAAGTCTTAAAACCTCTAAGTTGGATTTTAAAGGGGTAGAGACAGATTTTAAGAGTAGTTTTAATGGAACAATAGTAATAAAAATAAATTATAAGTTAAGAATAAAGAGATGATGAGAAGGTAAAATGAAAAAATTTAAATTATTCATTTAAAAATCTTAAGAACAAGTATAGACCTACAGCTAAAGAGGAGGTTAAGATTATTCCGACAATCAACAGTTTCACTACATGTTATTTTCTGTAATTCTGCCCTTTATCATTAATAACCTGGATTTGCAGAAAATGGATGCCATGCTGACATTACAAACTTGTTTTTGTTGTTGTTGTTGTTATTCAAGCTGTGGGCCTAAGCTTGGAAAATGAATACATTTCCCAAAGCAATAATTGCACATATTTAAGAGAGCAATGCTTACGTGACGCAAATGGATGTAAGCATGCTTGGAGAGTAATGGAAGATGCCTGCAGTGATTCAGGTAAACAAGTTACTAAAAATACACTCAAATGATTTATTTTTATGAAAAGAAAAATGAGATTTGATATTTTGTCTTTATTCTAGGCACTAAGGTTTTCTCTAAGTATCTTACTCAATCTTGACATCCAATCAATTCACTTTTAATTATGTATTAGCAAATTTAATAACAAAATGATTTTCTTAATTACTAATGGGCTTTAATTACTGATACTGAGAGCAGTGTTATTCAAGATTTCAGATATTTTTTTACCTATCTCACCATATATAATGCTACAATTTTATGCACGCTTCTCAGAACCCTGACAGCATTTTTTCAAACGAAAGATTATTTTGATTATATATCATGATAAAATAGAGAAAATAAAAGTTGCTATAATAATTGCATATTTGTCCATGTATAAAGTACATTTTATATTCTTGAAACATATATACAGTATTTTCAATTCTATGTCAAGAACAAGTAAAACTATGGTTTTGGTTTTTAACTTGTCCTACCTTACAAATGTTTGAGGAGAGGTTCAAGAGTTGAGAATGTGAAGATTGGAGAGTGACTGGTATTTTCTTAAAAAGAAAAAAATATATTTTTTGAATATTCAAATAGATAAATAAGCACTGAATCGGAGCATCATAATAAAACTCCTTTTATTAAAAGCAAATAGAATAAACTGACTATATGGTAGAACGTAGTTTATACAGTAGAACACTGTTATACAGTGTAAGTTCAAAGGCATAATTTATTTGCTCAAAGTAACAACTTTAAGATGAGGACAGAGGATGACAAAAATAATTCATTTGTTTTGATGATTAAACTTCTTGCTACATTTTATAAGGCAGTTTAAAATATGTTGTCCAAGTACTATATTTAGTTGTCACAAATTGTAACTTATTTATTAATTTTAGTATACAAATAGCAAGTTGTTTGCAGTAAGATTTGCATAATGATTTTTATATATAAAGCTGAAATATACATATTCTCAAAGGTACAACTGAAATAAACTCAAGTAGTTTTAGTCATAATAATAAAAGAAAATTTTCAGGTCGAGGGATATATATCTTTAAATTAATGCAGAAAAATCAAATATTGGTAATTATGAAAGACTCATTTACTTATTCAATAATACTTACTGGGTGCTATGTGCCAGAACCATATAATTTTTAATGATAAATTTAGAACCACCTGCACATCTCTTACTATAGTCTTAGAATGAAATGAAAATAAAAATCAGATTAAGAAAAAATAGCTGATAAAATAGATAAGCAGACAAAACATTAAAGAGCATTCTAGTCACCTCGGGTAGGAATAGCCTTGTTTTTACTGAAAAGCAAGAAATGACATTCTAAGTAGGAACAAAGCTATTTTAAAATGCAGAAAATTTTAGTATAGAAAGTACATTATGGAAAATATTCAATGAAACAGATGTTTTTCTTAAAAAGTCACTTATCTGGACGTCCTGTAGTAACACCAGATAATCTTACTACATTAATGATTCAGATTAATATGTTAAAAGTACTTTGGGGAGGAAGAATCCAAAATTATAATCAGATTAATATCTATAATGTTATGTTTTTGATTGTGAGATCCAGGTGACACCTGCAAGATGAGGAATTCATCATACTGTAACCTGAGTATCCGGTACTTAGTGGAAAGCAATTTCCAATTTAAAGAGTGTCTCTGCACTGATGACTTCTCTTGTACTGTGAACAAACTGCTTGGAAAAAAATGTATCAATAAATCAGGTAATATTTTGTTATAAGAAATGTTTATAATCATGAAAAAAAAGCTACAATTTCAAAATTAACATCTATGTAATCTGATTCATTTTTTTGTAATTTGATTAATTCATTTCAAAGTTTTATTATTTTAAAAATTTTGTTGGTACATAGTAGTTGTATATATTTGTGGGGTAAATGAGGTTTTTTTTATACAGTTTTGGATGTACCTTGGGATTTTGTGAGGCATTAGACCTCAGTAAACACATAACATATTTCTTAAATTGCTAACCACAGTTTTAAGCTTCATTTGAGTCATTAGAATTATAGATTGACTCACTCAATTCTTATATTTGTGGGGTTTATTGTGGCTTTGCACAACACCTGGATGATATAAGACAAATAAGATATTATATTTGTTGTTAAGGAACTCAGAGTTTCCCGGGAGAAATAAAAATTTAATTGCTAGAGTTACTTGCCTTTGCATAGAAACATTTAATCAGGCTAACACACTGGAGTAGTGGTGATCAGCTAGGCTGGATGTACCTTTGAGGGTACAACAAAGACGTTCCAAGAGATGTGCAAGATCAAACAGTTCTAAAGTGAACAGTTTTTAGTCTTTAATGCCCCTATGTACTCTGAAAAGTAATCAGCTGAGGAATGCACCTGTTATCATAGAGTCCTGATCTCTTCTTTTATAATCAACCTTCTCTCACTTTATAAGAGGTAGATTTACCTCTCATCTCCATGGAATGATCTCATCGTCCAACCCATTTAATCATTCCTGGTGGGCTGATTAGACAATTTTCTGTTCCATAATTTTGCCTTTTCCAGAATATCAACAATTGAAGTTATGCAACATGTAGTCATTTTAATTCAGTATATTTTATTTAACATAATACATTGGAGATCCATTTATTTTTCTCATGCACAAGTTGTTTTTCCTTGATGAGTAATATTTCATTGTCTGAGTATACCACAGATTGGTTATCTGTTCATTATTGAAAGTAAATTGCATTATTTCCAGGTTTTCAGGGATTAAAAATAAGGCTACTGTAAATATTCAAATACAAGACTCATACAAACATAAGTTTTATTCACTTGGGTATGAAATTGTGGAGTCACATGGTAAGTATGTACTTAATATTACCAAAAGTTTCTAAACTGTAATTCAGATTTAATGTAACCATCAATGTATAAAAGTTCCAGTTGTTTCATGTCCCCAATAGCACTTTATTTGCCATTCTAATATATATTTAGTGGCATCACATTAAGGTTTTAATTTATACTTAATAATTTTGAGCTTATTTTTATGTGCTATGTGCCATCTATCTTATTTGGTAAAATATTTTTTCAAACTTTTGCCCATTTTTAAGTTGGTTTTGGTTATTGCATTGAGTTTTGAGAGTTGTTTCTGTATGTCGAATAGATTTTTTTTATCTGAATATGTGCTTTGTATTTTTTTAGTCTATGTCATTATTTCCTTGAGTGTCTTAAAAATCAGAATTTAAAAAATTTGTGAAATTCAGTTTGTTTTTTTAAAGATCATACTTTTGATGTTTCATCTAATAAACATTTCACTAATTCACTTTAACAAAGATTTTCTCATATGATCTTGAAATAATGCGGTTTTAGGTTTTATATTTAGACCTATGTTACATTATGAGTTAATTTTTGTATACAGTACAAGATACAAGTCAGATTTTTTTTCCTGCAGATATATAATTGTTCCATTCACATTTGTGGAAGATAATACCAGTTTTAGTTTTCTCAAAAGCCATTTGGCCATATATTGGTGGCTCTATTTCTAGACTTTCTATTTTGTTCCATTGAATTAATTCTGTACTTTTGCAGACATTCTACAATCTTACTGTAGCTTTGCAGTCTTAAAGTAGTATGACTCCTTCAACTGTTATTGAAAAAATAATTTTGGCTATTCTATTTATTTGTCCTTTTAAAAATATTTACTTGTTTTTGTTGTTCTAGTTATTGTTTTTAAAAGAGGGCCTTGCTCTGTTACCCATGCTGGAGTGTAGTGGCCCAATCTTGACTCAGTGCAGCCTCTGCCTCCTAGATTCATGCAATTCTCATGCCAAAGTCTTCTAAGTAGTTGGGATTATAGGGGTGTGCCATCATGCCAGACTAATTTTTGTATTTTTAATAGAAACTGGCTTTCTCCATGTTGGCCAGGCTGGTCTCCAACTCCTGGGCTTAAGTGATCTACCCACCTTAGTTTCCAAAAGTGCTGAGATTACAGGTGTGAACCACCTGGCTGGTCCACTTTGTCTTTCCATAAAAATTGTAGAATCAGCTTGTCAATGTCTGCAAAGAAATCCTGCTGACCTTTTAACTGGATTTACCTTCAAATTATAAACGAATTTACTATGTTGAGTGTTCAGATCCATTAAAATGATATATTTCTCGATTTATTTATAACTTTATTGATTTAATTCATTGTTTTCAATATATAATTCTTGCACATTTATTTTAGGCTTCTACAAACACACTTCGCTTTTTGGTACTGTTGTAAATGGTAATTTATTTTACATCTTAACTCTTGATTGAATATAGCGATTATATAGAAATACAATTGACTTTTATATATGGACCTTACTCTATGATTGGCTAAATGCAACTATTAGTTCTTTTTTATTTTCTGGTAGAATCTGCAGGAAATTCTACATAAGTAGTCTTGTCATCTATAATAGAATTTCACGTTTCCCTGCTGTACTATCAAGTACTAGAACTTATTCCTTCTATGTTACTGGGGATTTGTACCCATTAACCAACTTCTCTCCATTTCTCCTCCCTCATGTCCTGCCAAGCCTGATCACAGTTTTTCCTTTAGTTTTTTATATGGTGAAATTTATTATTTGATTTTTGACTGTTGTTCCAGCCCTTTGATTCAAGGCTAAATTCTGTTCAATCATGGTCTATTATTCATTTTGTTTTCCTGGATTCAACTGCTAATATTTTGTTTAAATAACTATGTTCATGAAGTATATTGGCATGTTGATTTGTTTTCTTATAATGTCTTTGTGTGGTTTGGTATCTAAATTATGTTGACCTTGTAAAATGAACTGGGAAGGATTTCCTCCTGTTTAGTATTCTGGAAAAGTATAAAAAGAATTGGTATTATTCCTTCCTTACATGATTGATTTCATTAGCCAGGAAAGATATCTGGCCCATCCTTCATTAAAAGGTTAGAAAATATAAATTCAATGTGTTCACTTGTTGTAAGACTATTCTTGCTATCTATTTCTTCATGGGTGAGCTTTGGTAGTTTGTGTCTTCCATATGCTGAATTTATTTTGGATTTTTATTCTTAAAGTTTTCAATTCACTCTTCCTTTTTGGTTACTATCTCTCAACAAAGTTGCTGCTAGTATTTCCTAATTGTTCTTTTTAATGTCTGTAGCAGTTGCAGTGATGCCCTTTTTATTTAGTTATTGATAATTTGTATAATTTGTATCTTTCCAGTTTTGCTATTTACTGTTTCTTTGTGTGTATGTCTAATTTGATTTTAAGGTGCTCCCCATTTTCTTGCCTTTTAACCTAAAACCTTGAACCACTGATTTGAGATTGTATTCTTTCCTCATGTAAGCATGTAATACTATAAATTTCCTTCCAAGTACTGATTTAGCTATAGCTACATATTTTGATATGTTGTTTTAATTTCTATTTATGTTAAAATATTTTCTTCTGTTCCCTGCAACATCCTTCTCCTGGGTTCAAGGTATTCCTCTGTCTCATTTTCCCTAGTAACTGGGATTACAGGTACACACCACCATGACAAGCTGATTTGGTATATTTAGAAGAGATGGGGCTTTGCTATGTTGGCCAGGCTGGTCTTGAACTTTAGACCTCAGATGATCCACTTTTGTCAGCTTTTCAAAATGCTGGGATTACAGGCATGAGCCACTGTGCCCAGGCAGAAGGTTGTTTAATTTCCTAACATTTGAGATTAATCAGCTATTTTCATTATTGATTTCTGATTTAATTTCAGTATCATCAAATAATATATTTTATATGATCTCAATTGTTAATTAAAATAATGGCCAAATATCACCTGTACAATGTGATACGTGGTATAGTCATCTGTAAGGATGCACACATACACACCATAAACACAATGTCACTTATATAATGTGATACATGCTACACACATGATAAGGATACACACATATACACACAGTACTAAAAGCCATAGAGTACAAAATAATGGTGACTCAGAAGATTTCACACAATTGTCAGACTTGGGCCTTTTAGGGTAGGTTAGGTTTCATTAGGGAGGCAAAATAAAATGGGTACTTTAAACAGAAAAAATAGAATGAAGAGGCTAACATTTGGGGAGCAACAAATCTCTTATTAAGCTGGCTAGTGGAATGGAAAAGTATTTGATAACCCTGGGAAAAAAACAGATATTTATGAAAAGGAGGAAAACCGAACTTACATATCTTTGTAAAGAGATTAGACTTCAAACTGTTGTTATGAGGAGCTGTTACATATTTTAGTTTTTAATTTTTTCACTTCTAAAAGCATTTAATTATAGTATACATTGGTTATATGACAAGATTATGAAATTTGTCTAAGAAATTCAATAATTATTAAAATTATAATGTTTCTTCAGTATATTTCTACAAAAATTACATTTGCCAAAACATTACTTAAAATATGGTACTAATTGGTAAGAAAAGTTACCCTAAGAAAATAGTGGAAACTCTTTGTGGCATTTCAATTTGCCTCTGCACTTCCATTTTTATTTTTTTCTTTTTAATTGTATTTTAGGTTTTGGGGTACAGGTGAAGAACATGCAAGATAGTTGCGTAGGTACACTTGCGGCAGTGTGATTTTCTGCCTTCCTCCTCTTCACCTATATCTGACATTTCTCCCCATGCTATCTCTCCCCAACTCCCCACCCCCTGCTGTCCCTCCCCTATTCCTCCCAACAGACCCCAGTGTGTAGTGCTCCCCTCCTTGTGTCCATGTGTTATCATTGTTCAACACCCGCCTATGAGTGAGAACATGTGGTATTTTATTTTCTGTTCTTGTGTCAGTTTGCTAAGAATGATGTTCTCCAGGTTCATCCATGTCCCTACAAAGGACACAAACTCATCGTTTTTGATTGCTGTATAATATTCCATGGTGTATATGTGCTACATATTTTAAATAGAGGAATATATCATCAGTTTCTCAAAAAGATATTATAGGCAGTAAGGTAGGAATGCAAGGGGTGGGCAGAGAAAGATGCAGGTCAGGAATACCAGTTAAAAGCCATCAAAATAATTTGAGATAGAGGTGATGCATGCCTGAACTAATGCACTGATCCTGAGAATTATAATAGAACTCCTGGTATATTTATGAATAATAATCAATAGGAATTGGTGACCAGTTGGATATGAGGAGTTTAA
Source organism: Saguinus oedipus (assembly GCA_031835075.1). Classification (NCBI taxonomy): domain Eukaryota; kingdom Metazoa; phylum Chordata; class Mammalia; order Primates; family Cebidae; genus Saguinus; species Saguinus oedipus. The sequence continues at coordinate 65,774,927 of CM063172.1, forward strand.
ATGTATTAAGCATAATCTCCAGGTGGCTAGCCTGGGACAAGGAGATTCCTATACACTGAGCCAAGAAATGAAAACTTGTACAGGACTGTGGACAAAAGTGATGAGTTGTATTCTGAAAACATTGCATTTGAAGCATGCTTTGGAATATTCGAGTCAGGAATATTAGTATCTTTTTTCTAACTTTGCAATGATTTAAAAAAAAGTAAAAAATGTAAAGGAACATGTCTCATCAAGCTGGCATTGGAAAGCAGGGATCTTGAGGAGAGAAATCTAAAATAGAGATACAGAAGTTTATAAGTAGATACAAAACATAAAGGAGAATAAGGCTGTCTAGGAGAAAACACAAAGGGAGGAGAAAAATATTTTCAGAACAATTTTATGATCTAGTTGAAGAAGCCAAAAAGAAGTTTTTAAAGACAGGAAAAGAAGCTACAAAGAGTGGAATTTTTGATGCCAGTGAAAGAGAGGACCTCATTTAACCTAAAGACACCTACACCACTCAACTGTACATGGGAACTACAACTTCAACATATGAATTCAGGGGGTATGGGACAAACATTTATCCACAACAGTGAGTGAAGCTTCTATTTACTTATGCCTACAGAGTAGTTTCTTGAATGTATTCTAGTCAGTGGCACAGCCTTACCGATCAGACCCAATTCAGAGGTATTAATCCATAAAAAATGTTCAGCCTAGACTTATGTACCTGTTACAAAAGCTATAGGATTTACAGGGATCTGCTTACTGGGATTTTATTAAATATGGAATAGTAGCACAGAAGTTGGAACCCTCAGATCTTCCTCAGAGAGATAGGATGATGGGTGGCATCAAAAAGAAAGAGTGATTCTCAAGCTGAGGCTTGATCAATTAACCAAATGAAAAACAATGCCTAGTGAGAATAACGTGGACAATGTAAGGAGTCTGGAAGGCTGTGACACACCTGGGGGCAGAATTAAGTTTCTTGTGATATGTGCACTAGACTAGTAGGTAGGAAATATGAACAAACAGCTCAGATTAGTACACAATCATGAAGGGACATTTATGTCATAACAGAAGTTAATGTCATAATATCCAGTGAAAATATAATAATTTTCCCTTTAAAATGAAAGTCATATCATCTGATTCCCTTGCCACTTTACGAATACATTCAGGTTCCTTCTGTTTTCTTTTGGCTTAATTTTATATGTCTGTATTTCCTTCTAGGCTATGAGATGCTTGATGACAGGGACTGCAGATTTGCATCCTCAGTTTGTCACCTGGTGTACATAGTAGGGAACCAACCAATGTTTCTTTAAATATCTTGAAATTAGATGAATACTGAGTTTATTTCCATTGATGAAATTTTTCAATACTGTAAATTTAATTTCTAAGAACTCTTGGAGGGTAAGATAATCAGAGATGAAATTGGTTTTAAAATTGTATTCAAACTAATTCCATCTACCTTACTTAGGAGGGTTTTTATGTTGGGCGGGGGTGGGAGATGGTGCTCAGAAAATATGCCTTCTGTTTTTGTCTCCCCAGTCAGTGTCCACTGTTTGTTTACTCTTTACACACCGTCTGGTCACTAGCATTTGTTTAAGTCTTGAAGTAACTGAATCCTCAGAGTAGGGATGTTCAGCTCACTTGAATAATATTTCAGAGGCTTATTTTCTTCATCTATACCATACTAATTTTGAATAACAAGGGTTAAATAAGTGTTAGATAACCTTGTATGTACTTTTGCTTAAATATATGTGGGCTTTATTCATTTATAAATGTAGCCCAAATTTTCCTAGGAAATTTAGAAAATTGTTCAATAATGAAATAGTTTTGTTGTTTTCCTTCTAGATAACATGAAAGAGGATAAATTCAAATGGAATCTAACTACACCTTCCCATCATGGTAATGTTTATACATTATTATTTTGATCGGCATTGCAAACACTTGACATTATAATTTAAAATGCAGTTACCAGACTTCTTAAAGATATGTTAATACAAAATAAATTATGTGGTTTAACAGTTCTAATATAACAAAATGCAACAAAATCATTTCATTTCTTCTGCTAATGATGATATTAAAGCAACTACTTTGCCCATTCATTATCAATTTATAGATGTGCTAAGAAATACTTAATAATTAAAACCAAATAGTAGGTTGGGCATGGTGGCTCACACCTGCAGTCCTAGCATTTTGAGAGGCTGAGGTAAGTGGATCCTTTGAGCCCAGAAGTTTTAGACCAGCCTGGAAAACATGGCGAAAACCTGTCTCTACAAAAACAAAAGCAAACACAAAAATCAAAACTTAGCTGGGCATGGGGGCATGTGTGCCTGTGATCCCAGCTCACTGGGAGGCTGAGGCAGGAGGATCACTTAAGCCAATGAGATGGAAGTTGCTGTGAGCTGAGATCATGCCACTATACAATAAGACCTTGTCTCAAAAAACAAAAACCCAATACTAGATATTGATTACATTTCATGGATATTTGTGATCATATAAGTTATTTGGCACCAACTGTTTTGTGCATACTTGTGTATATGTAGAAATATAAACATTTATATATGCTAGAATAACTGGGTGGAGCCTCTATTCAAGATTCCCCTCACAAAAACATACAGCAGAACAAGAATCATTTTGCCTTGAGCCAATGAGCTAACCATAAGCTATATAGTTCAAATGCAATATCTGAAGATTTATTGTTTACATTTGAAAACCCTGAACCAGGAGATTTTTTTCTTCAGCTCACTTTTGGCCCTACACACTTCCCGTCACTCTGGATCACAATATCCCATATAGATGAAAGATGATTCCAATAAGTCTACTATTTCTCAGTAAATTTATACTTGTTCTGAAAAATGTAATGTTTGCCAAAAATAGGATATTGGTACATCATTGTATTTTGCTCATAGACTTCTCACAGTGTTTTATAGATTCTGTATGTACAGTTTGTATTTACTTTTCCATAACCTGGGCATATCATTCCTTTCAGGATTCAAAAGGATGTGGTCCTGTTTGGAAGTGGCAGAGGCATGTGTCGGGGATGCGGTCTGTAATGCACAGTTGGCCTCTTACCTTAAAGCTTGCTCAGCAAATGGAAATCCGTGTGATGTGAAACATTGCCAAGCAGCCATACGGTTCTTCTATCAAAATATACCTTTTAACATTGCCCAGATGTTGGCTTTTTGTGACTGTACTCAGTCTGATATACCTTGTCAGCAGTCCAAAGAAGCTCTTCACAGCAAGCCATGTGCAATGAACATGGTTCCACCCCCTACTTGCCTCAGTGTAATTCATAGCTGCCAAAATGATGAATTATGCAGGTGGGTAAAAGCACTCATACCTTACTTTCTTATTTTGGCACCTTATTTGTTACAGTCTAGTCCTAACACTTGATCTCGTTACATTAGCTAGAGTTCCCACCATGATCCAATACGGTGTAAATAAAGCCAGACAATTCATATTTTTTTGAATCTGTGGTATATGTATAGTATTGTCTTTGAAATTCAAATGCAGAATGGATTTTTGAAATAAAAAATTCAGTAGGTGAAAATGTGGTAGCCATGAAATAGTATTATAAAAATTACATATTCAAGTTAGACTAATGAATTGGTTAATATACCTGACTTATATATCAGCTTTTTAAATTGTTTTTTGGTTTAATTACATACAGCTTTTATAAGTCTTATTATTATGGCAAGGAGACTCTTCAAACTTGAAATAAATTCTTTCCATCTCAGGCTGGAGATCAGGAAGAAGAAGGTAGCTTAAATACTCACAAGAGTGGTGCAAGGTCAGAGATAACCAGGTCCACACATAGTCATATCTTTTCACAATGGTAGGCTTTAATTAATACTGTTCAATCACAAAAGCCACGAGCTACATGGAGTTCCCAAAGAGGCAATCTCCTTAGTACTTCTCATTCACTTTGTCATCAGAGCCATAGGCACACAGGCTCAAGCCACTCCACAAATCAGTCAATATTGCAAACCGTACATAATAGTATAGTTAAATCAATATGTAAGTATTATAGGTTAAACATTTCACAACAAAGTAATATTTAACATTAAGAGAAAAGGGACAGAGAAGATTGTTAATGAACAAGTCCAGGAATAGTGACAAAAACAAAAAGATTCTTCTGGTCATATCTGGGCTGTCCATTGATCTTGTAAGGAAGAGTCTTTAATGTACACAGAATCGTTGGCAGTAGATGCTGGGTGCTTATCACGCGCAATGGCAAGACGGTGTCAGGTAAGATGACCATTTTGAGCTGCTGAAGTCCTCTCTTTACGGCCAGAGTCCTCTTGGGAGGACAGATAGTAGGAGAGTATGCTTGTTTATATCCTTATCTGGTTGGATGCCATCTAGTTTATTTAGCAAAACATTTTGTCCCTGTTGGAAAAGCACCCTATGAAATGTAAGATGGAGTCTTTTTTGGAGTTACTTATGTCAAGGATGCTCCTATACTAGTACAGTTTAGACATCCCTAGCACACATGTATAGCATGATTGTGGAAATTGACTCATTCTCCTCTTGCCAACCTCACACCTGATTCCTGGGGGAGTAATGTTAGTCGTTTATTAATTAAGTCAGAAAAGTTAATCAAGCACCTGCTACTACTACTCTAGGTAATGGTGAATAAGAGAAACAAATGCATGCAGATCTTATAGTCCAGGGAGAAGACGGATACTAAATTTAAAAATGTATATGTTGTTTTAAGGCAATGAGTGCTCTGGAGATGAAAAAAGAACAGAATAAAAAGGATTGTCAATGGGCTCAAAGAGTTGTGGGGTAAATTAGGTGGTCCTAACAGTAAGCATTTTACCATACTTGAAGTGAGAAAATGGGCCTGTCTCAGTAAATAATTTGAGAGAAAAGATACTATCCAAACTATTCAGCCAGTGCTGAGGAAAACATGTACATGTCATGTCAGAAAAGCAGTGAGGGTAGAATGTGCAAAGGGGAAAGAAAGAGAGGATGAGGTGAGAGATTTAATCGAGTGGGTGCAAACAAACCTGTATCATATAAGGGCTTGAGGGACACTGCCTAGGATTTCAGACATTTAGGTAGCTCAGTGTGTGATTCGTCGTATTTGTCCCCTTGTATCAACCACTGGCAAAAGAGAAAAAAAAGTAATGACATCAACTTCCTCAAGGTTCTTAGTAATATTCTTTCTTTTAGGTTTTTAACTATGTCTGCTTTTATTCTCAGTCACTCTAACTTGTAAAGTAGTTCCAGATCTGGTAAACATTTATTAGAAAGAACTGCTTCCTTATAGCACATATTCTAGGAAATTAGTGGTAAGGAGCTAAGCAGAGCCCTAGAATATCAACTCATTTCTTCAACTCATCACATAGGATGCCAAAGTTCTTAAATTGTATTCAAGAATTTTTCTTGCAAATGTGTGTCAGTTATTTTAAGGCTTATTATTTATTTTTCTTGAGTGAATAATAAAGGCAGTGACAAAATTTTATAATGCAACTTAAATTTTCCAAACTCATTTATCATCTCAAAAATCCTTATTAGAGAGGTGTGATTTTTTTTTACATATTTTAACATCCCTAACATATTTGAAATAAATACTAAGGTCAATGACAAAGACATTTGTCATAATTTACGTCCCAACAGATGGGGTTTTTTTTTATTGTACATAAAATAGTGGTATCACCTAAAATCAATGAAATACGGTAAACACATTTGATTATACTACTTTTCTCACATCAAATGAACTAAAACTATTACTATTCTGCCTTTCTAACTATCATATTCCTACATCAACAAAGAAACCTAATAATATTTAACCAGCCAGGGCCAGAGGACACCATATTTCAATAGCTATCGCTATAAAAAATATCAGATTTATTCACACGTGGGTACCCAACTTTGCCTGATTCCAGTGCCAGGGCTTTAGATATGCTATCTAGTTATCTGGAAGCCGTTAGCATTCAACCTTCAAAGCATGCTGTTTCTGAGCATACACATCAAAGAAAATATTTTAATAGCAAGTGATGGCTCTGCTTCTACAGTCCTTGAGAATTCCTGTGATACACTCTGAACCCACACTCTTACACTAGCTTCCCCTTGGTATCAACACCTTCTCAGATGAACTGACATAGAGTTCATAATTTTCCTCAACAAAGACTCCCAGGTTTAACCACCTTTTCAAAATGTTTGGTGTGGGGTCTGGAATGGGATAAGCATTCAAAAAATGTCATCTCCCTTCCTCTCACTTTTGAATATTGTACTTTTAATTTTTATATCGTAAGGTACATAGACATATTTCCTCACATATAATTTCTTTCTTAGATTAGTTCAAGAGTAAGGACAGTGTGTCTTCAATTTTCTTTCACTATGTGCAAATAGTCCCTTAATGAGTACTTTAGAGAGGTGACAGAAATGTTATATAATATTAGTTGTCAATGTGAAAAGACAAATCCTATCATTTTCCCATGCAAATTTTGCCTTAGGGAGATTTCTAGCATTTATACTAAATTATTGTTAATGTAATTCAGATGAAAAACACATCTCCAAGTGGAAAACCACTTCTTCATTGAGAATATTAAGCCCTTTATTATACTTACCCTTTTTTCAGAAGAGCCTGTATATAGGCAAAGCAGGGCACTTCAGTTTAAAAATATAATTTCTGGGCCGGGCGTGGTGGCTCATGCCTGTAATCCAAGCACTTTGGAGGCCAAAGTGGGCAGATCACCTGAGGTCAGGAGTTCAAGACCAGCCTGATTAACATGATGAAACCCCGTATTAAAAAAAAAATAAAAATTTATATATATACATATGTAAAATCTGGAACAGGGACAGAAATTATATATATGTATTTAATATATACATGTATATGTAAGTATATATATGTATATAATATATATAAGTATATATTACATTAAGTAATGTATATGTAAGTATATTAAGTATATGTAAGTATATATTACATATATGTATATATTATATACATATATGTATATATAATATATACATATATGTAAGTATATATATTATATATAATATATTATTTATACATATATATGTATATGTATAAATATGTATATATTATATATACATATATATGTATAAAATTTCTGTCCCTGTTCCAGATTTTTCAATTCATGATGGAATTTGAAATTCCTTTATTTTTTAAAAGCCAAAGAGGACAATTTAAGAGCCATGCCCTTTCTCAATTAATTTTCCCTAGTACAGATACCCTCTGGGAGGTGAGATTATGTCTTGCCAATTTCACAAAAGCCTGGGTATTTACAGAAAATTATAATACATAATATTTTTATATATTAACCTAAAAAAAATAAGGTATTTGCTTGGAAAATATTCTAAATACTTTTAAATAGGTATGTATTCTTTATTTAATTTGTTTAAAACAGATGGTATCATATTATATACTTCTCTGTACATTATTTTGGTTATTTTTCCCTAAATATGGATTAAAGATCCTTCCATAATTGCATATAAGAAAATTCACACATTGGGGCCTGTTGGGGGTAGGGGGTAAGGGGAGGGAACTTGGAGAATTGGTCAAAAGGTGCAGCAAACAACCATGGCTCACATATACCTGTGTAGTAAACCTGCACGTTCTGCAGATGTATCCCATTTTTTTAGAAGAAATAAAAAAAAGAAAATTCTCAAATTTTTGAATGGCTATAGATTATCCCAATTGCATGGATGTAGCTTAGTTAATTTGCTGTCTCTTTTGGACATTTAGACATACTCTAAGTCTCATTTTATTGGTAGCTATTGTAAATGGGACTACTTTCAAGATTTGCTTTTTAGATTGTTAGCATATAGAAATGCTACTGATTTTTGTATGTTAATTTTATGTCTTGCAATTTTACTGAATTTGTTGATCAGTTCTAAGTATTCTTTGGTGGAGTCTTTGGGTCTTTTCAAATATAAAATTATATAATGTGCAAACAGGGATAATTTTTCTACCTTTCTAATTTGGGGTACCCCTACCCCCCCTTTTTCTTTGTCTAATTGCTCAGCTAGGACTTCCAGTACTATGTTGAATAACAGTAATGGAAGGCATCCTTGTCTCACTTACATATCTTAGAGGAAAAACTTTCAATTTTTCCCCATTCCATATGATACTAGCTATGGGTCCGGTCTGTCATATGTGGCATTTATTCTATTGAGGTATATTATTTCTATATTCAGGTTTTGAGGGTTTTATCATGAAGGAATGTAGAACATTATCAAATGCTTTTTCAGCATCAATTGAAAAGACCATTAGTTTTTGTCCTTCATTTTGTTGATATGATGTATCAAATTGATTGATTTGCATGTTGAACCATCCTTGTATCACTAGGATAAATCCCACTTGGCCACGATGAAAAATCTTAATGTGTTGTTGAATTTGGTTTGCTAGGATTTTGTTGAGGATTTTTGCATTAATATTCTTCAGGAAAATTGGCCTTTGGTTAATTTTCCTTGATATGTCTTGTCTGGTTTTGATATAAGGGTGATACCGGCCTCATAGAATGAGTTTGGAAGTATTCTTGCCTCTATTTTTGGAAATATTTTGAGTAGAATTGGTATTCTTCTCTAAATTTTTGGTAAAATTTAGCATCAAGTCCTAGGTTTTCTCTTGCTGGGAGACTTTTTTTTTATATATATAACTTTGATCTTAGTACTTGTTATTGGTCTGTTCAGGATTTGGATTTCTTCATTGTTCAATCTTTGTAGGTTGTATGTGTCTACAAATTTATTTATCTATTTTAGATTTTCTGATGTATTGGCATATATTTGCTCATAGTAATTTCTAATGATCCTTTAAATTTTTGTGCTATCAGTTGTAATGTTTCCTGTTAAATATCTGATTATTTATTTGGATCTTCTGTCTTTTTTTATTAGTCTGGATGATGGTTTGGAGATTTTGTCTTTCCAGAAGACCAACTTTTCATTTAGTTAATCTTCTGTAATTTTTTTTTGTTTCACTCTCATTTATTTCTTCTCGGATATTTATTCACATTTATTTTCTACTGTTAATTTTGTATTCAGTTTGCTCTTGATTTTCTAGTTCTTCAAGATGCATTGCTAGGTTGTTTATTTGAAGTTTTTCTTTTCTTTTCTTTCTTTTTTATTTATTTATTTATTTTTGAGACAGAGTCTCACTCATCACCAGACTGGAGTCCAGTGGCGTGATATTGGCTCACTGCAATCTCCAGCTCCCTCGTTCAAGTGATTCTCCTGCTTCAGCCTCCAGAGTAGCTGGGATTACAGGCATGTCCCACCATGCCCAGCTAATTTTTATATTTTTAGTAGAGATGGGGTTTCACCATGTTGGCCAGGAGAGTCTTGATCTCCTGACCTCGTGATCCACCTACCTTGGCCTCCCAAAGTGCTGGGATTACAAGCATGAGCCACTGTGCCCAGCCTGAAGTTATTCTACTTTTCTCATGTAAGTGCTTATTGCTATGAACTTTCCTCTTAATACTGCTTTTGTCATATCCCATAGGTTTTGGTATGTTGTGCTTCCATTTTCATTGTTTCAGTTAATTTATAAATTTTATTCTTAATTTCTTCATTTGCACACTGATGAATCAGGAGCATTTGTTTAATTTCCATGTATTTGCATAATGTTCAAAGTTTCTCTTACTATTGATTTCTAGTTTTATTCCATTGTCATCAGAGAAAATACTTGATGTGATTTCAATTATTTTGAAATTTTTAAAACTTGCTCTGTGAGCTAATGTATGGGTTATCACTGAGAACGATCTGCATGCTGAGGAGAATAATGTATATTCTTCACTATTGTATGAAATGTCCTGTAAATATCTAAAGGTCCTGTTTATCTATAGTGCAGATTAAGTCTGATGTTTCTTTGTTGATTTTCTGTCTAGATCATCTGTCCATTGCTGAAAGTGAGATGTTGAAGTCTCTCTCTTTAGATCTAATACCATTTGCTTTACATGTCTAGGTACTGCAGTGTTGGTTGTATATATATTTAAAATTGTTGTATCCTCTTGCTGAGTTGAACCTGATGACATTATATAATTACATTCTTTGTCTCTTTTTATAGCTTTTGTCTCAAAATCTATTTTTTCTAAAGTGTAGCTACTCCTGCTTTTTTTTGTTTCCATTGGCATAGAACATCTTTTTCCATCCCTTTATTTTCACTCTGTGTGTTTCTTTATAGATGATGTATGCTTCTTAGAGTTAACAGATCATTGGCTTTTTAAATTTTTAATCCGTTTAATCCATTCTGCCATACTATGTCTTTTATCTGGAGAAATTAGTCCATTTACATTTCAAATGATTTTGGTATCCAGTGTACCAAAGTAGTATTTTTTAAATTAAATATTATTTAGTTATCATTTGGGCAATATTTCATGGTTAATTTTCTGAGTGAAAATTTACCTACTTATCCGTAAGTAGCTAAACTATGCAATTTAAATTTAGTAAAACACATATTTAAAATGAATAAACAGCATATAGGTACAGATGTATTCTCTATCTAAATGACAGTCAAAACTTCAAAAATTTACACTTAGAAGATATCTTATATGTTACTCTTACCTGCATTGAAGGAATATGTTTGTTCTTCTGGCCTAAAAAATATATGTTCAGAAAATTTGTAGTCTTTCCTTAATTATAAATGTAATATACATTAATTAAAGTTCACTGTTATATTAAAAAGCTTATACTCTAAGATGAATTAAACATTTAATTATGAAAAACAATGCAGCTTCGGTTTTTTAACATAGTAGCACCATGTGGACAAATAACCTCATGAAAATGTCATATACTCATAGGGCTTTCATACATATTTGATGGCATCCTACTCAAGAAAGATTAAAAGGCAATTTTAGGTAAAAAATATTACATGGAAAGATTATTATTCTTGCATCTATTAATAAAAATATATTCCTATTGTTAAAAATTCAAAAATGTAATTAGTGTACATTTTCCAGACTTTTATTCAAGTCATTACAGGAATAATCAAATACATAGAAAACTAATACCTCACAACATATTGTAAATTCTAATTAGTCTGCTTAGTCTGTTGAGAAAGTATAAAGCACCTCCTATCCTTTGAGATAACTGACTTGAAAGGGCAAGTAACTTGTTTGAAATCACTTGGTGTGACACAGTGGCCAAAGACTAGCCACAAAACTATATTCGGAACAAAAAATTGCCAATAATCTCTGAAGTCGTTCATACCTCAAATCATCATACATGGAATAAAATTAGTCATAAAGGAAAATCCATCCAGGGAATTCTCAACTTAGCCTCTGTCTTTCATCACACACACACAAAGACAATAATTCACAAGATTACAATTTCTCCCATACTCCCTATGGGAACTTTTCAAATTACAAATTTACTTTTCAACTACGTACTAGCATCTCAAAGGCATTGTGTTTTATGTCATTCATTAGGTGATAGGGGATCACATGTTAATGTGAAATAATTTTATTTGAAATTTAATTATTTTTCTTTACTCTTTCTCTAGGAGGCACTATAGAACATTTCAGTCAAAATGCTGGCCGCGTGTGACTAGAAAGTGCCATGAAGATGAGAATTGCATTAGTGCCTTAAGCAAACAGGACCTCACTTGTTCAGGAAATGATGACTGCAAAGCTGCTTACATAGATATCCTTGGGACGATCCTTCAAGTGCAATGTACCTGTAGGACCATTACACCAAGTGAGGAATCTTTGTGCAAGGTTTTCCAGCACATGCTTCATAGAAAATCATGTTTCAGTAAGTTCTCCAAACAAAATTCTCTCTGTATATATTTTGCTTTTGCCTACATAGTAAAAAGTGGTAATCCAGCACAGAAAATTTATTTACAAAGATAGTTTTGTGTTTCTTATTACATTTGAAAATTTGCTTTCTAATTATGTTCTGTGTATTTGGTATTTTACTCACCTGAAAATAGTACATTTTTAAAATTATATAATAGGTCACACTTAATTTTCATTTATCAATTTCAATGTCAAAGCATAGAATGTTTACTCTATCAGATAAGTGGATATATTAAGTATCTGTTGCTACATAACAAACCACAAGTATCTATACTTGTTATAAAACAATGGCTTAAAACAATCATTTATTTGATCACATTTCTACATACTGGATTTGGCTCAGCTGGATGGGTCTTCCGGTGGTCTTTTTGGGGGTCACTCATGTGCCTATAGTCATCTGGTACCTATAGACACTGCTGAGCCTGTTTGGTCCAAGATAGTATTAGCAGACACCATTTGCTGAGATGGTGTGGTTCTCTTCCATATGACATCTTCAGCAGTATAGCCAAAAACTCTTACATGGCAGCAGAAGACTTCCTAATGGCTAAACCCTATTATGCAGCTATGTAGTATCTGCTACTCTCACATTTGTAAGTATTTCACTAGATAAAGCAAATCACAATGGTGAACCTCAGAGTCACTGTGTGAGAGGACTACATAAGGATATGAATATTCAAGGTCAGATTAATCATGAATCGTTACTCTAACAACCTACTATAATTGGCGGTCCTGACCTACGTACAATATATTCAGTCTTCAATTTAGTTTTTCTCCCCTTGGTCTTTAACATATCTGCTGATCAACCTATAATATGAGATGGAAAACATATTTTCCAAAGTTATTGTTTAATTTAGGGACAAGAAAATTGATATTTAGTAATTTAATTAATTTTTTCAGGCCGGGCGCGGTGGCTCAAGCCTGTAATCCCAGCACTTTGGGAGGCTGAGGCGGGTGGATCATGAGGTCAAGAGATCAAGACCATCCTGGTCAACATGGTGAAACCCCGTCTCTACTAAAAATACAAAAAATTAGCTGGGCATAGTGGCACGTGCCTGTAATCCCAGCTACTCAGGAGGCTGAGGCAGGAGAATTGCTTGAACCCAGGAGGCGGAGGTTACGGTGAGCCGAGATCGCGCCATTGCACTCCAGCCTGGGTAACAAGAGCAAAACTCCGTCTTAATAATAATAATAATAATAATAATAATAATAATAATAATAATTTTTTCAGCATCTCAAAGTGAGCAAATAGTCAAGAGGGACCTTTCTGAGTCTTAAGGAAAGAACCTAAAGATGTGATCATGTACTAATTCAAAACCTCTCTTATTATCCATCTTCAGTGTTACACCATGCAACTGTCTATGTCCCCAAATTTCCACAGCCCCCTACCCCCTAGATCCCTAGTTGTAACTACCATATCTGCAGGTACTGTTTTTAGAAGGAAATAATAGGTATTTACTGTTTGATAGCAAACCAAATCTTTATATTTATTAAAAGTGTTTGACAGATATATATCTATACCTACATCTGTATTTTTATCTATATGTGTATACAAATATGCATTTATACATTTATATTTCTATTTTTCCATATAGATACTTAGAGATGCACATTACCTAATGTGATAAAATTGTGATTTGTTGGCCGGGCGTGGTGGCTCAAGCCTGTAATACCAGCACTTTGGGAGGCGGGTGGATCACGAGGTCAAGAGATCAGACCATCCTGGTCAACATGGTGAAACCCAGTCTCTACTAAAGATACAAAAAAAAAAAAAATTAGCTGGGCATGGTGGCGCGTGCCTGTAATCTCAGCTACTCAGGAGGCTGAGGCAGGAGAATTGCCTGAACCCAGGAGGCGTAGGTTGCGGTGAGCCGAGATCGTGCCGTTGCACTCCGGCCTGGGTAACAAGAGCGAAACTCCGTCTCAAAAAAGAAAAAAAAAAAAAATTGTGATTTGTTCCATATTAGGTGATAGACACACAACTCAGAGTGTATGGTTTTGATTTCAACAGTGTTTTCTGCGGAATATTCACCACAATTTCGATAATTAGCACTACAGATATATTTCAGCTGAAATGATGCAGAGAAGAATTGCAGTGTTATATAAGTCATAGTCTCTAATTTTCCTCTCCTATTAATATTAGTTCTGTTGTAACTGAAAGTATTTACAATGAATGGCTCATAAGATTACAGCAGGAAAATATCAAATAACCGATTTGGTATTAACCAAATTAAACTAATAGCAATATATACTGTTACATAATAATGGTTATTTATAGGCTCTTTCTCTATATTAAATTGTATAAAGAAACAAGTTGACTCTTAGGTTATTAATGACTCAGTTTCTTTGGCATAAATTCTCTAAAAATACAGGTCTAAACATTCTAGTTCTAAACCTGTTTTTCTCAAACATAATTACAATTGTGTTAAATTTTCATACTGTTTGGCTACTATAATATTTTCAGAGCAAAGCATTTGAAAAGGCACTAAAGATGGACGTTTAACAATCCATAAACATTGAAGTATTATATGAATGCTTTAGAAAAATGAAAATTATTTCACTTTACTCACCTATGAAGACTCTAAACTGTAGGAAGTTTTTGCTCCAAATATTACCTACTAAGACTAGGAATTTCAAATGATAGGTTTACAGAATTAAAGGAACCTCAAAGGCCTTTGGTCACAGTTCTTGGTAGATTTGTCCCTTGGTATCCATGGGAAATTAAGTCCAGGACTCCAGTAGGCACCACAATTTGTCATGTTCAAGTCTCTGATATAAAATGGTGTACTATTTGCATATAACCTATGCATATCCTTCCATATACTTTAAATAATCTCTAGATTACTTATAATACCTAATACATGATTTCCATGTAATGCTATGTAAATAGTGGATATAATACATCTTTTACATTCATATTACATTTTATTATTGTGCTGTTATTTTAAAATTGGTTCTTTCTCCCAAACATTTTGATACAAAGTTGGTTGAGTCCATGGAGGCAGAAATCACAGATACTGAGTGATGACTATAATTGAATTAATAGCAAAAATTCCAAACAAAACCAAAAATCAAATCCTTAGGCCTTGCCAATTCTAACAAATCTTTATCCATTGCCTCAAATATATGGAAATAGCACAAGGATATTTTTGAAGAAAGTATGTCTCTCATCCTTGCCCTGATTTCTCATATCACCCTAGCATTTTCATGCATTTTCAAAAGATCCATCATTACAGTATGTTTTCAAAACCCTTTAGCTTCTGCTTTCTTTACTTGAAAGGGTCAGAATTGAGTAGAACTGAGAGGACAATGAAGGGAGGCTTTTTGGTTTGTCACATTTGCTTAATTAAGTGCATCACTTCTCAAACTCATTTGACCTCAGGCCACTCGTTTGACCTCTGTATTATTGGTTTGAGTAATAATATTTAAGAGCTAATATAATAAAGTAATATAGAGGTCAAACTAATTTGACCTCTATATTACTTTATTATATTAGCTCTGTATTTTTTTTCTGTTAGCTCTGTACTCTCTTTTTTTATGCAATATACTCTGTTTGTTACAAAGTTTTATTGCTCTATTCTATTGTTCCCCAATGCTGACCACTACCCACTAAACTGATTCTCAGACTTAATAACATGTTGTTCACTTTCTTGGAACATAAATTTATCTCCAGATAAATTTATGAGATTAAATAGCTTGCCTGGGGTTCTACATTGGGGTATAGTATAGTCATGACTCTGGCTGGTTGACTTGGAGCCCACTATATGTTCTCCTGTTTGTGAAATGATAAAGAAAAAAAAAGCAAAAACAACTTGTATCCTCCAAAGCCCTGTTAGTCCAAACTTCATAGTTCTGTTCTGAGAACTAAGCTTTGAAAATGCACTGAAGAGCCCTTGTTTGTTCCTGTGCACAGGACTAGACTCAGACAGAAGAACATCCTGAACATACCATGTGTTCTGTCACCAGCCTCCACTTACCTGCTAACTTCTGGTTTCACAACAAACTTACTTGTCTGTAATATTCTGTAGTACAGAACAAATTTGTAGCACTTAGAGCTAATAGAGAGATGAGAGACATGGCAGAGAGAGGAATTTGTTAATAGACAGAGGACCATAAACACATAAAAAATGAAAGGATTCATTATTGTGTTTAGTTCATTATACTGAAGGAGTGGGGAGGATATACCTTAAGCTGATAGAAATGTTCTTTTTGCATTTCCCAGAGCATTTTTTTAAATACCAGTTGTATAGTCAACTAAAAGAGATATGAAATATCACCATTCTGCCCCTAAAGACTTATCTCCTTCATTTGAATAATAAAAAGAAAAAGGAGACAGAAGGGAAGGAGGAAAAGGAAGGAGGAGGAGGGAAGGAGGAAAAGAAAAAAGGAAAGAGGGAGCAGAAGCAGAAGGACGAGAAGGGCAAGGAAGAAGAGGAAGGAGGAAAAGAAGCAGGAGAGAAAAGAGGGAAGGTGGAGGAAGAGAAAGAGGATTAAGAAAAAGCAGATCAAAACCACATTGAGATACCATCTCACGCCAGTTAGAATAGTGATCATTAAAAAATCTGGAGATGACAGATGCTAGAGAGGATGTGGAGAAATAGAAACACTTTTACACTGTTGGTGGGAGTGTAAATTAGTTCAACTATTGTGGAAGATAGTGTGGCTATTCCTCAAGGACCTAGAAATAAAAATTCCATTTGACCCAGCAATCCCATTACTCTGTGTGTGTGTGTATGTGTGTGTGTGTGTGTGTGTGTATTTGTGTGTGCATATATATATACATATATATATGCCAAAAGGATTATAAATCATTCTATTATAAAGACACATGCACACGTATGTTCATTGTGGCACTGTTTACAATAGCAAAGACCTGGAACCAACCCAAATGCCCATGGATGACAGACTGGACAAGGAAAATGTGGCACATATACACCATGGAATACTATGCAGCCATAAAAATGATGAGTTTGTATCCTTTGTAGGGACATAGATGAATCTGGAAAACATTCTCAGCAAACTGACACAAGAACAGAAAATCAGACACCACATGTTCTCACTCATAGGTGGTTGTTAAACAATGAGAACACATGGACACAGGGAGGGGATCATCACATACTGGGGTCTGTTGTGGGGAGGAGGTAGGGAGGTTAAGGAGGGATAATGTGAAGAAATGCCAGATATAGGTGATGGGGGGATGGAGGCAGCAAACCACCTTGCCATGTATGTACCTATGCAACAATCCTGCACGATCTGCCCATGTACCCCTGAACCTAAAGTACAATTGAAAAAAAAAAAAGAAAAAGCAGAAAACTTCTGTTTAGTAAGTCGTACAAGGGATGGAAAACATGGCAATACAAATGTGATACATGCTTAAACAAATTCAAAGAATACAGAAATAATCCCATTCTCAAGAGATAGCCAACATTAATAGGCTTGGTGTATATTCTTTTGAACTTTTTCTTGTAATACATGCATACTTTGAATACCTTGTATGTAACCAAACATGTCTCCTTTACCCTGACACACACACACACACACACACACACACACACACACACACACACACACACCACACACACACACCCCACACACATTTTTAAGGCCATTAAACTATACTTACTGCTTTACAGCTTGCTTTTTAAACTTAAAAAATATATGGTATACCCATTTTCAAGTATTTACATATATGGTAGCTTAATTAGTTTTTAAGATCACATCATATAATATAACTACAACTATTGATGTGAATATTTTGTTTGAATGCAATTATTTTTACAGACATTGCTGCAATAAATGTTATGGCACATATTTACTGGCCTTTCAATAGAATAGATTTCAAGTGGTGGAATTACTAGACCATAAGATTTGTATTTTTTTTTTAATTTGGTAGAAACAAAAAAACCCAGTTTGTTCCAATTGCATTTTTAATGAGAAAACTTTTATTATTTTTAATTAATATTTTTAGTATAAACAATATGGAACATCTTTTCAGTGACTTGTTGGAAATATTCTATTAATTCTTACCTACTCTTACACTGTGCTTAAAATATCCTGCTTCTCTGGTCTCTCAATAAATGACACTTTTTGCCTGTGTGAGCTGTTTGTATGGATATGTGAAGAGTTACTGATCTGCATACCTCTTTAATGATCCTGATGACAAAACGATGACCGGGCATATCATAGTTTCCCCCATTCTCTAAAACAACTAGGACCTGCAAAAAAAAAAAAAAATTAAATATAAATGGAGATAGTGAGCAACCTTGCCTTGTTCCTGATCTGGAAGAGAATTATCTCATCATTTACCATTAAGTCTGACATTTATTATAAGTTTTTGTAGATAACTGCAGAATGGAATAAAGAAATTCTCTTCTATTCATGGAATGAAAATCACTTTTAAACAACAAATAAATGTTAAATTTTATTAAATGCTACTCTACTTTTGAGCATCTCACCTGAAATATGTTCAGTACTTTTTAGTAATTGTCTTGTGGTAGAGTGATTGGTCATGGTTCTAATATTGTTATATTACTAGAGATAGAACTAAAGTATTCATTTCTAAACACATTCAAGAATCTCTATTTGTACAAAAGAAAAAAAAGAACAGACAAAATAAACCCAACTTATTAATTAGCGCCCTATCTTTTCCCTTTCAGACAAGTTTTTCAGAAGAGTTGCCTGGGTTCATTGTGCCAATTCATTCTTCTCTTACAGGCTGATTCACACTTTCTAGTCTGGCTTCTGGGTTTAGATCCACTCACAGAAGCAACTTTCCCATAGGTTATCAACCACATCCATTTCAGAGGTCCTGGAGGTCCTTATCTTATTTGAATTTCAAGCTACCTTCAAGAACAGTTGATACACTTTTCTTTCTTGATATACTACCCTCACACCTTGGCTCCTATTCCTCTGATCACCCTGAGTCCTCCTTTTATTTCTACCTTGTAGGCTTATCCATTTGGCTAATTCATATTGGTGTTTCAAGACTCAACTGTAGATTCTCTACTAAAATAACTCTATAATCTTCCCCAAGGAGATCCCATCTGTGGCCATAGCATCATCACTTCTTACATTGACTTACAATCTTTAAGGAAGACCTCTTTTCTAAGATACCAACTCAATTGTCTGTCTACCTACTTTATATATTCTTTGGGATTTTGAGATTATGATATAACAAATAAGCTTCAGAACCTCAGTGGCTTTACAGAATGGAAGTTTATTCCTTGGGAGCATAAGTCCAATCATCATTAACAATGGTCATTTAGAGGATGAGCCTCTTTCCAACATGCAGCTCTACCTCTGCAGAGGACCTCCAAGTCTTCACTACTCAGGTGAGGATAGGGAAGTACAAAATGTAGAATGTGTCACAGTCATAAAAGAGCATTTTATGGTTTGATGGTAGCAACAGTGCACATTACACACACTCACGGTCCACTCTCCCCAATTCAGCCACATGGCCATACCCATCTCCAGGAAAACAGGGAACTAAAATCTAGCTTTGTGCCAGGAGGAGAGGCAAACGTAATTTTTGTTGTTGTTATTGTTGGTTTTGTAAAATTTATTTTTTTTTTTTTATTTTTTTTTTTTTTGAGACGGAGTTTTGCTCTTGTTACTCAGGCTGGAGTGCAATGGCGCGATCTCGGCTCACCGTAACCTCCGCCTCCTGGGTTCAAGCAATTCTCCTGCCTCAGCCTCCTGAGTAGCTGGGATTACAGGCACACACCACCATGCCCAGCTAATTTTTTGTATTTTTAGTAGAGACGGGGTTCCACCACGTTGACCAGGATGGTCTCGATCTCTTGACCTCGTGATCCACCCGCCTCGGCCTCCCAAAGTGCTGGGATTACAGGCTTGAGCCACTGCGCCCGGCCAAAATTTATTCATTTTACTTGAGGTGCATACTATACCTGGCTTTTCTCCCCATGTTATCCCTCCCGCAACTGTAATTGTTAATAAACAAGTAAGTGTCTGCCACAGTTTACCCTTCCTTTTCCCAAATATCCATTGCAGTTTTATGTTCCCATGAAGAATATGTTTATTCCTTTCCAATGGAGACATCTTAATGTTTTTCAAATTTTTATTCAGTGTCAGCACCAACTCAAAGGCCCGCATGGTGAAAAATGTGCAAACCAAGTGTTGTGGCACCTTGTACAGGCAACCCACTGCCATCTTCCTGACACAGACACTGAACACTAACACATCCAAACCCCCACTTTATACCTACATGTAGTAGTAGGGACAGCATAACTTCAAAAAAACCTTCTAGTCAAAATCAGGAAAAATGGGAGAACAATGCCACACAGTGAGTTCCTATATCATAGGCATTGTTCAGCCTCTCTGGCAGTGTGGATTTCGGTAAGGAGACCATGAATCAGATATCTGTGAAGAACCACCCGTTATGACTATTTTATCCTCTGAAAGGTTTTTCCTTGACCATTTTTCTCAATGGCCATGTCTGAAATAGGTTTGGGTGAGTACACCCACCTCAGGGAACATGGAATGCTCATAGCCAAATCTTGTTCATAGTTTGAAGGATTGAAAGTTGTTTTAAAGTTTAACAGTCACAGACTTCTGCAAGCAGACTGGTGGCTCCATAAGTACCACATTTTCTGTATCCAGTTTATCATTGATGGTCATTTAGGTTTATCCCATGTCTTTCCTATTGTGAATAGTGCAGCGGTGAACATATATGTGCACGTATCTTTATAATACAATGATTTATATTACTTTGGGTATATACCCAGTAGTGGGATTGCTGGGTCAAATGGTACTTCTGCTTCTAGATCCTTGAGGAATTGCCACAATTGTTGTATGGTAGTTTTGGTTTGCATTTCTCTAATGATCAGTGATGTTGAACTTTCATATATTTGTTATCCACATGAACGTCTTCTTTTGAGAGGTGTAATTCATGTCCTTTGCTCACTTTTTAATAGGGTTGTTTGTTTTTTTCTTGTCAATTTATTAAAGTTTCTTATAGAATCTGAATATAAGATCATTGTCAAATGGAAAGATTGCAAAAAATTTTTTCCATTATGTGGGTAGTCTGTTCACTCTGATAGTTTATTTTGCTGTGCAGAAAGTCTTTAGTTTAGATACCATTTGTCAATTTTTGCTTTTGTTGCAATTGTTTGTGGTGTTTTCATCATAAAACACCATTTGCCCATGGCTATGTCCCAAATGGTATTGCCTGGATTTTCTTCTAGTATTTTCATAGTTTTAGGTTGTACGTTTGTCTTTAATCCATCTTGAGTTAATTTTTGTATATGGTGTAAGGAAGGGGTCCAGTTTCAGTTTTCTGCATTTGTCTAGCCAGCACTCCCAGCACCATTTATTCAATAAGGAGACCTTTCCCTCCTGCTTGTTTTTGCCAGGTTTGTCAAAGATCAGATTGTTTTAGATGTGTGGTCTTATTTCTGAGCTCTCTGTTCTCTTCTATGTGTCTATGTGTATGTTCTTATACCAGTGTCATACTGTTTTGGTTACTGTAGCCTCATTGTATAATTTGAAGTCAGGTAGCATGATACCCCGAGCTTTGTTTTTTTTGCCTAGGAGTGTCTTGGCTATTTGGCTCTTATTTTGCTCTTTATGAATTTTTAAGCAGTTTCTTTCTAATTCTAAGAATGTCAGTGGTAGTTTAATGGGAATAGCATTGAATCTATACATTACTTTGAGCAGTATGGTCATTTTCATGATATTGATTTTTCCTATCCATGAGCATGGAATGTTTCTTCATTTGTTTGTATCCTCTCTGATTGCTTTGAGCAGTTGTTTGTAGTTCTTGACGATGTCCTTCACTTCCCTTGTTAGCTGTATTCCCAGGCATTTTGTTCTTTTTGTAGCCGTTATAAATGAGAGTTTTTTCATATTTTGGCTCTCTGCTTGCCTGTTATTTGTGTATAGAAGTGCTAGTGAATTTTGTACATTGATTTTTGTATCCTGTGACTTTGCTGAAGTTGCTTACCAGCTTAAGATGCTTTTGGGATAAAACAATGGAGTTCTCTAGATATAGGATCATGTCATCTATCAACAAAGATAATTTTACTTACTCTCTTCCTGTTTGAATACCTTTAAATCTTTCTCTTGCCTGATTTCTCTGGCCAGAACTTCCAATACTAGGTTGACTTGGAGTGCTGAGAAAGGGCATCCTTGTCCTGTGCAGGTGTTTCAGGGGAGTGCTTCCAGCTTTTTCGCATTCAGTATGATACTGGCTGTGGATTTGTCATGGATGGCTTATTTTGAGGTATGGTCCTTCAGTAACTAGTTTATTGAGTTTGTAACATAAAGTGATGTTGCATTTTATCAAAGGCCTTTTCTGCAACCATTGAGATAAGCATGTGGTTTTTGTCTTTATTTTTGTTTATGTAATAAATCATATTTATTGGTTGGGATATGTTGAACCAAACTTGAACCCCAGACATGAAGCCAACTTGATCATGGTGGATAAGCTTTTTGATTTGCTGCTGGATTCAGTTTGCCAGTATTTAATTGAAGATTGTTGCATCAATGTTCATCAAGAATATTGGCCTGAAATTTTTTTTTTTTTTTGTACCTCTTCTAGGTTTTGGAATCAGGATGATTCTGTCCTCATAAAATAAGTTGGAGAGGACTCTCTCCTTTTCAGTTTTTTGGAATAGTTTCCTCAGAAATGGTACCAGCTCTTTGTATCTCTGATAAGATTCAGGTGTTAATAACATCTTGGTTGGAAGCTATTTATTACTGCCTCAATTTCACAACTTGCTATTGCTTTTTTTAGAGATTCCATTTCTCCTTGGTTCAGTCTTGGGAGTGTGTATGTGTCCAGGAATTTATCTATTTCTTCTAGATTTTCTAGTTTATGTGCATGGCAGTATTTATAGTATTCCATAATGTTTGTTTGTATTTCTCTGGGGTCTGTGGTGATATCCACTTTATCATTTCTGATTGTATTTATTTGATTCTTCTCTCTCTTCTTCTTTATTAGTCTACCTAGCAATCTATTAATTTTACAAAGAAAACCTCAGCTCCTGGATTTGTTGATTTTTTTTTTGAAGGTTTTTCATGTTTCTGTCTTCTTCAGTTCATCTCTGATCTTGGTTATTTCTTGTCTTCTGCTAGCTTTGGCATTTATTTGCTCTTGGATATTTTCCAATCTTAACTTTTACTATTTGGAACCTATGAGTAGTCAGCTTTTTGAATGTTAGGGGATCCTTGTTTTAATACATCTGACCTTTGCTTGAAAACCAGCCAATTTCTACCTGAGCTCATTTCTCTTTAGTAAAGCCCTGTTCATTGCAGCCAAGAGTGAGCCATTCATACTATCATTCCAGCTCTTTCAAACCATCTTACCTTGTGCTGCTGGCTGGGTGGATATCTGATCTCCTTTGCAAGTTGTGCCAAATAATTTGCAATTTTGCCAAAATAAAAAAGGGTCTCTATCTTTCCAGCCCCCAATGGGCATTTTCTTACTACCTGACTGCTAAGACAGTTCTACATATCTTAGGTTTATACTATGGCAGCAGCTCTACTTCAAGTTGTCAATTTTTATGCAGGCTAGGCCATCACTAAGCCATCACTGATAACACATCACATACCAGTAGGCTGACATAATTAATTTCTAATTATTACATAACATATAATTACATAGGGAAGAGGTAGGATGGGTTGAGTGAGTTAGAGGAATTTAGGTGTTATACAGCTATTTAGTGATTCCAAATGTTTCTACTTTATGGCTGTACCCTCTTCTAGGTTCACAGATGCTGCTTTATTTATCTTGCAGATTCAGAAAAACACATTACACTGGAGATTTTTAGAGGCTAGTCGTAAGTGCATTGCACATGTACTTCTGTTTCTAGTTATCTGTGGGGAGGCTGGGAAATGTAGTTTAGCTCAACACCTGGGAGGAAGAACAGTGAGTTTGGTGAGTGGCTTGCCAGTCTTTGCCACAGTATTTCCAACAAAGCATATAATTTGTCTTTCTAAAACTGTTCCGATTTAAATATCACTTATACCACTCTATTATAGATGCTGAAAGGTCTGAAACTATTTTTGAATATGGCTAGTATATATGACAGAGGACAAAGCATAAAGCAATGACTTGTGTGCAGTAGTTTATTTTGAAGCACATGTAAGTGAGATGGGGTGTCAAAGTACAAAGATGCACTATTGAGTTGTTTTCCAATTCAGGTAACTGAAGTTTGCTTCTTTTGCAACCTTCTAAAATGCTTTGTGAAATACAGAACTTTATTCATAGGAGAGGAAAGGTGAAAGCATTTGACCTTTGGATCCTGTCCCTTACTTCTGTGGAGTGACCCAACTAGCTTGATTTCCTAAAACTTGGATACAGTGTATACATTTCATGCTGCAGTGGTAGAAAAGCACTGGGAAGAGCAAAATCAGAAGCATGGTACAATGTCCAAGATGAAGCACTCTTAAGTTGTAGCTGCACAAAAATATTAGGCATTCTATGAAGCATTTCGATGGTGGGAAGGAAGAAAAATCCATATCCAAAGTAGGTATAAATTCTACTTGGAAAGCATCACTACCTCTTTCAAGTAGAAGGGTTATGGTATCATGAATCTGCCATCAAACTGCAAAAATAAGATCTCAGTATATGTTTCTGTTGTTGCTGGAAGGTTTGCCATTCAACATTCGAAGAACACTGACTGATCAGCCTTAGGGAGGGGAAATGCATTCTCTCGGGTCTATGCATAGCTGCAATCCTTGCCACCATTACTATAGTCTTCAAGCTCATTGCACAATTATGGTCATGAAGGGTCTTCTTTGCTGTGGATACTATCTACCTGCAAGCAAAAGTCTGAGATACAAAAATATGCCCAATCATGCCACTACCATGGGTCCTTCCGCAAGTCTTTTTCCCTCATTCCCTTTTCTACAATCTTCCAAGTCTGCTTTTTTTATCCCTTTGACCAAGCAATTTTCCACTGACCATGAATCTTACTTCTAGCCACTTCTCTTAGAGTCGAGAGTACTGCTCGTGTTCTGCCTGTGGGAAAGATTTCCTTTTACCACTGTCTTCTACGGCCACCTCTACATGTGTTTGTAGTCATCTGTGCATGGACAGTAAGTACTGATATACTGGGCTTGTCTTTCTGGGAATCAATTAGTTAACAGATCTGATAATGCCCAATAGGGCCTAAATTTCAAATGGCAAGGAGTCTTCTAATGAAGATGGAATAGCCTTGCTTTAGAGTCCAAGGTATCTGTGCTGTAACTCTCCTATTGAGTTCTTGCCAGAGACTCCATATTCCATCCTGGGAGCTTGAATGAGATTAAGTGTATAAAGTGATTATTAAATAGCAAATACTGTGTGTACATTAAAGACTCTGATTTTATTTTTTTAATTTTATTTTAGGTTTGGGGGTATACATGAAGATTTGTTACATAGGTAAACATGTGTCATAGTGATTTGTTGTACCTATTATTTTGTCACCCAGGTATTAAGTCCGGTACCCAAAAGTTATCTTTTCTGGTCCTCTCCCTCCTCCTCCCACCCCCATCAGGGGGACCCCAGTGTCTGTTGTTTCCTTCTTTAAAACTCTGCCTTTAAAACCATTATTTTGATTATGGATTATGAGTTGAAGCATTAGGCTTATTTGATGGCTTAAAAAGACTATAATGAATACTGCTACAAAATTTTAGGAATTTATATTTTATGTTTTGCATTTTCCCCAGATTTATTTATTTTTCAAATTGATACATAAATTATATGTATTTATCATATCAAGATAACGTGGTTTTTTTTTGTCTTTTTTTCTTTTTTCTTTTTTTTTTTTTTTTTTTGAGATGAAGTTTCGCTCTTGTTACCCAGGCTGGAGTGCAATGGCACGATCTTGACTCACCACCACCTCCGCCTCCTGGGTTCAGGCAATTCTCCTGCCTCAGCCTCCTGAGTAGCTGAGATTACAGGCATGCACCACCATGCCCAGCTATTGTTTTGTATTTTTAGTAGAGAAAGGGTTTCACCATGTTGACCAGGATGGTCTTGATCTCTTGACCTCGTGATCCACCCGCCTCGGCCTCCCAAAGTGCTGGGATTACAGGCTTGAGCCATCAAGATAATGTTTTGAAATACACACACACACACACATATGCAGACACAAATTGTGGAATGGTTAAATTTAACTAAAAATACATAACTTCACATAGTCACCATGTTTGTGGTGAGAATACTTTACATTCACACTCTCAGCATTTTTCAAGAATATAATAGGTCATCATTAACTATAGTCACCATAATGTACAATAGATCTCTTGAATTTTTTCTTCCTATTTAACTGTAGTTATGCATTATTTGACCAACATTTCCCCAACAACCCTTGCTTTTAAACCATCCATCTATTCTTTACATCTATGAGATCAACATTTTTACATCCCACATATAAGTGAGTTCATGTGATAATTGTCTTTCTGTGCCTGGCATTTTTCTTTCAGCATAATGTTATCCAGTTTCATTCATGTCATTGCAAATAACAAAATTTCCTTTTTTTCCATGGTTGAATAATATTCCATTGTGTATGTAGATCACATTTTCTTAGGTTCATTCCATATCTTGCCTGTTGTGAATAGTGTTGCAGTAAACATGGAGTGCAGATTTATCTTCAGCACACTAAATTCACTTCCTTTGGATATATGCCCAGCAGTGGGATTGCTGGGTCATTTGGTAGTTCTATTATTAATTTTTAGAGGAATCTTCATACTGTTTTCCATAATGGCTGTCCTGATTTGTTTCCATCAACAACGTGCTATGGATTTCTATATTAAGGTTTCACTAAAGCCAGCCAATTCCCCAACCCTATTAGTAATGATCTTTCTATTATTATGAAGAAACATATGGTCACAAAGACAATTCCAAACTATTGAGGAGTATTACTTGACATTAAATTTTTGGTTGTCAAATCTGGCTAATCCTTGGAAATATATAGAGTATTGAAAATACAGGTATTTAGTCCAACCCCACTAATTCTAATTCAGTAGGACTGAGGTAGAGCTCAGAAATATGTGTTTAAAAAATCATCCAGGTGGTTGTAATTTTCAAGCAAGTTTGGGAATCCACACTTGGGAAAAACCCAGTCACCAGCCATACATCCCAGAGTCTCTTTTCACTTACACCTTTCAGGAAATAAGAATGTCTGTGCTCAGAAAGGAAAGACTAATAAGACTAATATCGTGCGGCTCCCAAGGTGGCCTGCTTCACTCCAGTGCCCAAAACAATTGTTGGGACAAATTAGCCACTCAATAAGTAGCAAATGAATGAATGAGTAAATGAATAAAAGCCTATCATATTTCTATGGCAGCACTGGTCTTGAGTTTGGTCATTTTTCTTTGCTTTCTTGGAAGCCTCCTGATAATACTACTTCTCTAGTTAGAGCCTTGATTCTTTGTGTTTCCATTTAAGCTGGAATTTTTAATTCAAATATGTGAGCAAAAGAATTAGGAATTAACAAGACCAGGTGGCTACCGTTCACTTTAATAAAAACATTTCTAACTCCTTATATTTTCCAACACATTTCCTTTTAATAGATATGCTCTCAAGAAGTCTGAGTGATAGGAAATAGTTTTACAGATGATCCTTGAGTGGTGTCAACATTGTAAATAAGCAACTGGTCGTAACACATTTTTGTTTTTAAATGTGTGCATCCCTTTAATGATGGACATGGTTAGCTGTATCTATTAATGACAAAAGATTGTTCCCAATGGATTTGCAGAACCAGCTGGCTTTTGTGAAATATTAACATAAAAACTCTTTGAAATGTCTGATGTCTTTCAAGAAGCTTTAGAAAAGAACCTTTCTGTACCTGTTTCTACCATTTCATTTCTTTTTATAGCCATATTTCTCACCCATCTGTCTATTGATCCCTCATGTTAGATGTCAAGATGCTAGCAAGATTGGTTTATTCATCTTGCTTGTCTGCATTCAATGGGTAGATGATTTATTTGGCTGCATTTCATCCTGCCTTACAATATTTCATCTGTCTATTCCCAGTGAAGGTCTGGATTTAAAAATAACATTCTGTTAGTGAGCATTTTTATAGAAAGTACTTTAAATACACCCTTTTATATATGGAGGTGCATGTACATAGTCTTACATTTTTTCCTTAATACATAAAATTTTAAACTTAATTTTACCAAAATAATGTAAGGATTGTGCCAAATAAATTAATAAAACTCAAACTCACTTTTATAAATACTTGTTATAATTTTTACTATTATCTGATCACTGTCTGAAGAAAGAAGATTACAGACTATAAATAAAAGTGAGCTAAGTGAATTGTGAAAGACATTTCCATTGCAAAAACTCCTCTCTCTTTCTCTCCCTGTCTTATGCACACATATATACATACATATATATATAAATGCACATACATCACCTTCTAGTATAGCCAATTCATATAAATTAGTATTTCAGAAGCTTTATGTTATGTTTTGGCTTTAAATAAATCACTTCATCTAGCCAAAACCACTGACTTTTTCTTGGTTTCTACACAAAACTCTAATTCAAATCCAGTTTCCTTCAAATTCAGTCCAGGTGCTAAAAAAGCCTCTTGGTTTTCCAAGGAACATTCAGCAGAATTTCTCTGTTCTGTATTCATATTTATAACATAACCTGTAAACAGTCCAGTATTTGGTATTTTCTGGATTAAAATGGTTCCATGGTGAATTTGTAGTCCATCAAATTCATAGACATTCACTTATAAATGTTTGTTTTCTATCTTAGAAATAAGTGATTATTCCTTAAGGATCTTGTTTTTTATTGTTTGCATTATTTTGAATTCTGTAGAGAATAGGCATGTGTTTTAAGTTAGCCATAAAAATAATAAAAGCAAATAAATGCTTATTTAAATTTAGTTTAAATACCATCCAACATAAAAATGTTGATTCATAGTAAACTGCAACTTTTTGGTTTTATGCTATTTGATATATATGCTTAGAACTCTAGATAGTTTTTTAGGTTGGGTCCTCAGGGATAAATCAGTGTATTTAACCAGTTTTAGCTCTCACATCTGAAATAAACCGTTCCCATTCTTCCACTTTACTTCCTCAGCCTGACCTTACATTTTGATTAAAAACAATGATCAGCAAAAATGACTCTAGAAGTCGACTTTTGTGCTTGGAAATGTAAATAGACCTTACTGTAAGACCACAGCCATAGAGAGCGTGTAGCACCAATATATCTGGATTCAAATAATTTTTTCATCGTTTACAGGATAAGTAACTGTAAGCAAGTTAATTCTCTCACTTTCCTTCAATTTCCAGTCTGTGAAATGAAAATCACAACAAACATTTCTAACTGAGAATGTGGGTACAAAGATTATATCAGGAAACAAATACCTGGAACACAGTAAAACTCAGTGAACACTACCTCTTATAGATTTTGAGGGGTTTGAAAAATCAAGCAAATCAGTACTTTTTGAGTCATTATGATGTTAAACAGGTAATATGGGAAGAAAATTTCTGGATGATCTACGGTATATTTTCTTAGATTAAGTGACTTCTTAAATGTCGTATTATCTTTGAGTAATTTTAGGGCAGATAATTAACTGGGGCTATTAGTTGCAAATTTCACTGTGCATAAGAATCACATGATTTCCAGTTAAAATGTAGGTTCTGTTTCATTAGGTCTGAGGTAGGGCCTGAGATACGCATTTCTAACAAACAACCAGGGGAAGCTGATGCTGTTGGTCTAAGAATCACATTTTGAATAGAATAGCAATTACCTTAACAATTTCTCGAGGACATTTAGATAATTAATTTACTATCCAATCTCATATACAATTATGCTCTGCATAATGATGTTTCTGCCAAAGTGAGGCTGCATATACGATCGTGGTCCCATAAAATTATAACGCTATATTTTTACTGTGTTCTACCTTGTTAGAGTATGTTTTACCTTCTCTATGTTTAGGTACTTAATAAATACTATTGCATTGTAGTTGCTGCAGTAGTCAGTATTCAGTAACATGCTGCACAGGTTTGTAGCCTAGGAGCAAAAGGCTAGACCATAGAGCCTAGATGTATAGTAGGCTGTACCACCTAGATTTCTCTGATATTTGCACAACAGAATCTCCTAATGATGCGTTTCTCAGAATGTATTCTGCTCCTGATTATTAAGCTATGTATGACTGTGCATACCTTCCTGTCCTCTACTGGGAAATAGACTAACCTGATTGACATGATGCAGTTTCTAATCCAATGGGCTTGAAAACTGGAATATTTACATTTAGGACAAGTTCCCAAGTGATGCTGAAATTGTCCAGGTACCACACTCTATGAAACACGGGCTTAGAGTCCTCATTGATTCTTTTCTGAAAATCAGGTGGCTTCTGGCAGTGCTCACGTACTTAAATCATAAACATAGCATGCATTACTGTTACCTCCATAGGAAGAGGTTCAACACTAGTTTCCTTGAGATACCATCCCAATGTTTTTGAATTTGCTTACCAAGTCAGTGGAACAAAAGATCTCACTCATAAGTGGGAGTTGACCAATGAAAACATGGACACAGGGAGGGGAACATCACACACCAGTGGGGGTAGGGAGTTGGGGAGAGAGAGCATTAGGGGAAATACCTAATGTAGATGACAGGATGATAGGTGCAGCAAACCACCATGGCACATGTACACCTATGTAACAAATCTGCATGTTCTGCACGTGTATCCCAGAACTTAAAGTATCATAATAATCTCCTTCCCTTTTAAAGCAACAGCTAAAGATATTGCTTCCCCTTTTAAAACATCCCCAGATTCAACAGAAAAGCCTTGTTTTTTGTTTTTTATTAAGTGTAAATAAACTATATTCCAGAGGCGTTAGTATTAAGATTATCACGTTATAAACATGAAAAAGTAGACTTGTATCACTGGAAGAATTCCCATTGGCCCCACAATTTTACTGTCCACATTGATAGAGTCAGAAAACATCTGAATACTCAGTGTCATCACTAGATTTTCAGCATCAAGCACACTGTGTTTAGAAAGTGAAGAATTTGTGTTTCACATTGAATAAAATTAGACTTGGAGGTAAAGAGCAACCAACAGATGTGTGTGGGGGTGGGAGATCAGCTGGATAAGGTTATTTGTTTAAACATCAAATGTCAAACGGGAATACATTTAGTAAGTCATATTTTCCATGGTAACTTTTGCAACTTTAGAGGTCCTTTGGTCATGGCAATTAGAATGCGCATCAGAACTTTGCAAACAGGGAAGTCTCTGTCCGTTGAGTTCATTCTAGATTTTCCTAACTTTCTCCAAAACACAGCAAAAATGTCACACTCAGCTTCCAGGTTAGACTATGAAGAATGCTCCACCTTTGCTGAGGGTGTACTTGGGACTGTCCTGGAAGGCATCAGTCTTTTGAATAGAGAGGTGGAGCCTATAGATAAGGTCTACCTGTGTAATTGGCTTTATATTTGCCGTCACTTCTAACAGAAAGCACCAGAAATATCAAGTGTTTCCCTTTGAGCACACTACTGCCTTCCTCAAAGAAACTACAGAAATAGTGAATGGCTAATGGCCAGAAGCATATCATGAAAACATTATGTTAATAGTATTAGTATAACAATCTGGACAAACTCTTAAAAATAATTATCCCATCTGACCAACAGTAAGGAATCTTTTCACGGATCTGCTTGCCACTTTATCTCAACATTATAAAATAATGACATGAAGAAAACTGAAGCTATAAAAGATGTATCTTAAAAATGTAAATTTAACAGACATCTAGGCTGGGTGACGTGGCTCACATCTGTAATCCCAGCACTTTGGGAGGCCGAGGTGGGTAGATTATAAGATCAGGAGTTCAAGACCAGCCTGGGCAACATGTGGAAACACTGTCTCTACTAAAACTACAAAAATTAGCCAGGCACGGTGGCAGGCACCTATAAGAGTCTAAGAGGCAAGTTTGATCCCTACTTCCAGCAGGTGGTGTAGAGGAAATTAGTTATCTTCTCCCTAGCATTCATGTTTCTCACATATTAAATTCTAGTAAGGATTTCACAGAATAGATGATCTTTGATATTAGATATGTTCTGATAGTTTTGGATTAGGCAACTGAGGTTAAGTTCAGGGCCGTTGAATCAAACTCCAGACTGACTGTCTATATGGCCACCTCTGGGGTGACTATTTTTTAAGGTTAAAAAGACCAGTAACCAACCAACAACTTTCCTTTCCTATTATTATACTACAATTTAAGAAAGTCTGTATTATTTCTTTCTTTACACTCGGAAAAATTCAGAGAGCTAAATTGAGATTTGGGATAAAAGAGTTTTCTCTAGTTCCAGATTACTCATCTTTTGCTTTGTTTAAAAAATTTTAAACAGCTAATAATGTGTCCAGACTCAGTAAACGATCATAATAAGCCATGTTTCTTTGCATCTAGTACTTACATGTTTGAATCTATAAAACTGAGTATTTTTAAGCAAGAAAAACAGTAATTTTCACCTAAGGGACATTCAAAATATGATGTGGAACTTTTCTCATCTACAAATCAGTAAGTTAAACATCATTTGCCATTTTGACCAGGCACTATTGTAAATTTTTGTGAATTTCAGTGAATGTGTCTGTTGGCTGTTTCTGTAAGTACACGTGCATAGGGAATCTGTATCTGTTTTAATTTGGGCAACTTAAAATTAGATTACTGAGAGAAATCCGGCTTCCCCTCATCTCTCTCAAGATTTGACTAACAAAGGCATCATATCTGGCTGCATTTTCCACCTTTGTTGGCTAAGATTTCAACCAGATACTGTAAGAAATTATCTGGAAGATTTTATCTTAGGACCTTTCAAAATTCAAAACCCCCTTAAGAGAAGAGACATGGAGGAATAGTTCCTAAAGACGTAGCCCATTCCAGGGGAGACAAAAATGCTGGCTTTAGTTCCACCACTAGGTTTACTTGCACTCAAAAGTTCCCATTAAAACCCAGCTGGTTTAAATTTTGTCTGCAGACCTGAAACCCTGAATATTTGGCTAAGGCTTCCTATTTTGCAGTAAATGCTTCAAGGGCTGTAATCTGGAAATATTGAAGTGTACAAACCCTCAGCAGAAACAACAGGAGAACAGCTGTCTTCCACCTTCCCTTTCTCCCAAATCTACTCTTAAAGGCATAGGTGTTGTCAAGGGATGGGAAGAAAATCTGCCACTGAACATGAAATGTTGTATGAAGCATCATTTGACTACCTTTGTTGTTTGCTCAAAGCCAAAAAATTAAAGATTAAAGAGTTGCATTGATAAGTGAGACAATTCACATGTTAGTATTGCTAGAGAAGAAAGGAGCATTTCAGATCATGGAGGGAAATAAAACAACAAAACAATACTGTTGCAATTTGAACGATAACAGCCTTCAGTATATGAAATCATAGTGTTATCTTTTCTATTTTCCACCCTTATACTTTCGTTGGCTTCATACAATCCTCTTGTTGCCTATAATTGGGAATAGGGTTAGTGCCAAAGCTGCATTAAACAAGCAGTCTTTCCTTTATACTTTCTGTGCTTCGTGATTGTGTATGTGAAGTCATAAAAATCATTTATTATGAGCATGTGTATTCTTGGCTTAAAGAGCCAAGTATTCTTGTGACAACAATATAATAGCATCAGATGTATTGCCATAAAACACCATATGTGGGCACTTAATAGTTACTGCCCTGGCACCTACATGCTAGGATATCATCTTAAAGAGGGACTCCTTAGAAAAAAAGTTTGGCACTTAGACAAATTAAGCTCCTTGGATGAGATAGGTGAGTAATGAGTACAGATTTGTAAAGAATCCATTGATGATGCCAGAGTTTATCTTCCATTAGTATCAGATTTTCTCAACTCATCTGCTTGAGTTCCTTTCATGAGTCCAAGAAAATCCTTGACAATGTTGCAAACATCAATAAATATCTCTCAGGCTAAAAGTTGTAAGAATATTTTAATATCACATTTGTAGTTAATAAGCTGTAAAAATGAGCACAACATAATTTTTATTCTGCTCACCCATTACTCTTTGGAAAGCATTTATTTAGGGCATTTTGTACAAATCATAGTAAACAAATTAGTTTTCAAACTAGATAGAAGAATGTAGAGTGGATGAAAGCTGCTGCATAGCACATACAAACCCTTGGTAATGTTTTGAGCCTCTGAGACAGATACTGCTTCCTATTGTCTCTGTCCTTTGTTCTACCTTCTGCCTTAGGGTACAGTGGTTTCCCTTGGTTGCCACTGAATCTAGAGACTAAGCTATCCCAAGCACCAATGCATTTCAAGTTTGCCATAAGTCTGGGACTGATGTTCCACTACTGCATTAGCACCTGAGTCAGGTGGCCAGACACTTGCTATAGACATATGATAGTGTCTTTCAAAACAACTCTGTTACCAAAGTAGGCTAGAGTCCACTATTTCCTGACTGCATGTCTGCTTTAGTTGGGAGTGAAGGCTATCTAAAAGAAGAAAAGTCACATAATTCCGTTGGTAGGGTTTTCTCACATGGTGACTATTCTTAGTGATACACGGCTGCATGTCACTGGGCTCTGTGTAGGAAGATGCTACTCTTGATGTTTTCAGTTTCCAGGCCAGACATGATTCAGTCCCTGCATCTCTATTCACTAGCTCTTTCTAGTATAACAGACAGTCTAAAACTTACAATGGTATTTTGTTGAAAGAACATATGGTAGCTATTACATTGAAAATGTACACTAAGCATATGTCTACAACCCTAATAGCTGCTTCCAACACTTCCACACAACTGCTTCGACTCAGTCAGTTTCTCTCTCACTGTTCTTTGGCCCAAACTGCCATTCCAGCACCCCTACCCTAAAATGGAAATATTGTTCCTTTTAATTGTTTTTGTTATTTTAATACCGCCAGGTAGCCAAAAGGGAACTTTTGAGGTGGTAACATCTCTTACTGATCCAAATAGGTTTTTCTTCAGTTGGTAAAACTGGCTTAGCATGTCTGGTTCTTTTCCACCAGCTGATTGTCAAAGGAGTTTACCTGTTAAACATAGAACCCCCCAACCTCTCCCTCTTCCAGTCCTTCCCCCATCTCACCTCACAAACTATGAACTTCAATTCTACTAGCACACTATAATGTTGTTTATGATCTGATTTCTCTTTTTCATTTCCAAAATCATGAGTTTTTCTCTCTCTATGGGTTGTCTACATCCTGACTGTATAAATATCTTTAATGATTTTTATTATTTTTTGAACTTAATGTTAAGTTCAGGGGTACATGTGCAGGTTTGTTATACAGATTATATGTCACGGAGGTTTGTTGTACAGATTATTTCATCACTCAGGTATTAAGCCTAGTGCCCATTAGTTATTTTTCCTGATCCTCTCTCTCCTCTCACCCTCCACCCTCCAAATGATCCCAGCCAGCACGTATTGTTCCCCTCTATGTGTCTGACCACATATTGAAAGGGCACAGAAAAGTTTTTGAAATTATGGATGCCTAGTACTTATCTCTACTTTTCCCTTTCCCTATTAAATAAAAACCTACAGCAATAGCACAAGAATCTTTCATTGCTCCGTAGGTAATACTTATGGTTTATTAGAGGTTACACTAGCAAAACATAATTTTCTAACTAAAAAAAAAAAAAAAAAAAAAACAAAACAAAACAAAACAAAAAAAAAACACTCCTGTTGTATGTTTACCTTCTGCAAGATACCATACATGTTTTACCTCATTTAATCCCCACAAAAAATAAGTATTATTATTCTAAAATTTCCTAGGGTAGAAAACAGGAACACAAAAGAGTCAGAAAAAAAAGCAGGAAAGACAAAAGTAGAAATTTTAGAGCAAGGTCCTCAATCCATGGTTTGAAGTCAAAGGCTGAGCCCTTTCTACTATGCTACACTATTCTTTACTACACTCTGTTATGTATGTTTCCTAGGAGCCTATTTCTATTTCAAATTCTAATTATGTATTTGTGGGTATATGTAAAGTGATACATCAGCTGGAAAATCCACATTTACAGAAGGCACTAATACCTCATATGGTAATGCAGTATTGTAAGGTGTTTACGAATAAAGGGAATGTGGCCCTAACTGATGTGGTATAATTTAAATCTCAGTAGAGATAGTGATGTTACATCCCATACTTTTGAAAATATGGTGGACTTTAAATTAACACTCGTGCATAATAAATAAGGAGTGACTGCAATTAATGCATATCTCACTGCCTAATATTTCCCAAAAAGGAAGGGAAATCATTCCCATTTCCAAGGTGGAAATATTCTTCAAGGCTCTCCTAAACTTTCTCCAAGTTCACTTTCCTCCTTTCTCATCTTTCTTTAAACTCTTTTCACTTTTTCTTCTTTTTTCATCTGCAAGTCTATTGACAGGTATATGAGAGAAGAGAAAAGAAACAGCTAGTGTTTTTAAGCACCTATAACTGTCAAAATTTTCATCTGTGGTGTATTACCCCCCTGAATTAGCTTTTTCTGTCTTATACACTAACAGGCAATTGCCATATTTCAGTGGCATGCAAAAGCAAAGATTGATTTCTAGGTCATGCTACGTGTAGGCACCTGTGGGAGTGACTGCTGAGGTTCTGCTTCCCATTTCTAGACTCAAGCTGAAGGCACAGTTGTTATTGGGAACATGCCATTTTTATGGAAAAGATAAAAACAAGCAACAAGTTCACTCTTAAATATCTGCATGAACATAATATGCGTTCTTTCTGCTTACATTTTTGACAGAAGCAAGTCAAGGTGAAGCCCAATATCAGTGGAGCAGTAAATATACACCTCCCATAGAAAATGGTGCTCCAACTCACAGGGCATTGGATAGTGGATGTATATATCTTTACAGCAAAAGAGAAGTGAATCTTTATTTAATAAATACAATCCATTCAAATTCCCTTTCTATATAGGAGAAACATGAGGCTCAGAGGTTAAACAAACTATTATAGACTAGTGCATCTAGTGGATGACTCATTTAGGATTGTACTCAAGTTTTTTCTAATTCCACAGCCACTGTTATTGCACTTGCATGGCCAGGTTGAAAAGATGGGACAGACTTAGTTCTCTCTTCTATTATTTTTTCATCTTTCATTCCAAATATTTTCTAAAACATCATGTCATCTTAAGGTCCTAGGAATAATCTTTGATTTAATCCTCTTCATTTTTTCATATCAAATAAAACTCAACATTGTCTAATGCTTAATAATGATACAATTTTTTGTGCATGATTTCAAAGTTTCTTCACCTATTGTTTCATTTAATTTTGAACCATAAGTTTTGTGGTAGGCACTACATCATTTTAAAGACAAAGGGCTAGACATGATGGCTCACCCATGTAATCCTAGAGATTTGGGAGGCCAAGGTAAGAGGATTGCTTGAGACCAGGAGTTTGAGGCCAGTCTGGGCAATAACAGCAAGGCCCTGTCTCTAGAAAAAATAAAAGTAAGTAGAGCATAGTGACATGGCCATGTAGTCCTAGCTACTAAGGAGGCTGAGACAGGAGGATTGCTTGAACCCAGGAGTCCAAAGTTGTAGGGAAGTATGATTGTGTAAGCTGGGCAACAAAGTAAGGAGATATATATATATATATATATATATATATATATATATATATACTATAGATTATTCTGGGGTACATATTCAGATCATGCAGAATTGTTGCTTAGGTACATACATGGCAATGTGGTTTGCTGCCTCCATCTCCCTGTCACCTATATATGGCATTTCTCCCCGCTTTTTCCTCCCCAACCTCCCCACCCCCTTGCTGTCCCTCCTTTACCATCCACAACAGACCCCAGTGTTTGATTCTCCCCTCCCTGTGTTCCTGTGTTCTCATTGTTTAAAACCCACCTATGAGTGATAACATGCGGTGTTTGATTTTCTGTTCTTGTGTCAGTTTGCTGAGAATTATGGTTTCCAGATTCATCCATGTTTCTACAAGGACACAAACTCATCATTTTTTATGGCTGCATAGTATTCCATGGTGTATATATGCCACATTTTCCTTGTCCAGTCTGTCATCGATGGGTACTTGGGTTGGTTCCAGGTCTTTGCTATTGTAAACAATGCCGCTATGAACATATGTGTGCAGGTGTCTTTGTAATAAAATGATTTATAATCCTGTGGATATATACCCAGTGATGGGATTGCTGGGTCAAATGGAATTTCTGTTTCTAGGTCCTTGTGTAATTGCCACACTGTCTTCCACAATGGTTGAACGAATTTACACTCCTACCAATAGTATAAAAGTGTTTCTATTTCTCCACATCCTCTCCAGCATCTGTTGTCTCAAGATTTTTAAACATCGCCATTCTAACTGGTGTGAGATGGTATCTTAACTCAATAAAAAAGGATAAAATCATGAGGGAAAAATCTCAATAACTTGCCTAAAATGACTGAGTGGGGGTGAGGTAGAGCTGGTTTTTCATTCATATCAATGCTAACACTTGTGCTACTATGCTCTGCATCATTCTGCTTTCCAATGAAAATCTCTGTTTTAAATATAACCTACACTTTCTCTCTTCTCGATTCCAGCTTCTGTTGCCTATTTTTAGTTTTTGTCTTCTGTGTCTATATTTCTGCTGTAGCTTTCTAGTTAGATTTCACTCACTCAACCATCCTATATACCATGACTAGACTAATCCTTAACCTCTGCCTTGGTCACTTTTGTGTATAGAAGATATTCATTGCTCTCATTTCTTCCTACTTTCATCCTTCCCTCATCTAAACTCCTTCATCTGATTTCCAAGGGCACCCAGAGTGCAAATTATTCTTATTTCTTACAAGTTCGCAAAGTGTACCATTTACCTGGTTGTCACTTATCAATTCAGACTTGCTTTATTCATTTTTTTCCTTACTGGAAACTAGATCAAGAACTTTATGAGAGCAAGTTCATATATCATTTGATGAATATTTCCCCATATTGATTAACATTATGCTAGCTTTGAAGTAGGAAGTAATTACTTACATAGGAAATCTTTACTTGGGTCCAAATTTGGTGCCAAAAACCATCACATGGTTCTGTGGACATTTACAGGTAATGGAATAAATGATCCATGAATTCAGTTCTGGTTCTGCTGTAATGGGTCTCCTGAATAGACATCAGATTCTAAATTCTCCATATCTCATGGAGTCATGTTGAGAAATTGAAGAACGTCAGACTAACTGGCAGCAAAAGGGATTGATGTTGCATAACATTGAGCTCTCTAAGGAACAATAGGAGTAGCATTTGAAAAGTCAGGCATCTTTAAAACCACAGGGTGAAAAATTTGCTTGAATACACATGGACACATAGAGGGAAACAACACATGTGGGGGCCTACTGGAGGGTGGAGGGTGGGAAGAAGAAAAGGTTTAAAAAAATAACTAATGGGTACTAGGTTTAATACCTGGGTGATAAAATAATCTGCACAACAAATCTCCATGACACAAGTTCACCTATGTAACAAATCTATACATGTACCCTTGAACTTAAAAATTTTTTAAAAATAGAATAACATAAGTAACTAAAAAAGAAAAAGTAAAATTTGTTTGGCTTCCAGAAATAGAGACAAAGAGAAATTGTGGTGCCTGGCAGTTTTATATGTGTGTGCAGTAGAGGTAAGGATTATAAATTAGTACTTAAATTTCTCAACACACAATGTTTTCAGCACGGCATTCTCTTGCCTTTTATTGACTAAGCAAAAATAAAGATCCTCAATGAACATCTTATGCCTGCACAAATTTTATAAATCCTTGCAATTTAATCACATACATCCATGTTTTCTAATTTGTTTTCTTGGATTCTAAAATATATCCCCTGGAGAAAGTGAATTTAGGTAATTCATACAACTATATTATGTTAAAAAAAAAACTGAAAAATACTTGCAGCAAAAATTCATATATTATGTCGAACCCAGAATTTTCTAAATTCATTTACTTCTGTGTTCTTTTGATTGCCTAACCCATAAAAGTATTTTGCAGAACTAGTGTTTTATGGAGCATAAAAACTCTGCCTCTTCTAAAAAAATGTGGAATTTACTGTGTCCCCTTGAAAACAGAAGATTACAGAGGGTTCTATTCTAGTAAAATGGCCCGGGAAAATCTTTTCCAGGAGGTGGTCTTTAGGTAGAACCTGAAGAAAGAGGAGTTTGCTCTAGAAAGAGGCAATAATAAGGGGTAAGTGCTCAGGCAGTAAAGAAAATATTT
This sequence comes from Saguinus oedipus, assembly GCA_031835075.1. Taxonomy (NCBI): domain Eukaryota; kingdom Metazoa; phylum Chordata; class Mammalia; order Primates; family Cebidae; genus Saguinus; species Saguinus oedipus. The sequence goes on from CM063172.1 coordinate 65,814,789, forward strand.
AATGTGCTTGGTAAACTAAAAGGAAGTAAGAGAAAGACAAAGGAAGGAAAGGAGGGAATGAGGGAGGAAGGAAGCCTTTTGGTGGCTGGAATGAAATGGGCAAAGACAAGATTTAACGTACCAAGGAGACTTCTAGAGCTTAGATCATGTAAGACTTTCTAGACATGGTAGAGGCTTTAGGTTTTTATTTGAGTTCAGTGAGAGGCCATTTGAAAATCTGAAGTAGGGGATATAAATGATTTCATTTGGATGTTTAATAGATCACCCTGATTGCTTTCACTGGAGGCAGGCAGAAGTGAAAACAGAAAAAACATTGAGATTATTGGGGGTATTTGTTGAAGCACCTCTGTTGGAATATGAGGATCACTTTAGCTAGTTCAGTGAAGTTTGCAATGAGGAAGAATAAATATATCTATTTACATAAAGATAACAAGACAAATTGGCTAACAAGATATGTGATTGAAAGAAGAATAAAAAATCTAGGATAATTTCCAGATTATTGGAATGATGTGGATGGGCTATATCATTTACTGAGATGAGAAACACAGTGAGAGAAGTTATTATAGTAAGAGGAAACCTAAATTTAGTTTACAACTTGTTAAATTTGAGAAGGTTATAAGATATACAAGCAAAAATATCAAGAAGGTAATTGAATATGAATCTGTAGTTCACTTAAAATCATTGGAAAATTGACATCACTCAGTGAGATTATTAGGTTTCTTCTTACTAAAGGGGCGGGGCAGGACTGAATCTTATTAAAAGGAAGGGCCAGGGCTGAACTCCAAATTTTGAAGTTGAAGTCAGCAGGATAAGCCAATGAAGAATATTTGAAATAGCCAAGTAGGCCTTAACTGATCTTGAAAGAATAATTTCAGTGGAATAGTGAAGCAAAAACCTGTTTGGAAGGGTTGTAAAGTGAAATGGGTTGAGGAATAGAGACAATTATCGAGACAACTCTTTCAAGACATTTGGCTATTGAAAGATAGTCACAAAAGGAAAAAGGTAATTGTCATATTGACAGTTTAATGCAGTAGTATGAGATCTTTTCAAGATGGCTTGAAAATGTACTAATGAGAAAGGAAGGAGAGCTAGAGGTAACAAAGTATTTTCTAAGCCTTCATCTTTTGAATGGTCTTTGGGTAGTGACTGCAACGACATCAAATCTGGTGTATTTTCACGCCACATTCATCAATACTAAAAAAGTGCATGTGGACCTTTTTTTTAAAATCTCCACTGTCTGTTAATAGTCAATGCTCACTAAATACTTTGAGGAAAGATAGGAAAGAGAAAAGGAGGGGGAGGAGGAAAAGAAGAAAAAAGGGAAAAAGAACCGAAAAGGAATCCCATATTTTATCTTTGTTTCCCTTATTTTCTTATAATTGTGCATTCTTACTGATGGAGTTCCCCAAGAGCTGTTAGCCTAATAATAATTTTAATACATTTTAATCCTCAAAACAATCTTGTGAACATAGGTAATACTATTTTACATATACAAAAACTAAGGCTCAGGAGAATTCACAAAATTTTTTAATTCTTTTAGATATCTCTAGCCCAGTGGCCAAGATGATTAATTCTTTGCATATCAATGAACAAACTTGATCATAAGAATTAACCATAGGCAAAATAATTGCTTAACGAATTTTTGCTAATTGGGTGACCATGTGGACTCCAGCTGGGAGACTAAATTTACATTTTAAGAAATGGTGAAAAATATCCAAGTTATGTGAAGACACTTGACTAATGCCAGTTAATGAAAAACTAAACGTAAACAATCATACACTACACGGTGACAGATGTGCTATTTCAAATGTGAATGTTTCAAATATACACTTTTTGGCCTCCTAGATAATTGCATGAGCACAGTATTGTGATAGCCTTATTACATTGTACATTCGACAGACATAGTATCCATTCACAAAAAGGTTACTTTCTAAGGATAATTAACAACACATTTCATACATTATATTGAGCTTTCTCCTGCAGATTTGCAAATATGTATGCGGGGAAGAGACAGTGCAATTATACATTCCTTTTCCATTTCAAAATTCAGTAATTTACAAAACTTTCTGGATTATCTCATTATTCCAAATGACTATGAGGACTCTCCAAACGGTATCTCTTTTATTTTTCCTAACTCTCTTCCCTTTGTTGTTTTCAATCAGCCTATGAAAAAAAATGTATATATGTAAGCCAACCAGGTTACATTTTACACATTTTCCAAAGCGTAGCCGTTAGTGAGTTACTTAATGTCAAATGAAGACATCAAAACCTATCTACAATGGTACTGTCACTTACAGATATTTTTCAGTAAAAATATTCCACACATTGAAAATCTCCACATATGAAACAAAGTTTTGAAATTTATAAATTACAGTACAAACTATTTTCATTCGTCTTATTTATTACAAGCTTGCCTGGTGCTTGTGTATTTTATAATTCTAAGTGAAAATTACTGATCAATTTTGTGAACTTAGTTTTTTTCCCATTAAACTCCTTCTAGATACAGGCATTTTCCCTCTAGGCTGACTCTTCTAAATTATGTTTTAATTAAAATGAAATGAAGGTCTGTAAATTTGCAGTTGGTGATACGTTTAATCTCTATTTCAAATTATATCTCAAGTATGCTGACATTTATTTCTAAATCACTGCTTTGCCTCTGATCTACCATAACTTACAATGCATTTACCTTTTCATATCAATTATACAAGCAGCGTTTCAGTCTCCATGAACTCTCAACTACTATTGCACAGGATTTTGGAAAAAAAAAAATAATACGAATGCTCACCTCTCCATAGCTCATTTGAGGAGAATACTATCTAAATTTGTTCCTAATGCAAGGTTTAATTTAATCTTGACTTCCCATGAAATGTACAGGGATTTTACAATATAGTTCATAATCATGTTTAATTTCTCCAGGGTACAAGTTAGGATAAACAAGTCACTGACAGTGTTTATCTATAAATATAGCAGATGGTGTAGGACTGAGGTTAGTTATCAACTTTGCCGACTTTAATTTCATGGTTATAAAATGCTGTAAACCTCACTGTTTATAAAAGGCAGGGAAGGAACCCCAGTGGGACTCAGTAGCCAAGAAACCCTCAGTAACATGAATCTCTCTAACTGATATTCGGTATCCTCCTAGGGTGCAATATTTAAGATTGTGGAGTGATTGCTAGACGCATTTAAATTTTCACTGGGATCATTACCTAACATTTCTGTCATTGATCTACTATAACTTTGTTAATGAGTTCCATGTGAGAGGAATGTAGTAAATGAGATGATTCTTTCTAAACTGTGCTAGGTGAATGTTTAACAATCATTTAAGGCAGTTACATACCTTTTTAAAAGAACTATTTTTTTTTTCAAAATAATTTTTTCTTTTGCAAAGATAAACTGTGACACCCAACCAGACTAAATGTACTTAGGGATAGAATTTCATAAGGAAAAGCTATAGTATCATTTAAATAATTAATCATCTAATATATATTTAGGCTATAAATCTAGCCACAACTTTTTTTTAAAAAGGCCATAGGACTTAAAAAGAAGTAAAACTGTTGATGCTTCATATTCTGAATTGATTTAAATATATAATTTTATTGTGATTATTTGTTTTGCTAAAAGTCCATATAATCAATGTGATTAAAATTAATTTTTAAAGGACCCCTTATTAAAAAAGTATTATTTAAAATTTCTCATTTTTTTATTTCAACTTTATAGTGAATAAAAAATTATTTTACAGTCACAAAAGTAAAAATAATTTACAATCTCTACCTTTTGAGAGAGAGTCTCACTCTGTTGCCAGGCTGGAGTGCACTGGTGCAATCTGGGCTCATTGCAACCTCTGCCTCCTGGTGTTCAAGACAGTTGTCTTGCCTCAGCCTCCAGAGTAGCTGTTATTACAGGCATGCACCACAATGCCTGGCTAATTTTTGTATTTTCAGTAGAGACCATGTTGGTCAGGATGGTCTCAATCTCTTGACCTCATGATTCACCTGCCTCAGCTTCCCAAAGTGACTTTTACATTCTTAAGTTGTTTATTTTTCATTCTAAGAAGAAATGCTTTTTTTTTTTTTTTCTAGAGTCAGGGTCTTGCTTTTTCACCCCAGCTGGACTGTAGTAGCTTGCCCACTCCTGGGTTTAAGTGATCCTCACACCTCAGCCTCCAGAGAAGTTAGGACTACAGGTGTGCACCACTTTGCCCAGCTAATCTTAAAATGTTTTAGAGATGGGATCTTGCTATGTTGGCCAGTCTGGCCTCAAACTCCTGGGCTCAAGTAATCTTCCTACCTTAGCCTTCCAAAGTGCTGGTATTGTAGGGATCAGCCATGGTGGAGGCTTCTTCAATAGATGATAATCCAATATGCAAGTTGGAGACCAAAACTATTTGACTAAAAAAATGTCTTAACTGTATTTGAGTTCAGACTGCTTGAGAATGAGTTTTCTAATGACGAAATCCTTGGTTACATTTTTGTCTTATATTGGGCTGTTTCTCTCTGACCCACTGTGGGAGGTTTATTACTGTTCTGAATCTCCAACCCATCTGTTTACTGATTATTGTTAACATAGTGCTCAAATCTTGGCTCCCTGTAAGCTGTCTTCTGAACACCAGCAGCCCTGGGTGGAGAGATAACTGAATGGAACATTTGGTAATACAATCATGTACCCAAGGACATTTTGTTCAACGACAGACTATACATCACTGGTCCCACAAGATTATAATACCATATTTTTATAGTATCTCTTCTATGTTTAGATGTTTAAATATACAAATATTTACCATTGCATTAAAGTTGCCTACAGTATTTAGTCCAATAACACACACTGTGCATGTTTGCAGTCTAAGAGCAAAGACTATATGATATAGCCTAGACCTGTGGTAGCCTATATCATCCAGGTTTATGTAAGTATACTCTGTGATGTTCACACAAGGACAAAATTGCCTAAGCGTGCATTCCTCAGCACATATCCCCACATTAAGCAATGCATGACTGTTGATTTTCTTATCTCTCTTCCTGCTCAGAAACTGTTGTCAGCAGTTTTCACTGGATGTAAAATCCTACTGTTTGATACATTTGCTTTTATAAACAACTGTCTACTCAGAGTCAGGTCTCAAAAGTGCATAAAACATCTGTAACAGAAGACAGCAAAACCTCTCTAAAGTGGAAGCTTTATCTCATTTTTCTTACTGGTTCAACACCAACTTTAATGTTCATTACATAAATTGGTTACTAAACTGTTGGTATGTTTGAATTCATATTTGAGTTCAATTAAGTCAAAACTAGCAGTGACTTCACTTTGAAGTTATCGATAAAAAATCACCTAAAAGAGATCTATCAGTTAATTTTAACAATTGCATCTTTCTGTCTTTAAAGTAGAAAAGCCAGAGAAAAGACTGCCCGTACGGGAAGGATTTCTTTTTATGACCTGGCTACTCTGCAGTATGATTTCTAGAGTTGTGAGGCTATTGAAAACTGGTTGGAATGTATTTCTCAGGAACATGGCCAAGAAGACTAGCGCCTCAGAATGGGCAGGAATGCTCTGAAGGGAGGCAAAAATAGGTAACAGAAGAAACTGAAAGTTTAGCTAATGGAGAGAGAAAAAAAAGGAGACAGAACAGGGGAAAGAAGCAAAACTAGGTATTCCAGTATCTGAGTGTAGAGCTACATGGAGAGACTGGTTTAGGGACTATCTTTTATGGGAATGTATATACATAGTACGTCTGAGGAAAATGAAGTATTCTTAAAAGCACATTAAAACAATCACTCTCATAAAGAAAGGATCTTTTTCAATTTCCCAAAGGATGGTCTAAACTTACTATCTTTTATTTTTTGTCTGTATATAAGATACAATGAGTTACGTTATAAAATATAGGCATTGTACTAATCTTAGTTTGTTTTAAAAAAAGTCATATAGGAAAATTATCTGATTAAAAGGGAAAAACAAGCTATTAAAATTTAGGAACATTGTTTCTAGTTTTATTCAAATCTATCAGATTAAAATAATTAATAGAAATAAACTGCTGCCTTATAAGATAAAGCAAATTGTAACCCATACAATGAAAATAATGTATGATATGTAAATGCTTTCATCTCATTTTAATGATTTTATTTCAGATTATCCAACCCTGTCTAATGTCAAAGGCATGGCATTGTATACAAGAAAACATGCAAAGAAAATCACTTTAACTGGATTTCATTCCCCCTTTAATGGTCAGTTAAAAATCAGTCCTTTATCATATTTATATTATTTATTTCCACTAAAAATCCAGTGCTTATTTTTTTCTTAATCTGTTTTGTTTGTTTGTTTGTTTTACTAGGAGAAGTAATCTATGCTGCCATGTGCATGACAGTCACCTGTGGAGTCCTTCTCTTGGTTATGGTCAAGCTTAGGTAACAATATAAATCAGAAGGAAAGGGCTGAAAGGGAGTCACTTAGCTGTGTTAAAGTATGTTGCACAATGGCTGAGCTTACAAAAAGCCTGAGAATGAAAGCTTCTCTGTTAAGACATACTAAATCAAGTTTTATGTGGCATAGGTCCATGGAAACGTTACTTTCAGTCTTCATACATAAGGGAAATGTGATCATAGGAGTTTTTCTATGTTGCATTTAATAAGCACATATGCATTGTATGTTCCCTCCAATTAAACTCTTATCAGTCTTTCCCCTTGGCTTCCCTACCAAATCCAAATTGAACTTTGCTGCATTCATTATCCAAATTATTTGCATGATTGATAGGCTCACATAACTGACCTGTTGTTTACTGCATAGAGTTTATATTTACCCAAAGATGTATTCTTTACTCGAATTTCTTATATGTTAATACATTTTATTTATTTTTAATATGCAATTATTGAAAGAGACACTTAATAAGGCTGCACAGAGTGCATTAGAAAGACATTACTGTTGCCTGACGTTAATTTATTCTCCAAATCTTGGCTGCTTTTTTTTGCTGGAACGTAGTAATGCTCCAGCAGGCATGTGAGACATTGAGATGAGATATACATCAACCTCTAGATTTCTAAATGTCTAGGGTTTAAAATTTTTTCACTTATTTGGCATTTACAACTATACACAAAGGAGTGTGGACATGTCTTTAATTAAAAAAACAAAAACCTCATATTTAAAGATTAATCATGTCCATTTTCTTATTCTTTATACATACGGGTACATGTCTATAAAATTTGAGTAGCATACATATTAATGAAGAAATATACATAAGTGTGTATCAGGCCATATATACATGAAAGTACATACACAAACTATATTCTATCAGTAAGACTGGGCCTTCAGAGGAACAGAAGTATTCATTGGAGATTTACCTCATGATATTTGACACCTAGAAAGATTAATTCAGTCAACTATACAATGTATGTAAACATATCTTGCTCCTCCAGAGATCTCAGACTTAAAAAGTCCTTGACAATCAGGCAAATAAAAGACTGACATGAGAAGTTGTATGGTGATACTAAGAGGTCAGGTACATACAAACATCCTAATTTATCTATTTTTAAATGCAGTGCCAGCTAAACAAAATGTATCCACTGTTTGGATCCAACCCCTCTAAGCATTTAATTTCATGTTAATTGAAACCAGTACAAAAACACACCTTTTCTCCAAGGCCTTAAGAGGTATATTTGTATGAGAAGATATTTCATAGGTTCTAAATTATGGTTTGAAAGCCAAATAATTAGAGACCATTGCTAAGAGAGAAAAATAGCATTTGGAATTCAAGTCCTTAAGAACACTGTTTAGTTACTATGCCTGCCTAGATATTCCATGACAAGCATTGTTTCAAAGAAATATGGAAAGTTTTCTGCCCTAGCGAAAAATCTTCCTTTAATGGTTCTCAATCTTTACTTCTTAACTACATACAGAATGTGTGAAGTTTACACCTGTTCCATGATCCCATTGGTTTTTACATATTACAGTTGTGCTACAGATAAATAAGGTATAGACTGACTACTCATAATTCCCTATGTATTCACTGTAACTTCATCTCCTTTCTCACCTGCTTAGGAGACATATTCCTTTTTTAGATGGCATTGGGGGTATTATTATGGATAAATATTTTGAATTTATTCTAATGTGTATTTTAAAGCAAATTATTTGTACAATTAAATATATTTGTATTTAGTTACAATTTATTTCCTTATAATTTAAAATTTACCATAATGTGTAATCTGAAAACTCCAGACCTAAGGTAAAAGAGACCAAAGTTAAAGCCATAATAAAAGGTACAAACTGAAACACAAGCATCATTGGCAACAAAACCTGTGTTGCCCACACCTGGACAATAATGCCCCCTAATGAAAAAAGGATGGTTGCTATTTCAGACATTGTACGCTCACCTGATAGTCAGGCCTAATCTGTGTGAATACCTATTTTCTGTAAAGAAAAAGATACTTGCATTTGTTTCATTTCATGCTATATTAAAACAGCAATAAGCCTTCAAAGAAGTTTGCAGAGAAACAACTAAAATTTTAAATATTTGTGAAAAAAAAGGCCTTTAAAAAATGATAACTTGGACATCATAGTTAGAGATGTGATGCTCCTTAGAAAGACCATATAATATTTTACTATTAGGACTTTACATTCTGAAACTTAATTAATTTTTTCCTCCAGGTGCAGACTCCAGCAAACACACACACACAAGCACATTTGTGAAATCCTTAACATGGCATGTTGTTAACTTTTACTTTTACTTTTATACAGAATTTCCAAGATATCAAATAAAACAAGAGATCCTTCACCGATCCAAATACCTGGAGAACTCTGATTCATTGGGAGTCATGGACCCATAACAATCATTTTCTTTTTCGTTTATGTTTTTGGGTGGGGGGAGTTTCACCCTTGTTGCCCAGGTTGGAGTGCAGTGGTGTGATCTTGGCTCACTGCAACCTCTGCCTCCCTGGTTCAAGAAATTCTCCTGCCTCAGCCGCCGGAGTAGCTGAGATTACAAGTGCCAGCCACTATGCCCGGCTAATTTTTTGTATATTTAGTAAAGATGGCATTTTGCCATATTGGCCAGGCTGGTCTTGAACTCCTGACATCAGGTGATCTGCCCATCTCAGCCTCCCAAAGTGCTGGGATTACAGGCGTGAGCAACTGAGCCCAGCCAACAATCAGTTTCTTTAAAGCAAATCCAACAGCTGATCAACACACTGTTCAATCTATCATTGAGAAGGCAAATGATAAAACATTAGTTTAAAATATTTTGGTTTATTGAAATCATTGGTTTCTTAAAATGAAAATATTGGTTTTAATTTTTAATATTGGGTTATTAAGTATAATATGGTATGGTGATGTTACTTTTTTCTTAATACTCAAGAAAAAATATACAGAGGTATCTTTTACAACACTGGAATAGAAATAAAGTTATCCTTGAAGGCAAAAAGTGTTATCCCAAGTCACATTTTGCATAATTTGCTTTATGATTAATATAAACTCATATTAATTAGTTGCATACTAATATGATATTGTTAGCAGGTTTTCTGATCAATTACATAAGTTCCCATTAACTTGCCAAAAAGAAAATGTTAATACATATATCCAGTTTCTGTGTTATTTGTGTATTTTGAACAATTTTGAAATCCATCACTAGCGTATTAGCATTGACTTTGACCTCCTACATATATCTGATTAAATGAAAATGTTAAAATATTGGAAGTGACATGTTTGAATTTTGTAATTTGAATACTGTTGACTTTTACTTTTTGAGCTTGATATCTACATTTTACTCTTATAAAATGTAAAACAACTACACTGGCTTAAAGTCAATGTGTACTTCAATTATGATAGATTTTAGTGAATTAAATCTTTCTAGGCTAACTTCTGCAATAATAAAGTAACACCATCATTGTTACTTTCTATAATATTCCTATACTGTGACTTTTAGCCTGGTTTGACATCAGAGTATAACTGTGATTAGAAAATTACTAGAAAATATGCTTATTAGTTAGGATTTTAATACTTGTTTTCAATCATCTGCAATTATACTGGTACATGTTACGCAGAATAACCATGAGGTTGCATTATCTATAGTGGCACAGAGGCACAAATATCCAATAACCAGAAGATACTATAATAACTGTGGCATATTTACAATTAAAATTTAAATGGTTTCTGCTCATTTGGTCTCATTTCTATGCTATTCACTACACTTCAGATTAAACTGTCTACATTGAATTAAATTTGAAGTTAACATTTGGCTATGTTTACTCAAAGTAATTGAGAAGGCATCGTTTATCTTTTAAAACAGGAAAGAATAATTTGATGAGTCACAGATGGCTCTCAAGAAGTTCTGTATATTCTAGTGGCTATGCAGAGTATTAAAGCAAAGAGAATGCAGGGATTTCCATCTCCCAATCACTGCCATTTAATTTAGGTGTGGTAATGTCTGGGAATACTCACACTGTTCTATGGAAAACTGAGAAAAGAAGTCAAGTTGCTTCTAGAAACATACTTGTGTTGAGCAGAGAAGGGGAGAACAGACTGTGAAAGGGATGGCTTCCCTAGGAAACAGAATCTTGTTTCTTAGAACAAGAATAAGTAGGCAGACCCTCAGAAGGGGGAATCAGCATGAAGAATTGAGGGCACACTGAATAGTCACCTGTCTCTAGAGCAGAGTCCAAATTGAAAAAGTGTAGGACATACAGCTAGTAAACATCAGGACTAAGACACTAAGATACCAGGCTAAAGACACACTATAAATGTAGAGTGTGGGCCTCTCAGGACACGGTCCCCATCTTCATTGTCTTTCACTCTTCAGTCCTCTGGGAAGCCTTTCCTAACTTGTCCTTCCCTGTAGGTCAAGGATCCTTGTTCGGTGCTTCCCAGCACCCGGTGCTCACCCATCTTAGACTGCTACACTTCACTGCCATGGCTTCATTTATTATTTTTGCTTAGTAAAGTATAAGCACCTTGACTGAGTCTGTTTGCTCATCTTTGTTTTGCTATTCCTTAGCACATAGTGTATGCTCAATAAGTAAGTGTACAGTGACAGAGTTGCTTCAGTTGGAATGCTACAAAGTGCTGCAAAATAATTTTAAGAAGATTTTTGAATAAAAAAGTTATGCTAGCAGATATAGAAATGGTGGACTAGAGAGGATTAAAACTGATGTTGAAGAGACTGCTTAAAAATGTACTAAAATAGCTAACACGTATTGGAGACACTAATTTATTGCACTAAGTTATTCATTCAACACTTATTGAGCATATACTATGTATCAGTCACTGTACTAGGAACTGGAGATATAATCCTGAGCACAGTCTTCTAGGAAATTTGAAAAACAAAGTAAACAAGGTGATTTTTGAAAGTGATAGATGCTATAAAGAAGTGAACAGACTGCAGTGATAGTAGAGTGATGTGAAGAGAAAACTTATCCTTGATGTGAGAGAATGGATGGCACTGCATAAATCTCATAATTTAGAATCAGTGGAGACTTGGGGTCAGATATTTGTGTGAGTTGAGATTGTAAGGTTCATGGTAGGAATGAGTGCTGAATATATTTTTGTGCCATTTGGTAAAGCATGGTGCCAGTTAGAAAACTGGCTCATACAAGTGGAACTTGGAATGGGACAGGGCAATATGCTAGTTATGTCAGGGTCTGTTTCAATCTTCCCCCACCTCTCACACACCTCTAGGAGGCTGACATATATGCAATATAGGTTCCTTTGTCCTAGGCTTCCATTTGGTTCAGTCTATAGTGATAAATGGTAGAAAATGGAGGAGAAATCCTTGTGGAGATGTCCCCACAGGCTGGCTGTTTCCTTTAATTGTTTCTATCAGTGTGCCCTTTTCTATACACATCTTTCCTCTATCCCAATAAACCTTTCCAGTCCTTCTCCCTGTAGGCTTAGTGATGTTAACAGCTCTGTTGTTGTCAGGCCTGAGTTACTGGACTCTGCCTTGAGGTTTTTCAACTATGCACACCTGTATAAAGACTACCTAAATCAAGCATTCTTAAGAGTCATCCAATTTCAGGTAACTTGCAGTTTATTCTAATTGGAGTATGCCATCTCCTTCCTGGTTCCCTGACACTGGTAAATATTTCAAGTTTAGACCAATTGACTTCCTAACACCAGTGACAAATCCATGTTGAGTCACCTGATGGTTAACTGGAAAATATGATTCTAGCACTGGTAAGTGGGATCAAGCTAGAACCACTAAATTTGAAGATGTCCAATATCTTCCTTACGGCTCTCTCATCCCAGATGAGATAGCAAGTTTACCATTGTGATTTCTGGGGAAAAAGCAAAACAAAAACCGCAAATGCTGTAGGAAAGGATAGCCAGATCACCTGGTGGCACAGATCACAGACCTCTCTGCAGAAGGATTTGACCACTGAAGAAATTCCCTCCAGAGCGGTCTCTTTCTCTATAAGCTTTTGTACCCCTAGCTCTTTCTGCATATTTACCCACAGCCTCTTTTCCTTCCCGGAATCTGTTCCATAAACACCCACAGGTGTTCCTGGGACCCAGGAGTCAGCAGAGCAGTACCAGCTGGAACTCCATGAGGTGAGTCAGAAAGGTCTCTCCAGAAAGGGCTTTAGGGCCATAGGAAAACAGGGACTTTGTGGTTATGCCAAAGCTGAGGCTTGCGTCTGTTCCTACTTTTGAATTCCCTGTGAGAATCCTGAGAAACAGATCTTGGGGTTATTAAAACATGTATCCCTTTTCATGGTCCTGTACAGAGAAATGAATACAAATGACTTGAATGAATAGAATACTTTTTTATTTTTGTAGAATAAAAATATTCAAACTTTTTCAAATTGTGAGCTCAACAAATGCAAGAATTAAATCTGAGTGACTGATGGTCAAACGATGGTATCACTGCTTTAAAGGCAGTACCAGGTTGGCATGTACCCTGTGGGAACCAACATTGCAATTTTTACGTATCCCTGTCTGCTTGCTCTGCTCTTTCACAGCTCGTTCCCCCTCAGAACTCTGAGATGAATACCATCTGGGCTGCGATGATTTACTGCACTTGAGTTTCTCGAATTGTTCCCAAAGTGCCTCTTTGAGATTTCAATGTCTATTCAGACCACACTGATTGCACCCCAAAACTTAGGGTAGTAGAACTGGTGTTTCCAAAACCTCATCAGGCAAGTCAATTGCCATAAATGTATTTTTAATAAGAGTTACCATAACACAGTTGTTTATAATCTTGGTTCTACTAAGAAGGAAACAGGCCTTTAAAACACAGTGGCTTAAAATTATACTTGGCAATATTGTCAGATTTAAATATAGGTAGTAAAGTCATAAAACTTCATAAAACTCTCCATCTAGTGCATATAAGTAGGTTAATCTGTCTATGAAGTATAATACATAACTATCTTTAGTATAATGGATTATTTAATATTTGCATATAATTTAAAAGTCTACACCAGCGGCAATAAAGAAAATATTTTCTAAATATTTTATGTCTAGGTAAAAGCAACTATAAATATAAAGCAGCCATCTTTCAAGTATAATTTTTATTTGTAAACCCAGTTTGCTTTGGATATATGTATATAGTATGTATTAAGCAAAGTTTTTTATTCATAGCTTAATGCTTTTTAACATTAAACTCACATGTTTTATTTTCTATGGGTATACATTATTAAAAGAGGTTAAGGAGAATATATTCTCATGGTTACCCAAAAGCTGTCTGTTAATTTCCATAAAATAATATTGGAAGAAATAAATAATAGTAATAAATAAACATATTTATTTAGGATGGCAAACAGTCAAACAAAATTAACATTAAAATGTTTTTGAGATTTCACTGGAATTTTCTAATGTAAGTTACCTTGCTGGTTTTGCAGAAGTTCTATGACTGGCTTAGCAGTCTATTTTTATAAGGTCCATATAATTAAGTGTTTAGTGAATGCTTAATTACCTGTGTTACATTCTTTTAATGCTTTGAAACAAATGTATTTTTTACTTTCTGGCTGAAAATTCTAATTCAGTGAATATGGAAGATAATATGCCTCTTAAGAGTAGCAGAAGGTATTAAAAGGGCATTGTAAACATAAGAAAAAGAATAGTCATAAATTCAAAGGTGGAACACATGTCTACAAACATCGCATACTCATTACAATATAATTATTTCAATCCATGGGGTTCCAGAAAATAGTAAAAGCAACTAAACTGTATAAGATTATTCTACATGCTTTACATGCATTATGTAGTTTACTCCTGACAAAAACTTTGTGCCAATTGTCTATTTACAGAATTAAAAAACAAAATCCTGATATTAAAGAAATTAAGCAATTTCCCAAGCTTCAGAGCAGAAAGTTGGTAACTAAGCACAGATATATCAGATTTCAGAAATTCCATCTTATTTTCTAAACCCTATCACCAGCCACTGCCAGCTGTAATTATGTAATTCTTATACTTTAAAAAAGGACCAAGAAATATCTGTTTTAAATATTATTCTCTAAATATAATTTTTATTAACTTACATATCTGAATCACATGTGTAAATTGGAATAATAACATGAAGTCCAGAACAAAACATCTCCAGGGTTGGTTGACTTAATGGCTGAGTGATATCTTCAAGCACTCAAATTTTTCTTTTCTACCATGCTTACAGTTGGTGAGTTGATGGTACAGTTCAGGATGTATTTGAAGACATAGAAACATAGGAATTCAAATTACTATAATTGACTTAGTAAAAATTTTCCATGAATTACCTAGGAGAAGGGTGGACTCCCAAACAAAATCTATTAGCAAGGATGAACAGGAGAGGGCTTTTGGGTAGGTAGCCAATAGTTTCTGCTAAAAAAAAAGTCTAGATTACTTTTATCAATTAGTTATGAAGTAAAATGGCTTCAAACAATAAATCAGATTAGTTTGGGTTTAGGTTCTACTTTTCATTTTGTCATTTGGAACTAAATAGTCCACAGCTGAGACAGTGTTTCTCTATGTATACCTCTATGGAAATGCTCAAGCTCCATTAATTTAGGATTTTCTATTTATTAATGAACAAAGTTAAATAAATAAATTTAAAAATAAATTGTTTTGTGTCAACAAAGTAAATATCATCTTTTAATGAAAACTTTTCCAGAAACTTGTGGATCACTCATTTATTGAGATGGAAAGAGATTAAAGTTTGTGGAGCTGACAGTTAAATTGCAGAATACAGTGACTAGTGGAGGAATCATTACTCTCTGTATTTCTCCTTGATGTGGTTTGGCTGTGTCACCACCCAAATCTCATCTTGAATTGTAGCTCCCAGTCATCCCCATGTGTTATGAAAGGCACTCAGTGGGAGGTAATTAAATCATGGGGGTGGGCTTTCCGCCTGCTATTCCCATGATAGTGAATAAATCTTGCAATATTAGATTGTTTTATAAAGGGGAATTCCCCCCACACACTCTTCTGCCTGCTGCCGTGTAAGATGTGCCTTTTCTCCTTTTTCACTTCTACCATGATTGTGGTGCCTCCCCAGCCATTTGGAACTGTGAGTCCATTAAACTGCTTTTCTTTTACAAATTGTGCAGTCTTGGGTATGCTCATAGCAGCAGGAAAATGGACTAATACACTCCTCTTTTCTGAGAAGTGCATTCCACATAGAAATACTCTTTAGAGTACTCATCTATTGGTTAGATATCTTTTTCTTAATAGCTCAGACAAGGCAACAAAATAAATGTTCCCAGGCAGTAAAAAGGATATGCCAAGTACCATTAAGAATAGGAGGGGAGTGTTTAGAAGCCAACGATGAGATACGATATATAAAAGTAAACAATGGGAAATAAAATTCTACAAAGTGAAAACATAAAATAGTTGTTTGTTAGGCACAGTCCTCAGAGATACCATATTCTCTTGGATGAATCAAAATTAGTCTTTGCAAATAAAAAGTGATAGGAATAAAATATTAGAATTTAAAGATATATAGTAGGAAAGGAAAGCAAAATGTGTAACTTCCCCTAATATCTCAATAACAGAGAAAGAACATCGACATAAGCTTTGAGGAGTTTGACAGAATGAAATGATAGATTGGAAGACATATTTATCTAGCATTTTCATTATTGCATGAAACTTGATGGAAGTGGGGATGTGGTATAGTGTAGTAGTGAGCAGAAGTGAACAGAACTGGGAGTCCTTATTATTGGCAGCAATATTGAAATACAGGTGTATTGTTTATTGTAGAGTGAATTTTTTTCATATGAAGTATTCTATTCCACTGTATTTGTTCTTATTTTAATGATGCTACTAGGTAACAAAGGAAACAAAATGTTCTATATAATTATTCATTCACTTGATCATCTTAGAAATACTGCAAATTTATTTATTCTTAAGTATTAATCTTTTTCTATTTTTCTTCTTCCTTTTCTTTCAACTCGTTTTCCTTTTTCTTACCAGGAGGGGAACAAGCTCAGGAAAGTTAGCAACAGGCAATAAATAGAATGCTCTGAAAACAGCTAACACATTCAGCTCAACTCTTTATTTTATTTTATTTTATTTTTATTTTTCAGACAAAGTCACACTCTGTCCCCTGTGCTGGAGTGCAATGGTGCAATCTCAGCTCACTGCAACCTCTACTTCCCAGGTTCTAGTGATTCTCCTGCCTCAGCATCCTGAGTAGTTGGGATTACCAGCACTCCACCATCATGTCTGGCTAATTTTTGTATTTTTAGTAGAGACAGGGTTTCACCATGTTGGTCAGGCTGGTCTTGAACTTCTGACCTCAGGTGATCCATGCACGTCAGCCTCCCAAAGTGCTGAAATTACAGGTGTGAGCCACCGCACCTGGCTTAGCACAACTCTTTTGGTGATTTAATACCCAATTATCTTTCACAAATATATTTTGAGGGAAATAAAGCCAGGAATGCTTATTGAGGTAACAGGTATAAGAAATGGGGAAAACCTAGAATTCAATGTGGATACACAGAATTGTGTGTGTGTGTGTGTGTGTGTGTGTGTGTGTGTGTGTGTGTGTGCCTGGAGTAGAGTGTGACTAGCAGAAAAGGAAAATATGTGTTTGGTCTTTTTTTTGGTTTTGTTTGTATCCAGCTGTATTTTAAGGTAGATGTAATTGTTCAAATATTTTTAATTGGCAGTTGTTATATGAAAGTAGAGACCCACAATGAAGTCTACGTCAGCTGGGCACAGTGGTTCATGCCGCTAATCCCAGCACTTTGAGAGGCCGAGGCAGGTGGATCATGAGATCAGGAGTTTGAAACTAGCCTGAAACCCCAACCCGACTAAAAATACAAAAACTTAGCCAAGTGTGGTGGCACGCTTTTGTAGTCCCAGCTACTCAGGAGGCTGAGGCAGGAGAGTCACTTGAACCTGGGAGGCGGAGGTTGCGGTAAGCCAAGATCCTGCCACTGCCCTCCAGCCTGGGTGACAGAGTGAGACTGTCTAAAAATAAAAATAAAAAATAAAGTCTACCTCAAATTATTGTATGAATGTGATTTAAAATCAAGAGAATGGAAGAAACTATGTAATAAAAAAAAAGTAAGTAAAGATGGAAAATGACCAAAAAATGACTTGGATGATTCCAACACATAGTGGTCTGGAAGAGGAATATGAGAAAGTTTGAAAGTTAGGCTACTGGAAATGGGTGGCTAATGAGAAATAAAGGCTATCAGAAACAAGCCAGAAGTGTGGAGCTTTTCAAGATGGAGGGCAGGTTCAATAATATTGGATATTGCCAAGAGATTGAATAAAATAAGGTCTAGAATTTAATTTTGGCTTTGGTAGAAAGAAAGTCACTGAGATCTTAAACAGATCTTATTGATGTGGTGGAGACAGAGGCCCAGTTGCCGCAGATTGAAGAGAGACTGAGGAATGAGGAAATGGAGGCAATGAATACTTACAAGTCTTGTGAGAAGTTCTGCACTCAAGAGGACCATTACAATGGGGTGTTTATGTGGAATTTCCGTAAAGTATGAGGTCATCAGCAGAATTGAGAGGAAGATGTTAGAGATGGGAGAAGAGGTAGATTGTGAAATGGTTATCTTGGAAAATAACTTTACTAGGGAGTATAGGAGAGGCAATATTGCTAAGCCTGCCTGCATTCAAATCCCCACTGACTCACTTATGAATTTATGATTTAGATTAACTACCCAAATTATCTGAACCTCAGTCTTCTCTACTAACAGGGAAATTCCCTGTTAATTTCCTTAACAAGGAAATTAATTGCACTTACCTTACAGGATTTGAAAGGAATAGTATAAAGCCATTAGTGAGACATATGTGTGAATTTTCTACTAGGCAATGATTATAATTTCTCAAATCACCTGACATTTTTGAGAGTTTTGGTTAGAAACACAAAATATGTCAGTAGAGTTGAATGATTTTCTCAATTAGATACAGAGAGCTAGATATTACCACAGCTGGAGTATTTCATAGTAAATCTGATGAAGAGAAGAAGCTGCAGCAGCAGAAGTTATCTACAAATGTGTGGTTTAATGCTGAGCCTTTCTGGCGGATGATAGGAAGACAGCAAACAGGTCATGGATGGTTAAAGGTATTTGGGGCGGCAAGGCATAGTGGTCTCACTAGAAATCAAGAGTTGTTGGAAGGAAAAAGCTGGTTTTGGTATAGATGGTTATTAGGCATGAGCAGGGCAGGAGAGGGCTCTCCTGCCACCCAGTAAAAATGTCCACTTCTCTAAAATGATAATTTGGCAGCACCAGGGAAAAGCCATTTCCTGATGGTCCACAACTGTTAACATTAAAATGTTAATTGAATGCAGTCCCTAGGGGAAAAGCACACTCCTTGGGCATGCGTGAGATAAAAATGGTGTAGTATATTTTGTCAGGAGCACACTCCACTGGGAGGGAAAGAAAGCTTCAGATGGGCCTCCATATAACCTCCTGAACACAAGGCGCATGCTCAATCTGAAAAGGTAAGGAAAGCATGCGGCATGCAGAAAGCCACCCTAAAGAAAGAATCATGGTGAAGAGGTGAGCCTCTAAGTCCTAAGATCAAATTTAAAGGCTCCTTTTTGCTGTCTTCTTTTGCTCTTGTTTGTTTCTTCCACCTTCAGGTGTCCGATTGCGTCTCTTTCAAAAGAATTTTTCTTTCTTTCCTGTTCTAAAGCCTTTCTAAATTTCCACTCCTGCTCTGAAGCTTGCCTTGGTAACTTTCTGGTTTACGCCCCTCAGTTGAATTCTGTCTTCTGAGGAGGCAAGGACTAAAGTTGCTGTGGAACTGGTGTGGATTCACTGCTGGTAACTGGAAGTAACTTGGATCTCTTTCACTGCTAACAGTTGGAGAGAGCTGGAAAAATGGGGATGGGGATAAAATCAATTTCAGAAGTTATAGTCACTAGAAGTGTTAGAATGGTCACCTGAGTTAGAGGGCGCATCAAGAGAAAATATTACATATAAATGAAGTGGACAAGCACTAAGAGGTTAGGGTATCTATGGAAATATTAAAGCCACTAAGGATGATAATAAGAGTAGAGATATAAGCCAGGTACAACAAGACAAATTCTGCACGATCTTGCATGTGGAGTGTAAAAAAAAAAAAAAAAATCAAACTTAGAAACAGAGTAAAATGGTAGTTACCAGAGACAGGAGGTTGAAGGGAATAAAGAGAAGTCAATCCTCAGATTAAAAATACACAATGCTTTAGACCATGACACATAATTAAATCAGAACGTCTAGGAAGAGGCATGAGTATCAGTGAGTCTAAAACTTTCTCAGGTGATTAAAATGAGCAGACAGAGTTGAAAGTCACTAAATCAATGATATTCAAAACTTGGCCTGCAGATCAGCAGTGTCAGTATCATGTGGAAGCCGTTAAAAATGCAAATTCTTACCCCAGCAGACCAATTAAATTAGAAACTCTGGAAGTGGAATCCAGAAAGCTGTGTTTAACAACCCCCAGGGTGATTTTGATGAGGACTGACGTTTAAGAACAATAGCACGGGGCCAACTACAATATGGCTGGTGCCTGGACACTCCACCCCATAGTCCCATTAATTTTGTGGAGTTTCCTCCCACACCTCATCTATGTCAGGACCTTGAGGTGGGTTTTATATTCTTCTTGATTCCCTTTTCTGCTTCCAAAATGTTTCCCCTTATTGCTACTTCAAAATACCCCACATCATTGAGGAGAATGTCATTAAACTTGGTTAGCTATTTTTTTTTCATTGTCTACTTCACTTACTATATTAGTCTGTTCTTATGCTGCTAATAAAGACAGACCTGAGACTGGGTAATTTATAAATGAAAGAGGTTTAATTGACTCACAGTTCCACAGTTCAGTCATGGAGGAAGGCAAATGAGGAGCAAAATCACATCTTACATGGTGGCAGGCAAAACAGAGTGTGCAAGGGAACCCCCCT
This sequence comes from Saguinus oedipus, assembly GCA_031835075.1. Classification (NCBI taxonomy): domain Eukaryota; kingdom Metazoa; phylum Chordata; class Mammalia; order Primates; family Cebidae; genus Saguinus; species Saguinus oedipus. The sequence goes on from CM063172.1 coordinate 65,835,076, forward strand.
TTATAAGACCATCAGATCTTGTGAGACTTATTCACTATCATTAGAACAGCATGAGAAAGACTCTCTCCCATAATTCAGTTACTTTGCACTGTGTCCCTCCCACAGCATGTGGGAATTAGGGGAGCTACAATTCAAAATGAAATTTGGATGGGGACACAGCCAAACCATATCACTTACTATGCTTCCTATAATTCCTTCTCATTAATGACTCCAGTGTTTGACTCAGTCTACCCCTCAATTCTTGTGTTTCTTCTGAAAAAAATTGTATATATTTATGATAACACTGTCTCAATATGTATACACAGCATGGAAAGGCTAAATCAAACTGTTTAACATATGCTTTACCTCACATGCTTATTTTTGTGTGTGTGCCAAGAACACTTAAAAACTACTCTCAACTATTTTCATTATTCAACATATTGTTATTAACTGTAGTCATCTTATTTAAAATACATATTTTGAACTTATTTCCTTTGTATAAGTGAAATTTAGATGATACTCTGTATCATGAGCCAACAATGCAGAATAATTGAATGAGAGCAAGGAGAAAGTATCTGTAAGAGGTTAAAGATGTAAGGGAGTTTGCAGATAACAGAGAGTGAATTCCTGAAGCCCAGTGGCAGAATCTGAAAAGGCAAAGAGGAATGAATGGAAGACAGGATCCTACTAGGAAACAAAGAGTGAAGAAATAAGCACGAAACAGTGGTTGGTCTGGAAAGCTGAGATTTCCTATTGCATTTGAGGCTCTCTTGGATTTGTCCTGGAAATCACCATGAACAAAGGATCTTGGAATGATTGATGTAATGCAAGCTGGAATGTTGTGGTGGTCTGAAGAACTCAGAGTGGCCAGTCTTGCCCCTAGCTGGAGAGATCATTAGACATGAATTCTTCTTTCCTCATGGGAAGGAGAAAGGAAGTTTTCAAGGGAGAAGGAGAAACAAGCAATGTCCCAAGCCCCTGCAAATTGTGACCTTGTAGGTATTGCACAATTATATGGTTTGAAGCACTATTCTTAGTACTAAAAGAAAATCTGCAAGTGACTCATATTCAAACATAAATAGAAAATCCTATTTCAAAAGAAAATAGAAATGGATGAAAATTCTCTGATTCTTTGATGCCCTATGGTTGGCTATAATGGATTTGTTCAATTGAAAATAGGCAGCTGAAGGTCAGCAAGATATTAAAAGGCTCAGTTTACTAAGCATTTCCAAAGCCTGCTACTACAGCAAGAAAAACAATTTCTTCTGGCCTGCTGATTGGTGCTTGTTTCTACATGAAAATAAAAAGTTTTAGTTAAAATAGGAACTTAGGTCATGTTTTCATCATTTCTTGTTTAGAGTAATATAATAACTCCCTAATTTTTCTGGCCATGTCCGTGCTTGTCCCTCCAATCTGACAATATTTTTTAGATAGAGTTTGGCTCTTGTCGCCCCGGCTGGAGTGCAATGGCATGATCTTGGCTCAATGCAACCTCTGCCTCCTGGGTTCAAGCAATTCCCCTGCCTCAGCCTCCTGAGTAGCTGGGATTATAGGCACACACCACCATGCCTGGCTAATTTTTTTTTTTTTTTTTTTTTTTTGCATTTTTAGTATAGATGAGGTTTCACTATGTTGGCCAGATGGTTCTCGAACTCCTAACTTCAGGCAATCTGCCCGCCTCGGCCTCCTAAAGTGCTGGGATTATAGGCATGAGCCACTGCACATGGCAGACAATTTTATTCTCACCTGTCCATGTATTACTTAAAATGTTTTAGTGCTTTCAGGCTGCTGAGTAAATTACTTACCATAGCTCTAAAACTAAAACTAGCATAACTTCGTGATTGAAAGCACAGTCCCCAGAGCAAGACTTCCTGGGGTTGAAGTTAATTATTTCATAATGATTAGCTGGGTGATTTGGGGCAAGTTAGTTAAACTGTGACTTTGTTGCTTATGTATAATAAAGAAATAACATGGTATTTCTTTCATAAAGTTGTGAAGATTAAATTACTTGGTACATACAAAATGCATAAAACAGTGTTGGTGTGGAACAAGAGCTCTGTAAATACTAGCTATTATTGTTGCTTTTCAAGCAATTTCTATGTGATTATTGGCATCTGTCTCCCCCAAACTCATCTGCCATGAGGCTACAACTCACTCCCTGGGTTCCAGCCATAAGGTATTTGTTTTCATCCCTTACAACTAATAGGATTATTTTACCAGTAAACCTTCATATTAGCTTTATCATCCATTTAGAATACTTATTTCTGTCTTCCACAAGTTAATTCCCATGTATCATTCAGAATTTAGATGGTCACTTCCTTGGAGAAATTGTCACTGGCATCTGTGACTAGTAGCCCCTCTTCTAGCACCACATACCTCTCATTTAAAACAATTATTACGTGTGTGATCATATATTTGTGTGGTTATTTGATTAAGCCCTTTTCCCCTCTGCACCCTCAAGCTACATGAGGCCAGAGACCTATTCTGCTTTGCTCACCAGTGTATCAGCAATACCTGGTGCAACTCCTGTTAGAGAAATGCATCAGTTTTGAACAAATAAGAAACAACATTTAGAAATTATTATAAATTTGCAACTGCTACATTGGGTGAACATGGGTAAAATTCATAAGTATATAACAATAAGTTTTATTAAGAATTATCTTTGCTTTTCAGTCACATCCAAAATAGATTCTGTGGGTCTTTGAATCATTGAGCAGGAAAGAATAAGAAAAGGAACTATTAAAACTAATTTACATAGTTGTGTATAAACATTTATAAATTTGGTAACTGTAACCAGATTTTGATGATAGATTATTAGAATCATTAGGGACCAAGCATTAAGGTAAAACAATACTACCCTTAATCTGGAGTATTTTATGTAATGCCCATTTGGACAGGCAGCACTTGGAAGAGTTGGCTTTTGCCACTGGTTTCAACTTTAGTTTTCCTTGAGTGACTTGGAGGTGACAGTGTACAAAGAATAAAAAATATATAAAGTAAACATTTTAGGAAGAGAAGCATAATTTTACAAATAGATCTTTCCCTCTGTAAGTTCATTTTATAATGCCAAATTCTCATCTTCTGCTGCTTTCCAATATGTTACTTGTTGATTTTGTGTGTGTGTGTGTGTGTGTGTTGTTAAGACTCTATACTTACTATAGTGGCAGCTCTAATTTAATTTATAACTTGGCTAACACAGGAACATCTGAGATAGTTAGTTCAATGTAATCAAAGAAATGTATAAAATTAGGATCAAAACAGTATACTACTACTTTATAACATATTACATGAAGTACCCCAAAATAGCAGATATTTATCTGTATATTTATTCATAATCTGGTATCAGAAGCCTTTGATGCCTCTGATAAGAAAAATATCTTAAAATTACCAAGAAAGGTAACCTAAACATTTATTCATATTAACTAAATCCCTGTAGAATAATTAATCAGCTATTTTAACTTCGAATTTTCAATTGGAGAACTCTCATCTCTTTTACTCTTCTCCCTCCCTTAAGCGGCTATCTTTGTGAATGAAGAGCATGCCGAGGAGTGCATGTTGTCTTCTGGATCTTTGGTGGTCTCTGCTATGGAATGACTGTCATTTTTTTTTTTTTTCTGTTTGAAGTACACTATCATTTTATTTTATTTTATTTTATTTTTTTTTAATTTGTTTAATTTTTATTGCATTATAGGTTTTGGGTTACATGTGCAGAACGTGCAAGATAGTTGCATAGGTACACACATCGCAGTGTGTTTTGCTGCCTTCGTCCCCTTCACCCACACTTGGCATTTATCCCCAGGCTATCCCTCCCCAGCACCCCCCCGCTGTCCCTCCCCATTCCTCCCAATAGACCCCAGTGTGTAGTAGACCCCCTCCCTGTGTCCATGTGTTCTCATTTTTCTCACCCGCCTATGAATGAGAATATGCGGTATTTCTTTTACTGTTCTTGTGTCAGTTTGCTGAGAATGATGTTCTCCAGATTCATCCATGTCCTTACAAAGGACACAAACTCATCATTTTTGATTGCTGCATAATATTCCATGGTGTATATGTGCCACATTTTCCCAGTCCAGTCTATCATCGATGGGCATTTGGGTTGGTTCCAGTTCTTTGCTATTGTAAACAGTGCTGCAATGAACATTCGTGTGCATGTGTCCTTATAGTAGAATGATTTATAGTCCTTTAAATATATACCGAGTAATGGGATTGCTGGGTCAAATGGAATTTCTATTTCTAGGTCCTTGAGGAATCGCCACACTGTCTTCCACAATGATTGAACTAATTTACACTCCCACCAACAGTGTAAGAGTGTTCCTATTTCTCCACATCCTCTCCAGCATCTGCTGTCTCCAGATTTTTTAATGATCACCATTCTAACTGGCGTGAGATGGTATCTCAATGTGGTTTTGATTTGCATCTCTCTAATGACCAGTGATGATGAGCATTTTTTCATGTGTTTGTTGGCCTCATGTATGTCTTTTTTGTAAAGTGTCTGTTCATATCCTTTGCTCATTTTTGAATGGGCTTGTTTGTTTTTTTTCCCTGTAAATCTGTTTGAGTTCTTTGTAAATTCTGGATATCAGCCCTTTGTCAGATGCATAAACTGCAAAGATTTTTTCCCATTCTGATGGTTGCCGATTCACTCTAGTGACTGTTTCTTTTGCCGTGCAGAAGCTGTGGAGTTTGATTAGGTCCCATTTGTCTATTTTGGCTTTTGTTGCCAATGCTTTTGGTGTTTTAGTCATGAAGTCCTTGCCTACTCCTATGTCCTGAATGGTTTTGCCTAGATTTTCTTCTAGGGTTTTTATGGTGTCAGGTCTTATGTTTAAGTCTTTAATCCATCTGGAGTTAATTTTAGTGTAAGGTGTCAGGAAGGGGTCCAGTTTCTGCTTTGTGCACATGGCTAACCAGTTTTCCCAACACCATTTATTAAACAGGGAATCCTTTCCCCATTGCTTGTTTTTGTCTGGTTTATCAAAGATTATATGGTTGTAGATATGTTGTGTTGCCTCTGATGCCTCTGTTCTGTTCCATTGGTCTATATCTCTGTTTTGGTACCAGTACCATGCTGTTTTGATTACTGTAGCCTTGTAGTATAATTTGAAGTCTGGTAGTGTGATGCCTCCCGCTGTGTTCTTTTTGCTTAGAGTTGACTTGGCTATGCGGGCTTTCTTTTGGTTCTGTATGAAGTTCATGGTGGTTTTTTCCAGTTCTGTGAGGAAATTCAATGGTAGTTTGATGGGAATAGCATTGATTGTGTAAATTACTTTCGGCAGTATAGCCATTTTCATGATATTGATTCTTCCTAACCACGAGCATGGAATGTTTCTCCATCTGTTTGTGTCCTCTCTTATTTCGTTGAGCAGTGGTTTGTAGTTTTCCTTAAAGAGGTCCCTTACGTTCCTTGTGAGTTGTATTCCTAGGTATTTTATTTTCTTTGTAGCAATTGTGAATGGCAGTTCATTCTTGATTTGGTTCTCTTTAAGTCTGTTATTGGTGTATAGGAATGCTTGTGATTTTTGAACATTGACTTTATATCCTGAGACTTTGCTGAAGTTGCTTATCAGTTTCAGGAGCTTTTGGGCTGAGGTGATGGGGACTTCTAGGTATACTATCATGTTGTCTGCAAATAGAGACAATTTGGCTTCCACCTTTCCTATTTGAATACCCTTTATTTCTTTTTCTTGCCTGATTGCTCTGGCTAGAACTTCCAGTACTATGTTGAATAGGAGTGGTGAGAGAGGGCATCCTTGTCTAGTGCTGGATTTCAAAGGAAATGCTTCCAGTTTTTGCCCATTAAGTATGATATTGGCTGTTGGTTTGTCGTAAATAGCTTTTATTACTTTGAGATATGTTCCATCAATACCAAGTTTATTGAGGGTTTTTAGCATAAAGGGCCGTTGAATTTTGTCAAATGCCTTCTCTGCATCAATTGAAATAATCATGTGGTTTTTGTTTTTGCTTCTGTTTATGTGGTGAATTACATTTATAGACTTGCATATGTTGAACCAGCCTTGCATCCCCGGGATGAATCCTACTTGATCATGATGGATAAGTTTTTTAATGTGCTGTTGCAATTGTTTTGCCAGTATTTTATTGAAGATTTTTGCATCTATGTTCATCATGGATATTGGCCTGAAGTTTTCTTTTCTTCTTGAGTCTCTGCCAGGTTTTGGTATCAGGATGATGTTGGTCTCATAAAATGATTTGGGAAGGGTTCCCTCTTTTTGAATTATTTGGAATAGTTTCAGAAGGAATGGTACCAGATCATCTTTTTGTGTCTGGTAGAAATCGGCTGTGAACCCATCTGGACCTGGGCTTTTTTTGTGTGGTAGGCTCTTAATTGCTGCCTCAACTTCAAACCTTGTTATTGGTCTATTCATAGTTTCGGCTTCCTCCTGGTTTAGGCTTGGGAGGACACAGGCGTCTAGAAATTTATTCATTTCTTCCTGGTTTACTAGTTTATGTGCATAGAGTTGTTTGTAGTATTCTCTGATGATGATTTGAATTTCTGTGGAATCTGTGGTGATTTCCCCATTATTGTTTTTTATTGCATCTATTTGGTTGTTCTCTCTTTTCTTTTTTATCAGTCTGGCTAGTGGTCTGTTTATTTTGTTGATCTTTTCGAAAAACCAGCTCTTAGATTTATTGATTTTTTGAAGGGTTTTTCTTGTCTCTATCTCCTTCAGTTCTGCTCTGATCTTAGTTATTTCTTGTCTTCGGCTAGGTTTTGAGCTTTTTTGATCTTGCTCCTCTAGCTCTTTCAATTTTGACGATAGGGTGTCAATTTTGGATCTCTCCACTCTTCTCATGTGGGCACTTATTGCTATATATTTTCCTCTACAGACTGCTTTAAATGTGTCCCAGAGATTCTGGCATGTTGTGTCTTCATTCTCGTTGGTTTCGAAGAACTTCTTCATTTCTGCCTTCATTTCATTGTTTATCCAATCAACATTCAAGAGCCAGTTGTTCAGTTTCCATGAAGCTATGTGGTTCTGAGTTATTTCCTGAATTCTGAGTTCCAACTTGTTTGCACTGTGGTTGAGAGACTGTTTGTTATGATTTCAGTTGTTTTGCATTTGCTGAGGAGTGCTTTACTTCCAATTATGTGGTCAATTTTGGAGTAGGTGTGATGTGGTGCTGAGAAGAATGTATATTCTGTGGATTTGGGGTGGAGAGTTCTGTAAATGTCTATCAGGTTTGCTTGTTCCAGGTCTGAGTTGAAGTCCTGGATATCCTTGTTAATTTTCTGTCTGGTTGATCTGTCTGATATTGACAGTGGAGTGTTAAAGTCTCCCACTATTATTGTGTGGGAGTCTAAGTCTCTTTGTAGGTCATTAAGAACTTGCCTTATATATCTGGGTGCTCCTGCATTGGGTCCATGTATATTTAGAATCGTTAGCTCTTCTTGTTGCATCGATCCTTTTACCATTATGTAATGACCTTCTTTGTCCCTTTTGATCTTTGTTGCTTTAAAGTCTATTTTATCAGAGACAAGAATTGCAACTCCTGCTTTTCTTGCTCTCCATTTGCTTGGTAAATCTTCCTCCATCCCTTTACTTTGAGCCTTTGTGTATCCTTGTGTGTGAGGTGGGTTTCCTGGATACAGCACACCGATGGGTTTTGTTTTTTTATCCAATTTGCCAGTCTGTGTCTTTTGATTGGTGCATTTAGCCCATTTACATTTAGGGGTAATATTGTTATGTGTGAATTTGATACTGCCATTTTGATGTTAGCTGGCTGGTTTGCCCATTGGTTCATGTAGATTCTTCATTTTGTTGATGCTCTTTAGCATTTGGTATGCTTTTAGGATGGCTGGAACTGGTTGTTTCTTTCTATGTGTAGTGCCTCTTTCAGGAGCTCTTGTAAAGCAGGCCTAGTGTTGACAAAATCTGTGAGTACTTGCTTGTTCATGAAGGATTTCATTTTTCCTTCACTTTTCAAGCTCAGTTTGGCTGGATATGAAATTCTGGGTTGAAAGTTCTTTTCTTTAAGGATGGTGAATATTGGCCCCCACTCTCTTCTGGCTTGTAGAGTCTGCCGAGAGTTCTGCTGTGAGTCTGATGGGCTTCCCCTTATGGGTGACCCGACCTTTCTCTCTGGCTGCCCTTAGTATTTTCTCCTTCAGTTCAACCCTGGTGAATCTGACGATTATGTGCCTTGGGGTTGCTCTTCTTGCGGAGTATCTTTGTGGTGTTCTCTGTATTTCCTGGAGTTGAGTATTGACCTGTCTTGCTAGGTTGGGGAAATTTTCGTGGATAATATCCTGAAGAGTATTTTCCAGCTTGGATTCATTCTCTTCATCACATTCTGGTACACCTATCAAACATAGGTTGGGTCTCTTCACATAGTCCCACATTTCTTGGAGATTTTGTTTATTCCTTTTTGCGCTTTTTTCTCTAATCTTGGTTTCTCATTTTATTTCATTGAGTTGATCTTCGACTTCTGATATTCTTTCTTCTGATTGGTCAATTCGGCTGTTGATACTTGTGCATGCTTCGCAAAGTTCTCGTGTTGTGTTTTTCAGCTCCTTCAATTCATTCATATTCCTCTCTAAGTTGTCCATTCTTGTTATCATTTCCTCAAATCTTTTTTCAAATATTTTTTCAAGGTTCTTAGTTTCTTTGCACTGATTTAGAACATGTTCTTTTAGCTCACTGAAGTTTCTCATTATCCATGTTCTGAAGTCTGATTTCGTCATTTCGTCACACTCATTCTCCATCCAGCTTTGTTCCCTTGCTGGTGAGGAGTTTTGGTCCTTTGTAGGAGGTGAGGTGTTTTGGTTTCGGGTGTTTTCCTCCTTTTTGCACTGGTTTCTTCCCATCTTTATGGATTTATCCACCTGTCGTCTTAGTAGTTGCTGATTTTTAATTGGGTCTCTGAGTGGATGCCCAGATTGTTGATGATGAAGTATTTCTGTTACTTAGTTTTCCTTCTAATGGTCTAGCCCCTCTGCTGTACGAGTGCTGAGGTTCACTCCAGGCCCTGCTTGTCTGGGGTACACCTGTAGCAGTGGTGGAACTGTGAGGGATGCTACCAGTTTCTTCTTCTGCTATCTTTGTTCCAGAATGATGACCACCATATGTCAGTCTGATTAGTCCTTTTGTGGGGTGACTCTTTGGATATACAGGGGTCAGGGAGCTGCTTGAGGAGACGGTCTGTGCTTTATAGGAGCTCCAGTGCTGATCTGTGAACTCCGTTATTCATTCAGGGTTGTTGGGAGGATGTGTTTATGTCTGCTCCAACAGAACTCATAAAACCCCCCATTTTTTTTCCCCTTAGATGCTCTGTCTCAGGGAGTTGTGGCTTTCTTTATGAATACCTGTTGCACTGTCCTGCCCGGCTAGGAGGTAGTCTATTCACTATTTGCCTGCCGAGGCTTTGCCCTGCTAGCGTGGGTCTGCCCTGCTGCCGTGGGGCTCCGTTCTGCTGTGGTGCACTCTGCCTTGCTGGTGGAATCTCTCTGTTATGGCGGGTTGCCTCGGCAACTGCAGCCTGCATCAGCACTGGGCGGTACTTCCGTAGGGGCGGATTTCATCCATAGTGGCGGACGCCCCTCCCCCACCAGGCTGCACCGTCCTAGATTCAACTGTGCCGGCAGCAACACTCTCAGACCCGAGCACCTCCAATCGCTGCCCTGCTTGTCCCTGTGAGGGTGGGACCCGCTGAGCCCGATCACCCAGCTCCCTGCCTCAGAGTCCGTCCTCTCTCTCTCTCTCTTCCTCTCCCCAAGCTGAATGGTCGACTCTCTCACTGGCACCCCAGTAGCCTGCTGATAGGGCACTGGGATCCGTGCGATCTCCCGTGCCGCTGCCCACTGCACCGGCTCAGATCATGCTTCCCAGGAATCTCCTGGTCTGGTTCATTGTCCAAGTCCCGTTCAATCAGATGGACATGGAAATCTGCCCTTCCAAATCTCAGATTGCCAGTTTAACAGGGCACCCAGACCAGTGAGTTTTGTGCCAGGTGCCGCTGCGCTGTGGTGCCGGCCGAACCTGCCACACGAGCCAACTGCACTGGTATCCCATGTCTCTCCCACACCTGGGACTTTCAATGTTCTGTGGGCAAGAAGTTCCATCCGAGAATGCGGCTAGGACTCACCCTCTGCGCCTTCACTGACAGCTGCAATCCTGAGTTGCCTCTACGATGCCATCTTGGAAGATCTCCTCAGAATGACTGTCTTGTCTGCTCTCTGGTCATACTGCAGCAAAGTCTGCTGAGGAGTGGCTGGTCCATCCTGACAATTTGCATACCAGGGTTTCTTCTCATGGCTTCCAGTTTTATGGCTTCTTTATACAGTGACTCCTTTGTCTATGACTCTTCTGGCTCTCTAGAGAGGATCTCAAGCCCCCTGCATTCCTTTGGAGAGTGAAATAGCTACTTTCTCTGCACATTGACATATTTGGTTGAATCTAACTTCAAACCCCTCCCTCAGCTATGGCTTCTTTCCTGCTGGAGTCTCAGTGCCATGCTGATTTGGCAATATAATCAATATCAATGCACAGCTTTGCTGAGAGGCAAGAAGTAACACCCTCTTATACTGGAATTTCCCCCAAACTGACATAGGTGTGAGTGTTGTTCTTCATTTCTACTCTGACCACAAACGCATGGTAGGATCAATCAGGGGGGTGATGGGATGGTGAGGGGGAAGGGGGAAGTAATCTTGGGAAGGATTTGGGACAGGCCTGCCCTCGATTTCTCCAATGTTGAAAGGTCCTATCTGCTGTGGTCTTTTCCTGTAACATACCCTCCACAGTTTTTACACTATAATTTTAGTATGTTTTACAACTCAAGTCTGACAGAGTAGGATCATGATACATACACGGAAGTTTTAAAAATACAGAAAACACTGCTCACTTGCTCTCAATAAAGCCTGGCTCCCAATGCTGTTTTTTTTTTTTTTTTTTTTAATGTTCTTGAAAAGACTAGCTTTTAAGCTCAAACTGAATATGACTTCTTTATTCTAGGACTATCCAGCCTGTCCTAGGGTGATGAATACTGTCACACCACTGGTTTTGAAGCTGTAGAGCATCATAAGGTAAGGGAAATTTTTAAATATCGGTGGCTTAAAGTTATCCATTATTTCCTATAACTTATAAACAATGGCTCAATTAAAAGCTAGTTCAAGTAAAAGAAATCAGATGAGAAGAACTGAGAAGACAGAAAGGAAAAAAGAACAAGGTGCCACGGGGTATTAAAAATTGTACTTTTTTCCTTTCTGTTCATCTCCTGTATTAACTCTATTGCAGGTAGAAGACAAGAGAGTTATTATTATGGTAGAGAGAACCTCAAATATAAAACCACCTGTAAGGTAACACTTTTGTAGACTTTATAGTTTCCTCATTATCATCTTGCAAGTCATTGTTATTATCATTGCCACTGATCAATCAGAGAAGACGCCAAGTCAAACATTTCCCCACATTTGATTTCATTGGCTGGTCAAATAACCCTTTTGTTAAGATCTGTAAGAAGTTAAGATTTCTGAACTACAAATGGTTGGATTCCATTTAGCAAATGATTTCTTTGTATATATCACAGACACTAAATCCAGTATCTAGATAAGTTTTTTTTAATGATATAGTTGCTAGAAAGCTTAGAGTTCCATTTGCACCTAATCTTTAGCTCTTGATTGTACAGATTTTTATTTTTCAATATGTTTGTATTTGTCTTCATTGTCAACATTAATTATAATAATACTGCTACTAGTGATGGGTGTATAAAGTAGGACAGGATGGGTTATTCTACAGTAACAAGCAACAATGGAATATCAGTGAATTACAATACCAAAGGTTTACTTCAAGCCCAGACTGCTCTATTGCCTTCACTGGGAGGCCCAGGTTGAAAAAACAACTTTTCTGTGAGATATTACTAGAAGGAAATGAAAGATTATGACAAAGCACATGTTTCATTTTAAAACTTCTATCTAGGAGTAACACATGTCTTTCCTGCTCACACTTTGGCCAAAGCAAGTCATATGGCTGTCTAAATCAGTAAGGCAAGGAATTGTACTCTTTCCCCAGAGAAGACAGGGACACCAGGGGTAACAATACAGTCAAACAAAATAGATTCCATTTACTTAAGTAATTATTCAATGTAGTATTCATCCAAGATTTATATATTTAATACTCATCAGACTTCTGTTTGGTTTGTACTAGGTTTTTCTTCATTTTATACATGAACAATAATAAGTTGAAAGAAACCAAGACATTTGTTCAAAGTTATACCATTGATAAGAAACTGAGTTGAAATTGGAACTGGATTTTTCTATTCTAACCTCAGTTTTCACTTCTATATATTAACATATTTCTTCTGGGATAAAGAAGAGGAATGTATTTTTAAATATAAGAAACAAGTAAGAAGCTGAATGATCCACTTTACCACTTCAGAGTTAAGAAAATGCAGTTTGGTGGCAGTGAGTTTGCCCCAACCCTGCTTGAAGAATCAATTGCCAATAGGTCAGAGTAGCTGCTAATGAGCTAATAATCTCTCAGTAGCAGCTAATTAACCTGCAACTTCCGGGCACCTATCAGTTGGTGTTCAGAAGACCAATTAAATAAGAGGTCAGCTGGGATGGCTCAAAGAGGTCAAAAGCAGATTTTTGAAGTAGAAAAATTATGTACATTAAATTATATATATAAGAAAGTATCAAAGGGAGAATTAAGATCAAACCTATTTGATTTTTGTCTTTGTCTTCATCTTTTTAAAGATGCCATCCTTTTACACATGAAAACAGACCTGTGGCTAGCCAGTTGGCCCAAAATCATTTATTAAACAAGTATTCCCCATTGCTTGTTTTTGTCAGGTTTGTCAAAACCTGTCAACCAGATCAGACGGTTGTAGATGTGTGGTGTTGCCTCTGAGGCCTCTGTTCTGTTCCATTGGTCTCTATCTCTGTTTTGGTACCAATACCATGCTGTTTTGATTACTGTAGCCTTGTAGTATAGTTTGAAGTCAGGTAGCATGTTGCCTCCAGCTTTGTTCTTTTTGCTTAGGATTGTCTTGGCTTTGCAGGCTCTCTTTTGGTTCCATATGAAGTTTAAGGTGATTTTTTCCAGTTTTGTGAAGAGGGTCATAGTAGTTTGATGGGGATAGCATTGAATCTATAAATTACTTTGGGCCATATGGCTATTTTCTCAATATTGATTCTTCCTAAACATGAGCATGGAATGTTTTTCTATCTGTTTGTGTCCTCTCTTATTCCCTTGGGCAGTGGTTCATAGTTCTCCTTGAAGAGGTCCTTTACATCCTTTGTTGGTTGTGTTCCTAGGTATTTTATTCTCTTTGTAGCAGTTGTAAATGGGAGTTCACTCTTGATTTGGCTCTCTTTAAGTCTGGTGTTGGCGTATAGGAATGCTTGTGATTTCTGCACATTGGTTTTGTATCCTGAGATTTTGCTGAAGTTGCTTATCAGTTTAAGGAATTTTGGGCTGAGATGATGGGGTCTTCTAAATATACAATCATGTCATCTGCAAATAGAGACAATTTGACTTCCTTCTTTCTTAATTAAATACCCTTTATTTCTTTTTCTTGCCTGATTTATCTTGCTAGAACTTCTAATACTATACTGAATAGGAGTGGTGAAAGAGGGCATCCTTGTCTAACAGATTTCAAAGGGAATGCTTCCAGTTTTTGCCCATTCAGTATGATATTGACTGTGAGTTTGTCATAAATAGTTTTATTATTTTGAGATACGTTCCATCAATACCTAGTTTATTGAGAGCATTAAGCATACAGGGCTGTTGAATTTTGTCCAAGGCCTTCTTTGCATTTATTGAGATAATCATGTGGTTTTTGTTGTTTGTTCTGTTTATGTGGTGGATTATGTTTATAGACTTGCATATGTTGAACCAGCCTTGCATCCCTGGGATGAAGCCTACTTGATCATGGTGGATAATCTTTTTGATGTGCTGTTGCAATCGATTTGCCAGATTCGGCATAGGCAAGGAATTCATGACTAAAACACCAAAAACATTGGCAACAAAAGCCTAAGTAGACAAATGGAATCTAATTAAACTCCAGAGCTCTGTACAGCAAAAGAAACAATCACTAGAGTCAGCCAACAACCAACAGAATGGGAAAAAATTTTTGCAATCTACCCACCTGACAAAGTGCTAATATCCAGAATCTACAAAGAACTAAAATAAATTTACAATTAAAAAAACCCAAACAAACCCATTCAAATGTGGGAGAAGGATACGAACAGACACTTTTCAAAAGAAGATGTATATGAGGCCAACAAACACATGAAAAAATGCTCATCATCACTGGTCATTAGAGAAATGCAAGTCAGAACTGCACTGAGGTACCATCTCATGCCAGTTAGAATGGCAATTATTAAAAAATCTGGAGACAACAGATGTTGGAGAGGATATGGAGAAATAGGAACACTTTTACACAGTTGATGGGTGTGTAAAAGTTCAAAAAGTGTGGTGATTTCAAAGACCTAGAAATAGAAATTCCATTTGACCCAGCAATCCCATTACTAGGTATATGTCCAAAGGATTATAAATCATTCTATTATGAAAACACATGCACAGGAATGTTCACTGCAGCACTGTTTACAATAGCAAAGACTTGGAACCAACCCAAATGCCCATTGATAATAGACTGGACAAAGAAAATGTGGCACATGTACACCATGGAGTACTATGCATCCATAAAAAGCGATGAGTTCATGTCCTTTGCAGGGACATGGGTGAATTGGGAAACCATCATTCTCAGCAACCTCACAGGAGAACAGAAAATGAAACACCATATGTTCTCACTCATAGGCAGGTGTTGAACAATGAGAACACATGGACACAGGTGGGGAGCATCACACACTGGGGTTTTTTGGGGGGTACTAGAGGAGGAACAGAAGGGAGTAGGGAGGTAGGGGAGGGATAATATGGGGAGAAATACCAGATATAGGTGACGGGGGATGGAAGCACCAAACCAAATTGCCATGCATGTACCAATGCAGTAATCCTGCATATTCTATACATGTACCCCAGAACCTAAAGTGCAATAATTACATATATATAATTATATTTAATAGTCATAAAGAATTTATTCAGAAATTATTTTAAATATATTTATAAGTAAACAACAATGTAGGAAAATACCTTTCGTCGATTAAAATTTCTTCTACATTTTCTTATAAGTACTATAATTATGTTAGTAATAGACTTAGCCCTAGAAAACAAATAGTGTATGTATTTAAATTATTTTATAAACAATCTTAAAATTTTCTGATTTCCAGAATATATGACCATGTATTAAGCTCATCCTCGAATGTCTCAATACATACTCTGCCGCTCAGACTAAAAGTAATAGGCCCTCAAATGGTTGGATAACATAATTTTCATTTTCCTAATATATACCAGAATCTAAATTGCATCTTTCCTTCATTTGAAACCAACCATTCAGTTATGGTAAACTGACTTGATGGGAAGTTTATCCTAAGACTTACATAATTTTTGCCCCTTGTGTATCATGCTACTTGGGAATATATTTTCTGGGGATAACATATGGTAGAACAATCTTTCAGGTTACCTGTCGTGACCCTGAGTTTGCATCATGGGAGTTAAATATGCTTCCAATTAAAATTGTCCTATGGGGATGCTATTTTTTATGAATGCAGGATAAAGAATAGCAAAGGAGTCTGGGCTGTATTTGACAGCTGAGGTAAAGCGCCTTGAATCAATAAAAATGCTTATTAATTCCATCCTAAGTACTTGCCGTTGTTTCACATTGACATGATTCTATATATAACTAGATTTGGAAACTTCTAATACAGGTGGTTGTCCAGATTAATGCCCAATATTCTTGAAAAAGGCCTACATACTGACAAAAATAACATCAAATAAATAATTGCACACAGAAGTTTATGGGTTCTGTTTTAGGTGCCTTGAGAGTCACAAATAAATTTAAAAACATAATTTCTTTTCCTAAATGATGCTCCTAAAAATAAGACATATAATTGTAATTTAAGTCAATGTAGACCAGGGCTTATGGAAGTTCTATTCTTAAATACATGAATTTACTTTCTTACAATGATGATCGAAGCATTCACAAGCTATTTTTTTGTTTGAACTCTGCATAATTCTAAGCCTGCTAAACATTCTACAGAGTCAAGTAAAATCTGACTGAAAGTAATTTATCTTTATTCTTTATTCTTTTCTAAGCACAGTCTTTCAGATCCCTCCATATTTGGTATATTATTCAGTACAAAGCAGAATTATTATGTTACACAAAGTCATATCAATTATTTAATACAGGCATACCTCAGAGATAGTAGGTATTTGGTTTCAGACCACTACAATAATGCAAATAACACAATAAAGTCGCAGGGATGTTTGGTTTTCCAGTGCATATAAAAGTTATGTTTACCCTATACAGTATGTTAAGTGTGAAATAGCATTATTTCTAAATAAACAATGTACATGCCTTAATCGCAATATTTTATTGCTAAAAATTGCTAATGCTCACTGACATTCAGCAAGTTATTATCTTATTGTTGGTGTGGGGTCTTACCTTGATGTTAATGGCTGCTGACTGATTAAGGTGGTGACTGCTGAAAGTTGGGGTGGCTGTGGCCAATTAATTAAAATAAGACAACAACACAGTGTGCCAAATTGACCTTCCATTGATAAAGGAATTCTTCTTTCCATAAAAGATTTCTCTATAGCATGCTATAGTATTTGATAGTATTTTACACACAAAAGAACTTCTTTCAGAATTCGAGTTATTCGGCCAGGAGTGGTGGCTCACTCCTGTAATCCCAGCACTTTGAAAGGCCGAGGTTGGTGGATCACCTCAGCTCAGGAATTTGAAATCAGCCTGGCCAACATGGTGAAACTGCATCTTTACTAAACATACAATAATTAGCTGGATGTGGTGGTGGGCACCAGTAATCCCAGCTACTAGGGAGCCTAGGCAGGAGAATTGCTTGAACCCGGGAGGCGGAGGTTGCAGTGAGTTGAGATTGCACCTTTGCACTCCAGCCTGAGCAACAAGAGCCAAACTCCAAAGCAAAAAAAAAAAAAAAAAAAAAAAAAAAATTGCGTTTAATCCTCTCAAACCTTGCCCCTAATTTATAAACTAAAGTTCTAAATTCTTTGTTGTTATTTCAACAATATTCGTAGTATGTTCATCAGTAGATTCCATCTACAAAAACCACTTTCTTTGATCATCTGTAAGAAGCAACTTCTCATCAGCTCAAGTTTGATCAGACTAGGGTAATTTAGTCACATCTTCTGACTCCAATTCTAATTCTAGTTCTCTTGCTATTTCCACCCGATCTGCAGTTACTTTTTCCATTAAAGTTTTGAATTCCTCAGCCATCCATGAGAGTTGGAATCATCCTCTTCCAAACTCTCAGTTCATATTGTTATTTTTATTTCATTTCATGAGTCACAAATATTCTTTATCACATCTAGAAGAGTGGATCCCTTTCAGGAGATTTTCAGTTTTTGTTGTGCAGATTCATCAGGGGAATAACTAGCTATGGAAGCTATAGTCTAACAAAATACATTTCTTAATTAGTAAGACTTGAACTTCAAAATTACTCCTTGATCCATGGGCTGAAGAATGAGTATTTTGTTAGCAGGCATGAAAACAACATTAAGTTCCTTATACATTTCCACTGGAGTTATTGGGTGATTATGTGCATTGTCAGTGGGCAGTAACATTTTGAAAAAAAAACGTTTTTTTCTTCTGACCACTACATCTCAATAGTGTGGTTAAAATACTTGGCAAAACATGCTATAAGTAAATGTTCTGTCATTTAGGCTTTGTTGTTCCATTTCCAGAGCACAGACACAGTAGATTTAGCATAATTCTTAAATGCCTTGTGATTTTTTGAATGGTCAATGAACACTGGCTTCAGTTTAAGTCACCAGCTGCGTTAGCCCCTAAGAAGTCAGTGTGTCCTTGCAGCTTTGAAGCTAGCATTTACTTCTCCAATCTATGAAAGTCCTAGATGTATCTTCTAGTGGAAGGCTGTTTTGTCTACACTGAAAATCTGTTGTTTGGTGTAGCTGCCTTCGTCAATGATCTTAGCTGGATCTTCTGAATAACTTGCTGCAGCTTCTCCATCAGCACTTGCTGCTTTACCTTGCAGTTTTGTCTTACGAAGGTGAATTATTTTCCCTAAACCTCATTAGCCAACTTCTGCTACCTTCAAGCTTTCCTTCTGCAACTTCCTCACCTTTCTCAGCCTTCACAGAATTAAGGAAAATCAGGGACTTGATCTGGGTTAGGTTTTGACTAAGGGGATGTTGTAGCTGGTTTGAGCATCTGCCCAGGCCTCCCAAACTGTGTCTGTATGAGCAAAAAGCTTTTTTTTCTTATTATCTGTGTGTTCCCTGGAGTAGCACTTTTAATTTCCATTCAGAACTTTATCTTCACATTCACAACTTTTCCAATTAGCACAAAGGGCCTAGCTTTCAGCCTATCTGGGCTTTCACCATGCCTTCCTTTCTAAACAAATAATTTCTGTCTTTTGATTTAAAGAGAAATCTGTGACTCTTCTTCTTACTTGTAACATACATAGGCCATTACAGTGTTGTTAATCAGCCTAATTTTAATATTGTTTTATCTCCGTGAATAGAAAGACCCAAGAAGAGAGAAAGAGAAAACATATACAAGTAAGTTTGCCATCTTATGCAGGCATGATTCATAGCTCCCCAAAACAATTACAATTGTAACATCACAACTGATCACAGATAACCATTGTAGGTATAGTAATAGAGAAAAGGTTTGAAATACTGTGAGAGTTACTAAATTGTAACAGAGGAACAAAGTATGCACATACTATTAGAAAAATCGTGCTGATAGACCTTAATGCAGAGTTGCCACAAGTCTTTAATTTGTTAAAAACAAAAATAAAGAGAAAAAAAACCCAATATCTGTAAGCCTAATAAAGCAAAGCATAATCAAATGAGATATGCCTATATTTGGTCTTCACTCCATATTTCCAATTTGTTATTATACCCTATTTTTTCCTGGATCATATTTTACAGTTTACCTACTTACTCACATCTCTGTATACATATCCAAAGATACAGTAGTTTTGCTTTTACTATACTTGCTACGGCCTGTAGCCTCCACTGTTTGGCCAATAACAGGGGAGGAGTTAGAAGTCCATCCCCTTCCTTCCACAAGAATCTCAAGATAATTCAAAAATTTTAGAAGATGGTCATCATTCCAAATCCTCCTTAGCAGCCAGACAATTGGAGGAAGGAAAACATGTCTCTTTCCTTTATATTTATTCAGTTCTAAGGAATACGTGTTGTTTGAGAAACACTTATTGAACTAATGATATCACATCATATAGTAAAATTAATTCCTGTTAAGTAATTTTGTCTTTTTTAATTTATGACTTATTTTATTAAACAAATACCTAGATGGGGGAGTGATTGTTGTGTCTCAAACACTAACCACAAGATCATAGAGAATACAGAGATTTGAAGCTCTAAACATAATGTTCAGGCAGCTGCCTAAATGAATTCTTTGCATATTATAATCTATGAGCTTCTTATTAATTGGACATCCAGATTCCTCCATTTTCCCCTGTGCTTCAACCACATTAGCCTACTTTGAATTTCCAGAAATTCATCAATGCTTCTTCCTTCCAGAGAATTCTTCAACACGTGTTTTCTTCACAAGAAGTATTTTCTCTTCTTTCTCTTCTTCTGTATAGCACCTTACTCTTCTTTCAAATCTCATCTCATGAATCATGTCCTTTGCATGGACATGTTTGGTTATATTCTAGAGAATATGATGAACTTAAAGAAAGACAGACTTCTCCTTCATAGCACTTATTACAAGTAGGATTGTACTTTTTATGTGAATCTCTATCTTAAGATTACTTATCTTGATCCTGACTCACTATTCTCAAATTCTAGCATCTATAGATAATCATGTACCATTTATAGATGTATTTTTAACATCAGTTATCAGATCTTTGCCACGGCATCCAAGTAAAAGAAAAATGAATTTAGAGAAAGACAAACTTCTTAGAGAAAGAGGAACTTCTTCATAGCACTTACTACAAGTACAATTGTCATTTTATCTTAATTTTTATGATTGCCTCATTAGACCATTCCATAAAGAATCGCTGATAATTTTACTCATTGTTATATCCCTAGCATAAAACACATCCTTGACCCTACTTGGTGAGGTTGACTTAAATAGTTGCTTTACCAGAATTCAGTCTCACCCATTTTCATACCTAGAATTATGATTTTGTTTGGTGTGGGAGTATACCCAAATACACTTCTTGAAATCCCAGGCTCTTTAACAACTAAGTGATTAGTTGTGATTTGACAGAGTTATGGCTAATGAAACTCAGGGTTCCTGGGAAACCTATAATTTGAGATGCACAGCAATTTTTTTTCCTTCTTCCGGCCTTGAATGTGAGTGTAAAGTTTGAGTGGTAGCTATCTTGGAGCCATTAGGAAATTTGTATGAAGATGTAAGCTAACCTGTTTCCAAGCTAACAAGGATGATAAAGCAGAAAGATGGCATTTATTATAGAGTATTGTAAACTCTCACATTGACAAGATGGACCTCGCCAGAAAACTGGCTCAGATGTTGAGACTGATAATGCCACACCCAACCAAGAAGGTATGAAGAGATAAACTACTCATGTATTAAACTTTCTGGAAAGAATAGGATAGAAAGCAAAGCAGATCCAAAAATAGCTTCAGTGAAGGAAGGTGTGAGTCTCCCTGGTCTTTATTGGCTGGGGGATAAAGCCAAGGTGAAGATTCCTGCATAGTTGAGTTTTCCTTCTGGTGATCACATGGTGGCTTTTACTTCCTCATCAACACCAATGGAGGGAGTGCCTGGGCTTTCTTAACAGCTTGCTGACACATAGCCCAGAAAGAGAAGAAGACTGAAAGTTGTCAGTGGTTATACATCACCACTGACGTTTTGTTACATAGGGTATTAGGACAATAACTGCAGCCATGTACTCTGTATTCTTGTTACTTGCAGATGAACACAGTCCTAACTGTACAGTAAGTGTTCAATAAATATTAAATGATGAAGAAATGAATGGGAATTTATAAGGTAGTCAATTGATTAGACTTTCAGGGTCTCAATTTGTCATGTGTGTATGTATGTGCATGCGTGTACATTATGGCCTTCAAGTTGGGTGTTGCAGCAAAGATGAGAACTGATATTATAAATAAATCTATGAATGGTAGATGATTGTCTACAGAGGGTAGAATTTAATAGACAGTCAAAATCAAGATAAGTAATCTTGAGGAAGATAGAGAGACATAAAAATAGACAAGCATATAGGAGTATATAATTTGCCAGAAAGAACTATAATTAAGATTAAATAAACTCTTCTAGAAACTCCTTTATATTTTTCCGTTTGAGCACTATTGATTACCAATAATATAGGCTGATCTGGACCTTGGGTTCCATACAGTCTTTCCTGGAAAACCCTGTCAAGTACATCAGATATACTTTAGAGTTACCCAGTTGCATCTATTCATTTGACTTGTGCATCTATACCTGTCAACTTACAGAGTACACACAAAACTTTTCCTGTGTAACCTTCTCAGCACTAGAGTATAATATCCGTCAAGACAAGCATTGTGTCTGCCCTATTCTCCATTGAAATGTGAGAACTTAGCAAAGTGTTTATTTTACACATATGCACAATAAACATTTGTTAAATTAATGAATAAAATTCTGAATCTTAGAGGCAAATAAGAACTCTGATTTGTGTTTGTGCTACTTATTTTTCAGGAGAACTTACAAGTTCATTCACAGTTCATGATCTTGTATGTAGAGTTTAGGAGCTAAACTCTAGTTTAGCAAGAGTGGTTCAAACACCAGCTATATCTTAGCTATTTACACTTTGCTACACCTCCCCATTTTCAAGTATTTAGAATAGTAATTAAAATGGGAAATTTCAAGAGGTCCCTTAAAAGGAAGTGTAATCCCAAATTAGGAAAATGAAGACACAGCTTTTCAAAACAGAATAATTTAGGTTATTCAGAATAGGGCTTATATTTGACCATACATATCTCAACAGCAACTAAAATCGTTGCCACCGTTTATAGTAACATTCCCAATTTCTCAAGGTAGCAAAGTCATGTAAATTACTTATGAAATGCTACAATGTCTCAGACGTCATGAGAGATACTGGGGATATACAGGTACATATGCAGTCTCTGTATTTTAGAAGCTCATAGTCAAGTGGGCAAGACTTACATATAGCAAATAATCATACGAAAGGGTGATCAAATTTAAACAAATTGTCATGGGAATGTGCTGGATGAGTACAAGACACCCCAGGGAGAGAAGAATACTGAAGCCCAAGAAAAGAACATAAGAAAAGAAAAAAGCCCAAAACTATTTATTTGTTTTGAGGGGGGTTGAAAAGAGGTAATAAAAGGGAGAGTTTAAGTTGATAACAGAAAATTATGCTAGATGGTATATAGAATTTATGTTAGGATTGGCCCTGTGTACACCAAAGAGCCTATAAACTGGGGGAAATTAAGTTATATTTGATTTAATCAAGATAAGTCCAAACAGAACAATACTTCCTACAGAAGTATTGTTAATGTTAATTAAGTATTGTACTGTTAATGTTAATGTTAAAGTATTGTTAATATTAATTCTTTAAATAATTGGGAAAAAAAGTAGAATTTTTCACTTACCTGGAAATCACATATTTTTAATAGTTCATCTTTATTTAGATAAAGAACATGGCATTATATATGGGTTATAAGAAATTTAAAAGTAAGGCTGGGCATGTTGGATTATGCCTATAATTCCAGCACTTTGAGAGGCTAAGGCAAGCAGATCACCTGAGGTCAGGAGTTAGAGACCAACTTGACCAAATAGAGAAGCCCTGTCTCTACTAAAAATACAAAAATTGGCCAGATGTGGTGGCACATGCCTGTAATTCCATTTACTCAGGAGGCTGAGGCAAGACAATCATTTGAACCCAGGAGGTGAAGGATGTGATGAGCAGAGATCACACCATTGCACGCCAGTCTGGGCAACAAGAGTGAAACTCCATCTCAAAAAAAAAAAAAATGTAGAAGTAAAATAAAATATGATTTTTAAACTAACAGATAAGTGAACGATATGCTTTCAAAATCACTGTCTTGCTACTCTAGACAACTATTCAAACATTCTGGCAATAAAACAAATGTATTTATTCACTGCTCACTGAAATTGTCTTAGAAACATCTGACACATTCTTTTGAGTTACCTGGAAAGTAGAACTTGTTTTTTTTCTTTTTCAGCCTGAATTTTATTTTTAGAATTAACTGAACGTCATTTGGATAAAAGTCTGGTGAATAAAGTAGACAAACTGATTAATATCATGCTAATTCAATTAAGACAAATATGGTTAATATTATATTTGTTCATATAAGCACAATATAAAATAAAATTTGACTCTGTAGTGGTGACATTCAGTTTCTTTAATGGAAGAGACTCAATGCAATTCCAATTCAAAAATATAATGTCGATGTGGAGAAATAGGAACACTTTTACACTGCTGGTGGGAGTGTAAATTAGTTTAACCATTGTGGAAGACAATGTGGTGATTCCTCAAGGACCTAGAAATAGAAATTCCATTTGACCCAGCAATCCCATTACTGGGTATATATCCAAAGGATTATAAATCATTCTACTATAAGGACACATGCACATGAATGTTCATTGCAGCAGTGTGTACCACAGCAAAGATGTGGAACCAACCCAAATGCCCATCGATGATAGACTGGACAGGGAAAATGTGGCACATATACATCATGGAATACTATGTAGCCATAAAAAATGATGAGTTTGTGTCCTTTTTAGGGACATGGATGAACCTGGAAACCATCATTCTCAGCAAACTGACATAAGAACAGAAAATCAAACACCACATGTTCACTCATAGGTGGGTGTTGAACAATGAGAACACATGGACACAGGGTGGAGAGCATCACATACTGGTGTCTGTCGAGGGGAAGTAGGGGAGGGACAGCGTAGGGTGGGGAGTTGGGGAGAGATAGCATGGAGAGAAATGCCAGATATAGGTGATGAGGAGGGAGGCAGCAAATCACACTGCCATGTATGTACCTATGCAACAACCTTGCATGTTCTTCACATGTACCCCAATATCTAAAATGCAATTTTAAAAAAAGAAAATTATATATATATATAATGTCATTAAATTGAAGGCATAGCTTCCCACAGTAAGAACTTTGAAGGACAAGCATGGCTGTACACATTAAATACCCAATAAAAATGGTGCATGGTTATAAAAATTCAGAAGGTTCGGGGAACAGCCCTTAGCCAGTCAGTGATAAAAGACAATTTCCAGCCAGGCCTGGGGGCTCATGTTTGTAATCACAGCAGTTTGGGAGGCCTAAGCGGGAGGATCACTTGAGGTAAGGAGTTTGAGACCAGCCTGGCCAGTGTGGCAAAATCCTGTCTCTACTAAAAATACAAAAATGATTCAAGTGTGTAGTGCATGCCTATAATCCCAGCTACTCTGGTGGCCGAGGCTTGAACCCAGGAGACGGAGGTTGCAGTCAGCAGAGATCATGCCACTTCACTCCAGCCTGGCTGACAGAGTGAGACTCTGTGTGAAGTAAAAAAAAGAAAATGTCTAGGAGGTAGAAGAATATTAAGAGGCTTTTAATGACTGGATGGACATATCTTCTCCACATATGTACAAACCCCTTGCAGAAACACATCTATCCCCACTTAGGCTCTTAGCATTTGTTATCACATGTTTCTTCCTTCTTCCTCATGCCCATAATTCTAGCCTGAACTACTCTCATCCTTGAATTTTTTGAAGATGTTTACAGTTGAGAGAAACAAAGACATACTGTTCTTTGATTAAAGGAAGGTCCATAGGTATGTTTTTCTGTATACTAATGTGATAGGTACTGAGCATACAGGCTGTTATAAAAGGAGACAGATATTGGCACCCTACACCTCCCTTCACCTCTGAAATATACACACATTTACAGTACAGATTTTGTGAGATGACTACCCGATGATTCAGTTTTATCTAGACAAAGCTTCTGCAAAAAGCAGGCAGTGATTCTTTGTATTTCTGTGGACCTCTCTGAATGCTGCTGGAATGTCTGCCCAACAATCTAATACACTGGCATCAGCGTACAGATAGTGAGAGGTCACTCTGAAGGCCTTCTGATTGAAGACACCTTTTCAGGATTCATACAGTTCTGGATAATGTTCTGGCTGGCTACCTACGATATTTTGCTCTGCCTCACTAATGACAAGGGCCTTAAATAGTTGGAGAAGGAAAGTTCCGACGAAATGGAAATCAGAAGTTTTGATTTATTTCCTCTTAATTCCTAGAAGGGCATAATCCCTTTTATACGCCTTATAAGTTTGATACTATGGCTCAAGTCAAAGAAAAGATGACCCTCAGAGAAGCAAAGAATAGTGCTCTTCAACTAAGCATGGAGTTCTGCTTTAAAATGGAACCAGGAAGAACAAGAAGAAAGCAGAAGCTTTCTAGGTAGTCTGCCAAATAAATACAACTACTATGAAAATAGATATCAACATCTATCTGCTCACCTGTCCAACTGCCAAAAGACTGAAACAAATTCCTAATGTTAATGAAATTTTTGACTTTAGATAATGTAGGCTATAGAGTCCAAGCCTACTATGATATTTCTTCAATAAGTTTTTTCAGCAAAAGTCTCAAAACAAGTTCTGTAGCAAACTACTGTCCTATGAAGTACAGAAAAGAGTTAGGACAACATGCATACCTCAGTGATACAGTGTAATAAGGAAAACATGGGACTCTGGTGCCAATTTAAGACTATGTGGGTCTGGAGTTTGATGGTGAGCTGTCTTTTTTGGGATTATTGCAGGCCCTTTAAGACAACATACACTTCACATGGAACAGGATATAGAAAGAGAGCCTCCCTAATTCTTATTTATTTATTTATTTTTTTAGATGGAATTTCACTCTTGTTACCCAGGCTTGAAGGCAATGGCCCAATCTTGGCTCACCGCAACCTCTGCCTCCTGGGTTCAGGCAATTCTGCCTCAGCCTCCCTAATTATTAACTCACAATGGAGGGGAAGTTCCACTCCAGGGCAGTGCTATAAGAAAAGAGAATAAAACTGATGATTGTTAACAATTATTGATTACTTTCTAAGTACCAGGCACTTTGCCAAACACTAATAAGCATTATTTCATGAAATCCTTCCAATAGCTGTATAAATAAAGGCTCTTATTATCATAGTTTTACAGGTAAAGGAAGTGAGGTTTGAAATTAGGTTTAAAGACCTTAGGTAAATTGAACAAGTTTGCATAGACATTGAATAGTAGAGCCAAGACTCAAAGCTGAATTGTGTGCTTCCAGAGCCTGAGATCAGACGGTGCCAAAGAAGAACTGATAGAACCCCTGGTGGAATTTTTCTCAGACTCAAGCCTCCTGGAGAAATCCTAATGATGAGGCTATTCACATGTCTCTTAGAGCTTATGAAGCTGGAAACAGAGTCAAGGGAAGAAATGTGGCAGAGGACATTGACATATGTTTTGTAGACCTCACTTCTCTCTTGTCAGCACTGTTCACACTGGAAATGTAGGCTGGAAAGGTATAGCTGTTTGGATTATGTGAGCACTATTTCAAAATGATGCTTTTTTGTGTAGATATAGGGCGTTCAATAAGCCAAATCGTATTCATTTTTCTCCTTTACTAATTACAAATGTGGTAAATCACTGCCTTAGAAGGGCAGTGATTCTCAAACTTTAGGGTTTTTCAGAATCCCCTGGAAGATCTGTAAAAACACAGATTACTGGGCCTCAACCCAGAGTTTCTGATTTAGACATCTGTGTTGGAGTTTGAGATTTTGCATCTCTAGTGAATCCTAATTTGAATTCTAATGAGTTGGTTACGTAATTTGGATATGTATCCCCTATAAATTTCATGTTGAACCATAATCCTCAGTGCTGGAGGTGAGGCCTGGCGGAATGTGATTGGATCATGAGGGCAGATTTCTAATAAATGGTTTAACATCCTTTGGTGCTGTCGTGATAGTGAGTCCTGAGTCCTCTGAAGATCTTGTTGTTGTAAAGTGTGGTACCTGCTTCCTACTCTCTGTCTTGTTCCTATTTTTCCACATAATGTGCCTGCTCCCACTTCACCTTCCATCATAAGTAAAAACTTCCTGAGTCCCTCCCAGAAGCAGATGCTGGAGCTATGCTTCCTGTACAGCCTGCAGAACCATGAGGTTCAGCCTCTTTTCTTATAAATTACCCAGTCTCAGGTATAGCAAGGAAAGGACTGGTTAACACAGTTGGTGTCCTATTTCTGTCCTTCATCTCTGGAGTATACACAGATTCACAATCCGGAATTTAATAGCTGACCCTGAGATGAAGCCACCGAGAAAAGCAGGCCATGTTGCTGATGCTACTGCTCCTGGGATCACACTTTGAAAACCATTGCTCCAGAGTGGAGATTTTCAACTAAATTTGCACTTGAGAACTGCCTTGTGTACAATTTTTTAAATGCTGATGCCTGAAGTACCACGCCAGACAAATTAAATCAAAATATCTGAGGGTGAAGTTCAGGCTTCGGTATTGTTACACTCCTCTCCCATTATCCACTGATTCATCTAATGTACAACATGAATCGAGATCACAGAGAATAAGTTTGTGTGTCAGTGACAGAAAATTGAGGATATGTCTCTGCTAAGACTTGATTCTGAAGTACCTCTACATTACTACAGGAGTTTAAGGAATACTGACGTAATGAGGTCTTGATATCAAATCATTATGGAATTTTTATCTCCTAATCATATAGATAACAGCTGGTATAACAGGCTTGCTTTTCTTTGATGACATGTTACAGTGTACTTTTAAATAGGTAATGCAGTTCTTGTTTCTTCGATAGAGAAGACACAGGTTACAGAAGTTTGATGAGAAAACTAAATTTTCCTGGTCATATCTGGAATGGTATATTATGCGTGCATGTGTGTGTGCCCGTGTGCACGTGTGTAAGACAGAAAGGAATTGCATGCACTTTTTAATGCCCATAGCAAAGCTAATTAGTTGCTTATTATAGCTGTTGCCTCTTTACCTCAGGAAGGTTTTTATTGCTATTGATATAGTCAATTTGTTGTTATCAATTCCAGCAGTTTCAGTTTTACTTTATTCCTGCTTAAAAAAGATGTGTATTTCCTTTACAGTTATGGTTTACCTAAATTTCTTTAACCTCTTTCATGTACATATGGGTTCATTCCTTAATTCAATCATTCGACATATAAACTGGGGCGAATAAACCCTAAAAATCTTTTAAGAGCTCAGGATATATTTCATATATATATTTGAATGTTATATATATATATATATATATATATATATATATATATATATATATATATTTAGAAAACAGAATTCATTCAGAGTAGTTTTCTTCTTTAAACTCCCAAATGTTTAAATTGAACACGTTTCTATTCTTCACTCCAATTAACATTTATTGGAATTTAGTGCCAGACCCTAGCACTATGTTCTAGGCACTATGGAACTCAGAGTGAACAAGATAGCAAAGCCCTTGCTCTCATGGAGACGGAAAAAGAAAGAACAAATAAATAAGAAGGTAAACATCCTATAATTGATAATTAAAAGAGTTGATGTGAGAGAATGTAACAGGACTTGCTTTAAACTGAGTTGTCCAGGAAGATTCATTAAGGAGGTCAAATGGATGCTGAGACCTCAGTGACAAGAGGGAGCCAGTCATGCCCAGGGAAAGAGCCAGGGAAACAGCATTACAGGCAGAGACAAAATTAAGATAAAGGACCTGAGATGGATCTGAGTGTGCCTTGTTCCAAGATCAGAGAGAAGACAGTGGGCTAGACTACAGTGCACAAAGTAAAAAAATGGGACAAGGATTTTGAATATACATGAAGCTTGAAATGCCTGTTAGACAACCAAGAGGAGGTATCAAATAGGCAAGTGCTTCTCAAGGTTAATTTGCATATGAGTCATACAAGGATCTTGTTTAAAATGCAAACTGTGATGAAATAGATATGGAATGAAATCTCAGATTCTGTATTTCTCAAAAGGTCCCAGGGAATGATCCTGCTGGTCCTGGACCACATGTTGAGTTGTGAGGATGTAGGCAGCTGTGCATTTGTGAGTCTGCAGTCAAACATAAGGAGAAGGAAGAAGCCAAAAAAAAATAAATAAATATGGTAGATAAAAGAAAACCAGAAAAGAAATTCTCTTTAAGCTATCAAAGGGATGGAGATGGTTTGTGTAGAGAAAGGATACAAAATACCTACAACAAGCTTTCTCATAGTCCATGTGATGTGGTAGCATCAGCGTGTTCATGGAAGTGACTCAGCAGACTGATGTGGATGCTATGTAACTGTGCTCTAGACTGTACTTGGAGTTTCTGACTACTTGCTCTGCCTTTCAAAGTCCATGGTTTTCATTTCAAAACAGCAATGTTTTCCCCTTAATTGTTACTATAAGCAGTTTGTAACAAGAGATGCTTTTCCAAATATCTCAGAACTGTGCAGCTTTGTAAGAGATAGTAAGTTGGTCTCCTCAGAATATGGGGTACATATCTAGCTGTACCCACTAAGGGCAGGTGTCCCATTACTGCCTCAGTGTGCAGGGTCATGTACTTTATGAGAAGAGATGCACAGGGACATGTAACTGAAAAAGATTCATGAGCAGCTTGGATTTTGTCTGCTCCCTGCATTTCCCCCAACTCCCAAAACAGAGAATTGCTCTCAGTATTCCTGCTTCAGAACCATGCAACGTAATTATAATCAGTATTTCTCTTATTTTCTTGAATTTACTTTTTTCAATGGTTTTAATGAATATTTCCTAGAAAGTTCACAATACTCATTTCTATTTTTCAATTTTTATTCAAGTTTATTCAAAGATCATATCACCTGGCTATTACTAGAGAGGTCTATATAAATACTAGAACTGACATTTCAGATCCATGTGTAATAATACTGCCCCCAGATAATTTGCATAGGTTACAGAAATGTTTTTCTTGAATAGTTTTCCTGCTCCTCATCTCTGTCTTTGATATATTAAAGCTTACAATTTCTGGCAATAATTTCTAGGACAATAAACAAAATTTTAGCCACTTCAACTTTTAAAATAACCACTAAAAAAGTCAACCCCAAAAAAATATGTGATGTAATCAAAGCACCATGAATCAAAGGAAAAGAGGCATTTCACTAACTTAAAACTATCGTAATATTCTTAGGATTACAATGATATTTCCTTGGGCTATTTGAAAGTGATCTGAAAAGTATAAAAGCAGATTATGATACCTGTATCAACCTATTCTTATCACTGCAATTTAGACATCAGCACAAAAATAATAGCTTACAATTTCTTAATAGTTGAGTAACACCATGCTGCTTTTTACTGTAAGTAATGAAAAATAATGTATGGTAAACTGGATGCATGTAACAAACACGGGAGATTGTAATATGTTTCCAGGATATGGCATCTTGCCATTGGCCACAGCCTCTTGGAAGCAGATAAAGTCACTGAAATAGTTAACAGATGTTAGCCATACTCGAAATATGAAAGTTCTATTGCTAAAATTATGTAGGGTCAGATGGAGATTTGGCTTTTGGTCCATAACTTAACTGACTTGGCAAATGAATAGTTGAGATTCAGAGGTAAAATGCATAATATTGAGGCCACACACTCTGCATACTATGCAGGAGCTCATAAACTACTGACAATGTGTACACTGTGCTAAGCCTGCTTGATTAAGTATTAACACAGTATTTGATTCTTGGAGAAATATAAAGTCGATTTTCCAGTCTACTAAATTAAAAAGTTATTTCTACAAGCGCAAAAGAGACTTTTTTTCCAAGTTCAAAAGTATGACAACAAGTTTATTATTTATCCTCCGCTTGCAATTTACCTGATGACTGATACTGCTTTTTGTTGACTTAATCTATCCAGTTATAATCCTTTTGAAAAGTATCTCTTTTTTGCCACTCTTGTCTATTACTTCACATATCAGAGCAAGTTGACATTAATGATTTTCAGATGAGTATTGTAGCTGAAATTGATCTTCTCAACCTTAACTCATAAATCCACCGGAGTCAAGCATTGAAGGAGGCTTGCGCTACTTTAGAGTTTGTAGTTTTATTCACAGCTTTGCAAATAAAGTCACCAGCTTCCATCACTTTGTATAGATTCACACCCTGGTGAGGAAAAGAAAGAATACCAGGAAGGCACAGGAATTAGAGAAATAAAAGACAAAACATAGCCTTTTAAATTTTATTAGTAGTTACTTAACTATTTAAAATTACTAAACAAAGTGGTGTTGGTCATTATCAATTCTGGACAACATTTGTTTTCATGAATAATGTTGTCAACATTTTAGATTATTCTGCTTTATTACAGCATATATTGAATTTGACCCTCGTCTAATAATATAGGTAGACACACTTGAATAACATCATAATTCAGGCTGGTATCTAAAGTCTAGGAAGGACAATAATGGAACTACAAAAACAGTCTACAAAAAACATCAGTGAAGGACAATCAAAATGATAATGTTTTGGAGAAGTTTATAGATAAGAACTGACTTAGAAAAAAAAACTATCCTCTTTACTATATGAAGAAACAAACTTGAAAAAGCCGTAAGGATTACAGAAAAGGCGAATGCATATATATATATATATATATTTTTTTTTTTTTTTTTTTTTTTTTTTTTGAGATGGAGTTTCGCTCTTGTTACCCAGGCTGGAATGCAATGGCGCGATCTCGGCTCACCACAACCTCCGCCTCCTGGGTTCAGGCAATTCTCCTGCCTCTGCCTCCCGAGTAGCTGGGATTACAGGCACACGCCACCACGCCCAGTTAATTTTTTGTATTTTTAGTAGAGACAGGGTTTCACCTTGTTGACCAGGATGGTCTCGATCTCTTGACCTCATGATCCACCCGCCTCGGCCTCCCAAAGTGCTGGGATTATAGGCATGAGCCACCGTGCCCGGCCACATATATGTTTTTCAAATCAAGGTCAGAAACACAAGTATGATATTGAAGAAGGTAGTTGTAAGTGAAATAAAATGAAGTAGTATTTAGTACACATCTGGAACTTGTTTGTCTGAGAGGTTGCACTGTCTGAAAGTATAAACAGAATCAACAGAAGCTTAGGAAAATCCATGGATGACAGATATGCAGTTGAGTATTAAGGCCAAGTTCAGGGCATGGTCTTGGCTCTGGTGTAATGAAAGGCTCACTATCAAAGTCTCCATCCAGCACTTTTGTTGTCTCAGGAGAAGGCAAAGCATTAGGAGCACTAAGCACAAACTCTCCCTTACACGGCATTTCATGAGCTTCTATGTTCTCCCTCAATACGAACTAGAAACACTGTGGGCTTAAAATGGAAAATAGTCAGTTTTCCTTGCTTTGAAGAAGTACTCTTTAATAGCTATGGAAACGTGTCATGGCTTTTCATAACTGAATATCATTTTAGAAATTAGAGGCATTTCAATATAGCTACTTATGTATCTCTTTAAAAATTAAAAATATTTTGTAAAATGACACATCAATTATTTTCATGATGTGTTTTTATTATAAAGTTGTTTTTAGGATACTAACATTTGCTTTGGTTTGAGAAATTTGGTTTTGTTATGATAATGGATTTACGTGGAGTAGCTGTTAGTCATATTTTAGTTTAACACCCTTAATCCAATGATACTTAAATTTCATAAACAACTAACTTCGGATGCCTTTCACTTATAAATTACAGCCAGCAAGGGTTGATAGAGAGATTTTAGTCATTAATGTTTTTCTTCTCTTTGCAGTAATTCCATTTGTAACAATTATGCAGTAGAATTTGTTGATTTCACAACAAAGAAGATTTTTGTTTTGGCTTTTCTCTACCACTTTATTTAATCAATAGATATCATTTTGAAACAACACTGTATGTATTCTTAAATCATTTATCAGGTGCTTAAATATGCCTCATGTACGATGATAGATTCTGGAGTTTGAAGAACCTCATGTAGAATGTGGTTTCTGCCTTCATGATCAAGCAGGCAATATGGACTCACAACAGAAAATTCTGTAACCTAGTTAAAGCCACAAATAGAGATATGCCCCGGTTATTATGGAGGCAAAGGTGTGAGGCCACCAACCCAATGAGGGGGAAGAAAAGCAGAAGGGAATATGTCAGGGAAAGGTGCCAAGAAGGGTAAAGCCTGACCCGAGTTTTATACCAAAAGTATAAAAGAGGATGGAGGATGTATTGGGGCACTGTTCACAGGCAGAGAGAAGAGCAGCCCAAGATATCTTAATAATATGGTGTATATGGATGAAGATAAAATAAACCAATAGTACTGGAAAAAGTAATAATAGGCCAGATTATGTGATAGAGCATAGCCTTACTTTCAGGAAATTAGAGTCCACTGATGAGTGCTCAAGGAGAAGTAGAGCCTATTCATACTTGTATGTTAGGTGTAATCCTTTGATGGTAACCTGGAGGATAGATTTAAAGGCAAGACTGGAGCCAGTGATGAGTGTAGAGGATGAACACCCAGGAAAGGGATGCAGACCTGTATCAGTGTAGTCATAGCAGAGTAGTAAAGAGGGACAAACAACCAAAAGCTATCAGTGGAGTTCAATTCAGTCATCTGAATTTCTAAGAAAGAAACTATTTCTGCTCATTTTATGTCACTGGCTTCTGATAGTAATGATTAAGATATGATATAAATGAAATAATATTAATTTCTAATCAGAGAAGATCGGCAATAGCTTTTGGTGTTTACAGACAACAGCTGTTGGTGTTTAGTGCCAAGGGAAATCAGTCTTTCTATAAATATTTATTGAGCGTCTTTATGCCATAGGCAACAGGTATGAATAAGCTGTCATAATTGCTCTGTGGTTGCATGGGAAGCTAGACACATAAACAAGATAATGCTATAACCTTTTGGTAAGTTTAGAGGGACTACAGAGGGGAACGAGAAAACGCTAAGAAGGATGAACAATTTGACCTGGGGACACTCAGGGAGATGCTAGATGGCATTTATTTTTAGGATGGTTGTGACTGACTTTCCAGGTGAAATGAAATACGGGGTATGAAGCCCATTTCATGTGGTAGTAGAAACCTGAGCGAGGGATAGAAGTGAGGAATAAAATGCTACAAAACTGTAGACTTGAAGCAAGTTTAAGCTGCAGGCATGTCAGTGTAAGTAGAGTGATGAAAAAGGAGGGATAGGAGCCGCAGAGAGTAAAATCCGTTTTATAATACAGATGATGATTTTACATCTCAGAAAGAAATTTTAAATGTCTAATCATCTGCGATTTTTATATCTTTTTCTTAAATAAAGCTTTTCTATAGACTAATAGGTTGTACTAACAATCATAGGACAAAAGAAGATGCTGATTGTGATGGATGTGGTTATATAGCATGTGACTTTTCAGGTACAACTTGCAAAAAGACTATTCTTGCCATCCAGGGTCTCACATGCTAAGTATTATGAAGCTCCTCTCTTTCACTGATACAAAGTGTCCTGGGATTTTTTCCAGAAGCCATAGTTGTCACTATGAGACAATCAAGATCTCTGTTTTATCCAAGAAAAACATCCATACAAAAAACAAAACTCAAAAACTCAAAAATCATAAGAGCAAAGACACAGACTCTAACTCACAAAGTGTGTAAAATCGAATCAGATAATACATGAAAAAGTACGTTAGAGGTCATGAAGCACTATAAAAATGTGAAATAATTCCATTATTGGTGATTGAGCTATAGCAATGAGTTACTTCATAAAGCCCCCAAAAAAATTTTTATTCTATTTTCCTACTGTGCATTTTAGCAAATAGCAAAAGTGTAGTAAAACGTTGACCTCAAAATTGCTTCCCACATCTAAGAAGCATTGCAATTTGGGGCTGCAAGGAATGCATGAATATTAAAATATGTTAAAGCAACTTACTGTATTGAGCCCCAGGCCATTAAGCATATATATCAAATCCTCAGTGGCTACATTCCCAGAAGCACCTTTTGCATAAGGGCAACCACCTAATCCAGATACTGCAGAGTCCACCACGTTAATTCCCATCTGGAAAACAAACCAAACCACCTAAAGCTTGTATGTTTATGGCATGTAACTTGTTGCATTTCTAGTTAACCTGTGGTAAAGAGCAAATAAGCAAAATCTGAACTAGTTATTCAAATATGTTACTTACCCAGTGGCCTCCAGAACAGTCCCTGGAGTGCTTATTTCTTTTATGGCTAATCTTGTCTCTGAGGCTAACAGAAACTCTGCTAAGGCTCTCTGGAACTAGAATAATCTTTGATCAAAAGTAAAATGGTATTGTTTGTTGATAGCAGCTCAACTGTAGGTGGTGAACCTCAGAATAAGGTTAATTTACTTCAAGTTTTCACATATTATTCAATTCTATAGATTTATTCTAAAGGCATTTTATAAGCAACATGAAATATTTTCAACATTTGCATTCAACATTGAAATGCCTTAGATAACTGGTACGTGGAGGGTAGGGGAGGGAGAAGTCACTGAGTTTGAAATAGGATTTTGTGGGCTCATTTTCTCATTCAACTTACCCAATCTTTATTCATAGAATCATTAGTTTGCATACAAAACTCCACTGCTTTAGAAGAATGAAGAAATATTTAAGAGGCAAAACACTCGCCACCAGCAGTAACACCAGCTCATATTTATTGGGTCCTCAGTAAGTGCTGGATGCTGTTATTAACAAATTATGTGTATTAATTCTTCCCAATTTTTCCCATTTTTTTCTGTGAATTGGGGATGCTTGTATCATCCCCAATTCACCAAAAGAAAACTCAGGTACAGAGGGATCAAGCAATTTACCCAGAGTCAATATCTATTCTGAAGTCCTCTGTCTCCAGGAAATCTACACTCTGCCTTGATTTACAGCTTTTAGGAACATGAGAGTTGGCATATGATTATGTGCTTAGGGATATCATAGGTGGAAGGGCTCTGTGTGTGCGGAAGAAGTTACGGAAGACATGAGCACAACAGGGTCTGAGAAGGGTCCTGGAGTTCAAATGCTAATAATATGAGAAGAACAGAGGCAGGCATGCCATTCCTCTGTGAAAGGTAACAATATGGTAATCAGAAGGTACAGTGAAGGCTAATCTGATTCTTCACTCTTGGGCATTAAAGAAAAAGTAACATGACCACATCGTAAATGAGAAGCACCTGGAAGCAGAGCTCTTGGCCAACCAACTAGATGAGTGGTTCTTAATCGCAGGTCGCTGCTACATCCCCAGAGGTTTTGATTCAGAAGGTCTGGGCTGGGACTTGACAATTTGAATTTCTGACAAGATCCTGACTGCTGCTGCTCGTGTGGGAATCTCTTTCTTTCTCCCTTCCTTCCTTCCTTCGCTTCTTTACTATTTTTGATAAACTTTTGATTTTAAAATAGTTTTTGAACTTTACAAAATTTGGGAAGATAAAACAAAGTTCTTATATATTACTCAGTTTTCTCTATGGTTAACATCTGTTACAGAAAACATTATTCAATAATACGTATTAAAGCACAGCAGAGATGACTTCTTTAGGAGCACTGCAATAGGTACAGGGACCACATGCAATGCAGGAGAAATAGATTGTGCTCAAATTCAAATACAGCATGAGCAAGTGAGAATTTATGGCCAAGGATTGTAGTTGGGGTCAGTGGATTAAAAATTACTAGGAGAAAAGATCAGGGGTGAAAAGAATTCTGGCTAAACTGATCTACCAGGATTTTTGCTGAAGACAGGTCAGGGTGATCAGACATGATCTTCGGGTTGGTGGAGGAGGAGAGACCTAATCAGATAGGGTATTTAGATATTGAGTGTAGGGGTCCTTGTTAAACTGATTTAGCAGAAATTGCTAAAACTGGATTTTATAAGGAAGTGCAAAGGTGGGCTTAGAAGAAGTTTTAGAAGCCTGACTAAAGTTTAGTTTCTTTGTCATATCTTATATTATTATGGTCTATTTGTCACAACTAAAGAACACATATTTACATGTTTTTATTAATTAGAATCCATACAATATTCAGATTTCTTTAGACATTT
The DNA here is from genome assembly GCA_031835075.1 of Saguinus oedipus. NCBI lineage: Eukaryota > Metazoa > Chordata > Mammalia > Primates > Cebidae > Saguinus > Saguinus oedipus. Next base: position 65,872,091 of record CM063172.1, read on the forward strand.
AAAAAGACATTTCTGGCTGGGTGCAGTGGCTCACGCCTGTAATCACAGCCCTTTGGGAAGCCTATGCAAGTGGATTATGAGGTGAAGAGATCCAGACCAGTCTGGCCAATATGATGAAACCCCGTCTTTACTAAAAATCCAAAAATTAGCCAGGCACGGTGACATGCGCCTGTAGTCCCAGCTACTCAGGAGGAGGAGGCAGGAGAATCACTTGAACCCGGGATGCGGAGCTTGCAGCGAGCCAAGATTGCATCATTGCTCTCCAGCCTGGTGACAGAGTGAGACTCCTTTAAAAAGAAAAAAACATTTCTACAGACATTTTTAAACTAATGTCTTTTATCTGTTCTGGGAACTTACCAGTATACCATATGACATTAGTAGTCAGGTATCCTTAGGCTCCTATGATCTGTGACAGTTTCTCTGAACTGTTTTGAGTAGTACAAGCCATGTTTGTTTGTTTTTGTGAGACGGAGTCTTGCTCTGTCACCGAGGCTGGAGTGTAGTGGTGCGATCTCGGTTCACAGCAACCTCTGCCTCTGGGGTTCAAGAGATTCTCCTGGCTCAGCCTCTTGAGTAGCTGGGATTATAGGTACATGCCACCATGCCAGTCTAATTTTTGTACTTTTAGTGGAGATGGGGTTGCACTATGTTAGCCAGGCTGGTCTTGAACTCCTGACCTCAGGTGATATGCCTGCCTTGGCCTCCCAAAGTGCCAGTCAAGTATTTTGTACAGTGTCCTTCAATTTGGGTTTGTCTAAGTTTTTCTCCTGTTAAGACTGGAGTTACAGAGTTTTGGGAGAAGACCACAGAGGTGAAGTGCCATCTTCAAAGCATTATATCAAGGATACATAATATCAGTATAAATTATGATGGCTGATATTAACCTTTATATTCTGGCTGAGGTGGTATCTACCAGGTATCTGCACTATAAAGTCTCCCCTTAGTCTTTCCATATTGTACGTTCTGGAAAAATGTCACTATGCAGAGCTCACAATTAAAGAATAAGGAGTATCTACACAAAAACTTAGAATTCTTCTTTATGGGAAATTTGTCAATTTTCTCGTATTTATTTATTCTAACATATATTTATGTCAGCAAGAACTCATAGGTAATTATAGGCATTTATTTTGCACTTTGGGTTATAATCTAATACCAATTTATATCTTTTGTTGCTCAAATTGTTCAACATTTGGCCACTGGGAGCTTTTTCAGTTGGCTCCTGTGTCCTTCAGGCATGTCGAAGGGACTGTGGGTTTTGAACCACTTTCCTAGTATTTCCTTTGCAAGACTTAAAAGGGTACTTACCAAGTCTCACAAAGGAAGAACTACAGTCCTTAAAAAGCCCTGGAATTCTCTGGGACCTAAGGCAAGCTTAAAAGGGATAGATTGTTTTTTAACTCCATTTCTTCTTCTGATACTCTTCAACATGGAAAGGTCTCCATTGCTTGCTTTCCATTACCACAACATGTATTACATAATGATCTGACAAGCTTAGTCATATTCAGCAGTAAAATACTGGTACACTTAGGACAGTTTTCATTTCCTATGTACCAAAGCAGGAAGAATAAGGAATTATGCTCTAGAAGTGAAATTTGTGGCATTGTCCGGTAGTTGGAAAAGGCAAATATTAAGATGTTGGCCCATCTCTGGGAGTCTGCCATGATAGAAACAGGCAGGGGCATTTATTTACTTAGAGGTTAAATTTGATCTATTCGGTACACCTGAATGTATCAACTTAGGTGTCAGAAATTTCCATGATTCTGCTGCTGCCAGCCCCTTGGAATCACCCAGAGCACTTTTCAAACGACTAATGCCCAAGCTTCTCCCCAAGCCAATAAATCAGAATCTCTGTCCTAAAATCCCCAGTGATTCTGAAACCCCTAAAGTAGAGTTTCTTATCTATCTCACCCTTTATCAATCCGAGGGTATGAGTCAGCTTTAGCTTTAGAGAAGCTTTGTACCCTGGGGCAGCAAACAGTTAACCAAGACTGGTCTGCATTTCAAGAAAACCAGATTTTGAAAGAAGACCTAAAATAGCATGAATTAGCAAGTCAGAGGAATCAGCATGATAGGTGAGAAATAGCTTCAGCCTGAAATGTGGATGATTCACTTTTGGGATCTGGAATCCACGTATCATGTTCCTTCTCACTACCGAGGATCAAGACCCTGCAACTACAGGAGTCCCAGAAGGGAAACTTGTTACCTTGTCAAAAGAACAGTTTTTAGTCTTAATTGGCCTTTTGGGAAAGAGTGAGGATACAACAGCCATTCTTCTATTTTGTAACTAAAGGCCAATGTAACCTATTGTTTGGGAAAAAGTGAAAGATGTATTTACAATAGAGAAACCAGTATTACCACAGAGGAACAATAAATGACCAGTGTCACACTAGAGCAAATATTAATAACCAGGAAAGCCAAAAATAAAAAAAGTTCCACCTCACATTAAATCAAAGATTTTGAGTGAAAACTGTTACACTGCATTTTACACTTTCAGACAACAATTAAAAAAGAATGTTGGCAACAAAATGGTATAGTATGGAGCTAAAATATATAAAACACTCTACAAGTTCAACAATATGGACTAATTTCACAAATACAAGCTTGTTTGAAAAAAGGCTCAAAAGAAGACATGTCTTTCATGCAGTAAAGTCCTAAAATAGACCACACTAATCAAAGCATCGAGAGGCTAATAGTCATCCTTTGAAGTGTGAATATAAATGGACACAAGGAGAGCTTTGAGGGTGTTGGTAATATTGCATTTTTGAACTGAGCTGATTACACTGATAATATCAGTTTGTGAAAATTCATTGAGCTTAACATTTATATGATTTCCGTATGTGCATTATACTTAAATAAATATCAATGAAAAAAAGGCAGTGTTGTTGGAACTGAAGCCAAATGGGCAAACCTAAACTAGGAGGAATATACAGTAAATTGGAATACTTTTGGTGAGCAATTGATTAGTAATAAGTCTTCACTTGTCCATAGTCTTTGTCCCAGCAATTCCTTATCAATGAGTCCTTTCTAGAAATATTTAACAAATTCTAAGAAACTCTGACTAGATAAAAAATAAAGACAAACACATATGGGTGACGTATATTGTATATTTGTTTTGTATAGGATATACAACACGCACGCATATATTTATATAAAGACTCTTCCTAGTATATTTTTAAGAATGAAAATTTGAGAATCATCAAATGTCTCACAATGGAGAATAACATGTGGTGCAGCTATAAAACAAAATGACGATGCTATTTAACTGCACGATTAAGGGAAAAACAGGCTAGAACATGTTACAACAGTACATAGAGTCATCATGTAATTTTCTAAAAGCAAAAAGGATTTGAGAGATATAACGGGTGTTAACCGTGATGATCATGGGTGCTGTGATTACAGATAATTTATTTTACTGTAATTCTTTTTTTTTTTTTTTTTTTTTTTTTTTTTTGAGACGGAGTTTCGCTCTTCTTACCCAGTCTGGAGTGCAATGGCGCGATCTCGGCTCACCGCAACCTCCGCCTCCTGGGTTCAGGCAATTCTCCTGCCTCAGCTTCCTGAGTAGCTGGGATTACAGGCATGCGCCACCATGCCCAGCTAATTTTTTATATTTTTTTTTAGTAGAGACGGGGTTTCACCTTGTTGACCAGGATGGTCTCGATCTCTTGACCTCGTGATCCACCCACCTTGGCCTCCCAAAGTGCTGGGATTACAGGCTTGAGCCACCGCGCCCGGCCTATTTTACTGTAATTCTATCTCCATTTCCCAATGCCTCCACAATGAATGTTAAGTACCTACATAAGTAGAAAAAGTTAACAATAAAAAGTCTTTGAAAATTTTAGCCAGTAGTAAAATGATAGCAAATAAGTGAAAACGAATGTAAATAAATTCAAGACTCTAAATTTATTCATATTTCGCAATAACAGATCTTTCTAGGATCTAAGACTACAGGGCTAACCTGCAAACATAGTCTGAGTAAAAGAGGACATGTAAAATGACCCTTCTGACTTCTCTGGTACTAGGTTAGCTGTAGACACAGATTCTCTTTCAGTAAGCTCTATTCACAAATTGACTCAATTCTAAAAGCAATATGTGGACTTAAAGTTTAAGTTAGCAATTTTAAAGAGTTTATTCAAGGATATATTACCTGTAAAGGAGAATATGAACGCATCAGTTCCCTTTAAAATCTCTCTTTTTACAAAAATCATAGTACTTTAAAAATATTTTAATGCAATTTCCCCTAAATTATCTTCTTTACTAAGTGTATAATCTTCTTCACAGAAATGAAAATATTTTCAATGACAGTGTTATCCTTATACTAAATTATATGCTCTTATTTCTAAACAAGCTGCTTTGGACATTTCTAGCATAGTCTTCTAAGAAAATTTCACTATATATGTTTTCTTCACATCTACTTCCTTATTTCATCAGAAATAATTTTAATATGATGTAAACAAGCTGTGAACAAACTAGGAAAACATTATTTCTTTTTATTATTATCTGCTTTATTATTAAGAGTGGGAAGACATTTTTATGTAACCATTAAAATTATATTATTGTGTGTTTGAAAATAATAGATGGGCCACTTAACTGATTTTACTACATGAGAGACTTTCAGTATTAAAGAATTACTCTTGGAAAGATGTTCCATTTCTCTCCTTTTCAAGTACAATCACTAGTTTAAGAGTCAGGTTTCTGGTGTGTGTGTGTGTGTGTGTGTGTGTGTGTGTGTGTGTGTGTGTGAGAACACAGCACAAGCTTATGTTTGCACCATATATCACAAAAGCAAAACAGTTATTCTTTATGTCTATTTTTGATTTTTGTTTTTGAAGAAAAATCCATTTTTAGAGGAGTAACCACAAGGTGGCAATATAGCACCAAAATCCACCAAGTTAAAGTCAAGCATTTATAACCCACTGTGTTGTCGTCCCTCAAAATTGCAAACAAGTACATAGTTTTATATTTATTAAACAGGTTATCTACACTTAAAATAAAGACAGGTTTACTAATGGTGTAGAACACATGAAAATGTAGTTCAATGTATTCAGTATATTTTTATTGTTGTTCTGACTTAAAAGTGTTTAACAAGCACATTCTTTGTGCCAGGGACTTGGAATACATAAAAGTCCTGCAGCTCACAGAATTTAGCATCATAAATTAACATGACTGTACACTTTGTCTGCCACTGAGAAGTAGCTTATGATTATCCAATGAGAAGCAACTGTTTCTAAGGTTCAGAGAACCAATGCTTTCTAAATCATATACATATTTATATATATATTTATATATAAAACATGTATATATAGCATATCTAATTACCTATTTATATATAACATATATAATATATAAATATATATAACATATGTATATTAGTAAATTTATATAATTATAACTCTAAAGACTGAGATGTCCTTGGCTTCCCCTTGTCTCAAAGTTCACAATTAAAGCTATTAACCCAGTGGCCCAGGATACCATTAACTGGGTGAATTCAGTTAAGCGTACTCTGTCAACTTGAGCTCTCTGCAAATGTACTTGGACCTAAGGCCAGAGGAAAATGAATAAAATATAGTGGCAACTTTTATCATAAACATACCATGTGTGTACTCTAATCTTAGGTGAGCTCTGAGGCGTATTGACGGTGTGTGATGTTCTAATGCTCTGATGTTACTGATATGCTAACTTAAAGTACCGTCACAACTTTTTCTTGTTGCTATAAGATCTTATTGCCCAAACAAAATGAATAAATACAACAATAAAGGGAGTAAAAAGTATTTCGTAAAATTCCTAATCTGTATATTTATGTTTTCAAAATATTTTATAAAACCTAAAAGTTTTGTGAGGTTACCTAAGTCCCAAAAAGCAATTAGAGCTGTATTTTTTTTGAAGTCATCTATATTTTTTACCCCCTAAGATCAGCATTTTCTTTAATAATCTGTAGCGTTTGGTTTAATGTAAAAGAATAAAATTTCTGAAAATTATTTTAACATGAATATTCATGTAAACTATCAAAATATGCTTACTTTCCAATATTTTTCTTCTCAACTTGTTTCTCATAACTAATATTCACTTTACCAAAGAACTGAAATTACCCATACATGAAGTAATATTCTTACTCCAGTGCCCAGGCCAAATAATACTAACACCAATAGGCCCAGATCTTTCGTTGAGGTGTGTCTCAATGAGGATTCTTAATAGATATTACATGAGCTATTGCCCACTTGAGAGGGAACCCTACATGCCATTGATGTGTATTGTGATAATACATGTAATATGAAGGGACATATAGTGAACAATCAGCATACCTGAATTTTGCCAATGTTTTAATAAACAGGAGTATATATAAAAATTGGTAAATAAGATCTATATATATGGATAGATAGATAGATATAGATATAAAGAGAGAGAGAGCTATGTTGAGGAATTACTAAGCTAATGTGATTATTAATCAAAATAATTAGATTTTTCATCTTTAAAACTGGTTTTCCTAAATGCTTCACTCCTCCTTGCCTTCAAAAGGAGGTAGATTATATTCCTACCTTCATTGGATACATTCAACTTGAGATAGAAATGGGAGTATGTACATAGAGGTAAGAAAAAAAAAAAAGCAAAAGAATTTTCAATTTCTTTAAGACTAAAAAATCGTAAATACTATTAGAAAACATTTGCTCAATTGCTTATTTTTTCAGGGCGATTGTATCATGTGCTCCACAAAGTCAACCTGAAGTGGTTAGTAATGCATTACCATTTACTCATGAGTAAACTGAGGTTCACGAAGGGCAGGTGATACGTCCTGCTTCATATGTTTAGTATGAGGCAGAGTAAGAATGCAAACCCAAGTTTATCAACTCTGTGCTACTGCACAGTATTAATAGTTAATAATAAATACTGACTATATGCCAGACACATTACTAAACACTTTACATGCATTGACTCATTTAATCCATATAACAACTCCAGGGGGCACGGTGTGAATTAGAAAAGAACATTGACAAATCAAAAAGCTTCCTTTTTTTATGAGACATTCTGAAAAGTTTCCACACACTTTGGAACATTAGCGAACAACTTCAGAAAGTAAATATTTGCTGTCCTAGTGATTGTATTTCTAGGAAGTTAGCCCAAGAAGATAGCCAGAAATGTTTCAGATAGATTTATGTTCACGGGTGAATATTTTTTGTAATATTACTCATGACAGTGAAAATAAGTTCATAGGTTAAATGTTAAATAGAGCCAGAGTTAATAAATTACATAAGGTTGACTATTATGAAATAGTACAATATTTCTGTACAATAAAATATTATATATACGAAAATATGTACTATAAATCTATAAACAGTACAATGTTATATATACAAAAATATACAATGGTTGAAAAAATGAAGAAGAATGGAAGATGAAAGAACAGGATACTAACTATAGTTCCATTTCCAATCCTCTATTATAAATATACGCCACTCATATATTTAGGACAAATGAACTTTATTGATAAAGTTTTATCCTACTCTTTTTCCATAGACATTTCCTTCCTCTGCCAGTATCATATCCCCAAAAATATACTGGTCTATCTCAGGCTCACATTGGTTGAATTCCATTCAAATTCTACAGATGATTCATCTCAGAATCATCTGCTTTTGCCTGTTGTTGATTGGATATAGCCTCTATCACTTTAATTCTGTAACCATCCATGCTCTCTAACATCTTGTAATAAAATAAGTAGCCCAGTGCTCCTCAAACTGTAATGAACATATGATTTCATATAATAGGTCTGAGGTGGTACATGGGATTCTGCATTACTTAAAATCCTGAATTATACCAATGCTGCTGATCTCCAGAACATGCTTGAGCAGCAAAAATATGTTAATATATTTAGCTTCAGTCACTGTGGCTCCCTCCTGCCTTCTGCAGGTTTTCTCAGAATGATATCATCTGAGTATTGCAATTACCTGATGTCCTAGTTAAAAATGCAAAGTTTTCAATGCTGCCTCCAAAACTGAATTTTTCTTGTAAAGTATATTGATTGTTTTAAGCTCCAGGATGGTTTTTATGGATTAAAAAAAATTTTGAAAATTTGTAACCTTGTGGCTGAACTGTTTATCTGTGGCAGATAGAGCTAGTTCATTACCAAAAGTCTGTTTCCTCTTCCAGGACCTTCACTAGCTGACATTAGCAAGCTGCCCTGTACTTAGGTATGCATGTGTGACTACAGTCTCGCCAATGGCTTGCAAGCAAAGTGATACAGGCCATTTCTACAACATGTTTTCTTAGAGACTACAAGCATCCTTCCTCTTTAATAATCAAACACAGATGACACTGAGGCCTTAGGGAATGGTGAGCCACAAGGAAGCAGCAGCCTGAATTCCTGAATGAGTACTTGGAGAAAACACACCCATGTACCAGGAAATTGTGCAGTGGACTGTTAGATCAGTGAGAAACAAGCATCTATGGGTCAAAGTCATTATCACATGTCACAGACGACATGTGATAAAAGGAAGAAGGGAGCTGAGGAAGAAGTTGAGGTGGGTATGTGTACAGAGAAATATGGTAGTTATGTTAGGCATGTAGGTAGAAAACCATAAAAGACAGAGCAAATTAAATGGAAGTAAGGAATGGTGCCATGAATAGAGGAGAAAATTAACAAAGAAAAAATATTATAGATTAGGATGAGTTTTGGGACCAGGGCAGAAAGAGGGAGGTGAGCCAGGAAATTTGCAGAAAAAAAAACTGTCCTTTGAGTTAGGGTGTAAGTAGAGACAACATATATCCCTTAACAGAGATATGTTGTTAAAGGAACAAGGTCCCTGAAGCTTTTGTAGAAAATAAATAACCAATCTCAAAAGCATAGTAATTGAGTTCATTGGCTGAGAGCCCTACAAACAGTTCATCTCATTTCTAGCTTCCTGACGGTTGCTTCTTTTGGACTTGTTTTGAGGTGGGCTTTCATACCAGCATAGCCAGTTGGAATGGATATACCGATTGATACAAGGTTAGATTAAAATCTGCCGCTTTGCTAGCTGCTTTCTATTTGTTCCACGTGTTTTTTAATTTGTTTCTCCTCTTTTCTCCTTTCTCTTCTGTTAATTGACTGTTTTATGATTTTATTTGATCTCTTCTGTTGACTTAATATTTAGATCTCACTAAATAGTTGAGTAGTTGTCCTCTCATTTACAATACACACCTTTAATCAACCATAATATATCTTTGAATAACCAGTCACACATAGGGAAGGAACTTCTAACAGTATATTCTCCATTCCTTCCATGTGTCCTTTGTTCTATTGTTTCCTACCTGTTGCTTTTACATAAATAAACTGATAATATATTGCTACTATTTTTTACTTTAGGCAGTTGGTTCTCTCTTAGAGCAATTAAGAAGAAGGGAAAAATAATCTCATCTTGACTTATTCCATTTCTGAGTTTCCTGAAGGAATTTGGCTAGAATAAAAACCTTAGAGATCCTAACTGTGTTTTTTGGTGAAAACTCACTTTTTGGAGATGGGAGAAAGAAGATGAGTTACTGAAAGAGACAAGGAGTTCAGGAGAAAGTTCAATGTCACAGGCCAGGGTGGAAAAATTTTCTCTATTTTTTTGTTTTTGAGACGGAGTTTCACTCTTGTTACCCAGGCTGGAGTGCAATGGCACAATCTCGGCTCACCGCAACCTCCACCTCCTGGGTTCAGGCAATTCTCCTGCCTCAGCCTCCTGTGGAAAAGCTTTCTCTAAATACATACCATAGTGTTGAGTGCAACAGATGGTTAAGGACAATGACAGCTGAGAAAATCCACTGGATTTATGCCATTGACAAATTTTGAAATTGGTCATCTCAGCAGAGTGGCAGGACAGTGTAGAGCTGGCAGTAGGTTTCAAAATAAATGAAGAGCATACAGCCTAGCGCTTAAGAAATGAATTTCAGAAGACAGACTTCTGTTTGAATCTATTGTGCCATCTTAGCTGTGTGATTTTGATAATGTCATTCAACCTCTCTGTTCCCTCAATTGTAAAATGAGGATAATAGTACCAATAAACAGTCTCGTTGAGGATTCTATGAGACCTTTCATGGCATGTGCTTATCACATAGGTTCACACATAGCATAATGCTAGATTTTAAAAGCATATGACAGGGTTGTAGAGGCAGACAGAGGACCTGTGATTAAAGGAAGAAGAGAGTTGAGAAAGAAGTTGAGGGGGGTATGTGAATAGAAGAATATCGAGATTTTGTGATACATGTAAATAGAAAACCATAAAAGACAGAGCTAATTAAATGGAAGTAAGGAATGATGCCATGAATAGAGGAGAAAATTAACAAAGAAAACTGTTCTAGATTAGGATGAGTTTTGGGACTGGGGTAGAAACAGGTAGGTGAGCCAGGAAATTAACAGAAAAAAAAAATTGTCCTTTGAGTTAGGGTGTAGGGAGAGACAATATATATTCCTTAAAAGAGACATGTTAAAGGAACAAGGTCCCTGAAGCTTTTGTAGAAAATAACCAATATCAAAAACAAAGCAATTGAGTTCATTGGGAGTCCTACAAAGAGTTCATCTTATTTCTAGCTCTCTGACACTTGATTCTTTTTTTGTTGTTTTTTATTGCATTTTAGGTTTTGGGGTACATGTGAAGAACATGCAAGATTGTTGCATAGGTACACACATGGCAGTGTGATTAGCTGCCTTCCTCCCCATCACCTATATCTGGCATTTCTCCCCATGCTATCTCTCCCCAACTTCCCACCACTGTCCCTCCCCGCGACAGACCTCAGTGTGTGATGCTCCCCTCCCCGTGTCCATGTGTTCTCATTGTTCAACAACCACCTATGAGTGAGAACATTTGGTGTTTGATTTTCTGTTCTTGCATCAGTTTGCTGAGAATGATGGTTTCCAGGTTCGTCCATGTCCCTGCAAAGGACACGAACTCATCATTTTTTATGGCCGCATAATATTCCATGGTGTATATGTGCCACATTTTCTCTGTCCAGTCTATCATCAATGGGCATTTGGGTTGGTTCCAGGTCTTTGCTATTGTAAACAGTGCTGCAATGAACATTCGTATGCATGTGTCCTTATAGTAGAGAGATTTATAATTCTTTGGATATATATCCAGTAATGGGATTCTTTTGGACTCAGCCCTGCCCTGCATTCACAGTAGTCTTCAGTGTGTACACAAAGACAGAGGGATGGAACTAATAGTTATGAGGAAGAGGAGCAGGAAGAGAAGGAGGCAGACCATAAACAATATTGTGCTGACAATGTCTATTCAGGTGGAGGTTCCTATGTATTTTTTATACTAATCTACAAATCATTGACATTTACAACTAGATAATTTAGCCAAACTCCCTCATATGTTTAATGATTGATTGATTTAAAATGAATTAAACACCATCGTTCTTACCAAAGGGCTTTTGGAGGTTATCAAAAGTCACATGGGTGGTCATTTATAGGCAGTTACAGTGATGGACATAGAACTTAAGCCTTTCTGTTCCTGGAATTTCACCAGGAGGAAGGAGGTAAAAAAACCTTTCAGTTCCAAAGTAGATGTTAGTGGAAGGCCTACCTAATGTGAAAATGCAACTAAATGTTAATAAGTTCTGTTAAAGTATGTTAAAAGACAAAATAGTTAAAAACAGTGGTTCTGACAGGGAATGAACAGTGTTAGAAATATTAATAAGCTAGGGATGGCTTGTGAGAATGTACAGACCAAATTTTTGAAAATAGCCAAAGCAGCGAGCAGTATATATTAGCTTCACGATGTCTGAAATTTCAATTTATCTCAGTCCATTATACCGTCAGCATATGGCATAGTACCTGGAACACAATAAGTTGTTACTCAAATATTTTTGAGGGCAAATCGAACAAATAATGAGTATACCACAATACTGTATGTAATATCAAGACATGGTTGCACATAGGATTATATATGGTAAAAACTGAACTCGAAGACACAACACTACCTTTTTGAGGTCACAAAAATAAAGGAACATTTTAGTGGATCACTACCTATCTCGTTTTCTCCCTAAACCTTCTTCTCCTCTTGGGAGTGCCTGTCATAAAGAAGGACTTCTGGAAACTGCTCAGTGACTCTTTTATTAATCTTGGCTGCAGCTGATTGGACCTCAGTTTGGTCAATCACAGTCTTCGCACTCAGACTTGGGACAGAGACAAAGACAGAATCCGTCTTTCTAAGAGGTGAGATGTACAGCAAATGAGCTGTGGATCACTAACTTTTTCCATGAATAATAGAGAGCAGAGAAATTCAATCTATAGTAAAATGAGAAATGAAGCATGGATGAATCAGAGAAACATGGCCTGAATTTCAGACAGCTTTTCAGTCCTTCCTATGGTCCAGCTGCATTCTCTTACCAGCTTTACTTTTGGAAGTGGTTACTGTCATAATCATCCTCATTTTATAATTGAGAAAACGGAGGCACAGAATGTTTAATATGATCATGTATAATGTTACATGTTTGGTAAAAGGTAAAGCTGAGATTCATAATCAGGTAAAAGAAGACGTCTTTCTAAATATCTGTTCTTGACTTATGTGCATAATTTCTCCAAGAAGTTTCCACGAGACACCTCTTTATCTTCATAATGAATTTTCCTTTTTGCTTAAGGGTAGCCTGAGTTGGCTACCGTTCCTAGGAAACAGACTGGTAACTAGTATCATTAAATTAATGACTTGGCAGAGAAGATATTCATTAATATGAGGAACTTTAATACAAAGTAGAATGTAGGAGCTATTATGAGAATTATAAACAAAGAGATTCAGAAACATCAGTGAGAGGGTTTGTATATTTTGCAGTGGAGCAAGGAAGGGGTGGAGGAGAGGAGGGATAGTGAAAATGTTAAACCGTTTGCCTCTGAATTGGGTTTTGAAGGATATTGAGGAGGGTGGGGAGATAATGTGGGAAGAGGTGTTCTACAGAGAAGAAACAATGTGAAAAATCATACATACAGTGAACATGCCAAGCATGTACTAAGAATATTTTAATGGGATGTTTATTGTAGGGACTCTTGGGATATGGATGGAGTATAGTTCCTGGTCACGGGAGGCCCTGTGCCTTGCTATAAAATAGGAGCTTCATTCTCTAAGACATAAAGGTCTATCTAAGGTTTATGAATAATCATGCCATCACCAGCGCTTTCTTTTTTTTTCTGATTTTGCTAGCAAGGGAGCAATGATTGAGATGGATAGAGGCTGAAAAATATGTAAGCAGAAACACATCAGAAAATTAATGCAATACATCAAATCATTAGTGATTGACTATTTAAAATGAAGCAGAAAAAGATATGTTAAGGAATAAACCTGAGAAAATTTACAAGGTAAAATACTGTCTAAATGAATGAGGAATTATTGAAGAAAGAAATACCATTAACAAGGCACTGAGATCTCTAGCTTAATAACAACTTAGTGGAGGGGATCTGTTAACTAAAGTGGGATATAGAATCACCTCTAGTGAAAGGTAAAAGTTGTTTTGTAAAAATCATTATAGACATAGAAAACTGGCTTTTTACCACATGATGTTTCCTGAAGCATTCCTAATTATTCAAAACTAATTGAAATTCACATTTATCTTTCATTAAATAACTTTTTATCCTCTTTCCCATGTGCAGTTGGAGTGATTTTGTATCTTTGGTAATGTTTATATTTATAGTTAAACATCCTTGTAACTCAAATAATTGGACTCCATTGTTCAGTAAAATAAAATATATATATATTTATACCAAGGGCAGGGTCAGGGTTAATGAGTGATAGGAATTTCATATGCGTTTGGTGGAGCCCTGTAACAAAGGAGAGTGGTCTTGCTTTCAAAAGTTTGTACTGGAGGATATACAAGACTCAGAAGCTCCACATGCAGCTGACTGAGGTAATAGGGCAGCAAAGGGTGAGTGAGACACCTAGCCAGTGGCTTTCAGGCAACTGAACACTCAAACCTGACATAGAAAGCATACAACTAATTCCAATTTTCCCAGAAGAGCTGAAAGATAACTGGTGGGTATGAGGGAACTAAAATCATGACCCAGAATGTGGCACAGAGTATGGGCTAGAGTTGGGTGGATCATGGTTTGGGTACCATCACAAGGACATAGCTGAATGGGCCAGACAGTCACATCTCAGGGGAAACAGGGAGGACTAAGAATGTTTGCAGACCAGGTAATTCCCCGTTAATGGCAGGATGATACTTAAGCCCTCTTCAAACTTAGCTCACTCAGAAGAGGAAGGGGAAAAAGGACAGGAGGAGCTTGAAACACTGTTTTAAAGGAGAAGTGGCTAAGCAGATTTACAGATGTATTCCACCATTTATTAGGAGACATCTATTTTGGGAGTATTATAGTTCAGAATTCATTAAACTGGACACTGTTGTGTTTTAACATAGATATAAAATATTATTATGTATTCTGTAAAGTACAAAATATTGTACAGGCTAGGCACAGTGGCTCATGCCTATGGTCCTAGCTACTGGGGAGACTAAGGAGAGAGAATCACTAGCCTAGGAGTTCGAGGCTACAGTGAGCTGTGATTACAGCACTGCACTCCAGCCTGGGCTTCAGAATGAGACCCCATGTCTAAAAAAATAATTATGATATTATTTCCTCATACGAGTATTACCATTCACATTCTTGTTGCTAGTTTCAAATAGCTCAAGCTCAACTTGGTTTCTAAATGACTTAGCAAGGACCTTGCTAGATTGAGAGCCACAACTGATAAAATATCTAACAAGATATTTATGTTAACAATAGTATTACTTTTTTAAAGCATTGAGTGCAACTTGGAGGAAGAAGGAAGCCTGTGAATACATAAAATATTTTTTTTTTTCTGGCACTATAAATAGTCCAGTCGAAGGCACCAGAAATGATGCAGTTGAAGCCAGTTATTCAAAGAAGGCAGGAAAATAAACATAGGTATAATTACAGTTAAATATATGGGAAAAGAGCAGCTTTGGAGCAAACCTGCAAATCTAGAAAACATGATATAACCTATGGTTGAGGCAGTTGCAGATAGTTTCCTTGGAAAAGGCTCAGAGATAGATGAGAATTGTAGTTGCATAGTTCATGATCATGATGTGGTCAAGAAAGCAGACATGTTCTGTATGATTCCAGAGGCAAATGGACAGATGTAGATTTTGGTCGATTATGGAGCAGAACTCTCTAGCTGTTTAATGCTGCCCAAACACAAATGGGTTAGCTTTCAAAATAATAATCTCCTTGCTACTGAAGTATTAAAAGACAATCTAAAGGTTGCAGAAGGAATCCCTTTTACTGTTAATGAAGGCATCAGCTTTGATGGCTCTAGGATTTTCTCCAATCCTATGTCTCTCTGTGGATGCATATTTAACTTGCTTTGCTCAATTATATCTAATTCCATCATCGAATTCTAAACATAGCCAAAAAAAATTAGAATATTAGGGCTTTTGCTATTATAGTTTTGGGCAACAGCATTATTGTGATAGATTCATTTCCTTGGCATCTGAAGATATGATGTACAAATTCTAAGCAAAGACACAGTGACTTAAGGGGAAGGTCAAATGCATAAAAGCTTCCAGATGGCATACAACCATGATGGTCAGTGCTAATAGCCAAGAAAAAAAGTCATATAAGACATAGTTTTTAAAACACTTGCTGAAGATTCTTATTGAAGAGTGCCAAACCCACACATACTTGCTGTTATAGCAAAACTGCCAAATACCACTAGGCCCACAAAAGCTCCTGTAAAACCTGTAGCATATTTTACATTTCTGTTTTTACTTTAATGCTTCAAAATACCTGAAATTTAATGTCATCTTTATTTAAAAATGAAAATACATAAGAAATAAAAATCTTTAGATCTGAATCAAATTCAAATGCTATTTCACTCAAAGGCTAGATAATTCTAAAAAAAAACCAAACCACATATATGGGGTATGCAGGAAAATGCACAAAGTATTAATCATGGACAGATGAATGTCCAAGGAAGAATAGGAGTTCTTCCTTGTCTATCACATCTTTGCTCTTCATCACAAGAGACTGATTCCTTCAGGATGCATTTCCCCGGTTCCGATAACAGCTGGATTCATAGAGTTCAGCCAACAGAAAGCTCTGCTCTTAGGAAGAAGTCAGAATATTTCCCACTAACAGCTTTCGGTGGTATCTCAAGCAGAAACTGTATTGTCTTTGTGGCCTCCAGTGCCTTCTGTTGACCATGGACAGGCTCATCATGGCTCCAGCTGTCTCACTGTGACTCTGGATGCTGGGATCCAGTAACACTGCTTCTTTCTTTATCCATCCAGTCCTATTCTTTCTATAGGACTCACCGCTATTGCAACACTGGTTTCCTGCTACTGCTACTCTCATGGAGTACCTCCTTAAGAGGCAAACAGGGTGCAAACTGTAGGATGTCATTCAGCCACTCAGTTGATCAGCAAATTGAAGATCAGCACCTGAGAAAGAGTGCCTCCTAAATGTTCTGTTCGAGGTACCTGGTTTGCCTTACCCCATAGGACCTGCTAACCTCTGGGATGCTTTTTTGTCAGATGTTCAGTTTTATACTTCTCCTCTCACCTGTGTTTCCCACAATCAATTACTTTTATGTCTTCTGCTTTCTGACTGATCCCTGAAAAATCTAATCATGCTTTCCAAGGAGTTGAATCGTGAATTATTTTCTACCTAACTCTTATCAAAGGCAGACTGGGCGAAGTGATATTAAAGAAATGCACTTTATGAGATTCACTGTCCATCTTCTTCTAAGTATTTTAGTTCTGTCCTCATGCCAATTCAGTTCACCAGAAAGTTCTGGATCTCATTAGCTCAGACTCCTGCAGAGATAGCTTCCTTGAATCCCATTTTCAGCTTATTCAAAGTCACGACAATAAATAAATAAATAAGTAAAAGTCTTGTGAAGCAGGACTCCCCCGGCCCCACATTTATTCTTAAATCCCCACTGGAGACATTGTCCATTTATTTTGCTATGTTATATTCTTTATTAGCCAGGATAAGTAAGTTGAGTTATTAAAGCCAAGAAAAGGGCTGGAGATAAATTCATTGGTTCCGTTAAGTGAATTATAGAAAAAGTTTGGTTGGTTAATCTTGGGAAACACTGAAACAGAGTCTCCAGTTTTATCCTTCCTTCTGTCTCTTTCATCACTTTTCTTTTTCCTTCCTTCTCTCTCTTCATCTCTCTCTCCCATCAATTTTTTTCTCTGTGTATTGGTTTTATTCTTTCAAGTCATCTATGTCAAAAGTCACAAAGTTTTATATAAAAGAGCTTTTTTTCATAAGCTCTAACTAGAAAACTTTTGTGACAGTGATCTTTATTAACCCACCATGAGTCACACATCCATCTGTGCACCAGTAATGAAAGTCAGTGCACTAGAATATGAAAATTTCCCTCACTGGGGCCACAGGAGCACTTTGTAAGCTAGAAGTTGGAGGAGGAAGGGAGAAGGATGCTACAATTTCTGGGCCTTCAGTAGAACCACGTTTGGAGTGATGACTTATTTTCCTAGAAGTGGGGTGT
Organism: Saguinus oedipus; assembly: GCA_031835075.1. Classification (NCBI taxonomy): domain Eukaryota; kingdom Metazoa; phylum Chordata; class Mammalia; order Primates; family Cebidae; genus Saguinus; species Saguinus oedipus. The sequence goes on from CM063172.1 coordinate 65,889,568, forward strand.
TATTTTGAATGGACTAAACAATAAATATTCACTAGATAACTTTTCTAGAAACTATTCAATCTATTCCATTGAAAGTATAATACCAGAAAAGAATTTATTAGTGTTAAGCTCTCATGTTTTTCCTTAAGTCTTTGTTTTTTGGAAACTTAAAATGACATGTAATGCTTGCTAGTGAAAAGTATTGACCACATAGTTGAACAGATATTATTGAGTTCCTGTATTGTCCTAGGTTCCATGTATACAGTAGTGGAAAATAAGGCAAATAAAATTTGTGCTCTCATGGAGCCAGTTCTTAGTGGGGAAGAAAAGCACTTATGAAGGCTAAACAAAATAATGATGATACAGAAAAGCAAGTGACAGGGTAGAGATGCTAATTTAGACCATTTTGTCAAGGAATATTGTTCTGATAAAGGAGTATGTGAGCTGAAACCTGAACAAAGTGGGAGGTTAACTATGAACTAGTCTGAAATAATAGTGTGAGGAAGGTCAGAACCAACTGCCTTGACAAGGGGGAGGTATTTAATATGTTTAGACAGAAGTAAGGAGATCACTGTACCTGGAGTAAGGGGGGCTATGAAGACAGTATTAAAAAGTAATATCAGACACATAGTAGGGTCATGTCTTATGAATAAGTATTTACTAATCAGATCAGTATCATTAATGAATCACTTTGAAGTCCCCAATAGCATTTTTTAAGTGATAAGAATAGAAGAGAAAATATTATATTTTGTGCATTGCACTTTCTTCCATATCACAAAAGACTTTGCTGTTTGATAGACCACAGTGTTTTGGATAAGTAAACCACATGTACTAGGGAGAATGCTATTGGTCAAAGCTTATATGAAGCCATTAACAAATTAATTTGAATAATTTGTGTCACATGTGTACTTTCTTGTCCCATAAAGTATGTTTCAACAAAAATCTCCTGTACTTTATAACAGAAGATTTTAGCTTCTTACTGGAAAATGCAGTATTAATTTTGTAAATGTCTATTAGTTGAGTGAGTTCAAATTTCATGAAGCAGCCTCCTCTCCTGTCAAAATCAGTATAGAATGAGAGCTTTTAAAACAGCATTTATATTTATGTAAGCGAAAGAGTAAATCATGCTATCAGCCAACACGTACTAATTATTCACTCACAAAAGGCTTAGCACATTAACATATTTCAGATGTAGCCCTTGACTTAAGACAACTTAGAATCTAGTAGAAAAGATACAATGTACATATGGATAATTAAAAGGGAGATTATAAGAAGTGTTAATTCAGGCCAGCTAGGAAAATATTGTTGAGATTTTAAGGAGGAAGAAAATTATTTTAGACTGGTTAAGTTGAGGGAGATTTTATAGAGGAAATGACATTTGAACTTGGCCTTGAAAAGTAGGGAGATTCAACAAGCAGAGACGAGGCATGGGGAGCAGTCCTTAAAAAACATAAACAACATCAATGACTGAACTTGTTAATAGCAGTTTCCTGTTTACTGATGTTTGATGTTAGTTCTGACATAATGCTGGTTCCCTCCTGCTATGTAGCACACTTTGGTACACATCTCCCCAATTACTATGTAGTAACTATTTATTAAAACATATTTATTAAGTGGTTTCTATGTACAGCCCACTGTGAGGAATATAAATAGGAATATGATAAACTAAATTGAGATATATAAATCTAGATGCTCACTAGAATAAATTTTATGAAGCTTTATGATGCATATACACATACATATACTTACACTTCTCAAATTTCACTCAAATGTTATATTGTTGAATATGTAGCTATCCAGATAAATATATAGATATAAATCTATATCTGGCTATGTAACTCTGTATATGTATGTGTATATGTCTGTAGTTTGGTTACATTACAGAGCAACTATTTAACTTAAAATTCTCATTTTAGAGAGACTTTTTTTACAGCTAATATCTATAGAACATCTGTAAGTACTATGGTATTTCTTAAGAAAACTATGTCTGCTATTGCTCAGTATTTTAGGCTTGTATCTAATCTTTTATCAATTATTCACATTATCCAACATGTCCAGGAGGAATATATATCAAGGTTTTTGAACCATCTAACAAATGCATATATATAGCTGTGTTTTGGAAACTTTACAGAGGTGGGACTCTTCCAGGCAGTCTCTCACTAAGGATAGCAAATGTAGCAAACTATACACAAAAGGAAGTACAATAAAGTACAGCTATATTTGCAAAGACTAATTTATTTTAATACATATAAAACCAAAAATATCATTATTTTCAAGTTGGTATTTAGCTCTAAACCAAATAATTTATGTACACAAGCAATTTGTTTCACATTACTAAAGACAAATGACAGACATGTGAAACTCATAGAAAGCACTAAAGTTAAATTTTAACCATATTTTTATCTGTTTTTATCAACCACATCTTTGTAAACATTACTTAAAACCAGATAAGAGTTGATGGAACAAACATAGTAGCAATGGCCTTTGGTTTTATTTTTAGTTCTTTATTAACTGGACGGTTATCTGAAAAAGTTGCTTAATTTCTTTGAACCCTACCTTCCATTTTGGAAAAGTGAGCTATTGAAATAGTTCCCTTGGAAGTATTACTCTCAGCGTATATATATAACTATTCTGTAAAAAAAGGAGCAAGGATTGAGTTTATGGTTGCTCTCCTAATTGTGAAGGAAGTGACATATGGTTAAGAGCTCCCTATAAAATTGTAATAAAATAGCCTTTGAGGTCCCAATATTTACATCTGCCAAATATCATCTGATTATGGAATGGTATTGTTTTACACATGGTAGACAGGCAGCCTATAAATGTTTATTGATTAAATGAATATATTTTGTGCTTCTAATATATTATTAAACTGGTAAAATAATTAAAAATATAGAAATGCCATGCTTATTTAACATAAAGAGAAGTGCATGTTTATTATGCAATAAATCTTCATGTTTTTCAAAACAAAGAAAAGCTCTTCTTGTAAATCACAATTCTAAACATTTTGTAAGTCATAGATTGTTCTAAGAACCTGAAGGAAATATGATGTCATTTTACTGGAAAAAAAATTACATGCATAGACACATGCTTAAAATTGTATATATTGATCTGATCCATGGCAAAACATTTTTCTAAAATAAATCTGTTGAATTCACTTAATTGTCACCCATATCTAAAGGCAAGGGGACAGTGTTCTGTGGTTACTTGAGCTCTGTAGTCCAGGTATATTATTTTTTGTGTGTCAGTATATTTTAATGCAGCAATTTTTGAAGTTTAGTATGACAATAAGTTTTAATGTCAACATTGCTTATTTATTATAACACTAGCAACATTGAAATATTTATCTGACCAAGTAAGCTAGGAAATATCTCAGAGACATATAAAATATAAGACACAATTTATTTTCATGAAAAACAACTTAATGTGTTTTATTAAGACTCTTGCCCTTAGGGTGCTGCTACAGGATTTGGAACAAAAATGATTTAACTCTCTGCCCTGAATGTAGAGAAAAAATCTAAGTTGTATTAAATAGCATCTATTTTGGAGTGCTTTGTTGACAAGCAATGTAAACATTCTGAAGAATAATGTTTCACTATTTTTATTTTCAGTAATCTAGACAGGCATCTAAGGAAGTAAAGATTTTTTTTTTTTTTAGTGTAATTTTTTTTTTTTTTAAGAGTCAAAGAAGAAATATGTGAAACCTATTCCTTAGTTTTCTGAAATCTCCAACTGGGAGAAACATATATACAGTACTTTTAAAGTTTAAAGAAATGAAACGAGAAAGGCAAACCACATTATAATTCTCTGAATAAAATAATACTATGTCCACAAAACACTGTTGTTACCATGAAAGTCTGGCTAGAGTTTCAATGCCTGCTAATTAATCCTGAAGGGTGAATGGTGGAGGTTGCAATCAAGTATATTGAAGATGCTGCTAAATTTGAAATACAGTAAGGGTTAGGCAGAATACTTGGAATATGGTAAGAACAAGAATATAACTAACTTATTTTTCATGTTGCTTTGACTAGTAAATGTACTTCCTAAAAACTGGTTTGTTTTGGTATTTCATTTAAAAATAAAATCATCCTGTAAACAAGAGAAGGTAACCATGATGTTATCAGAACTTAAAGCACCATGACATCAGATCAAGATATATGCAAAGTAACAGTTTGTATTTTAAGTGTAGGTATACTTGATTTGACTATTTATACGGAAATTATCTGAAAAGTACTCAAGATAGTCAATTAAAAAGTGATTATTCTGTATGTTCTAAAATAAATACCTATGAAGAACTACTCAATAGCACATTGCTAATGAAAACAATAATATCTCTAATTTAATAAATAAAAATATAATTCAGGTTTGTTGTTAACTACTATGGCAGTGGGTTCATATGATTCATTGTGGTCCATGTGAATGACATTCCTACCAAATGCAGCAAATCAACACCAAACATTCTTTGCATACCATCAGATATGCCATATATTCATGTAAGTATGAGGCCTTTGGAGAATTCTAATGGCATATTCTGTTAAAAATTAGAAGAAACAAATAAGGAAGACTATATGACAATACCTCATAAGTGTTGAAATGTGGTCAGAAAGACTGCTTTGCTTCTCTATGCTTACTTTTATTTTTTTAATTATACTTTGTGTTTTGGGGTACATGTGCAGAATGTGTGGGTTTGTTATATAGGTATACATGTGCCATGGTGGTTTGCTGCATCCCATCAACGCATCATCTACATTAGGTATTTTCCCTAATGCTGTCCCTCCCCTAGCCCCCTGTTCCCAACAGGCCCTGGTGTGTGATGTTCCCCTCCCTTTGTCCATGTGTTCTCATTGTTCTACTTCAGCTTATGAGTGAGAATGTGCGGTGTTCAGTTTTCTGTTCTTGCAATAGTTTGCTGAGAATGATGGTTTCCAGCTTCATCCATGTCCCTGCAAAGGACATGAACTCATCCATTTTTATGGCTGCATAGTATTTCATGGTATAGATGTGCCACATTTTCTTTGTCCAGTCTATCATCGATGGGCATTTGGGTTGATCCAAGTCTTTGCTATTGTGAACAGTGCTGCAATAAACATACATGTGCATGTGTCCTTATAGTAGAATGATTTGTAATCCTTTGGATATATACCCCGTAATGGGATTGCTGGGTCAGACTCCTCATCTGAAATGCCATCTGCTCTCTTGGGAGCTTGCCTTCCTCAAAACTCTCATCTTTATCTGTTGCAACTACACATGAAATAACTTCCTCCCTTCCTATGCTCACCATATATGCTCAGTCCCTGGGTTTTCTCCCTTTCTCAATTACACCACATCTTAGCTTTCTCCCCTGACCCCATGACCTCTCGAACTCTCAGGAGTAGTTAACTGCAAAATGTGTAGACATGGCACTGACTCCATAACAATTAAAAACATTGTTTATGTAAAGGAAAATTGTACATGAAAGGTACAAAGAATCTCCTCCCAACTGGAACAATATGTAGGGTCAAAACTCACTGGGTTTTTGGTGCTGAGTCTAAACAATGTAAATACACACGTAAACACACACACACACACACACACACACACACACACACACACACACACATCTATTTTTTAAAAGGAGTCTCTGTTGCCCAGGTTGGAGTGCAGTGCAGTGGCATAATCTTGGCTCACTGTAACCTCTGCCTCCAGGGTTCAAGGGATTCTCCTGCCTCAGCCTCCTGAGTAGCTGGAACTACAGGCATATGCCACCATGTCCAGCTATTTTTTTTTTTTTTTTTTTTTTTTGTATTTTTAGTAGAGACTGGGTTTCACTATGTTGGCCAGGCTAGTCTTGAACTTTTGACTTCAGGCAATCCGCCTGCCTTGGCCTCCCAAAGTGCTGGGATTACAGGCATGAGCCACTGTGTCAGGACACAAACAATCTTTACCTGAGAAGAGAGATAAATGATATATGAAAAAGTGGCCCTTACAATGTAAAAATTTCATGGCTATTTTAAAGCAAATTTTAAAAGATGTTATATTTCATGATTTAAGTTATTTACTTTTATACTTTAGATTCCTTATTTTAGAATGCTCTACTAAAGAGAAAATTGCAGGCAAGTTATTCTAAAACATACACATTTTCAAACAACCTCCTTCAGTAAAATAAATTCTAATACAACTGCTTCAAGATATAATAAAAGAAACATAACATTTTTGGCTTAAACCATTGGGGCAACTGCAGACCTTCATGTATTTAAAACAAAATGTCTGCTTTCTTCTTCTCCTAAATCTAGTAACCCCTAGGCATCTCTCCAGTTGGATAATCATGGAAAGAAAGCGAGCTTTGTTTTTTCTTCTGTTTCTGATTGAGCTGTACGCTTTTCTGCTTCACGTATTACTGCTTTCCTGAGAGAACGCTTGGGATATACTTTCAGAATAAAATATTTTCAACCTCTTTTGAATGTTTTAAATCTCACCTCCAGGGCAATGCTTTGTATGTACAGAATCATAAAATAAAACACAGGAAGAAAAAAATGAGAATATAAAACAGGTGGAACTCCAACTACACAATGCTTTAGACTAAAATATCTTATTTTGATTATAGCTCGTTTCATTCCTCACTTGTTCATACACTTTGAGTTTTAAATATTAAATTGGTAAAGGGGCTCTGTAGATTACCTAGAATTAATATTTTAAAAGATATGCATATTGAGGGACAATAGCTGTGAATAATAACATTAGATTCCAAGAGAATTTAATTCTCTTAATTTACTAGTGTGTAATATCAACTGAAAGCATAATTAAATCTATATCATTTGATTTTTATAAAGAAAATTTAATGGTTTTAAAAAAATCTCCTAAGATTATTATAGATAAAAATATTAGACTCCCAGTTGCACGTAGAAATCAAATTGAAAGGAAAAAGTGAAAGATGTAAAAAAATCCTATCCTGTGACCATAACACTAACTAATGTGACTTTTAGTAATTTAATTATTTTTTGAGTTTAAGAAGATGTTTCTACTGCTAGGCCTCTGTATGGATACATGGATTTGATTTTTAATAAATATAACTTACAGAATATTTTTAATAAATATAACTTACTACCAACATCTCTAAAACACAAGTAAATTGCATGACAGTAATTAGCCTCACACTCAGTTCTGAATTTGATTCAATTTCATTCAGATTAACAATCTACTCAAGATTAATGTTTAAAGGTTTCCTCCTTGTAGATATTTATAGACTCTCCCAAAATTTCCTACAGGTAAACTCAATTTCCCACCAGTGTAAGAGTTTTGACATTTAGAGCCCAGGCCTTCCCTACCCTCTCCTTCTTTCCAGACTTTTGGAATTACATGTTGCTCCTCATCTCATCCCAGGTGCTGAGAGCCTACATAGGTTTCAGAATAGAATCCGTCCTGGAGGCTGCTTTATCATAATTAAGTCTTTCAATTTGGTAAGGCAAGTTCTCCTCTCATTCTAAAATGCATCGTCGTAGTTTACTCTGTGCTCTTTACTCTTCTATCTGTAGGTTAATTTAGTCATCAAGTTTCACAAACAAGGCTGCTGGGAATTCCATTTGGAAGTTTATAAATCAAACTCAGGACAATTGCCATCTTTAAGATACCAAATTCATTCACCTGTGAGCATTATGTATCTAGCCATTTATTCTGATTTATTTGTATTTCTTTCAATAACATTTTGGAATTGTGAAACATAGGTTTTACAACAAAGGTTTTAATATGTATTTGGTTTAAACACATATCTGGTTTCTTCTAGTACTTTGTCATTTTTGCTGCTAACTTGAATATTATATTTTTTTATTTTATGTATTGATTGGTTATTATTTCTCTGTCAAAACACTGTTATTTTGAATATTTTTAACTGAAATTTTGTCAAATGCTTTTATTACTATAAATATGCATATTAATACATAATACATGTCCATTTTATCATATATATGTGTGTGTGTGTGTGTGTATATATATATATATATATATATATATAGTCGTTACTTCACACACACAAAAATGTTATTCTTATTGCAAATGATATGATTACCTATATGAAAGTCAAAGAGAATATATGTCATTATGGATAAAAATCATTTGCAAATATAGATAATTCTTGTGTTCTTAATTATTTTTTATCATTTATTTTTCTTATTTTAGTATATTGCCTTAAATCTCCTATGTAATGCTGAAAGAGTGATGGGTACCTTGCTTGATTTTTTAAATTGATACTTTAAGAGTTAATCATTGAATATAATATTCATTGTAAGTTTTTGATAGATACCCTTTATGAGCTCCAAGTGGTTCTCATTTACTCTTAGTTTATAAAAGGTTTATTATAAGACAGTGTTTAGGTTTATCAATTTTTTTCTGTGTTCCTTAAGAAATGTTTTTCTCCTCTAATCTGGTAATGTTCTGATTATATCAATTCGCAGAGATTGAACTAATCTTTCATTTATTTCTGGTATAAACCTTACTTGGTAATGTAGGGTTTATTCCATTTTGTAACAGAGATGGAAACTATCTCTTGTTTTCCTTTAGGATTTCTTTTTGTTTTTATATTTCCATGTATATTCATCTATGCTTTAAGAATTGCCTTAATCCAGAACCACTGTCCTTAACCTTTATCCTATAAGGACATTACTAATACTGGTTAACAATTTCCAAAGACATATCAGGGTAAAAATACAAGTTTGTTGAAAGTATGCGAGACTATAAGATTCTAGACTACATGGTCCATTTGTAGAGATGTTGCTTCGCTGGGCCCTGGTACTGAGATCCAGAACCCTACTCCTTAAGTTTCTATGGGAAGCAGGACAAGAATTTGAGCAAGATTATGCCTGATGGACTTAACTATTTTGACTAATCAGGAGGCAGTATCACTGGCTATGCAGGGGGAAACATGGTTTTTTAGGAAGCTTGAAGAGAGATGAACCTGAGAGCAGTAGTAACTGAGGGGAAGGAGAGAGGCAGCATCAAGAACAAGAGCTTTGTGAAGTCCCATAGGAAACTGATGACCAAATCCCATTTCTTTGAGCTAATTTGAGAATGTGCAATGACCCATATACTTGGCCTCTTTTATTTATACTGTCCCTGGTGTAGTTTGGACCCAAGTGTCTGCTCTGGAGGAGTTACACATTTAACAAATGACTCTACATGACAACATTTGATCACTGGTCACCTAGTCACTCATGCAAAAAGCATGCAATTCAGCTGTTTCTTCCCTCTCTCTGGCCTTCCATGTTAATTTTGAGGTCCTACTATTACCTCTTAAATAAATTTCCAGTATGCCCTTTACTCCTCTGTACTATGCACACCTTCCACACAAGAACTCCAATATCTCTTTCTGGATTCACTGAAAGAGTCTATGATCTGATCTGTTTTGTCCTATGCTCCTTAAATGTACTTTCTATAGATATGCCAGAAAGAGTTCTAAAATACAGATCTGAAGTGCAAACATCACTTCCCTGCTCAAAACTCTTGTGGTCCTCCATTACCTGCAGGATAAGTTTCAAGAGTTTTACCCTTATTAGTGAGACCCTTGAAGTTTTGGCATCAGAATGTATTTTTCAGCCTCATCACTTACCATTGTCTTACATTATGTAATTTTATCATTGTCTTTAAGTTACCATCCCCTTGAACATGATGTTTCAATAACATAAAATTTCTTGTTGGCCGAGTGCCATGGCTCATGCCTGTAATCCCAGTATTTTGGGAGCAGAGGTGGATGGATCATGAGATCAGGAATTCAAGACCAGCCTGACCCACCAACATGGTGAAACCTCATCGCTACTAAAAATTTAAAAAATTAGCTGGGCGTGGTGGCGCACACCTATAATCCCAGCTACTCAGGAGACTGAGACAGGAGAGTAACTTGAACTCAAGGGGTGGAAGTTGCAGTGAGCCGAGATCGTGCCACTGCACTCCAGCCTGGGAGACAGAGTGAGACTCCATCTCAGAAAAGAAAAGAAATTCTTGTAAATTCCCCCACACTGTTTCTAAACTCTGTGCCCTTAACATATGTTTTTTTTCCTGGAATCATTGTCTATATATTAGGTAATTCTTCCTCAGCTCAAGGCATTGCTTCTTCTAATAAGCCACATTTCCGAAGTGAAATTATGGCATCAACTAATAAATGTCTCACTTTAAGAAGCTCCTGAACACATATAAAAACAGTTATTCTATGTATTTCTACACCTGTAGTTCAACTATATCACCTCCATATCATACAAAATATATTTTTTCCGTGTGAATATTTTCGTCTTTTTTTAATTTTTCAAATGTTTCATTCAAATGTCACTTTAGACTTCTTGTGTACAAGCATGTGGAAATAAGTTGCCATGGTACCTGAGTGGATATTATTATATTTCTGCTCCACCTTATATCCAATCCCAACTAGAACTAAATTACATGCAGATAAGAACCAGAGCTCAGTTAAGAACTGGCACAAGTAACAACGTAGAGCGTCTGAATTTTAAATCACTTTGTAAAGAGTCCCAGAGTGTACCCTCATTAAGTGCAGGGATGCTGCTAATTTTGTACCCCTAGGTACTATGGCATCAAGTAATCATCTACAATTCCACAAGGAAATTGACTTCAAACATATTACTCATCAGGATGTATAAAATGGACTGTTTCTATTGAAACCATATCTTGACAGTTTTGAATTATTCCCTGAAGATAGATGTTGAACATAAAGCATATACTATATGGTAGTCCGGTGGTAGAGGCTATGATCAATTGTGATGCACAGTCTTTCTCCTTACTAATGAGTGGTGCATTGATATGTAAATAAGCAGTGGAGACACTATGTGACCAGTACTCTCTCGGGCGAGGTGCCATGTGGTACAGGAGCACGGACTAGAAACATGACTTTAGGAAGTCTTTCCAAATTGTGACTTGAAAGATAAATAGGCATTGTCTAGAGGTAAAGAAAGTGAAGTGCACCATATAGAATACCTGTGTGAAGGCCCCCAATCCAGGGGATTTGGGAATGAGAAGGAGCATGACAAGAGACAAGGCCAAGTTGGCAGATCAAAGGCAACCTAACAAGGGTTAGGATCTCTTTCGCAGACTTGATATTAAGGCTGCAACGGAGCCACTAAAGGTTCTATGCAGAATTCGAGTTCTGCCTCACGATGTACATTATAAGGTAACAATAAATTTAGGTTTAATGATTTTTGAATTGTTTGAAAACAAATGATAGCATGTCACAAATGCAAACACCCCACCATAAGGTTATAGAACAACCAGTCATATCTAGCATCTAGCAGAGAACAATGCCTTACGGAAAGTGCTCAATAGATGTTTGATGAATTTGTGAGGAATAGAAAGATGCAGTCATAATGAGATGTTGCAACATCCAATTATAATACCTATCTTTTGGAATCAGGATTGAGAGAAGCCAACCTTCTAGTGGAAAGGTAAAATGATGGAGTGACTCTTCTGATTCTAGTGTGGAGACTAGATTGACTGTTAGCTGGGGAATGAAGCCAATAGAGAAAGGTGAGAAAAGCTAATACACCAGGTACCTAATATGTTCTGATATTCATTTAATCCTCACAACAGCTCACAAGTACAAACTATTCAAATTCCAAATTTACAGATGAGGAAACATGGAACATCAAAAAATTAAGTAATTTGCTTAGGAAAAGAAAATCAAAATTAAATCATAGACATTTAGATTTTAGAGGCAGTGCTTGTAACTACTATCCTGTACTCTCCCTTTTACCACTTAATATAGACCAGAGAGAATCAGGGAAACACAATCATGCGTTGATTTATCAGAAACAATAGCTGTGCTTTATTTTCTTTGATTTATTTAGCTATGCATTTATTTATCTATTTGCATATTTATTTTGACTAGAGACTACAAAAGATGTTTGAAGTAGGGGAAATAAAACCTCTTTAATAGTATATATTTAGTAGGGAACTTTGTAGACCTCTATTTAATCGTGCACACTTTCCTTTTTTCTATAATTGGTTTTCTGAGTTTAAACCCAGAGCTTTTGAAGTGTTATTTTCAAATTAGAACAAATATTAATGCTAAAAAGAGGAAATTAGTGGAATCAATAACAACTAGTGGAAAAAAGGAGAAAGGTTGTCAAAACAACAAAAAGAAAACCCTACACGGTAGAGACAGCTTCCATAATCTTGAAAATCTGAAAGATCTTGAGATCTTCAAGCCTGACATTTATCTATTTAAGGGAAGCCCATAACATGGTCAGTACAATTTTGCTTCACGTCTACATATTCACATCCTAATATATTTATGCAATGATTATAAAAGTCACTTATTGATAGCATTTATATATTTATATGTGCTTGAGCAAGTATGGGAGTTTAAAAGTCGTAAGGAAAGGAAGAGAGGATGAGGAAAGGAAAGAGAAGAAATGACTTGCTACTGTTCACTGATTTTCACTGGCCAAATGGAACGGTTGAAAAGGTGGAGAAATTATAAAACTCAAGGGTAAATAAAAAATCCAGGGGCTTCTTGTGTCATGGGGTTGATGCAGGTGCATATTCATCTTTTGTCACATTTGGGAAATGAAAATTCGATTTCATATTCAAATGCCATTAAGTTATTTACAACTGGATCTGGAGGTTTCATATTTATCATCATAAAGTATAAAGCCAAATGTCCCTTTTTCAGGAGCACCAAAGATTAACCGATTAGAATGTTTTCCACATGTCCATTTTTACTGTCAAGAGAATTTTAAAGAAGTTTTCCAGCTTCCGCAGCTGAGCCAGATGTCAGTGGGTCCCACAGTGAAATGAAATTGGCAGAGTAGCCTTCTCATGACCCTGGGGTTGTTTTATCAGGGATCACTTTAATGTCTAAGAGTCATTCCTTGCTGAAGATGCTAAAGGTTTTGGGTGCAATCTGCCACAATTACAGAAATACGCTGACTTGGTTAAACCACTGAAGCCCAGAAGTATTTCTTACAACTTTTCTCACATCACACTATAATTATTGTTTGTGTTGGCACTAGAATAGTACAGGGTTTCATTTCCACTGTATGTTTCCGGTCTCTGGTTTCAGAAACATCAGTAGAGAATATTTTGCCAGCCACATTTTGTGTTGTGTAAACAATTCCTGGTGATTTACTCTGTTGGTCTCTTCACTGTGTTCTCAAATGACCATGGTCTCAAAGATATCAGATGGACGCTTTCTAAAATAACTTTAGGAGTTAGCACCATCTTTTTTTAAAATATTGTAACTGATAGCTTTGGTTCAGAAAATCATGGCAAAAAATCTAAAACTGGTTATATTGACGTATTTCATTCTTTTTCTTTAACTTTTAAATTTCTGCTACTGTTAATATAAAAATTATGTTTGTTTGACACAGTTTAAAACACAGTACAATAAAATGAACATGATTTTAGTCAACATACAGCTTGAAAAATGAGAGTATGTATTCTGTTTTCATACTGCTATAAAGAAATGCCTGGGATCAGTAATTCATAAAGGAAAGAGGTTTAATTGACTTACAGTGCTGCATGGCTGGAGAGGTCTCAGGAAACTTACAACCATGGTGGAAGGTGAAGGAGAAGCAAGGCACGTCTTATGTCATGGCAGGAGAGAGAGGGAGAGTAATGGGGGAACTGCAAGACACCTTTATAAAACCATCAGCTCTCATGAGAACTCAGTATCATAACAGTATCAGGAAAACTGCCCCCATGATCCAGTCACCTCCCACCAGGTCCCTCCCTCAACATGTACAGATTACAATTCAAGATGTGATTTTGTGGGGACACAGGACCGAACCATATCAGAGTATTACAATATTTTTTAATCTCCATGTAAGCCTTCCTTCATTGAATGACCCCTCTGTCCCAGAAAATTCTGCAAATCCTTCTGTTTTTCTTTAAAATGTTACAATATAATATGATTGGTAAACTTGTCTGTTTTTGGACTTTATGTAACTAGAATATTACTTTATTCTTCAATAACTTGCTATACCCACCCATTATTGGATTTTCCAGGTCAACTTGTGTGACTGCACATAGCTGTCAATATTGCTTGTCTTGACTACATAATTTCTATTTCTATAAATATGGCACACTTTGACCCATTTCCTTTGAGATGAATAACTGACTTTTTCAGCTTTTATCATTATAAACAATTCTGCTAAAGACTCTTTTTCTGTGCATTCTGCTGCATAGAAGAAATTTTCCAGGTATATACCAAGCAATGAGCTGCCGGGTCACAGAGTACACACATGCTCAAATCACTAATAGTACGTGAGATTTTCTGTAAGTCTGCATCTTTACCAACATTGGATATCATCTGACTTTTATATTTTTTCCATTACACCAGGTATGAAATGAAATCACATTTAAATTTGCTTTTTTCAGATTAATGCTGAACATACTTTATATGACATTTGTGTTCCCTTTTCTGAGTAATCCTGATGTAATTCTTAACAATTTTTATTTTATTTTTTCTTTTTTAAAAAGCTTTTTACTGCATATTCTTACTCATAGGCGGGTGAGAAAAATGAGAACACATGGACACAGGGAGGGTGTCTACTTCACACTGGGGTCTATTGGGGGGAATGGGGGAGGGACAGCGGGGGGGGGGCTGGGGAGGGATAGCCTGGGGATAAATGCCAAGTGTGGGTGAAGGGGAGGAAGGCAGCAAAACACACTGCCATGTGTGTACCTATGCAACTACCTTGCACGTTCTGCACATGTACCCCAAAACCTATAATGCAATAAAAATTAAAATAAAATAAAATAAAATTCTAAAGTGGAAAAAAAATAAAAAAATAAAAATAAAAATAAGCTTTTACATTTATAACATACACATAGAGAAGAGCAGAAATCATAAGTATACAGATCAGTAAGTGTTCTCAAAGTGAAAATATCACCCAGGGAAGAAAATAGAACATTAGCAGCACGAGAAGTCCCTCTCATGCCTTCTCCCATATTATCCTACTCCCATCTAAACATCTATAAGTGTGGATTAGGATCCAAGATGGTCAAATAGGAACAGCTCTGGAGTGCAGTTCCAAGCAAGAACAACACAGAGGGTGATTGCCACCACATTTCCAAACAAATTTTCACTGCCCACAGACCAGGAGATTCCCAGGCCTAAAAGTGCCACAAGTTTTCAGCATGGCAGTTTCAGCCAGTGCCAGCTTGGTGCACAGAAACTCGCACAAATCTGGGCAGCTGTTTCAACTGGTGCCTGGAATGCCTGGGAGACAGAGCCACCCATTCAACTGAAAGGAAGGGGGCAGAGACAGGGAGCCAGGTGATCTGGCTTGGCAGGTACCACCCCCACAAAACACATAATCTGAAAGGCTCTTGATTGAGAGTTTCCCAGCAAGCTCATCTGGACCCAGGATGGCCCAGCTCAGTGGGGGGAAGGGCGACCACCACTACTGAGGCAGTCCGCCACTACCGAGGTCATTCACACTGCAGATGGGCAGAGCCTGTGACAGCTCAGCAATGCCTCTGCTGGCAAACTGTGACTAGACTACTCCGTATGGGGCAGGGCATCTATGAAAAAAGGCAGCAGCATGACAGGAACTTATAAATAAAGCCGACCTTCCTAGGACAGAGCACCTGGGAAAAGAGGCAGTTATGAGTTCCGCTATAGCAGACTTAAAAGTACCTGCCCAGCATCTTTACATGGAACAATGGAGCTCCCCGCACAGCACTTGAGCTCCTATAATGGATACACTGTCTCGTCAAGCAGCTCCCTGATCCCCATATACCCGAAGAGTCACCTCATAAAGGAGAGCTAAGGCCAACATCTGGCAGGTTCCCTTCTGGGATGAAGATAGAAGAAGAAAGTGGCAGCTACCCTTACTATTCTGCAGCCCCCACAGGTGATCCCCAGGCAAGCAGGGTCTGGAGTGGACCTCCAGCAGTCCTGCAGCAGAGTGGCCTGACTGTTAGAAGGAAAACTAAGAAACATAAATAACTTCATCATCAATGAAAAGGACATCCACTCAGAGACTCCATCCAAAAGTCACCAACTACAAAGACCACCAGTAAATAAATCCACTAAGATGGGAAGAACCTAGCACAAACAGTATAAAAACACCAAAATCCAGAATACCTCTCCTCCTCCAAAGGATCACAACTCCTCACCAGCTAGGGATCTAAGATGCATGGAGAATGAATCTGATGAGTTGACAGAAACAGGCTTCAGAAGGTGGGTAATAACAAACTTCTCAGAGCTAAAAGAACATGTGCTAACCCAATGCAAAGAAACTAAGAACCTAGAAAAGAGGATAGATCAGATGCTAACTAGAATAAACAGCTTAGAGAAGAATATAAATGACTTGATGAAGCTGAAAAACACAGCATGAGAATTTCATGGAGCATACACAAGTTTCAATAGCCAATTCGACCAAGCAGAAGAAAGAATATCAGAGCTTGAAGATTAACTCAATGAAATAAAAGGAGAAGGCAAGAATAAAGAAAAAGGAGTGAAAAGAAATGAACAAAGCCTCCAAGAAATATGGGATTATGTGAAAAGACCTAATCTCTGCTTGATAGGTGTACCTAAATGTGATGGAGAGACTGAATCCAAGCTGGAAAACACTCTTCAGTGTATTATCTAGGAGAACTTCCCCAACCTAGCAAGCCAGGCCACCCCATTCAAGTGCAGGAAATACAAAGAACACCACAAAGATATTCCTCAAGAAGAGCAACTCCAAGGCACATAATCATCAGATTCACCAGGGTTGAAATGAAGGAAAAATGCTAGGGGCAGCCAGAGAGAAAGGTCAGGTTACCCACAAAGGGAAGCCCATCAGATTCACAGCAGATCTCTTGGCAGAAACCCTACAAGCCAGAAGAGAGTGGGGGCCAATATTCAACATCCTTAGAGATAAAAACTTTCAACCTAGAATTTCATATACAGCCAAACTAAGCTTCATAAGTGAAGGAGAAATAAAATCCTTTATGGACAAGCAATTGCTGAGAGATTTATCACCACCAGGCCTCCCTTACAAGAGCTCCTGAAAGAAGCATTAAACAAGGAAAGGAACAACCAATAGCAGCCACTCCCAAAATGTACCAAATGTTAAAGACCATTGACACAATGAAAAATATGTGTCAACTAACAGGCAAAACATCCAGCTAACATCAAAATGGCAGGATCAAATTCACACATAACAATATTAATCTTAAATGTAAATGGGCTAATTGCCTCAATCAAAAGACACAGACTGGCAAATTGGATAAAATGTCAAGACCATCAGTGTGCTGTATTCAGGAAATCCATCTCATGTGCAAGGACACACATAGGTTCAAAATAAAGGATGGAGAAAGATTTATCAAGCAAATGGAGAGGAAAAAAAAAGCAGGAGTTGCAATCCTAGTCTCTGATAAAATGGACTTTAAACCAACAAAGATCAAAAGAGACAAGGGCATTACATAATGGTAAAAGGATCAATGCATTAAGAAGAGCCAATGATCCTAAATATATATGCAGCCAACACAGGAGCACCCAGATACATAAAGCAAATCCTTAATGACCGACAAAGAGACTGACATTCCCACACAATAATAGTGGGAGACTTTAACACTCCACCATCAATATTAGATAGATCAATGAGAGAAAATTAACAAGAATATCCAGGACTTGAACTCAGATCTGGAACAAGCAGACCTTAATAGACATCTACAGAAATCTCCACCCCAAATTCACAGAATATATATTCTTCTCAGGATCTCATTATACCTACTCTAAAATTGACCACATAATTGGAAGCAAATCACTCCTCAGCAAATGCAAAAAAAAAAAAAAAAAAAAAAAAAAAAAAAAAAAAAAAAACAGAAATCATAACAAACAGTCTCACATATTACAGAGCAATCAAATTAGAACTCAGAATTAAGAAATTAACTCAGAACTATACAACTTCATGGAAACTGAACAACTGGCTCCTGAATGTCGACTGGACTAACAATGAAATGAAGGCAGAAATAAAGATGTTCTTTGAAAACAATGAGAATGAAGACACAACGTGCCAGAGTCTTTGGGACACACCTAAAGCAGTGTCTGGAGGGAAATTTATAGCAATAAATGCCCAAATAAGATGTGAGGCAAGATCTAAAATCAACACAATGTTGTCAAAATTGAAAGAGCTAGAGGAGCAATATCAAAAAAACTCAAAAGCAAGCAGAAGACAAGAAATAACTAAGATCAGAGCAGAACTGGAAGAGATAGAGACACAAAAGACCCTTCAAAAAAATCAATAAATCCAGGATCTGGATTGACAAAATAGACCACTAGCCAGATTAATAAAAAAGAAAAGGGAGAAGAATCAAATAGATGCAATAAAAATAATAAAGGGGATATCACCACTGATTCCACAGAAATACAAACTACAGAGATTACTACAAACAACTCTATGCACATAAACCAGTAAACTTAGAAGAAAAGGATAAATTTCTGGACATTTGCACCCTCCCAAGCCTTAACCAGGAAAAAGTTGAAACCTTGAATAGACCAATAACAAGGGCTGAAGTTGAGGAAGCAATTAATAGCCTACCAACCATAAAAAGTCCAGGTGCAGATGGGTTCACAGCTGAATTCTACCAGACATACAAAGAGGAGCTGGTACTGTTCCTTCTGAAACTATTCCAAACAATACAAAAAGAGAGAAAATCCTTCTCTAATCATTTTATGAGACCAACACCATCTTGATACCAAAACCTGGCAGAGACTCAACAAAAAAAGAAAACTTCAGGCCAATATCCATGAAGAACATAGATGCAAAAATCTTCGATAAAATACAGGCGAACAGATGCAACAGCACATCAAAAAGCTTATCCATCACAATCAAGTAGGCTTCATCCCAGGGATGCAAGGCTGGTTCAACATATACAAGTCTATAAACATAATCCACCACATAAACAGAACCAAAGACAAAAACCACATGATAATCTCAATAGATGCAGAGAAGGCCTTCAACAAAATTCAACAACACTTTATGCTAAAAACTCTCAATAAAGTAGGTAACAAAGGAACATATCTCAAAACAATAAAAGCTATTTATGACAAACCTACAGCCAATATCATACTTAATGGGCAAAAACTGGAAACATTCCCTTTGAAATCTGGCATTAGACAAGGATAACCTCTCTCACCACTCCTATTCAGTGTAGTATTAGAACTTCTCGCCAGAGCAGTTAGGCAAGAAAAAAAAAAAAAAAAGGTATTCAATTAGGAAAAGAGGAAGTCAAATTGTCTCTATTTGCCGATGACATGATTGTATATTTAGAACACCCCATCCTCTCATCCCAAAATCTCCTTAAGCTGATAAGCAACTTCAGCAAAGTCTCAGGATACAAAATCAATGTACAAAAATTACAAGCATTCCTATATACCAATAACAGACAAACAGAGAGCCAAATCATGAGCAAACTACCATTAACGACTGCTACAAAGAGAATAAAATACCTAGGTATACAACTAACAAGGAACATAAAGGACCTCTTCAAGGAGAACTACAAACTACTGCTCAAGGAAATAATAGAGGACACAAACAGATGGATAAACACTCCATGCTTATGTTTAGGAAGAATCAATACTGTGAAAATGGCCATACTGCCCAAAGTAATATATAGATTCAAGGCTATTTCCCATCAAGCTACCAATGACCTTCTTCACAGAACTGGAAAAATCAGCCTTAAACTTCATATGGAACCAAAGGAGAACCCGCATAGCCAAGATAATCCTAAGCAAAAAGAACGAAGCTGGAGGCATCATGCTACCTGATTTCAAACTATACTACAAGGCTACAGTAATAAAAATAGCATGGTAGTGGTTCCAAAACAGAGATATAGACCAATGGAACAGAACAGAGGCCTGGAGGCAATACACACATCTACAACCATCTGATCTTTGACAAACCTGACAAAAACAAGCAATGGGGAAAGGACTCCCTGTTTAATAAATGGTGTTGGGAATACTGGCTAGCAATGTGCAGAAAGCAAAAACTGGACCCCCTCCTGACACCTTACACTAAAATCGATTCCAGATGGATTAAAGACTTAAACATAATACCTAACACCATAAAACACTAGAAGAAAATCTAGGCAAAACCATTCAGGACATAGGCATAGGTAAGGACTTGATGACTAAAACACCAAAAGCATTGGCAACAAAAGCCAAAATCGACAAATGGGACCTAACTTAACTCCAGAGCTTCTATACAGCAAAAGAAACAATCATTAGAGTGAACTGGCAACCAAAATAATGGGAAAAAATTTTTTGCCATCTATGCATCTGACAAAGGGCTAATATCCAGAATCTACAAAGAACTAAAACAGATTTACAAGAAAAAAAACAAACCCATCCAGAAGTGGATGAAGAATATGAACAAACACTTTTCAAAAGAAGTCATATGAGGCCAACAAACACATGAAAAAATGTGCATCATTGATTATTAGAGAAATGTAAATCAAAACTACATTGAGATGCCACCTCACACCAGTTAGAGTGGCTATCATTAAAAAATCTGGAGACAACAGATGCTAGAGAGGATGTGGAGAAATAGGACCACTTTTACACTGTTGGTGGAAACTAGTTCAACCATTGTGGAAGACAGTGTGGTGCTTCCTCAAGGACCTAAAAATAGAAATTCCATTTGACCCAGCAAGCCCATTACTGAATATATACCCAAAGGTTTATAAATAATTCTATTATAAAGACACACGCACACGTATATTCATAATGGCACTGTTTACAATAGCAAAGACCTGGAACCAACACAAATACCCATGGATGATAGACTAGACAAGGAAAATGTGGCATATATACACCATGGAATACTATGCAGCCATAAAAATGATGAATTTGTGTCCTTTGTAGGGATATGGATGAATCTGGAAACCATTATTCTCAGCAAACTGACACAAGAACAGAAAAACACTGCATGTTCTCACTCAAAGGCAAGTGATGAACAATAAGAAAACATGGACACAAGAAGAGGAGCTTCACACACTAGGGTCTATTGGAGGGGGGCAGGTGATGGACAGTGGGGGCATAGGGAGGTCAGAGAGGGATAAGATGTGGAGAATGCCAGATGTAGGTGATGGAGTGATGGTGGCAGCAAACTACCTTGCCATGTGTGTACCTATGCAACAATCCTGCTTGATCTGTACATGTACCCTAGAACCTAAAGTACATTAAAAAATGTAATCAAACAATATACTTTATCATGTCTGATTTCTCATTCACCATGTTGTTTTGAAATTCAACCATGCTGTACATAGCAGTTTTTCCTTCTCATATATATATATATATATATATATATATATATATATACACACATATATATCTCTCATAAAGATATTTATATGTATATATATCTCACAATCTGTGTACTAATTGTATTACTGACATCTTTTTGGGTTGCTTCCAATTTGGAGCTCCTATGAAGAGTAATAGTATGAACATTCTTGAACATATCTTTCGGTGAATACATGCAGACATTTCTATTGTTTATATACCTAGGAATGGAATTGCTGGGTTCTAAAATATGCATATTTTACAGAATGGTGGCACCAATTTAAACTTCCACAAGCAGTGTGTGAGAGTACCATTTGTTCCACATTTTTGCCACTGCTGGGTATCCTCAGACTTTATAATTGCAAACAGTCTGGTGGCTATATAATACATGTTCAAATAATACTGTACTATTTTATTTGTAGCACTAATACCTTGTAATACGGTATCCAAATTCATTCCTCCCATCTTTTATAATATTAACACTTCACTTACCCATATGCTACAATTACCCTGTACCTGTTACTATTATTAGTTTGAATAGTTATTAATAGATAGAATAATTAAGATTATATTTTATTTTTATATATTGCATCTCTGATGTCTTATTTTTCTTTGTGTAGATCTAATTTTCTGATATATATGTGAGTATCCTTCTCTGTGAAGACTGTCTATTTACATTTCTAGTAGGGCAGATCTCTTGATGATGAAATCTTTCAGTTCTTGTTTTTCTGAGAAAGTCTTTGTTTCTACTTCACTTTCGAAGAGTAATTTTATTGAATATAGAATTCTAGGTTGGTAGGTTTTTACTTTCAGCACTTCAGTTACTTCATTCTACTTTCTAGTTGCTTTTCACTGAGCTTCCTGGATCTATGAGTTCATGGCTGTCATTGATTTTGGAAAGCCCTCAACCATTATTACTTCAAATGGTTATTCTACTGTGTTCTCTGTCTCTTCTCCTCCTGGTATTTTAATTACACATCTAATGGATTTTTACAGGGCCTTTTAAACTTGTGTAATCATTCTTGGATAATGTATTCTGAATGTTTTTATTTTTTCCTCTTTACATTTCAGTTTTATGAAATATCTGCTGACATATTTTTC
Organism: Saguinus oedipus; assembly: GCA_031835075.1. Classification (NCBI taxonomy): domain Eukaryota; kingdom Metazoa; phylum Chordata; class Mammalia; order Primates; family Cebidae; genus Saguinus; species Saguinus oedipus. The sequence goes on from CM063172.1 coordinate 65,911,895, forward strand.
AGCTTACTGACTCTCTCCTTAGCCACATCTAGTGGCTGATGAGTCTATTAAAGGCACTTTTCATTTCTGCTGATTTTTTTCTAGCATTTCTTTTTTATCCTTTTTTGTTTTGATTTGTTTTTTGGAGCTTCCATCTACGTTTACATTCCTATCTCTTTTTTGCATGTTGTCTACTTCTGCCAATAAATCCCTTAACATAGTAGTCACAGTTCATTTGAATTCCCTGTCTCATCATTTGAATATCTGTGTCATACCTGAGTCTGATCCTGAGGGTTGCTTTGTCTCTTCAGGTTGTATTTTTTTCTTGGCTTTTTGTCTGCCTCTGATTTTTTACACATTGTATCTGGTAATGGTAACTGAGGTAGACAGGGTATGAGGGTGAAATTGTATGTTTATTTGTTTATCTGGCTAGAAGTTTCACTGTGTTTCACGTGTGCTGTAGCTGTAACTGCCAGAGACTTCAAACTTCTCTAGTTTCCTTGTCTTTGCCTTATCTATTTATGGCGGACTTTCCTAAGTTTCCTCCTCAGATGGGGTCTGCTTCTTGTAGTTCTTTCTACTGTAATCCCTGTGGTTACAGTGGAAACCTTTTGTTGTGGTGATAAGGTGTGAAAGAAGGAAAGCATTCCTTAATCTTGCGATTAAATTTCAGACTTGCAGTGGGCCTGTGTGTTTTAAATGTTGACCTTCCCCAGTGTTTCTCCAGTAGTATCAACTTCTGTTTATGCCTTTGGTGCTACTGGAAGTCTAGTGGGGGCTGGAGAGGAATGAATACCCTTTCCCCAGCTGGAATAAGATTCTAGTAATTTCTTTCTATCCACGATAGGCCTTTGTAATAGAGAATGTTCTGCTAATATTTCACAGTGATTCTTCTTTCCCTCTCCTTGCCAGAGTCACAGAAAGTTCTTTCTCAAATTCTCACTTTTAGAACCTGATAGGAGGTGAGACTCACAAAATTAGTGACCCCCTTAAAACTCTTGCTTCAAGTGTTTCTCTCTTTTATGCTTATCCACACTCAGACTCCAGTGATTTGTCAAAATTACCAGTTAGGGAGATCTCGAATGTACAGTTCTGCATTTGCTTGTCTCTCTGGATTTCAGGGCAGAAGTTTGCACCTAAACCCCAGTATTCTGATAGATCCAAGAAAGGTTATTTAGGTTCCATTTGTCAAGCTTGTCCATGCTGTAAAAACGAAGGTGCTTTCCAAGCTCTTTACCCTTGGAGCTAACATAGAAGCTCACAATGTATCTTTTTATGAACAGACAATCCTAATTGTAATATAGCCTGTTTATGATTTATTTTCCATTGTTAGCCTTTATTATGTATTATGTAATAAGTCTTTGTCTCTGCAAAATATTCCTCTCATGTTATCTACTTCATATTTAGACTTACAATCTTTGTGTCTAAAGATTAAGACTTTTTTTCTATATGAATATTCAGTTGAACTAGCAGGATATATTGAAAAGATCATGTTTTTCTCACTGAATTGTAGTCATGATTTTATCACAAATCAGGTAACTATGTATGTTTGGATTTCTTTCTCAGCTCTCTTTTCTGTCTTTTTGATCTGTATGTCTATTCTTGTGTTGCTATTATGCTGTCTTAATTATTTTAGCTTTATATTAAGATTTGTTATCTGATAAATTCCTTAGATTTGAAATTCCTCTTTTGGATTATCTCCCTTTTAATTAAATGTATAAAACTTCTCTTCATAGTGTTATGTTACTTTCTATGTAACAATGTAACATGTCTGTTGTTAAATCTATGCCTTACTGTTTTATATTTTACTGATATTGCATTTGGAAATGTGTTATTTAATTTCATAACGAATATTTGTTACTAGTATATATAAAAATACTGGTAATTTATATATATGTGGTTATATTCTACAATCTTCCTAAATCTATTTATTGATTTTAATAGCTTACCTATAATTTATTTGGAAGTTTGAATACACAATTATGGCATTTGAAGTCACGATAATTGTATTTCATCCTTTCCAACTTGCACATTTTGTTCATTTCCTTTCCTTATTGCACTGGCTACAATACCTACTTTGCTAAGTTTGTCAAATAATTTACTTCATCACTTGAGATAATCACAAGATTTTTCTTTATTTTATTAATGTGGTAATTCTACTGATTGGTTTTCTATGTTGAACCAGAATATCTGGGATAAATCCAACTTGGTTGAAATGGATTAGTCTTTTAATATGTCACTAGAGTCCCTTTGAAATATTTTATTAGGATATAGTGAAATACATTTGGCTATAAGTTTTCTTTCTTGTAATATCCTTGTAGGATTTGTGATCAAGGTTATACTGGACTCAGGAAATGAGTTAGGAGAGCGTAGAACAGTAGAACTCAGAACGACTGCATCTAACATTACACTGTTGCCTCTGTAGCAAGTTATGAATTTGCTCCCCTTATGTGTAAGCCTTGTTTTTTAAAATTACAGGCAAAAAACCAAAAACTGAATAGCAAAAAATACTGGATGCATAAATGTTTTTTAATAGAAGAATAGATAAGTAAATACATGAATTACAGTATATATATTTTTCATTTTAGTATTTTTTTCATGGTAAATAGATACATTGAAGATATTAAGGAAGAAATCTTTCCCTAGAAATTGATTCTTCACTATTATCTTTCTACCTAAATTCAGAAGATGAAGACTATGGCTCTGGCCATCTTTGTGCCTCTGAATTGCTCTCTTTTTTTGCCTACCATCTGCCAGTGAATTGAACTATGCATGGCTTTAAGTAGTTTTAACCTTAAACCGAGCCTAAGCTGAAAGAAATCTCTCATCACCTAGTTGACATGTGCATTTTGCAGCTGAAAAGACTGAGTTTATGGAGATAGGGACCATCCTCACCAGGCTTGGGCTTCATACAAGGACCATTTACTATGCAACACGAAAGTCCTTAGCAGCCTTTCCACATTTATCATGGGAACTTTAACTGTCAGGCAGTCTAGTATCTGCTGAGAAAAAATTTTGCTAGTCCTGTTTTCTTAACCACAACACTTTAGACACAAATAAACGACATATTTGTCCTCATTTTATGCTTGCATTTAGGTGCTGCCTATTTTGTTTGCATTTCACTATGTGCTGGGATACATCTGAAACTGTGGGATGTGGTTTATTTAAAATATGGAATCCTAATAAAATCTGGGCAGTTCAATAAATTTCCAGAATCACTTTCACAGACCAATCAGTTACTAATCATTTGCCACTCTCATCCTACCTTTTCCATTTATGTAACCAAGAGTGATCTTCATGTAATCTTATTCTTTCTCTTTATATTTTCCTTTATATCCATTTTTTATATTACCACAGCAGGTCAGAACAAAGTAGACACTCATTTAGAGACATTTAATGATTTCCTTTTTAGAATGAAAGAAAATAAACTTGACTTCAGTATGTGAAAGCCTGAATATTTAAAGGATAAGCAAAAAGTTAATTGCAAATGTATGTGCATGTCGATTGCTTTTATTCACTTTGGCTTACCACAGTTCGACAGAATTTGTTATAAAGTCCATTACCCACTAATCTAATCCAGAATTTCTCTGCTTACTAAAGAAGGCAGTCTTTCTAATGGGATCTTGGATTACTAAGAAGCTCAGAATTCTTTTTATGAATTTACCATTTCACATCCCCATTACCAACATTTTTTTCTTTAAAACTTTAAAACAGGTTCAAATACTTGCAGAGGTAAAATAAGTAAGAGTTTCCCCAGTGTTTTCTTTTAGTAGTTTCACAGATTGAGGTCTTAGATTTGTCTTTCTTGGGTAATACCCTACAAAACAAAAGTGGACAAATTACATCAACTTAAAATAATGTGATTTTAAGGAATTTCATCTGATTAAAAAGCTTCTGCATAGCAAAGGAAACATTCAACAAACAGACAACCCACTGAATGAGAGAAAATATTTGAAAACTATCCATTTGACAGGGATTAATGACATAAATACATAAGGAGCTCAAATAACTCTATAGGAAAAATCTAATAATTCAATAAAAAATGGACAAAAGATCTAAAAAAGATCTTCTCAAAGGAAGACATATAAATGGCAAACAAGCATATGAAAAGTTGCTCAACATCACTGATCATCAGACAAATGGAAATCAAACAATAATGAGATTATCTCACATCAGTTAAAATGGCTTTTATCCAATAGAGAGGTAATAACAAATGCTGCTGAGGATGTGGAAAAAAGGGAACTCTTGTACACTGTTGGTTAGAATACATACTAGTACAACCACTATGGAGAGTGGTTTTGAGATTCCCCAAAGTAAAAATAGAGCTACCATATGATCCAGCAATCCCAGTGCTAGGTATATACTCAAAATAAAAGAAAGTAGTGTATCTAAGAGATATCTTCACTTCCATGTTTAACTGCAGCACTTTTCACAAATAGCTGAGATTTGAAGTGATCTGTGTCCACCAATAGACAAATGGATAAAGAAAATGTGGTATATGTACACAATGCAGTACTATTCAGCCATGAAAAAGAATGAGATCCTATTATTTGCAACAACATGGATGGAACTGGAGGTCATTATATTACATGAAATAAGCCAGGCACAGAAAGACAAACTTCACTTAATCTCACTTATTTGTGGGAACTAAAAATTAAAACAATTGAGCTCATGGAGATAGAGAGTAGAACAATGATTACCAGAGGCTAGGAATGGTAATGTCGTAAGGAGTGGAATGGTTAATGGATGTAAAATAGTTAGAGGGAAGGAATAAGATCAAGTATTTGATAGTATAACAGGTGACTACAGTCAACAGTAATTTATTGTAGGGTGGGCACAGTGGCTCATGCCTAGAGTCTCAACATTTTGGAGGGCTAAGGTGGGTGGACTGCTTGAACCCGGAAGTTCAAGGCCAGCCTGGGCAACTTGTGAAACACCTTCTCTACAAAAAATACAGAAATTTTCTAGGTGTGGTGCTGCATGCCTGTAGTCCCAGTTGCTTGGGAGGCTGAGGTAGGAGGATGGCTTGAGTTAGGGAGGTCGAGGGTACAGTGAGCTAATTAGCCTGGGTGACAAAGTGAGATCCTGTCTCAAAAAGAAAATGTATTTTACATTTAAAAATAATTAAAAGAGTAGAATTGGAATGTTTGCAACAGAAAGGGTAAGTGCTTGAGGTGATGGCTACCCTTATATAATAATTATGTATTGTATCCCTGAATCAAAATATCTTATGTATCCTACAAATACATACAACTACTATGTAGCCCCCAAAATTAAAATAAAGTAAGTGGGAGATAAGAAACAAATGAGATCTCCACACTTAGAGTAGGCTCAGTCTGTGTTAGCTAGTGAAGGCATGCCTATTTTAAGGGGCCCCTTGCAACTTAGTTCCAATCTATTTTTTTTTTTTTTTTTGCCATGCAGTAACATAAACTCACTTTATAGCCAAGTTTAAAATTAAATTCACAATAAAACAATTTCAATATTAATTTTCACAATTTTGGAAAATAAGCAATTTTATCTATCTCTGTCTGTATATCTGTCTGTCGACATCTTTGTGCACCCAGACCAAAGCGTAAAGCAGTATTAATATTTGCCATGAGATAATTATTTACTGGTGTTCTTTTTCAGTTGAACATTTCAAGTCAAATGCCCAAGAGAGGCTTCTCCTTCATGTGCCTCCCTCTTCCTCAAAAAAATAGTGCTTTTATTTCCACTTCTTCATAAATAGTCACATTTTCCCACCTTCATCACATATGAACCCACTCGCCTGGAATTTGAGACAGAAATGCACTTCTAATACTCTGATTCTACAATAAGACACCATGATTTTAAGTAAGCTAAAAAACACCATTATCACTTTGGCAAACATTAATATTTGTAAATGACAATTATTTTGAATTAACATAGTTTTAGGTATAGCCTTAATCCTTAGGAAGTTCTGTGTCTTTTTTTTAAAAGAATGCAAATGAGGCAATAATGAATCAAGGTAAAATTTAAGAAGTTGCCTTCACCTCTTTATTGAAGTTATATCTTAGCAAATAAAAATAGTCCTCCTTCTTTTTAATATTTCATATTTTTTAGTGGATTCAGCCATAGACATTCTTTTAAAATTATTCTGTTGGCCTCCTTGCAGCTGAAGTGGGTATTAACACTTATAACTCTAAGGTCTGTTATCTATAAAGCCTTGTATGTTTTCAAAGGAAAGTGTTCCAAAATGTCTATTTAGAAAAATAAATAACATTTTCTTTCCTTTCAGAATAGAAACAGTATTCTTTTAATTTGGACCATCAACTGAAAGCCATGGGTTTTGGTTACTGAAGCAAATGTTTCCTTTAAGAATGTTTACTGAACTGAAAACATTTTACTAAGAAATGTGAGCTTTATTTAGTTATCTGCAGTTACTGTGAGATCAAAGTAAAAGGAACCTAATTCTCAAAGCATCCTCTTCAAACCTCAACTTTTTTTACCTTGGGAAATTCATGTCATGAAAATATTTTCCATATCCTGCAACGAAAGGTTTCCCTCAAGAAATTTCTCAAGGTATTCATATGCTTAATATAAATAAATTTTAACTTTTTTATAAAAATCAATATAAGAATGTTCTGAGAAATTTGAATGGAGGAGCGATTGATAGAACTGAAGGAAGATACAGTTCAAATCTGAAAGATAAGCAGAAGTATGTATTATAATGATCCCAATCTAGAAGAAATCTATGGAATCATGGGCCTTCTATAGGAAAAAAAGACCCAAATTTCATTTTTATACAAATAATAACTTGAATAAATTGAAAAATACACCAATTTATTGGATTGGATCACTGAATATTATCATTAAATCAATTATTTGTAAATTAATCTATGGATTTAATATAATGGATATTTGGAGGATGTAGTTTTGAACAAATTAAGTTCAATTAGACCATATATATATACACACACACACATATATATATATATACACATGTATATATATATATATATATATACATATATATACTCTAATTGAATTTTTCAAAACTACATCCCCCAAATATCCATTATATTAAATCCATAGATTAATTATATATATATCTCAATAGTCCATATATATATCAATAGTCTATATATATCGTCTATTACATATATATCAATAGTATATATGTATCTATTATATATATAAATATATATAATTATACAATTTGAATTTGAATTTATTTTATGATGAATTAGATGATGAATTAGACCACAAATACACTCAGTTGTTCACCTGAGCAACTGGAAGGATGAAACCAAGACAGAAAATGCTGAGTGGACAATATTTGTGGGCAAAGATTAGAATTTCAGTTTGGGGCATGTTATATTTAAGAAATATGTTATATATATTATTTATTATATGTATTATATATATAGATATAGAGATACTATATATATATTATATATAATATATATAAATATATAATATAAATATATATAATAGATATATATAGTATCTCTATATCTATATATAATAGTATATATATATATCTATATATCAATAGACTATAGATATATATATAGACTATATATATATAGAGAGAGAGACTATATATATATATATATATATATATACACACACACACACATATGTATATACACACACACAATCAAGAAGGATTATTTTATTTATTTTTTTGAAACAGAGTCTCACTCTGTGCACTGGCGAAGTCTTGACTCACTGCAACATCCACATCCCAGGTTCAGATGATTTTTCTCCCTCAGCCTCAGTGCCAGTAGCTGGGACTACAGGCACACCTCACACACTTAGCTAATTTTTGTACTTTTATTAAAGACAGAATTATACCATGTTGGCCAGGCTGGTCTTAAACTCCAGTCCTCAGGTGATCAGCTGCCTCAAACTCCCAAAGTGCTGAGATTACAGGCGTGAGCTACCATGCCTGATCAAGGATTTTATTAAAGGACCAAGACATATTATGTCAGATTTAAAATGTAATATAAAGACACATTAATTAAAAGTGTGTCATTTGCACAAAACAAATAGGTCAAAGGGATGGAAAGAGATGAGATGAGTTGGGTTGAAATCCTGATTCTACTATCTTTCAAGTAGGAAACATTGGACAACTTCCCTAACCTTGCTAAGCTACAATTATGTTATTTTTTTAAAATAAATAAAGTTATAAAAACTATTTCATGAAACTGTCATCAGGATAAAATAGAATAACTCAGGTAGAACATTCCAAAAATTATTAATATCAGTTATTGTTATCACAGAATAGAAATTCCAAAGAGACTCAATTTAAATATAGTATGTGTCATGGATGAACATTTTGGATTAGTGGGGAAAGAATGGGTTGGTAATAAATGAATTAAAAAATGTGTTTATATAAAAATAGATTTTTATCTTTTACCTTGAACAAAAAGTCCAGTTGGGTTAAATATTTTATTGGAAGAAATGAAGTTAAAGAAAAGATAGGTAGTCATGTACATATTATTGGTGTATTAAAGGTCTTTCTAAGCATAACTCCAAAAGCAGAAGGCATAAAGGGATGACAACGTGGGCAATCCTTGATCCTCATCAAACTTGACCCATATGTAGCATTTAACACCTCTTTCATCTTGGAACCCTTATTTTAGACTCTAGGGCTCAAGACTCTCAGGTTTCTCTCACTTCAGATATCACTATTTTTCAGTCTCCTCCAACTACTCTACTCTGATCTCTTAAGGATGGAGTGTCTCAGTGCCCCATTTATCATCTTCTACACTCTGCTGGATTTAAATATGATCTATATGCTGCTTATGTCCTCAGTGAAGACTTCATATCCCCTCCCAATTCTTATATATGCAACTGCCTACTCAAAAGCTCCATCTAGATGTTTAGCAGAATTCTCAAATATAACATGCCCCAACCTGAAATTCTAATCTTTGCCCACAAATATTGTCCACTCAGCATTTTCCGTCTTGGTTGATGGCAGTTTCATCCTTCCAGTTGCTCAGGTGAACAATTGAGTGTATTTGTGATCCTTACCCTACATTTAATTCATCATAATATAAATTCAAATTTAAAAATACATCTAGAATATGCTTACCACCTCTGTAGTTACCACATTTATGCAAACCATCATTATTTGTTTCCTGAACTATTGCAATTATATCCTTTCTAACTTGTCTTTTAATTCTTATTTTGCCCCCTCCTTACAGTGTAGTCTCAACAGAGCAGTCAGAATAATCCCTTTTGAAATGCAAGCTAGAACTGCTCAAAACCCTGTAATTTTTTTACATTTCACTCAGAGTAAAAGCCAAAGAATTTACAACAGCCTGCAAGGACCCTCTCTTCCTCTCTTCCTTACTTATCTACAGCCACACTGGCCACATTGGTGTTTGCTGAACACACGTTAGAATCTTGTCTGTAACTATTCCCTTAGACTGAAATGCTCTGTTCCCAGTTGTGAAGTAATACCCTTATCTATCCCAGTTCTTTGCTTATATCTTTTCTTAAAATTGTCTTCTCAACCACCTAGTTAATACTGTAACCTGCCTTCCTTCACCACCCCTCCAAATTTCCCATCCTCTGTTTATTACTGCATGGTCTCTTTAATTTTTGTATAATTTTTATCACCAATTAATATGCTCTAAACTGTACTTCTATAGTAGGTGTGTGGCGGGGAGGGGAGGGAGGCTGTTTCTAACATCTGTACTCCCTTGCCAGAATATGAGCTACTTGAACACATGACAATGCTTTCTATCATGCTTATGTGCCTAGAACAGTATCTGGGAGTAGTATGCATTCGATACATGTTTCTTAAAATAACTTCATAAATTAATAAATATAAATGTAAAGCACATATTAATTACACAAAAAAGCAAGCTTTGAAAAATACTACTACCAAATATTAGATAGATACCTTAATACTTAAGAAATAACATCTTAACATAAATAGCTCTTAACGTTTATGAGAAAAAACATTTCCATACAGAGAGAAGACAAAGAACAAGAACAACAATTGATTAAAAAATACAAATAATCATGAACCATATGAAAGAACAGTTCAGCCCCACAAAACAAATGCAAACAGAAATTAAAATGGCATATCAAATGGAAATCGAGTTGGCACACATTTTACGTTATAATGTCATTGTAAGTGAGGTTTGCTGAATTTAGCAATATTATATAAACTCAGTGAGTGTATAGGCTGGAAATAGCCTTTCTAGAAACTCTTGACTTACATAATATATCAAATCCCTCTAATGATCTTACATTTTCCCTGAAAATCCATTCTAAAGTAAGATGAATAAAATATTAGAAATAAGAATGTTCATTTTCAGTATATTAAAATAACTGCTCCCAATCAGAAGTGGGATCAGTTAAATTAACATACACATTTAACATACACACATGTGATGGTAGGCTATTTTGGTTTTAAAAATCATATCTGGGGCCGGGCTCACGCCTATAATCCCAGCACTTTGGGAGGACAAGGTGGGTGGATTATGAAGTCAAGAGATCGAGACCATCCTGGTCAACATGGTAAAACCCCTTCTCTACTAAAAATACAAAAAAATTAGCTAGGCATGGTGGCGTGTGCCTGTAGTCCCAGCTACTCAGGAGGTTGAGGCAGGAGAATTGCTTGAACCCAGGAGGCAGAGGTTGCAGTGAGCCAAGATTACACCATTGCACTCCAGCCTGTGTAACAAGAGTGAAACTCCGTCTCAAAAAAAAAAAAAATCATATCTGGAAAAGTTTCCATAACAAGAATGCTAATCATAATATATTAAGCAAAATAAACATGGACCTCATGACTATTACCTACATGGACACACATGCACAATATGTATGTGTATGTGTATATATATATACATCTATGAAAATATATGTAATACTTACATATTAATACTTATTTTAATAATCTAACACTAGTTTCCTCTGTGTGGTAGAATTACAAGTAATTATTTTTTGAGATTTTCCATATTTTCTAAATATTTTAAAAATAAACTTTTTATTTATTGGAAAACAAGCCAATAAACTCAATTACAACTGCTTTGGTCAATAATAAAGTAGTAGATGTAAAGTGTAGGTTTCACAGTCCACACTATTTTATTTGCCAGGCAGGCCTTCCCGAAGTCTACTTGCCCAAGAGACTTCTGAAATACATCTAAAAATTATTCCCACAATATTTTGGGGGGTAACTCTGCAGAATATCTGTGGCCCTGTGGAACATGAACTCATAAAATGTGGTTTACTATCATTAGCAAATAGGTCTCTGCATCTGTTCTTATAAAGCTGGCATTACCTTGGAAAGATCGATATTTTAATGACATCTACCTGTTTTCCACCTGTACCCTTAGCGTCATTATTCACTGTCCTCCCTAATGCTTATCTTTTACCATCCTCACCTTACATACACTCACAAGCAATTCTTAGTCTCACTGCTCCTGCATGGAAGTAACCTCTCTCATATGTTTCCTCTACCTTATCTTCCCCCTTGTCTGTTTGGGCTGCTATAACAAAGTACCATAAGCAGGTGGTTTATAAATAACAGAGATTTATTTCCTACAGTTCTAGAAAGTAGAAGACTAAGATGAAAGTGTCAGCAGAATTGGTATCTGGTGAGGGCTGTTTTTAGCTTTGTAGATGATGCCTGGTACCTTCTTTCCTCTTACCATGTCCACACATGGCAGAAGTGGCAAATAAATTCCTTTGGGCCTCTTTTATGAGGGAATTAATTCTATTCATGAAGGCAGTCCTGATCAACTCCCAGAAGCCCCTCCTCTCAATACCATCACATTGGTGATTAGATTTAAACATAAATATTTTGAAAACACAAAGATTCAGACCATAGTATCCCTCATCATTTTTCACCAGGAGCAACAGGATTGCAATAGTGTTCTCTTTAGTCTCCGTTCTCCAGAACTTTTGTACTTTCTTTTCTTTACAGTACCCAGATTCATACCAGTCCATCCTCTACATAAAATTTAGACTAATTTCTTTAACACAAAAAATTAATCAAATGATCCCTAATTAAAAACCTCCAGTGGCTGTCTATTGCCTTCAGTATTAAACAAAACACAAAAACAGACAAAAACAAGAAATACCTCACCCCATGTTTCCTGCCAAGCATCTCCCGTGGGTTACTGTAACACTTAAAGTTTGTCTCTGTTCCTACTGGAAACTCTCCAAGGTTGGTAACCTGAGCGCTTAGTCTTTTTTTTTTTTTTTTTTTTAGACAGAGTCTGGCTCTGTCACCAGGCTGGAGTACGGTAGCATGATCTCAGTTCCCTACAACCTCTGCTTCCTGGGTTCAAGTGATTCTCCTGCCTCAGCCTCCCGAGTAGCTGGGACTACAGGTGTGCACCACCATACCCAGCTAATTTTTGTATTTTTAGTAAAGACGAGGATTTACCATGTTGGCCAGGATGGTCTCAATATTCTGACCTAGTGATCAACCAACCTCGACCTCCCAAAGTGCTGGGATTACAGGTGTGAGCTACTGTGCCTGGCCCTTGAGCTTAATCTTGTATGTATCCTTCCCAATACTAGGCCACCTGACTGTTTGAATTAGATTATATGCATACATTAGTACCAATACACTCTCTCTCTCTCTCTCTCTCTCTCCCTCTCTCTCTCACACACACACACATAAGGTAAACAAACTGTAAAGGAAATTAGAACATTTTTCAATAAAATGGACGAAAATAAAATTTTATTTTGGGCTAGGATGACACAGGGTACTGTGATTTTTACATTTCTTGAAATCTGTTAAAAGTTCCATCAGCAAAAGACACAAATTTTATAAAATTCTATTACTTAATATGAAAACTCTTTAGTAGAAGTAGGTAGCCATAACCTGATTCTTACAGGTAATCATATTTATACAGATATTTTTAAAAGTTAAGTCAGTATAACAAATTTAGAATGTGGATGAATACAACTTGACTTCTTGCCTATGCAATTTGACAGGATTCTCATATTTTATTTGATAGATTAAAAAATTATTGAGGAAAAGGTGATGTTTCATCATGGTTTTTAAAAATTAGCCAGTTTACCCAACAGCAGAGAGACTGTTACACAGAAGATAGTCAACAAACATTTTTTAGGTTAAATTTGTATTTTAAAATAATTCATAAAATAATTCTAAATGATTCCAATTGATAGAAATAATTTATATTGTACATTATGCTCTCTATTGAAGAGACGTTTATAAATAAATAAATAAATAAATATAAATAAACGTCAGTTCCAGATGAGAGTTCCAACTGTTTGACTTAAAATTATTAAATTCTTCACATCCTCCATTACATTGGTTTTCAATCTTTAACCCAACCTTCAATGACACTATTAAATAAATCTGGTATTCTAAACTGAGCAGTAATTTTATAAGAATGAGCCAGTGTGATCTAACAATATATATTACTTCTATTTCATTTAAACCCAGAGTTAGAAATATTTTGGCAATATATGAGAAAGTTGTTCAACTAATAAAGCTAAGAGATTTCTGAATTTGGGTTGTTGGAGTTATCAGTGCTTCCAATTGTGTGTGTGTTGGGGTGGTGTGTTTAACAGCTGGGCATATAACCATTAACTGCTTATATTACATTAAGCTAAAAAAAGTCATGTGAATAGTAGTTTATGTTTAATAGCATACTGGCCAATTCAAACCAACGTTCCAAAGGAAAAAGTCTGTGTTACATTACATTCAGGGGCAAGAATGTATATGCATAAAATTTCCTTGTAAATATGAACTTTCAAGTGAGAGAAAAAGAATTAAAAAAAAATGAAAAAAATTAAAAATAAAAAGCTTAATATGTTTTATGCAAACACTATAGCATAACAACAAAATTTCCAAATTAAGGCCATATGTGTTAAGAAATATGCTAGAAGTGTTTGGTTAAAAACAAGATATTGAAAACAAGATTAAAATAATAAGAAGAGACATTTACAGAATAGGTAAGAGGTTCTCAAAAAAGTAATACACCAAAGGAAGAATTGTATCATTATCTGGCCTCAATCTTTATAATATAAATTTAAGCCCCTAGAAGAAGAAAGATTAGACAGAGAAGAAACTATTAGTATTGATAGATAATGCTTTCTTTTTTCGAAGGTGATAACAGCAAGGAAAAATCATTTTAAAATTAAGAATGATTATTTTTTAAAAGGTAAAAATTAACCAGAATGAGTTGTCCTGATTTTAAACTTGAATTATTATATCTGAAAAAAATAAAATAACAGCTGAAACCTAGGATTAATTTCATACTAGGTGCAATTAGTGATAAAAACAAAGATCCATCATCTTTCATTTTTGGAATGACTATGATCACAATAATTTAATCAAATTTGTCAAGAAAAGCAAACAAAATATTTTGATTAACTCTGTTTTGAATCAAAGAAAATTTCATGAAAAGGGTATGAATATATACTTTGATTTATCTTCTAGTGTGACAGAATTATTTTGCATGTGAGGAAATGCAATTATCCCAATATCATATTCTGTAGATAATAGAAAAGTCAGTAAAAACTAAAAGTACCCCTTAGGAAGACACTGCTTCAGGAAAATGAAACAGAAAACCACAACACCTGACCTCATGGAAAGTGAACAGCTACCAGTTGTATTCTCCATCCTGTAATCTGTCAGTTTCACGAGCCTCTACTCTACTTCTCTGTGTATATCTGCACTTCAGGACTGTGCCTATGACTTCTCAGCCTCTCGATCCCCAAAAAGATGTTCTAACGATCCAATATGTGTTAGAGTTTCCTTGGTCCAGTGAGATGGGAGTTGTGGGAATGGAGATCACAATATATGTTATTCCCTATGTCTACTCTTTTATCCTAGAGTATCAATCAACTGAAAATTAATGATGCTGATGTAAGTGTGGAAACAATGATTTAAAACAACAACAACAACAAATACCACACAACTGTTAAATAAGAATAAAAAGAAAATCAAACAAGCAAACAAAAAACCCTTCTACTGATGAATCCAATCTTTATTCTTTTTTACTTTTCTGACTCAATAAGCACTTGACAATCGATTTTCCTACTGCTTGACCCTTTGATCAGCTTGTAGGAAATGCTGTTGGAGTGGCATGGCATATTTAGACGTGTTTACTTTCTTTCTCAGTGAGCTTTACTCTCTTGGTGAGCTTCAAGTTTATGATCTAAGCATAGTCTGTTGCATGAAGATTAACCACTTTCATTTTTAGCTTATTACAGTAGAATGAGAACTCTTGTGTTATTTTTAAATTTTGATTAACTGGATGTCAGTTTAAAATTTATTCTAGCTCAGAAGCAGCTTTTTCCAGCTATCCATTATACCTGTGGATAACTAGAAATAGATGAAGGTTGTATTATTCTTAAAGACAAAAACTAAAGTGATCACCTATTGCTAAAATCAGAGATGTTAATAAAAAGATGTTGGAGATGAATGAAAGCAAATAAAATTATTAGAAAGTTTACCCATGTTTTACCACTGATATAAACAACCCAACCACACACACACACACACACACACACACACACACACACATTGTACCCCTCATAATTTTTCATCAGGAGCAACACGATTGCAATAGTGTTCTCTTTCGTCTCTAGTTTTTAGACTTTTTGTAACTTTTTATCTTCACAGTAGCCAGATTCATACCAGTCCATCCTCTACATAAAATTTAGAGTAAGTTCTCTAACACAAAGCATTAATCAAATGATCCTTAATTAAAAATCTCCAGCGACTGTCCATTGCCTTCAGTATTAAACAAAACAAAACAAAACAAAAACAGACAAAAATAAGAAATACCTCACCCCATCTATATGTATATGTATAGCTATATCTATATCTATTACAAGTGGTTGGATTGTTTATGTCAGTGGTAAAAAGGCACTTTGTTCATTCAGACTTCTGCGGCTCAGGAGCGTTGGTTATACACACTTAAAAATCCAACAATCCAACCAAGTGTATTGTTACCAAGGCATCATTCTAGAAATACCACATCTCATCTCAGTTTTGTACGTTACATCCATTCTTACAAATATGGAACTGAGAAACAAAGACGTTTATCTGACTAGTAATGGAAATTTTAAACATTTCTTCTTGAGAAACTCAAAAACAAACTCTGTGAAGAAAGATTTGTTATTTGGTGGCATTTAAACATGGTTTGTTAAGACTCAATCTAAAAACGGAAAGCTTTTGATGTAAAAAGAATTAGGTAAATAATTTGGTCTTTCTAAAAGAATAATAAACATAAGAAAAACATTATGAGAAAAGGCACATTAAAATGTATTAAGTTTAAAAGAAAAAAGGACATGTGGTGCTTCTTCAGAAGAAATCTAAATACTGCCTGTTGTCTTTATGCTGCCAATCAACATGTGGCTGCTGTTACCATACGGGATCACATGTGTTTCCTTATTTCAGTGAAGAAAGATAGAGACTGAGAAATTAATTAGGTTAAATAATTTGTTAACTGGCCTTTTACTTAGGTACTTGGTAGAAGGTTAAAGTTAAATTTTTACATTAAAAATTAAAATAAGTGTATTGGGCCACATCCGTTTCCTCTGTTACTAAAATGCTATGCGTTTTTGTCACCTTGTTTTCTTGTTCTTTTGGTTTTGAGGGATTATAAATATCCCACATTAGATTTGATATGCTCAGAATAATTTCTCTATATTAAATAATATGATAATTATCCTTGAATTCCATACAACCATCTCTGGTCCCATAAATCATATATTTAAGTAATAAAAAACACAATAAAACCCAGGAACCCAAGAAAGATCTTTCTACTACACTATTAGTGCTTTCCAGACTGAGGGGGATGTTCCATTTATAACTTTCATTTGTTTCCTATGACTGTGGCCAAGTTTCCACTTATTACATGTCTCCTTGCCTTAATATTAACTTCTAGTCTGAAGCACTGTAAACTGTTTCTCTACCCCTAAATTAAAGGAAATGATACCTAGTCCACATTCACCACTAATCTTACTAGAAGCCACTTCAGAGATTCCATTTTTAAAAAATGAAGTATGGCCTCTGCTTCCTAAAGCCAAGGTTGGCCCTATTCTTAATGAAGTTAGATTTTCTTTGATTCTCCTTCTATTCAAACACTGACAGTTTTCTTAATATATTTTCTTCTCCTCCTCTACAGTTAAGCCTGTTTGTTGTGTCTTTGTTGTGGTTGTTGGAAGAGGGGTGAGAAAAGGGCACTGGTGAAAACCTTTCTCAGTGCCGCTCAGGACCAGTACATCTGTGTGTTTGCAATGACATTCCAGTACCACATGTGGCTGTCTTTCATAAACATAAAAGTTTCAAAACATCTGAACACTGTCTCAGTTACCTACAGTTTCAAGAGAGCAGTTGCGGATGTATCTTTCTTATGTTGTCAGTGTGTTCCCAAACACTATGCCAGCTGATGGTAGAAAAGACAGAAAGCTCTACAACTCTTTAACTTTTAGTTTCTTCGGCACGTCTCTGCTTTTCGACCATGTTCTCAATCATTTATAGTTACTTCTCTGGCCTCATATCGTGTTGCTTATTATGCAAGCTTCTTTTACTCTCTTATCCATGTATTTACACTGTAACTATAAATTAAGCTCTGGGGCAATGTAACACAGAACTGGAAGTATACTATTGCTTTCCTAAGCCCCTTCTGCCCCAGCATCCCATGTACACAATAGAACTTGTGCCCATGGTAGAAAAACAGAAAACACAGATCCTGACACTTAGACATTCTATCACAGGAGCTACTGAAGGGTATAGTATAAATCTCTCCCTGACACACACACACACACGCACACACACACGCACACATAAACACACAGATCTTAAATAGGTCAGCTTAAGCTGAAGATGTGCTCCTTAAAATATATATTTATATATATATTAATATATATAATATATTATTTTCATATATTACATAAACAATATATTAATAATACAAATTTTATATGAATATATATGTTCTTCTGGCACCTGCAGTGCTACGAACCCATAAGCATTTGAAAATAACTCATCTGCTTAGGTCTTTCTAGTTCTGTAGGTATGTGAACTTGAACCCTAAAGTGACACGAGGGTCTACAAAAGGCTATGTAGTATAAAGAGAGATGTAATATTTCTCCTCCACTCATAGCTGAGGCCATGGAACATGAACATGCTTGCTCTCTCCCTTTATGGGGTGAATCTTTTGCTGATTCACCATTTGACTGGGGTGCGGTCTTTTGGGGAGTGCTGGCCTTACACATGTTCTCATTCTTGTTCCTCATCTTACTTAGGCCCAAGGTTGTTTCTTGTCCCCTGTATGACTGTAATCAGATAAAAAAATGGTCGAGAATTTCAGTCTGAATCTCTCTGAAAATAGAGACAATGCAATTCAATCAATCTAGCCAATTTTATAAACCTTAACAAATACATTAGTCTTCTTTTAATTGCTAGGACATAATCCTCTCCTTCCCCAAGAACTTTTCCCCAAACGATGTTTCATCAGCTTAAAACATTTTCTTCACATATGTGCACACACACGCAATACATACAGACCATTTTAGGGTTAGTTCCTTCTCATTTGTTAGATAAGATTTCAACAGTTACTTCTTCAAATAGACCTTCCTTAACCATTAAAATTGCATTGGGATATCAGCAATGTTTTGTTACTTGGGCATTTTCAAGAAGCAGATATAGTCCAGAAGCAGAGTTTGGGGTCCCAGATTTTGTACTATAGCTCTTTATTCCAAAGAGCTAAACTGTCAATCATTCTATAATAAATATGCTACACAAATAAATGATTTCTCTAAGTGTTAGAATATAGAAGATATATTCATAGAGAGAAATGAGAGATAGAAAGACAACCCCTCAGAAACACTTAGTAAGTTACAGTTGCAGCTGAACACAGGATCCTGAAGTGCTGCCTAGTTTTCTATCTTTTCAGAAACTAGAATACCTAGGGAAGGAAAATTGTAAAAATTCCCACACATAATAGACCATGGAATAACATTTTCTCTTTTCTCTGATTTAATAGAATGTTCCTTTCTTGCTTCCAGAGGGTAAAGAAGGATTTGTACACATACGTTACAAAGTCAAAATAAGCCCTTGTGGAACTTGATCTTCCCATTGTTTGTTAGCTTCTGCCAAACAACTGTAGACTTGAGGACTGTGATATTAAGCTTTATATATTGGTTTTCAGCCTCACCAGAAAGCTTTTACGTAGTCTTATCTTGGTAGTCTATATGGCTGTCAAAATCTTGAATTCTAACAATTCACATGAATCTATTTTTAGCTGCATTTAAGAACCTGACATTAATTTAAAAATAATACTCTTTTAATGCTACTTATGTCTATTCTTTCAAAAGAATAAATTTAAAATAACACAGAATGTGATAAGCAATTTGTAATCCTCCAACTTTCTAGATCTCTTCATTTTATCATATAATGGAATATACTCAATTAAAAAACACAAGTTTTACAAAAAGTAAGCTTGCCAACATCAAGAAAACATTTTAAGCAAAATACACTGTATTTCAGCCCCATATCTTCCCATCATAGAGCATGAAATCTCCAAAAAAAGAGCATTAATTTTATGATTATAATGGTCTATTTTTGTGTTTTACACTGCTAAAAATGCCATCGTATTTCACTCTATTAAATGTTATGGTTGACAGAATATAAGAAGAAAAACAAGCAGACATAACTCTGCTAAGACTAATACTTCTAAAAAAAAAGAGATTACAGATTTTATCAAAGCAAATTAACAGTAATAAGACATATCCATTGCCCTAAAAAATGTGAAATTTACAAATATTTCCCAGTGCCTGTCATGTGCAGACACTGGTTAAAATGAGATTCATAACATTTTATAAAAATTGTAACAATACATCTCTCAGTATGTTTATACTGCAGATAAAGATGCACACACGTAACACACAAAGAGTACAAAATACCTGAAGGGCCGTAAGGATATTTGCTAAGGCTTGTCCATACGTGTCATGACAGTGAACAGCAAGAGCACCTGGTGGGATTTCTTTCATCACATTTTCCAACATTCTTTTCATACTTCCTGGAGTTCCCACTCCAATTGTGTCTCCTAAAGAGATCTCGTAACAACCCATTCCGTACAATCTCTTAGACACCTGTTGATAAAGGTGAAGTGCTAGTAAAATAATGGAAGTGAAGAGATTCAAACACTTTTGTTCCTCAACTAATATCAGCTAGAGGTAAAAATTACAGCTAAGATGATTTATGTCCATGAAAAACATATAATGTATTTTCTGGTCCTTTTCTTTGCTAATTATAATCTAAACAGTATATAAGACTTTGACATTACTGCAATTCTTTTTCTAATATTCAAGTTTGCCTTAGAGTCATATCTACCTATCCTTTTATCCAGCTATTTGTACTGCTATGAAATTACAAGTTCCAATGTCAATTGTAGGAGGCTAATGTTTCTTGACACTATAATCAAACCAAAGCATTACAGATTTACTTTGGAAGTTGTATTTCTCAAGGTATTAGTTTAGGTGTCAAAAGGTATATATACAACTGACGCTTAAGCTACACAAATTTGAACAAATACTTGTACAGGGCTTTTTCAAAATAAACATGAAATATTTTTTGGAGATTTTCAACAATTTGAAAATACTTCCAGGCAAACCACATAGCATAGAAATGTCGAAAAAAGAAAACAGTATGTCATGAATACATAAATACATGTCAATACTATTCTATTTATATCATTTACTACTATAAAATAATACAAATGTATTATAAAAAGTTGAAATTTATCAAAACTCATACATACAGATACAGACTGTAGATCGTGCCATTTGCATTCAAGAGAAATGTACATGTAATGATTCAGTACTAAATCATCACTGCATAAAATTAACGGTAGTACATACTGTACTACTGTAATAATTTTGTAGCCACCTCCTATTGCTATTTCAGTGAGCTCAATTGTGGGTATCCACTTAAGGTCCTGCTTATGCTACTCATCTCTGTATGAACAGTTCATCTCTCCAGTAAATTCCCTATCACAGTACAAAGTGATCTCTTGCAGTTCTTATGTGTTTTTTATATTTAGTGCAATACCATAAACCTTAAATAACACCAGGAGACTCATAGGAAGTGCAACTAGTGACACTGGACGTGCTCCCAAGAAGCAGAAAAAAAGTTATTACATAAGAAAAACCTGGACAGTATAATGAGAAAGCAAAAACTGAGGAGGGTGGCAATGAGAGGGAGGACCAGAAGCTTAGACAGAGTAATCACAGTTTGAAGTAGTAATTTCAGAGAGAGGAGAGTTAGTTGAGCACAAAATGTATTAGGATGACACAAAAGGCCCCTTTAAGGTTTCTGGTCCTGAATTTTTCCCATCCGCCTGTTACATGACTGCAGTAACACCTTAGGCATTCGGGTACAGAAACAGAGATCCTCAGCCAAGGTGTGTGTGGTTCATTCCTATGTGGTGCACAGTGAAAGGAAGAAAGCAAGTCTGCCGCTAAGCAAAGGTGGATCCAGGTTTTGTGGGCCAGCCTGAAGTCATACCCTTTAAATAGAAATAGGTATTCTTTAAATAGAAATACAATTGTGAAGGTAAATTAACAACAGAACCTTAAAAAGGTCCCAGGCAAGTAAAAAACGACAAAAGCTGAATTTTGTTATTTCATAGTATATGTGCCTCTGTGTGCAAGGGTCTTGTGTAAATAATAGATAAAAGGGTATCTTTCATTTGAAAAATCCACAGTAAGTACAAATGAGTGCCCAAAAGCAGAATGGCTCTAGCTAAACTGAAAGTTTATCCTGCCTAAATTTGGATTTTCTTATAAGGCATTCTTCACTGCTTTTGGTGACATATTACTAAATTTGTCATAACTAACAATTTTAATGACAGGTGTATATTAATATACTTTATATACAGATAAATTTCTGAGGCAGTCTAATATAATCTAAAAGATAGTACATGTATTCATTGATATAAATTAATAATAAAGGACAGGAAGAAAATAAACTTTAATAATCAGGGCCTTAATGACTATAATCTGTTACTGTAAAATTGTTCTGAAATAGCAGCAACTTGATCACAGCAGTAACATCTACAGAATCATGAAAGGACAAAAACACAGAAGTAGTGTATCTACTCCGATATAATGGGCCAACATATGCAGGAGAAAAAGAGGAATGCTACTAAGCAACTGAGGCAAGTTTAAGTGTTTCTACTTCTACACACACTGCCCGGATGGATGTTCTGATGGAGATTGAAAAGCCCATTCGCTACATTACAGCCATAGAAAACAAAACTTTTTTTTTTTTTTTTTTGAGACGGAGTTTCACTCTTGTTACCCAGGTTGGAGTGCAATGGCGCGATCTCGGCTCACCGCAACCTCTGCCTCCTGGCAAAACATATTTTTATCCCTTCCATCTTTGAGCAGCCAAATTATAAGACTCAACTGTCCCTTAACTTTGAGAAGTTACAGTCAATGTACAGGACTTCGGTGTTAAAATGAAACTGTTAGTTAAGTGATCAAACATGTCTTCAGGGCTCATATCTTAATCTCTGGGTTCATGCTATGCAGATCCAATAAACAGTAAGAGCAATAGCCCACTTTTAAAAATAATATATATCGTGTTACCATAAACCACAAAAGCTGGAGATGTAGCTTACTTCTGTCACTTTCTGTGGTGTAATGCTTCCTTCATATGGACAGCCCAGGGCACAAGACACATACCTATATTAAAAGTAGAGCCTTATAAATATGCATGTGGTAAATAAGCCATTTCTATTTTATAAAAATTAAGAATCAGCCAAAACTGCATCAAGAAAATTTATTTTGCACTATTACTTCATTATTATTTTATCCTTAGACCAAACCAAATAAAGTTTAGGACATTTTCAATCAACTCACGTTTTTATTTTTCTATAATAATTACAATTTAATACACGTTTTTGATGGCAGATGCAGATAAATTATAAAGGATTATCTCGTGAAGTTACTAATACTATAGCAACATATTAACATTCAAAGCAGAAAATAGCAGTGAAATACATGGTTTTATTTAAACAATTACATACACTCAACTGTTACATATCTGGGTCTTTAGAAACATAGAGGGAGATCGTGTAGAAGACTAACTGAACTTTTATCTTTACTCCCATCTGGATATTTTGGCCTTATTTAGATACAGCCATTAATCATCTAAAAGTGTTAGAACTGGGCATAGCCTCAGAGTTTCTCTCTCTTACTCTCTCTCTCTCTCTCTCTCTCTCTTTCTCTCTCTCTCGCACGTGCGCGTTTACCTAAATCATTCCAAACAGAAGAGTGACTAGTGTGTACAGAAGGCTCAGAAAAAGGTATTCTCTAAGTATCTTGGATAACTCATTCTAATGTAAAAAATCAAGACTTTCCTGCAAAGACAAAGATCCATTTCAATCTTGAATAATTAAGCTTCAGGAAAAGTCTTCTTTAGCTATTTTCAGCTCAACATCGATCCCATTTTATTAAATTTACTTCAGAGATGTTTACAATTCTTATATTGAAATAATGCATAATGAGTCTCATATTTAGGAGTGAATGAGGCAAGCTTCATAAAAGGGAGAGGGGTGGTGGGAAATGAGGCTGGAGATCGAATATGTGGGACCACAATATGAAAGGCTTTAGAAAGCAAAACTTTTGAATGCCATTCAAAGGAGTCTGGACTTTGAGATCACTCAAAATCACTTTAGGCAGTGAAAATTATTAGGTAAGGTAGTGGCAAAATCAGATTTGTTTCTCAGAAATATAACTCTGTAGAGGCGCTGGAAGTAGATGACAGAGAAAAAATAAAGGCAAAAACACAAGACAATATATTTCCTTAACTCTAATATTCTACTGATCGGAAGATGCACTATGAATTTCCTAACAGTCTTTGGTGTAGAAAAATAAAAAAATATTCAATGATTCAGTACATAGCCACTGAGTCTAAGATGTAACCAAATTAGATCACAGAAATTATGGAAGTGTTAAACTGTCAATTGACAGTATGTTTTAGTATTAAATAAGTAGTTATATATGCCACTCAGCAGTTATGAGGGATAGGAAATGTTAAAGAAGGACAAATTCAAGTAAAATTTGAAAGTTAAGCTGGACAGAAAGCTCATCCTTCTGCTATTCCAATCACCATAATCTAAGTCTATGCTTTAGGTAATCTGTACACTTAATCAAGATGTGTGAAAATAAAATGTTCTTATATGAACATAACACTGGAGAAGATGGCTAAGGATGGAAAAGGAGGAAAAGTTTTAATACAAATGTAATGATTATAATAACATGCTAAAATATAAATACATTGATTTTTAAACCCAAAACATCTAGATGTGAATAAATAGAAAATCCAAGCTATTCATTTACATGTTCTCCTTCTAAATGTAAAAAGCAAACATAAATCCAAACAAAACAAATGTCTCCTGCATTTTCCAATTATTATTTGTCCACAGCTACCACTTCATTGACAGAACCTTAACCCTTTATGTGAGCAATTTTATTTTCATCAAGTTTTCCCTCCAGGACATTTCTGTGCCTGTGTTTCTGAGATCTTCACACTCTGTTGCATTTCATGCTCACGTGCTCTTCCCTATCTTGTGAGGGAACATTGCTTTGGTATTGTCACACATGGGGTGACTTTCTTCATAGCTAATTTGATGGTTCTCAACTATGTTCCCTTAACTGTATCCTTTAACATTCTAAAACAGAATTTGGTACAGTAAGGCCCAGAGGTCAAATCCCACCTATCACTCTTTTATAAATAAAATTGTATTAGAATACAGCCATGCCCATCTGTTTGCATACTTATCTATGGCTGCTTTTACACTACAGCAAGAGTTGAGTAGTTGCAACAGAAATTATCTGACCCACAACACCTAAAATGTTATTGTCTGGACCTTTGCAGTAAGCTTGCCAACCCTTTCTAAAAAAGTTCAGCCACTTTTCCTGAGTGTGAAAAGGCCTCCACCATCATGAATATAAACTGAATTATCTTCTTTGACAAGTGGCCAAAGTCAGCTTCTGGACTTCTGCTCTTCTCTAACAATCTATTACAATGGTTCTCAATCTTTGCTGCACAGAATCACCTCAGTGCTTTAAAAAAGACAAACACTGATGCTTAGGATATGTTCCAAAACAATTAAACCAGAAACTTAGGGAATGAAATCCAACCACCAATATCTTGTTTTTTATAACTTTTTCAAGTTCTATTATACTGCCAACATTGAAAAAATCACTCAACTATTAGCAATACTGCCTCACCTGGATTTCCCTAATAATTCCCTGTGTAAAAAGTTTTATTACATTTATCTGACAGTATCTAACTAATCTCAGGAATTTCCTCACTACTGTCCTGTAACATTTTTGTTCAACTTTGATTGCCTGGTGGTTAAATTTTACCCAGACCCATTCCAAGTAATTTCTACTTTTCTGAAGCTGCAAACTCCAGTTGCTCCATTTATTTTGTTTTTCATCTTATCCCTTATTTCTGGTTCAATTTTTTTTACTTAACTGAATGGTAATTCCTTCAGCAAGAGTCTGAATGGTAGATGTAGACTGTTTTGTCAGCAGTTTTATTTCATTTTCATTCTTGAACAATAGTTTGACTAGGTATAGAATTCTATGTCGACAGTTATCTTGGCACTTTGAATATATTATTTTACTATATCTGGTCTCAGTTATTGCTGATAAGAATTTTTCTATCAAGCTAAATTTATGGTAATCTATTTTTCTCTACTGTCTTTAGGATTATCTGTTTCTGTCTTACCTACATTTTACCATTAGCTATCTCAGGATTTGCTGTACTTATTCAATATTAACATTAATACTTTCCCTAATTTCTAGAAAATTCTCAAGGTACTACCTTTTGAACATATTTCTCATATCTATTTTCTCTGATTTCTCCATGTGGAAATTCCTCTAGGCATTTTCTACTAACTTCACTTTTACAATTTCTGTTAATTTATTTTCTGGGATTCATTCTTATAATTTTCTCAAATCTTAATTGTAAGCTGAGCCACATGTAATCTACTGTTCAATTAATTCATTCACTTTTGTATTTTAATGAATATATTTCCATTTATAGATAATGTTTCATTAAATACTAATTTTATGTTCTGTAAAGATCTGTTCTGAATGTTCTTCCTTTGCCTATATAAACATTTTATGTGGTTAACTTGCAATCTCTTTTCAGATTGTTCTGTCGCCTTCTATTCTGCTAAAATTTCTTTCTGTTGTCTCTTGTGTTTGTTTCATTTGTCTTATGTTAGTTTATTTTCTCATGTGCTTTATAGTTGTTATTGTGAGTGCCTTTTCATGGTAATTTTAGTTTCTGTAGGAATTCTTTGAGCATCTTGAGTTATTTAAATAATCCTCTCAAAGGAATCCGATTGCTTTCTTCTCTTACCCTATGGAATTTATCAGTTTTTGAACAAATTTCAATCCTAATTTCTAAATTTGGGTTTCTGCAATTCTTATGTGTCATAAATCCACAACCCATAAAAATAGCTGTCATGGGTTCCATTGACTTTGCGTTGGAAAGGTGGTGCTGCCAGACTCCAAGAAATAGTTCCAAATCCGTACCTTCGCAGAACATCTAATTTTTCCCATGTAGACATTAAAATCCCATTATCACACCACTAAGTACTCTTTCTTGGATAGATACCCCCATATGCTTCTGTGGTATCAATGTACATGATTACTACATTGCATTGATGAAACCTGAGACTTTTTAAAAAATTTTCTGCACTAGGTGATATGTTTTAAAAGTTATAAAATTTGTGTCTGTAATAAGAATGGAAAAGGGGGTCTTTGAGTCAGGTAAGTGCTCCATAATCCCTCTCGCTCACGATTCCCATTAACCCAGGATCAACCCCAGAGTTCCTCATGCATATTACAAGCTTGATGCATTCACATAGCATATTTAGTTAAACGTGTCTGAAATGGTCACCATTCCTATTTCTCTTACATAAACCTGTTTTGCCTGCATTTGCCATTTTTAGAAATGACATAGTTATTCTGAGGGTCAGTCCTGCTAAGTCACTTGATGGTCACCTTTGCAAACTTGCTCAATAACCAAAAGTTAGCTGATTCTTCCCCTCCTGCCCCTGTGGCATTCAGCCTCTGCCAGCAGCAGCTTGAATGTACAGAACCATTCTCAAGAGCCCGCTCCTAAGTGCTCTCCTTATTTCTAGTCACGTGTCTCTCCATTTTACTTCAATTTCTAATGTCAGAATTATATTATTAGGGCATAGATTAAATTACATGTTTTCCACTTCAAAAATCTTTAATGGCTTGCTTTTTCCTACTGAATAAACTCGTATTCAAGTTTAGCAATCTGGGAAACTCCAATCTAACTTTCTACCTTTCTTTTACTATACATCTACACAAAAAAAACTTTATTTTAATAAAAGTAAACTTCTTTCTATTACCCAATCATTTCCTGAGATTTCTCTTCACTCTGTCTTGGCTCTTTGTAGATTCCATGCCATGACTAAAAAAAAATATTATTTTGATTATGTTTTCATATACTCATATATTTTTAATGACTTCATCGTACTGGTACCTTCTTTATGAAGTTTCTCTAAGTCACTCCAGAGATTAGAATTAACTTTAAACTTTAATAGTATGTATTGTTATCTCTCTTAATGTATTTGCTGGTTTGGGCAGTACAATCATTATTTTTGTACATAATTTATCTTCTCAATCTGCTAACAACTCTTTGAAGTTATGCTGAATTTTCATTTTCATAGCCCACATGGTATCCCAAGACAGCACATTTGTTAAATACAGTCATCCCTCAGTGTTTGGGGGGGATTCTTCCTATGAACTTTAAATCATCTCTAAATTACTTGCAATACTTAATGCAATTTAAATACTATGTAAAGAATTGCTACACTATATTTTTATTTGTATTTTAAATTTTTAAAAAATATTTTTGATTCATAGTTGGTTGAATCCCCAGGTGCAGAATCCATGGATATTGAGGGTCTGCTGTACTCAATTGCCATTTCTTGTATGAATAAATACACAAATATGTTAGTTAAAATATAATTTTTACCTTTTGAATACTTGTCTAAGACATTCCTAATTTTCACAGTAAACAAATTGATAAGGGATATTTATGTTCTAAATCCTTTAGCCAGAAATAATAGCACATATTTGAGAGATCCGAACTTGGAACTCATTTTTTAAACATTAATCAGATAACATAATAATCATCAACCATATTGAAACTAATCTTCCTAAAATGAACAAAAAACACAGCATTGCAATAAATCCTGTGGAAGTGAATATGAATTGTTTTACTTGTATTTGTGCTTGTTGAGTTCATTTTTAATGGTGTATAAAAATATGATAAACAAGACTTGAGACATTTTAGTCTTTAATAATCTTACCTAAAAGAACTAAATCATGAAAAACAAATTTACAGTTTGGCCTTATCCAGGCCCACCTTCTCACTATTATCCCATATTCCTCCAATCATCCTGGCAAAAGTTGCAACAAAAAGTATAAGTAAATCCATGCATAAATGTCACAAATATTTGGAGTGGAGTCAATTATTGCTTATCCTAAGAAGAGGACAATGCCAAAGTGATGAAATTACATGTAATCTCAAGGGGAATTAAGGCATATAAACATAGGAGCTACTTCACTACATTCATGCAGAATACACCATCCCATAAGCAACACAAAATATCGTGCCATTATTATTAAGTGAATGAACAATACATTTTGAGAGTCTATGATACATTTATCACTGTGGATAACATACAAATTAAAGACTATTTCTTAGCATCAAGGGGGAATTCTGCTAAGATTCAATTTTTGCTCTAGAATACTTGACTGATTTTATTTCTCCTAAGCCTACTATTAAAATACCATGTATTTAAAAATCTTCTGTATAAACTGTGATCTCTCTATAAATATGGGCAAAGTTTAGAAAAAAATTGCATGTACTTTATACATACTTCTGTTCCTAAAGCTGTATATGCCTGTGAGGTTAATTAATTAATCTACTTAGTTCCTGATGAAATTAAAAAGTAAATTTGTATTTGAGTTAGAATATTTTAGGGTTTTCTTTGAAAGAAAATGGTATGACCTCCTTCAGCAGTTCATACTTGGAAAAGTTGCTCCATAAAATATTTAAACATATGCGGCGCTAGACATTTGCTTAACATTGTGTAATCTGCACAATAAATCCATTTTACCAGTGGTAAAACTGAGCCTCAGGTAAATAAAATAGTTTGCAGAATACAAATAGAGTAAACTGCTGAACTAGGTAGGCTTTAAAATCAACTGTCGGTCCAACTTGAAGGCTGGGTCTTTCTACTACATCAAATTAGCTGTTTACAATGAGAAAGCTTCTTTGTGTCAAGCTCAGATTCCCACACTAAATACAAGCTCAATCCCTGGAAGCCAGACATAGAGACTGATTCAGACTGACTTTTACATTATCTTTACCTTGATCTTATTTTCTGTCATACCTTTTGAAACTATCTATACCTTTTTGCTGTATTTGTCTTTTTACTTTAATTGATAAACTACCTCATTTTATTCTTTGTGGTTTTGACTCTTAAAATGATGGATCCTTAGAGAAATTTTTAATTAAATGGCCTCAGCCCCACCCATAGCCATGTGGAAAGGTGTTGGAGTCCCATACTGGTATAGTAGCCTTCCTTTGTCTGAGGTTTCACTTTCTGCAGTCTCAGTTATGTATAGTCAACCATGGTCTGAAAATACGTAATGGAAAATTCCAGAATAAACAATTTATAAATTTAAAACTGTGGGCAACTCTGAATAGCATGATGAAATCTCATATCGTACCATTTGAGATGTGACTCTTCCCTTTGACCAGCATATAGATGCACCCAGCCCATTGGTCACTTAATGGTTCCCTCAGTTATGAGATCAACTGTATCTCAGTACTTGTGTTTAAGAAACACTGATTTTACTTAATAATGGGCCCAAAGCCCAAAAGTAGTGATATTGGCAATTTGGATATGCCAAAAAGAAGCTGTAAAATACTTACTTTAAGTAAAATGGGGAAAGTTATCAACTTAAAAAAATATATATTGTACAAGAGGTTGCTAACATCCATAGTAAGATTATAAAACTCCTATTAATAGAATTGTGAAGAAGGAAAAAATAAATTCATGCTGGTTTTGCTGTTGTATCTCAAAGTGCAAAACTTACAGTGACAGTATGTGATAAGTTCTTAGTTAGGATGGGAAAGCTATTAAGTTTGTGTGTGGAAGAAATTAGCAGAAAACAAGTTCTGACTGAGGATCGTGTGTTGTACCAGAAAGCACTGAGCCTGTAAGACTTCAGCAAGGCATCTCCTGAAACTGGTAACTCTAAGCCATTACTGCAGGTAGAAGATATTTACACAGATTCAGATATAGGTTTGGACTCAAACATACAAAAATTACTAGAGAGGCTACATCTGCAGATTAAACTTTATTATACATACATATGTAAAGGGGAAAAAAAAAACAGTAAATATAGGGTTTGGTGTAATACTATCCAAAGTTTCAGGCATCCACTGGGGGTCTTGGAATACATCTCCCATGGACAGAGGGACTACTCTAAGTATCCTTTGGGACAATTCTAACTAGGACCTGCATGGCAGACTCCCTGCTCCCCAAGCCCTCAAACTAAATGCAATTCAACATCTGAGTATATTCCCAATGATCTGGGCCAGACACTTCAGGTAATGTTTCAGGTTCCATTTTATGATGATTTATATTGTTTGCTCTTCAGAAGAAATTTTTAAAACAGTCTCTCTTTATAAATAGCATGATTATGTATAAAATATTATTTTATTCACCAAATTAAACTGATCTGTAGTTCAAGAGACTTTTCTCAGAGTTGTGTATTTCCTGGCTTTTGACTATGTTTCTAACTAGCCAAGCTCTCACATTTTTAATGAGCCACTTAAATCTCAGAGACCTGAAACTTACATAACTGTGCAGTTTGTTCTCTTATGTTCAAGAAGAAAGACATTTTATTTAATAGCTCCCATATTATATTTTATATACTTCAATGGCATGTCTGCTTTTGGAAACAATAATTTTATAAAACAAAGCATCAATGTTAAATTCAGCTGCTAGAAACCGAACTAATCTTGCCTTTTTGATCTGATGCTAACACTTTAATCGCCACTTTTTTTTTGGCCTACCCACTCAACATGTTTAGTTTCTAGGTTGTCTGTATGGTTGATTGATGAGTCTAGAAGTGAGAACTTCAGAGGACTGACCACATGAAATGACTGGTGAAAAGCAGATTCTAAACATCAGTAAATTTGAGAAACTCAGTCTAACACTGCCATCTTCCAGCCCTAGTTTAAAGATGTCCTATATTTGGAAGGCCTGGTTAACAAGGATAACTTTGTTTAATTCAGATGTCCACAAATTTTTGAACCATGAATTCTCTCCTTACCTCTATCTCCACCACTGTCTTAATTTTAATGTAATCCTACTCAACATATTGAGTAATCCTTTGGGAAAATCTGATTAGATATTTTCAAGGGAAAGCTCTGTGCTTGGCTCATTTCAATCCCTAACTACACTTTTTAAAAATAAATTTTTGATTCAATTTTGAATTAATTGAAGAATGCCTAAGATTAAATCTGTTTTTTATTGAATTATGTCAAAAAACTTGAATGAAATTAAATATAAATTTACCTAATGCTTAGTATTTCTGAACTTTATTCACAGTGCTTCTTCCAGATATTCTTTGTGTTCTAATTTCATATGAATGATGTTTTTATTTTATTTTTTAAATTTTATTATACTTTAAATTCTGGGGTATATGCAGGTTTGTTAAATAGTTACACACTTGCCATGGTGGTTTGCTGCATCTATCACCCCATGATCTACATTAGGTTTTTCTCCTAATGCTATCCCACCCCTAGATCCCCTCTTCCTGACAGGCTCTGGTGTGTGCTGTTCCCCTCCCTGTATCCATGTGTTCTCATTTTTCAACTCCCACTTATAAGTGAAAACATGCAGTGTTTGGTTTTCTGTTCTTGTGTCAGTTTACTGAGAATGATGGTTTCCAGCTTTATCAATGTCCCTGCAAATGACATGAACTCATCATTTTTTATGGCTGCATAGTATTCCATGGTGTAAAGGTGCCATATTTTCTTCATCCAGTCTATCTTTGATGGGCATTTGTGTTGGTTCCAAATCAATTGTGTGGCACTGTTCACAATTTGCTATTGTGAACAGTGCCACAATAAACGTAGGTGTGCATGTGACTTTATAATAGAATGATGTATAATCCTTTAGGTATATATCCAGTAATGGGATTTCTGGGTCAAATGGTATTTCTGGTTCTAGATCCTTGAGGAATCGCGATACTGTCTTCCACAATAATTGAACTAATTTACAATCCCACCAACAATATAAAAGCATTCCTATTTCTCCACATTCTCTCCAGCATCTGTTGTCTCCTGACTTTTTAATGATCATTATTCTAACTGGTATGAGATGGCATCTTACTGTGGTTTTGATTTGCATTTCTCTAATGACCAGTGATGATGAGCTTTTTTTCATTTGTTTGTTGGCTGCATAAATGTCTCCTTTTGAGAAGTGAGAGGTAGATCTTTTGCCCACTTTTTGATGGAGTTGGTTTTTTTCTTTTCTTGTAAATTTGTTTACATTTTTTGTAGATTCTGGATATTACTCCTTTGTCAGATGGGTAGATTACAAACATTTTGTCCCATTCTGTAGGTTACCTGTTCACTCTAATGATAGTTTCTTTTGCTGTACAGAAGCTCTCTAGTTTAATTTGATCCTATTTGTCTATTTTCGCTTTGTGGCCATTGCTTTTGGTGATTTAGTCATGAATTCCTTGCCCATACCTTTGTCCTAAATGGTATTGCCTAGGTTTTATTCTATTGTTTCTAAATAAAAGTAAATTTGTAAATGGTTTTGAAGAGTTTGTAGTAAAGTTAATCTTACAATAAAAGCTTGTAAATGTTCATGATGCACAACTTTCTTTTCATACTTACTAAATTCACTTTGTTACATACTTGTTTCACACTGACATCATATAAAATAAAAGAAAAAAGCATGTTGAAAATAATTTTAAATTATTGTAAGTGACTGTATGGACTATGAACATTTACCATTCAACCACAATCTGTGCTGAATTAATTTCACACCTAGGGACACGATTAACTTTCTTGAAATTACATGTGTAAATTACAAATCTACTTCTTGCCCAGGTATGGCAAGGCATAATCTATCAAAAGAATATTTAATAACAAAAAGATATTAATGCTAATTTCATGAGAAATGATGAAACACATTTTTACCTTAAAATGTCTACATGGAGGCTATTTAGACACAATTTCACAAACCCAGCTTACAAATATTAACTGCTGCTTGGTGTATGTTATTCTTGCACACAGCAGTGCCAGAATAATATATAAAGCTAAAAATGTATAAACCCTTAAACAAACCATATGTATGAAAGAAAATAGCTTTAACAGATGTCTTATTTTAGAGTTTTATGTACCAAATTTTGGTGGCACATAATGATGATGGAATCGTTCTTCCAGACCTAGGCCTCAGTTTAACAGCAGAATTTGGAAAGGAACTTCTGTGGGCAGCTTCTTGCTGCCCACTTACAAGAATATGATGCTATAAATGCAAGTGTTCCATAGAGGTAGATCATCCAATGGAAGGGATGTGATACCTTTTTCATAAGAAACGCTGCCTACTAGTCACAGTGTACTTCAAAATGGAGCCCTAAATAAGGAGACTCATTATCTCTCACTTAATAAGACTGGTATTATCTTTAGGATTAAAATCTGAGTCTATACCGAGATTCTACATTAGCAAAGGAGAACGTGAAACACAGACTGAATGCATTGTGACCTAGATGGTCTGGCTAGCTCAGCAAGCAGGTTGCAAGTTTTTGAATAAATGTATTTAGTTATAAATTATCTCTCAAAGGAAAAAAAAAAAAAACAGTGTTTTAAGGGAGAATATTGTGCCCTGACTTCATGGCACTTAGGAAGATTGTCATTTTAAAGGACGAGAATTATATAGAGCTGAACTAGTTAAAAAAAATAACTAAACACAGATTCATTACAGTTCTAGGAAAATCTGACTCCTTACCTCCTCCTAAATACTAAGCACATTTTATTTAAAAGAATGACAAAAGTATGACATTATCACATCTGACAATTGTCTTTGAAGTGACAATATCACTTCAATAAAGAGAAGTTGGCAATCACTTTAGACCAAAAGTAATACATTCTGAAAATCTTATATATTAAAGCACTACTTCATATCTTGAAGTATTTCCATTTTAAAAGGATCCTGGCAAGTCAGTAAATACCATTGAAAAAGGGAAAATAATCACTTTTATCCAGGCTTTTATTTTTCTTTGCATTCTTAACCTTCTAAAATTTAGTCAGTTAATAGAAAAATTACCTAGATGTTTAAAAATATGTAATTTTATTGCCCACTAAAAATAAAATCCAAAGAGCATACATTTCATTTTTCATTTGCATATAAGGTATATGCACCGATAGTTAGCTGACTCTGCATTTTATGTCACTGATTTGGCATGGTATCTTTTTACAATGTGTCCCAGATGTTATGTAAAGTTCTGACCATGTGTTAAAAATGTATACCCATGCATGTGTTGTATGTGTGTTTCAGCGGGTGTGTGGGGGAATTTAACAATAGCCTTCACAACTCTAATAAAAGTTACTATTTAGACCATATGAAAGTTTACTATTTTATAAAATTTAAATAGTTTTAGTGAGCTTTTATAAAACATGTACTACTTTATTGCCCTTAAAGCAGACAACTGACAACATAAATTTTCTGGATGATTGTCAAGTATGTGTTGATGCAGCTGTTGCCATGCAAGACATGCTGAAGCATCTACTGCAGTTTCAACTAGGTGAGCATGGCTCCCTGCATGAAATAGCTACTAATGGCTTATGACTTACAGTAATGAATATCTAAAATATAGATTGTCAGTAAAAATAAAATTTTATTTAAACTCTGTAAAAATTGTGGGGAAGAAGAAGATATTTTTGACTATACAAACAGGTACTGAACTCAAATACTGAAAGGCACATTTCTGAAAATGGAAAGTGTTGCAGAAAATTCAGGAGTTGTTCTCCAAAGGTACAAAACCCACTGGAAAACATACATTTTTCTATAGTATAATTCTACACTAAGTCTCCAATGTACTCTGCTCATTTGGTTTTACTGTGTGTCACTTCTTGTTTGTCAAAGTCTAAAAAACTTTTTAAGCCACAGCAAAACTAGAAGTTTTCATTTTTCTGCTGAGGCAATATTATTTGTTAAACAATGAGTATTAAGAGGGTTTAAGATTTTTATTAGCTCAATTATATTATTCCATTTTACAAGAGAAAGCTAAGATGATAAAAACTTACTTCCTATAACTTATATTTGCATCCGTCTTTCAACACTAAAAAATACCCTATTTGAAGAGCAAGCTACATGAGTACTTCACTGCTTACAGTCACATGCTTTTTAATTTTCCAATGAGAAAAGCTTATACTCCACTCCACACTTTAAACACATATTGAAATAGAATACGGTCTTCAGCTTTATTTTAAAGAAAATAGAGATAATACTTATATTTGAATTGAATCCATCCCCAGCTTTCAACCTTCTATTACCAGTTGCTATGCACTTTATCTTGTTAAGATATGTGTTCATCATATCTCTATATTTATAAAATTAATACGAAGAAAGCTAATGTCTTAGAAACAAATTCTTCCTTAAGTAACACACACACACACACACACGCACGCACGCACGCACGCATTATAGGTTCCACATTAGATAGGCCTGGTTATAGTATTTGAGGCAACTATTGGTCCTGGAAGCAGGCAACCCCCAAGGCAGATTTTTCCCTCTCTCTTCCCTCCCTCTATATCTCTCATCACAGCCAAGAACCTCCAGTTTCCATTTCTGCTTTCCCTCACTCTGTCTTGTCACTGATTTGCATGTGGCTCCATCCTAGGAACCCCAAAAATAGTCAACTCAGTGACAAAAATCACATCATATTTCAATATAAGAATCCATGTATGGCCGGGCGCAGTGGCTCAAGCCTGTAATCCCAGCACTTTGGGAGGCCGAGGCAGGTGGATCACGAGGTCAAGATATGGAAACCATCCTGGTCAACATGGTGAAACCCCGTCTCTACTAAAGATACAAAAAATTAGCTGGCCATGGTGGCGCGTGCCTGTAATCCCAGCTACTCAGGAGGCTGAGGCAGGAGAATTGCCTGAACCCAGGAGGCGGAGGTTGCGGTGAGCCGAGATCGTGCCATTGCACTCCAGACTGGGTAACAAGAGCGAAACTCAGTCTCAAAAAAAAAAAAAAAAAAAAAGAATCCATGTTTGATATTCCATTTCTAAATTCCTGAGAGAGAATGTTAGGTTTGTGGATCTTGGATCAGTTTTTCTTTTCCATTTCCTGTAATTGACATCTCTTAGAATGAACAGCTGGTAAATTTCTACAAGAAAAAGGCCGGCTGGGCGCCGTGGCTCAAGTCTGTAATTCCAGCACTTAGGGAGGCCGAGGCGGGTGGATCACTGGGTCAAGAGATCGAGACCATCCTGGTCAACACGGTGAAACCCCGTCTCTACTAAAAATATAAAAAATTAGCTGGGCATGGTGGCGTGTGCCTGTAATCCCAGCTACTCGGGAGGCTGAGGGAGGAGAATTGCCCGAACCCAGGAGGCGGAAGTTGCAGTGAGCCGAGATCGTGCCATCGTACTCCAGCCTGAGTAACAAGAGCAAAACTACGTCTAAAAAAAAAAAAAAGAAAGAAGAAAAGAAAAAGGCAAGGCGAGGAGAAAAGGATTGATATATCTGATACCCCATAATTTACAGAAAACATATATAATAGAATAGTAGAGAAATAAAAATTTATATTGATCTTCCATAAGCAATTTATCAAGTATTTTTAAATAGTGTTCTGCAAGATACTCTGTAGGTTCTTTAGAATCACCCAGAGGAAGCAAAGAAGTC
Organism: Saguinus oedipus; assembly: GCA_031835075.1. Taxonomy (NCBI): domain Eukaryota; kingdom Metazoa; phylum Chordata; class Mammalia; order Primates; family Cebidae; genus Saguinus; species Saguinus oedipus. The sequence goes on from CM063172.1 coordinate 65,948,872, forward strand.
AACCATTGAAGGGCAGAAAGAATGGGTAAAATGATGGGCCCAATTTCCCAGAGCAGCTCAGAGGCTTAATTTTATGTCTGCTGTATTCTATTGAAGTTCTACATAAAATACTCTTTGAAGAAAAAGTCGTGTTTTTAAAAAAAGATTTGGAAACCACATTAGATTATTCTTTTCCAAAAGCTGTTGTGAGTTTATACCAACTTATGAGCACATGTAGGCTGATATAAGAGAGCTTCATTTGGGTGATAGCGTGTTAATAAAATAGTTAATACTACCATATTTGCATGCTAGTTCCTCAAATTTCAATTGCATTACACATTCCATAAGCTAGATACTCACTAATCATCATCAATGATGTTAATAAGATCTAACTATATATAGTGATTGGCCTGATTGAAGTAGAAATATGATATTCTATGTATATTTTTATAAATAATATGAGAATTTCTAGATAATTTATGAGTAAGCTTTAACAATAAACATTAACAAAATAAAATTGTGGCATTTCATACGTACCCTCGTGCTGGAATATTCATGTGTCTTGCAGACTTAACAACCTCCTCAAACTTTCTCATGCTTTCTTCAATGGAACAGTTAATGTTCTTCTTGCTAAAGGATTCAGATGCAGCTCCAAAAACTGATATCTCAGTGGCTCCAGCAGCAACCTGAAAAATACATAATTTACGGCCAAAGCTAATGATTTCAAAAATGTAAATGATGGTGGTAGAAGGAAGATGAACTACTCTATGAAGGCATACATGTATTCTTGAACATTTGCCTTGGAATTTAAAATTGGATTCCTCCTATCTTGCCACATATGCTCTTTTGAAATGTAAAAATATTTTATAATAACAGAATCATCCACAAACTGCAATATTCATGTCTGTGAGGCACAAAAATCACAATGAGGTTGTCCAATTTAATTTCGCCTTTTGTAAATGATGTTTTAACTTCAGAAATACTATAACTCTAATTATGGAAAATAATAGAACCCCAATAAATCTTTTCTCCTCCATGAAAAATTATTTTCAAACCAATTATTAAAATGGAGGATACTAAACAATTTCTGTTTTTCTTCTCTTCCAATTCGTCAGAAAAATATTGTTCCAATTCATCATCTAGATTTTGCCCCCAGTTTTTCTTTGATCTCCTAACCTAGCTTCTGTTGTTTTGCACCCTGATGTTCACAACCATGCTCTTGTGTACCTAAGGCTTTGATCCCTTTGCCAGTCCTTAAATCCAAAATATTAATCTAATCAATTTCCTTTTTATACCTTTTGTCAACTTTATTCCTTCCTCCAGGCTTCTCTAGTGACTTGTTTTCAAATGTCAAACCTCTTAGTCTTTCTGCTGGATTTTTAAGATCTTCTGTTAATGTATTTCTAGCACTTGGCCTTTGTTCTCCCCTCTTGCTAATCCCCCATTAATATATGGAGAGAGAAAAACCTAAAAACTACCTTTTCATCTTTCCTTAAACATTTAAAAAATATTGGCTTCAATGACTATCCAAAATAAATTTTCAGTTTCTGAAGTAAATACGCTATTAGTGAACATCTACTATTTGTCTGTACTGTTTTTAGTACTATGGATGTGCTTTTTGTAGTCTACAAACAACTATGTAAGCTAAGCATTGTTATGCACATTGTACAGATGAAAGAGCCATGGCACCAAAAAAATGGTAAATACTTAGCAGAACATTGCACAGGGAGTAGAAGTTATGGAGTCATGTTTTGAGCACAGAATTGCTTGACTCCCAAGTCAAGATTAGTTCTACTCCAGTGTTTTCCCCTCTAAGTTAACATGAGGGTGTCCTTTCAGTATCTTCATCAGTGTAAGTTACGTTCTTTATTTTGTTACAACTAATATGACACCAAAGTTACAATTTTTTAAATGACTTTTTAAACGATGCAATAAAGATTTCATCAAATCCAACCCAAGGGAAAAATAAATGGTTCTAACAAAATACACTAACAGATAATATACTGATTAATTAATATCATACAACCTCAGCTTTACATAATACAGTTTCAATTACAGAAGTGAAAAATATTCATTAATACCAGAAATAGCTGCTGCCCAATATTTGCAATAAGTCCACATAAGGGTAACACCTTAAAATTGAAGAGACTCTTCTCCTATGTAAAATCATTAAAGCCTTATTTAAATTATATCAATTTCTAAATAACAGAGGATCAAAAGTAACAAACCAGAAGATAAATAGGAAAAGTAACTAGAGCCAGATACAATGACAATTAGCCTCACCTAGAGGTAGAAAATAACAGACACAAAAAGCTGACCAACAAAGGTTGACAAAAATAATTAACAAATTCAACAATAATTATAACTATAAAAATTGCATTGAGAAATGCTTAAATAGTATTCTATATTATTTAACAAGAAGCACAAAATACACTTCTAGAAAATTTTTTCATGAAAATGCAGAATTTTACTTTTGTGTTTTAATTTTTGTGAAAAGTTAAACTAGAAGAGCCAGGTATATACATCATTTGAATCCCCAATGCTGTCAGGACATGGAGCTCTATGTCTTCATGTTAGTACATTAGCCTATATGTATATTACAGGAGAGTTATATATGACATGATTTTTAACTTTGTAAATATCTTTAAAACAATAAGAGGCGTGTAAATTTTAGAAATATTAGTAGCACACTTACAGCACGCTGAAAACCCTGAAGATTAGGAGTAAGGACAGGATAGCGAACTCCTGGATATTGATGAATGCCTTTCATTACTTCAGTGTGATCAGCCATCTTAAATACACAATAGTTATATGTAAATATGTAACTTCTAATATGTAATCGAGAATCATTTTAGTTACAGGTAGGTTATAGTTACATCGGTAGTTAGTTTTTTAAATTAATATCTGAAATTTAAAAATTATGCCAGTGAATATAAAGAAAAATAGTTCTCAGTGTCATATATGTATAATAAGTAGAGATGAATTTAACTACTTTACAGAATGGGATCTGGTAAAATAAGTTATTGCAGATAGGGATTTGAAACTATACTATTTTCACTTGACCAATCTTTATTCTCTTCCTTTCATTTCATGGTCCAAGTTCAAAATACTCCTGAGATTGGGGAGAATTTGAAAAGCAATATGCTCTTCATTTACCACGAACATGAAAATTTTATGTCCAAATAATTTTCAGTGTATGAATTTTACAATGTTTAGTAAAATGTAAATTACACATGTTCTTTAGTATAATTTAACAAGGCTAAGATCCCAGAATGTTATTCGGTGAGCACTGGTGTTTTAGTTAGTAATAGTTATAAAGTTTTATGTAGTACTTTCATAGTATCACCACATGTTCTCATGCGAACATATTGATATAGTAGATGGAGTTCTCACCTGAAAAGTTTAACCTCCCCTGTCAACGTTTTGTTTTCTGTATCTCTAAAAAAATTCAACTTTGAATTAAAATATCACATTTATTCGTTTGCCACAAAGTCTAAAATAGCTTCTTAAAACAATAACTCTTAATCAGATCCCATAATCATCACACAGAGAAATTACCATTGACATAACCATGAGCCTTGCATATCGAAAAATAATAAATTATGGCATGAACAATAAATATGAGGGATAATATGTAAGCAGTGTAAAGTATACAAAATGAGCATGGAAAAAGCTTTGGAAACACACCAAACCACAATTAGAATCTTCAATATAGAAATGGCAGAAATAGGACTATTGAGTTTTATTTATGTATCTTGGCTTGTTATCATCAGAATGCATTATTTTCAAATTAAAAAATTAAAAACAATCCAAATAAAAATCCTTTTTAAAATATAGCTAAACACCTTTGAAAAATATTACAATATTAAATATAATGATACATATTAAAATATTTACTCCTGTTGATCTCTTGTCAACTCTCAAATGCCAGCAGAGTTAAATTTAATGCTTTCAATTAGTATAATTTGAATTATTTAAATGAGTTTTAAAATACATACAAATTTGAAATTAAATACCTAACATGCAAAAAAGTACCTTCCTTTGACTGCCATCATGCCTTATTGACATTTAAGCTTTCATGTTTCATTCATAAACGCATTTATTTGTGTTTACCAGGTGATCCTTTCTCACTTAATTCTATGCTGTTGTAACCACTATCCCTTACATCGTCCATTCACATCTTTTCTAAACACTATCTACCACATTCATTTACAATGCATAAAAGTGATATCTCTCATTTCATTCTAAATCTATCTGACTTTAATCTAGATGTTTATTGAGCTCCTACTACGTCCAAAGCTCTATGCTAGGTCCTGTGGAAAATAAAAATACAGACCTTACTTTCCTGTGGGAAAATGAGGTGATTGTGCTAAAGTAATTAGTATAGTTGGGGAGACAAAACAGATAGACATGGAATGTTAACAATTCAAAGAAATATACTGGTTGTAAATGAGATCACACATTGTAAGAGTTCAGAATGAATAAAGTTGGTATGGCCTATAATAGACTGGGAGAATTTAAAAGAGCACATGGGATACAACCTACAGTCCTTGACTGTGGCATTGTTCCAACAAAAAAGAGCCACACCAGTATTTCGGGTCCTATACGTTCTTCCAGGATCTCACCACTTTTTACCAAGAGATAGACTTTATTTACTGTTTTCCTTGAAGCTGGGTAGGCTGTGATTGCTCCAGCTATTAGAGTGTAGTGGAAATCATATTATATGACTTCTGAAGCCAGGTTATAAAAAAAGGATACAGCTTCCATATGGCTTTCTCTTTTGCGGAAAGCCACTGTAGGGAAATCAGCCAACATCCTGTAAGAAAGTCCAAACTAGCCTACGCAAAGAGGCCACATAAGAAGACCCTCATGGAGAACCCATGTAAAGAGGAACTGAGGCCCCCAGCCAATATTCAGTGTCAACCCCTAAATTTCTCATTGAAGTAGGCTACAGATAACTTTTGCCTCTGGCATTTGAGTCATCCAGCTGAGGCCCTAGACACTGAAGACCAGAGACAACCTGTCCCTGACGTCCTGTTCAAATCCTGGCCCACAGAATTAGTGAGCATAATAAATGTTTACTTATGCCACTAAGTTCTCAGGTAATTCATTTCACAGCCATAAATGCTGGAACACTGAAAAACCAATAGGGATGGAAAATAAAGAGGGATGGTTGCATAAGTGGTAACATATTATTTGGCTCAAGGAGATTATTAGTGAACAAGAGGGGATAAACTTACAAATGAAGAGGAAACCACACAGTTTAATGTGTCTTTGAGTTAGGTTCATGGTAGTATAAAGATACTGATTTATCCTGAAGTCAAGTAAGCAATAGAAAGCCATGGAGAATGGGTGTTGAGAAAGGAGACCACTGGACTAAATGCAGTATTATAAAACAATTAATTTGGGGCGGTGCAAAGGATAATCTAGATAGAAGAGAGGCAACTCTCAGGTAATTGTGAGAATCCAGCTTGAGACAAGTTCTGTGGTAGAAAAATGGTACTGGGATAGCCTGGGGAGAAATGCCAAGTGTGGGTGAAGGGGAGGAAGGCAGCAAAACACACTGCCATGTGTGTACCTATGCAACTATCTTGCACGTTCTGCACATGTACCCCCAAACCTAAAATGCAATAAAAATTAAAAAAAAGAAAAATGAAGAGGTCTGGGTGCAGTGGCTCACGCCTGTAATCCCAGCACTTTGGGAGGCTGAGGCGGGTGGATCATGAGGTCAAGAGATCAAGACCATCCTGGTCAACATGGTGAAACCCCGTCTCTACTAAAAATACAAAAAAATTAGCTTGGCATGGTGGTGCGTGCCTGTAATCCCAGCTACTCAGGAGGCTGAGGCAGGAGAATTGCCTGAACCCAGGAGGCGGAGGTTGCAGTGAGCCGAGATCGTGCCATTGCACTCCAGCCTGGGTAACAAGAGCGAAACTCCGTCTCAAAAAAAAAAAGAAAAGAAAAATGAAGAGGACATAGTGATTAATAACACAGAGGAGCACTTTACTCAAAATTGTAATTCTCACCATTTTATAGCCTCCCTTTGTAAATAGTTTGCACATATTTAAACAGTTATTGATTGCATATACATATATTTAGCTTTTGTGCTTGATGCTCTTTAGCATGTGAGCTCTCTGTTTTTCTAACATGCACATGCAAATGTGCATGCATACACATATTATAAAAAGAAAAATAAAGAACTCATTATTAACAAGTAGAAAGAAAAACAAAGCTTTAGGATATTGTAATAAAATTTATAGCAACACTAGACAATACTGTTGATCAATATTACTCGTGCTTAAGCCTAAATAATCATAGTAGGTATAAATATTTATTAGAGAAATATGTATTTTTGTAACAAAAGTTAAAGAGCATGTTCCTAACAAAATACAGATTTGGATAGAGATTGGCAGTATGTCATAAAGCAGAGTAATGAGCAAAGAAACAAATTTTAATCTACAATAAATATAGGTAATGTTGGCCTATTTTAATTCATTCTGCACATAATTTAACAAAAACGTTGAGCCAGTGTGAAGAAGTTTATATAATGAAGCAAACAATAATTTAGGAGATTTATTAATCAATAGATCAAGATAATGAACAGAGATGATAATCAAGTTCCCAGGTCATGAAAGCTAGTGTTGATAATCACTGAAGATATCTTAATAAGAGTATGATAAATGCAGAAAGTAGAATCCAAAAAAAAATCACTACTTTTACATTTTAAAAAATGCTCACACTATAATAAGGCCATTCAAGAAAATAATAGTATTCTGTCTTAATTTAGTCAATAAAGGCAAGTAAATAAAGAGCTTTAGGAAATCCTGATAGAATATAATTTTATTACAATGAATAAAAAAGGGCAAGTTCCAATTAAAGGTATAAAGTCCTTGCTTTAATTTTTTTTCCTCCTGGGGAGTTTATGTTATACTTCAATCTTGATGTTATTTTAATGTCTAAAGTTTAACTATAATTTAAACAATGAAACTATTCATTTATATTACTGTTTTGAGATTTTGAAAACCCTTTCTACATCTGGTTTTATTCAGTATATTTTTTCAGATTTTGTGGTGATTTTAAAAATTTTAAATGATAAAAATTCTCCTGATTTGGTTAGTAACAAGTTTTGCCATCATCTATACACAGTCTGGAAATGGCAATATCTGTGTATCTCTAGCCAAAAAATAGGCCTACCATGTTTAATCATTGTTTTAAACATGAACATTTTGATGTGGGTCCAAATCATCATGATATTTGGGTAACACTTTGCAGGAGTTTTCAAGATATGCAAAGCATCACAAGGATTATAGCAAAAAAGCTTAGAGATTTTATTTGCTACTAACTCCATCATGATGTTTTTAAACTTGGATGGTTCATACTAAACACATTTAGACATCCTACCATGTTGTAATTACCTGAATACTATAATGTGTTTTAAATATTTAGGCTTTCGATAACGTTCTCCAGACAAAGGCAATGGCTAAAATACAACTTAAGTGTTGTTAGTGTCCTCAGCTCACCCAAATTCCCTGAGATTAGTGGAATTTCAAGATAATGCACATGAGTGTGCAATAATAAACAATGAAAGAGTTTCTCAAAAACTTCTAAAAGAGAATCATTTTGGAAGTTTCAGTTTGTTTTTTGTAAATAGACTACAGCAGACCTAGTCTTATTCAGCTTTGCTTTACTGTACGTCACAGGTACTGTGTTTTTTAGAAATTGAAGGTTTGCGGGAGCTCTGAGTTGATCAAATCTATTGCCATCATGTTTCCAACAGAATGTGCTGACTTGTATCTGTGTGTCACATTTTGGTAATTCTCACAATATTTAAAACTTTCACTATTATTATATTTCTTCTGGTGACCTGTGATCACTAATCTTGGATTTATTATATTTGATCTTCGATTGTTATTATTTTGTGGCACCATAAACCACACCCGTTATGAGATGGCAAATGTAATAAGTAAAGGTCGTATGTGTTCAACTGCTCTATTGACTGCGATTCCCCACCTGTCTTCCTCTCCTAAGGCCTCCTCATTCCCTGAGACACAACAATGTTGAAATTAAGCCTATTAACAACCTTAAAATGGCCTGTAATGTTCAAGTCAAAGGAAGACACATATCTCTCACTTCAAAGGAAGAGCTAAATATGATTAAGTTTAGTGAGAAAGGAATGTTGAAAGCCCAGAAAGGTAACTTATGGGGAGACTGCTGAGCTTCCCAGTACTTTTCAGCATCCATATTTTGTTTTGATTTTTTTTTGTTATATGCCAAGATTGCCCATATATCAATGGCAGGTAATTTACTGGATATTCTAATGAAAGGAGAGCATTCTAGAATCCTGCAAGAGTTGGAAATGCTATCACCTGAAGATGAAGGTCACAATAGGATATTTGACAAAGCAAAAGACATGGAGGCTACAGAAATATAGCAGGCCAACTGCTCTCTAACAACCTGAATGGGTTCACAGCACTCAAAACAGTAACAACTTTGGTGCTCTGGCTGCAGTTTTTCACTCTGACAAGTTCTGGAAAAAACTCACCAAAAGACCAAATTGTTCAAGGAGTTCCAGGAACCTAGAATAAGCATTTGAGCACCAGGCTTCCTCTCTGCATGAGATATCTCCTGTGACCTTCTTACTGAGAGATGCATCTTGAAGAGCAAGGCTTATGACCTTAAAGAATTTGTGCAAATAACTCCAGGATCACAAGTATGTATGGAGGTAGAAAAACAGTGGGGATTTCCATTTCTTCGCCCATCATAGAAAACAACAGAGGATTTAAGAGAAGAGTTTGAAGAACTTTCAAAAGATCAGATCTTGCTGATTGTTAATGTGGACCAGATCCAATAGAAACTATCTGTGTTTAATGATATGTAATATGCCTTATTTTTCATTCTTAACTTAGAAATGCTTTTCAGAGACTATTACACATTGGCATCACATTAGATGTACATACTAATAAATTTTAATTAGTCAAAAAAAAAAAAAGCCCAGAAAGGTGAAAAAACAGGCGTCTTATGAAAAACAGTAAGAAAAGTTTTAAATGCAAAGAAAAATTCTGAAGGGAATTAAAAGTGCTACTCTGTTTTACACACAGATAGGAAGAAAGTGAAACAGCCCTATTGCTGAAACGGACAAAGTTTGAGTGGTCTAGGTGGAGAATCAGCCACAACATTCCCCTAAGCCAGAGCCTAATCCAGGGAAAGCCCTAACTCTCTTCAATACTGTAAAGGCTGAGATTGGTGAGGAAGCTCCAGCAGAAAAGTTTGAAGCTAGCAGAGAAGTTTAAAGAGGCCATCTCCATAACATAAAAGGGCAAGGTGAAGCAACAATTGCTAATAACTTAGCTGCAGTAAGTTACTCAGAAGGTCTAGGTAAGATTACTGATTAAAGTAGCTACAGTGAACAATAGATTTTTAATGTGGACTGTCATAGTTAGACAGAAGTCAATGGCTAGCTTCAAAGCTTATCAGGACAGGCTAAATCTCTTGTTAAGAATTAACACAGGTGATATCTTTAAGCTGAAGCCAGTGCTCATTGACCATTCCAAAACTTCTAGGACCCTTAAGAATTATCCTGAATCTACTCTGCCTGTGCTCTAGAAATAGAATCTAGATGATAGCACCTCTGTTTATAGTATGATATACTGAGCATTTTAAGTCCACTGTTGTGAACTTAAGGAAAAAAGATTATTTCAAAATATTACTACTCATTGGCAATGCACCTAGTCACCCAAGAGCTCTGATGGAAACGCACAAGATTTATGTTGCCTTCATGTCTGTGACACAACACCCATTTGCTGCTCATGGATCAAGGAGGATATTGACTTTTATGACTTACTATTTGAGAAATACATTTTGTAAGAGTAGAGCTACCATAGATAGTGATTCCTCTGATAGGTGTGGGCAAAGTAGACAGAAAACATTTGGTTAAAATTCACCATTTTAGAGACCATTATGAACATTCATGATTCATGAGAGGAGGTTAAAGTAGCAACATTAACAGGAGTTTGGTAGTGTATTCCAATCTTCATGAATGACTTTGAGGGGTCAAGACTTCAGTGGAGGATGTAATCGCTGATATGTGGAAATAGAAAGAGGACTAGAATTAGACTTACAACCTAAAAATGTAACTGAATGGCTGCAATCTCATGATCAAACGTGAACAAATGAGGAGCTGCTTCTAATGGACAAGGAAAGAAAGGAGAGATGAAATCTGCTTCTGGTGAAGATGCTGCAAATGTAAAGGGTTTAAATATTACATAAACTTAGTCATGAAAGAAGCAGCAGAGTTTAAGAGGACTGACTAATTTTGAAAGAAGTTCTATATAGTGTTAAATACTATCAAGTAGCATCACATGCTAGAATAAAATTTTGCATGAAATGAAGAGTCAATTGATACAGCAAATTTGTCTTGTTTTAAGAAACTGCCAGCCCCGCCCCCCCCACCCCCGTGTTTTGGGAGGCCAAGGTGGGCAGATCACGAGGTCAAGAGATCTATCATGGCCAACATGGTGAAACCACATCTATACTAAAAATACAAAAATTATCTGGGCATGGTGGCACGCACCTGTAGTCCCAGCTACTAGGGAGGCTGAGGCAGGAGAAACCTTTGAACCTGGGAGCTGGAGGTTGCAGTGAGCCCAGATTGTGCCACTGCACTCTACTCCAGCAACAGAGCAACATTACATCTCTAAATAAATAAATAAATAAATAAATAAATAAATAAATAAACAAATAAATAAATAAATAAGCTGCTACAGCCCTTACCACCCTGATCAGTCAGCAGCCACCAACAGAAAAGCAAGATTCTCCACCAGCAAAATGATTATGACTTGCTGAAGGCTTCGATGATTATTAGCAGTTTTGAAATAATAAAGTATTTTTAATTAAGGAGTGTACATTGTTTATTTAGATGTAATGCTATTGTATACCAGATAGACTACCACATCTTATAAATATAATTTTTATATTCATTAAGAAGCTTAAAAATTTGTATGACTAGCTTTGTTGCAATATTTGCTTTTTTGCAGTGGTCTGGAACTGAACCCACAATATTTCTTTTTTTTAAATATATATATATTTTTATTGTATTTTAGGTTGGGGGTACATGTGAAGAACATGCAAGATTTTTGCATAGGTACATACATGGCAATGTGGTTTGCTGCCTTCCTCCCCATCACCTATATCTGGTATTTCTCCCCATGTTATCCCACAATATTTCTAAGGTATGCCTCTACTAATTTACAATTGGGGGCATACAAAATTTAACCAATTTTTAAAATATCATGAGACCTCATAATTGATTTTTAAAATTCATTTCAACATTTTAATATTGCTCTATTTCAATATTTATGCAGTTACTACATATCTAACTTTATGACATAGAAAAATGAAGCAGATGCAGTCCTTACTGCATGGATAGGTGCAGGGATAGGATATATAGGCTAATGAGAGAACATATATGTGTTTGTGTGTACATGCATATGTACATATTATGTATAAATATATACCAACATAGAAAATAATCAACTATCATATAACCTGAAATTCTATGCAGCACAGATAAGAAGCATATTTCTTAAGATGAGTTTGTGTCCTTTGTAAGGATATGGATGAATCTGGAGAACATCATTCTCAGCAAACTGACACAAGAACAGAAAGAAAAATACCGCATATTCTCACTCATAGGCAGGTGAGAAAAATGAGAACACATGGACACAGGGAGGGGGTCTACTACACACTGGGGTCTATTGGGGGGAATAGGGGAGGGACAGCATGGGGGGCTGGGGAGGGATAACCTGGGGATGAATGCCAAGTGTGGGTGAAGGGGAGGAAGGCAGCAAAACACACTGCCATGTGTGTACCTATGCAACTATCTTGCATGTTCTGCATATGTACCCCAAAACCTATAATGCAATAAAAATTAAAAAATAAAAATAAAAGAAACCAAGGTATGATTAGGACAAATATTTTAGTTGCATCTTATCTAGGCCAAATGTAAATAACTTGGGGGCCTGTTTTTTAAGAGAGTAAAACTATTTATTGCATTTGAAACTATTGAAAACTACTTATAGAGCAAAATTATTTATATATGCTCATATATTTTTATGATAAATTATTACTTTTTAGTGTGCTGTAAAAGGAACATGTTTAATAACCTAAACTTAAAGCATACTGTTTATTAAAATACTTCAAAATTATAGGGTGAAACTTTTGATAGGAATTAATTTTTAACATTTTTCCAAGTATACAATTCTTTCATTTCCAAGTCCCATGAAATTAAAGGTAAAAATACCTATCACCCTTTACTTCTCTTCAAAATGACAGAGAAAAATAGAATATTCACTGGATATATTTTACTCATTTTCAACTGATAACATACAATATGGGATGTTCAATAAAGTGAAATAAATATTTATTACAGATGTAAGTACATAAGGAGCTAAGAGTTCTTATTTCATTTTTGACAAGAGTTGACTCCTATTCATTTAGATTTTGATCAGTGATTAACTGCCCCACTTTCTGGCCCTGACCAAATGCAGTTACAACGCTACTGCATGTACAGGTCTCTAAATTCCAGAGCTGCATTTGTAATATACTTTTTATATGCGATTCTCTCATACTCATTTATGATACATGTCACTTCTACATTTACTATTTTAACTTAATGAGAAATTAGTCCACTATATATTTGCAAACTACAGAAGAGGAGAATGTTTTAAGCGGTTCTGTATTATCACAGAAATCATTCAACATGTTTTTGTAGCTCTGCTGAAGATGAGAAAATTTAATTGTGTGATGGGGTGGAAATATTAAAAGTTAGCACAGTTGTTAAGTGACAGAAGAGTTCAGAGGAGGATGTGAAATTCATGGGAGAAAAAAGTGCAAAGACATTCTGTTGTTACAGTGATATCTACAGAATTATATAACTTGACCACCTCTCTTAAAACTAGATCTTTTAACTTAAATATAGGACTATCTATTTTGTATCCTTTTCCCTGGCCAGGTCAAGTTGACATAACTGAGTCAAGCATCATCAGTGAGTGAGCCTTAGCCGAAGTCTGTCTCCATCTATCTGCTAAAGGGCTCAAATTGTTTCCCTGGCTTGCCCTTTATCAAGAGCGACTTTATGCTTTGTGATAGTATACTAGCTAAGAAGCTGGCTGAGAAGTCCTAGGAAAACAAGGAAGGCATAACCAGAAAATCTAAATAATCTAAATAGACATGGTGTTGGGGAAGCACAGCCTGGGATTTGAAAGGTAGGCTGTAGTGCCAAGATACTTTGACTGCTCTATATCAGTGAAAAGGTGTGAGATGAGAAGAATAAAGGGGAATTATACAAAGTATTGCTGTGATATTGCAGGAGAGCCTGCAATGGTCTTCAAGTAACACATAGTGATTGGAATACCATTTAATTTCTTAGGTTCCTATATTTCTTTATGTATAAATCCAGGCCAGACTCTGCCACTTGGAAGAGCTCACAGTTGCTACACTCAGAATGTTGGTGTAAATATTCTCATACACAGAAAATATATAAAACTCAGTGTATTTTATAAGATATAGCACACAAGTTTACCGCATATTAAAACTCACTGTAGAGTTGAGCAATAGTGCATATTCACCATGTTAATGTCCTTCACTATCTGTCCTACCCTACAGAAGTATGTAAATACTTAAGGAGAAACAAAATTCAAAATGTATACAACCAGATGCTAGTTTGTGAAAAATTCTTCCAGACATTATATATGTACAGTTGTAAGGAAATGAATCTGTTTTCATCAATGTGAAATCAAATGGAAATTTTCTTCTGCCAAAAAATATATTCGATATAACAATTATACTGTGCATATATTTCTACTTTTAATTGCATTAAAAATTACAAAACAATGAAATATATCAAAATTACTCCATGTTAAAGGTATAAAACTCTAGTAATTCTTTTAAAATAAAGAATACATCTTTATATAAAGTTACTTATAACAAAGTATTAGATTACGTCTTAATACATTACTAATAATGAACTATTAAACTGAAAGGCATTTTTCTAATCTATAAATAAAAATTTTTATTCACAGTGCTAGAGAAAGGACAGTTATGTATCCATATTCTCCATAGAAAACATCATAGTGTTGACCTTTGAAGGAGGCAAACAAAGAATGTATAGTTAAAAAATAAGAGAAAATTAGTATTACAAAAGAATGTCAGATGCCCACTTAAATTTTTAAAATTAAAATTTTGTTTTTCTTAATTTTGAGATATATGTAATATGTGTTAACTTTTTAAATTTTATAATCTTGAGTTATTTTTTCTTATTTAAAATTATTTAATTTAAAATTAAATAAATAATTTTATTTAATTTAAAATTAAATAAATAATTTTATTTAATTATTAGGAAAAAATAATTTCCTAATTATTATATAGGAAAAAAATATTTATTTTCCTATATAATGTGTATTTGGCATTTATAGTCTTAAAAAGAATAGTCCTCCAGATTGATGTATTCAGCATCTGAAGTTCCCTGCAAGTGGCTGGCCACATGTCTGCTAGTGATTTGCAGATCTCACCCAGAGACAGGTGGCCCTGAACCATCTAGACATACTAATTAGCAAGAGCACAAGCAACTGCTTCATTTGGAGTGATGGGACATAGTTAGTGGTAAAATACTCTCAAAATTGAATGATCCCAAAGACTAGCTCATACTTTGCATTTTGCCAGAAACAGGATCCTTGAAGATGAAAGAACATGAGACATAGCTAATGATTGCCCCTTGGAAAATTTCATATTTCCTGGTTCCAGTGTTTGTGACGAGGGACATTGACAGACACAACAAGGCTAAACTTTACAGCACTTCTAGAGGCACTGAATAGAAAGTAAATAAAACAAGAAAATAAAAAGAGGAATAAACTATAACAGTATGGGTTTGTAGTGTAATTAATATTGATACCTGTTATCGAAGTAGAAAAAAATAATCAAACAAAAAGTTGAGGAATACTATTTGAAGGCTCCTTCTAACCCTACCAATTTGACCTCATCATCATTCAAAGACAGCTCTGCCACTGTTAGCGTAAATCTTTCTTTTCAATCCACAGACTTGGTCTCTGCTGGTCCTAGTGACACCCACTGGGATATGAAATCAAAAACCAAAAAGAATTCTAGAGGGCCTTAGAGGCATAATGAAAAAAAAGAAGGATCATTTAGAGCTCTTTTAAATGTTTAGGCTCTAAAACAGAGGTGAGGTCTAAGATAGTTTAAAAGGGGTATTTTTTAAATCCTGTGGTAGGATAAGAATTAGGTCCCTTCTAATATTCTATAGGATGCATGAGTGAAGATTGGAATGACTTAATTATTTTGACATGTTGAGCATGCCTTCATATATGAAAGGTTAGCATGTGGCCCCAAATTTTATTTTAATTTCTAACTGAGAGAATTAAGGTCCTTTATCTTGTTAGCTAAGCCAGAGTTACTGAGACTCAAAACTGGAAATCTCTTAGAAAACCCACTTCCACCAACTGGAACCAACTCAGTAGGTAGCCTTTACTGCAGGGTGCAGTGTGATTAGAGCTGTGCTTCCAAACACTGCTCTGAGGACTGCCCAGGTCAGAATAATCTGGGATAACTTTTAAAATGCATATTTCTGTATCCTATACTGGCCACAGTGAACCAAAAATCTCTGAGACTGTAAACTAGAAATCTGCACATTCAATAATTTCCTCCAGTGCTGTATAGGCATAGTTTAGAAAAGTCTGCCACTCCTTGCTGGGGTGAGGAGTAGAAGTTTTGCAGTAGATTTCTTGTGTAATCTACATAGACCTTACAATAGAGATTTTTGTGTGTGTGCTTTACAATGAATATTATCATGAGAGTACTGTAGTCAGGTGACACTAATCCCAACTTATTGGACTCTAAGAAACGGATGTCACCTTAGATCTGACATCCATGACCAATATGCAGCCAAGGAAAGCCTTATATTAAGGTTATCCACACCCTCACTGGAACTTTGTTATTCTTTCCTCACTATTGAGAATCCAGAATAATTTGCGGCTAAGGCTTTGAAGGTCTTGAGGACTTCAGACCTCTATTTTTAATTAACAGTTCACCTCACTCTTATTGAAGTGCTCCCGGCTTGCCTTTGAGGATAACATAATGTTTGCAGCATTATGCCTGCTATTTCATATCTCTGATCCTTTGCATTATTCCTTCTGCCTAAAAATCATTTTCCCTTTCTTATCTAGTTAATTGATTTTATTTTTCTAATATTCAACTCAAAAATTCCTCTTGTATGACACTCTCAACAACTAGCTTGACTTAGATGCCTCTATACTTCCTAACTGGCTTTGTGCATATATGTATATATATTTGATAAGACCAGTGATACATATATATATCATTGGTCTTACCAAATTTTGTATAATTTTTGATTCATGTGTCACTTTCCATTATTAAATTATTAGCTTTTTAAATACTTTGCATGAAATAAGATTTAATCAATGATTGTTGAATTGGACTGACATTTTTCTTTCTTGGTTTTAGACCTTTATTCTAATTTGAATTCATTTTGAATTCACTTGGAATTGTGATTTTTTTCCCACTAATTCTTCTAATATTTTATTGCTAATAGTGATGGTAATAATGGTGAAAGCACCTTTACTTTATGCTGAGTTACATGTTAAACCTATAGGTATTTAATTCTTTATGTGATATCCCTTTACACATTTATAAAAGCCTAATAGAAGACTTGCTCCTAAATTGCAATCACTTCAGGCCCATAAAATGGGGATTCACCTCTAAATAAAAATAAAATTAGGCTTTCCTTATTGAAGTAGGAGCAGAGGCCTAGAATTCACCCTAGAAATCAAGAAGGTTGGTTTGGCCTCCCTCAAACCAACCTTGTTGATTCCAAACCTTGTTGATGTCTAACCTCAAAAATTTTTGTGGAGAACTAGCCCATGATATTAGAAATAAAGAAGATCACCCAGCTGATGAATGCAAGTGCCAGGCAAGGACCCAAGTCTATCTGACTACAAAGCATGTTCTCTAATACATCCTTGAAAAACATGTATTCCATGTCGTCTATCTTCTATATCATCCATATCTTCTATCTTCATCTTAGTCACTGCTAAAGATTTTGCACATCAGAATATCAAAGGTAGAGGCCCTAGAAATAACTAACCCTCAGGCTGAAGAGTTTTGTGGCATATTTTTATCATCTAGCCCAGCATCTCTCAAACTGAATTTGTCATCAGCATTATTTGAGGTACTTTGTAAAAATACAGATTTCTTGGACCTATTGATACAGATTCTGATTCTGTTCTCCTGTAAGATCCAAAAATCTATAGTTGCCAAAACTTCTCAGGAGATGTGAGACATCAACAAGGTTGGGAATCAATAAGGTGGCTTGAAGGTGGCCAAATTAGTACATTCCAGGCCCTCTGCCCCTACTTTAGCAAAGGAAATCTAATTGTATTTTTATTCAGAGGTGAATCCCCATTTTGTGGGCCGCAAGCTAAAGTGATTGCAATTTAGGAGGGAGTCTCCTTAAGAAAAAGAACACAAAAATATCCAACTATTGAAAATTTTTTTTTTTTAATTTTTATTGCATTATAGGTTTTGGGGTACATGTGCAGAACGTGCAAGATAGTTGCATAGGTACACACATGGCAGTGTGTTTTGCTGCCTTCCCCCCCTTCACCCACACTTGGCATTCATCCCCAGGCTATCCCTCCCCAGCCCCCCCCGCTGTCCCTCCCCCATTCCCCCCAATAGACCCCAGTGTATAGTAAACCACCTCTCTGTGTCCATGTGTTCTCATTTTTCTCACCCACCTATGAGTGAGTATATGCGGTATTTCTTTTTCTGTTCTTGTGTCAGTTTGCTGAGAATGATGTTCTCCAGATTCATCCATGTCCTTACAAAGGACACTAACTCATCATTTTTGATTGCTGCATAATATTCCATGGTGTATATGTGCCACATTTTCCCATTCCAGTCTATCATCGTTGGGCATTTGGGTTGGTTCCAGTTCTTTGCTATTGTAAACAGTGCTGCAATGAACATTCGTGTGCATGTGTCCTTATAGTAGAATGATTTATAGTCCTTTGGATATATACCCAGTAATGGGATTGCTGGGTCAAATGGAATTTCTATTTCTAGGTCCCTGAGGAATCGCCACACTGTCTTCCACAATGGTTGAACCAATTTACACTCCCACCAACAGTGTAAGAGTGTTCCTATTTCTCCACATCCTCTCTAGCATCTGTTGTCTCCAGATTTTTTAATGATTGCCATTCTAACTGGCGTGAGATGGTATCTCAATGTGGTTTTGATTTGCATCTCTCTAATGACCAGTGATGATGAGCATTTTTTCATATGTTTGTTGGCCTCATTAAAACTTATAACAGATGATCACATTGATAGGACCTCTGCTACAGCCTGGAAGCAACCTCACCAAATCTTTTATGGTAATTTTCTTGTTTGTATCATATATTGAAGTTCTATATAAACCTGACCAAAAAAAAGTTTCATTGATAAAAACAAAAGTTTGGAAAATACCAGTTGGGGTAAAATTTCATATCTTGCTCAAAGCAATATCATCAAGATAGTCAAGGATATTTTTGAAATACAGATTCATGGTGTCTGTAGTATTTCTGTTTCTACTCCAGAGATACTATCAACAAACAAGTGAGTTCAGTTTGGTATAGCCTATTATTGGTACATCCATAATATTTCCGAGTGCATCTCACGTTCATAAATTCTCTGTTTAATCAACTCTCCTAAATTTTGCTAGGAAGCAGACATAAACTCATGGACCTCTAAGCCCCCATTTCTTCTTCTCACTAATATAGATTGTTAAGTAATATTAAATATATATTTTTGAAGGATTCTTGCTTTTCTTAGCCCCATCACCAACTCTGTAACCCAGGACAATATTTATATCTCTTCAAAATGAGTGTATAATTTCAGAAGTTATTTGTCTACAGTCTTTAGTAGCTGGATTAGATGCAACTGATAGCATTACTTTCTGCATGCAGGCATACAACAGGAAAAAGACATAGAGCATGCAATTTCTTCAACACATGCCATCGATTACTATGAAAATGTAAATAATGTGGTTTCAGACCCTATAACTCAAAACTCAATTTGAGCAGTAACTCCTCTTAAAGGCAATACATTCGTACATTCAATAATGAGAAAAAATGAGACTAGAGCTCTTCCTGACAACCCTGGGTGAAAATGCTCTAGCCAGCTATGAATAGCACTGTAGCCTGGGTACTGTAACCCTGTCTCATTCACAGACTTCTTGCACAAACCTCATATATCTTAGCCTCAGTAGCACAGAGGAAATCTTGGTCTGCTTGAAGAAGTAAGACAGTTTTAATAAATCACAATCTTACAATAATAAACACAGGAAATCTCTGGAAAATTGAACATCCAGTTTTTTTTTCTACCCAATACCCTGACTTGGCTGCCAAAGCTAAAATAGACTGACACCATATTCACAAAACTTCTTAAGTCCAGAAGACTTGAAACTAATTTGGTCTTGTGTATAATTTCCTGTACTTCCTTACTCAGCATTACCTTTGTGTGCTAAAGACCTCTGTACTGCCCTCTATCGGGTGAAATGCGCATACTTCTCAACAGTGACCAAATTAGAGGCAGACAGCACATACTCTCCAATTGTGTATGCAGGCAAGACATTTTAGTCATGATTCACTAATGTCTACAAGTATTCATTTTTAAATTAATAAAATAGAACCAAGCTACCAAGATGAACATGTGAGTTATAAACTGGGAGACCAGTTTCTGGATAGAGAAACAAAAGTCATTTTATTCAATAACATTTCCTAGTTTCCTAAGATAAACATAATAAATATGCATTAGTTATTCCTTGTTCAGGTCAATGCCTTTTGTGACCACCCTCCTGGTCTTCCCATGTCAAAACAATCATGTTCTCAACATCCTTCTGAAATAGGGCAAGAAGTCTCAAAGCTCCCAGTATAATTTTCTTTCCACTCAACTGTGCTGCCTCTCATATATCATGTCTTTATGTTTGATAATAATACTGTCAGAGTTGTTATTTCCCATGCATGAAAACAGAATTGATTTTTAAAATAATGTATCTAACTGTAGTTACCGTCTATAGACTATAAACGAAGTTTCTCTTCTATACTTACATTTCTTTCTGTAAGCCAACTCGCCCAGAGTAGAGGGTAGGCCTGAATTGTTTGAAGGAGACTAACTCATTGGTAATTAGACACTGGTAATAAGTAATGAGACGGGGGCGGGGAAGGGTCTTATTACCACAACAAGCAATGGTATCACTGCAAATTTGTGGTTTGACCATCGAATGGATCTGGAGATCTCTGTTTTGGTATAAAACACAACTTTAAAAACACTGGCCAGAGTGCTTGATGACAAGTTGCTTAACATATGCTGGTTACTAAGTTCTATTTTATAACTAATTTACAGATATTCACTTGGATTTAAAATAACATATGTATGAGTTTGAATTTTTTTATTCATTTTGTTCCAATTATCTATTTTCACCTTACATTTACCTTATTGAGGTACATATTATGGTTATTATTAGCAACTACTGATTATTCAACAAAGAACTTGTTTGGGTCCAACAAAGAACTCAATATGTTTTGAATAGAGACACAATAAAAGCAATAAATGGGTGGGTGAATAAATTGAAACAATTCAAGACATAGAGATATGAAAATACTTTGCCAAATCATACTATAAATAAGAGTCAGGTTTCAGATTTTGTATTGCTCCACCAGAAAGCATGGGTTAAACAGACATAAAAAGTGATAAAACAAAACCAAACAAAACAAAAAAACCCTCAGGAAACCTGAAACCTGGAGCATCTGTGGTGGTGGTGCAGGGGGAATGACTATATTTGGGCTACTCAGAAATATATTTTTTACTACGTGTTATGAACAGAATTCAATATAAGATGTATCCATCTTGACTAATAATAGTGTTAAATTTATAAATAGATTCCACATTATAGCAGTATAAGAAGGTCTGAAATAAGTAGAATTAGTGCTGTAAGGTTATTAGCATGAATTTGCTTCAACAAGTTGATATTTCAAAGTTCTTAATTATAGGCTATAAGCTTTTGCAATGACAAATTTAAATTTGTCCAAGACATTTATGAAATAAATAGCATTCTTCAAAGTATATCTTATATATTTACAATAAAAATACCAAATATCCATAGATGTTACAAAATATTATATTATTCTAAAAATTCTAATTCTAATCAGTGTCGATAGGTCGAATGTTCAAGATAAAAAAATTTGGATAAAATTTTTAAAAGCAAAATAAAATCAAATATTTTATGAAATAAGTTTTTGATTTACAGGCATACTCTAAATAAAAAATGTATTTATATTATTTATATTCTTTTTCTTTTATCAAATTTAAAACAAGTAAAACCTTAGCATGTATACATTTCAGTAATGTGTAGGTTTTGACATGTAAAATCCATTGTCTAATGTCATATTGGGGATACAGTATTACTTTTGGCATTCATGTGTATCTTTCTAAGTCTCTTTATTTACTACATATTACTTCTAAAGATTATCCCAGCAATTTAATCAGATAATTTTAGATGAAGGTGTGTGTTTCTAAAAATAAGAAAAATCACTTTATTTTTATTTCTAAAAATTATTTAAATAACTCTTTATTAACATCAGCCAAAACATGTCTTTAAAACTCATTATCTTAATTATTTAAAAATAACTGCTATGATATGTTTCATTTTCAGTGCTCAAGGATACATGGATAATGTATTCTTGAAAATGAGTGCTCCCAGAACATACTGAAAACTGGTGGGCTATCCAGATCATGCGTAATATCTTAATGCTTTAAAGTTTAATCTAGGTTTTGAGTAATGGATGTGATTGTCCAAGTGAGTAAGTTGTAACTCTGGCACACTGGACTTAAGTATTACTAAATACATTTATTCCCTCTAGTCTAGTCCCTAGAGCATACTCTGCATTTCCCAAAGTGGATTGCACTTAAGTGGCTTAGGAGTCAGATCAATGAAATGAGTTTACACTAAATAATATCAACAATGTTCATCAACAGACTTTTCAGAGTAATGCAAAAAAGATCACTAATAAGTCAGAATCAAGTCTTTCTGAGCCAAACTGGACCTCT
The DNA here is from genome assembly GCA_031835075.1 of Saguinus oedipus. NCBI lineage: Eukaryota > Metazoa > Chordata > Mammalia > Primates > Cebidae > Saguinus > Saguinus oedipus. Next base: position 65,971,024 of record CM063172.1, read on the forward strand.
ATTTGGTTTTTAAACAATTACATACAGACCTTTCAAATGTCAATGCATGCATATAGTTCTACAAGACCAAATTTTAAGATATTCTTTGTCAGATACAAAAGTGGAATTTCAATGTGACCAAAACAGCTTTGAAAGGTTTTTTTCTCCTTTTCATGGAAAAGCTTATTTAAAAAATCGACCAACATGATGAACTCAATACAATTGGATAAAAGGTGAGGTGAAGCAGGGATACCCAACCCCCAGTCCAAAGACCAGCCCTGGTCTGTTGTCGGTTGAGAACTAGGAACAGTGCCACACAGCAGAAGGTGAGCAGCAGGCAAGCAAGTGAAGCTTCATCTGTATTTACAGCCACTCCCTATCACACACGTTACCTCCTGAGCTTCACCTCCTGTCTGCTGAGCCACTGCATTACATTCTCATACAAGTGTAAACCCTATGGTGAATTGCACACGTGAGGAATCTAGATTGTTCATTCCTTAGGAGATTCTCATGCCTGATGATCTATCACTGTGTTTTATTATCCCCAGATGGGACCATCTAATTGCAGGAAAACAAACTCAAGGCTCCTACTGATCCTACATTATGGTGAGTTGTATAATTATTTCATTATATATTGCAATGTAATAATAATAGAAAAATAGGTACAGTAAATGTAATGCACTTGAATCATCCAGAAACTGCCTGCTACTGTCTGTGTAAAAATCTTCTTCCACAAAATGATTCCTTTGTGCCAAAAAGGTAGGAGACCTTTGAAGTAGAAGATTTTATTTTAATATTATGTTTTGGTTATTTTTATAAATCTAAGAACAAAGAAAACCTAACTTGTTAGTCAAAGTGTAATTGAACAAATTAATTACCATCCTATTGAAAAGCAGTACATGCTGAATATAATAATCTTTGAATATAATATTTTTAGGCTAGTGGGGGTAAAAAGGCCAAAAAACTTGAATTATATGTTCTGCTTGAAAATGTAAGTATATTAAACAATAAATTTTTTAACATTGTTTTCATCATAAGCTTTGCTTTTTCTTAGACAGTAGTGGAACTATGTCTCAGCTAGAGTAGAAGTTGTTGTTGAAAGCTGGGTAATACCAAACAATGTTAGCAACAGATATTTTCCCCCATTTTATTTCAGATTAACCTTAAAAATGTTCAAAGAGAAAAAACAATAGTTTCCAGCATGCCAACAACAAAAAAATGTTCACATTCTTTTCTAAGTGAGACAAAGGATGTTTTAAACATTTATAAATATGCTTTGGGCAACTGTTTCCACAATGTAGTAACAGTAGCAATGATATGATTGTAGAGTGGGACAACTTTAAAGTATTGCATTTAGACTTAATCCCTACTTAAAAACACAGGAATTGATTAGCAGCCCCCACTCTTGACCAGAAGAATTCAGGAATTGATATGGTCACTATTTGTAAAGATACAGTAAATAATACCACTATGAGATAAGTAATACTTGTATAGGATATAAATCAAATATACTGCCACATTATAGAGAGTGTCTAGTATTCAGAATATTTATTATTATATTAGTATCCGAAATATGTACTATTATATTATTTGCATTCAATAAGAGAAAAGTTTGCAAACTTAGAGAAACATTTAACACAGCAACTTCAAATATTTCAGGGTGTTTTGTGCTAACAAAAGAGCAACAAAAATCTAATTGCTACTTTTCATTTCTAGAGTACATTGATATTTTGCTCTAAAAAGAGATCTTCCTAGTGTACATTATTTCATAAGTAAGTAGGTATTCATAAATAATTTAACATATAGAGCTGAATGATATGTGCACGACAGACAAATCATAGAAGTGACAACAAACTCTGAAAAGGTGTCAGTACAGAGTTAGGACTTTGATGAACAGGTCTGGGCATAAAAAACACAGCTTCAGAAACACATGGACATAATTTCATTCTACAGTGAAGACAGTGATTTGTGTAGCAGTGTGTGCTCACCGTTTTCAACACCTCTTAATCTCCATTTAAAGCAAAACAAATTAATTTTATCGAGAAAGTAGACAGGAGTAAGGTAAGTATTGGTAGCCATGACAGTGCTCCAATAGGTATTTTTTTTTAAATGTGGGAGTTTTTTGGCTTATCTGTGAGCTGTACTTATTATTTAATTATTAGCAAGAAAAAGCATATAAGTAGGGTAATTATTAGGCCAGTTTTAAAAACATAAGTGGCAGATTATAAAAAGGCCCCAATGGTATTTCCCGTCCCACTGGCTTTTCCAGAATGCTGTGACCCAATATAAAGATGGTATCTGTCCCCTCCTTTTGAAACCCGGTGGGCTTTGTAACTGCCTCAACTAATAGATTATGAAAAAGTAATGCTATAAAATTTACAAGACTTGGTTATAAAAGTTATGCCACATTTGCCTGCCCCTTAAGACACTCATCTTTGGAGCTGTGAGCCATTTATGTTAGGTGTCTAAAGCTTCTATGCTGTAATAAAGTCCAAAGAACCCCTGCAGGAGACCACATAGAGAGGCTTTGAGAACACACGGAGAGAGGTAGATGGCAAGCCTGCAGCTGTCCCAGGTCCCTGCCCTTGCTGTTCCAGCTCTGACTACTGTCTGTCTCACTGTGAGTACCCAAGAAATCTCTAGCTAGAGCTGCTCAATTGAGCCATTACTGAATTCTTGATACACAAATACCATAAGTAAAGACAAATATTATCATTTTAAGCCATTAAATTTTAAGGTTATTTGGTGTGTGGGTAATTAGAAGAACCAATACAAATTTACTAGCATTCAAGGATATGTAGCAATTACATATATTTGAATATGTACACTTGCACAAACACATGTAAAATTTCCCACAAGCTGCATAGTCAGTGAAAACACATTAGATCAACTGAAGCAATGTAAAGAGTCTACGGTTCATGCCATTAAATACTGGGAATGAAATTTGGTGACAAACAGTGTATACTCTTGTTTTCTATTTTCTTGAAGAGCTAACATGTTTTATCTATGTGGATCTAACTCTCAGAGCACAGTTTTACCAACGCTTAACTTTCAATGAGCATTTGAGATCATTTACTAAAAAATCAAGTGTCTTCATTCTTCTCTGAGACCAAATATTGGACAAACAGTAATTATTTGTTATATAAGAAACTCAACCTGCTTGTATGAGTTGAAAAACAAAATAAGCCTCATATATTTAGAAACAGAAAATAAGCCATGACAACTCTTACAAGGAAGAAACACTAGTGTGTGTACCTACTCTACCAATTCAGTAGAAAAGACAAAAATAGGAAGACTTCACCAAGAAATATTCTCAGTGATTTAATTGACTGGTTCCTAAGAATAATTGAATAATTCAGCACATCTGCATCTCAAAAATATGTGGAAGACTCACAGTTGCTGAGTAGGTCATCAGTTAAGTGAGAGTTGGGTCACAATATGGTTTTGACCTCTATGCTGGCATCTTAGTGTGTAGGGGAAAATAGTGTTCTGTGCATAGAATTGAGTATTTTAAGTCAGGCTCATTTGGAGAGAATTTGGTTTAAGTCTCGCTCCCTCTTTCAACCTGCATTCTCCTCTCCCCAACCTATCTGGGCAAAGGACTCCTATAGCACCAGGGAATAATAACTGTGGTCTTGGTAAATTTCATCAGGAACCTCTTCGGGAAGTGACAGAGGCCAACTCATCAGGACTATCATGGATGATGAGTCTTACTCTGGAAACTTTCCCAAATGTAAAGTTTTTCTGAATGAACTGTGCCTTATAAGCAAGCAATCTGGGGGCTCTCTGCCTCTTTCTTTCTCACTCCCTCTCTCTTTCACCACCACCCACCCCAGCACATATAAACACCTCTTCAAAATTACATCCTTTGACTCTTCTCCACACCTACTTTGCTCAAAAAGAAAAGAGCTAGGAGGAGACATCAGGAATAGACTCGGTCGCAGAAGCTACAGCCTCCTGCATCTCATCAATGTAAATCTGAATTTTAAACTTCAGTCCAATAAATATGTTTTCAATGCCAGTAAAGAGCTACTTGTGTCACACACCTAAAGGAGAGTAGGGGTAAGTTTACTCGTTCCTTCTTGCTAACATTGTGCGTAGTCACTCATTAGAGTTACTTGAAAATAATTATTAGTCTTTTACATATATTTCTTTCTACTTTTATAAAGAAAATCTATCTTCATTTTCTGCTGTTAAGACTTGTGACCCATCTAATCCAACAGTTAAAAAATGGCTAATCAGAGAGCAAATATTTTTAAACTAAGCCTTTGCCTATGGCATACATAAATGTACAATGTTATATATATTTCATGTATTTTTATTTTTAAATAACTGATATTCACTTTATTTGCTGTAAATTGAAATATTTACAATCAAATGGCTAAATTAAAGATGAAGGTAAAACTCTAGTCTACTTTTTAATAGATTTTATTTATAGCATAAATGGCTCACTACTAACAGCCACATTCCAAAGTTGCAATAAACTTTATCTATTTTTATAAACATGTTTCCTTTCTGGTGCTATTGTTCATTCCATCTAAGTGAGGGGCTATCTGGACTTATTTCAAATGTTCTTATATTTCATGTCACTCTCAGGAAAGCTTTTTTCAGATAAGTTGTAAAGAATGTGTATTTTTTAATGACAGGTATTTTATCATCTCTAGCCATTCAGGTTATAGGTGTGGGATCCTGTTTTATATGGCACCCTGCTACTGTGGAACTTTTCTTTTAGCTGTTTGAGTTAGAAAGTCTTTGCCAAACAAAACAGTAGGAGGGAAACTGTAAAAAAGCTTTAAAATCCTAAAAAAAGAAATAAGCGATCAAACAGCAATCTAAACATCAACTAGAGGACTATTCCCATGACCTACGTTTGAAGGAAAAATATAAGATGCAGAGAATTAACAGAATACGAATTTAGAGCCACACACATTGTCCTTAAAAGTAGAATATATTTCAACCAATATATATGTAAGCTGTTGTTCTAAAATTATTGTCAAAAATCTCAGACGTATTTTAAGTTAGAAAAGTCTGATCTCATAAGATATTTTTTTCTAAAATAAGAGAGTAATATCAAATTTCAAAAGAGAAATTTTAAAATGCTCTGCTCAGATAAGCTCAGTGAAATCTAAAATCAAATTGCAAAAGTAGAATATCCTCAATATTTGCCTTTGACAGATATTTGATACAATACATAGTAAGTGACTGATACAACTTTGGAAGATAAATTTTATATCTTTCTTGGATTCAGGAACGCTGATCTTTTACGAGTTTGTGATTTATTTAAACCACTTAAAAATTTGGAATGTGTGTAACCAGATGAATGTTAAAGTAAAATATATAACATAGTCTTCAGTATTTGAAAGGCAGAGTGTCTTCAATTATTCAACTTGAGCTCAACTCAATACTGTAACTATACATATACTTTAATCTTCAGAATAAAGGCTGGTTATCAGAAAAGGCAGTTAACTTGTGTGGAGCCCAAGATCAGCCGGTAAGTCTGTTAGTCAGCCATTCCCTTAAGTAACAGCAGTGAGCACTGGTCAGGAGTCAGGTGCTCTGGGCTGTGGGCATTCATACACAGGGACAATTCACGTGCCTTATAATCTCCAGCACTCCAGCACTGCGGGCATTGCTGCTGGGATTTCCAGGGTTCAGAGAGGTTAAGTCACTTACTCAAGTTCAGGCAGAATGTGAACAGGGATACAGTTTTAGAAGCACTTCCTCTCACCACAGCTGTCCTCAAATCTATGTGAGGGAATTCAGTCACTTATTCGGTAATACTTTGAGCCCAGGAAGAGTTCATTAAATTTCAATAGGTTAAGCCCTAAATTCAACTTGGGAACAAACCCAGAATAAATCACATCATTTTATAGTCCCATTACATGTATCTACTTAATGTGAGGTCAGGAAGCATTTTCCAATTACTTCTCACAAAAGGACTGCCTTTTTCTTTCTTTTGTCCATCTTTTCTCTTAACTAGCTATGCAAGAAGTGTGGCCTTCTAAAAAGGATTTCCCCTTCATCCTTCTTGATGTCACTGGGTATGTCCTAAATCAGTTTAAAAAATAATCTATCATCAATTTCCACTATTGCACAATACGAGAATATGGCCATGAACATTACTATAGGAAAGACTATTTTGTAGGCAGCTTTATAAAACTGCTGAGAAATAAGAGAAGTTCAAAGATGGCTAGCAATATTTAGTATTTGAAATATAACTTTGGTTGGTCAATATTTGTCAAATATATTAGCAACATCTATTCTCTATCATAACATTAATTCTAAAGTTATAGTAGCCTGTCGAGTTTCTCTCCAGCAATAATCAAATATGTGAAATTAGCAAAATTATATCAAAAACAGAAGTAACTTGATGAAGATAAAAATAATAAAAAGGTATAGCATTCGTTTAAAATTATTAGTGACTAGTGAAATAATAGCTAGCATTTTACAAATTGACAATTTTAAGATCATATGTCTAGCTTAATCAAACTAGTAGTGTTGTCCTAAAAAATATTTTTGTGACCTTCATTATACAGGACCACATACATGAACAAAGTGAGAGTCAATTGCTCATACCAGAGAATTGAAAGTAATATGGTATTGTTCTCTCAGTCTGATTGATTCATTATTTATTTTACAATTATTTATTGAGCACAAACTTACTGTGTACCAAGAAATGGGTATACAGTGATGAGGATAAGATAAAAAATACATAAACAATCACTACTTTTATAATATTTATGGTACAGGTAGTGACTAATCAAAAATATTTACATATTTTATATGTACAGATCCATATATAGTATCTATATATACACTATAAACAATGACAATAGGATAAAGAAAATTAGTTTCTTTTGAGGATAAAGGTAACCCTCTGTGAAAGGTGACATATTACTGCTACTCTTAATCCTCTTGTGGCTTCTGTTACTTCAAATGTAGTACAATTAAAAAGCCTTTCATATTTTGAGCCTTGTTGATCTAATTGAGTTCTAACTGCAGAGAAACGCAGAAATGTAGATGTACATAAGCAAGTATAGGTAAAATGCTATATGGACAAAGAGCAGGACATGTAAAAGGAGGACAAGAAGCAATTTGGTTTAGCAGTAACTTCTACAGAATAATACGGTTAACAGTAATACAGTTAAAGCTAAAGGGGAAAAAACGGGACCAGGTATAGACGATCTTGAATACCCAACCAGTTTCTAGGCTTTGTCAATGGAAAGAAGGAACCCATTAAAGAACTCAGAATGTGACTTTGAGACCTAAAGACAGAAATGTCATTTGACCCAGCAATCCCATTACTGTGTATATACCCAAAGAAATATAAATCATTCTATCATAAAGACATATGCATCTGAATATTAATTGCAGCACTATTCACAATAGTAAAGACATGTAATCAACCCAAATGCCCATAAATGTTAGACTGGATAAACATAATTTAGTACATATATACCATGAAATACTATGCAGCCATAAAAAGAATGAAGTCATGTTCTTTGCAGGGATGTGAATAAAGCTGAAGGCCATTATCGAACACATTAACACCTTAACTAACACAGGAATACAAAACCAAATACTCATGTTCTCACTTATAAGTGGGAGCTAAATGGTGAGGACACATGGACATATAGAGGGGAACAACACACACTGGGGCCTATTGAAGAGTTGAGGGTGGGGGAAGGGAGAGGATAAGGAAAAGTAAGTAATGGATACTAGGCTTAGGACCTAGGTGATGAAACAATCTGTACAACAAACGCCAGATCTGTACCTAAGTTACAAACCTGCACTTGTAACCCTGAACTGAAAAAGAAAGCAAAAAAGAAAGGGGGGGAAGGGAGGGAGGGGGGGAAGGGAGGGAGGGAGGGAGGGACTTCCTTGTGATGGGACTATAAAATGAAATGATTTATTCTAGGTTTGTTCCCTAGTTGTGAATAAAATTCAAAAGATTAATTCATAAAAGGAAAGAAGGAGGGAAGGAAGGAAGGAAAGAAAGAAGAAACGGAGGGAGGGAGGGAGGGAGGGAGCGAGGGAGCGAGGGAGGGAGGAAGGAAGGAAGGAAGAAAGGAAAACAAATATGACTTTGTGAAAGCTAATATTTCTGGAAGACTATTTTACAAGGAAAGTATAAAGAATGGAGAAACTGCTTATAAATACCATTTAAGAGACTACTGCAATAATTTTTTAATGAAAGTCTGAATCACTAACGTATCAATGGGACTGAAAAGAAGAGACAAGTATAGGCCATATTGAAAACGAAGACGTTTTATACATCAGTGTCTGTTGTGGACTGAATGTGTTTGCATCTTCTCAAAATGCTTATGTTCAAATTTTAACCTGTAATGTGATGATATTAAAAGGAGGGGTCTTTGAAAGATAATTAGGTGATGGGGGGGAAGCCCTCATCAATAGAATTAGTGACATGATAAGAGGAGACATGGGTGTGCTCCCTGTCTCTGCTCTCCACCATATTAAGATACAATGAGAATGTGGCCATCTGCAAATAAGGAAGTGGGTGTTCACCAGATGTGGGATCTGCCAGTGCCTAAACATTGGACTTCCCAGCTTCTAGAACTGAGAAATAATTATCCTGCTGTTTAAGCTACCCAGTCTCTGCTATTCTGTTATACATGGTCAGGATCCCTAACTGACCATTGACAGTAACAGGGTACAAAGACAGCTCTTTAAAGATTCAAGTCCAGGGTTTTAAAGGAAAGAGTTGCACTGCTGGCATGAAGCAGGATGGAAAATAAATTTGATTTTAACCCAGTAAGATTGAGGTGGAGATGGTACATCCACCTGAAGCTTAACAGGGAAGGCAGGACTAGAAACACAAATGTGTTGTCCTCAAAGATGTGACTGTTAGTGTTGGAAGATAGCCAAAGAAAAGAGGATAGGCAGAGAAAAGTACTGAAAACAGAATCTTAGGGGAGCCTTAAACTAAGAGGTGAAGAGAGATGTCAGAGATGACAGAGAAAGACCAATCGGGAAAATCACTGATTCATTAGAGAATAATGGAAACTAAGAAAATGGTATCAAGAGTAGCTGGTGAAACTAACTGCTGTGGAGAAATTAAGGGATCCAAGGACTGGGATGAGGAAGAGAGAGCATCTCACTGGTTGCTGATTATTAGTGATATTTCAAAGATCAGTCAAGTTTCAGAAGTGATGACTGCTGCCACATGCCAGAAAACTTGAGAGAAAGCTGAATCATTTAGTCATCTTTCGAGGCAAAATTCTAGATGACTCTGCTTTGTCTTCAATTGTCGATTTAATGCTGTATCCCTATAGCAAATACAAGTGTCAAAAAAAAAAAAGCAAAGAAAATGGAGTATGTCACTCCATTTCTCACTCTTTAATGTGGGATTCTAGAAGGAAGCTATCAGGATACTTAGTATCATTTGCTTCTAACAGACAAAATGACTAATGTATTCAGAGATGTTCGGATTATTTAGAAAGCCAGCCATAAAATGACAAAGATAGGGCAGACCCCTAAAATGCTACTTCAAGGCTTTGTCCTCTATTCATTATATTGAACCATACTCACACAGACTTAGTATAAAGTTCTAAGTAACTTTTAGGATGTCATCAAAGGGTTTTTATTTAATCATATCACAGTCCACAGGCTAATATTTTGTAAGAATATGGAAAATTAGTAATTACATCAAGTTAACATCACAGTATTTACTAAATAATTTTTGGTAAAGTTGAATTAGGATCTAATTAAGAAATTGTGGGTTTACATACCTGTGGTACCCATCTGGAAGACACAAAGCTAGTCACTTCTATTACAGACAAGCCAGTTTGGGAAAGTCGATTGATAAATTCGATTTTTGTATCTGTAGGAACTATAACCTATAAAAACAAAAGAAAATATTTTATAAGCAAATTATATAGGGTCTATTGAAGCACAAACAGAAAATTTCTAAGTCAAAGTGAGTATTAATTGTAATTTATAAATTCAAGTAGCAAGTGACAAAAAATACATAATCATGTAACATATGAAATGCATGTAAATCTTTAAAATCTTAAACCTATTAGTATTTAGACAGCATTTGAAATAAATGGTGTAAAACTACCTTTTCATTCTGCAATCCATCCCTGGGTCCAACTTCTACTATTTTAACAAACTCGGGGAGTCCAGATAACTGGTATGTTTCCTGAAATGAAAAACACAAGGACAAGAAAATATAACTTTAAGATTGTTACACTTGTTTATTTGAAAATTCAAACAATTGCACTTTCTTATACTCTTATCCCAGAGAATTAAAATAGTGAGAAATCAACACAATGATATCATAAAAATACACTATTTATATTGCTTGCAACATGAAGTCTTTTTTTTTCTCATAACCAAGTGATATTTAGCCTAGTTGTGAATAAAATTCAAAAGATTAATTAATAAAATAGAATTGTAGAATATTTACTCGGGACCTAAAGAGCAAATCTATTGGGTGATTCTGTGTATGATGATAAATTGACCACTGTTAAGTGTATTTAAAAATTACATATTGGTCAGTTGCATTGGCTCATGCCTGTAATCCCAGAACTTTGGGAGGTTGAGGTAGGCAGATCATGAAGTCAGGAATTTGAAAGCAGCCTGGCCACCCCATCTTTACTAAAAATACAAAAAACAAACTGAGTGTGGTGGTGGGCACCTGTAATCCCAGCTACTTTGAGGCTGAAGCAGGAGAATTGCCTGAACTTGGGAGGCGGAGGTTTCAGTGAACTGAGATCACACCACAGCACTCCACCCCGGGGCCACAGTATGAAACTCCGTCTCAACAACAGTAACAACAACAAAAGCAACAACAAAAATTACATCTTAAGCCAGGGGCTGTGGCTCATGCTTGTGATTCCAGCACTTTGGGAGGCTGAGGCATATGAATTGCTTGAGCCCAGGAGATTGAGACCAGCCTGGGCAACATAGTGAAACCTCATCGCTATTAAATATATATATATATATATATATATATATTTAATATATATATATTTGTATGTATGTATGTTAGCCAGGCATAGTGGTGGTGCATCCTGTAATGTCAGGTACTCTATTTGGGAGGGTTGGGTGGGAGAATTGCTTGAGTCCAGGAGATCAAGGCTGCAGTGAGGAGTGATTGTGCCACTGCATTCCAGCCTGGGTGACACAACAAGACCCTGCCTCAAAAAAATAAAATTACATCTTTAAGTTATACTACTACTACTTCCACAAAGAGGAACACAAGATGCCATCCTCTATATCTTGAACTTGAATGTGGATTTAGTTTTGAAGATTGGGCCCAGAAAACTGAGAAGTAGAGAAGACAGTGTGCTGTTTAATTATTTATTTTTTTAATTGTACTTTAGTTTCTGGGGTAGATGTGCAGATCATGCAGGACTGTTGCATAGGTACATACATGGCAATGTGGTTTGCTGCCTCCATCCCTCTGTCACCTATATCTGGCATTTCTCCCCATGTTATCTCTCCCCAACTCCCCACCTCCTGCTCTCCCTCTCCAATCCCCCCAAACAGACCTCAGTGTGTGATGCTCCCCTCCCTGTGTCAGTTTTCTCATTGTTCATCACCCGCCTATGAGTGAGAACATGTAGTGTTTGATTTTTCTGTTCTTGTGTCAGTTTGCTGAGAATGATGGTTTCTAGATTCATCCATGTCACTACAAAGGACACAAACTCATCATTTTTTATGGTTGCATAGTATTCCATGGTGTATACATGCCACATTTTCCCTGTCCAGTCTATCATTGATGGGCATTTGTATTGGTTCCAGGTCTTTGCTATTGTAAACAGTGCCACAATGAACATACGTGTGCATGTGTCTTTATAATAGAATGATTTATAATACTTTGTATATATACCCAGTAATGGTATTGCTGGGTCAAATGGAATTTCTATTTCTAGGCCCTTGAGGATTTGCCACACTGTCTTCCACAATGGTTGCTGTTTATTTTTTTTCTGTGTCACACAGCACAGTTACCAGCTAAGTGCCACTTCCTGAAAGATAGACCCCCTAGTGGAACCTAAACCACAGGAACCCACTGGGAGCAGCCTAGCTCCAGCCAAATATAGCAAACACCTTGTTCTACCTCTTGCTAAAATCTGAGATGGCAAATGGTCTGGTTTCTGAAACCTCTGCCCCTAGACTAGGTATTATGGATCTTGTGTAGAAGATATATTTACCCTCTAAATGTGCTCATTTAGAAGGCTGTTATTTAAAATAGGGGGAAAATGAAGCAGCCTTTGAAATTTTATATTGCAGTTAAAATCAGAAGCATACTTTATCTTTTCAGGCTGTACCAACATAATCTCTTGGTACCTCTGAGTTGGCTCAGTTGAGTTTGGGTAACCCATCATCAAATTCTTCAAGAGGATAGTTGACAGAATCAGCCCAGCCCCAAAAAGTCTGTGTTTAAAAGGTTTTTGTTTGCTTGTTTTTGCCTTTCATCAAGAATGATAAATTCAAGCCAACCAGTTATTGTCTCACTCTGTCCTTGTAAAAATTACAGCATACATGGGTAAGGTGGCTGTTATGAATGCAGAACCATATTCATGTCAGTGGCACAAAAACATATTCAAGAACCATTTTTAGGGTCCATAGCTTTTACTGGTATTATCAGCATGCTGACCTATCAGCAAAGAAACCCTGATGGTGCTGGTTACAATGTTTACAGATCACTCTCCACAATACCCATGAAATTAGGCAATTCAATAGCAAAAAAAGCAACCTAGAAGAAAAAGAATGTTCATTTCTGTGTTTTCTGTGCAGGTTGTGATGCATGAAGTTAACTTGAGAGAGTGGAGGGATGAGAGGAAGGCCTGGGTTCCTCAGCTTTAAACTCCATTTGGATGACAATCATGAAATCAGGCCTAATTTACAAGGTGTCTATAATAATAATAGTATAGAATAATGAGTATGTTATGTTAATTATATAATTATAATAATGATAATTCATATGAAAGTTATGAATCATTCAACAAAAACTCCTGCTCATAACTAGCTTACATTTTAGTGCTACAGCGATCTGGAAGCAACTGTGAGGCAGGGATGGGAGGGATGTTTTTCTTATACACTGAATATATGAAAATTAATGAATGACTTGTAAGTTACAAGGAATTGAGTTGTGTTTTACTGTAGTCTGGAGAAGTTAAAAACATACTCCTTAAACAGGCCAATAGTCTAAAATTTATTTTGATGGCATTTAACGTCCTATGTTACAGAGCTCAGTGTATCCTGTTTAATGTGCAGTATGGTGTATGATACTAGTTAAAAAACAAAAGATGTTTTATCCAGAGTGAATGTTTCAAAAGGCTATGTTTTATGGCTGAATGTATGCCCACATTTGGCATCAGATTTCTAATGGTTCACTTTCATAGAGTAACAACAAAAGAAACATTATCTTGCATTTATATGTTACTTTACTTTTCCAAAGAACTTTTCTATCTGCATTTCATCTGTGAAGCTACTCTGTGAAGTAGGTAGACCTGAGAGATTAAATGACTTCCTAAGTTTACCCAGCTAAGTTCCCTGGCTTTTATTCTAGTTTTCTTTAAGTTAAGATTAAATACATCACCAACTATTGAGTTATGGTTGAAGAAAATAATAATGAATCATTCTTTTATACAGAACATAAGTAATGTGCTTCACTCGCATTTTTCAATCTTACATAAAATTAAATGAAAGGAGTATTTTGAAGGGGATTTCTCTGAAATCTTTAGAGAGTGTGTGGGTGTATGCCAGTGTGTACACTTGTGTGTGTAACATATACATTTCTCAGCAATAATAACGGATGACTTCTATATATATAATCAACCCTTTTCATGGTGATAGATATGATTGCTTATTAGTCACCCTACAAATTCTTCTTTTTTCACCTAGGAAAATAATATCATCTATAGTAAAAATTTCTAGACAGATTCGCTTAGGTTTCATGCACTTCATTTCTTGAGGAATAATTTTTTTGTATGTGAGGTCTTTATGAATATTGAAATACCTTATTTCATTGCCAGTATTCCCAGTAACTGCTATGATGTTCAAATCAAATGTTCACGTTACACAGATAAGAGGTCTGAATCAGGAAATTGTGACTTCCTTTCAAAATTAAATTAAGACTTTAAGGAGGCATTAGAGATCAGCTTTTCCAAAAGAATCTCTTGTCGTTGTCTCACTTGAAATATGCACATGGTGCATTTTGTGGTAATGTTAAACTCTCCAATTCTGCTATTTGTTATATCTTGGATATTAATTTCTGTTTTAATCAACTATAATCAGAAACACAGAAACTATTATCATTTATAAAGCAGATATCCATAGTAGCCTTGGTCCTCCAGAGCAATCAAAAGACATTTCTTTTCCTGGGTGTCTCTCTAGAATGGAAGGTTAACTTAACAAAGCTAATAGTGCCCATGTTGATTCACAGGCATAGACTGTACTACCAATAATAAATTATTATTAAACTTCAATCTTTGGCAGTTTAATAATAATTTATTTGTAACTATGTAAAAATAAGTTTTAATGTATTATTATGTTATCTGAGACTCCATGAACAATAGGTCTTAATTTACTAAATCAAAAAGTAAAGGAAAGTATCTGCTTACTTTCTAGCAGTTTTTGGCCAGCCAGAAGAGAAGTGGAGACTGCTGTACTTTGTTTTCAACAGCCTTCAGTAAAAGCTTTAGCAGAGATTAAAAACAAGCTCTAGAAATGTCAAAAGCCCTCTCTATATGGATATTAATATTCCTTCTTGGAACTCAATGGAAAATCAGTGCAGAGTATGACTGGAGACATACAGCATAACTAAATATAGATTTCTTCTGGAAATATATACATTTTATGAACACTTGAATCAATCAAGAGTAGTTACAAAAAAAAGCATACGAAAATTATACAAGGGGCATTTGCCACATATGGCAAATTGAAATGTAGTAGAAAAATAGACAAGATAAGAGCATCTAAAATTGCTTATTAAATTTTTTGAGTGAGGTTTTTAGCATCTGTACCATATGCGTTCACTTACTAGTTAAATAAATTCAATTTTTTAAAAGTATCTTGAGCAATAAATGCATGCAGGTGTTTAATATTCATCAAGTATTGTTTTAATATAAAACAATTATTATGAATAAAACAAACTATGAAGAATGAAAATAGAAAATATAAGTAGATTAAAATAGATAATATTAAATAGATTAAAGAGAATATTAATAGTGAAAATGGAGAATATTAAGTTATAAAATGTGGATAGCAATAAAATAATAGAAAAAAACAAAAATGAGACAAAGTACATATAAGAATAAACAAATCAAAGAAATCAAGAATAGGAATTTTTAATGCAAGAATTTAATAAAGCACCTAATGAAAGCATTAAAGTGAATTTAAAATAACTCAAAACAGAAAAACTTCTATGAATTGATAGAGCATGAAATGCTGTAAATGTGATAATGCTTCTTTAAATGGTGGTTGTTATTTACAATATTTAGTTTCAATAAATAAAATTATTTATTCTTGTATTCACGGCCACTTAACATTGAAATAAAATAAACTTTATGAAAAAATAGCCAACATGATCTGTAGGTTTTTCATTACAATTATGATCATTATTGCTATATTGAAGGTTAAGATAGTAATAAAAGTGTTATGTTGAACATCAAAAGGAAATGTTTGACTTCAAACATTTATATAGAAAATTTCCTCTCCTTAGTGGTGTGTTCACCAACAAAATTTGTTTGATCTCACACTCTGCCATCTTGCTGTCAGTCCCAAAATTTATTTTAAAACTGCTAAAATTAAGTGTGTGTGTGTGTGTGTGTGTGTGTGTGTGTGTGTGTGTGTGTCTATGTATCTAGTGTATTTGGTAAAGCTTAATTTTATGGGATAAAATTGTGATATGCCAAGTTTACTCATGGAAATATTTTCTGGGATGATTCATTTCTGAAACCTGGCTTATAAAAGAAAATGAAACTATTCATATTAAGCCAGATACCCCAGCAGCATGTCTTCATAGCCACCAAGTTGAAGGAAACTATTAAAATGCATAAATTGTCAGCTATCAAGTCATGCTCCTAAGATAGCATAGCAGTGTATTAGCTGAGGATGCTTATTTTAATATTTGGCTGAGAAGACATAACAGGTCATTCTAACTTGTTATTTAAATTGGGGCTATTATTATTTACAAAGACAATCAAATTTCTTTACATAATTTTTTTTTTGTTATACCATTTTGGTTATACAACAATGGCAAGTTGGGAAATGGTATCAGTGATGTGCTAGGCTTTATAATACACTCTATTAAGCACAGTAAGATTACTCAGTGATCCATACACTTATCAACCGAAATCCATTCAAATTTCAAATAAAACTTTTCAGATATTAATGAAGCTTCCATCAAAATACAACTTTATATAATTTTTCTTTTTTGATTGGCAAAAATAAAAATGTCTGAGCATTTGTGTGATTACAGACACAAAAAAATTAACAGAAAACAACAATCCATGATCCTTATACTTCAGGATATGTGAACAGTGTTTTATATCTGTTGGAGATAAATTGGTGAGTGCAAAAGGTGGCGGAAGAACAGGTTGAGAGAAATACTACCCTATCCTAATAAAGTTAGGTGAAATCTTTACCTTTGGAAATTCTTATTTCTGTTATTAATAGACTATAGCAGATGTTGTGAGATGCTGCTCAGATACACCTAGGACCAAGGCATTCTCAGATACTGGAGTTTTGGCAGCTGATGGCATGTCACTGAGCCCCTTTTCTGTAATTGCCCTCAGCTACAGCGCCACTTTATTCAAGGTCATACCCCCATCCTCTGATCATTCAATAAGTGGCTTAGGCAGGAATATAAAAGCCTCACCACTTTGCCACAGGGTAGTAAAACTGGAAGGGCCATACCAGCTCCAGGATTCCTGTGTGACTGATTGAAGTTCTGTTGTGACTATATCATAGTTCAACTTCTTCTTCTATCTAGTTTTATATCCTTTACTTCCCTACAGTTATTGAATCCAAAAGCAATAACATCCTGCAAACAAATCCCTTTCCAAAAGCCCGTTCCCAGGAAACCAGACCTAAGAAAATTAGTGCCAGGAGGGAGCTGAGGAAATAGTCTCTAAAATGAGATTTGGGAGCTAGATCAGTTGCTGGTTAATTTTCAGATAGTTCATATCCTTCAAAGTAGGTGGGATATTGCTATTCTGTGGTAATCTGCAGCAGCGTAGTTGTTAAAATATTCACTGATGCTTACTCAGGGCGATTTTGCACCCCAAGGGACATCTGCCAACATCTGGAGAAATTTTTGATTGTCAGAATTGCTGGGCACTATTGGCATCTAGTGGGGTAAAAATCTTACAATGCACAAGACAGGATTCCACAACAAAGAAGACATCCAAAATTCATAGGGTTGAGGTTAAGCCATCCTGACCTCTACAATAAAAATTAATGAAGGGCATAGTTCATCAGTTAGTTTTGGTCAGCTGCTTCATTGTAAAAGTCATGATCCCTTTCATAATCTATACATCTTAGCCAATTTTCACACACACACACACACACACACACACACACACACCCCTGACTGAAGAAGCAGCCCAATGTTTATGATGAGGACTTTGTAACACTAAGATCACTGTATGAAGTAATTCATACAGTCTTTTCCCAAGGGGATCTGTAGCCACTTATTTGAGCAAATTTACACCGGGTAAAGAAGAATACCAAAAATTTCAGATTCTTGGATACAAGGTTCAAATGAACAATGATACTTGGAGATTCAAAATATTGTTATATCCCCCTTGTCAAAATGAGAAATATGAGGGCCACAGACTAAATGGAGTCCTGGGTTCTTATTCCCTGTGGTTATTTCTCAGTCCTTGAGTATATAATTGGAAATAACATATTTGGTATTTGGAACAGCCATTACTGCATATTAGTTTCATGACTCGTAATGTAAGAGCTATTGTAACAGGGAAGGGCAAGTAGAAGCTTCCGAAATCCTTCTGGCCTCTCCTGCAGCTGAGATAGTAAAACAAAAAAAGAAAGAATAAAAAAGAGGAAGGGGAAGAAGGGGGAGGAGAAGAAGAAAGCATGTTAGGAGAAACAGCAGAGATTATTACTATCCTCAAGAATCTAAAGAAAGTAAGAGATGTAGGGTTGATGGCCTCATCATGGCCTCCTCTAATCACCAGTACAACCTCTGCCCAAATCAGAAGGATGTTATGATTTTGGAGGATGACAATAAGCTACTGTAAAGAAAACCCCAATCATAGCTTCTGTGCCAGTTGCAGTATTTTTACAAAAGCAAATTAACACTGCCTTATTTAAATGGTATGCAGCCACCAAAGGGTGAATGTATTCTTTTCTATACCTGAAAGAAAGGACAGCGTTAAAATTCCGATTTGCTTAGGATAGATAAGAGTAGATTGTATAGAATTCTCTCAGTCCTATATTCACTCACCTATTGTCTGTCATAATATATTTCAAAAGACCTGAAATATCTGGACATTCTGCAGAACGTCACATTGATTCACTGGATTGATGAAAGTTCTAACTCTTTGAAAGGAAACTCAATTAAAATGAATTAAGAAATTGTAAAAGTAATTTAAGGGGTCTTTTAAAAAATGCAGGCATCCAAAAACACACACACAAAAAGAGAAATGATTGCTGAATAATAATTACAGAATCTAAACTATAAAATAGACAGTACTACAGTGATCTATCTCTGCAGAGCAAATAGACGTAGTGTAGAGATTTAAATACTAAACATGAATGCTACTAGTTCTCTATTTCAGACTTGGGGCAGACAATAGTAATCCAATATGCAGTTTTTCACAATGAGTATAGGTACATCTTCTAGACCTTCTCAATACAGCTACCTACTCCAGTATTTACTATCCAGGTAGATACTACTACCTAAATTCAGGTGTCTACCATCAATAGTCTACTCTGCAAGAAAACATTCATTTTCCATCCCTGATATAGTGAAAAATTCTATTACCACTCTGTACCTCATTTACTCATCCATAAAAAGAAATGGAGGTTTCAATAGTTAAAAGGAGTTGTGGCAAAGCCACACATAGCACTGTATGTATATATGTGATGGCCATTATGCAAATAATAGGTATAGAAAAAGTACTTTTTGTTCATTTATTTATCCACTTACCACTGACTGGATATCTAATATGTGTAAAATCCTGCGCTAGAGCTTGGTCAAAGAAAGCCTATTTGGATACAGAGATTAATTTTGAAGGAGATATCCTCGTTAAAATCTTCCTGAAATAAAGCTTTAGTTTCTTTAGCAGCTGTGTTTCCAATACCTCTATGGAAGCAAATCTTAGAAAAGTTTTAAAATTGATGGTATAGGCCGGGCACAGTGGCTCACACCAGTAATCACAGAACTTTGGAAGGCAGAGAAGGGCATATCACCTGAAGTCAGGAGTTCGAGACCAGGCTGGCCAATATGGTGAGACCTCATCTGTACTAAAAATACAAAAAATTGGCCAGGTATGGTGGCTCATGCCTGTAATCCCAGCACATTGGGAGACTGAGGTGAGCAGATCATCTGAGGTCAAGAATTGGAGGCCAGCCTGGCTAACTGGTGAAACCCCATTTCTATTAAAAAATATGAAAAATCAGCCAGGCGTGGTAGTGTGTGCCCAAAATTTCAGCTACTGGAGAGGCTGAGGCAGGAGCTTGAACCTGGGAGGCAGAGGTTGTGGTGAGTTGAAATCATGCCACCACACTCCAGCCTGGGAGACAGAGGGAGACTCCATATCACCAAAAAAAAGAAAAAGAAAAAGAAAAAGAAAAAAAGATGACATAGCAGGGGATCCAGAGTGGTGAAAAACTTGAGAGAAAAACAACCTGGCTCTACCATCTACTGATAAAAAAAAAAAGCAAGAGAAAATACTTTAGTCTTCTTACTCTCCTCTGTTAACAGTGGGAATAATAATGGCATTTAGCCCATAAGTTTGTTTTAAGGATTAAATGAGAATGTGTATGCAAAGCATTTAGCAAGGTGTTCAATGAAGAGTTAATACTTCATCAATGTTTGCCGCTTGCCTTTTCATAAGGCTAACATTGAAGACATGGGACATTTTTTATATATTTTGCAAAAAGGGTAGCTTAAGTTATTCCATTTATCATTTTAAAATATCACTACTTGTTTAAAATTTGCAATGAAAGGAATCATTGTTGATAGTAGAGCAGATTACCTTACACAGTTCTTGCCACAATCAAAATAATACATGGAAATTATTCAAGTTCTTTCAGCAAGGAGCTCAAAACACTTTGGAGACATTATCTCATTTTGGAACCTGCCAACAATTTTATCCACCTACAGTGCTGACAACATCAACTCCACCCATCCTGTTCCACTTGGCAATGTCAACCTCAGTTTGAACATTTGAGAGGCAACAGAGGTGCACTCACTTCAACATGAGGATAAATGAGAGCTCATATTCAAAAGCTGGCTGAATAATGCCATAAGTGAATACAGGGGGCACAGCTATTTACTTGTTAGAAATGTTTTTATGGTAAAAATGCTAATGTAAAAGGCAAATTAAGTACATTAATAATTATGATTTGCAACATATGCTTAGAGGCAAGAGTATCAAAAAAAAGTCTTATATCTTCTTCACAAACTAGGCTTTAATTTCTTCGTGTATTGCAGGGAGTTTCTTTTTAACCTTGAAGCATAGTTTTGGGGTATAAAAAGATCTAAAATTGTCTTAAATGGAGAACCTCTTGCAGAATATGGAGCTGGCAGATGAACAGTTAGACATTCACATCACAGGATGAGATTTGAGTTGACATACACCCTCAAGCAAACAAGACTTCACAATTCCTTTAAGCAACCCAGTTACTCATTTAGTCATTGTTCTTAGGGTACACTAGTGATTCTAATTGCCATTGTAATTAATGCAATGAAAAAACTCTACCTCAAAATCTATCAGAATTTTCAGAAGCCATAATATTTAGGACATTCAAACTATAAGGTCAATGAAATACGCTGAGACCAATCCACGCAGTGGAGGGGAACTTAGGCATTTTGAAGCTGTGCTGATACACAGGACCCCTTTAGACACCATGGCTGGGGAGGGGTCCTGCTTGCCCAACTCTAAAGGATCTGTTCTAAAACTGACACTTAATTCATTCCTCTACAATCTGTCCTTCCACAGGCTTCCTGTTCTATGGAAATATACATGAATTCATCTTTGATTCCTCTCTTCTACTCATAGCCTATATCAGATCTATTAGCAGATAATGTTCTATCTTTAAAATAATGATTTCTTACTTGGATAACTGCAAGAAAATTATAAGCAATCTCTCTACTTCCTCTATTGCCACCTCCTCTGCAAGGCAGAAAGCAGCCTTCCTAGCAGTTCATAAACATCAACCAAATCACATCACTTCTCGGTTCAATATCTTCTATAACTTTCCATTTCCCTCAGGGAAAATCCAAAGTCTTTGCCATGGCCTTGGAGGTCCCCATGATCTTGCATCTTACCAGCTTTCCAATTCCTTCTATTCATCCTTTGTCTCTGCTGAAGCCACATTGAATTATTTGCCATTTCCTGAACACCAAGGCATTTGCATTTGCCCCTGTTGAACTGCTGTTCCCCTACATATATGTTCTTCCCCTACGTATAGCTCACTTCCTTGCTGCTTGTAGGAGCTCTGCTTCCTAAAAATACTCCATAAAATAATACCAAAAAGTCAACAACAACAAACCCGCAACAAAAAGGAAACTCCACCCTCAACCTCCCTTACTCTTTAATATGCTTCTAGCACTCATCAGTAGCATGTTATATATGCATCTATTTATTTGTCTATTTCCTGTCTCTTCTTTTCAACTAAGAGCCCCTTGATGGCTCTTAATTTTGTTAGGTTCACTGCTGTGTCCCAGTCTTTAGAACTGAACCTGGTATATAGCACACACTTAGTAAGCACTTATGGAATAAATAAATGGGTATAATTCATCCAATCAGAGTCCAAAGAAGTGATGAATTTTTGATGAGTCACTTAATGAAGGATGTTCATACTCACGTTATGGCTTTGAAAACTAGTAAAAAGTCACTATACATAGTAGAATTATGTATACTTCCCCAGAGAAGTAGAAGTAGATACTCTGGGGAAGAGAAGTAGAAATAAATAATGATTTGCATATTAGTTATTCAAGAGAAGCCTTCAAAAACACTTGGAATGGGAGCTGCAACTGGTGAGGAAATGTCAACAACAAAAAAGTCGAACACCTAGATCACTGCTCTTTTAAACAGGATGTCCCATGGATCAAAGGATATACATGTTTCTGTTGTGGGGGTTCTTTTGGGCAGGGTGGGGTAGAGTTGAACATTTCCATTGGTGTTACTGGACATAATAGATAAAGATTCTTGACCCTGAAGGCCAGTATGCAGGATCTTTGGGAAGTTCTCTCAACTAGAAGGAGAAAAGCTGGAATTATTGTTAGGAACATCAACTTACCAAAGACCTAGTGGAGTTCTGTAATTATTGATAAGCTGTTGAAAAGCTCATAAAATCATTCCTTTATTTCATGAGCCCTGGCAGACAGCAGTGGACAGGAAAGACAAAAGGCCCTGTCTTCACAAACTTACAGACAATAGTAAAAAATAATAATTAAAATATATAGTATAAGTGTCATAAAAACAAAGAAATCAAGTAAGGAGGAAAGTAACTAAGGGAATAAGAAATAGGTTACACTTGGAAGTTGCAGTGAGCTGAGATCGTGCCACAGAGCAAGACTCCATCTCAAAAGATAAAAAATAAAAGAAAGAAAAAAAGAAATAGGTTGCCATTTCCATTTTACATAAGAATTGTGCTCTGAGGAAAGAATAAAATGAAGTAAGAGGTGGGGATGGGTACAAGGGTGTCTAGATATCCTAGGGAACAGCCTTCTAGTCAAGGGAACAGCCAGCACAATGTTGTGTGAGTTGATTGAGGGAAATGTGTCCAGAATGCTAACTGTTCTAGCCAGAGCCAGAAGACCACTGTGAAATGGAGAAGAGTGAGCAAGGAGTCAGGAAACAGCAAAATGGTATTGGAAGTGTAAAGAGGGCCTGGGTGAAGATTTTTGTTACCAAGCAGATGGAAAGCCGCTAGAGGGTGAACTCTGGAGCACGGGAGTGATGTGATCTGAGGTACCTCTGATTGAGCTCATGGGGATTTTATTGAGAATAGACTGAAAGGTGCCAGGAAATAATCTAGGTGAGAGATGACAGCTGACTGGATTAGGATCATTCGTGTACAAGGCCCAAGTGGAGACCCTGAGAGTTCATTAACTTCTTACCCTGTCAGAGTACGTCTCTTGACGCCGAGGCTGGGCAGGGCAGATGCACACCTTACATCTTGATTTCCCCTGGAAGTCTGATGTAAAATGCATAGAAAGTTGGAATACTTATGAGAGGGAAATACTCCCAAATGTAATAAAAAGTAGTAAATTATTAAATGTAGTCAAAGCCTGCTTCTCAGTTAAACACTTTCCTCCCTTCCCCCAGAATACTACTAAATATTTTCCTACAGGAAGCTTTCTCACACTTTATAAAATTAGATTCAGTCACCCTATTGATACCAATAGTTTGCTGTCTCCATTTTACTCCCAAGAACCCCAAAACTGAGAATTCATCTACAGATACTAATTTATACTAAATAGTCTTATATGAAGATTTATTTGTATATTTTCTTCCAGCCACTAAGCTTTAAAGTATATGGTAGTCTTTAATCTAATCCTTCTTAAGGGGATGAGCCTTTAAGCCAGACACTTACTTATACAGCCTTCCTGCCTGTAACATCTAACATCAGGCTGGTCCACCGCAAAATAACCACACTTCAGGTTGCCTGGCAGTGCGTCTGTGCTCTTGGGCAGTGATTGCCATCAGCAACTCCAGCTCTGGTCTCAGCCGTATCTAGATTGCTTCTTACTCGCTGACCCCTCAACTGGGCTCCACTTTCTAACACACTGACCTTTCCCAGCCCTGATTCTAATTAAAACTTGTGTTTTGTTTCTTAAGGGCTCTGTACCCAGCTGATGAGGTTACGACAGGCTTTATTATACTTTTCTTTCCAGGTGGCCTATTTCATTTTAGAGACACCATATTTTGAACCCCAGAGGTGTCGCTAATGTTAGGAATGTGAGCAGGCTGGTGAGGGGTGGTCTGGGGCCACTGAATTTCTAATCCTTCTTAAATCACATCATGTGTGTATTTGCTCATTCCATGTAAACCTAAATCTAGCCGTGCTTAAATGTTCTCAGTATACAAGGGGGAAAGGGGTTTGCAATAAATTATGTTGCCTGTATAGAGTACAGCTGGTGCCGTACTGTACTTAAAAGTGCTTCATGTACTTGCAGACTGTGCATAATTTGTTCCACAACCTTCTATCCTCAAGCTGAACAAGTGAGAAACAGGATACTTAGATAAAAGTTTAGCTTGTTAAGGTCTGTCTAAAATATTGCTGCATTGCTCAGGATTTGGTTGAAACCTAGCTACAGAACCCCGTTGTGCTTCCGACTCCATTTAAAGGGACAAAGGGAATTAGGAAAGGTCCAAAAAATGATTAAAGCTCTTCGTATAGGTGGGACAAGCAAGGCTAAAACATACTGGAAATGTGTAACCAGAAGCATATAGAAAACTAACACACAAATGTATAACTTAAATGTGTGAAGGGTTACCCAGATTAGTGTTTATGTCAAATTTTATTTAACACAGGATTAAATTTAAACTATGCATTGAGGATGAAAGTTTCTTAAAGTGAGGGCCATTAAATACTGATGGGTTATTGTTAGATGAATGTACTATCCCCATTTTAAAAAAGGTAGTTAAACATCTCTGTTTGAGGTGGTCCTGGTGTTTACCTGTTTTCTGCAGGTGATGAACCCATCCCCATATTCTCTCATTATGTCCTTGTTTGGACCATAAATTACATGATTATCACACTTAAATTTACTATAACAATGTACTCTGAAAGAAGACTTAATGATTTTATACTTCCATCCCGGCTCTATCAGAATTCATACATTTCACAATGACAGAACAAGGTCACTGTCTCTAGCTCTGCTGCTAGATCTCATAGTCCTTCATGTGACTATGATGACCAGTAACAATCACAAATAAGTAGACAAGAATCCCTTAATCCCATACAGGGGCCATCCTGGAGACTGACCCTTTTCCAGTTTCTTTTCCAGGGTGTAATCTCTAGGCAAACATGTGAAAAATGAACTTTGTTTTCAACCCTGCTTCCCCCAGAGCTGCTCCTTGGCTCTTTAAAACAATTTTTTTTCTATTCCTTAAATTTCCATCATGACCAGAAGTATCCAAACTGCTACTCCTTCCAAAATCTCAATAAAATTTATCTAACCTTGTTCATACTCTGTAAGGACTATTATCTTGGTTATCTAAATGCTATTTTCACCCCAAGGTAGCCAGAACACATATTGGAAAGGTAGGTATTTCCATACCTTTCACTTAGCCATGGATCCAGCCCTAAGACACATTTTAGCAGTCTGGAATCTCCTAAATATTGACTTCTCAGAGGCACTTAATGAAACATTCACCCTATGGGAATGCCAGTCTAAAGAGAGAGATAAGCAGCAAGGCTGGACAGGAAGAGAAGCCAGAGAGTTATTGAAATAAAATTAATTGAGACTTTTTGTTCCCCCTCAAAAGTCCACAAAAACCTTTTGGTCCCCCAAGTTTTAATGTAGAGCAAATACTACAAATATAGTCCTTTATTTAATTTACCCAGTTTTTTGGGTCTGAATATATTCAATTAGCTTAACATTTCATTATAACCAAGAAAAAGAGGAGCCTTCCTAGAGATTTGGCCAGAAGGTTAAGTCTATGTGGCAGAGACTGCTAGGAACATGGATAGACAAAACTCTGCTGCCACCCCCATATCTGGGTGTGACCTTTCAAGTGATTTCTGGACAATAGAGTGAAGCAAAGTCATGTAACTTTCTGAGTGAAATGGTAGGAAGTGAATGTTTCCTCCTGTGATCTCTCTTCCCATCCTCCAGCTAAATGGAAATGATCTAGAGGAGACAAGGGACACAGGAAGGAGCCTGAAATAACCAGATCATTCACACTGGACTTGAGCAAAAAATTCACCTGCAATTATTATAAGCCACAGAGAATATGGGCTTGTGAACTATAGAGTTTAGTTAGACATACTGGTTAATTAAATCTAGTTCTTAGATGTGCAGAGATTGAATCTTGCATTTGCAAAAACTCTATATGTTAAAATTAAAGGACCTCTAAGGGATGGTTAGGAAGGAAAACTAGAGCCAGAGAAGGACACTGGCTTCCATAATGCTGCCTTATCTTTCTCTGTAATTTCTCACTTTTTCAGATGCTCAAATGTCTGGCATCATGAAGGAAAACATAAATTCAGAATTAAATTTTATTTTGTTTTTAAAATAAAGATGAAACTTTGAGGAAAAAATAAACTACTTTTTTTATTGCATTTTAGGTTTTGGGGTACATGTGCAGAACATGCAAGATAGTTGCATAGGTACACACATGGCAGTGTGTTTTGCTGCCTTCCTCCCCTTGACCCACATTTGGCATTTCTCCCCAGGCTATCCCTCCCCAGCTCCCCCCAACGCTGTCCCTCCCCTATTTGCCTCAATAGACCCCAGTGTGTAGTGCTCCCTTCCCTGTGTCCATGTGTTCTCATTGTTCATCACCTGCCTATGAGTGAGAATATGCGGTATTTCATTTTCTGTTCTTGTGTCAGTTTGCTGAGAATGATGTTCTCCAGATTCATCCATGTCCCTATAAAGGACACGAACTCATCATTTTTGATGGCTGCATAATATTCCATGGGGTATATGTGCCAAATTTTCCCAGTCCAGTCTATCATCAATGGGCATTTGGGTTGGTTCCAGGTCTTTGCTATTGTAAACAGTGCTGCAATGAACATTCGTGTGCATATGTCCTTATAGTAGACTGATTTATAGTCCTTTGGATATATACCCAGAAATGGGATTGCTGGGTCAAATGGAATTTCTATTTCTAGGTCCTTGAGGAATCGCCACACTGTCTTCCACAATGGTTGAACTAATTTACACTCCCACCAGCAGTGTAAAATGTTTCTATTTCTCCACATCCTCTCCAGCATCTCCTGTCTCCAGATTTTTTAATGATTGCCATTCTAACTGGTGTGAGATGGTATCTCAATGTGGTTTTGATTTGCATCTCTCTAATGACCAGTGATGATGAGCATTTTTTCATATGTTTGTTGGCCTCATGTATGTCTTCTTTTGTAAAGTGTCTGTTCATATCCTTTGCCCATTTTTGAATGGGCTTGTTTTTTTCCTGTAAATCTGTTTGAGTTCTTTGTAAATTCTGGATATCAGCCCTTTGTCAGATGGGTAAACTGCAAAGATTTTTTCCCATTCTGTTGGTTGCCAATTCACTCTAGTGACTGTTTCTTTTGCCATGCAGAAGCTGTGGAGTTTGATTAGGTCCTATTTGTCTATTTTGGCTTTTGTTGCCAATGCTTTTGGTGCTTTGGTCATGAAGTCCTTGCCTACTCCTATGTCCTGAATGTTTTTGCCTAGATTTTCTTCTAGGGTTTTTATAGTGCCAGGTCTTATGTTTAAGTCTTTAATCCATCTGGAGTTAATTTTAGTGTAAGGTGTCAGTAAGACCGACATCCTGATACCAAATCCCGGCAGAGACTCAACAAGAAAAGAAAACTTCAGGCCAATATCCATGATGAACATAGACACAAAAATCTTCAATAAAATACTGGCAAGCCGATTGCAACAGCACATCTAAAAGCTTATCCATCATGATCACATAGGATTCATCCCAGGGATGAATCAACATATGCAAGTTCAACATTCGCAAGTCTATAAACATAATTCACCACATAAACAGAACCAAAAACAAAAACCACATGATTGTCTCAATTGACGCAGAGAAGGCCTTTGACAAAATTTAACAGCCCTTTATGCTAAAAACCCTCAATAAACTTGGTATTGATGGAACGTATCTCAAAATAATAAAAGCTATTTATGACATACCAACAGCCAATATCATACTGAATGGGCAAAAACTGGAAGCATTCCCTTTGAAATTTGGCACTAGACAAGGATGCCCTCTCTCACCACTCCTATTCAATATAGTACTGGAAGTTCTAGCCAGAGCAATCAGGCAAGAAAAAGAAATAAAGGGTATTCAAATAGGAAAGGAGGAAGCCAAATTGTCTCTATTTGCGATGACATGATAGTATATCTAGAAGACCCCATCATCTCAGCCCAAAAACTCCTGAAACTGATAAGCAACTTCAGCAAAGTCTCAGGATATAAAATCAATGTGCAAAAATCACAAGCATTCCTATACACCAATAACAGACTTAAAAAGAACCAAATTAAGAATGAACTGCCATTCACAATTGCTACAGAGAGAATAAAATACCTAGAAATACAACTTACAAGGAACGTAAGGGACCTCTTTAAGGAGAACTACAAGCCACTGCTCAACGAAATAAGAGAGGACACAAACAGATGGAGAAACATTCCATGTTCGTGGTTAGGAAGAATCAATATCGTGAAAATGGCCATACTGCCCAAAGTAATTTACAGACTCAATGCTATCCCCATCAAGCTACCATTGACTTTCTTTACAAAACTGGAAAAAAACCACCTTGAACTTCATATGGAACCAAAAGAGAGCCTGCATAGCCAAGTCAATTCTAAGCAAAAAGAACACAGCAGGAGGTATCACACTACCGGACTTCAAACTATACTACAAGGCTACAGTAATCAAATCAGCATGGTACTGGCACCAAAACAGAGATATAGACCAATGGAACAGAACAGAGGCGTCAGAGACAACACAACATATCTACAACCATACAATCTTTGATAAACCTGACAAAAACAAGCAATGGGGAAATGACTCCCTGTTTAATAAATGGTGTTGGGAAAACTGGCTAGCCATGTGCAGAAAACTACTTCTTACATTATCTAAACCAAACCTAGAGCTTTGTTTATATATTTATTCATTCCTGTATTTACTAATTCATTCATTCATTCACAGTTGAGAGTTGGAAGTGTCATTGAGCAAGATAAATGAGCCAGAAGACGTGATTGTTTACAAGAAAAGTAAAACAAAATTTTTGTTCAAATTAATTTAAATCAACACTGTCTGCTGCAGCATAAGTAAGTTATCAAACTTCTAAAGCAAAACCACTCACTTGATCAAAGCCTTGGATTTCCATTTCCAAAGGCCACAGCTTTCTTAGGACTTTAAAGTAGGGCCAATATAACTAGAGCAAAACTATAAAGGTGTAATAGCAGAATGTCTTTTCAAGTTGAGGAAATGATGCCCAGTGGCTCTGAGTAGCATCACTGTGCTTCACTGTTCTTGAAAAAAAACTTCCCAGTGTGTTCTGTATTATGTGAATCTCATGTTCTGCTTCATGTGATACCTATAAGCTGTTCTATCCAAATTCCAGTCCATTTTTTATAAGTTTAGCTGTGATCTATAGTTCATTCTGTTAAGTCTTTTCCATAATCCCTCCATTCCACATTATATATACACCTTCAGTGCTTCCTTCCCTCCCTCACATCCTAACACCTTCATTTAATCGCCTCTTAATCATTTGCCTGAAAAGTAAACCTTCCAGTCACTTATTGTTTCCTTCCAGATGCTGCTGTTGAATGACTCCCCATGGACTTCACCTAACATTCCATCCATGTTCATTTGGCTGTGCAGACTGTGGTTCCAGCACTCCAAAGCTTTTAAGCTCTTTCTTTCCAAGAAAACTCATAGCTAAAACCATTATTTCCTCACAAAAACAGCTAACATCTGCAGACTAAAACACCAAAACAAAGAAAAAAATTTGCGCACTTCTGCTAAACCTGGATGCAACCTTTATCATTCATCTTAGACAATAATCAATGTTCTTTTTAATTTCTAGTAAAAAATAAACCAAAGTGGTTGATTTCAATTTCCCCTCAAAGGAATAGTTAACATTCAGGTTATAACTTAACTGAGCCTCTATTTGAAAAACTAATCTTTAACACAATTTATCAGGTTGTTCAATTATGTTTAATTTTATTCTGTATATAAATAGTTTATTTCAGCTGCATTATTTAATTTAGTCAGTCAACTAAAATATCCCAACACACTATATATTCTAAACAAATAGTATGTAATGTTTATCAAAATTATTTCTTCCCAGAAGATTTTCATATTAATAACAACTTGGAATATATCTAAACTATATTATCTTACAAAATCATCTTTAAAACTTTGATCCTTTTTGTCCTACAATCTCAGGAAATTTAGGTTCCTTATCTAAAAGAAGGAAATATGTAAATTACAAAAATTGTCTTTAAAAACTGTCTAAAACTTTGATCATTTTTGTCCTGCAATCTCAAGAAATTTTGCTTCTTTTCCTAAGACAAGGAAATAAGGGTCCTACAAGTAAAACTAAGAAAAAGACTCCAAGCCTCCTAGTTCCCAGCTGTTTCCTATATAGATCATAAGGCCCTTCAGCCATGGACTTTTTAGATCAGTGGTTCTCAAACTTTAACATGCATATGAATCCCCTGTAGAACCTGTTAAAGCCATTTCTTGGGATCATCTCTAGAGGTTATAATTCATTAAGTTAGACTGGGTTCATGAATTTGCATTTCTAACCAGCTCACAAATAATGGTGATGCTGCTGAATCAAGAAGCACTATTTGAAAACCATGTCTCTCACCTAAAAGCCAACTTAAAAAAATTATATGATTATGTTTGAGTAATAGTTTATCATCAGCAGCTGTAAAATTGATTTTAAAAATTCTCCTATCAGCATAATGTAGCCCATATAAATATTTCGATTCCAATTTTTATATTAATATCCATTTTAATTCCACAGTTTGAAGCACTTTCTAATTTCTTATTATTTTATTTCATTTAATTTCATACTACTCTTTCATTTCTAAGTGAAAATGATATATCATTCCCCACTTGGACCATGCTAGGTAGGTCTTCTCAGCATACAATAGACTAAATAATGGAAGAAATTATAAACTACAACACAAATATTCCCAAATAATTCTATAAAATTTTCTTACAAAATTCATAAGTTATTTTAAATTTTTCTATCCTTTAAAATTTCCTGTGGTATTTTAGAAGTACCAATATCAGGAACATCTACATATATTACAGGGCACTGAAAGAAACACACACACAGAAACACTATTTTTAATGCTGAGTACTTTGAAAACTATGGGAGTTGACTGTTGAGCAAAGGTCTCAAGATCTGCTGCCACCAGTAGATGCCCTGCCCTGGAAAGGTCTCCTCTTAGTTCTTATGGAGAGAAAAGGTTGGAACATCAATAGCTGACTTACATGGATTTTGGCCAGTAATAGTAAGACTTGATTTTACTGTCCAAAGCTACTTAAGAACAAATTTAGAAACTTAAAATGGTCATTGGAAAACTTACTTGAGATACTGTTTTACAATCATAAGGACACTCAAAGACAAGAGTAGAACAGGCTAAATTATCTACAAAGCTGATGAAACAGGGCAGGATAGTGGAGATTCTACCCTATCAATGCTTTCTCATACATAACCGCTTTTCAGTGGTTTCTCTCGATTCTTATTATACCAGTCTCATACAAATGTTCTCAATTGCTGCAGGTCCTAATTTCTCTTTGGCCAACTCATTCCTTCCCCTTGAGAGCTCTAACTCAAAAAAAAAAAAAATGCTTTGATATACTACCATTTACCCAACAATAGTAAATGTGTCCATATGTAAATATGTATATTCATATACATAAACCTACATACGTAAAGACAAATATATTCACAAATATATTTGGATATGGATAGTGTCAATTTCAGTGGATATGTGTATATGCACACATGATGATACATAAAAACATATTTATAAGAACAAGCCCATAAGCAGTAAATGTTTGCTCCTATGAAAATTGTACCAACTAAAATTTATAAACATTTGGAAAGTATTCAAATGTTCAGTTGATGATAACTAACAAATTATAAATTAGTGATATTAAAAGTTGACATGGGCTGGGATGGCAAGAGGTGCAGGGAATTAAAGCCAAAATGTAAGAAATAAAACATACACCCTATAGACCGAATATAATTAGATTCTGCTGCAATGATAATATAGATTGAGAAACTGTATAAGATATGCCATGTTTTTCTGGTCTTCAATTCCTATGATTCCTATTGTATATGGGAATTCTATATTTTATTGATTATACATACATTTTTCACACTTATTTTACATTCCTGGGGAATTAGTGAAATATCATTATTTTATGGCATAACTCAGCCCATTTTAAATGTTTTAAACTTTGTAAAAGTGTTTCCAGCATTCACTTTCTTCTGTCCCTGCTGATTAATAGTAAATGTTTCCAACCATACTATGAATCTAAAGATAGAAGAAAGTTTTCACATGTAGATTGAATAATGAAAGAACCTGATACCAACATTTACATATGGCTGCATCAAAACTAGCTAAATAGGAGTTCATACAAAATTAATGACAAGGATTATATTTTATTCTCCTTTCAAAACAGTTTGAGAAGTTGCTAGGCTTTTCCTCTCCTCACCTTTAGTAAAAGAAAGAGAGAGTTGCCTTCAGATATGATGAGGCTCAGGGCTTACAGAGAGGTCAGTAGTGCAGCATCAACATCATAAACTCTGAAGCTCCTTTGGAGAGGAGGAAAGAGGAGCTGTTGAAACAGGGCATTGAAAACTTCTGGCTACCTCAACATTTAGCACGTGCAGCAGTTTTTTGAAATGCTAAGCAAAAATGGAAAGGCAACAAAGCCTCATGAAAGTGTATTCGGTGATAGCATAAATTCAAGTTAAAGTGTTTGGTCACAGTGTGACTGGCTCTGTGCTTCTGAGATGCCTCATTTTCCAAATGGAAGTATACTGAAGCTCTTATCTTAGGGGTGGAGCTGTGGGTGTAAGAACGACTGTCTTGTCATTATGTTTTTCTATACATTATTTTTTATTCTCTGATCAATCAGATCAATCATGAATAATTTGTTGCATTATCTTTTCTTTTGTTTGTGAAAATGATGGAAAGTTATCATTTTATATATCTCAAACAACCCATATCTTATTAACCAAGACTTTCATTAACTTCAAAATAGCACTCAGCACCTTTTAGGCAACTGTTTTCTTATTCCATTTATTGCATTACACTCTACACACTATGATTTCAGATGGTCTCTTATAAACAAGATTAAATATTCAATGGTTTGAAGCAAAGTAAATATATTTTCCCAACAGAAGTTATCCAGGAATTTTCATTATGTATATGAAGTTTGCATTATACAGTATTTGGTATAAAATGCAGTAATACATTCTACATAAATTTGATCTCTTTGATGACTCTGAGTCAATTATACATGCTCTGATTTTGAGCTACTTTCTGAAGAACTAAGGAAGGATGTATGTATCTGAAATAACATATAACGTTTATAAGAGTATTGATGATGTGTCATGTACAGTTCAAATGAAAAAGGTCATGAAAGTTCCCCCGTGCCACAAAACACTGTGGAATAACTTTACAGAGTCTAAATAGCCTGTCTCGGGGAGAAGAATGATTAATTCAGGCTCTTCCACCTTAGCCTGTGAATGTTGGGTCTCAACATGGATTAATGATGGAAGTTGAGCTATTTCATCCAAAGCATTTGTCACCAACTACAATTTGTTTCCTTAAAGTGATAGCTTAATCTAGAACTTGATTAATACGTTAAAAGAAAAAAGTTATTTTTGAATGAGTACTAGATAAATAATTGTATTATTACAACCTAAGTTCCCACTAGTCAATAGACTGACATTATGCAGTGAAAAAATTCAGGCTTTGGCATCTGGCATATGTTAAAGTCCAGTACCTCCACCAGGTGAGGGGTCTAGAGTGGGTTTTATTAACTCTCAGAGACTCCATGTCCTTATATTGAAAGTGAGAATAATAGGATCTTCTTTGGAAAACTCTTAAGAGTTCAAAAATTATGTAAAGCCTTTAGCAAACTCACTGAAATCATTTTGCTATTTGGTAAAGTGGAGTTAATATTACTCTAAGAGTATGATTTGCCAGATTCATGTTAATAGTACTCTATTCATGGTTAATATAGTATTTTGTATATCATATATTATTTCATTTGTCCCACATGATGTCATTTGCAAATTGAGAGCAAGTATGTTAAAATAATACTACTGCCCTTATATAATACTTTTTGATTAAGACAAACTATTGATATTTTATTTAATAAATTGTCACTGTATCTTTCCCATCAAAAGGTCAACATCTATACACATTCTTCAAAGAGCAAGTTGATGTAAGGGATCTAGCTCTCTAGAGATGAGTATTTATGCAAGCTTTATGTTCCATCTCCTTTAGCTCAAGTTTTCCTTTCACTATTTTCTAGAGCATACATTTAGCAGAATTATATTGAATTAAATATTAAAATATTGTCATAAGGGAATGGGGGCTAAATGACAGCAGACATTTATGAGTGAAACCCTGAATAACTACATCTGTTTCTCCACAGGTCTTGAAAATGTCTTTTAAACACAGTTCTAAAACCTAGGCAAACAGAGTTCCAAATTACTCTCAGCTTTAACATTTGACCAGGTCCACAGTTTTCTGCAAAATGCAAGGTTTGAACTGTCCTAGATCATATTTTATATTAAGGAGTTACCTGCCCTTACATCAAAATTCTCAAAAGTAGAAATTGTGTCTAACAAAAGTAAGATTCATATTTTCACTTCAACATTAACCTATGATCAGCTTCTATTTCACAGTGAAATAAATACGAGATTGAGTAAAGAATTTAAAAAGTGAATGCCAGACTCTGTACACCCAGTGGGTTACAGATGTATGAAAGTGGTGGCAGAGAGCCACTCCACTTCCTTCAAGGTCCAAAAACATTTGGAAGGAAAACCCAGAAGGAAAAATGTCTGACAGACATGTTCTCTTTGGGGCTTCCTGCCTCATTGTTTGCCAAGCTTCCTAGACCCTATTGCTTCTTAATAAAGTTCACCAAAAAGACTTTATGAAATGCTGATTTCATAGAATAAAACTTGTGTTAAAGGCATTTTCATGTAGCTGAAGTTTTCTGCCATCTGCATTTCTCTACTTCACCAATTCAAGGAAGCGTGACTTGGAAAGTTACAAGCGTAAGGTGACATTTGACGCGCTTACTGTTGGTGGAAAAAGGAACCCAAATACTGAATTCTAAACCGGAGACCATAGCTTAGACATTGCAACGGAGAAGCTGCCTAACCCTTGGGGGATCATTATACCCTTCAATGCTTCTACTCCATCTCCTGTAAAATAGTCATGTGAACATGCATATTGTGCACTGTATGAATTAACTTAATAGAAACACAGATATGGGAAAGAAACTAAAAGCTGAATTCTAATTTCTCTGACCTTTACAACAGTAGCCAAGAAAAGAAACAAATAGGCTTTCAAATTTTCTAAAAATGCCACCAGGTTTTAAAAGTAGGCATTATAGTCTAATATGAAAAATAATAAGTAAGAATTAAGCTACTAATTTTACTACTCAAGGATATAGCTGATGTAATTAAATACATATTTTGCCAATCACAAAGGCAGTTAATTGGGCTAAAATCACCAAAGTTGAATACTAGGAATGTTGGTTATATTTACTTCTACAAATATTTAATGAAGATCTAAATATTTAGGTCCTTGGGGTAACAGAAAAGTAAATAAAATATGGCTACACCCCTTAAAAAGACCTCAACACAGCAGTGCAAATATTATATATTTAATAAAGAGATACTTCATTTGATTCAACCATACTGTAAAGGGAACATGAGTAAAACAAGGATGGGTCTCCTAAGTACTATAAAAGTATTGGAGTTGGCCACTGGGAGAGGTGAAGGAAAAAAAAAAAAAATACAGTCATCACTTGTAAAAAGTGAGTGAGCTTTCAAGCTCATCAAATTTGAAATAAAATATATTTAAAAAATTATAAGATTATGAGATCTTAAAATTATTTTTTGTAAAGTGGTGATAGCTTAGATAGATGGATGAATATAGATGATAGTTATAGATTTATATGTATTTACATACATACACATAACTAAATGAATAACTCCCATGATTTTGCTCCATTAATTCCACCAAAATTGTCCATCATCTTACTCTAAACAGGAATGCCTTCTGTCTATCCAAATCCCAGCTGACCCTCACATCCACCTTCACCACAAAGACTACTATTGTTATCACTAACTGAATTAAGCTGAATTAAAACAAGTTTACAGGCTTGTGCTTTTAAATGAATTACAAGAACGAATTGCAGGAAAAAAAATAAACGTGATCTGAATAAACCTCAGAATGGAGGAGTGAGCTTTCAAAGGAACACAGCAATAGTGAATGAAAATGTGTCCTGGGCCATGCCCTTGACATAGAAGCTCAAGGAGTTCTGTTTCTCATAACACTTTGCCCCTCCTCTTCCACAGTGATCCTTACAGCCCTGCTAGCATCAGAGTGCCAGAACCCAGCTCTTCTTCTCTCTCAACCAGGGAAGTAAACCTCAGTTCCTTGTATGAAAAATGTGTTTGGAACTCATAGCTCTGGTCCCTTCATTATCGCTTTGTAACCACAGCTTTTGTTTATTTATTTAATTTTCAGAGAATTTTTCTATTCTTGTTATTACTTGGCAGTCATATAAACTATATGGGGAGAGAAATACTTTGAAAACATAAACCTCCATGAACCTAAATAATTCTAAAACTCATCTTCACATAAAATTCTCTTTAAAAATAGTCTGATTTTGGAATGAATGTTTTGGAAACAAGATTCACTAATCGATATTTTCTAAAAGAAATAATGTAAAAATTGGCTTATAAATATGGATAGAGCCAAGAAAAGTAATTAAAAACACCTGAGTTTACATTTGCACCTAAATTCTGATCACTTAGAAAAGGAAAGATCGTTCAAAAGAAAAGATGGCAACCTTCTGGCAATTTAAAGATAATTTCCTGCTGAATGATAATGAATGATTAGATTACACCCTGTTGAAAAAATAATCCAAAGTTCAGAAGTGGTCTTATTTAAATATCCCTATGTAATTGTTCATCAAATATCACAAAACCAAACATCCATAAGCACAGGAAGATAATCTTGATACCTGAGGTACCCAAATATATATTTTAAAAGTGCAAATTCTGTTTCAAGGCATTCAAATTTACTTATATTTTAACTGCAATTTCAACCAAACAAAATATTTCCAAGGACTATATTGGGCTCCCCTAGACTGGTAATTTGCAACTCCTACATAGACTAACAATACATAGTCACAACAGAGGTAGGAAACTGGAATTCTAAACTTTGTTTTCATTATTAGGGTTTTAACCAGGCTGAATAATCACTTTCAAATCTGAATTTCTATCAAAATCACAGCCTCCAAATACACAATTTTGCTTTATATCTTTTATAAACCATGGGTCATATGAGAGTATCCCATGAAGTTATGGGTGTACACAGTCTAGCCCCTGGGTTGATTAGGGAAAGTAAAATTAAACACATAAAAAAATCCAGCTAAACTTGGAAGGGGATAGATACGGAAAGAAGAAAGGGTCAGGGAAAGTTACAGCACAGAGTGAATAAGCATAAAGAAAGCCAGAAGACTTGGAGGAGCTCAGAGCTAATGAAAAAACAAGAACATAGGGTAGGGGGAGGGAGGGATGTGAAAGCCAGCTGGAATCTGAGAAAGCAAGAAATACAGGAGCCAACAGAAATCCAAGGACAGAAAGTATTGAAGATTGAAGGGAACAGGAAATTTATTGGAAACCAAGTTGTTTTTCCTTTTGTATCCAATGCATTCTATTCCAGGCAGAACTCTAGTCCCAACCTCAAAAAGGATAGAAGGGAAGTCAAAACTCATAGCAGTCTTTTTTTCATGGGCAGGAGCCAGGAGCTCTGCAAAGACAGATTAGAGGAAGTATGACCCTTTGACAGCAGATACAGGGGTAGAGGAGTAGCAGCACCATCCAACACAGTGTTTACTAAAATTGAGTTAATTAGAAATAAAGATAATTAGGCTCTAACTCAGAGCTACTGAATCAAAATGACCTCTATATTTCATAAACACTTTAGGTGACTCTTATCACAATAAAAATTTAGGAAGCACTGGTATCATGGTAAAAAGTACAAGCTTTAGAACTAGAACTGCCTGAGTTAAAATCCTGGTCTGCAGTTTACTAGCTGTTGATCACAGGCACATTATTTAACCTTTCTGAAGCCCAATTACTAAATCTGTAAAATGGATTATTGTGAGGATTAAATGAGTTACAGGATGGAAACAGGTAGTGCTGGGTTCATACTGAGCATTCAGTAGTGGTAGCTGTATATCTACAAAAGTCCTGATAATAAGAAACTCATACTAAACAACATGTTACTTGATTAAAATAAAAAATAAGGAGGGTATAAGATGGCTGTCTCTCTTATGACACACCAAGGAACACACTTGGTAATGTCACAGAGACCAAACCACCCTCCTCTGAGATTCTGGCCTTGTTCCTAGCATGCACTAGCCAGGCATTTCCCTTCAGGAATCAATACGTGAACAGCCTTAAGTTTTCCTTCAAATGTGCCTGTAAGTCAAGTCAAATTAAAGGTGGCTTTAAAAGCTGGATTCTTCATGCTACAGAGATGAGGACTCTCTTAAAATTCAATAAACCCAGGACTTGGCTGAGGCTGAGATACCCAAAAAGACTCACAGCCACCTCAAGGCTACTGAGATTGACTCACTTGATAAGCCACCTTATTTTACAGTCCTGCTTTCTCTAGTCATTTCCCAATATATTATTCCCAAGAATTCCACTCCTTCTGTAGAACCCGGCATAGTTCTCTGACTTTCCTCTTAGAGTAAGATTCAAGTCTTTTTTATTTTCCCAGCTGTAAACTCAGCTCCATAAGTAACAAGTTCTATCATATTTTCAGCCTCTTTACTGAACAGTCCTATTATATCCTGGCCTTAAAAGAGGTCTCAATTACCCTTGAGGAAGGCATCTCTCCTGTAACCCTCTCAAGGATAACCTGTCCAGGAGACAGGTTAGTCTTCTATTCTCTGCTTAGTGACTGGAATTAAATCTCCTATTCTTTGCTTAGTGACTGGGATTAAGGATGGCATTTTTAAGTTCCATTCCTTCTTGAAAACTCCCACTTCTTTTTAATAATTTAAAAGGCCCTGCTTTTGGAATCTATGTGATTTGGCCATACAGTCTTTATCCCTGCTTGATGATTGGTATTCTTCATATATCAAGACCATTAGAACTTATTTCACCATCATTTCCTTTATCCCAAATCCTGACACCATTCTGCATTGTATTCAATGTCCTGGTGGACCTTCCATCCAATATTTGGTTTTCAGTGAAATCCACTGGACTTTTACTCCATTCTGACCATGATTTGTATGGTCATAAAAAAGGGCTTATTATTGTTTGCAGCAGCTCACCTATTAAGTCTATGACCATAAATACTGTATTAGTTTATTTTCACACTCCCGATAAAGATATACCTGAGACTAGGTAATTTATAAATAAAAAGAGGTTTAATGAATTCAGAGTTTCACATGGCTAGGGAGGCCTCACAATTATGGTGGAAGGTAAAATGGATGTCTCACTTGGTGGCAGGCAAGAGAGAATGAGAGCCAAGCAAAAGGGGAAACCCCTTATAAAACATTAGATTTCACAAGACTTATTCACTAGCATGGGAACAGTATGGAGTGGAACACTCCCATGATTCAGTTATCTCCCACCAGGCCCCTCCCACAACCTGTGGGAATTATGGGAGCTACAAATCAAGATGAGATTTGGGTGGGGACACAGCCAAACCATATCAAATACCTACCCTTTTAATTTTCTAACTTTATTGTGGACATGATTAGATCTTTAATCTCAAGTAAATATTACAAGTCTTTGGCACTCCCTACTTTCACCTCATCTATCATATGCCTTATATCAACAAAAAGAATCTTGAGAATGGTAATATGACTGGTACATATTATTTGCAGAACATGGTGTAATAATTATACAATGTTTTACTCAAGGTAAGTGAATTTGTTCCTTAAAATATATATATTTTGCTCTGAACACTAGTATTGATTTAAATATAAAATAAGAATACTGAAAAGGCATAAACAGACTTAGAAATAGGAAATGTAAAATGGTGAGTGAGGCTGATAGATACGGCAGAAAATAAGATAAACATGATAATAGTCAGATCAAACATGAATTAAAGTTAAATTCATCTAATTAAAGATACAGAGTAATCATATAAGCAGCTTATAAGACACTTAAAGCAAAACAATAGAGAAATGGCTATGTACAGTCTTAAAGCACTTAATTTTTTAAAAGATTAAAATCAAATTAGCTAATTATTTAAAGAAAATTCAAATACTAATAGAGAGTAGAGAAGAATTTTTTCCGAAAAATAAAAATCAGTCACTAGCACATCATACATATGCATAAACAGGTATAAACATATACATATAGTCAAGAGGATAAACAAGTCTACAGGATGCTTCTGAGTAAAGTGATAAAATATAGGAAGACTTATAGAGAGATAGAGAGAGAATGTGCCCAAATCAGAAAGAGACAATGCAAAAGATAAGATTAAAAAGAAAAATAAGAAAAAGAAAATAGTTTTACAAACTTTATGCTTATAAAAGATTTGATATACATTTATATCAATAGAGATAAAATATTATAAAGGAACTACTTTATTATTTAACATTTTTTAAAAAAGTATTTTATTGAACTCAAAATTTTATTAAAGTTTATTACATATAAAGAGAGAGTAAATAGTATGTTGTTATTCAAAGAGCAGATACTAAAATTGGGCATAATATTACCTTTAACATTATTTAGAATATATATTCATTACCTTTATAACTTGTTCTTCATACTAAAAACCATTTGGAATAGTCAATTTTTCCATACAGTATTTTTCATGAAGCAGATAATCTCTTTATTCTTTCTTTGGAATTCAAATTGGTAATCTAGTATGTATATTACTTGGAATATAACAAGTT
Organism: Saguinus oedipus; assembly: GCA_031835075.1. Lineage (NCBI taxonomy): Eukaryota > Metazoa > Chordata > Mammalia > Primates > Cebidae > Saguinus > Saguinus oedipus. The sequence goes on from CM063172.1 coordinate 66,012,060, forward strand.
CAAGTAGTATGATAAATGAATATATTTTTACAATGTAAACTAAATTGCACAATTGGTATTTTTAAAGTTAATTTCCTCATTATATAGTTAATCTTTCAATAATGGCTGACTAGCTTGTTCACAATAAACCTCTCACTGACAACAACTATATTAATTGGATAAAATATTAGTGAAAAACACACATTTAATAGTCTCTGAAATTTGGTTAATGAGTATTTCAGCAGCCAGTATACTAGGCAGAAGAAAAAAATAAAGTGGTGAGCCCAACAGTCAGCATAACATTTCTTTTTGAGGCATTTGCCAATTCTGTATCAGCAACTGAGAAGCCAAGACCATCAGAGCTTCCAGGAGGCTTACAAGGCTGGAGTGGAAATAGTTTGAATGGTGGTGGAGAACTAAAGCCTATCTTTTAGAAATCATAGAAGTGCTTTAACTCAAAATATAATAACTAACATTAAGAACTCAATAAATTAGGTTAATGGCAAATTAAACAAAGCTGAAGAAGAAATTAGTGGAATGGAGCATAAAGGAGAAGAAAATGTTCAGACTGAATATGGAGAAAAAACAATGAAAACCATAATGTAAAAAATAAATGTGGCACAGAGAAATACTAGTATTCTTCAAATTGTTAACCTAACTGGATAGGATTTAAAAGCAAAAAGAAACAGAAACAAAGTTTGAAGCAAAAAAAATGGTTGAAAAGTTGCAAGATGCGAAACCCAACAAACATCAAGTCATAGATTCAAGAAGTGTTACACATCGTTAGCCAAAAGATATGCCATAGTCATACTGTTAGCAACCAAAAGAGAAGAGAATGAAAGATAAATTATCCAAGGACCAAAAACAAGACAAATAACTGATTTCTTTGTCTCTGGCTTCCACTGTATCTGTTCAGAAATCTGCATTTGTATTGCTATCATGTCTTTCAATTTTTTAGATAAAATTTGTGTTTATAGTAAATATTCATTTATATTTCTAAACATTATATATGTGTATATATATATATATACACATTAGTGTATATGTATGTATGTAATTTTCAAGAAAGAAAAACTGAAAAAAAAATTAGTACATATTTTTGCTAAATAAAATATTGAAACAAATACTTCTGGTTGAAGAAAAGTAATCTGATGAAAGAATGGAGACGAAGAAAGAAAAATAAAAGAGAAAATATGTGCATAAATATAAATGGACATTGACTGTATACATATGTATTATAAATATACCATCTAGATAATATATGAAAACAAAAATATAAAAGGCAGAAGACAGAAAATGAGGCTAAATAGTCATATTTACCTTTTCTAACAAGTTATAATAGTACTAATATTTTAATAAGCCATGGTTGTATGTTGACATCTTACAGATAGCAATTAAGAGTATACTAAAATATACATATATATAACACTAACATGTCAATTCAGAAGGAAAATGAGAAATTAAAATGCCATATTATTTCAAAAGAAGCTGGCAAAGAATAAAAAATGGTAAGGAGACAAATAAAGAACCCAAGAGACAAATAGAAAACAGTATGATGGCAGTTCGATCCCTGTCAGAATTCTTCCTCAATCATCCTATTTAGTAAATGTACTAACAACTACATTGTTGCAAGCTAAAAGTATAAAGTTACATTATCCTCTGATTATATTTAAGCAGAAATATAATACATTTAAATTCCAGACACCCTTTAGCACCAAATAACTTTACTTTGAATCATAATTTTTGCTGACAGCAAATGTAACATAAAGGATCAGAATCGAATACAAACTAACTAAAAATTTAATCTCACATAATCTACAATTTTATTTTTAGAAATATAATAGGTTCAAAACATTGTTTATATTAGAATTTAGGTCTTTGGAAATTTTATTTTTGCAAAAGGGCATTAATATGTGAAGAGATTTAGTTATTGCTTAAGGAACACTTGAAAATCAAAGGGGGATCTCTTCCCTAGGAACATTAAATTTAATCAAAACTTTAAAACATACCAATTAAGCCAGCTTTGTTATACTCTTTTTAAAATAGACAACTACAGAAAGTAAAACAGGTCCTAAGAGATATCTTGAATTACAGAATGAGCAATTTTAACTTCTTGGTCTATTAAGGGAGTTTTCTGCGAAACTACTGTCATTAGCAAAAACATAGAGACCTGAATAATTTACTTAGTGGATCTGTGGTAGAATAAGCCTTTTATTCATATTTATTCTTTTTATATATGATAATACATTCTTAAACTTCCAATGTGTGTATATGCACACACACAATATTTAATTTAATTCTAATAATTCATCAAGGATATATTATCTCTAATATGTAAACTGAAAAATTAAGATCTGGTCATGCTCTTGCATAAACAAAATCATAGGATAAGTTAGTAGCAAAAAATATCTAGGTTTTCAACCTTTTATTGCACACACACGAAATTATTTCAAAAAACAGAATATTCTATCTGTTCTAACTGCAATCAAATCATTTCATATCACAAGAGTCAGGTTGATTCATGATTCTCTCTGCCAGACAATAGAGAATTGGTTAAGCTCTCTGATGTCTTAACAGACTCCAGAATTCATTTTCACCTCATGCCTCCATTAAACCACTATTAGGTCCTATGAGACAAAAAGGTAAAAGAAAAACAGTAATAATACTCATTGATTGGTGCTAAGACCAAACTCTATTTATACCATGTCTCCATTCTCATTGATCTTGTATTAAGTTATCAAATATTTACCATGATGCTACAATTTGTCAATCGTTTAGTTGGACCTTGAACAAATGCTATGAAGAATTTCACGGTGTTCATAGGCATGTGATGCTTATGGCCTATAAGAGAAAACATTCATTGATTTGTTCATTCAACAAGTTTTATGGATCATTAAAAATCAGCCAGACATTCTGGTAAGTGTTGAGAATCCCGTGGCAAATTGCTTCCTTACATTTATTGTGCTTAATGTCTGCAAGTACTACTATGCAATAAAAGTATAACAAAAGTTGCTGGCATTGAGAGTCTGGGAGAGATTTCATGAGAAGATAACATGAAGGTTGAAGGCTGAAGATTAATTAGAAGTTAATTTGTTAAAAATCATCTTCCTAACAGAGAGGAAAGTAAGCAAATACTGTGGTTCCAGAGGGAACACAGTTTATTAGAGAACTCAAGGCCACTGTGGCTACAAACAAAAAAGAATAGCTTAAGATGATGTTGCTTAAGTGGCAAGCTTAAGTGGCAAGAAAAAAAAGAATAGCTTAAGACGATGTTGCTGAGAGGTGCAATGAAAAGATCATTTGAGGTTTAGAGAACACGTTAAAAGTTTTGGTGTTCTTTCCTTAACACAATGGAAATGCACAGATGGTTTTGAAACAGGGAGGGAAATAGGTTATTTTCTTTGAAATAGGGAAAACTTTCCAACTAGCTATATAGACATCAGGTTGAAGAGGGATTCCTGGAAAGTAAGAAGAGTACTGCAACAGCCCAGTAATCCATGTGAGAGATAATGCCATTTTAAAATTGAATGGTGCTTTGAAGTTGGAAAAAGTTATAGATTTGAGAGAAATTCAAGAAGTAAAACTGCAAGACTCAGTGATACATTGAGTGTGAGGGAAATGAAAGAAGATAGCTTCTGGTGTATGCTTGTAGAACTGAATGAGTTATGATGACATTCCCCACAATAGGAAATACTGGAGAAAGTCCAGTGTTAGAAGGAGTAGAACATTACCAAAATTTTGAAAATGTTGAGTTTGAGTTGCTTTTGAGATACCCAAGTGATGATGTCAAATGAGCATCTGAATATCTAGACTGAAATTCAAGAAAAAAAATGGGAATGTAAGTCTAGAAAACACTGGTGCACAAACAGTAACCAAAGCAGTGAGTGTAGTAGTCACTCACACTCACAGTAGGAAGAGTGTAGATAGTGATGAGGAATCTGGATATTTACCCAGTGAATAAAAGCCATTGAACCTGCCAAGGTGACTAAGAGACCAGAGACATAGGGCTGAAAGCAGTGAAGGTTTGTTAGATCAGAAGTCTAGGAAGATAAAGTTCAAAAAGCCAGGTGTCAGATGTCAGTGCTGCTGTGAGTTCAAATAGGATGAGACAGAAAAAAATTACAATTCAGCAATATTGAAACTAAAACAGAATTATTTTAAAAATTCCTGAGAAGACAGAGAAAGGGGAATAACTCTGGAGGGATAAAAGAGCTGGACCAAAAAAAAAATTTTTAATCTGGACTTGAGAAACAACTAGGAGTTAAAAAGGCAGTATTATAGAAGACATAGTATTTCTTCAGAAAGGGACAAAAAGTCTTCATTAAGCTGATGAATGTCCCCAAATTTTATTTTTTAGGAATCCTACTCATTTTAATTTAACCTGCTTCCATATCATAATAGGGCAAAAAAGATATCCTTACCTGTTCTATCATTGTCCCTAAAGCCCGCAAACTGTGTAAATCAGAAAATAAAGAGGGAGAGAGAAATATAACATTCATTCAAAAAAGTTATATAAAGTCTCAGACATAGGAAATATAAGTTAAGAATTCCTGATTAAATAACAGCCTGAATAAAAAAAAGTCAAGAACATCAAGATAAAAGTTACAACAGGAAGGCCAAAACAGAATGTAGGAAAATTAAATGACCATGTTAACATGCACGAAGATAAAGGATAACTTTTCCCCTCTACCACCATCAGCAGCAGCTTTTAGAGCTAGAAGACCACAGCCATCTTTTAAGTAATGAGAAGCAAAATACCTTCTAAAGAACACAATGCTGAATTCCAATTTGTAGACATAAGATTGCAATTTCATATATGATACACCAAACTGATAATAAACAATAGAAAATGATTACCTTATATGAAAATAGTTGATTTAAAGCCACATAGTACAATTATGCTTACTGACAGAAATATCACAATGACATAAGTTATTTTGTTCACAAGTCAAATTGGAAATACTCTGCATCCAGCACCTGTAGTTCAACAACAAAAAGTCCTCACAGTGCTCCTCCTTCACTCCATGTTTCAACATTTTCATAACAATTATCAGTTATTTAATATTTTGTGGAATTTTAGATTTTCAGCTTTTTTAATGAAAAAGCTAATTTCTTTATCTGACACCTTTTCTTTATCTGACACTGGTTGAGAGTGCATTAAGTCATAATTTTAGGTTGCCTATTGTCTTAACATGGACTTTCAGGAACAATGTGGGAATAAGTTTTAGTCTGAAATTGCTGTTATTTACACTTTCTTTCAAGTTCGGTCAAGTTTGTTGAAGCACAAATACATTTGGGATAATTAATGTTCTGATGGATTATTTCATCCTGCTATGTCTTCTTAACCTTCTACTGGTTTCATTTCTTTTTCTGCCTCGCATTGTGACAAATGTGTCGTCTTTGTTACACAGTACAAGGAGGTTTGAGAATAAGGGCAGTATCCTTGAAGGAATACCTATGAATACAAAATGTATTACGTAACGCATCCCTTTCCAGGAAAACACCGAGAAGGAATTGTTTCCTTTAGGCAACCAGTAAACGGTCACAGGTAGGGATTTTGCTGGGTCTAATCTCTAGAAGTGGGTCGTTACATTGACAGAGGAGAGATGATGAGAAACCATTTAAGGAGTGGGGCCTGACACGACAGAGCTGCTGCCGGAAGGTCCCTGGGGTGAGGAGGTGACACAAAGGGAGGAGGGCACCAAAAGGCTGCAGGGAGAGAGGCTGGCTGTCAGTGCGCATGAGGGTGGGGACACCTGGGCCGCGAGGTGGTACCTGCGCGGGGTCGAGCGCCCCTGCCACTGAATCCCCGATCCAGAGATGCTCCCGGAGAAGCTGCTGGTAGCTGAGGCAGTGCTTCACCGCAGATGGCACATTCCCCATGGCGGAGCGTGGGGCGGCAGTCAGCGAGGGGAGGGAGACTTGAGGAGGATGAGGGGCGGGCACTACGCTGGGAAACTGCGCCAGCTCGGGAGCGCGCCCCTCCGGTGCACCGGCTGTGAGGACCAGAGCTGCTCTGCGCACTGCGGCGGCGCCGAGAGGGCGGGGAGCAGGGCGTGGCAGGTGGCTGTGCCCGGGGCAGTGGGTCCACCGGGCACCTGCGGCAATCGTCAGAGATGCCAGGCACCTAAACAGGAAAGAAAGGAGCTGAGCCAGAGGATATTCAGGGGTGGGGCAGTTCCCTCATTACACTTAGCGCCCAGGACTGACTGTATCTGCACATGACCACCTACTTCTCACCTGGTTCAGATCAGGTGTAGAAGAAAAGGGATCTAAAATAAAAGGAGGGGGCATGCATTTTTGTGTTGGTGAGTTTGTTCATTCTCAGCTGAAGCCTTAAGTGCTCAAGTGTAGATTTGCCCACCATTGAGCTCACGGAGTTCATGTTTTATAACAATAAGCTCTATTTAAAAATGTTTTGAGGCAACCGGCAAGGTTAAAACATATCCAACAGTCTAAAAAAAAGTAAAAGATAGACAGTCGTAAATTAGGGAAGGTGTCAGAGGTATTCTCAGAGGTACATTCCTAAATTGGAGGTAAGCTGTCAGTAAGTTGGCGCTCCAGTTAAGTGCTGAAATGGAAATGTGTGTTTCAAAGTCTCATGGCACAAAATTATCAAAGCCTGTAGAACTAGATTTATCCAAACGGAAAATCCTAAACAAGTTATTAGGATATTAGAATTGAAGAATTTTTAGTGTAAGAGTATGAAAAATAGTCTTGGAGCAGACCACCGTCCTGCCTTCCCCACCCCACTTTCAAATGTACACTTATTTATATTGTCACACCCTAATACTCTTCTCAGTGGGTTCAGTGGTTTGCAGCTAGAATGACATGGTCATCAAGAAGAGTCTCATGCAGGGTACCTAGGGTCTCCCAGAGACACAGCCAGGATGTCCGTGGCCAGGAGTACCCTCGGCCCTGTTCGCTGACTGAGCAAATATAAACCAGGAGCCAACCAATGCACACCATAGTGTAAACACACAGAAGAAATTTGCCATCCAAAGTCAAACCATCCTTACCACTTGTGCGTTTCACGGGTTGGGGATTGGGGAGCAGGCAGTGAGACTTCCACAGGTAATAGAAATAAATGAGTTAATGAAGGAAAAAGACAAAGAGTGGAAGAAAAATCATGTAGATCCTTTGATAAAACAGTACTAGAAAGGACAAACAGGATGAGGAGGTCATAGTCCTCACACAGTTAACCAAGGATGTTTAACCTGGAGAACACTCTCTGAACTGCTGAAGTGAAGTCGTGCAATTACTAGATGCATTTAAAACTCTGTAAAGCACAAAAACTTTGGTTGTTTGTACTTAAGCATGACTATTATATAGGTGTACGTTCGTAGAGCTAAATCTATTAGATGCACCAGCAGAGCTCAGCTATTTGCCCACCTCCTTCTCACCTGATTCGTATCAGGTGTAGAAGAGATCAGCTGTTTGTTATTTTTTCACTGCAAGTGAGATGGAGCATACTGGTTACATCTATGCTTACTATCATTTTTCTCTCTATATCAAAATTCTGCAACAAGGAACGTGATACTGAAAAAAATCTTAAAAAATCCAAGTTGAACAACAATAATTTAGCAAGGCAACCTTCATAATGGAGTCAACAATCATTTCAAACCTCAAAAAGGATTGTCAATTAAAATGAAAATGAAGTCTAAACTTTTAGAGAATCAGTACTCTAAGTCGGATATTATATGATCCTCTGGTTCTAAGAAAAAGAACATTTAGAAAAAAAAAACTTTACTGATTAATAGTAAAGTTTTCTAAATTAGAATAGTAAAGTTTCTAAATTAGAAGGGTCTGAACAAAATTTTATATACCAATTAATTGACCATGTAACGTGTTTTTTACAGAAAATATATTATAAATATAAAAGTATTTGTTGACACATTTTATTTTAATTCATATATGAAAAATGCTGTGATCAAATTTTTAAACAAAATCTGTACAAATGCCAAAATCACAAAGATAAATATCTTAAGAATGTTAATCTAATGAATAAACAGGAGTGGAAATATATGTGCTTTTACTGGTAAGCAAAGTTTGATGTTAATTTATGAATGCTTAAAATTTATAAATCTGAAAAGCTTGTGTTCTTGTACTTCATAGTAATGTACATCTTTTGTTTTGATTACTCAAACATTTTCAGTATGCACCCCTGTTACTTGCAAGTCTAAAAAGCTCTAGTTAAAATGAGAATAAAGAGAAGTCTGTGGAAGCTTCTGTAGTTCTCTTTTGCCATATAACAGGTTAAGAAGCTAGATCTCCTTTAGAAAAATAAAGAAACCACTTGTTAAAAACTCCAAAGAGAGTCAGTACAATATCCCAAATCTGCACTCTCTACTATGCTTGCTGCATCATATGACTAAGCTATTTTTATTTCATTGCAGTTTACTCACTCAAATAGAGGAAGATAAGAACATTCACTGCAAATTAAAGTTAATTAAATTTTCTGTTTTCTCTAGTCAGTTTATTAATCAGTTTTCTATATACAAAAACATCCAATTCAACCTGTCTCTCCTGAATTATTCTTGATTTCTTTCTCTCATTAATCCTACCAATCTGTCAACAAGTGACGTGAGTTAAACATCTTAGACCCATTTCTTGCTCTCTTTCTTTTGCTAAGAACTTCTCTCTGCTCCACTTCCTTTCTGTTTGAAAAGCAGCACCCTACTGCACTGTGGAAGAGCCTAAGAGCTGGTTCAAAATTATCTATGATGGCAGCCAGGCTTTAACAGGGACTGAGTGACCCTGGACAACTTCTTTAGATCTGTTTCCATATGTGTAAGAGGGGGACAATAACAGTTCATACCCATTGTAAAAATTAAATGACAGAATATATAAAGTGCTCAACATGTGGTCTCTGGCACATAGTAGTCACCTAACAAATGTTAGCTATTATTAATACAGTAGTCTGGCTTCTTGGGTTATTTTGCATTCACCAGTTCATACTGTATAACCTAAGAGATTTTTGAAAATATGTATCTGATAAACATTGTTGAACTTAAAATTCTTAGAGGTGTTCCATAACCTCTGAACAGCAGGGGGATGTCATGTTTCTTAAAAATGGTTAAATGAATATATCATGATAAGACTCTTTTTTTTTTTTTTTTTTTTTTTGCCAATCAATGAGAGCTTGTAAGGTTGCTGAGGTTGGTTGGCCTTGAACTCTTGGCCTCGCCTTCGCAAGCGCCACAACATCCGGCCGGAGCCACTTTAGGCCCAATGAGACTCTTAACAATCTTTGCAGCCTCCACCTCTACCCATTTTCTAAACTTATCCATAACTTCAGCAATATCACATTATGTACAATTCCACAAGTTTTAGAATTGTTTCATATCCTCTCACTCTAATTATGCTCCTTTTTATAGCAATTTTGAGAAATTCAGAAGATATATATATATATATATATGAAAGATATATATATTTATATATAAGAAAAAATATATATATACACACACACATATATAGATATATGTGTATATATATTTCGAAGAGAAATATATACAAACACACATGCACATATATATACATACACACTTATATACATATATACGTGTGTATATATATACAGAAATATATATATACACACACACTTATATACACATATATATATACACACACAAACATATACATATATATATATATATATACATAAACACACACACACATATAGATATAAAACAAGTTGCTATCTTGTGAGTTTCTTTGGTCCCAGATGCACACACATATATAATCAAAATTATTTCTTATAATAACTTTCTAAAATACAGCATGTTATTTGTTTTTTGAGAGGGAAGTAGGTAGCTAGAGTATGATTATATGAATGTTTGTATTTATAATTATTTGATTAATTTGCCAAAATAGCCTGACAGTAGAAATCCTCCACTACAGCTCTGTTTCTGTCAATTTCTCTTTATATTTCTTAAGCTTTTCTTTGTATATGCAAAACAAATACATATACAAAGCAATATTTACATGGTTGATAACTTGCCTATATAAACTATCTTTGATGAAGCTGTTTATTTTTCTATAGGAAACTTTCATGGGTTATTGAAGTATTCCTAAAGGATGATTTTACTTTTGTTTGACTGGGATTTCTAACAGATTTAACGTGATGCTAAGGTTTGTTTTTTGTTAACATCTTTACTTGGAGTCTCATAATGATATAATAAATACAAAACTTAAAATCATGCATGATGGCACTTGCTTTCAATCTTCTTACAGAGATTTACTAACATCTTTACTTGGAGTCTCATAATGATATAATAAATACAAAACTTAAAATCATGCATGATGGCACTTGCTTTCAATCTTCTTACAGAGATTTACTTTCTTACCCACAGAACCAGGTGAACTTTTTTCATCTCTCATATGTGGAATGATCTTTTGAGAACAGTGGTTCATGTTTATGGCCCAGTTAGCTACCCAGACTTACATGGCCATTGGCTTAAATGTACATTTCCATGTGGTGCTTAAAACCTGAGATCCTGACTATCCAGACCTGTGCCTTCTTCTGATCCTCTTGGCAATACTTAGCTTCTGAGATTGTTCTTGATATCAGTGTTTGAGGGGAGGGGAAAGAATCTCCCTGACAAGCTCCATATTTGCCAGAATTCTGACACGAAACTTTTTTCTGAGTATTATATTTGTTCCATAAATTTCCATGTATTCTGGAGTTCCTATCACTTCTAAAAATAAAGGTAGGGAAGAAGAGATGCTAAACGGAACTAAGAACACTGGATTTAACTCAGAGAGCCTGTGAATCTCATGATTTAGTTCTAATGTCTTGACTAATCCACAAGAAGGAAAACTAAACAGAAGCCTCGTGTTCTAAACTTACTCCCATTCTTCTCCCTATGTCTTCTCTGTGTAAAATGACCACAATAAATTACTACTGTATCATAAATTACAGGGTTGTTCATTGTCTGTATTCTAAACAAAGGGTCTCAGAAACAGAGTGAGGAATGATTTGTGTTTCAGAGATCAGTCAACCCCAAACTAGGTACACTGAATATATCAATTGTCTTGAGTGGCAAGTACTTGGGTGAGAAGGGTCTAGTTAAAACAGGTTGCTATCTTGTGAGTTTCTTTGGTCCCAGAGATGACTATTTGAAATTCTCTATGCTGACAGCATGGATAGAATCAGAAGCAAGTGAAGGAATCAAAGTTCTTATAGTAACAAATGCCAAACTGACATGTAGCCAAGATACTTACTGAGCAGGGATAAAAGACACATATGGTGAATCTCAAACAATGATTCCACAGAACTTTGGCGAGTATTACAAGAGTGATATGCTACAGCCTCAAACAATAAAAAAGAAAGTATGAGAACAACTTGGTTACCAATACCAAATGATTACCTAAGGGGAAAAAAGCTTTCATCGTATCAGTTTTATCGATGAAAATTTTAGCTATCTTCTCACACATGTTATGTCTGGCTGATCTAAATTGATGAGATGGATAACAGCGTGTTTAAAAACATTCTTGGCATTTGGTTACTAAAATCAAAGTTCCGTTAACAATAGCATTGTTCTGAAACAGAGCATTCTTTTGAGAATAAGTAATGAGTTCTATTTTACCGCAATGACAACCCACCCCAGGTGATGAGTACCTGGCACCAGATACTGAAATCAGAACACAGCCATAAACCACATTTCTCCAGATGTAGGAGTCTATTTATTCTATCACTAATTCAGAAAGATCCAAAAGCATTAGCTTTGCCAATCATATGGCAAAATAAAAGTCACAGACATGAACTGTTCATTAACTAGGTTTACTTTGTTAGATGCTTGCAGTCCACATATTTTTTGCCAACAGATGTGAAAGTATTTTTTAATTCCAATAACTACAAACTCAAACTTTGGAAAATATTGTAGCGATTAGTTGATACAGTTTGGTGGGTTATAATAGACACAACCTTAATAGGTAAACTATATTATCTCTTATCCAGAAATTATATCACACTTTGAAACTGTATCAAGTACTATTGAATGAGAACATAATTCAATATCAACTATGATTACAAAGCATTTAGTATTTTGCTTTGCACATAGTAAGTGCTCAGTAACTCAGCTTTCCTTTGCCTTTCATTGAATCAAATTCATCCATTGTTAAGAAGACATAGGTAACATTGTTCCACTTAATGGGAATCTGTTAAAACCAAATTTAATGATTTCTATAGGACATTTGTTTTGTTCACTACAGATGTTTTTAAAATGTAATACTCAGTAGCTAATGAAAATAAGTATGAATATATATTTAAGATTAAAATATGCCTTCTTGGCTTTAAATACCTCACATGCCAGTGGCAGCATCTGAAGAGAAATAACTAAAATAAAAGAATGCAAAGCGTATCTATTTTAATTAGAGAAGTATAAGAAATTAAATTCTAATGCTGTAGGATCTAGCTACAAAACATTACTTAAAGTATAATTTGCATATTCATCAAATGTGAATCGAATAATTAATGTTTAATCAATACAGGATCATATACTGTGTGGAGGGTGATGATGAACAAGGTATTCAACACAAGAAACTTCTCATCTAGTAGTGAAATATAATGTGGAAATATCTAAAATAGGGCAGTATGTTGATAAGTGCCAAGCAGTAATGTAAGTTTAGAACCATAGAAGTAAAGGCAGTAGATTCCTTGTTTAGCTGTGATAATAAGAAAACACTTGAAGAAAGGAGACTGCATTTTAGAGGATTGGGTAGACAGAACTTATCATGATGAAGAGAGAATGCAGCAGAAGGCTGAACAAGAGCAACTGAACACAGCCTCATTATTACCAAAAACTATCAAAAGGTGGAAATCACTTTTTAATAAAAGTCTTCACAAAATTGTCTGATTTAATGAGATTTTTATCTCATGATTATTTCATGAATTGTTAAAATATTCCTAAAGGATGATTTTACTTTTGTTTGACTGGGATTTCTAATGGATTATACTTGATTGTGCTAAGATACTATAGGTAAAATGATCATTTTTATTACTCCACAGATAAACATAAGCACATACATTTTAACATATGTACTTAAGACACTAAAGCATTTATTTTGCAGTTCCATTTCAGATGTCTTAAAGTGTGCCATGCCTGTTCTCAAGGGCAGAGAAGGAAAGACAGTATTCATTAAGTGCCTAAACCTATGAAGCACTTCAGTGAATATTTTAATTAAGTGTATGAATTGTCATCTCCATTTAACATATGAGGAAACTGAGACTTAGAGAACTTGAACAAACTATTCTGAAGTAACAAGGACATTCAAAAAGTACTTTAAAAATTAAGTCTTTGCTTTCTGTTATCTCATTATTTTCAAGAATAGATAATAAAAAGACACTTCTTGTATACATAGTCATTTCTTGTGTGTAATATCTGTTAGCAAAAGAAACCTTTGCTCAGAGATGTTAAATTTTTTCCAAGAGAGCTACTTTAGAGCAGGAACTTAAATTCAGTCTTCTGATTCTTCATTATAGAGATTTACACACTATGTGAAAGACCCAAACTTGTACTAAATATGAAGCCCAAGAATCTTTGCAGATCTGATTAACATCGTAAGTACTACCCATGAGAAAATCAAAGTGAAAGACTGTTAATATCTTCAGCACCAATGGGTGTTCTGTCTTCTTCTAGGGTTTAAACTTGAGTTCTAAGTTAAACTTACAGAGGGGCACTTCATCTTGATAATCATGCCTGGTGGGGGTGGGATTTCTCTTTTGTAAATCATGCAAGCCATGTTTTTGATGGCTATACATTTATCAAAACATCTATGTATCAAATAGGAATTAAAATTTTTGAGTTTCTGTTCATTTTTTCTCTCTCTCTCTCTTTGTGGCCTGGCATACTCATTAATACATTTTCCCACATATCTTGTGGTTTTGTTTTGTTTTCCCAAACTAATGAAGTTTTACTCTACTACTTAAGGAAGTTTTATTTTTTTCCATTAGGGAAAACACAATTTTCTTGCCAAAACTTTCCCAGAGTTCCCATGTAAGTACAATTCTCTAAAGAATTCATTAAAATGATTGGATAACGGAATCCTTTTCTTACTAGAATGCCATCACTCCAAGAACATTTTAGTTGAATATTGTAAGGGCAGAAAGTTATAACAGTGCTTTATCAACTGGTATTATTCAATGTCCTATATTTCACTAATCTCAAATTGCCACTAAATTTACACATGAAAATGCACCAATATGGAGTCATTACTTTTCAAGGCAGTAATCTATAGGTATTCTGTAATAAAATACTAATTTTTATCAATTTCAGATTATATTTAGAAAACTCTTTGCTCACTCACTTACAGCTTGAAATTACTCAAAAAATTATAAGTCAATGCTAAAGGCCTGGGAGGGAAGAAGGTCAGGGAGAGATAGGCCTAAAGCAATATTCCTCAGATTCTCCTCTTCCCACTTAATTTCTGCTCCCATTAGGAAGACACTCCTCTAATGTCTTCCATTTTGCCTTTTCTCTTTCAATTTATTTACTACCATTTATTACCTTAATTGTTATACTATTCTCTCAGAAACTTTTCTCTATTGCATAGTTATAAGTTCATGAATATATCTGATTCTTGGTAATTCATGGTTTGCTTAACAAAAGCTTAGAAGATATGGATTGACTAAGTTAGGATTAATGAAGGTTATGTGCAACATTTTGAAAATGTTTGTTGGTCTGTATGCTTCATCTTCAACAATAGAATAGCTTAAATTGGTGTTTTTCGACCTCAGCACTATTGACATTTTGAGCTTGATCATTCTTTATTGTGGGCGATGTCCTGTGCATGGTAGGAGTTTTAGTTGCCTTCCTGGCCTTTACTCACTAAATCCCAGTGGCCTCTGAGATATAGCAAGCAAAAATATCTTTGGACATTGCCAGATATCCCCCTGGAAGGCAAGATCATTCCTAGATGAGAACCACTGGTTTAAATGATGGTGATGAGGACCGTTACTAATATCTGCTGAGTATTGTTCAAGTGTCATTCTAAATATTTAAGTGTAATCTGTCTAATACATGAAAAGGGTCTTATGGTTCCTATTTTACAGATGAGACTATCTGAGCACAGAGAAGTCAGCTAAGTTACTACCAACACACGGCTAGTGAGTAAGAGAGCCAGAATTCAAACCCAGGAAGTCTGACATGTGAGCCTACTTTTTAAGTTGTTGGGCTATAGCTGTCTAACTAAAATTACACTAAGCTAAAGTAAAATCTATAAAAAAAAAAATGCATCATATAAGGCTAAATTTTTTCCCATGATTTAAAACATTAAAACCTTGGAAAGGAGACTTCCTACAAATTCAAAACCTCCCTAGATAAGTAAATTTCCTTATTCCCTTCATCCTGTTCATTGAGCTGTTGAGAGCCCAGCAAAGCTCAGATTCCCCAGACAGATATTTAAAGACCAGGTCAAGAAGTCAGATTCCTGGGATCACATCCTTACAGAACCATATTCATGAGTATGAGACCCATGAATATCATAAAACTGCTTACATGTTTTATTACTTTATAACCATCATTGAAATACTAGATGTTTTTTAGCACCATTAGTTAAGAAGAAAACAATGAAAATTAGTTTTTTAGAATTTATCCTATGTTTCCCAGTATTCAAACTCATTTCCTTTTAACATTTTAAAAATAACTGCCAGCAAAATAAAATGTATTTTTTTGACCTCTCCATCTGAACTGCATGTGGCAGAAGTGATATATCTACTAACACTTACATAAATTATGCTGTGGGATAACAAAGCTATCCCACAGCATAATTCATAAAGATTGCATCTTTGTAAGCACTTTGTCTTCAGGAAATGTAAATTAGCTTGTTTTAAACCTGTTTTAATTAGTTTTGGGCTTGCCATAAATATTTTAAAGTAATATAGTGTAAAGACCAAGGTTTCATATCTAATCAAACACAACTAATATATATAATGTGAAATACATGGTATATATTATCTTCCAAGTTTCTTGGACAGTTGATTGAAATATTAGCAAGAATGTATACTTAACTTACATTTCCATGTGCCAGGCACTGTCCTAACAGTTTCTTATTAGCTCATTTATTCCTCATAATAATCAGTTAGGTTGATATTTTTAATATCCCCATTTTGGAAGTGAAAAATCAGAACCACAGAAAGGTAAATTACTTGACAAAGTCACATTGCTAGTAAGTGATTTGGCTTTTAAACCTAAAGGATTTGGCATCAAAACTGTTCTGGTTATTACTTATATATACTGCCTTACTAAAGAAAAGCAATTATTACCAAACATATTATTCATCATTTTGTTAGATGAATCGAATTAGAATGTGTGTCTTTTATAGGCACTGGAAAAAAAAATGTATTTAGTCTCAAAATTGTACCACCTATGAAATTCTTGGCAGCAGAGAGTAAGAATTTTATCTTACAAAGAAATGAATTAATAATTATAAAAAATTTTGAATCTAATGATTTTGAATTATTACTTAGTTAATTTATTTTTCTTCTTTCCATCTCACTAGTTCAAATGTCTGTTTCCCCATGTCATCACATTATCTAGGTCACTGAGAACACATATCCCAGTTTTCTGGGTCAGGTCTAGTTTACACTACCTTGGTGTCCTCTACTGTTCAGAATTTCCTGAATTTATCATTTTTAACCAAGAATTTTACTAATAATTGCATTAAAATGAGCCAAGGTGAGTTAGGTCAACCTTCACATTGTAGTTCCAGCTTCTGCTACAATCTCTTCTTGAGTATGTGAAACATTTGTTCTGAGGATGGAGTTCTCACTTTAACACATGGTTAAATGTGCAGAAAACAAACAACAAACATCTTTCTTTACTTGATCATTTCCAGATGCAACATATCTACTTTTCCTCTCTCAAGTACAGCAGGCAGGGTGCCAGCTGATAAAATATGATTTGAGATAAGCAGCTAGGGAGCCCTAACTCCCTCTGGTATTGGGTGGTGATGGTGGGAGAAAAAATCTATCCTGTTGCCCTGATGGTCCCTTAGTTTAACAGCAAGTTGTCCCATCACCTGTGCCTAGTGTTATGAGATGCTTGAAGCTGTCAGGACACTAATCTTCTTGGTCAGAGGGAAATACTTAATATTACAGCACAGGTATACATGAATTGCATGAGGAGATGAAGGCTAAGCAGTGTACTGCTACTAAGTATACGAGTAGTAAACACTCTGGATATTGTGTTGCCTTTTTTTAAAAAAAAAGAAATGTGTTTTTCAGTGTAAATCTACAACTGTTTCTTTGGCTTTTAATTTCTGTTAATGCTTTCTATTTTGCAGTAAAATATTTCAATGATAATTTCTTAGAAAAATAAAAACATACATCAAAAAATAAATTTATAGTACTAAATGCCCACATGAGAAATGAGTAAAGATCTAAAATTGACACCATAAGGTCACAATTAAAAGAACTAGAGGAGCAAGATCTAACAAATTCAAAAGCTAGCAGACAAGATATAACTAAGATCAGAGCAGAACTGAAGGAGATAGAGACACACACACAAAAAAAATCTTCATAAACTCAATAAATCCTGGAGCTGGTTTTCTTAAAATATCAACAAAACAGATACACCACTAGCCAGATTAATAAAGAATAAAAGAGAGAAGAACCAAATGGATGCAATAAAAAATGATAAAGGGAATATCACCACTGATTCCACAGAAATACAAACTACCACCAGAGATTACTACAAACACATCTATGCACAGAAACCAGTAAATCTAGAAGAAATGGATCAATTCCTGGATACTTACACCCTCCCAAGACTAAACCAGGAAGAAATTGAATCCTTTTATAGATCAATAACAAGGTCTGAAGTTGAGGCAGCAATTAATAGTCAGTCTACCAACCATAAAAGTCCAGGACTAGACGGGTTCAGAGCCAAATTCTACCAGATGTACAAAGAGGAGCTGGTGCCATTCCTTCTGAAACTATTCCAAACAATACAAAAAGAGGAAATCCTCCCAAACTCATTTTATGAGACCAACATCATCCTGATTCCAAAACCTGGCAGAGACACACTAAAACAGAAAATATCAGGCCAATATCCATGATGAGCATTGATGTGAAAATCTTCAATAAAATACTGGCAAACTGAATCCAACAGCATATCAAAAAACTTATCCATCACGATCAAGTCGCGTCATCCCTGGGATGCTAGGCTGATTCAACATAAGCAAATCTATAAATGTAATCTATCACATAAACAGAACCAAAGATAAAATTTGAATGATTATCTCAGAGGCAGAGAAGGCCTTCCAGAAAATTTAACAGCCCTTTATGCTAAAAACTCTCAATAAACTAGCTATTGATGGAACTTATCTCAAAATAATAAAAGTGATTTACAACAAACCCACAGCCAACATACTAAATGGGCAAAAACTTGTAGCATTCCCTTTGAAAACTGGCACAAGACAAGGATGCCCGCTTCACCACTCCTATTCAATATAGTATTGAATAGGAGGTTCTGGCCAGAACAATGAGGCAAGAAAAATAAGTAAAGAGTATTCAATTAGGAAAAGAGGAAGTCAAATTGTCTCTCTATTTGCAGGTGACATGATTGTATATTTAGAACACGTCATCCTCTCAGCCCAAAATCTCCTTAAGCTGGTAAGCAACTTCAGCAAAGTCTCAGGATACAAAATCAATGTGCAAAAATCACAAGCAGTCCTATATACCAATAACAGATGAACAGAGAGCCAAATCATGAGCAAACTGCCATTAACGACTGCTACAAAGAGAATAAAATACGTAGGTATACAACTAACAAGGGACATAAAGGACCTCTTCAAGGAGAACTACAAACTACTGCTCAAGGAAATAAGAGAGAACACAAACATTTCATGCTCATGATTAGGAGCAATCAGTATCATGAAAATGGCCATACTGCCCAAAGAAGTTTATAGATTCAATGATATTCCCATCAAGCTACCATTTACCTTCTTCAGAGAACTGGAAAAAACCACCCTAAACTTTGTATGGAACCAAAAAAGAGCCTGTATAAGTAAATCAATCTTCAGCACAAAAAAACAAAGGTGGAAGCATCATGCCACATGTTTCACACTATGCTACAAGGCTACAGTAATCAAAACAGCATGGTGCTGGTACCAAAACAGAGATATAGACTGATGGAATAGAGCGGAGTTCTCAGAAGTCATGCCACACATCTACAACCATCTGATCTTTGACAAACCTGACAAAAACAAGAAATGGAAAAAGGATTCCCTGTTTAATGTATGGTATTGGGAAAACTGGCTAGCTGTGTGCAGAAAGCTGAAACTGGACCCCTTCCTGACACCTTACACAAAAATTAACTCCAGATGGATTAAAGATTTAAAAGTAAGACCTAACACCATAAAAACCATAGAAGAAACCCTAGGCAAAACCACTTAGGACATAGGCATAGGCAAGGACTTCATGACTAAAACATCAAAAGCATTGGCAACAAAAGCCAAAATTGACAAATGGGATCTAATAAAACTTAAGAGCTTCTGCACAGCAAAAGAAACAATTGTTAGAGTAAACCAGCAACCAACAAAATGAGAAAAAGTTTTTGCAATCTGCCCATCTAACAAAGGGCTAATATCCAGAATTTACAAATAATTTAAACAAATTTATAAGAAAAAAGCAACCCCATCAAAAAGTAGGCAAAGGATATGAACAAACACTTTTCAAAAGAAGACAAATATGGGACTAACAAATATATGAGTAAATGCTCATCATCACTGGTCTATGAGAAATGCAAATCAAAACCACATTGAGATACCATCTCATGCCAGTTAGAATGGTGATCATTAAAAAATCTGGGGACAACAGATGCTGGAGAGGATGTGGAGAAATAGGAATGCTTTTACATTGTTGGTGGAAGTGTAAATTAGTTCAATCATTATGGAAGACAGGGTGGCGATTCCTCAAGGATCTACAAATAGAAATTTCATTTGACCCAGCAGTCCCATTACTGGGTATATACCCAGAGGATTATAAATCATTCTATTATAAAGACACATGCACATGTATGTTCATTGCAGCACTGTTTACAATAGCAAAGACCTGGAACCAACCCAAATGCTCATCAATGATAGACTGGATAAAGAAAATGTGGCGAGCCGGACGCGCGGCACACAGTGGGCTGGGAGTTGTCTGAGTATGGCTTGGAGCATGTGGTCCAGATTTGGAGAGACTTCTCGGAGGATTTCCAGAGGCTGAGAAGTTCAAGGTCAAGAGACTGAATCTGGGCTTCCAAGATGGCATCGTAGAAGTGATTCAGGATTGCAGCTCTCAGTGAAGGCACAGAGGGTGAGTCCTAGCCGCATTCTCGGACAGACCTTTTTTGCCCACAAAACGTTGAAAGTCCAAGGTGTGGGAGAAACACGGGATTGCACGGCCGGTTCGGCCGGCACCGCAGCGCAGTGGCACCAGGCACAAAACTCACTGGTCTGTGTGTCCTGTTAAACCGGCAATCTGAGATTTGGAAGGGCAGATTGGCATGTCCATCTGATTGAACGGGACTTGGACAATGAGCCAGACCAGGAGATTCCTGGGAAACGTGATCTGAGCCGGTGCAGTGGGCAGCAGCACAGGAGATTGCACGGATCCCAGTGCCCTATCAGCAGGCTACTGGGGCGCCAGTGAGAGAGTCAACCATTCAGCTTGGGGAGAGGAAGAGAGAGAGAGGACAGACTCTGAGGCAGGGAGCTGGGTGATCGGGCTCGGCTGGTCCCACACTCATGGGGACAAGCAGGGCAGCAATTGGAGGCGCTTGGGGCTGAGAGTTTTGCTGCCAGCATCTAGGATGGTGCAGCCAGGTGGGGGAGGGGCGTCTGCCACTACGGACGCAATCCGCCCCTACTGAAGTACCGCCCAGGGCTGACACAGCCTGCTGTTGCCGAGGCAACCTGCCATAACAAAGAGACTCCACCAGCAGGGTGGAGCACGCCACAGCAGAACGGAGCCCCACAGCA
This sequence comes from Saguinus oedipus, assembly GCA_031835075.1. NCBI lineage: Eukaryota > Metazoa > Chordata > Mammalia > Primates > Cebidae > Saguinus > Saguinus oedipus. The sequence goes on from CM063172.1 coordinate 66,033,003, forward strand.
ACAGGGCAGACTGGCACTAGCAGGGCGGAGCCCTGGCAGGCAAATAGTGAATAGACTGCCTCCTAGCTGGGCAGGACAGTGCAACAGATACTCATAAATAAAGCCCCAACTCCCTGAGACAGAGCATCTAAGGGGGAAAAATGGGGGGGGTTTATGAGTTCTGTTGCAGCAGACGTAAACACATCCTCCCGACAACCCCGAATGAACAATGGAGCTCACAGCTCAGCACTGGAGCTCCTATACAGCACAGACCATCTCCTCAAGCAGCTCCCTGACCCCTGTATATCCAAAGAGTCACCCCAAAAAAGGACTAATCAGACTGACATTTGGTGGGCATCATTCTGGGATAAACATAGCAGAAGAAGAAACTGGCAGCATCCCTCACTGTTCCACCACTACTACAGGTGTACCCCTGAGAAGCAGGGCCTGGAGTGGACCTCAGCACTCATACAGCAGAGGGGCTAGACCATTAGAAGGAAAACTAAGTAACAGAAATACCTCATCATCAACAATCTGGGCGTCCACACAGAGACCCAATTGAAAAATCAGCAACTACTAAGATGACAGGTGGATAAATCCATAAAGATGGGAAGAAACCAGTGCAAAAAGGAGGAAAACACCCGAAACCAAAACACCTCACCTCCTACAAAGAACCAGAACTCCTCACCAGCAAGGTAAAAAAGCTGGACGGAGAATGAGTGTGACGAAGTGACAGAATCAGACTTCAGAAAATGGATAATGAGAAACTTCAGTGAGCTAAAAGAACATGTTCTAAATCAGTGCAAAGAAACTAAGAACCTTGAAAAAAGATTTGAAAAAAGATTTGAGGAAATGATAACAAGAATGGACAACTTAGAGAGGAATATGAATGAATTGAAGGAGCTGAAAAACACAACACGAGAACTTCGCGAAGCATGTACAAGTTTCAACAGCCGAATTGACCAAGCAGAAGAAAGAATATCAGAAGTTGAAGATCAACTCAATGAAATAAAATGAGAAACCAAGATTAAAGAAAAAAGTGCAAAAAGGAATGAACAAAATCTCCAAGAAATGTGGGACTATGTGAAGAGACCCAACCTCCGTTTGATAGGTGTACCAGAAAGTGATGAAGAGAATGAATCCAAGCTGGAAAACACTCTTCAGGATATTATCCACGAAAATTTCTCCAACCTAGCAAGACAGGTCAATACTCAACTCCAGGAAATACAGAGAACACCACAAAGATACTCCACAAGAAGAGCAACCCCAAGGCACATAATCATCAGATTCACCAGGGTTGAACTGAAGGAGAAAATACTAAGGGCAGCCAGAGAGAAAGGTCAGGTCACCCACAAAGGGAAGCCCATCAGACTCACAGCAGATCTCTCGGCAGAGACTCTACAAGCCAGAAGAGAGTGGGGGCCAAGATTCAACATCCTTAAAGAAAAGAACTTTCAACCCAGAATTTCATATCCAGCCAAACTGAGCTTCATAAGTGAAGGAAAAATAAAATCCTTCATGAACAAGAAAGTACTCAGAGATTTTGTCACCACTAGGCCTGCTTTACAAGAGCTCCTGAAAGAGGCACTACACATAGAAAGAAACAACCAGTACCAGCCATCCTAAAAGCATGCCAAATGCTAAAGACCATCAACAAAATGAAGAATCTACATGAACCAATGGGCAAAACAGCCAGCTAGCATCAAAATGGCAGTATCAAACTCACATATAACAATATTAACCCTAAATGTAAATGGGCTAAATGCACCAATCAAAAGACACAGACTGGCAAATTGGATAAAAAACCAAAACCCATCGGTGTGCTGTATCCAGGAAACCCACCTCACATGCAAAGATACACAAAGGCTCAAAATAAAAGGATGGAGGAAGATTTACCAAGCAAATGGAGAGCAAGAAAAAGCAGGAGTTGCAATTCTCGTCTCTGATAAGGTAGACTTTAAAGCAACAAAGATCAAAAGGGACAAGGAGGGTCATTACATAATGGTAAAAGGATTGATACAACAAGAAGAGCTAACGATTCTAAATATATATGGACCCAATGCAGGAGCACCCAGATATATAAGGCAAGTTCTTAATGACTTACAAAGAGACTTGGACTCCCACACAATAATAGTGGGAGACTTTAACACTCCACTGTCAATAGCAGACAGATCAACCAGACAGAAAATTAACAAGGATATTCAGGACTTGAACTCAGACCTAGAACAAGCAAACCTGATAGACATTTACAGAACTCTCCACCCCAAATCCACAGAATATACATTCTTCTCAGCACCACATTACACCTACTCCAAAATTGACCACATAATTGGAAGTAAAGCACTCCTCAGCAAATGCAAAACAACTGAAATCATAACAAACAGTCTCTCAGACCATAGTGCAATCAAGTTGGAACTCAGAATTCAGAAACTAACTCAGAACCGCACAGCTTCATGGAAACTGAACAACTGGCTCTTGAATGTTGATTGGATAAAAAATGAAATGAAGGCAGAAATAAAGAAGTTCTTTGAAACCAATGAAAATGAAGACACAACGTACCAGAATCTCTGGGACACATTTAAAGCAGTCTGTAGAGGAAAATATATAGCAATAAGTGCCCACATGAGAAGAGTGGAGAGATCCAAAATTGACACCCTATCATCAAAATTGAAAGAGCTGGAGGAGCAAGACCAAAAAAGCTCAAAACCTAGCCGAAGACAAGAAATAACTAAGATCAGAGCAGAACTGAAGGAGATAGAGACAAGAAAAACCCTTCAAAAAATCAATAAATCTAAGAGCTGGTTTTTTGAAAAGATCAACAAAATAGACAGACCACTAGCCAGACTGATAAAAAAGAAAAGAGAGAACAACCAAATAGATGCAATAAAAAACGATAATGGGGAAATCACCACAGATTCCACAGAAATTCAAACCATCATCAGAGAATACTACAAACAACTCTATGCACATAAACTAGTAAATCAGGAAGAAATGGATAAATTCCTGGCGCCTGTGTCCTCCCAAGCCTAAATCAGGAGGAAGCCAAAACTATGAATAGACCAATAACAAGGTCTAAAGTTGAGGCAGCAATTAAGAGCCTACCACACAAAAAAAGCCCAGGTCCAGATGGGTTCACAGCTGAATTCTACCAGACACACAAAGAGGATCTGCTACCATTCCTTCTGAAACTATTCCAAATAATCAAAAAAGAGGGAACCCTTCCCAAATCATTTTATGAGACCAACATCATCCTGATACCAAAACCTGACAGAGACTCAACAAGAAAAGAAAACTTCAGGCCAATATCCATGATGAACATAGATGCAAAAATCTTCAATAAAATACTGGCAAACCGATTGCAACAGCACATTAAAAAACTTATCCATCATGATCAAGTAGGATTCATCCCGGGGATGCAAGGCTGGTTCAACATACGCAAGTCTATAAATGTAATTCATCACATAAACAGAAGCAAAAACAAAACCACATTATTATCTCAATTGATGCAGAGAAGGCATTTGACAAAATTCAACAGCCATTTATGCTAAAAACCCTCAATAAACTTGGTATTGATGGAACATATCTCAAAGTAATAAAAGCTATTTATGACAAACCAACAGCCAATATCATACTTAATGGGCAAAAACTGGAAGCATTTCCTTTGAAATCTGGCACTAGACAAGGATGCCCTCTCTCACCACTCCTATTCAACATAGTACTGGAAGTTCTAGCCAGAGCAATCAGGCAAGAAAAAGAAATAAAGGGTATTCAAATAGGAAAGGTGGAAGCCAAATTGTCTCTATTTGCAGACGACATGATAGTATACCTAGAAGACCCCATCACCTCAGCCCAAAAGCTCCTGAAAATGATAAGCAACTTCAGCAAAGTCTCAGGATATAAAATCAATGTGCAAAAATTACAAGCATTCCTATACACCAATAACAGACTTAAAGAGAACCAAATCAAGAATGAACTGCCATTCACAATTGCTACAAAGAAAATAAAATACCTAGGAATACAACTCACAAGGAATGTAAGGGACCTCTTTAAGGAAAACTACAAACCACTGCTCAACGAAATAAGAGAGGACACAAACAGATGGAGAAACATTCCATGTTCGTGGTTAGGAAGAATCAATATCGTGAAAATGGCTATACTGCCCAAAGTAATTTACACAATCAATGCTATCCCCATCAAACTACCATTGAATTTCTTCATATAACTGGAAAAAAACACCATGAATTTCATATGGAACCAAAAAAGAGCCCACATAGCCAAGTCAATTCTAAGCAAAAAGAACACAGCGGGAGGCATCACACTACCAGACTTCAAACTATACTACAAGGCTACAGTAATCAAAACAGCATGGTACTGGTACCAAAACAGAGATATAGACCAATGGAACAGAACAGAAGCATCAGAGGCAACACAACCTATCTACGGCCATATTATCTTTGATAAACCAGACAAAAACAAGCAATGGGGAAAGGATTCCCTATTTAATAAATGGTGTTGGGAAAACTGGCTAGCCATGTGCAGAAAGCAGAAACTGGACCCCTTCCTGACACCTTACACTAAAATTAACTCCAGATGGATTAAAGACTTAAACGTAAGACCTGACACCATAAAAACCCTAGAAGAAAATCTAGGCAAAACCATTCAGGACATAGGAGTAGGCAAGGACTTCATGAATAAAACACCAAAAGCATTGGCAACAAAAGCCAAAATAGACAAATGGGACCTAATCAAACTCCACAGCTTCTGCACAGCAAAAGAAACAGTCACTAGAGTGAATCGGCAACCATCAGAATGGAAAAAAATCTTTGCAGTTTACACATCAGACAAAGGGCTGATATCCAGAATTTACAAAGAACTCAAACAGATTTACAGGAAAAAAACAAACAAGCCCATTCAAAAATGGGCAAAGGATATGAACAGACACTTTACAAAAGAAGACATACATGAGGCCAACAAACGTATGAAAAAATGCTCATCATCACTGGTCATTAGAGAGATGCAAATCAAAACCACATTGAGATACCATCTCATGCCAGTTAGAATGGCAATCATTAAAAAATCTGGAGACAGCAGATGCTGGAGAGGATGTGGAGAAATAGGAACACTCTTACACTGTTGGTGGGAGTGTAAATTAGTTCAACCATTGTGGAAGACAGTGTGGCAATTCCTCAACGACCTAGAGATAGAAATTCCATTTGACCCAGCAATCCCATTACTGGGTATATATCCAAAGGACTATAAATCGTTCTACTATAAGGACACATGCACACGAATGTTCGTTGCAGCATTGTTTACAATAGCAAAGACATGGAACCAACCCAAATGCCCATCGATGATAGACTGGACTTGGAAAATGTGGCACATATACACCATGGAATATTATGCAGCAATCAAAAATGATGAGTTTGTGTCCTTTGTAAGGACGTGGGTGAATCTGGAGAACATCATTCTCAGCAAACTGACACAAGAACAGAAAAAGAAATACTGCATATTCTCACTCATAGGCGGGTGAGAAAAATGAGAACACATGGACACAGGTAGGGGGTCTACTACACACTGGGGTCTATTGGGGAAATGGGGGAGGGACAGTGGGGGAGGCTGGGGAGTGATAGCCTGGGGATAAATGCCAAGTGTGGGTGAAGGGGAGGAAGGCAGCAAAATACACTGCCATGTGTGTACCTATGCAACTATCTTGCACATTCTTCACATGTACCCCAAAACCTATAATGCAATAAAAATTTTAAAAATTAAAAAAAAAAATAACTACAATGAGGTAGCATCTCAACCCAGTTAAAATGAATCTTATCTAAAAGATAAACAATAACAATGCTGGCAAGGATATGGAGGAAAGGAAACTCTCATACAGTCTTGGTGGGAATGTAAATAAATTGGTGCCAACACTACAGAGAATAGTTTGGAGGTTCCTCAAAAGACTAAAAATAGAACTACCATATAATCCAGCAATCCCAATGCTAAATATATACCTCAAAGAAAGGAAATCAGTGTAATGAAGAGATATCTACACTCCCATGTTTATTTCTGCATTATTCAAAATAGCCAATGCTTGGAAGCAACCTCAGTGTCCATCTAGAGACAAGTGGATAAAGAAAATGTGGTACCATATACACAATGGAGTACTATTCAGACATACAAAGAATGAGATCCTGTCTTTTGCAACAGTATGGACGGAACTGGAGGCTATTATACTAAGTGAAATAAGCCTGGCACAGGAAGACAAACTTTGCATGTTCTCACTTATTTGTGGGAGCTAAAAATTAAAACAATTGAACTTACAGTGATAGAGAGTAAAAGGGTGGTTATGAGAATCTGAGAAAGGTAGTAGGTAATGGATGGGGGAGGGAGGAAGAAGGATGGTAAATGAGTACAAAAATATAAATAGAATAAATAAGATTTAGTATTTGATAGCATAACAGGGTGTCTACAGTCAACAATAATTTATTGCACATCTAAAAATAACTAAAAGAGTATACTTGGATTGCTTGTAACATGGAAATGATGATTATGGTGCTTATGGTGATGGACCTCACTTACCATGATATGATTATTAGACGTTGTATGCCTGTATCAAAATATCTCATGTACCCCATAAATATGTACACCTACTATATGCCCAAAGAAATAAAAGATAAATATTTTTAAAAATAAAATAACTTTAAAAAAAGAAAAGAAAAGAAAATGTGGCATATATACACCATGGAATACCATGTAGCCATGACAATGGATGCATTCATGTCCTTTGTAGGGACATGAATGAAACTAGAAACTATCATTCTCAGCAAACTGACACAAGAACAAAAAACCAAACACCACATGTTCTCACTCATAAGTGGGTATTGAACAACGAGATCACATGGACACAGGGAGAAGAACATCACACAATGGGGCCTGTTGGGGAGTGGGATAGCTAGAGGAGGGTTAGCAGTGGGTGGGGATATTGGGGAGGGATAACATTAGAAGAAATACCTAATGCAGAAAATGGGGGTATCGATGCAGCAAACCACCATAGCATATGTATATCTATGTAACAATCTTGCACGATCTGCACACATACCCCAGAACTTAAAGTATAATAAAAATAAAATAAAAAATAAGTTCTGAATATCTGCTTCTCATGTAAACTAGAAAAGATTTTATAATTTGAACAAATGGTTTTCCATATTTACCTTCTACCATGAAAGTTGTACTGACCACATGAAAATCACAAGACAGACATCTACTGAAGCACAACCATTTTAAGAAGACTATGTACAGAGACAATATCTGAACAAATATAAATAGAGAGGTGAAACATATCCATCTATAAAGCCTGAATTTTCATTTCGATAAATGACTATTCTAAATAACTGCTGTCAAAATACATTTCAAGAGTGTTTGTTTTCACATGTAAGTAGTGAGGAAAGGGCTGTTAATATGTCCACTTCAAGAAGAACTCTGTACAAGGTGACATCTATTTATTACTTTACTCTCAGAAGTTTCAAATAGAAAAGCAGTTCAGCAATGAAAAAAGCCTTAACTTTGTTCTTCATAGGATTCATAAAATCAAGCTAAAACTATGGAAATTTTATTCAACAAGGTAAAAAATCTGACTTTATTGTGAATGCTACTGTAAATTCAGTTAAAAGTTCAATATGGAAGATGAAGTTATTTATTTTTAATGTAATAACACAAATAAAATTTTCAATGGAGCACAGCAGTATAGTAAGAGCAGTGTTCTTACTAAAGAACCTATGAAGAAAAAATGTTTTTGGAATTGGCTGAGAAACTAAATAATTCATGAATATGGCCAAAGTGTGAGAAATACTCTGTTAATTGCAATTGAAGATAAAACTTTACAATTTTATATGCTAGGAAATGTATCATTGACCCACAATTTTTCAGCACAAACTGATGTTAAATAATCCAGCATGATAATATAACAAATATAACATTTACTCTTCAATGGTCATTTTGATATGATTTTAGAGATTTTGGAGACTTTGTGAACTACTTTGTAAATCAATGTTAGTCTTCAACAAGGTATCAAGTGTTTTGTGAATGATTTATCTACATTGTGATAGCATTTTGTTAAAAAATGAATTGAAAATTCAGGCGTGATGGCTCACGACTGTAATCCCAGCATCTTGGGTTGCCAATGTGATTGGATCACTTCAAGCCAGGAGTTTGAGAGCAGCCCGGATAGTGTACTGAAACTCTATCACTACCAAAAAATGTAAAAATTAGCTGGATGTGGTGGTGTGCACCTGTAGTACCAGCTACTCGGGAGGCTGAGGCAGGAAAATTGCTTGAGCCTGGGAGGCAGAGGTTAAAGTGAGCCAACATCACACCACTGCACCCCAGCCTGGGTGACAGCAGTGAAATCCTGTCTCAAAATAAATAAATGAATTGAAAATATTTAGTACATATAATAAATTAGCACCAATGGCTTCAGGTTTTGAACTTTAACAAAAAGTTTGCAATTGTAGAAAACAAAGCCTGCAGAGAGATGTCTTTAATATTTATCTCTAATACAACAAGCTTAATAATAAATATTACATGATGTAAAAGACTTGAGTCTGAGGTTTCATAATATCTTGAATTTGATTGCAGCTTTGTAAGATCTTGAGGAAAGAACTCAGTTAAGTTATGCCTAAACACTTAAGATATGGAAGTTGTAAGATAATAAAAACATAGTAAATATTTGGGAATGTTGTAGATTAGCAGTTTAAAATCTTAACTACATTTCTTTGTGCATATAAATTACATATATACTTAAAACAAACTTTATGTCTCAAATCTGTTATCAGCAATTAGTTCATGAAGTTTATATCCCTAGAAGTTCAATTTGTCATTAAACAATCTTTTGCCAAGTTACCATTTTACATTTAAAACAGCTGTGACAATTCTATTTACTATGTAGACATTGAAAATCAGTGAGGAATGCTGAAATATATATAGCCTGTAACTAAAACCAGTTGTTAACTTATCAGCATAAATGTTTAATACTACCATGTAAATGAAAAATATATTAAAATAACATGTTACATATAAAAAAGTAAAATATAATGCACAAAACCTAATGATTCTTTTGACCAGAAACCAAATATGTGTATCATTTGCTTTTCAATATTTCATTTAAATTTTATTTCAAGATTAAGGTGCATCATGTGGCAGCATGAATAATGTAAAATCTTCCTTAACACTAACATATGGAAGTGAAAATACTGTGATTGTTGGCTTCTTTTACAAACATCATGTCAATAAACTTAATAATATTTAATGTTTAAATAATAATTTAATAATAATTTAAACATTCTGAAAAATACTTAGATTCATATGTACTTTTATAAAGATTATAAATTGAATGCCTCTATGAAAATTTTCTTTTCATCATAAGAGCGCTAAAGGTACATTGAAAGAAAAATGATTGGATGTGATTCATAGATGTTTTCTATCTATGACAACATAGCTTCTTGCATAACAAGACGCTTCTAAGAATTAATCCCAGATTTTCATATCTGATTTAAAAGCATACAGAAGTTGATAAGAAGGAATTGAAATACAAAATATATTAAAATGTTGGAAAGAAAAGGGAAGGGAAGGGAGGGGAGGGAAGGAGAGGGGAGGGGAGGGAGGGAAGGAAAGAAGGAAGGAAAGAAGGCAAGAAGGAAAAGGAAGCAAGGAAGGAAGGGAGGGAGGGAAGGAAGGAAGGAACGAATTGTAAGGAATTGTAAGAGCTTGGGGCTCATGGCCCAGAAAATTACAGGTATGGATTCTATGGAAATCTGAAAATCTGAATTTCTACACTTATTTCACTATATTTGAGGAATAGTAGAAAGGAACTACCAATGACAATGGGAAAATGAAGTAATTATTTTCAAAACTAAGGGTTTACAATTCCAGGTAATATGCTAGTTGAAATTATAAATAAAACAGTTTGTAAAAATTGAAACATTCATTATTATGGCCAGCAAAACTTTGCAAAACTAAATCACTTTAAACTGACTTCATTTCTTTGACAGACTGATTAGCTTGGTAAGACAAAGAAATAGTATAGATCTGTATATTTCACTTTAATAAGACAAACTCATAAATGAACATGATATATAAAAGAAAATATTTGTGAAAATTTGTTGTAGAAAGATTAGACTGGTCTGTGTGGCTAAAAGGATTAAAATTTGGATCGGTGTTTAGAAATCAAGGCTCACTGTAATGAAGAGTATGTTTTCCACAATAAGATCATGATCAACTAATCATAACTCAAGTCTTATAAGGTCTTCATCAGCGGATGTGTGCAAATACAGGGGCTAACAATAATAATAGAATAAATTTGTGCTGTAAAAGAATATGCCAGTTATCTGGGCTAGGGTTGCCAAATGTCTTGTATATACAGAACATGTTCTGTATTTAATGATTTTTGTCTATGTCCTGTTCTGACTTTGACAAGATACCCTAAATATCCTTTATTTAGCTTTTGTTGAAAAAAGTTACAAAAACATTAGAGAGCAATTTTTCTGCCACAGTAATTGGTGCTTAAGTCACCTAAATGCCAACAGTAGTTGAAAGCGATACTCCACAAATGAGCTCAACTGCAATTCTACACAATGCACAGTCAGCTTGCATCACACTCCATTGACCACGTTTCTGAAACTCAACCGGTCAATAGCAGCCTTACTCCTCTTACCACGCTAACATAGCTGAAAGCATTGAAACCATGTCCACTTCTGAAAGACCACAAGTGTCCAAATATCAAGCTTTTCAGAACCTTGTAGAAGACCAGTTCTGGCTTTGTAGTCGTACCTCACACGTATGGTTCTCTGTTGAGGCAAATGGGAAGTTACTTATTTTTTGCATGAGACATCAAGTTCATTTATTGTTAGTTTTCAAGCTTTCAAGCCGTTAATGTTTCAATCACAGATTAGTTAGTAATGAGTTTGCCTTCAGGAGTAATAAACACAGTTGTGGATGTGAAATTATCAAATAAGATCTTTTCAATTCCTGTAGTGATTGCTATTACTTATTCTTATGTGTGCATATTTGTACCCAAAATGCAAGGATGTATTTTATGATAAATTTTCTGAGCAATAACATTTATTAAAATGCAGCCATAAAAAAAGGATGAGTTCATGTCCTTTGCGGGGACATGGATGAAGTTGAAAACCATCATTCTTTTTTTTTTTTTTGATGGTTTATATACTTTATTTATTTATTTATTTATTTTAATTTTTATTGCATTATAGGTTTTGGGGTACATATGCAGAACGTGCAAGGTAGTTGCATAGGTACACACATGGCAGTGCGCTTTGCTGCCTTCTTCCCCCTCACCCACACTTGGCATTTATCCCCAGGCTATCCCTCCCCAGCCCCCCCCCACTGTTCCTCCCCCATTCCCCCCAACAGACCCAAGTGTGTAGTAGACCCCCTCCCTGTCATTCTTAGCAAACTAACACAGCAACAGAAAATCAAACACCACAAGTTCTCTCTCATAAGTGGGAGTTGAACAATGAGAACACATAAAAACAGAAAGGGGAGCATCACACACTAGGGCCTGTCGGAGGATTGAGGGCTAGCAGAGGGACAGCATTAGGAGTAATACCTAATGTAGACGACAGGTTGATGGGTGCAGCAAACCACCATGGCAAGTGTATAACTGTGTAACAAACCTGTACATTCTTCACATGTATCTCAGAACTTAAAATATAAATTAAAAAAAAAATAAAAAGAACTCTTGAAGCTCATTGAGTAGTACGCATTTGTTAATTCCCTATTGAAACTAACAGAAAGTTAGATATAAGCCAGCATACTCCAGCTACATCTGCAACTAGTACCGAAGTGATAAACATTTTTATGAAGATAAATTCAGATAAAGAAGGCAAGTTGGAAGAAGTTGTAAGATTAGCCTTCCATATTTGATACTTTCAACAGTATTTCAGCCCAAATGACTGAATGTACTACTACAGAAAGTATTTTCTGATTCCCAAATGCAAGGACATTTTCAAGTGCTCAGATGAAATCTACCACAATTAAAGAAAAATAAGTGCTAACTCCTTACTATTACAGAGATCATCAAAAATATAAATTCCTTACCTTTTTACAGCATAACCGTGGATGCAAGTAACCACAATGCAAAAAAACTCTTCTCTTGGTTCATACACAATTTTTCTTGTGAAAAATTCTTGCTTATAAGATGACACTTAAGAAACAATAGAAAATTTTGCAGAAACACTTAGTGAAAACAAATGGACTCCCACCATGTGAAAGTGATACAAGTATACATTTAGTGAATGTTTGCTTAAAGGTAAAGACAGTGTTTATGCAAAGCCGAAGCAAAGCATGAATGATTCTGTGAAAGATGTTGGCTATCTTGTCCATATTCTAATAAAGCTGTCAATCATCATTTGATTGTTTATTGAAATTAAAGTAGTTGTTATAAAACTATTCTCTTACTTCACTGTTTATTCTGTTTAAACTGATTAAATAATTTTTGTGATTACATTGGCATTAAATATTATTTAATTCTCTCACATTCAAACCCTGATGACTCTCTTGAACAAATGCAGTTGAGAGAATCTTCACTTTTTTTAAGTCTCTATAATCATATTTCAATTCTGAAGAAAAGGCCTCCAAAATTATTGTTGACGTTTTAAATCCAGTAAATGAAGCCTAGACTAACTTTTAAGCAAAACAATTATGCAAATTTAAAAAAAGCAAACAGTGTTATTGAAGTATTCCTTTGCTTAAACAAATTTCTTGAATGTGGTAAAGAAAGAACTTAAAGCATAATAAAAATTTAAGAAAGAAAGAACTTTTGAAAAATGTATACATTTAGGTGTCGAAGATGTTTTTTGCATTTTTTTTTTAATTTTTTAAATTTTTATTGCATTATAGGTTTTGGGGTACATGTGCAGAGTGTGCAAGATAGTAAAAGAGGCAACATCACTTACCAACAGGAAAATAAGCTCTGATTTGAAGTGTGAAATTGTTCAGATATTTCTTCTCTTGACTATCTTTTGAAATAAATTTAATTACATTTGATTTTGAATAGAATTGATTAATTTAACTCTTATATATTGATGTTAGTAAATACTATTAGGGCATGAAAACAAGTGAAATAATCATGTGTATTATTGAAGATAACAATGTTCTTTTTGTTAGTGGACTGCCTTTTAAAAGGTTATTAATCAAGACTTCCAATGTAATCCTAAAGCAAAAACAAATTGACCTGAAAAATAGTTTTATATGCTTCGACAAATCAAATTGGAAAATAATTTATCACACTTGTCAACTTTACCCCAATATGTGTTCTGTAAAACAACTTATAATGCTAATGTTGCCTGCGTTTTCTCATTAATGCTCAATGAATCAAATAACAAAATAAGTTAGATTTAACTATTGTAGAAGCTATGTTACAATGTAAATGGAACACAGACTGCAACTACAAGAAATTTGATAAGCAAATTATGCAAAAACAAGGAGCCGTTTATAGAGCCAAATTATGAGAAAGTGTTGATAGAGCCAAATTATTAAATTACATACCTCTTTCTTAAACTATGAAGAAATACTTATAATTTATTTCAGATAAATGAAACATAATTTTTAAAATTTTATGTCAATGTAACATATCTTATTAGAAATAATTTTGATTTACCTGGACATGTTGCATTTTATTTATTAAATATGGCAATCCTAATGCCACAAATGACAATACCTCAGTGCCATACAATAAAAAGTATTTTTCTTGTGAATTATGAGTGCCGGTCAGTTAGAAGGTGCTGCTCATTTGGGGTAGGCTAGGCTAGGCTTGGCTGGGTTTTCTCCAGCATCTACAGTTAGTCACTGAAAGGTAAGGGACCACCTGTTCAGGAATGGCCTCACTGGTTTGTATGGCTGATAGCTAACTGGTGACTACAGGTATGCAAGTGACTGGGCTGCATGACTCACATTATTCTGCAGGGTAGACTTGGCTTGTTTGCATAGCAGCTAGGAAGGTTTCAAATAAAAATAGGGCAATCACACAGGTCTCTTAACTGGAACATATAAATCCCACTGCATTCTGTTAACCAAAGCAAGTCCCAAATTTAATCTAAACTCAAGAAGTAAGGATATCAACTTTACTCATTGGAGCCACTGCAACATAGAAATGAATGTAGAATTGTGGTCATTTTTTAAATCCGTCTACCACATTGTGATTCAAGCTGTTTAGCTCTAAAATTTTTTTTCCTTGTATGTCCATTCGCTTTCAAAGTTTAAAATATTGTTGACTAAAAGGTAAATTGAATATAAATTAATGCTTTAAAAATTTGGCTTGGCTATTAATCACTGATTTTGGGCAAATTTCTTAATTGGTATATTTTATAATGTTAATTTCACATACTAAATAAAGACTATACAACACCAATATTTCAAACATAAGTAATGTTTTCTGAGCGAAATACTTTTCTATTTTTTAACAATTATTTTTCTACACACTTGTTTTCAATCTAGACTAATGCAGTCCATTCAATTCGAATGTGTTCTCCTTATAAGCCTTTCCTTACAGTTTTTACAAACATTTATTCATTTTTTTATTATTATTACATTTTAAGTTCTGGGGTACATGTGCAGAACATGCAGGTTTGTTACATAGGTATACACGTGGCATGGTGGTTTGCCACACCCATCACCCTGTCTTCTATATTATTTCTTCTAATGTTATCTCTCCCCTGTCCCCCATCCTTTGCTATCCCTCCCCTAACCCCTGTGTGAAGTTCCCCTCCCTGTATCCGCGTGTTCTCATTGTTTTACACCCACTTATAAGTGAGAATATGCAGTGTATGGTTTTCTGTTCTTGTGTCAGTTTGCTCAGAATGACAGTTTCCAGCTTTATCTGTGTCCCTGCAAAGTATTTTCATGGCTGCATAGTATTCCATGGTGTATATGTGCCACATTTTCTTTATCCAGTCTATCATTGATGGGCATTTTGGTTGGTTCCAAGTCTTTGCTATTGTGAACAGTGCCACAGTAAACATACATATGCATGTGTCTTTGTAATAGAATGATTTATAATCCTTTGGATATATACCCAGTAATGGGATTTCTGGGTCAAATGGAATTTCTTCAGGAATCACCACATTGTCTTCCACAATGGTTGAACTAATTTACAATCCCACCAACAGTGTAAAAGCATTCCTATTTCTCTACATCCTGTCCAGCATCTGTTGTCTTCTAATTTTTTAATGATCACCATTCTAACTGGTATGAAATGGTATCTCAATGTGGTTTTGATTTGCATTTCTCTAATGACCAGTCATGATGAGCTTTTTTTTTTCCTATGTTTGTTGGCTGCATAAATGTCTTCTTTTGAAAAGTGTCTGTTCATATCCTTTGCCTACTTTTTGATGGGGTTGTTTGTTTTTTTCTGGCAAATTTGTTTAAATTATTTGTATCTTAGCCCTTTGTCAGATGGATAGATTGCAAAATTTTTTTCCATTCTGTTGGTTGCAGGTTCACTGTAATGATAGTTTCTTTTGCTGTGCAGAAGCTCTTAAGTTTAATTAGATCACATTTTCCTATTTTAGCTTTCATTGTCATTGCTTTTGGTGTTTTAGTCATGAAGTCCTTACCCATACCTATGTCCTGAATGGTATTGCCTAGGTTTTCTTCCAGAGTTTTTATAGTGTTAGGTCTTCTTTTATATCTTTAATCCATCTGGAGTTAATTTTTGTATAAGGTTTAAGGAAGGGATCCAGTTGCAGATTTCTGCATATGGCTAGCTGAAACTGGACCCCTTCCTTATACCTTATTCATTTTTAAATATATTAAATAGGAGAAATAAAATCATATTAATAAAATGCCTCTTATCTCTTAGATTTTTCTTTGGCTCTTCATTTCTTAGATGTATGTAATAAAACATAGAAAGATTATGATAAATAAAAATACTTGGTCAAACAATGTAATCAGTAGAAAGCATGCATAGCATAGAGGAGAGTAGAGCTAACATTCTGTATTTGCCTCTCTGGCTCCAGGAGAAACCTCATAGATCTTGTAGCATGAAGACTTTTTATTGAATGTTACTTATACCCACATGAACAATGAATATTCAAAACTCTAAGGGGAAATAAGAATGTTTCCATTCTCTGTGAGAACTCTATTTTAATAAGTAGCATTGGCACTTTAATATATTTTCTGTGTTACACTCTTTGTATAACAAAGCAAATAAGATATAAAACAAAGTCACAATCAACAATTGAACAAACAAAATAATCAAGTAAAAACAAGACAAGCACACAGGTCTCTTAACTGGCACACCATAAATTCCACACTTAAATACAAATGACGAGATAATCCTGAGAAATGAACCATTGCTATCACCATATATTGAAGCCAGTTGGAAATAAGTCTTGCTAATGTCTAAATTACATGTGATTTAAAATCAAAAGATATGAAAGTTTATATCTGTGTATTATTTAACAAAATAACGTTTCTTGTATAAGGCACGTAATTTTTTTCTAAAACAATGGTTATCATCTGGAGAAGATTGATGATGGGACTTAACACAGAAATTTTGATGTGGTAGGTCTGCACTAGGGCTTGAGAATTTGAATTTTTAACAAGTTCCCATGTAATAATGCTGCTACTGTTCCAGAGACCAAACTGGGAATTCCTGAGTTAAGAGAGACTGGGAAAATAGTATAAAAATTATATAATTTCTTATTTTTGAGTATGAAGTCTACCATCTCTTCAGATAAATTATTCTAGTTGCTAGGCAACTAAATAAAGTCATTCTAGTTTCTAGTCAACTTATTAAAACTATCAGTACCAATCTGAAAATAGTACTATTGAATATTACACAGCCTAAGAGAATATTTTAACTTTTCCTTTATAGTAGGTTGATATATTATCCCTAACTCAGTCTTACTTGATAATTTCAGATATTTGGCACTCGTTTGAACTTCCTTATTTAGGTTATAATTTAGTTTAAGTCTTATCTCTAGTTCACAAACTCCATTTTTCTTTTAAAGAAGAGGGAGGTATTTGTGAGCACTCGTATCTATTCATATCAGTTGTTCTCATTGCTCAGTTAGGGAGAATAGTTTTGTAATCTCTTGTGTATACTCAACACTGGAATCTACATATTATGATGACTCAGTCATCTTAGCATTGGATTTATTCACTCAATGATTTGGGAAACAAAAAAATGTCCATACCTACTCAATTTTATGTCATCATAGAAGGTCTTCTTGGGGAAAATTGGTGGAAACAATTGATGGTATCTTTCCTGTGGCCCACCACTAATTTTAGTCTTTTATTATTATATGCCACTGGTCTGAAAGTTATTAGGACACTGAAAAAAACAGTTACATAAGTATGTTTATGTTTCTATAAAATGTATATATGAAAAATCCATAACTCTTTTTGTACCTTAGATTTCTGCCACAAGTATGTTTTACTTTTTCTTACTAGGGGCAAACTAAAAAGCAGTGGTTCTCTCAAATATTGAAGTTAGATCGTTTTCTTAGCAAAAATACTCATTAAGAAATGTAACTTGATTTTATTCCGCAAGTACATACAAAAGTTATATTGATTTAATATCTATTCCCATAGAGAAGTAGTTTGTTGGGTGTCTGGAGAGTTTGGTGAGGAGAAAGGTTATTCATAAAATTGTTTCATCCAAAATTTTCCTTTCCTTTTTTTCTTTTAAAGGAAAGCATTTAGCGAAAAGTAAAGTACAGCAAGGGAGTTGGCCCAGTTGCTGTAGGCTTCACCACTAGTGAATGTTTTATCTACGGAGCTCTTGCCAAGTTTCCTACTGACAAAGAAGCCCTGAAATATGAACTTTTAAGTCAGTTCATCAGAAAACAAATATTACATATAAATTAGTTTGAGGAAATGAAAATCATATACATTCTTTTACTTCCATAGTTATTTTGAAACAAAACAAACTGTTTGCCAAATTATGAGCAAGCACACATAATTAGTACATTTTAGGTCTTAATATTGAATTTATATTTTTAGATTAGATTGAATTCACTTTGTGTCTCTCAAGTTTTCTAGGTTTATATATTGTAACTTTGAAATTACATTTTAAAGACTGCATTTAATTTCCAAAAGGTTTTGATCAAGACAAAATAAATTTTTGAAAGTTAATATATTGTACTAGAGGAACATATTAAAATAGAATGAAAAACAGTGGATTTTCCAAGGGCTATTGACAAATAAAACTTGTAGTTTTAAGTTTTTCTTAAGCTTTTTTAAAGTTTTTATGTTAGTTACAAATGAAATATTTTTCTTGAAAATGTTCCAATTGGCAGAAAAACCAAATCTATAGAACAATTATCATTATTGTCATAGCAGCTATGAAGATTTTATGCTCTCTGAATACAGGGAGCTATGTTGGTGCTTCATAGTCCCCAACATTCACACAGTGGGCACTACATTACAGGGAATATGTAAGCATTTTTCCATGTATTAATTTTCCACAATCCTATGTATAAGTGACTATTTTTTAATGAGAAAGCTAAAGTGCATGGAAGTTAATTAGCTGAAGATGATGTAAGTGTAGTTGACATTATTTGTTGCCATTTACACTCATAATGTACTATGCATGGTAAACATGGAGATCTGCTGTCCAGATTCCACTAAAAAGAAGTAGTAGATCACAGCTACTAGAAAAGCATTGGGAAGGCAGATGGCCTTCAGCTGGCAGTACTTACAAGAATTGCCACAGTGCAGAGAGTAGCACATTCCCTAGGGTGGCCTGTGTTCAATGAGGAAGGAAGGGAAGGGTAAAAAGACTTGGCCATTCCCTCTGAGATGGGCTAACTCTGCCTGCCAGTATTAGCTACAGAGGCTGTCAGGCTTTCATTACACGTTGACTACTCCTTTTATCCCATCCTGCTTCCCTTCCTTCCCTTTCACAGGTATTAATTCCAAGAATATTTCCTAATAAATGTCTTGCACGCTATACCCCATCACAGTATCTGCTTTCCAGATAAACTCAACCTGGAATGATATTTCTGCATAATAATTAAACACATTTGTGTCTGTGTTACACATTTATGATTATATAATATTGTAATAAACATCCTTATAATATATTTATAGATATTGGTAAAAAAATTTCTGTTCAAATGTGTCTGATATTTTTTATTCGATGCCTAATTTTGCTTGAGTTTAATATTATACTTCTTATCCTGAAAACTCATTTTTATATCTTGATTTACATATCATGATTCACAATAGCTCTCTAATTATGTCTTACTACCAAGTCTAACAGCAAATCTTCTAATATTTATGGTTTTATATTTTCTATAGTGCCATTTTCTCCATGAATAGTACATAACCAGCATGACCATTGCATCAACCCTCTAAATCACCTTCCCAAACTCCTGAGTTAGAAATCCACTCCAAATGTTGCAATATTTATTTTCACATTTTTTTCTGTTATGTAGACATTGAGTTTATTTTCCATCAATAATATGGGTGCTTTGCAATTTCCCTCCAGCAAAATAACAATGTAGTACAATTTTTTGCTTACATTTTTGAAATAAATGAAATAGTGTAAGATATTCTCTTTATCATTTTCCTATTTGATGAGTTGAAGAGGTTCAGGTTATTGAAGAGCTAGCCATCCCGTCCAAAGATTATTCTCCTGTGTACTTCTATTGCTACCTTTTAAACATTTTATTGCTCTGTAAATCCTCTACTTCATTGTGAGCTAAAAAAGGAGTAATGGAAACACAAACCAAGAATTAAAACTACAGACAGAACTCCGCCTTTCTGATTAAAAAATTTGGTGGCAGGACATAGCAAAATTCAAACAATAAGTAAAAATTAATATTTGAGATTTCTCAATGAGATTTTTTTTTTTTTTTTTTTTTTTTTTTTTTTTTTTTTTTTAATTTTTATTGCATTATAGGTTTGGGGGTACATGTGCAGAACAAGCAAGATAGTTGCATAGGTACACACATGGCACTGTGCTTTGCTGCTTTCCTCCCCTTCACCCACACTTGGTATTCATCCCCAGGCTATCCCCCCCAGCCCCCCCCTGCTGTCCCTCCCCCATTCCCCCCAACAGTCCCCAGTGTATAGTAGACCGCCTCTCTGTGTCCACGTGTTCTCATTTTTCTCACCCACCTATGAGTGAGTATATGCGGTATTTCTTTTTCTGTTCTTGTGTCAGTTTGCTGAGAATGATGTTCTCCAGATTCATCCATGTCCCTACAAAGGACACAAACTCATCATTTTTGATTGCTGCATAATATTCCATGGTGTATATGTGCCACATTTTCCCAGTCCAGTCTATCATCGTTGGGCATTTGGGTTGGTTCCAGGTCTTTGCTATTGTAAACAGTGCTGCAATGAACATTCGTGTGCATGTGTCCTTATAGTAGAACGATTTATAATCCTTTGGATAGATACCCAGTAATGGGATTGCTGGGTCAAATGGAATTTCTATTTCTAGGTCCCTGAGAAATCGCCACACTGTCTTCCACAATGGTTGAACTAATTTACACTCCCACCAACAGTGTAAGAGTGTTCCTATTTCTCCACATCCTCTCCAGCATCTGCTGTCTCCAGATTTTTTAATGATCGCCATTCTAACTGGTGTGAGATGGTATCTCAATGTGGTTTTGATTTGCATCTCTCTAATGACCAATGACGATGAGCACTTTTTCATATGTTTGCTGGCCTCATGTATGTCTGCTTTCGTAAAGTTTCTGTTCATATCCTTTGCCCATTTTTGAATGGGCTTGTTTGTTTTTTTCCTGTAAATCTGTTTGAGTTCTTTGTAAATTCTGGATATCAGCCCTTTGTCAGATGCGTAAACTGCAAAGATTTTTTCCCATTCTGATGGTTGCCGATTCACTCTAGTGACTGTTTGTTTTGCTGTGCAGAAGCTGTGGAGTTTGATTAAATCACAAGCATTCCTATACACCAATAACAGACTTAAAGAGAACCAAATCAAGAACGAACTGCCATTCACAATTGCTACAAAGAAAATAAAATACCTAGGAATACAACTCACTAGGAATGTAAGGGACCTCTTTAAGGAAAACTACAAACAACTGCTCAATGAAATAAGAGAGGACACAAACAGATGGAGAAACATTCCATGTTCGTGGTTAGGAAGAATCAATATCGTGAAAATGGCTATACTGCCCAAAGTAATTTACACAATCAATGCTATCCCCATCAAACTACCATTGAATTTCTTCACAGAACTGGAAAAAAGCACCATGAATTTCATATGGAACCAAAAAAGAGCCCGCATAGCCAAGTCAATTCTAAGCAAAAAGAACACAGCGGGAGGCATCACACTACCAGACTTCAAACTATACTACAAGGCTACAGTAATCAAAACAGCATGGTACTGGTACCAAAACAGAGATATAGACCAATGGAACAGAACAGAGGCATCGGAGGCAACACAACACATCTACAACCATATTATCTTTGATAAACCAGACAAAAACAGGCAATGGGGAAAGGATTCCCTATTTAATAAATGGTGTTGGGAAAACTGGCTAGCCATGTGCAGAAAGCAGAAATTGGACCCCTTCCTGACACCTTACACTAAAATTAACTCCAGATGGATTAAAGACTTAAACGTAAGACCCGACACCATAAAAACCCTAGAGGAAAATCTAGGCAAAACCATTCAGGACATAGGAGTAGGCAAGGACTTCATGAACAAAACTCCCAAAGCATTGGCAACAAAAGTCAATGAGATTTTTATACACATAACATATATCTACCATTGGGACAAATATCCCATTTAATGTTAAAATAAAAAATATTTATATATTTTATTATTTTTATTTTTATTTTATTTTTTATTATTTTTATTGTTTTTGAGACGGAGTGTCGCTCTTGTTACCCAGCCTGGAGTGCAATGGCGCGATCTCGGCTCACTGCAACCTCTGCCTCCTGGGTTCAGGCGATTCTCCTGCCTCAGCCTCCCGAGTAGCTGGGATTACAGGCACGCGCCACCATGCCCAGCTAATTTTTTGTATTTTTAGTAGAGACGGGGTTTCACCATGTTGACCAGGGTGGTCTCAATCTCTTGACCTCGTGATCCACCCGCCTCGGCCTCCCAAAGTGCTGGGATTACAGGCTTGAGCCACTGCACCTGGCCTTATTTGTATATTTTATATCATGGACAGACAACTGTATTTCTAGATAAAAATACTGAGAACTGTGAGTTTTCAGAATCAGTTAGTGGCAGAGATAAGATTTGAATGAAAGTATCTTGGTTCCTAGCCCAGTGTTCTACCACCAGTGTTGCATGGTCTACCTAGACACAGTTTTTTATTTGATCTTCCATATAGCATAAACTAATAGTTTTTAAAAAATTATAAAAATGCTTAGGCAAGCATTCTTATATGGCATGATCTACATTTCTACATCAAAGATTTTACCACAAATGTAACTCATGCTAAAATTAGTTTTAACCTTTGTTGTAGACAGAATTCCCTCCCATATATATGTATATATGTATAAATATGTATGTGTGTGTGTGTGTGTGTGTGTGTGTATATATATATATATACACACACACACACACACATACATATTTGTCTGTATCCCCAAAACATGTGAATATGTTATCTTACATGGCAAAGCAGACTTTACACACGTGGTTAAGATAAGAATTTTGAGTCAGGGGATTATCCTGGCTTTCCAGGTGGGCCCAGTGTAATCACACATCACCTTAGAAGAGGCAGAAAGTTTAACATCAAAGAAAAAGATAAGGAGATATCACAGTGAAAGGCAGATAGAGAAAGAGAGAGAGGAGAGAACATGGAGATTTGAAGATGCTATGTTGGTTTGAATTTAAGCCATTGAGATTCATTTTCAGTTTCTAACCTCTAGAATCATAAGATAATAAATTTTTATTATTTTTAAGAAATTAAGTTTTTGTTAATCAGCAATAGAAAACTAACTCTCTGCTTTTCTGATACACTCTGAAGGTGCATGAGATGAGTTGCAGTAGAATAGCTCATTTTTGTTGTTATGCTTCAAGTGGAGATAAATATTTATCACAACTTCACTAAATTTGGAGCTAATTTTTCCTGTTAAAAAAAGTTTGAGGCCGGGTGTGGTGGCTCACGCCTGTAATCCCAGCACTTTGGGAGGCTGAGGCGGGCAGATCACGAGGTCCATCCTCGCTAATATAGTGAAACCCCATCTCTGCTAAAATACAAAAAAATTAGCCAGGTGCAGTTGTGCATGGCTGTAGTCCAGCTACCTGGGAGGCTAAGGCAGGAGAATTGCTTGAAACCAGAAAACGAAAGTTGCAGTGAGCCAGGGTCATGCCCCTGCACTCTGGCCTGGTAATAGAGCGAGACTCCATCTCAAAAAAAAAAAAAGTTTGAAAAAGTAAAATTTGCATTTCTAAAAAGAATTACTCTGATATTTTTTATATGAGCACAAATAACTCTCAACTACATTTACCTACCACAGTTTGGAAAACCAATTACCAATATTTATAGGAGAATGCTTCCATCATTTAAAGTGCAAAAGAAGTTTGGATGAGCAAGTACTGTGGTGGATGCTGTAGTGTGCCTCCAGATTCTCCTTCTGAGAAGGAGTTGCTGCACTAGCTTCTGGGGACATTGATAACAGAAAGTCTTCAGCTGTCAGTCTCCACAGGGATTGCCTGAGCTGCATACCCCCTCAACCAGGGTCATGCCCTTTCTCACAGGAGCCCACATATAGAGACTGGTCCCTGTAAGGGAATAAAGGACCAGCATCTCAGCCCAAATGGAGACAATGCCAAAGACCATTCTACCACCTAAAGCTCCCAGTGGGGTCAGCTGTGACTGTCACTAGGCTTGACTTTTCTCTCTACTTTTGTTCTCTTCCCTTCCCTCTCCCAGGTGTTGATCCCAATAGTCTTCCTTAATAAACATTCTGAAAACTAAACTCTTCCCCAGAAATCTACTTCTCCTAGAATCCAGACTAGAAGAGATAAGATTCTTTGAAACCTAGTTCCACCTGTGCCACTAAATATTTGTGAGTTGAAGAACAAGTCATCCTTTTGGTCACTCAGATGACATAAGATGAAAGAAACAAAACACACTAAAACCCTCTGATTCTGCTCTCATTCTAATCTCACATAAAAAAATGTAAATACTTCTGTTATTTTAATGCACTAATTCCAGTCCTCTTTTTGCTAGACCAAGACCATTTTCTCTCTACTTAATACACATTGATTTGCTTCTTATATTAGTAAATATCTAGGATATACATCTTGGCATTTTCACTTCTTATACAGTTTTCCTACTCTACCTCCTTAGCTGACTAGAACCTACTGCTTCTACATTTTCTGATCTTCTTTCAAAAGACTCATAATGTGTCCTTTAATATGTACTCCATGGGACACAATTACTTACACAGTTACATATATCATCTTTAAAGGTCAGTGCTCTTGCACTAGACTCTGCCAGAGACACATTTTGAGTCTACAGGATGAATAAGTCAGTGACTCCAGAGAGATTTGTGGATGTTTGGTTTCTCCCTTGCCCTGGTCCAGACTGAAAGTTATGTTTCTCCATTAGAGAATCAGCCATTCTTCAGATAAAGTTTATGAGAATTAAAAAGAATTTAGGAGAAAACATCAGGCTAATTGGATTCCCCCAAAATTAATTTTAGGGCAGCCAAGAAGACCAGTTAAAAACAGCAAAATTTTTTTTTAAAGCCTGACTTATTATAACTCCTCCTTTCTTACCCTTTTCATCCAACATGTGTATGAAAATTAAGAAAAAAAGAGCTCTTTTCCAGTCTCATCTAAAATAATTTCTAAAACTAAAACTGTATAAAATCTAGGGCATTATAAATCCACTTGAACAACAATTCTTAAAGTTGCATTTAAGCACATTGAAAAGCACTAATACAGGGTGGAGCCAAGATGACAAACTAGAAGCACCAGTGATGGAAACACCCACCAAGAAGGCCCAAAACAGTGTGTGAATCCTGCGCCAGCAACTGAGGTATCCAAGTTCTGTCATCAGGACTGACTAGGCAGTTGGTGTGACCCATGGAGAGAAGGGAACAGCAGGGTGGTGTGTCAGCCCACTGAGAACTACATGGGGCAGGGGAGTCCCTACCCCCAGCCAAGGGAGGTGGTGAGAAAGCGTGCTACCCAGCAAGAGAAACCATGCTTTTTCTTCAGAACTGTGCAACCCATGGATCGAAAGAACCCAATCATGAGCTCATACCGTAACTGGGGCCTTGAGTCCCAATCACAGAGCCTTGCAGATTCTCAATAGCTACTCAGCTGGGAACTGTCTAAGACAACAGAGATCCCTGAAAGAGAGGCAGCCATCACCACCACTGCTGCCTGCTAAGTCATCTGAGCTACCTGGGGGAGAGGAGGCAGCCATCACTGTGAATGTTAGCTTCCTAAGATGCTAAGCTCCCAAGGAAAGGGCAGCCACCATCATTATATCTGAGGATGCACTTTTCTTCTGCTGGAGCCAGGGAGAATGGATAGCTTGGTCCCAAGAGATATTCCCCACAGCACAGCACACTGGCTATGGCAATTCATGGCCACACAGCCTCTTTTAAGCCAGATCCTGACCCATCCCTTCTCACTGGGTGAGGCCTCCCTGCAAGAACTCCAACAACTCCAGACAAGAGCTCAGGAACAGAACTCTGAACTCCCTGGGCCTGAACTACTAGGAGAAGGGGTGAACATAGTCTCCATAGACCAGCAGACTTAGTCTTTCCTTCTGCAAGCTCTGAGGAAGTTGGGCAACCCCGATGAGTGGGTTTCTCCCCCAGGGAGCACATCCCCTCCACCAAGGACCGCCAAAGAGCTTCATTGAATGGGTCCTGGTTCCAATGGTCCCCAGCTGCAACAGACCCCACAACAGAGACCACCCAACACCTATACAGGAGCATTTCTACTAGGATTATGTCAGTGCCCCTTGATGTCAGAGATCCCAGAGGAAGGAGTAGACGCCCATCTTTGCTGTTCTCTAGCCTTAAGTGACATCTCCAGGTGCCAGAGTGAGCCAGATGAATAGGGCCTGAAGTAAACCCTCAGCAAACCCTACAGAAGAAGGACTTGACTAAGAAAAGCAAACCAAGAGAAAACAGCAACAGCATCAACAACAGAAAAAAGTCCCTACCAAAGGTTCATCTAAGGGTCAGCAGCCTCAAAGATCAAAACTAGACAAATTCATGAAGATGAGAAAGAATCAATGAAAAAAAATGCTGAAAACCCAAAATGTCTCTTGTCCTCCAAATAATCACAACACCTCTCCAGGTAGGGTACAGAACTGGATGGAGTATAAGATACATGAATTAACAGAAGTAGTTTTCAGAAGGTGGGTAATAAAAAGCTTTGCTAAGGTAAAGGAGCATATCCTAACCCAATGCAATGGACCTAAGTACCATGATAAAAGGCTGCAGGAGCTGTTAACTAGAATAACCAGTTTAGAGAGGAACATAAGTGACCTGGTGGAGATATAAGACACAAGAATTTCATGAAGCATGCTCAAATATCAATAGCCAAATTGATCAAGGGGAAGGAAGAATATTAGAGCTTGAAAACTATCTTACTGAAATAAGTCAGAGAGACAAGATTAGAGAAAAAAGAGTGAAATAGAATGAACAAAACCTCTGAGAACTATGTACTGTGTAAAAATACTGAACCTATGACTGATTGGAGTACCTGAAAGAAATGCAGAGAATTGAATCAAGATGGAACACACTTCAGTATCATTCAAAAGAACTTTCCCATCCTAGCAAGACAGGACAATATTTATATTCAGGAAATCCAGAGAACCCCAGTAAGATACTCTATGAAAAGATCAACACTAAGATACATAATCATCATATTATCCAAGGTTGTAATGAATAAAATAATTTTAAGGGCAACCAAAGAGAAAGGCCAGTTCACCTACAAAGGGAAGCCCATTGGACTATATCTATCTATCTATCTATCTATCTATCTATCTATCTATCTATCTATCTATCTATTTATGTATCTATAGAGAGAGATACATATATATATATATATATATATATATATATATATATATATATATATATACATATGTATCCTATTTGTTCTGTCCCTCTAGAGAATCCTGACTAATACAAATGTAAGTGAGATAAATGTCCCCAGTAACAGAGTGACAAATTAGAGCAAGTCAAGACCCATCAGTGTGCTGTATTCAAGAGACCCATCTCACATGCAAAGACACACGTAGACTCAAAGGAATAGAGGAAAATATACCAAGTAAATGGAAAGCAGGAATAAAAGACAGGAGTTGCAATCCTATTTTCTGATAAAACAGACTTTAAACCAATAAAGATCAAAAAAGACAAAGAAGGAAAATTACATAACGGTAAAGGAATCAATTCAACAAGAAGAACTAAATATCCTAAATATATATTCACCCAATACAGGAGCACCCTGGTTTGTAAAAAGAATTACTAAAGACTTTTAAAGAGACTTAGACTCACACACAGTAATAGAGACTTCAACACCCCACTGCTAATATTATACAGATCAATGAGACAGAAAACAAGAATATTCAGGACCTGAAATCAGTTCTGGATCAAGTAGTTCTGATAGATATCTGCAAAGCTTTCCATCCCCAAACAACAGAATATCCATTCTTCCCAGTGCCACATGACACTTACTCAAAACTCTATCATATAATTCAAAGTAAAACACTCCTCAGCAAGTGCAAAATAACTTAAATTATAACAAACAATTGCTCAGACCACAGTGTCACCAAAACCAAACTAAAACTTGAGATTAAGAAACTCACTCAAAACCAACAAACTACATGAAAATTGAACGACCTGCTTTTGAATGACTTCTGGGTAAATAAAATGAAAGGCAGAAATCAAAAAGTTCTTTGAAAACAATGAGAGCAAAGAGACAACATATCAGAATCTCTGGGATGCAGCTAGAACAATGTTAAGGGGAAAATTTATAGCACTAAATGCCCACATTAGAAAGCTAGAAAGATCTCAAATACACAACCTAATATCACAATTAAAAGAACTAGAGAAGCAAGAGCAAACAAATTCAAAAGCTAGTAGAAGACAAGAAATAACTAAGATCAGAGCAGAACTGGAGGACCTAGACACACAAAAGAATCCTTGAAAAAATTCATTAAGGAGCTGTTTTTTATAATAAAAATAATACAATAGACAGACCACTAGCTAAACAAATGAAGAAAAGAGAAGGATAAAATAGACACAATAAAAAAATGATAAAGGAGATATCAGCTGGTACCATTCCTTCTGAAACTATTCCAAATTATTTAAAGAATGACTCCTCCCTAACTCATTTTATGAGGCCAGCATTATCCTGATACCAAAACCTGAGAGAGACACAACAGAAAAGAAAACTTCAGGCCTGATGAAGATCAATGCAAAAATCATCAATAAAATGCAAGCAAACCAAATCCAGTAGTACATCAAAAGTTTATCCACCATGATAAAGTCAGCTTAATCCCTGGATGCAAGGCTGGTTCAACATATGCAAATCAATAAGTATAATCTGTCACATAAAACCAGTGACAAAAACCACATGCTTTTTTTTTTTTTTTTGAGACGGAGTTTCGTTCTTGTTACCCAGGCTGGAGGGCAATGGTGCGATCTCAGCTCACCGCAACCTCTGCCTCCTGGGTTCAGGCAATTCTCCTGCCTCAGCTTCCTGAGTAGCTGGGATTACAGGTGCACACCACCATGCCCAGCTAATTTTTTGTATTTTTAGAAGAGATGGGTTTCACCATGTTGACCAGGATGGTTTTGATCTCTTGAGCTCATGATCCATCTGCCTCGGCCTCCCAACCACGTGCTTATCTTAATAGAGGCAGAGAAGGCCTTTGACAAAATGCAACATCCATTTATGTTAAAAACTCTCAATAAACTAGGTATCGATGGACTATATCTCAAACTCATAAGAGCTATTTAAGACAAATCCACAATCAGTATCATACTGAATGGGCAAAAACTGGAAGAACCTTTTGAAAACCAGCACAAGACAAGGATGCCCTCTCTCACCACTCCTATTCAACATAGTGTTATAAGTTCTGGCCATGGCAATCAGGCAAGAGAAAGAAATAAAGAAAATTCAAATAGGAAGAGAGGAAGTAAAATTGTCTTGGTTTGCAGACAACATGATACTATATCTAGAAAACCCCATTGTCTCAGTCCAAGAACTCCTTAATATGATAAGCAACTTCAGCAAAGTCTCAGGATACATAATCAATGTGCAAAAATTACAGGAATTTCTGTATACCACCACCAGGCAGGCAGAGAGCCAAATCATGAATGAACTCCCATTTACAATTGTTACAAAGGGAAGAAAATACCTAGATAGAGCTAAAAAGAAATGTGAAGAACCTCTTCAAGGAGAACTACAAACCACTTCTCAAGGAAATAAGAGAGGACACAAACAAGTGAAAAAACATGCCATCCTTGTGGATAGAAAGAATTAATATCATGAAAATGGTCATACTGTCCAAAGTAATTTATACATTCAGTGATTTTCCATCAAACTATCATTGTCATTCTTCAAAGAATTAGAAAAACTACTTTAAAATTCGTATGGAACCAGAAAAGAGCCTGTATAGCCAAGACAATCCTAAGCAAAAAGATGTCTGGAGACATCCTGCTGCCTGACTTCAAACTATACTACAAGGCTACAGTAACCAAAATAGCATGGTACAGTAACCAAAACAGACACATAGACTAATGAAACAGAATAGAGTCCTCAGAAATAAGACCACATATGTACAAGTATCTGATCTTTGACAAACCTGACAAAAACAAGCAATGGGGAAAACATACCCTGTTTAATAAATGGTACTGGGAAAACTGGCTAGTCATATGCAGAAAACTGAAATGGGACCCCTTCTTTACACCTTACAAAAATTAACTCAAGATGGATTACACACTTACATGTAAAACCCAGAGCCATAAAAGCTCTAGATGAAAATATATGCAATACCATTCAGGATCATAGGCATGGGCAAAGGTTTTATGATAAAATCACCAAAAGCATTTGCAACAAAAGCTAAAATTGACAAAGGGGGGTCTAAGTAAACTAAGGAGCTTCTGCACAGTAAAAGAAATTATTCTATGAGCAAACAGGCAGCGTTACAGAATGGGAGAAAGTTTTTACAATCCACCCATCTGACAAAGGTCTAACATCCAGAATTTACAAGTAACTTAAACAAATTTACAAAAAGAAAGCAAACAACCCCATCAAAAGCTGTGCAAAGGACATGAACAGATACTTCTCAAAAGAAGGCAATTATGCAGCCAACAAACGTATGAAAAAAAGCTCAACATTACTTACTATTAGAGAAATGCAAATCAAAACCACAATGAGATACCATCTCCCACTGATTAGAATGGTGATTATTAAAAAGAAACAGAAGACATGGGTGAGGCTGTGGAGAAACAGGAACACTTTTACTCTGTTGGTGGAAATGTAAATTAGTTCATCCATTGTGGCAGACAGTGTGGGGATTCCTCAAGGATCTAGAACCAGAAATACCATATGACCCAGCAATCCCATTACTGGGTATATACCCAAAGGAATATAAATTATTCTATTATAAAGATACATGCACATGTATGTTTATTGCAGCACTATTCTCAATAGCAAAGGCATGAAACCAACCCAAATGCCCATAAACGATAGACTGGATAAAGAAAATGTGCACATGTACACCATGGAATACTGTGCATCCATAAAAAGAAATGTGATCATGTCCTTGGCAGGGACATGGATGAAGCTGGAAGATATGATTTTCAGCAAACTAATACAGCCACAGAGAAACAAACACCTTATTTTCTCACTCATAAGTGGGAGCTGAACAATGGGAACCCATGGACACAGGAAAGGGCACAATGCATACCAGGGCCTGTCATCAGGACAGTGACAGGGAAAGCATCAGTTCAAATAGCTAATGCATGCAGGGCTTAATACCCAGGTGACAAGTTGATAAGTGCAACCCACCATGGGATATGTTTACCTATGGAACAAACCTGCATGTTCTGTACATGTATCCCAGAACTTAAAGTAAAATAAAATAAAAGGCAGTAATACTTCTGTTTTAATGAACAAAAATTATATTCTGAACAATAACAAATATTGAAAAATATTGATAAAACTTTAATAAGTCATTTTTCTATAATATCCAAATTTCCTTCATATGATTTTTTTATTTGATTAGATATATGTCAACTTACATGGAAATATGTAAATGTATTATACAATAAAATTGTTATAACCTCATTATTATCTTTATTTTAAGATTATGTATGATCTCAGGAGATATGTATGGGTTCACATTCACAAGGGGTGGACTTGTGATGGTTAAAACTGAGTATCAACTTGATTGGATTGAAGGATGCAAAGTATTAATCCTGGGTGTATCTGTGTGGGTGTTGCCAAAAGTGATTAACATTTGGGTCAGTGGACTGGGGAAGGCATATCCACCCTTAATATGATGGGCACAATCTAATCAGCTTCCAGGAAATATAAAGCAGGCAGAGAATCAGGAAAAGGAGACATGGGCCTAGCCTCCCAGACTACATCTTTCTCGTATGCTGGATGCTTCCTGCCCTTGAATACTGGACTCCAGCTTCTTCAGTTTTGGGACTCCTACTGGTTCATCCTGCTCCTCAGATTTCAGATACCTTGTTGTGGGACCTTGTGATCATGTAAGTTAATACTTTATAATGGTACCTTGTGATCATGTAAGTTAATACTTTATAAACTCTCCTTTATATATATATTTAAATATATATTTATAATATAAATTTATATATATATATATATATATATATATATATATATATATATATATATATATATATATATTTTGTGTTTTTTAGTAGAGATAGGGTTTCACCATGTTGGCCAGGCTGGTCTTAAACACCTGACTTCAGGTGAACCTCAGCCTCCTTCAGCACTTTAAATATGCTATGTTACTCTGTCCTGGCCTGCAAGGTTTCCACTGAGAGTTCTGATACCAGATGTATTGGAACTTGATATGGTTTGGCAGTGTCCCCACCCAAATCTCATCCTGAATTCCCATGTTTGTGGGAGGGACCCATTGGGAGATAATTGAATCATGGTGGCAGGTCTTTCCCATGCTGTTTTCATGATAATGAATAAGTCTCACAAGACCTCATGGTTTTATAAGAAGGAGTTTACCTGCACAAACTTTCTTTACCTGCTGCCATCCATGCAAGACTTGACTTGCTTCTCCTTGCCTTTCACCATGATTGTGAGGCTTCCCCAGCCATGTGGAACTGTATAAGTCCATTAAACCTCTTTCTTTTGTAAATTCTTTAGTCTCAGGTATGTCTTTATGAGAAGTGTGAAAATAGATTAATACAATAAATTGGTACCAGTATAGTGGGGCACTGATGTAGATACCCAAAAACATGGAGGCAACTTCAGAACTGGGTAACAGTCAGGGGCTAGAACAGTTTGGGGGGGCTCAGAAGAAGACAGGAAAATGTGAAAAAGTTTGAAATTTCCTAGCAACTTGTTGAATGGCTTTGCCCAATATGCTGAGAGCAATATGGACACTGAAGTCTAAGCTGAGGTGGTCTTAGATAAAGATGAGAAACTTGTTGGGTACTGAGGCAAAGGTGACTCATGTTATGTTCTAGCAAAGAGGCTGGTGGCATTTTGCCCATCCCCTAGAGATTTGCAGAACTTTGAACTTGAGAGAGATGATTTCGTGTATCTGGTAGAAGAAATTTCTAAGCAGCAAAGCATTCAAGAAATGACTTGGGTGCTGTTAAAGGCATTCAGTTTTATAAGTGAAGCAGAGCATAAATGTTCAGAAAATTCAAAGCCTGACAATGCAATAGAAAAGAAAATTTCATTTTCTGAGGGGAAATCCAAACCGGCTTCAGAAATTTGCCTAAGTAAGGAAGAGCTGAGTGTTAATCCCCAAGATAATGGGGAAAATGTCTCCAGGGCATTTCAGAGGCCTTCACAGCAGACCCTCTCATTACAGGCTTGGAAGCCTAAGAGGTAAAAGTGGTTTCTTGGGCTGGGCCCAGGGTCCCTGTGCTGTTAACATCCTAGGGATTTGGTGCCCTGCATCCCAGCCACTCCAGCCACAGCTGAAAGGGCCAACATAGAGCTCAGTCCCTGTTTTCAGAGGGTGTAACCCTCAAACCATGGTTACTTCCACATGGTGTTGAGCCTGTGAGTGCACAGAATTTAAGAATTGGGGTCTGGGAACCTCTGCTTAGTTTTCAGAGGATGTATGGAAATGGCTGGATGTACAGGCATAAGTTAGCTGAAGGGGTGGGGCACTCATGGAGAACCTCTGATAGGGCAGTGTGGAAGGAAATGTAGGCTGGAGTCCCCACACAGTGTCCCCACTGGGCCACCACCTAGTGAGGCTGTGAGAAGAGGGCTACTGTCCTCCAGACCACAGAATGGTAGATTCACAGACAACTTGTATAGTGCACCTGGAAAAGCTGCAGACACTCAACGCCTGCCCATGAAAGCATCCAGGAGGAAGGGTATACCTTGAAAAAACACAAGGGCAGAGCTTCCTAAGGCTGTTGGAGCCCCCCCGTCTTGCATCATTGTGACCTGAATGTGAAACATGGAGTCAAAGTAGATCATTTTGGAACTTTAAGATTTGACTGCTGGGGGGCTGGGGAGGGATAGCCTGGGGATAAATGCCAAGTGTGGGTGAAGGGGAGGAAGGCAGCAAAACACACTGCCATGTGTGTACCTATGCAACTATCTTGCACGTTCTGCACATGTACCCCAAAACCTATAATGCAATAAAAATTTTAAAAATTTAAAAAAAAAAAAAAAAGATTTGACTGCCCTGCTGGATTTTGGAAAAGAATAGGACTGATAGCCCCTTTGTTTTGGCTTATGTCTCCCATTTAGAATGGCTATATTTACCCAATGCCTGTACCCCCATTGTATCTAGGAAGTAAATAACTTGCTTTTGATTTTACAGGCTCATAGGCACAAGGGACTTGCATTGTCTCAGATGAAATTTTGAACTTTGGACTTTTGTGTTAATGCTGAAATGAGTCAAGACTTTGGGGGACTGTTGGGAAGGCATGATTGGTTTTAAAATGTGAGAACATGAGATTTGGAACAGGCCAGGGGTAGACTTATATGGTTTGGCTGTGTCCCCACCCAAATGTGGGGATGTGTGAAATCCCACATGTTGTGGTAGAGACCTGGTGGAAGGTAATTGAATCACGGGGGCAGGTCTTTCCCTTGCTTATTAGTGAATAAGTCTCAAGAGATCTGATGATTTTATAAGGGGGAATTTCCTGCATAAGTTCTCTTTGCCTGCCATCATCCATGTGAGATGTAACTTGCTCCTCCTTGCCTTCCAACATGATTGTGAGGCCTCCCCAGCCATGTGTAAGCATAAGTCCAGTAATCCTCTTTCTTTTGTGAATTGCCCAGTCTCAGGTATGTTTTTATCAGCAGCATAGGGAACAGACTAATACAGAGCTCTTTATATGTTACTTCTTTCTTTTCTCTTGCTGCTTTTAGGATCCTTTCTTTATCTTTGACATTTGAGTGTTTGGTTATTAAATTTCTGAA
Source organism: Saguinus oedipus (assembly GCA_031835075.1). Lineage (NCBI taxonomy): Eukaryota > Metazoa > Chordata > Mammalia > Primates > Cebidae > Saguinus > Saguinus oedipus. The sequence goes on from CM063172.1 coordinate 66,067,576, forward strand.
AGTCATCTTCTTTGGTTTAAATCTGCTTGGTATTCTATAATCTCTCTAAGTTTAGAAAGTTCTCTGTTTTTATCTCTTTGAACAAACTTTCTATGCTGATCTCTTTCCACCTTCTCTTTAAGGCCAGTAACTCTTTGATTTGCCCTTTTGAGACTATTTTCTGGATTTTTCAGTATTCCTCATTCTTTGTGAAGATGTCTCCTGTATGCATAGTTGTTCAATTTGGTGTTCCTGAAGGCTGAGGGATAGGCAGTAACTTGAGTGTTCTGTTCGGCTATGTTCTGTAAGGAATTATTTGTATCATTGTAACCCAAGAAATTTTCCCCAGGATGAAAAATAATGCTAGAAAGACTCCAAGATCATCATTGTCTGCCAAAAGTCAGGATGCTAAGTCAGGATGCTGGTTTTCTGGCAAGGTAAAGTGATATAAGCAAATAGCATTTTTAAAAGAGTAAACTAATGTTGATGAGTAGAACAGGCTAAAAAGTTTAAAATTTTACAGCAGGAATAATCATTAGGAAGCTCTGCAGTGACGTTGAAATGTGGGCAACGGGGAGGGAAGAGGCATGTACAAATCTAAAAGATATTTAAATGATCTATTGCCAAAATAAGAAATAGATATGAGAAAGCAGATGCAAAAGTGTCAAGATATTGTTTTTAATTCAAATTCCTCAAGTGTCTGAAACATTCTTCTGAATAAATTTGTGAATATAAACACTTTTTACTTATATTTGCAAATATTTCACTCAAATCAATTCCGTATTCTTATATTACTTCCAACCCTTCTATTTTTTGATCTATAATTTGATATCTTTTAACTGAAAGAAGGCAAAGATTTTTTTTTAAAGAACGCAAGCCTCATCCTCAGTGATAGAAAGCAATGTTAACATGTACAGTTAATGTAATGCAAAATGGTATTCTTTATTCAAAGTGTCAACCAGCAGTGGAGAGCAGGAAGGTCATTAGCCAGATGACAGATATGAATAAAATTGATAGATTTAGGTCTTTGCTGAAAATGTGTGTGGAGGGGCACAGAGAGGAATGTTTGCTAAAACATCTGCTCAGTCACTACATCCTGCAAGAGTAATAAGAAATGAACAGGAAAGAGAGATCTGAAAAAGCATGCACAATGCGTGTCTGAAACCTCAGAATCCCTGAGTAAGCTTTTGCTACTTGACTTTAGCACTCTTTCTTCACTACTGTGAACCCAGCAGGAATTTAAGACAAAGAGGAATTAGAGAACTGACTTGAAAGATCTTAACCTGTGTAACCAGAAGTGATAAATGACATTTCTAAAATGACTAAAATGTTTCCTCCCAACATTCCTGCAGTTGAGATGTTCATGATAATGAATGTGAACACATCAAATATCTTTCCCACATAGATCAGTCTGTTGATATGTTTCCCAAATTCTAGAACCTTACTTGATTGAAATAATAAGAACCCTTGTGGCACACTGAGTAAATTATTCACCCATATGTGGTCCGTTATTCAAACCTTGGAAATGAAAGATTCCTCAGAGGAGAATTTTAGTCCCTAAATGTTTTACTTCCTTTGCTCACCATTTAATTGGGACTTTTGTGAATAAAATCAACACTCCTTAAAGTGAGGATGGAAAACTGTACTCTATAAACTAAATTTAAAGATGAGGATTTCTAAATATTCTAAAAAAACAAGGGAGACAATTTGTTATCTATTAAAACACACTTACCTTGTTTTTCAAGTAAAAAAATCCCTGAATATAAAAACTCAAAATCTCTGTAAAGCACAATTGGATGTGTCTATAAACTGAAAATAGAGGGATTTAGACAAAACACTTAGAACTATATTGTCTAAATAGACAAAATGACCTGATTCAAATAGATGTTTCTCTTGTCATTCTCAAGAGCTCTGAGTAACTTACAGAAAAAAAATCATATGGCCATGACAACAAAAATAGAAAAGAAAAATCAAGTATATATGGAATTTATTTAAAGCTTATCTCTTGTCCATATCTAATGGGAGGGTAAATAGACAATTGAGACTTAGCTTTGAATTGTACACACTTACATTGCTAAGAGAAATACCCATTGGGTCAAGCCCTAACCCTTAGTATGAAACATTGCAGAACTAGGGACTATCAAAAATTAATTATGGCCAAGACCTGTTATGAGGGCCAAGCAAAGAATTCTAGATAAAAAAATTTTCCTTCATTTTAAGGGAATATACCAGCTACAAACAAGGAACTACATTTCATATGTATTATATTTAATATTCTGTAGTTGAACTGATTATCTTATGAACTTAGTAAGACTATGTACTTTCTTTCCAAGGTGCAAGCTAGTCATCATTTAGATGCCATTCTTACCAACACTTGATTTTTGCTTTCACTTCAAGTTTCTGGAGAAAGTGCTGCATTATTCTGAATCATCTGCCCGGCATCTTTAGCAGGATTTCTCCTTTATGACATCACTAGGAGAATGGGACAAGAAAGAAAGAGTGAAGAGAGCTCAACCTGTAGGACAGAGGGCGTAAAAGAAGAAAAATTGGTTGTTCCAGCCCTATTGATGCTGGCCATTGCTGAACACAAAGAATAGTGGTGTTTAATAAGCAAGGTGACCAGAGAAGTAAAATTAAATTTGTGGGCAGTTGGTAGTGGCCATGAGAACTAAACACAGAAGCTGCTCTAGAAACCCATTCCTGTCTTCCAGAATCACCCACCCTCTGACCCAGATGTTAGCTGATAAGAAGTAGCCGGAAGTCCTCCAGCAGCATATTGAACCTCTAGTGTTTCCATTCTGAAACACTGAAAATGTCAATCTCACCATCAAGTATAGCACTAGAGTTTAGGGTACTTGTTTTATTTTTATCACTGATTGAGAATATGACTTAGGACATCACACAGAACCCAATCTTACACATGTATTAATAAAATGGAGGCTACCTCAAACGGGAATATAATTAAGGAATTGTTAAAAACATTTTAAACTGGAAGAAGAAACAACATATTAAAGCATATTTTGAATGCCTATGTGTTCAAAATATCCTACAAGTATTATGCAGGGTATACATAAACATTTAGATAAAGATCATGATGAAACATCAATGGAACTTTGAAGGTTAATATGAAAAATGAGTAAAATGTACAGTAACTTGTTCTCACTAAGAACAAAGGGTCTAAGTTTCCTGGCTATACCAGTGGCAGCTTACTCAAATTTCCATATGTCCTTATTACTATACACGCTTTGTTTTCAGAGTTACAGCTGGACTCACAACCTAAATCTTTTAAATTCAATTGCTGGTAAGCTAAATAACTTATGGCTTAGTGTAAGGATTCATATTTCTTAACTCTAAGCAATGAGTTGTTGCCTGTGGGGATGTGTTAAACTAACATATAAGTAATATGCCTCTGGGGAACTCAAACAAAGGAGGCGTCTTGCATTCACACCAGGTCCCCCATGTATTTTTCTTATTGCAATTACAGGCAAAGTGGTATCACTTTTAAATCTATACAGTAATAAAGAAAAAAGAGTAGGGTCAAAGTGATGAACTGTTTAACAAATTTAATAAAATGAAACAAGCTCTGTGAAAAAGGTAGATTGAAGAGAGAGTTCCTGGTATCATTATTCACTTCTGACAGACCCACCTGGAGTATAGGAGGATGCAAAGAGCTTCCTGCAGTGATATAAACTTTTAAAACCCTGAGTCAGTTGTCCCTCCAAAGTCGAAATAAGTGTGATAATAAAATTACTTCCTCCACAAAATACATTTGAACATTCTCTTTTTAAAAAGCTGGCTAAAAAAAGAAAACAAATGAATCATTATTTTCGATATATGTATTCAAGGAATTCCTTCTATTTTCAGAGTATCTTGTTCCCATTTAAGATGTTTCAGCCAAAAAACTAGCATAGTGGGCTGGGCGCGGTGGCTCAAGCCTGTAATCCCAGCACTTTGGGAGGCCGAGGCGGGTGGATCACGAGGTCAAGAGATCGAGACCATCCTGGTCAATACGGTGAAACCCCGTCTCTACTAAAAATACAAAAAATTAGCTGGGCACGGTGACGTGTGCCTGTAATCCCACCTACTCAGGAGGCTGAGGCAGGAGAATTGCCTGAACCCAGGAGGCGGAGGTTGCGGTGAGCCGAGATCGCGCCATTGCACTCCAGCCTGGGTAACAAGAGTGAAACTCCGTCTCAAAAAAAAAAAAAAAAAGAACTAGCATACGTCTTTCAAAGACAAGATAACAACAAATATAGCTGTAGACCTAACTAGCTTTTATTTGAGATTCATGAATCGGCATAGCCTCCATTCTATAGAACAGATTGAGAGCTCCCTCTGGGCACTGGTAGAAGATGGGGTTTGTAAAGTCGTGATAAGGAAGCAGAATATAGAAAACAAAAACAAAAAAACAACATTGGTGAACATCAGGTTACTTCAGGTTACTTTCTGTAAGAATTAAATCTGAGGGCACTCACATATTATGCTGTGGTAGACTAGAATCTCGTGTTCAGGAAAAATTGGTCTGTTTGGGGATTTATCTGCTTTCTTAATGTTTCAGTTTGATTATGCAGCATTTAACATCAGTAACTCCATTTTAACTTGATTTGGTTTGTTAGGGCCTGGTTTAGAAGCTCAGTCCAAAACAATGGCTTCCCATAATTTCGTTTAACACACTCTTCTGAGAAGAGGTCATATCTGTATTCTTCTGAGTAGAGATCTCCTGTATTCTTCCTAGAATAGTGAATGCTCAGTATGAACATCAAAATGATACACATTCCCCTAATCTTCCTTCTATAATTTGATGTCTGTGAGTGTTTTCCCATCAGTTTTAAATTGATACCATACATACATGTATGTACACCATATTTGATGGAACTATTCATTAGAGAATGAAGACTTAATCACTGTCACAATAGTGGCTTTGTAAGATGAAGGGCACTAAGAATATATATAAGAGAAGATGCACCATAGATGCCCAAAGCATAATTTGTTTTGTCCATATTACTGCCAAATATTGAAACTACAAAATTCACTTTGAATGTGATCTAAATAGCTGTCACCCTAGGTGTGATCTAAATAGCTGTCACCCTAGGATTTGATGCGCTACAAAATCATAAAATTAAGTCTCCATTGCAATTGTGAGAATAATCCAAAGTAGCAGAGTGAAATGGGGACAAGGTGATATTAGATATCAGAAATAAGAAGTTATTTAGAAACATATTTTACTGCATTAAGAGTTTGATATGTAGCTTTCTAAACTACCTCAAATGACAAAACCTTAGTTTAGACAAAAGCTAGCTAGTTTAGAGGTAAACCTAAAAAATAAAAACAAAACAAACAAAAAACCCTTTCAGTCTAAAATGAGTCCTGGATACTTCTATTTTCAAACTTTGTTATGTTTTAAAAGTCATGTTAACTTCTTGAAAACTTCATTTACTTTATCTACATTTATAATGTAGATAAGGCTGACTAATCCACAGGCTTCTTAGACAAATGACAGGAGACATGTCAAGGGAAAAAAAATCTGTTTTGATATATTTCTAATCTTGTTTCATTTTAGGTAGCTTTAGAAATATAGAGAGAGTAAAAGAGATAAATTAAATCGTTTAGGAAATTAAGATAAATAAAAAATGAAAACAGGGGAATAAAGCAAAGCATACAATAAATGCTAAATTTATACATATGGTCCTAAATATTGCTAAGAATTACTTGCAAATTTAAATTTATGTGTCCTAGCAGCCCAGGCAAATACAGGAAAATGACAATATTTACAACATCTGAAAGATAAACAGTGTAATTATTTACTTAGTATGTTATCATTTTGTATTAGTAATAATTATTTAAACTGTATTTGCTTTAGTTTTCTTATTCATGAAATGATGGTAGTTATACTTGCTGCAAAGAATTGTTGAATGATTAAGTAATTAATGTGACTGACCTATAGAACAATGTCAATAAATGTAAGCTACTATTCTATTCATAATAACAATAACAGCATAACCACTATCATTATTGGTAACATTTTTGCTGCTACTAGAAGGACAGCACCTTATTAGCAAACATTTAGTGAGCATTTACTATGTACCAGCACCTTGCCACAATAGCTATTTCATGAATTCTTTAATTCTGTGAACATTTATTGAACATCTATTAGATGGCAGCACTATTCTAGACACAGGAAATGCTTTCCAAACACCATGTTTCTAAGCCAAATAGTCTTATTTCAGGTCCTTCTGGAGCTAAAACTGCTGGAGAAGATAAGCATATTTATTTTTATTTATTGGTAAGGAAGTAGAGATGAATATAGTCTATGGAAGAGCATATCATAAGGACAGGCAGTGCTGGAAATGGAACTTAACTGCTATTCTCTGCATATAAGCACCATGCACACTAATTTTTTAAAAATTGTTTGTTTTAAGGTTATAATCTCCTAATAATCACATAATTGTTCTCTACTCTAGGTTTTCTTTGTTTTCCTTCATTATTTGTGTAAACCAGGAAAAAGAGGGGCAATGACAATGAAAATGATGGAGGAGAAAGAAAAGGAAAAGGAGGGTCAGGCTGGTGGCTCAAGCCTGTAATCCCAGCACTGTAGGAGACTGAGGCAGATGGATCACCTGAGGTCAGGAGTTCAAGACCAGCCTTGCCAACATGGTGAAACCCCTGTCTCTACTAGAAATACAAAACAAAAAAAAAAAAGAAAGAAAAAGAAAAAACAAATGAGTTGGGCATGGTGGCAGTCACCTGTAATCCCAGCTACTTGGGAGTCTGAGGCAGGAGAATCACTTGAACACAGGAGGCAGAGGTTGCAGTGACTCATATGTCTTTAATCTATTTTGATTTGATTTTTGTATAAGGCAAGAGACATAAACCACGTTTTATTCGTCTGTATATGAATATCCAGTTTTCCCATCAGCATTTATTGAAAAGACTATGTTTTCCCTAATGTATGTTCTTGACAACTTTTTGAAAAGTAAGTTCACTGTAGGTATGTGGATTGGTTTCTGGGTTTTCTGTTCTGTTCCATTGGCCCATATGTCTGTTTGTATGCCAGTACCATGGTATTTTGGTTACTATAATTTTTAGTATTAGTTGAAGTCAGGTAATTTGATTCTTCCAGTTTTATTCTTTTTGCTCAGAATATAGTTGGCTATTCTGGGTCTTCTGTAATTCCACATAAGTTTTAGCTTTGGTTTTCATATAGCTCTGAAGAATGTCCTTGGTATTTTGACACGAATTACACCGAATCTTTAGATTGCTTTGCATAACAGCAATGCAATGTCCATAACAGGACATTTTAACAATAGTAATTCTTCAAACTCGTGAACATGGAATATCTTTCCATTTTTTGGCATCCTCAGTTTCTTTCATCAGCGTTGATTTGCGTACATTGAACCATCATTGCATCCTTGGGATAAATCCCACTTGGTCATGAAAAAGATCTTTTTAGTGTGCTGTTGAACTCAGTTTGCTAGTATTTTGTTCAGGATTTTTGCATCAGTATTTATAGAGATACTGGTTAGTAACTTTAATGTATCTTTCTCCGATTTGGACATCAAGGTGATAGTGACGTCATATACAATGAGTTTGAAAGTATTCTCTCTTCCAATTTGAGTACAATTGGCATTAGTCCTTTAAATGTTTGGTAGAAATCAGCAGAGAAGCCATCGGTTCCTGGACTTTTCTTCACTGAAATATTTTTTTATTATGGCTTTAATCTCATTACTTGTTATTGCTCTTTTCAGGTATTCGATTTCTTCATGGTTAAATCCTGGTAGGTTATATATGTCTAGGAACTTGCCCAATTTATTCTAGATATTCCAACGTATTGTTATATAGTTACTCAGAGTAGTCACTAATAATCTTTTGAATTTCTGCAGTATTAGGTGTAATATCTCCCTTTTTGTGTTTAATTTTATTTATTTGGTCTTCTTTTTTCTTTCTTAGTCTGTCTAAAATTTTGTCAAGTTTGCTTTTCTTTTCAACAAACTTTTTATTTCATTGATCTTTTGTATTGTTTTCTTAATTTCAAATTTATTTGTTTCTTCTCTGATCTTTATTTCTTTTCTTCTACTAATGTTCTGTTTGGTTTGCTGTTACTTTTCTAGTTCTTCAGGATGCATCATTAAATTCTTTATTGGATATTTTTCTTCTTTTTTTGATGGAAGCACTTGCAGCTATAAATGTCCAAACCCTGAAGAACATTTACATCATCAACATCATCCAGGGAAACATGACCTTAACAAATGAACTAGATAAAGGCACCCGGAATTAATCCCGGAGAAATATGTGTGTGTGTGTGTGTGTGTGTGTGTGTGTGTGTGTGTGTGTGTGTGTAAACTTTTTCTTTTTCCTTGCTTCCTCCCAAATATGTGGAATCTCTCTTTCTCTCTGCTGAGCCACCTGGAACTCAGGTTGTGATGATGCAAGCAACCCTGTGGCCACCACTACTGGGACTGCGCTTCATCTTACATGAAGCCAGCACAGCACCAGGCTACCTTGCCTTGCTGAGGTCCTTCCCTTCATGGTAAGTTCCCCACGGCCCTGGGTGTCCAGAGATGCCTTGAAGCCAGGGATTAAAGTAAACAACCTTGGCAATTTACCTGATGTTTTATTCTACAGTAGAATATAGCTGTCACTCAAACCACTATACAAAGTCCTTTTTGTTCTTCCCTGCCATTGCCACAGGCAGAGGTGCCTCTCCCTATGTCTACCATCACAACCTGTCCACAGGGTGTTCTCTGCCAGTCCACCACCAATTTTCACTTAAAGCCCAAAGGTTCATCTGTCAGCTTGTGGTGAACGCTGCCAAGGCCTGGGACTCTCCCTTAAGTGAAATAGGCTCCCCGCTGGCCCAGGTTAGGTCCAGACATGCCATCCCAGAGCCTTGGCCTGGACTTGAGGACCCTAAGAGCCTGCTTGTTGCTCTACCCTACTGCGGCCGAGCTGAAACCTAGGGTATAAGACAAAGCCACCTTTACTTTTCTCTCTGCTTTTCACAAATAAGAGTCTTTCTCTGTAGCTACCACAACTGCAAATGTCCTGGGTTTTCCCTAAAGCCAGCATGTCTAGGAGCCCAAGTCCTGCAGCATACTCCCTCAGTATCACCGGTGGTAATTCAGAGCCCAACTCTTTAGACAGCATGTGGTAAATCTTGCCAAGACTGTATCCTTTCTTTAAGGCAGTGGGTTTCCCTTTTGGCCAAGGATGTGTCTAGAAATGTTACCTGAAAGCTAGGGCCCAGAATGGGGCCTCACAACTCTGCCCTATGCCTTATTCTAATGTCAGTGACCTGGTATCTAAGATTCAAAACAAATTCTTCTTTACTTCTCCATTCTCCTCTTTTTAAGCAGAAAGGAGTCACTTTCCTTACGAAGAACTGTGCTGCGTGGGGATGGGGAAGGAATGGCACAAGCATTTCCTTAGCTGTGCCAGTTGGTTTCTCCCTAGGTCATGTGCCACTCTAGTTCACTGGCTCTAAGCCCAACCTAGGACTAGGAGCTGCCTAGGAATCGCAGTCCTTGTGACCTAAACTGTTCTTCCAGTTTACCTAGGACCCCAGAGCACTTAAACCCATGGCAGCAAAGCTTGTCGAGAAAATCAAGTTACGACTACTGGGATAGGTGACACCCTTCTGACTAGGGCTGGTCTAACTGTTGCCTCCATGTACAGGTGCCGGCTGAGCCTAGCAGAGCTTTGTTCTCTGCTGTGACAGAGCAGCGCTGAGTTCAGTGTAAAGTCCCTGCACTCCCCTTTCCTGAAGTGCACAGATTCTCTCTCTGGGCCGCGTGGCTGCAGTGGGGATGAAGGAGGGGTGGCATTGTTGATTCGACGCTGTCTCTCTTGCCCTCCTCAATGAGTCCTTTAGCGATATGAAGTTAAAACCAGGTTCTGTGATGGCTCACCTGATTTTTTGTTCTTATGGTAGTCTTTTTCTATGTGCAGATAGTTGTTAAAATTTGGAGATTGATGGTTGGGATGGGGGAGATAAGTGGTATATGCTTTTATTCTGCCATTTTGCTCTACCCCCTGAATGAATTTTGATCAGTCAGGTTTCTTACGCTTCTAACAAGAGATCCATTTTTGTGACTTTCTTCTTCCATCTATCTCTTATAAAATCTTTTTTTAGCTAAGAGGACTTCAATGTTTTCATACCAGTGTATATCAATATCAACACTCATTAAAAATCTGGTAGACATTTTTAGGTAAATAACAACTGATTTTGAATGTATAATGTCTGGATGTTGAGAACTCTGGATTTATACAAAATTTAGACACTTCAGTTCATTATGCAGACACAATTTTAAGGAAAAAAAATAAACCTTAAGAGAATAAACTGCTGTGAGAATAGAGAATAGAATGTTCTCCATGAGATGGAAAACAGGTATCAATGTCTGTGGTGAGGAACTCTTAAATGATTCCATGGTTCTGCAGGTGGTTCTTCAGATAATTAGGCTTGTCAACAATGTCCATGTTCTGCAGTTTGTCTAACATTGTTCCTGTTTCACAGAACTTGAAACTCATACAGCTGATGGCCAGGGAAATCTCATGGTCTTCACAAGTCATATGCAAATTAATCCTTTTTGTAAATCTTGTCTACTTGGGAAAACAAGGGCTGCCTTTGTCTTTCTTTTTAGAAATTCTCTATCATAAAAACAAGAAAATATCCATGACAAAAATTGTCAAATTAAGAGTGGATCTTAGATTGTTACTTTCCAGGACAGATTTTAACACATATGTTGTAAATACCTTATTTTTTATCTATATGCAAATGTATTATTATTAGTTCACCTGAAGAAACAACTAGCACATTCCTTATTTTATTTTACCTACTTGCTTTAAATAATTGTGGCTTGATTCTGAAATCACCATTCTTTCCCAAAATGGTGCTTGTGAAGGAAAACTCATGTTTACAGGGAAATAATGAAATCCATATCCAAATTGATTTCTCAAGTCCATATTATATTATTGCTTTTTCATTGCTATATTAAAAAAAAAAAAAAAAAACCTGTTTTCAAATGTTCATATCATTCAGCTTCTTTGTTTCTCCTGTGGCAAGAAAAGGATTCTTAGCTACTAACAACAACAACAAAAAATGTTCCTCCCCAGTATTTTTCTTGTTGTGTAGCAATAATCTTCCTGTGAGACAAAGGCCTTCAACTCTTCAGAATAAGAGCAAACACAGAAAGGAAACAATTTTAAGAAATCAGTTAAATTTTAAAGTAGATTTTATGAAACATAAAACAGGAAAAAAATGAAATCCAAAACAGTTTGAATTTTCAAGAGCCAGATCTTAGAGAAAAAAATACTTATATTATTACAAAAGACATGTCTTCAAATAATAAAACCAAACTACCCTACAGGTAGAATTTAGATAATAAAAACAGGAGTAGGAAAAATATATGATACCTAAAACAGACAAAGCCGATCCTGTTTGAGGAAGTAAAAAGACTTTTAAAAGATGAGCAGTAGAATTAAGTAAATCTTTTTTTGAATCCCTAAGAAGTTACCTTGTTCCCAATTTCAGTCACAGGCAGAGCCCTTGAGGTATTACCAATAGGAACCCTGGATGAAGTCAATGGGAACCCAGAGCAGAGCAACACTTACTCTTAGAAAGAGCTGACCCCATAGGGAAGTTCCACTTCCAGCATCACACCAAAGTACGTGATTACAAATGGGACACAGCCTATCTAAGAAAAGAGAAAACCTGCATATTAACCCTCCTATTCCCCTGGGGACTTATGAAGAAAGACTTGAGAATGTTTCATATCCCAAAATAATTATGTTGAGTTTGACATAGAGGTGGAGAACCCATGGAGATTTCTAATGGTGGGAAAGAGGGCAGTATCTTAACGGAGGGCATGGCAAGACTGGGATCGTCATCTGATCGTCAGCTTGGTATCATCATTTGAGTATCAGCTAAAGAAGGTAAATGCCAACAACATAAGGCCAACCACCTAATCCTACATTTCAGCAAAAGCCTACATAAGAAAGTACTGATAATTGTGAACTAGGACTGAGTTCCCCAGATACTGAACAATATATAATCCTATGAAAGGGAAAGAGGAGTAGACTGAACTGACTGAATTTGACTGAGTTTATAATGAAATTTTTTGAATACTCACCAGTTTGTGTTTCTCTTATAATAATTATATAAATATGTATTATATAATTTATCATTATTAGATTAAATTTTCTGTTGCTGACTCAATAAGGACTAAAAGTCAAAATTTGAAGTTATTTATGAAAATGAAGAGCACAACAGAGTAAGTTGCTGATGAACATGTATACACCTTAATGTCATCTATCAATTAAATCTGGTTCCTTGAAAACTTTAGCATGGAGTACTATCATCCTTGCAAATAAATGTTCTGCCACCTCCTTGGTGATTTCAATGCCATAGAAGATGATATATTTGACAGCATAGCTTACCCAGTTTTTTGACTTCCAGTAAGTGATTGATCAGCACGTCAGTGTTACTGTCCAAACTGGTACCTGGAAAACAGCAGGATAGCTCCTCTCTGAAATATTATATTTAAACATCATATTGGTCATCACAAATTCCCATCCTTCAGCTTGCAGATGTCACTTTATCAAATTTCTTCTTCTCTGTCAGTCCTTTCCAGGATTCATTTCTTATAATATTCACTTTAGTTGAATCATGTAATCACCTCTCCTCCTCATAACCTTAAATGAGGTATTCTGTGGCCTTGCACTGATCCAGTCTAAAAATCCCAACCATGAGTCAAATGGTTAATTTATCTTGCATTAACAGTTACAGGTACTGGGTACTGTTGGAGAAAATTCTAAAACCACACAGATTAGCCATATTATAAATTTCTTTTTTCTATTCTAAATTGGGTCCTCGGTTTTGATGATCAGTATTTCTCTATTTCCTGGATAAGCTGTTTTTCCAGGTCCCTACAACATATTTTCCACCTACTCTAATTTTATCAGATCTCTGATGGTTCTACTTATTTTACTTTAGTAGCTAGACTTCCCTTCTACGTATTAGAGAAAGCATAATCTACCAGTAAAAAATTACTTGAATTTACGCACCAAATCTATTCACTTACCTTAATATATGCGTGTTATTTCCCCCAACCTCCACCTGCTCCTCCTGTTACAATTAGATGGAACTCCGTATCCTAAAGTAAATCCTCTCATGCATACTACAGCTCTATGTCCTCTTTCAAAATTTTTACTTTTAATGGATTCTTCCCATCAACATTTAATTATGTTGTAGTATTTCTTTACAAAGATAAATAAATGATAGAGAGATATGGATAGATAGGTAGGTAGGTAGATAGGTAGGCAGAAGATAGGTAGGTAGATAGACAGACAGACAGACAGACAGACAGATAGATAGATAGATATCCTGCCCCCACCTCAAGTTTCCTTACAAATACCACCCTAACATGTTGAATGAAATATATATTGACTCTTTCTCCACTTAATTACCCCATTTGCTCCTCAATTCACTAAATCTGTCAACCAACCACCTTCATACTTACCAACACTTGTTTATATTATGGTCTTGACAAAGTTTTCTACAGATTATCTTTGCTAACTTATTGAATTACTTTTCATTGTTATCTTAGGTGACCTCATTAGGTGAGAGCATTTGAAATTTTTAACAATTTTTTCTTATCACAAACATCTACTCCTATAACATCTCTCCTAATTTAATCCCCTTTTTTAACTGTCTCCTGGTTACACATTGGTCATCCCTTGCTATTTGCTGAGTTCATTTCCACATACCATTTCTTCTTAATCTCCCAAGGTAATCTTATATATTCTCTTGATTTCCATTATTATCCATATACTAATAATTCCAAAACAATATATCTCTCCAAGTTTGCTCTACTGAACTCACCATTTAGAAACCCAACTTCCTACCAGGATATTGTTTTCATTATATCATTAGAATCTCAACTTTGATATATTCAAAAAGTTTCATTTACAAAGATATCCCTCCTACCTCAGATTAACATCATTACCTAACTCATTTCACAAGTTGGAAATCTAGATGTCGTGTTTTACCATACCCTTCTTTATGGATCAGGTCTAACTTTATGGATCATGGTAAAATTTTAGACTGCACTCTTAGAATTATAGGAAACAATTGTTAGAAGACAGTGTCTTCATCAATATCTATCCTTTTATTTTTCTTCCTGATCACACAGCTAAGCCATATTCCTCAGCCCCCATGCAGTTATGTGGGGCATATGGCTAATTTGCTAAGTAAAAATTATAGGCGCCATTCATGGCCATGGCTGCTTAAACATCTTGTGTACTTTCCTCTGCTACTTGATGTCTCTGTTTTTATCCATCTGCCAGCCAGATCCAGAAGATCCAGTGGAAGATTCAGAGTCTCTGTGGGATAATGAAGACACAGCACAGCAGGAAGGTGGGTCTCTGAATCACTACCGTAAATAATGCCCACTGAATTGTGATGCAGGAAGAAATAAACAATTGTGTTAAACTAATCGAAGTTTCTTCTTTCCCCCCTAAAACAAGCAGTGTATCCATTGGAAGTTTCTGAACATAGTAGTAACACAATATGATTTCAAAGATTGCTGAGATTTCTGTGTTGAGAAAAGGACTAGCGGCAATGAGTGAATGCTGATGAAGGGAGACGAGTTAAATTTTTATTGCAAAAATCTGAATAAAGAAAAATGGCTACTTTCACAAGGTATTTCTTGTGGCAGTGGTGAGAAGTGGTCAGATTATGAATATTTTTTAAAGAAGAGACCACAGAATTTGCTGATAATTAGTTATAGAAATGTAGGATGTACTTTGCCCACTTTTTTATGGGGTTGTTTATTGTTTTTTTTCTGTAAATTTATTTAAGCTTCTTATAGATGCTGGTTATTATACCTTTGTCAGATGCATAGTTTGCAAAACTTTTCTCCCATTCTGTAGGTTGTCTTTTTACTCTGTTGATAGTTTCTTTTGGTTTGCAGAAGTGCTTTAGATTAATGAGATTCCATTTTGTCAATTTTTGCTTTTGGTGTTTTCATCATGAAGCCTTTGCCCCTGCCTATATCCTGAATGGTATTGCCTATGTTGTCTTCTAGGGTTTATATAGTTTTGAGTTTTATATTTAAGCCCTTATTCTATCTTGAATTAATTTTTGTATATTGTATAAGGAAGGGGTCCAGTTTCAGTCTTCCACATATGACTAGCCAGTTATCCCAGCATCATTTTTTGAATAGGGAATCTTTTTTCCATTGGTTGTTTTTGTCAGGTTTGTCAAAACAGACAAAAGACCAGAAACTTTTAAGTGTGTGGTCTTATTTCTGGATTCTCTGTTCCACTGGTCTATGTGTCTGTTTTTGTACCAGTACCATGCTGTTTTGGTTAGTGTAGCTCTGTAATATAGTTTGAAGTCATGATCACTGTAGCACTATTCACAATAAAAAAATATAGAATCAAAGTAAATGCCCATCAATTATAGACTGGATAAAGAAAATGTTGTACATATACACCATGGAATACTATGCAGCCACAAAAAAGAACAAGATAATATCCTTTGCAGGGATCTGGGTGGAGCTGGAGACCTTAGCAAACTAATGCAGGAACAGAAAACCAGATACTGCATGTTCTCATTTATAAGTGGGAACCAAATGATAAGAACACATGGACACACAGAGGGGAAGAACACACATTGGGGCCCTTTGGAGAGTAGAGGGTGGGAGAAGGGAGAGGATCAGAAAAAAAAAATAACTAATGGGTACTAGGCTTAATACCTGGGTGATGACATAATCTGTACAACAAACCCCTATGACACACATTTACTTATGTAACAAGCCTGCACTCATACCTTTAACTTAAAGTTAAAAAAAAAATGTATAGGATTTGTGACAAGAGGAGAATCAATAAAAATTCTAAAATTCCTGAGCTCCCATTTACTGAGCTGAGGATGAATATTGATTTGAGAGGATTGACAGGATGAGAATAGATGAGAAATTTATGGATAAAAATGCCATCTGGACTTAATCTTCTCTGTCTACCCTCTACCTCAATGTCTTTATTCTCACTTGCAAGTAGAATCCAGGCAAATTCTGTTTTAAAATCTTAGGTTAAATTCTACATAAAATGGCTGCTTTCTTTGGCCAGTACTCCCAACAAAAATATCTCTGAGCGTAAACTGAGTAATATGCTCAAACCTGAAACAACATCCTGTACCCCCAGTCCAATGCAAACACCATTGGGAATGAGATGGGAATGCTTTGTGGAGCTTGGTCTTCTGTCACTTGGGCACAGAAATACATCATTCCTATGCAAACACCATGGGCTATTTGAGAAGTGTTACTGTATTATGGAAATGTTGTATACATATATCTAAAGAAGGTTAATGGATATGGGAAATCCAACAACAATGACAAGAAAAATATATAAAACCTCTTTATATCAATTATCTACCACAGGAACTTGACATGGTATATAGCTAAATCATTTATTTATTCAACAAATACTTTTAAGGCATTGGGATATGTTCTGGTAATAAATGATAAGAAAAAGTAGACATGTTCTACGTTTTCATAGAGTTAAATAATTCAACAAAGAAGAGAGACTTGAACCAATAACTCACTAAGCAAAGTATAATTATAAACTTGGTAGGAAATATGAAGAAACAAGTGTATTCTAGGATAGAATATTAAAGAACAGTGACCCAGATTGGGGCATCAGAGGATCTTCTATGAAATTTGTAAAGATCATTCTGACTTCAGTGTGGAGAATGAACTGAAAGAGGGGGTATGTGTAAACAAATTAGGAAGTCATGTTAGCAGTCCAAGTAGAAGTCAGTGGTTGATTTTAGCATGATGTCAGCACAAAATGAAGAGAAGGGGACACATGCAATGGATATTTATGAGAAATATCATATCATACATGGGCAGATATAGGTAACAAGAGAGAGAAAGGTCAAGGGTTACTCCTAGGTTTCCAGCTTATGCAATTGAGTGGATAGAGATGTCGTTCTCTGGGAGAGAGAATACAAGCAAGAGACCCCAGGAGATTAGGGCAGCAAAGAGCACTCATTTTTTGTTAGATGAATAATTTGGTAGAATACATAACACAGCCCCCAACTAAAATCATTAATGACTTCATTGGGTATAGTCTCAAAGATTCGCTAGGCTGAAAATTGAAATTTATTTCCCCCCCACCCCTTTCTGTCTCTGAAGGGCAAATTGCCCTGCAGAGATAGAATCGGAAACATATGCCTTAAATGTCAAAATGAATGCTAAAGAACATAACTGGCATAATTGCTTAATTGCTACTTGTCATGTAACTGAAGAAGGAAGGAAATGCAATTAGATGTAGTGATTTTTTCAGATGCCTCATATCTATCACATTTTTCATTTTACTGTTCAAGAGATGTATGTGAAGTACCATTTTTTATTGACTGCCTTACTTATATATTTAATATTCTCATGTTTTCTTGTGTGTTCATTTCTTTGTGTCCTATTTCTTTATTTCTATTTATCTATTTATCCTTGTTCTTCACTTTGTGCTGTATTGGGTACTAGGTGATTCCTTCCTGAATACAACTGAAAGGTAAAGTACCCTATAATATCCTCTAAACGTAAAATTACCAAAGCATTTACCCCTTGAAATGTCAGTCTGTAATGCAGCTGTAAGATCCGTTATAAATCTTCTCATATTTTGGACTACTACTTTCTGAACACATGCCAGAAAACAACAGAAGTTTGGAATTCATTGAATTCACTACTTCCACAGAGTATTGTGGTACCCAATGGGATAGAGAGATAATTATACTTCTAAGATAAATGCATCCTTCATTGTTTTAATTCTGGCCAAATTGTCTTCAAATTCATGAGGGAGTCAACTCAATAACTGGTTTGTGAGCTGAATTATTTCATTTATGCACCTCAAACCCCTATTTTACTAACAAATATTTAGTGTGTTATAGACTCTGTCTATGGTTTCAGAAAGCCAGGAAATAGCCAGGTACAATCATTTTATTTAACTTTATTTTACGTTCATGTGTACATATGCATGTTTGTTATACAGGTAACTCATGTCACAGGGTTTTTTTTATATTTTTGTGCAGATTATTTTGTCACCCAGGTACAAAGCCCAGTAACCAATAATTATTTGTTCTGTTCTCCCTCCTCCCACCTTCTACTCTCAAGTAGACCTGGTGTCTGTTTTTCCCCTCTTTGTGTCTGTGTGTTCTCATCATTTACCTCCCATTTATAAATGAGAACACTCTGCATTTGGTTTTCTGTTCCTGTGTGTGTGCCAAGAATGATGGCCTCCAGCTCCATCTATGTACCTGCAAAGGGCATAATCTCATTCTTTTTTTATGACTGTGTAGTGTTCCATAGGGTATATCTACCATGTTTCCTTTATTCAATCTATCATTGATGGACATTTAGGTTGATTCCATGTCTTTGCTACTGTGAATAGTGCTGCAGTGAACAAATGCATACATGTGTCCTTGTGGTAGAATGATTTATATTCCTTTGGGTATATACCCAGTAATAGGATTGCTAGGGTGAATGATAGTTCTGTTTTTAGCTCTTTGAGGAATTGCCACATTGCTTTCCACACAGTTGAACTAATTTACACTAACACCAGTGGAGTATAAGCACTCCCTTTTCTCCTCAACCTTGCCAGCATATGTTTTTTGACATTTTAATAATAGTCATTCTGACTTGTGTGAGATAGTATCTCATTGTGGTTTTGATTTCCCCTAATGATCACTGATATTGAGCAGTTTTTCACCTGCTTCTTGGCCACATGTATGTCTTCTTTTGAAAAGGGTCTATTTATATCTTTTGCCCACTTTAATTGGGTTGTTTGTTACTTCCTGTATAGTTGTTTAAGTTCCCTGTAGATGCTGGAGAGTAGACTTTAGTCAGATGCACACTTTGCGAATATTTTTGCTCACTCTATAGTCTGTCTATTTACTCTGTTGATAGTTTCTTTTGCTGTGCAGATGCTCTTAAGTCTAACTGAATCCTATTTGTTAACTTTTGCTTTTGTTTTTATGATTGCTTTTGGCACCTTTGTCATGAAATTGTTGCCAGTTCTTATGTCCAGAAGTCTATTGCCTAGGTTGTCTTTCACAGTTTTTATCATTTTGGGTTTTATATTTAAGTCTTTAATCTATCTTGAGTTTATTTTTTTATATATATGATGTAAAGAAAGTTTCCAGTTTTAATCTTCTACATTATAGGCTAGCCAGATATCACAGCACCATTCATTGAATACAGAGTTCCTTCCCAGTTCTTGTTTTTGACAGCTTTGTTGAGGATTAGATGATTGTAGGTGTGTGGCCTTATTTTTGGGATCTCTATTGTGTTTCATTGGTATATGTTTCTGTTTTTATATCAGTGCCATGCTGTTTTGGTTTTGTAGCCCTGTAGTATAGTTTAAAGTCATGTAGCATGATGCCTCTAGCCTTATTCTTTTTGCTTAGGATTGCCTTGGCTATTTGGGTTCTTTTTGGTTTCATATGAATTTTTAAGAAGTTTTTTCTCTAGTTCTGTGAAGAATATCATTGGTAGTTTAAAAAGAATAGCATTGAATCTGTAAATTGCTTTTGGCAGTATTGCCATTTTAATGATATTGATTCTTCCTATCCATGAACATGAATTGTTTTTTCATGTGTTTGTGTCATCTCTGACTTCTTTGAGCAGTGGTTTGTAGTTCTCCTTGTAAAGATCTTTTACCTCCATGGTATTTTATGCTTTTTGTGGCAATTTTGAATGTCTCTTGGCTGTTGTTGGTGTATATAAAAATGCTAGTGATTTTTATACATTGATAGTGTATCCTGAAACTTTGCTGAAGTTGTTTATCAGCTGAAGGAGCTTTTGGGTAGAGACTGTGAGATTTTCCAGATATAGAATCATGTTGTCTCCAAAGAGGGATAGTTTGCTTCCTTTTCTTTATTCCTATTTGGATGCCCTTCATTTCTTTTTCTTAGCTGATTGCTCTGGCTAGGACTCCCAATATTATTCTAAATAGGTGCAGTAAGAAAGGGCATCCTTGTCTTGTGCTGGTTTTCAAGGGGAATTCTTCCAATTTTTGCACATTCAGTATGATATTGACTGTGGGTTTTTCATAGATGACTCATTATTTTGAGGTATAATTCTTCAATAGCTAGTTTACTGAGAGTTTTCAGTATAAGGGCTGTTGAGTTTTACTGAATGTCTTTTCCGAGTCTATTGAGATTATCATGTGTTTCCTGTTTTTTATTCTGTTTATATGAGGGATCACATTTATTGATTTGTGTATGTTGAAGTAATCTTGCATCCCAGGGATAGAGATAATTTTTTTTAGGTTTTCCAAATAGCTTTCAATGATAAAGTTCAATAAATAAGGTAAAGCGCTGTAATTACACAAAAATATGCCATAATTTAGAGGTAAAACAGTATAGGGGCCAAGGCCAGAAAATTTTATTTGGACATTCAGAGGCTAGAAAGGCACTATCGCATTCTCTAGAGTCTCTGAGAAGTTGACTGAGAGCCAATGAAAGAAGGGCATTTGTTCTTCTTCATCCTACCATCACCTCAGTCATTCTGTTACCTGGTGACAGTGACTTCCTTCCTCACATCCAGTCTTCCCTCGCTGAAGCTCCTCAGGCTCAACAGGCAGCTTACAGCTTCTCCAGCTTTGTGATTCATTGCCCAAAAACGTACCTAAGGAGACCCTGTGGTATAGGTGGGGGGATGAAGCACAGCCACCTGACAGAACTGTCCCGGGAAAATGCCTTTCCAAGTAGCCTCACAGGGTATGCAAAGCTCTCTCCTAACTCCCCAGTGTGCTCTATGTATTGGTGACTCCACTTTTGGAGATTGTGAAGTCTCAAATCAGGTCCATCTATTTTCTCCTTAAAGGGGTTGCCAAAGGCAAAGCAATACAATTTCTGCCTGGCTTTCCAAAAATCTTTTTGATGTGCTGCTGCTGAAATTGGTTTGCAAGAATTTTGGTTGAAATTTTTTGCATAAATGTTCATCAAGGATATTGTCTTGAAATTTTCCTGTATTTGTGTCTCTGCCAGGTTTTGGTATCAGGATGACAATGGCCTCATAGAATGAGTTAGGGAGGAGCCCCTACTCCTCAGTTATGTTTTAAAATAGTTTCAGTAGGAATAGGTCCAACTCTTCTTTGTACATCTGGCAGAATTAGGCTGTGAATCCATCTGATCCTAGGTTTTATTGTCGTTGTTGGTGGTGGTAGGCTATTTATTACTGATTAAATTTCAGAGCTCATTATTGGTCTATTCAGGAAATCAACATTTTCCTGTTCAATCTTGGGAGTGTGTGTACATGAGATTATCTATCTCTTCTAGGTTTTCTAGTTTGTGTGCATAGAGGTGTACACAGTAGTCTCTGAAGGTTGTATTTCTGTGAAGTCAGTGGTAACACCCTCTATTGTTATTTGTAATTGTGTTTATTTGTCTCTTCCTTTTCTTTTTTATTAATCTAGCTAGTGACGTATCTTATTAATTTTTTTCGAAAAACACATACTCCTAAACTCATTGTTTCATGTTTCTTTGTTTGTTTCTCAGACTCTTTCAGTTCAGCTCTGATTTTAGTTATTTCTTGTCCTCTGCTAGTTTTGGGGTTGATTTGCTTTTGCTTCTCTAGCTTTTTAGTAGCAATGTTAGGTTGTTAATTTGAGATATTTCTAACTTTTTTGTGTGTGAGACGGAGTTTTGCTCTTGTTACCCAGGCTGAAGTGCAATGGCACGATCTTAGCTCACTGCAACCTCTGCCTCCTGGGTTCAGGCAATTCTCCTGCCTCAGCCTCCTGAGTAGCTGGGATTCCAGGCACGCACCACCATGCCTGGCTAATTTTTTGTATTTTTTGTATACTGTCTTAGCTGTGTCCCAGAGATTCCGGTATGTTGTATCTTTGTTCTAGTTAGTTTAAAAGGCCTTCTTAATTCCATTATTTACCCAAAAGTTATTCAGGAGCACTGTTTAATCTTCATGTAACTGCATAGTATTGATTTCTTTCTTTTTTTTTTTTTTTTTTTTTTTTGAGACGGAGTTTCGCTCTTGTTACCCAGGCTGGAGTGCAATGGCGTGATCTCGGCTCACTGCAACTTCTGCCTCCTGGATTCAGGCAATTCTCCTGCCTCAGCCTCCTGAGTAGCTGGGATTACAGGCACACGCCACCATGCCCAGCTAATTTTTTATATTTTTGGTAGAGACGGGGTTTCACCATGTTGACCATGATGGTCTCGATCTCTTGACCTCGTGATCCACCCGCCTCGGCCTCCCAAAGTTGATTTCTATTTTTATTGCGCTATGGTGTTTGGTAAAATTTCAGTTCTTTTGCAATTCCTGGGGATGGTTTTATGTCCAACGTGTGGTTGATTTTAGAGTATGTGCCATGTGGTGATCAGAAGAATGCATATTCTATTGTTTCAGGTGGAGAGTTCTGTAGAGGTCTATCAGATCCATTTGGTTCCATGTTGGGTTCAGGTCCTGATGATTTTTGTTAATTTTCTGCCTCAGTGATATCTAATACTATCGTGGGTTAATGTCTCCCACTATTATTGTGTGGGAGTCTAAGACTCTTTGTAAGTCTCTAAGGACTTGCTTTATGAATCTAGGTACTCCCGTGTTGGGTGCACATATATTTAGGATATTGGGTCTTCTTGTTGAATGGAACCCTTTACTATTATTTAATACCCTTTTTTGTCTATTTTGATCTTTGTTGTCTTAAAGTCTGCTTTGTCTTAAATTGCAACTGCAACTCCTGCTTTTTTTTTCTGATTTCCACTTCGTTGGTAGATTTTCTTTTATTTCTTTATTTTGGGCCTATGTGTGTCATTGCATGTGAGATGGGCCTTTTGAAGACAGCATATCAATTGGGTCTTACTTTTGTATACACCTTGTCACTCTGTGCCTTTTAAACGGGGCATTTAGCCCATTCACATTGAAGTTTAGTATCGATATGTGTGGATTTGATTCTGTCATTGTTTTATTAACTGGTTACTATGCCACTTTGTTTGTGTGGGTGCTTCATAGTGTCAATGTTCTATGTATTTAAGTGTGTTTCTGTATTGGCTGGTAATGGTCTTTCCATATTTAGTACTCCTTGCAAGATCACTTGTGAGGCAGGTCTGGTAGTAATACATGCCTCAGAGATTGCTTATCTGAAAAAGATCTTAGTTCTTTGTTAAGGAAGCTTAGTTTGACTGGATATGAAGTTTTTGGTTGAAGAATTTTTTATTTAATAATATTGAATATGTGGTCCCAGCATTTTCTGGCTTGTAGAGAGAGCTTCTGCTGAGAGGTCCACTCTTAGCCTAACGATGTTCCCTTTGCAGGTGACCTGACTTATCTGCCTATCTGCTTTTAACATTTTTTTCATTCACTTAAACCTTGGAAAACCTGATGATTATGCATGTTGGGGATGGTGTTCTTCTGTAAAATCTTGCAGGGGTTCTCTATATTTCTTGAATTTGACTTTTGGTGCTCTAGTGAGGTAGGAGAAGTTTTCACAAACAATATCCTGAAATACGTTTTCCAGGCTGTTTACTTTCTCCCTGCCTTTTTCAGGAATGCCACTGATTTCTAGCTGTGGCCTCTCTACATAATCTCATATTTCTTGGAGGTTTTGTTTGTTCCTTTTCATTTTTCTTCTTTATTATGGTCTGATTTTCTTATTTCAGCCAATATTAAAATTTCATGATTCTTTCCTCAGCTTGACTTATTCTGCTCTTATTACTTGTAATTTCATTGTAAAATTCTTGTAGTATGTTTTTAATCTCTAATCAGATCAGTTAGGTTCTTTTTTGTACTACCTATTTCATCTGTCAGACTTTGTATTAATAGTTTGTAGGTAATCCTCAATAAATGCTGAGTGATTTCAGCATAGTTGAATTTCCATTCACCAACTTTTGATAACTGATTCATTTCCCTCAATATCTTATGTCCAAATAACCATAAACAAAGTTTAAAAACAAACAATAGAAAACAATTTGAACATATAGTAGACAAAAGGCAAATTACCTTATATGTGAAATGTGATTCTGCAAATCACTAAAAAATGATCAATGATCCAATTTTTTAAAAAGGGCAAAGAGTATGACTATACAATTTATAGAAAAGGATATACAAAGGGCTTTTAAACATCCTACAAATGTTTGACTTTAATTCTGTTTCACATTAGACTTAAAGAGCATTAAAGAAAAAAGAAGCCATTTGTTTATTTAGTCTTTAAAATTGAGAAAGATATAAAAATTTGAGAATGATAATGGGGAAGTGGGCATTGTCTTACATTGCATGTGGAGAATAAATTGAAATAATTTATAGAAAACAGCTGGACAAGAAAATCCAAAGAACATTGACAATTCCTCTTTAAAAAATTATCCTGTAGGCATGAGTACATTGCTAAAATGAGCAATTTCAGCATTTTTTGTGTCAGCAAAATATTATAAGTTAAAATGTTCACTAGTTGAGCATTTGTTGGACAAGTTGTATTATGCAGTCATTTAAAAATAAGGCGCTTGATTCCAAAAATAACATTCAGTTAAAATGTGACATGTATAATAATTGTGTGTATGCTAGTATTTATTTAAGAGACATGTAACCATACTTACTTATATATGTACTATCTCTAGATGTATACATAAAACAGTATCAGTGATTACCTACAGGAAAGGGAATTTAAGAATGCAGGCATGGATCAGAGAGAAATTTAATTTTCATATGTGTGTGTGTGTGTGTGTGTATATATATATATATATATATATATATATATATATATATAAAGAGATTAATAAATATATGTAAGCCTTAGTAAAATGCTACTAAAACTATGTCTACAAAGTAAATCCTATTTATAAACAGTCTAATTTAAGTATTTCGATTTAGCTGTTACTTTTTAGCTTACTTAACACTTAGGGCCTTATTATTTAACAATTTATGTGGGTCAGCAGTCTGGACAAGGCTTAGCTGTATGCCTTTGACTCAAGGTCTCTCATGAGATGCATTCAATTTGTTAGTCAGGCTGTAGTCATCTCGAAACTTTGCTAGGGCTAAAGGATACACTTCCAAGCTCACTTACATAACTGTTGGCAGCCCTCAGTCCTTTGCCCCTTTGGCAGCTTCACACATATGGCAAATCCTCACTACATGGCAGCTGGCCTCTCTTAGAAGGAGGGATGAGACATAGAGTGAGAGTGAGGTGGGGAGAGGCAGAAAGAAAGAGAAAGGGAAAGACCAGGAGAATTCATGGTCTCTTTATGAGCCAAACTCAGAAGCAGTATCCTATCACTTCTACTCTATACAATTAATTAGAAGTGAGTCATCAGGTTCACAGCATACTCAAGGAGGAGGAGTTTATACAAGAGTACAATTACTAGGGAATGGGAATCATTTCCCCTCTCCAGTTAGAAATTGCCTACAACATACATATTTTTGCATGTCTATGTTAACAGGATAGACATGAATCTCAATAATGCAAGAAAATTTTGAAATTATCTTCAGGGGCAAACTTTTTGTTGTTATTGGTTTGATTTTTAGAGGCAGACAGATATCTCTTAAAGTATATTCTGAAGACTATAATAAATAATCAAGTTATGTAATGTTATTTTATTCCAAATAAGGGTGTGACTATAAAATAAAAATACACTCCCTTGTTGAGTCATTTATAAGTGTTCACTCACCAGGTCAGACCCAAGATAATTTAAGTGCACACATTTTCTTAATTAGGCTGTTCTTTTATGTTTTAAATAGGGACATGTTAGTAGGATTATAGTTGAGTGGGAATAGGAAGACTCCTATAGGAAGACTCCTAATAGGAAGACTAGGAAGAGATTTCAATGCTGAAACAAGTGGTACTCCCTCTCTTGGTAATTTCACTAGCGAATTATCTGCCTCCGTCCCCACCCCACAACTTTGCAGCTGTTGAAATTGCTTCTTCAGGCAAGACGAGACCAAGCCTTTCCTTTTATTCTTGTCGGAAAATTCTCTTGGGCTTTAAACAAGAATTAAAACATTACTGCAAAGTCATCTGTGTCAAATCTCTGCTATGGTGCAAAATACCTTTATGTTAACTGAACTAGTTACATGAAAAAATTACTTAAATTATTGCTGTAAGTCCTGAATACAGCCTATTCTAAAATTTCTCAAAGTAAGTCGATTAAACGTTTCATTGAAACATTTATTTTTCTGAACTCTAAGTTATGGTATGTTATAAAGACAA
Source organism: Saguinus oedipus (assembly GCA_031835075.1). NCBI lineage: Eukaryota > Metazoa > Chordata > Mammalia > Primates > Cebidae > Saguinus > Saguinus oedipus. The sequence goes on from CM063172.1 coordinate 66,093,757, forward strand.
TATACTTACTATAAAGTTGGATAAATTGATAAATTATTAGTTATACAACTGAAACCTACAGGAAGGGCCACATATTGTCTCACAAGAATGATACGAGAAACTATGGTTCCCTTGACTAGACATAAGCTTCTGAGAATGAAGTAACACAGAGAGGCAGAGGAAAGGAATCCCTAAGCTCATAACTTTTCAGCTCACAAGCTTTTCCCCTACCGGAATGTACTTTTATAAACCCTCTTTTCTTGTTCTGAATCAGGCGTGGACACTAAAGTCCCAATTGTATGCTAAAAAGTAATGGAACCAGCACTATCCAGCCATGCAAATAATTTTATAAACAGGGCCTAGAACAGCATTAACTAAACAGGATGATATGCCAGAAACAGTCTCCCATTTCAAGAATTAACCCACAGGGTACTCAGTAATCAGTTAACTCTCTTCAAAAAAAACCACATTTTTATCCACTCGAAGTTTCAGAAATCAGTAACCGTACTTTGTGAAGTGCCTGAGTTAAAGTCAGGGTAGGCAATGACCTTAAGCAAAAGCAGTTACATTTTCTTTTCTCACTCCTTGGCATGTCAAAGAAAAAAATTACATATTATTACATCTAATATTACATGTTAAAGCCTTGTAAAGATTAGGGTTTTTCTTTTTTTATTATGAGAGACCAGGCCACAAATTATCATAGATTCATAGCAGGACTCATTTATTTTACTCTAATATTTTCTAACTAACGGAGCATGAAGGACTCACACAGATATTCTTTCCAAAGCAATAAAACTCCAATTATGTTCTCTGACCTATCATCTTAAATGTTTGATTTATACCAAAAGGAAACAAATCCTACTGCACGGGTAGCAGCCAGTTTAGAAAGCTGCACCAGTTAAACATTTCAAAATTTTTGGACGCGCCATCTGCCAAAACTGCATGGAACATCCCCTAACCAGACACGGGAGGAGGGTAGCAAAAGACATCGCAATTGAGCCTCTTTTACAACATTATACACAGAGCCAAGAAACATGCACATTTTTTATTTTTTCAAAAGTTTCGGCTCCTGCACATCATGTTCTTAAACAGACTAGGTTATAAAAGTCATGAGTTTCCATTGACCTTTGCCTGGCCTTCTTAACTTTGAAGAGCATTGTATCTTGTATTTGAAAAGAAGCATAAGTGGGTTTCCAGTAGAGATATTCCAGATTCTAATTACCTTCTAAGTCCACCACATATGAGAAGGTGGGCAATATTTACCACTGAGAAGCATTTTAATTTACAAATAACTTGCAAAGGATTGCATCACAAATCACAAAATATTCACTAGTTGTAAACAAGTAATTTTCATTTTACTCAACATTGAAGATACATTTGATTATCTTAGCAGGCAAAAATAAATGCCTTTATTTTATTGGCATATTAAACAATTAATAATACTAAACGTAACTGAAGTTACCAAGTGTTTACTATGTACCAGTGTTTACATTTACCTCATTTAATCCTCTCAGTATTTCTACAAGATTGGAACAGATATTATCATCCTCATTTCAAAGATAAGAATCCTGGATGCAGAGAAGTTAATTTATCCAAGCCTACTCAGCTAGTAAGTGACAAGAAACGATACAAAGGAGGCATTTTCACATCAGAGTCTGTGTTCTGTACTGCTACACGTTAAGACGTAAAGACTTGAGACGGAAAGAAGCCAGTTAGTGCTTTTTTGTTGGTGGTGGTTTTTTCTTTATAGCACAGAATCATAGAAAATAAATATATGTAACATTTTAAATTCTTAGCACAGCTAGAGGGAACACTGTCTATATTTTCCTTATCTACCAATGTTCAATGCCACAATAAAAACACATAAAAATACCAGTTAATTTCACTAAATTTTCTATGTATAAAAACAAATGAATGCTTTTCCTGTCATAATAGATGACACATTATTAGTAAATAAATCAGGACTGACGTTTCTTTTGTCTTATACAATACACTCTAAATGTAACACACATTTTTTTTGTTTATGTTTCTCGGTTGCCCAATACCTTTTGAATACCCTGACTATGCGTGGGGAATTTTCCTCCATGGAATAGAACCCACGGAACTCACTTCTACGGCATACTTACACTGTTAAAAATATAAGTATATGACTTGGATTGCACAAATTAAACTCACTTATGAGAGACTTTGATTTAGATGTAAGTGACTTGAGTAAGAAGGCGTTTTGGGCAAAAATGAATGTTTGTTTGAGTTCTGGCTTTGGAGATGGAATCACTCCTGCCGGCCGTGGCTGTTGTGAGAAAGCTGAGTTTCTGGTTAGTGCCAACTTTGTTCTGATCCTCCAGGATCTGTGACAGGGTTAACAGAATTGTCCCTAAAACATAGTCTTCAAGCTAGTTCTTAACACTCTCAAAACTTCTGTAAATTACCCAATACCTTTTAAAAGGTTTTCTTCTTATCAACCAGACGTTGGCTTCTATTGCTTATGTGAAGAACTCTAAGTTAGGGGCTCTGGTTCTGGGTAAAATAGAGTAAACACACGCCATCCCGGCTCTCTCGCTGTACTAAGTATAAAACCTGGACAGACTGAATGTACTGGACTCTGAGGAGTCTGAAAAGGAAATAGCAGTATGTGGATAAAGAAAAGATACCAGAATTCTAAGCATCACTAAGCCTGTGGTAAGTTTACATTTTTTTCCCTTTAGTATCCTTGACCTGAACTCAAGGCAGCCAAAAACCCAGAAGTGAACAGTGTGGTAAAAAGCGACCTTTAAGAGAAGCCTGGCTCAGGGAACAGGGAAGGAAACTGCTAAATGTAGAGAAAGCAGAGAAATCAGCCAAGTGGTTATTTTTCTTTCATTTTTCCTGTATTCGCTCATGACTTATTCCCCAGGCATTTCATTGGTACCGCAGCAGCAGCAGCAGCAGTAGTGGCCGGCAACAGGAATCAGTAGGGTGTACAACTCTAGGGAGGGAAACCTTCCTTTCCATTTGGTAGAGCTGTGTCTGCAAAAGGTTGAGGACAAACCCATTGCTTTTTCCCTCTTCTCCCTGTCTTCCTACCATATGGCCTCAGATTTGGCACAATAAGAGAAGTGGATAATTTCTGGCCAAAGGACAAACAATTGGAGACTGTGGAAACCAGAAAGTTTCAAGAAAACAGTAGGGAGGAGGAATTAAAAAAAAAAAAAAAAAAAAAAAAAACATGAAATGTATTAAACTCCTGGAGTCACTCTCAACCTGAACATGCCTGGATCTATCATTAGTAGCATACAAAAGACTTGCCAATTTAATTAATGGATCAATTTCCTTCCAGGTCCCAGATGGAACAGGGAATTATGTACACATAAAACAAATTTGAATAACATTGCAACAACTTTGGAAATTAAACTGACTTTGGAAACAGCTTACAAAAGATAGGTTGATACATGTAGCCTGAGCCAAAAGAGTCAATTGCCTGCTAAACTAAAAACATCAACTTTCTCTATGAGATTTAAACAAGACTCAGTCTCACATATTCAAAATGCCTAGTATGTAATCCAAAATTACTTGGATTATGATGAAAAAATAATCTAAAATGACATGGTAAAATATAATCAATAGACACCAGTAATAACACAGATGAAAAAGGCTTTAAAATACCTATTGTAAGAATGTTCAGAAAAGCCATCACAAGGACTTGAAACAAACATTCAGATACAAAAGTATCAGCAAATAAACAAAAGAGACAAAGAAGAATCAAATGGAAGTTTTTTAACTAAAAAATATAATAACCAAAATTAAAAGCTCACTGGATAGAATAAAATGACAGAGGAATGAAAATGACAGAGGAAAGAGCCAAAAAACTTGAAGGTAGATCAGTGGAAATTGTCCAATCTTAATAGGTAGAAAAAATACTTTTAAATGAACAGGGCCTCAAGGAAATGTGGAGCAACAAAAAATATTTAACAATGATGTTGTTGAAGTCCCAGGAGAGAACAAAGAGTCTGGAGGTTTAAAAATGTGAAAAAGTAACAGCTAAAAACATTCTTAATTTGGTGGAATACATAAGACCGTAGATTTAGGAAGTTAAGTAAACTACAAATATAATCAATCCTAAGAAATTCACATTCAGATCCATCATAATGACAATACTGAAAACTATGCACAAAGAAAAATTCTAGAAAATGGTCACACACTCAAAAAGACACATTACCTATAGGAGTAGAAACATGTGAATGACTATGGATTTCTTATTAAGAGCCATGAGAGTCAGACAGGTGTCACAAAATATTTTTCTTTAGCGTGCAAAGAGAACTATCATTCCTGAATTCTGTCTCTAGCAAAAATATCCTCCCATTATGAAAGAGAAATAAAGATATTCTCGGATAAAGAAAAACAAAGATAATTCAATGCCAGCAGGCTGCCATTTAAAAAAATTGCTAAAAGAAGTACTTCAGACAAAATAGAAATTATACCAGAAGAAAACTCTTCTGGTATATTATGAATAAACAAATAACAACAAAATGGTCAACGTCTGTGTTATATTATGTTTTTATTCCATGTAGGGTCTGTTAAATATATTCGATGCTTGAAAGCAAAGACCATAACATTGTTAGGAGTTTCAGTATATGCAAATATAATGAATAAGACACCTACATCATAAAGGGGGAATGTAAAGGAATTTATATGTTTGTAATGTTTCCATATTCCAATTGAAGTGGTAAAATACAAATTCTTAATAGACTCCTAATAGTTTAGTATGTATTTATAATCCTTAGAGCAACCAGTATAAAACATTGTAAAAAGAAACAATACATTGTGAAAATTACAATAGATAAAATGGAATAATCCAAAAGAAGGTAGGAAAGGGGAAACAAAAAATAGGAAGCAACAGAAAGTAATAAAATGGTTTGCTAATAAGTAATTGAATTATATGTAATTGCAACATTAATAATTGCATTATATGTAAATAGTCTAAACAAACAAATTGCAACAGAGATTATCAGAGTGAATAAAAACCATCACCCATCAAGATGCTCTCACCCAAAAACTCACTTCAAATATAATGATATGGACAGATTAAAAGTAAAGGAATTCAAAGAAAGCTATAGTAGCTATATTAATACCAGAAAATGTAGGCCTTAGAAAAAAGAAAATTACCAGGAATAAAAAGGGAAATATAAAAGGGTCAATTTAAAATATGTATTCGTTTCTGATAAGTGAAATTCGAAGAAGGATCCTTGACCTTTTGTCTTTGTAATCTACCTTCCTTTGAGTGTGGACTGAACCTGTAAATGGCATGAAATACCACTCCCATGAATATGTTATGTTACTTAGTAAAAGGAATGTTTCGATTGTGTTGAGTCTAAAAGTTGAAAGTTTTCTCCGACTGGTGGGATTAGTCAGAGAGATTTGAAGCATGAAAAGTACTTTATATGCCATTGCTTTTTGGGACCCAATAGAATCCACCTGGACTTCTGATTTACAGAACTGTGAGGTAATAATGGAAGTCATTTAAAGCCATTGAGGTTGTGATAATTTGTTACTCTGCAGTAAAAAACTAAAACAACATCTAACAAGAGTTTTTACATGAAGCAGAACTAACAATTCAAAGGAGAACATGATATTTTAGTTGAAGACTTCAACACTCCTCGCTCCTCTCCTAGTAGTAGATACAACTGATGGGAAACCAGCAAAGATATAAAAAAACTTAAACTTGAGATTTTTCATTTATTCATATTTAAATATTGGAGGTTCTATCAGCTTGATCCTTTGAGAAACAACTGTGTAGTGTCAGGTACCTAGGAAACCAACAATAGATGTGGAACATGGATGAAAAATAAACTTTTATTGCATAAGCTGCTGAAACTTGGGGATTTTTTTTATGGCAGCCATATCTTCTCTGGTTGATACAGTCCATCATTAGAGTACTGCTTAAATAATTACAAAATATAGTGTAATGAAATGTAATATGAAGGTTACATAACTAATATAGGACAATTTTTAAATGCATTGTTGGTGGAAAAAGTCGTAATACAAAAAAAGTGAAAAATATGATAGCATACAGGGTATGCGTTAAGGACATGTGTTTGTATGTTCATATGCTCCTGATTAGCCCAGAAGGGTGTATAAACTGACAATATTGATTACCTCTGGGCAGAGGAACGGGATGCCAGGGGACAGTGGAAGATTTTCAGTGTTTATACTTTTGTACCTTTTAAATTGTAATTCTTGAGAATGCATTATTTTTTCAAATATCAATAACTGATCTTAATGTTATTTAATCTTTATAGTCTTAATTATGTTTAAAAATACATTTACATAAAAGACAGCGAAAAGAAATAAACGAATCTACTCTATTACCCTTTAAAATTATTGATCACTTAAAATTTGTCTGCAAGCTTTTATCCATCATCTACATTTTCTAAAATAAATATAAATTAATCTTTTGAATTTAAGTTTTGTGAAATGAAAATTTATTAAGCTCAAATTCTCTTAGTTTATAAACTTTTAATTTTTATGGCATCAAATCCTTCACTATTTATCTAACCTGCTTTTCTAACCTATACTGTTTTCCTTTATAATAAACCTCTATTATAATCAAGTTGAACAGCATTCTCTTTCCTTAAACACATGAAGAATCCTGTTTGTTTCTAGTTTGAGGGTATATAATAACACAGAAAGAGCAAAAAAGGCAAATTGGAATGCTTTGCAAGTCACTTTCACCTAATTGCCTTGTTATATAAGAAGTACTATTTAAACATGCATATACCACACCAAAATTACTCTTACATGTAATTGCAAAATGCTATAGTAATATAGAGAGCCTATATTGATAAGAGACTATATGATACTTAAGATTTCCATTGTGTGTTATTAGTAATTAGCACTTCTGCATGTGTAAAGTAAAATGGTTGATTTAGCTATAAAAACTGATCACAAGTTAAGTACATGTTACACATTCACATGGAAAACCTTTAGTCACGCTAATACTGGAATTTTTTCTTATGTATGTGAGGACTAAGATTTCTAATTTTCCCACTTGACAATAATTATTAACAACTCAGTTTATATACTGGATGCTTCCTACAGCTCTTTCTCAGGAGAAGTAAAAAGAGATGCCTTAGCAGAGGCCTTCAGCTGATATTTATACAAACCTCCTATGGAATCGGCGTCTAAATATAAAACATTTCTTATGACAGCAATATTTTAAACCTAATTTGAAAGCTCAGAGATTTCTCGCTCTTTAGGTGAGGTCTGCCTCCCTGTAGCTCCTACAGAAATATGCAAGGAAGCAGGAAACTGAGTTCCTCTCTTAGTGAAGAATCCAGCTATACTTAGCCTATTGGTATTGTCTAAAAGCAAAGTAAGCATAGCATAAAAAGCCATGTGCACTTATCAGCCTTGGCTTGCAAGCATTACTGAGCCTGTACTATGTATTTTATATAGTGATCAGGCTCTCCCTGTGTCCAGCGATTATCAATCTTACAAAAAATGAAAGAAAGACCAAAGCTACTGACATAAAAATAAATGATGCAGTGTGATATAAAAAAATGTTAAAACAAGATGGAAATAATGTTCTAAACCTACACAAGGGTAAACAAACATGCTTTGGAGAAAATAGCAAACAACTATTAGCAGAATTAAACAAGCAAATAAAAACAAGATGGAACAAAAAAGCAGTCATTTAAAAATATTTTTAAGATTAATAATTTGCTACAAATGAGATGTGAATAATGCATAACAGCTAACTATTTCGGTAGTGATGTTCCTTAAGGGACGACGATAAAAATAATATAATTGCAACACCAGTAGTAATACTTTTACCTGCTCATTGTGTGTCAAATACTTTACAAAGTATTTCAAATATATTATCACTTTTAATATGATGTTAAATGGTCCATTTTGTTTTGACCCTAATGTTATGGTCAGTTTTGTTTTTTACCATTTTATAGATTAAGAGATGTGGGTTTAAAAATATTCAGAACTTTCAAAGACATCAGAAAAAGAAAAAATGCCAGAGGTAAAACTCAAAACATATTATCTTAACTACTGTACTATAAAAAATCATGTTAATATCAATGAATTCAAATGGAATAAGACTGATATTTGGTAGGCTGAGAGTAAAGAAGGACAAAAGGGATTGCTTTCAAAGCTACTAGCATGTCATAATGTTTCTAGTTGAAAATAATGTTAATACATGTTACCATTATCAAATTATTCTCTAGATGCCATTGTTTTTATATATTCCTGACTCTCACAGGACCTCAGGGAATCAATAGAATATGGTGTCAAGTACAAAAAGGAAAAGCAAGCTAGTTCCATGACTCATAATGTCCTTTCGGTACAAAAGAGACACCTAATTCAAGGTTGAATGAATGATTTGCTGAGCATGGTGTTATAAGTGATATGATCATGCTTGTAAATAGTAATGGCTCGTCAGCCTAGGCAACAAAGCAAGAATCTGTCTCTTAAAAAAAAAAAAGGATTTGAAAAATGTTCAACTTAGTTTAGGTCATTGGTAATGAGAATAATTTTTAAATAGACAATGCAAATGTATTAAATTGTGGAAAAACAGAAGGTCACAAGGAATCTATAAATTTACCTTTACTCCATGTTATTATCATAACTAACTACAAGGTTATGCAAATGAGCTAGATAAACATACTTTGCTGTAATTTATGTCTTTCCTAATTTAGGGCTCCACAAATGTGGGACAGTGATAATGTGACCATAGGGTTGCATCCAACAAAGTTAGCAAGGGTAATAGGAACTGTGAGAAAAAATTCATGTTTGGGGCTTTTAAAGGAACTGAAAAAGAAAACGTTAAAGAGAGACTTATTGTAAAAGCATGATATCCAACAGCTGTTCTCCTTTTCCAGCAAACCAAGAGGAAAAGGAGACAGGCTTCAATTAAGGCAAGAGAAATTTAAATTTGGCATCTGCTGAGTTGGCATAATGATCCCATATTCTTTTGAAAGTGGAAAGAAATGAAGAAATCTATGACTTTAATGTTTGAAAGTATTTTTTAAACAATTTCATAAAAGACAAAAATCTGGTCACACTGATACATGCTGAAGAAGGAAATGAAAACATTTACTTGTGCCTAAGAAGTATTTTCTTGCATCATCCAATGACATTCTAAATAAATATTTTTGATCAAAAGAATTAAGTCAAAAGTTCCGTGTAAACATGAGCATAAGGTAGAATGCAATAACTGGAAGTTCTAGGAAGTTGTACAGGATGTGCTGAAAATCTTACTCACCGGAAATTTCGATAATAAATTTTATCTTTGTGTACAGGCAAAAGAAATAATACTAGGGAACCCCCAGATTTTTTTATCCAATCTGTTCTTATTCTTTCTGAGTATACTGGTACTAACACTACCAGTAACAATAAAAAGTTTTCCATTTTTGGAATAAATTATGTCTTCTCAGGCGTCAGTGGCAATATTCAAACTGACCAAAATGTCAACAATTGATCCTTTTCTAAAGGATGTAATGCCTTTATATCTTACTGTGATTCTTGGAATTCTAGATTCCAGTTTCCCAAGGCATTTGAGAGAGCAACAATGTGAAATAACAAGTAATAAATGAACTTAGGCAGGAAACGTATATGGTGATGATCACTGCCTCTCTCCTGTCATGCATTACTCCTTGAAACTCTTACAATTTCTTCAATCCATGTAACCTTAATGACATCAGTCTTTGTGCATGTGTGCTTATTTTTATTACGTCTGAATGCAAAATAAAATGGGAATATTTTATGTTACTGCTCATTTTAATACTGTAACTTTAATTACATCATTCTTTGTGTTTGTGTGTGCTAATTCATTATATGTTAACACAAAATAAAATAGGAATGTTATTTACTTTATTACTCATTTTAGAATTGTTAGTAACACAATCATTTTCCATTTACATATCAAAGCTCTGAGCTGCAATGCTTTGAATCAATAATTGGATGCTTATCTGGCCACCTATAGCCAATTTTGCCTGAAAATTGGCCTTATGTGTTTGATTACTTCCAAATACTTAAGGCGTATGCTTTTTGAGAAAGCACACTACGTATTTTTAGAATTTCATTACTCAAGGCCACAGCTGGTTAATACCAAACACCACTCATTTGCAAACTTTTTATAACCATTTAAGTAAAATTCTTCACATCATAGAACAGATACTCTTATGCTCCATCAACGTACAACATAAAAACAAGCAATGATAAACAAAAAACAATATGTCTCAGCTACCATAAACTACTGACGCTAGAGACAGGCATAGCAAATTTTCCTTCATTTCTCTTCCTCCCTACCTTCTTATGAGAAATGGCATACCAAAACTGGTCAATATTCAGACCTTTGTCTTCCGAAATTTTAACATTATATTGCCTTATAAAAACCTGTGGATGCCAAGTTCATTAAATAGCCTCGTGTTGAGGAAGTACTCATAGCAACAGTATGGCCTTAATTTTTCCCTTTTCCTCACCCCTTCTCCATGGCCCTTTTCAAAGCATTCCTCCCACGTATTACACATTTGCCTACACTTAATAATGTCAGTGGAGAAATGGCATGGCATCTAATGCTGAGCATATTATTTGCAGTATCTGAAATCTCCAAAGTTGTAATAATCCTCATCCATTTTATTGAAACAAACACTGCACTAAAACTCTTCAATTTGCAAATGTTTTGATTGTCCACAATTTCCATAAAAGAGTCAAAATAACAGCTTGGTTTTCAGAATAAAAATAGTGTCTTAATAAAGACAATGTAGAAACAGTTCAAACTGTCTATCTTGACGGAAGTTAAGTTCCTAAGAGATGGTTCCCATATGCAGGGAGAAAGTGCTTTGCCTGCTTTTGAATTTGCTTGGCGCTTGGGGCCTATTTATTATTTCATACACTTGAACGCAACAGCAGCTAGCACATAGTTATAGTGGTTTAGAGGGGTGATATTGTGGTAGATATACTCTGAGTGTTAGCAAATGTTCATGTAATTGTTATTTCTAGTGTTTTTCAAGCCCAATAACAGGAAAGCTTAAAGCTATGACTACAAAATACTTCCAGCTGGGCACACTGGCTCACCCCCCCCCCCCCACTATAATCCTAAAAGTTTGGGAGGCCAAGGTGGGAAGATCCCTTGAGCTCAGGAGTTTGAGACCAGCCTGGGCAACATGGTGAAATTCCAACACTTGAGAAAATTTTAAAAATTAGCCAGGCAGGATGCTCTGCACCTGTGGTCCCACTACTTGGGAAGCTGGGGTGGGAAGATTGCTTGAGCCCAGGAGTTCAAGTCTGCGGTGAGCCTGGGTGACAGAGTGAGACCTTATCTCAAAATAAAACACCCGCTCCCAACATACAAAATATTTCCTACATAATAATCTTTAAAGCCTGAGACAAATTGTGAGGAGAAATTTACTCCATTAAAATTCACACTTTTAACATCCAAGTTTGTTTTTTTTATGATATTAAGCTTACTATTTTAGAACAAATATTTGTCTTAGATTTCTTGGTTTGCAGATTCCACTAAATTAAGTCTTCAATTGCAGTGTGTGTGTCTATAATTTGTCAGAGAATATTGTAATTCCTACATTAGGGCTATACCTGTTATCAAATGATTACACAGTGAGGTACTTATTTTGCTAAATAACTTAATCCAATCTACTGACAGCTCAATTTTACAGTTCATTGAGAGTAAGTGTGAAGTAAAACCCAACCTATAAATGATAATGTCACAGTAACCTTTGCTTCAAAAGCCATTCATATTTATTTCACCTAATTTTCACGTTTATCCAATGAAGTAACTGTGGAAGACATTATATTTTATGCATCTTTGCTTGTCAATACTGGTTTTCAGCTCAATGTCTATCTGTAACATGTAAGAACTTACTGTGTGACAATAATGGATGAGGTTGATGTTGATTACCTAACCCCAGGCACTCAGTGAGACTGTGTCATTGTACAGACTAGATTCATGGACATACTCTAGCCTCCAGACTCTTCTCATAATACCATGCTGAAATCAACTCTGAGGTTGTTAATAGTCAGGAAGCTGCCATGTGTGAAGAATTATTAACCACTCTAGGTCAGGTATTGGCTCTTATGGCTGGCATTTTGAGAACCAGAGCTATGGGTGAGGTCATATTAAGTAGGAATATAAATACTTGGCACTTCCAATATGTGGGAAGATCATTCAGGTCTATCTTTGTCTTCCTCCACCAAATCCTTTATCAGAGCTACAGCTACACAGATTTTTTTAATTTACTAAGGCCAGCGGAAGATCATTAGCACAAACTTTAGTTTCCACACACATTATTTCACTCAACATAATCAAGAAATAAAATGAAATACGGGGAATGAATAAACAATAAGTTATTAATAAGACTGGTTTATGGCCTTAAGGGTCCAAACTATGTGTAATGACTGGAAGTGATGTAATAGTAAAATTGCACCTAAGCTATCAGGTAAAGAGCCTACGAAATCTGATAAGCTCACAGATACTGGGCAAGAAACAGAGGAACCATCAAGAGAAGGAGGCTGTTTCTCTGTATGCCACCACATTAGCTCAGTCAGTTAGTTGAAAACAAAAACAAACCAAAAAACTAGTTTTATATCATTCAGAAAACCAGTAATCCCATTGACTTTCCAGTTTGTTGCTATCATTAGGTATGGCCCGAGGAAAGAAACAAGGTTGTAACAGAATTTTAACAGAAGTATCTTTATTTACCAGTTAGGTAACAAATAGAAGTGGAGGGTGGAGGAGTAAAGAGAAGAGGGGCATGTAAGCATTATTAAATATTACTGGTATTTTGTTGAGTATAGTTACTCCTGTTAACGTTAATATGCTCAGTGCTTGTCTATGAATCAAACTCACTGGACTCGTGTCCATGGTGTACTCTAGAGCAGTAACTTCTCATACTGTAATGGGCATGCGATTACATGCCGTCTTGTTAACATGCAAGCTCTGATTTAGGAGGTCTTGGATGCTAGGAGATGCCACTGATCCAGGGACCACACTCTGAGTAGCTCTGTTCCAGGCAACCCATGCTAGCTAAACTGAAGGTCTTCATAACAGCTTTCTTCTTGTCCCACAGTGGGATGTTAGGAAGAGGTTAAATATTTTCCCTAATTGTGCTTCTGATTCCCAAAGAATAAGATCCCCATTGTAAGCAGATATTATCAATGTGACTTATACCATAAACTGTGCTGTAACAAGCGGTGACCCTGCAATATCTTTTGCTTCTTTTCATTAAAGCAGAATGAAAGATTGTTTCATAATAGAATTCTCAAACAAAGATGATGAAATTATAGAATTTAAAGCTATCTGTCTACACACTGGAGCTCTATAAAAATGTGATTTTAAAAAAATAGGTTTTAACAGATGTCCTGTTTTTCACATGAAACCCCTCATGCCTCTCTATATTCAATATGTGAATATGTGAAACAGATAAATGAGAAGGAGAATACCTTTCCTCTGACATTGCCTGTGTGTAATGATGCTGGGAACCTTCTTAATACCTCTGAGAAAGCCCCTGGGTATGAAAACAACTTTTCCAGGGGAAAAGTCCTGTCACCTTAAACCAAACTTGAGACTAAGGCCTCACACATAAAGTAAACCACAGAATGAGTCCTTGCTGTCTGCTCGTCAATACTGGTTTTCAGCTCAATTAACTCTGTCCCTTTCAGTCCATTTACCACACTGCCAAAAGCAATTTTGCCCAAATATTATATTTCTAATGTTACTCTCCTGTCCAATAAAACCTTCAGTGCTTTCTACTGCTTTAGAAAACAACACATTTACTAGCGCAACATTCAAGATTTAGAATTAAGTGTGGGTTCTAATTTACTCTGAGACACAAGTCCCTTAAGTGTGGATTTATTTTCTCCAGCTACAAAATAAGGACATACAATTGGGTTGAAAGACATTTAGAAAAAAAAGTAAATGAGGTTTTTGTCAAAATTATTATTTGGTAAGAAATGAATCAAAATAGTTACTCCCCTGCCACTTCCACCACCACAAACTAGTTACTTTGAACCATCACTGGGAATTATCATAATCTTTTGATTTTGGGGGGAGTCTTTGATTCTTTTATTATAATATATATATGCAGATACACACATACACACACACACACACACACACACACACACACACATATATATATATATATATATATATATATATATGCAGGTCTTTTTTATGTACAATTGGTCCTATCGAATAATCAGATGAAGGCATTCTACTGGTAATTTCCCCTCAAATCAATTCAGGTAAAATTAGATATTAATGTTCTTAACAGAATATCAAAATTTGAGAATTCATTATCAATTTCAGTTCTGTGGCCATACATACAATTCAAAATATACATTAACTGAACTAAGGTGATAAAGTGGGTTGAAAGAAATCACAGGATTCAGATCAATTAAACTGTGTATTTTGCCTGCATTAGAGTCACAAATATGAACAGCAAATATTGTGTGTATCTCACAGCTGTTTTGTGAAGTGGGAGCAGCTTCTGAACACCTAAGGTGATTGCACAGCAGGTGGGCCACAGCTGGTGTAGACTGTATAAGGTTTCTCGGAGGACACGTTTCTTCTCCACCTCTCTTTTCTTGGGTCCTTATCTTAGTTTGTAACCAGCCAGGTGGCCTTGGTTGCCTCTTCAGCCAGCAGGGAGCAGGCAGTTTCAAGGAGGAAGGCAGAGCTCCTTGATCATACCTGTGTTTTTGATGGTAGAGGCTTCCTCTATCATTCTTTTTCACCCAGTCAGTGGCTAATGGGCTGGAGGCAACTGCAGAACTGCAGCCAGATGTTTTAAACCTCATGTCCACAATCTTACCCTTTTTGTCCACTGGAATCTGTATTTCATCACCACATGCTGGAGCCCACATCAATCCAATTCCAATATTTTTAGATGTCTTATCATGGCACCCCACATTTGTAGGATTTTCATAGTAATCAACAATCTATTTGAACTGTTATTTAATATTTTTTGTTTGTTTTAAAGGATTTTATACTTGTTTGATGTTTTTCTATTTTATTTTCTTTCAAATATTATTGTGTTTCCCTATCTATATTAGTGATAGTAAGTTGGTTTCTAAATCAGTATGCATCTTCCATGCAAGAATCATAAAATATGAACTTAATGGAAATAAAATTAAATGAAAAATTTTAACTTTTTAAATGTTAACATATTATTAAAGGAAGTATAATGGGATGAAAAAGATTGTGGGAGACAGAAGGAGAGTTTGAACAGGACAATCCTTCCGAATAACAAATCTTTAAGTAGTAGTATTTTGTTTGTTGACTCCATTCAGTTACTATTGTTGGAATTACAAAAATGTAAAATAAAATAAAAATAATGATGCTATCACAAATACAAGAAAAATAGCAAATAAAAGAAGAGTATTTAAAAAATATATAAAACTGTTCATAGAAAATCAGCCATAAGCTGCACATAGTTTTATATACTTTCAGATGTATTTCTATGCACATAACCCTGAATTTACAGAATGGAGGCTTGCTTTGTCCCAGGCATTCAGCTAAACACTATTCTTATATAACCTCTTATAATCATCACAACAATTTTGAGGGGCAAATATTATTCCCATTATTTTTATATAAAGTAACTGAGGTTTAGAAAAGTTACAAATTATTCTACTGCACTGTTATGGCATAATGTATTTAGTAATTTATGTTTGAAAATTTGTATTTTAAAATTTTTTAACTAACACAAGGCACTCAGAATAGGAACAATTGCCTAAAAATAATTTCAAATAATTAATAACCACAAGAACAAAACTTTAGTTTACAGTTTAGCAGTTCTTGGATACATATTCACATCTACACCTTAGCTTTTTTTTTTCCTGCACAATATGGTACCTTTACCATCAGACTCTGCTAAACACCTTCTGTGTGTGAGTGTGTGAGTGCATTTAGTTTCCACAATAACACTACAAAGAAGATACATCATCCCCATTTTACAGAAGAGGAAACTATGGATCAGTGGGGTTAAGTAGCATGTCTAAGACTACAGATGTACTGTACAACACATTTAGGATACAAGCCAGGTCTGTCTTGCTGCCCAGCTTTTCAACATCAGTTCATCAAATTGCTTCACTCCACTAGAGTCTCTTCAAATAACAGAAATGGCGAACATCAGCTAACTGGCACTCTGCACCCTCCCTTTTTAACCCCCAATTCTTGTATCCTCCAAATGCTTAAGAAAACATATCATCAGTTTGGACTTTTTTTTTTTTTTTCCGTAGATGGAATCTTGTTCTGCCACCCAGGCTGGAGGGCAGTGCTGTGGTTTCAGCTCACTGCAACCTCCACCTCCCAGGTTTAACCGATTCTCCTGCCTCAGCCTCTGGAGTAGCTGGGATTACAGGTACACGCTTAGTAGAGACAGGGTTTCACCATGTTGGCCAAGCTGGTCTGGAACTCATGTCCTCGTGATCTGCCCTCGTCAGCCTCCCAAAAATGCTGGGATTACAGGCGTGAACCACGGCTCCCAGCTGGACTTAGTTATCTTTAAGTTTGTTTTAAATTTACTTCTCACCCATATTCTAGATTTCAACGCTATGGTCTCATGCTTTAGGTGTTTGTAAATATTCAAATGGCCATGAAGATAGAGGAACTGATCAAATTACCTGTTACTGTTAAATTGTTTTGATCACAAACATGCAGACCAAGCCATTTTTCACCTCTTCAAGATTCTTTTTTCTTTTAAAGAGATTGCAAACAAAAAGTAACTTAAAGTAATTTAAAGTAATTTCTTGTTAATAAAATTTATTTTTCTATTGAATTTCTTGTTAATCTTTAAGTAGTCACTGCCCTTAAACCTCGGCTCCCCAACCCCCAGGCCACAAACCAGTACTGGTCAGTGGAAGCCTTCCGCAGAGCAGGAGGTGAGCAGCTGGTGAGCAAGCATTACAGCCTAAGCTCCGCCTCCTGTGAACTGCGTCCACGGGATCTAAGTTGTACGCTCCTTGTGAAAATGTAATGCCTGCTGATCTGAGGTGGAACAGTTTCATCCTAAAACTATTGCCCCAATTTCATCCATGGAAAAACTGTCTTCCACAAAAACCAGCCCCTGGCACCAAAAGGTTTGAGGACTGATGCTTTCCACCTTTTTTAACTTTATAATCTGTCAAAGACTAATTTTGCCAGCTGTTTTCATTTGGTTAGTATTTTTCTTTCTCTTACTTTCAAACAATCTGTAAAGTGACTTCTGGAGGTGCCTTCTGTAAAAAGGATATAACATGATTTTAATAAGCCGATCTACTTCCTTTTTTCACATTTTAAAAGTTAGTGGCAAAATATTACAATGAGAAAACTAGTTTTTAAAATTTTTATTTTGGAAAATTTTAAACACATACAAAAATAAAGCAAATAATATAACAAATTTTTATATATTTATCACCAAACTTCAACTAGTATCAACATTTTTTAATTTTTCAGTGTATTTCCCAATACACAGTTTTATTGAGAAAGTATCTTTCGACATATACCCTTGACCTATTAACATGTTTTGCAATTGATAAATATGGAAACTATTTCTACAATTTTTTTTTCAGTTTTTCTTTTCTTTTTTTGAATCAAATTTTAAGTTCCTTTTTATCTTTTGTGTATCATACATTATATTTCTATTCCTTCAGTAACTGCTCCAAAAAATTATGTTTTGATATTAACAAAGCCTAATATTGATTAATATATTTTTTCTGCTACTGAATACCTTTGATATGGTTTGGCTATATCCACACCCAAATCTCATTTTGAATTATAGCTTCCATAATCCCCACCTGTGGTGGGAGGTATTAAATCCCCCACCTGTGGTGGGAGGTATTAAATCATGGGAATGGGTTTTTCCTGTGCTGTTCTTGGGATAGTGACTAAGTCTCACGAGATCTCATGGTGATATAAAGGGCAGTTTCGCTGACTGGGCTTTTTGCCTATCGCCGGGAAGACGTGTGTTTGGGTCTCCTTTACATTTCACCACGATTTTGAAGCCTCCCCAGCCATGTGAAACTGTGAGTCTATTAATCCTGTTTTTCTTTATAAATAACTCAGTTTCTGGTATTTTTTTTCATAGCAGTATAAAAATTGCCTAACACAACTTAAAAAAGAATTAACTTTATATCCTAACCCAGATGCTGTTGTTTCATATTTTATATTACTTTCTATACATACTCAGGCAATTATTATTTTTAATTTACGTAGTCAATGTTTTTTTTTTTTTTTTTTTTTTTTTTTTTTTTTTTGAGACGGAGTTTCGCTCTTGTTACCCAGGCTGGAGCGCAATGGCGCGATCTCGGCTCACCGCAACCTCCGCCTCCTGGGTTCAGGCAATTCTCCTGCCTCAGCCTCCCGAGTAGCTGGGATTACAGGCATGCACCACCATGCCCGGCTAATTTTTTGTATCTTTAGTAGAGGCGGGGTTTCACCATGTTGACCAGGATGGTCTCAATCTCTTGACCTCGTGATCCACCCGCCTCGGCCTCCCAAAGTGCTGGGATTACAGGCTTGAGCCACCGCGCCCGGCGTCAATGTTTATTTTATGTTTGCAACTCGTTGCTTCTTGCTTTTTTCTATTCCTTCATTTTGGGTGCAGTTTCCTTTCTCAAAGTACTGCTTCAGCCGTTCTCTGAGTGATGGGCCTGGGAATGGTATAACCACTTGAATTTGTACTTTCTCTAAATATGCATCTACTTTGCACTCAATGTTGAATAATAGCTTGACTAAGTAGTCACTTTATTCTCCTAACCTAATAGTATCTCTAGAAAAGGAAAAGCTAAAAGGAAAAGTTAAAAAGATTTAAAAACGTACAATTTGTCAATATTTTTCTTACATGTGTCTTACTGTTGGTGTCATATCTAAGAAATATTTGCCTAATCCAAGGTCACAAAGACTTTTGTCTTAAAAAGGTTATTCTTTTATTTTAGGTGTTTAATTTATAACATAATGAGTGCATTTTTGCAAACGGGTGTTCAGTTGTCCCCCCCACCATTTGTTGAAAAGACTATCATTGTTCACTGAATTTCCCTTGCATTGTCAAAAATTAGTTGTCTATACATAGGTGGATCTGTTTCTGAATTCTTCGTTGATTGACTTTAAAGTCTTTTTGAAATAGAAATACCTTGATGCCAGTATCATGTCTTGATTACTATAACTTCATACTTTTTGAAATTATCAAATATGAATTCTTGAACTTTTAAAAATATTTTAAGAGTAGCTTTGGTTATTTTTCTCATTTGTATGTCCATACAAATTTTAGAATATATCAATTTGGAAAGAATGGCATCTTAACAATATTGACTCTTCCAAGCCATGCCATGGAGTATCTCCTTATTTACATTTTTTAAATGTCTCTCAGTAATGTTTTGTAGTTTTCCATTTTAAGATCTTGCACTTTTTTTTGTCAGATTTATCCCTGGCACTGATATTAACAATGTATGGTTTACTTTTAATTTCAACATTTCTTTGTTTATTTGTAATATATAGAATTGTGCTATAATTTTGTATATTGATCTTGTATGCTGTAATATTGATGAAATAGCTTAATAGTTCTAGTAAATTTTGGTGGATTTTATGAATATTCTGTGTAGGTGAACATGTTACCTTAAATACATGTAATTTTACTTCTTATCTTTTTTTGTCTCATAGTACTGGCTGCAATCTTTAGTATAAAGTTTAACAGAAATGGCAAGAGCTGACGTACACGTCTCTTAATCTTAGTGGGAAAGTGTTTAACACTATTAAATATAATGTTAGATTTTCAGATTTTTGTTGGTCCCCTTTGTCATTTTTAATACATTTTCCTTTTTTTTTATTTCATTGAGAGTTTTTAAATTTATTTTAAAATCAGGAATGAAAGTTTGATTTTGTCAAATACTTTTGAAAAGTCTATTGAGATGATCATATGGTTTTTCTTTTTCATTTACTAATATAGTGAAACTTACTAAAATTTTGTTCAGAATTGGTGATTCTATGATCATGAGAAAGAGTGGTCTGTAATTTCACTTTCCTTAAGTGTTTTTTTGTTTGGTTTTGATATTAATGGAACAGAAGTCTTGTCAAATGAATTATGAATCTCGAAAAATCTGTGTAGAATTAGTATTATTTTATCCTCAAATGTTTAGTAGAATTTGCCTCTGAAGCTATCTGAACTTGAAGTTTTCTTGTAAAAATATTGTTTTACTACAATTTTAATTTATAAATACAGTACTGTTCAGGCTATTTTTTTCTGGAATAAAGTTTGGTAGTTTGTGTTATTCAAGAAAAGTCTATTTCATCTAATTTACTAATATATTAACATGCAGTCATTTACATTGTTCTCTTACTGTTGTTTCCATACCTGTAAAATCTCTAGTGGGCCATCTTTCCATTCCAGATATTGGTAATGTGTATCTTCTCACTTGCCATCTTATTTTCAGATTAGTCTGGCAAAAAGTTTACAAATTTTAAAAATATTTTCAAAGAGACAGGTTTTGGTTTATTGGTTTACTCTCTTGATTTTGTTTTCTCTATCATTAATGTTGGCTGTGTCATTATTTTTTTCTGATTCTTTTTTGTGAATGTTTGTTTCATAAGGTGGAAACTGAAATCACGTACCAAATATATCTCATTGTTTATCTTAGTATTTCATGCTCATAGAAAATAATGTGTATTATGTTGTTTTTAGAGGAAATGTTCTGGAAATGTTAAGTTGGTTATTAATGTTACTCGCTTTTCTATGTTCGTGCTGATTTTCTGCTTATTGGTTCTATCAATTATTGAGTGAGGGATATTAAAATCTCCAGCTGCAGTTATAAATTTGTTTCTTATTCCTTGTCATTCTATTAGTTGTTTTTTGTATTCTGAAACTCTGCTAATTGACCACTTTATCAACAAAATAACTTTCTTTAGTAATATTCAGTGGTTTAAAATCTATAACAATAATATAGTCATTCCAGCTTTATTTTGATTATTGTTAACATAGCACTTTCTCTTTTTTTATCATTTACACGTTTATTTATATTTAAAAGTTGTTTTTCATAAGCTGCATGTAGTAGGATTTTGCTTTTTTTTCCCCCATCTGGCAACAGTTGAGTTTAAAATGAAGTGTTTAGACCATTTACATTTAATGTGTGTGTGATGGTGAAGACTGAATGTCAACTTGAATCGATTGAAGGATACGAAGTATGGATCATGGGTGTTTCTGTGAGATGTTGCAAAAGAAATTAACATTTGAGTCTGTGGGCTAGGGAAGTCAGATCCAACCTTAATCTAGTGGGAACAATCTTAGTGCTAGCTAATATAAAACAGGCAGAAAAATATGAAAAGGAGCAACTGGCCTAGCCTTCCAACCTATGTATTGATCCCATGCTGGATGCTTCCTGCCCTCAAAGAACGAACTCCAATTTTCAGTTTTGGGTCTTGGACTGGCTCTGCTTGCTCTTCAGTTTGCAGACTACCTATTGTAGGACCTTGTGATTGTGTGAGTTAATACTTAAACTCCCCCTTACACGTGTGCACACACACACATATACACACACATATATGTGTGTGTGTGTATATGTATATATGTGTGTGTATATATATATATATATATATATAGAGAGAGAGAGAGAGAGAGAGAGAGAGACAGACAGACAGACAGACAGACAGACAGACAGACAGACAGACAGACAGACAGACACAGACACAGACAGACATAAAGAGTTCTGTTCCTCTAGAGAACTCTAATATAATGTGGTTTTTCATATTGGTAGGTTTGAGTTTATCATCTATCATTTGTTTTCTGTTTGTTCCATCTGTTCTTGTTCTTTTCTGTCTTTGGGTTAATTGAACATTTTTAATGATACCAATTTATTTCCTTTTTTGACTTATTAGTCATAACTTTCATTCTTGCAGTGGTAGCTTTGAGTTTATAGTACTTATTAGTCTACATTCAAGTGATGTTTTACTCTTTCTCATGTGGTATAAAAATCTTAAAATGGTATATTTCTGTTTCCCTTTTCCCAGACTATCGACTGTTTTTAATACATTTTGTTTAGTTATGTGTTATAAATCTCGTAACATTGCTATTATTTTTAACACTAATTATCTTTAAAGAGGTTTAATTTTAAAAATTTGCACATTTACTTACACAGTTACCATGTCTGGTAATTCTCATTGCTTTGTGTAGATCTGTATCCCATCTGGAGTCATTTTCCTTCTACCTGGATATATTCTTTTATCATTTCTTATAGTGTGGGTTTGCTGGTGATGAATTCTTTCAGGTTATGGATTTTTTTAAGTCTTTATTTTATCTTTGTTTTGAAAGATACTTTAGAAGTATATAATTTACATGTTTTTCCTCCTCCTGTACTGTGATTGAAAACTCTCTCAAGGTAATATGCTGTGAGAATCATAGGGCTCACCTCACTTGTTTTTATTTTGTAATGTCACATGAGAAACCAAACTGAATTCTGGTAGCATGGTATAATGACACTATAGATTAAAAACAAATTCCCATAAAAACATAAGTGAAACACAGAGAATTAAGCTAGAGAGAAAAATAAATCATGGCTAGGGCCAAATTCCATTTGCATATTTTAATAGCCTTATTTTAAAATATCTTTTATAAGCTTATAGTTATTTCTAAAAGGAAAAATAAAAATAAATTACTTAGTGTTAAAATATATATGTGTGTAACAACATTATAATAAACAAGTCAGAGTAAAAGTTTTTTAATATTTGTTATTCAAAAGAAATGTACAATCTTTTGGAAAAATAAATTTGGTTATAAATAACAATATTCTGGCCAGGTGTGTGGCTCATGCCACCACTTTGGGAGGCCGAGGAGGGTAGGTCACCTAAGGATGGAGACCAGCCTGGCCAACACGGCAACACCCTGTCTCTACTAAAAAATACAAAAAAAAAAATTAGCCAGGTGCTGTGGTACATGCCTGAAGTCCCAGCTACTCAGGAGCCTGAGGCAGAAGAATGGCTTGAACTCAGGAAGTGGAGGTTGCAGTGAGGCAAGATTGTATCACTCCACTCCAGACTGGGCAACAGAGTTAGACTCCATCTCAAAAAACAGTCAGTCTATAACTGATGGGCATTTGGCTTGATTTCAAGTCTTTGCTATTGTGAACAGTGCAGCAATAAACATATGTGTGCATATGTCTTTATAGTAGAATGATTTATAATCCTTTGAATATATACCCTGTAATGGGATTGCTGGGTTAAATGGTATTTCCAGTTCTAGATCCTTGAGGAATTGCCACACTGTCTTCCATAATGGTTGAACTTAATTTACACTCCTACCAACCCCATCAATGATAGACTAGATAAAGAAAATGTGGCACATATATACTATGGAATACTATATAGCCATAAAAAAGGATGAGTTCATGTCCTTTGCAGGGACATGGATAAAGCTGGAAACCATCATTCTCAGCAAAGTAACACAAGAACAGAAAACCAAACACCACATGTTCTCACTCATAAGTGGGAATAGAACAACGAGAACACATGGACACAGGAAGGGGAACATCACACACTGGGATCTGTCAGAGGTGGAGGCTAGGGGAGGGACAGTATTAGGAGAAATACCTAATGTAGATAATAGGGTGATGAGTACAGCAAACCAGCATGGCACATGTATACCTATGTAACAAACCTGCACATTCTGCACATGTACTGCAGAACTTAAAGTATAATTAAAACAACAACAACAAACCAATAGTCTATATGCTAAATATAAGTAATATAACTTTTTTTAATTTTATTAAAAATTTTTAAATTACTCTATTACTGGTAAAGTTCTTATGGTTTATCTTGAAGTTATATGTGAGATGATTTAGCATCAAAATCCAACTAGGTTTAAGTGCTGCATGAAAATTCCATTTTCTAATACCTATGGATTCTCAGTCAGTGGTAAGTGATTTCTACATGGATAACTGTTGATATTTTAGAGAACTGAAAAATAGAGAATCTTTCACTCATGAATCATTTGTGTCTTTCAAAATGTAGACTTAATTTCATAATTTTACAGCAAACCAGGCAGACATATATAAAATATTTCAGGCATTTTATTCATCTGTTTTATTTCAACAGATAATTACAGAATTAAATATAAATTTTCCACTTTAATATAAAGCCTCAGTTATTTTTACAACAACAAAGATGAATTCTATGTGTAAAGTCAATACCTCTGCTAGTGCTAGGTTCGTACTGGTGTTTCAATTTCTCCTGGGCAATGCACCAAATCTACACATTTTTTTTTTTAATTTCTCTTAAAAGACCACAAATTTGGTGGAATGGATACTGCTTGGGTGAAGGGTGCACCAAAATCTCACAAATCATAAGTAAGGAACTTACTCATGTAACCAACCACCACCTGTTCTTCAATAACCCATAGAAATAAAAAACAATTAAAAAAATCATTTTCCATGCATATGTGGATTTATTTCTAAACTCTATTCTGTTTCATTAGTCAACTTGTCATTCTTTATGCCAATAGCTCACAGTCTTAATAAGTGTCATTTTGTAGTAAGTCGTGAAATCAGGTTGTGTTAATCTTCCAACTTTGTTACCCTTTTTCTTTTCTTTTTTTTTTTTTTTTTTTCCAAGACGGAGTTTCGATCTTGTTACCCAGGCTGGAGTGCAATGGCGCGATCTCAGCTCATCGCAACCTCCATCTCCTGGGTTCAGGCAATTCTCCTGCCTCAGCCTCCTGAGTAGCTGGGATTACAGGCACGCGCCACCATGCCCAGCTAATTTTTTGTATTTTTAGTAGAGACGGGGTTTCACCATGTTGACCAGGATGGTCTCGATCTCTTGACCTCGTGATCCACCTGCCTCGGCCTCCCAAACTGCTGGGATTAAAGGCGTGAGCCACAGCGCCCAGCCTACCCTTTTTCAAAATTGCTTTAGCCATACTAGGTCTTTGCATTTCCATGTATAATCTAGAATCACCTTGTAAATCTCTAAAAAAATACATATGAATGGCTATGACATTTTTAAAAACAGATAATATAACAAACATTGGTGAGGATGTGGAGCAGTCGAAACTCTTATACACTGATAGTAGAAGGTGTAGCTGCTATGGAAAATAGTATGACAGTTCCACTGGGAATTAAAAACAGAATTATCAAAACACAGCCTTCTGGACATTGAACTTGGCGATGATTTCTTGGATATGACACCAAAAGCACAGGCAGCAACAGAAATTATTTTAGATCAAAATTAAAACTTTTGTGCATCAAAGGACACTATTAAAAGAGTAAAAAGGCAACCCACAGAGTGGAAAAAAAAATTTGCAAATTATGAATCTGATAAGTGGCTAATATCCAGAATATATAAAGGACTCCCAGGAATCAATGGGAAGAAAACAATTAAAATTTAATTAAAATAATTTGATAGTTTTAATAAATAGCATGACTCAAAAATGGCAAAGGATGAACTTGAACAGACATTTCTTCAAAAATATACAAATGACTGATAAGCCCATGAAAAGATGCTCAACATCACTAATTGCTAGAGAAATGCAAATCAAAACCACCATGAAATACCACTTCACATACATTTGAATGGCTATGACATTTCTAAAAATAGATAATAACAAACATTGGTGAGGATGCTGAGGAGTCGAAACTCTTATGCACTGATGGTAGAAAGTAAAATGGTGTAGCTGGTATGGAAAATAGTATGACAGTTCCACTGGGAATTAAAAACAGAATTACCATAATATCCAGCAATTGTACTTCTAGGTATAAACTCCAAAACATTAGAGGCTGAGACTCAAAGTAATATTCATATACCCGTGTTCGTAACAGCATTATTCACAATAGCCAAAGGTGGAAGAAACCCAAGGGTACATTGTACATTGATGGATAAATAGATGAGCAAAATGTGGCACGAAGATATTAACCCTACTAAGGGAGGAAATTGACACATGCTACAAGGTCAGTGAACCTTGAAAATATTATACTATGTGAAATAAGCCAGTCACAAAATGGTAACTACCTAGAGAGTTCAACTTGATAGAGACAGAAAGTAGAATGGTGGCTGTCAGTGGCCTGGGAAATGGGGAGTTTTTTAAAAATACAGTTTTAATCGTTGTACATGTTTATGGGATACACTGTGGTATTTTGATACATATATACTATATGGAGTGATCAATTCAGGATAATTAGCATAACTCTCAGATGCAAAATTACTGCTAGTTAGGGGAGTTACTTTTTAGTGGGTACAGACTTTCCCTGTGGGAAGATGAAGAAAGGTTTGCAGATGGGTGGTAGTGACAGTTGCAGAAACATGTGAATGTACTTCATGCTATTGAACTATACATGTAAAATGGTTAAAATGGTACATTTTATGTTTTGTATACTTTACCAAAATTAAAATAATTGAACATTAAGTAGGGTGAAAAAGAATTTAAAATCAGTTGTTTGCAAGTCCTCCCATAATGCCTTTCTCTTTTTTGTTCTTAATATACTCTAAATTGTAATGCTATGATTTATCCCTTTCGCTTCTGTTGCAGTCTACTGTTTCTCCTCTATGAAACATTACATTTCTTAGGTTTATGGACTATTACCATCCCAGCCTTTGCAGTCTTATCTAAACACACTTGGGTGACTTATCTTAAATTTACAAACAAATTAAAGAAACAAAATTGAAACATTCTTTGCATAGTAATGTCAAGTTACATTTTTCATCTAATTTACACTATTTGCCAGTTAAAATGAGCATTATCTTCATAAAAGAATAATTGATCTGTTAATGATTTTAGGCAAGAAGAAGTTTATTTTCTCTTAATCCAGCCTGTAGAAAAGCATTTCCTTTTCTTTTATGTGGTCTAAATTAAGTAAAAACATCAAACTCCGGGCAAAGAAATCATGGAATGGGCCCCTCGCTATTGTGTCCTGATGTTAATGTAGAAGAGAGACTTCATGACTGGAAGGCATCCGTGATATTAACCAGGCCATGGTGCTGTGAAGTGCTGAGAGTGGTCATGCGGAGCAACAGGCCACAGGAATGCAAATCATCCACAAAGCCAAGAGTGGAGCTAGCAGGTGGCCTCGCCCATTCATCTGATGTCAACACTTTATTCAGCTCAGGCCCTTTAACATCTGGGAAGGCCCATTATTGCTTTTAATTAAGTTGAATACAGGCCATGCAGTGTTCTCTTCATTTAAAAAAAAAAAAAATCACAAAAAGAGGTATCTTCTGTACACTGAGGGTCACTCTCCAAATATAAATAAATATGGACATTTAACTTAGATCATGTCGAGGTTTTAGTTTCCCATATTTTTCCATATATCATTTCAGCATTTTATAGAAAATATTTATTTGGCTTTTGGCAACATATCAGATTTTCTTTTAGGAAATAATGAGTTCTTTTAGTTCTCTTATGATTAACGTATTAGACTTTTGAAATATTTCTACTTTAAGGCATTTTGGAATAACCATAACATATCATTTCAAAATGAGTTTATAGAAGATTAACCTGTAACAGTGGAAAGTGTCAGGTTATGGAATTAAGTCATTTTCTGAGGTCTGAATCTAAAGCCAAAACCATTTGTAAGTGTAATTCTGCCTGTAAGTGCATGCATACATGCACCCACATGCATATTGAATATTTCAAGTTATGTAAAACAAGTCACTGTCAAAAACTATTTAAACCACTACTCTTTAAGAGCCTTGTTAAGTGTGAAATTTCTTAAGATTTTCATGTATAGTAAATATTTAAATTAAAAGGCCAGCCAAAGTACAAAGTATTTAGAAGGTTCATTTAGAATTTCATAACAAAGATCTTATAAATTAATGAGGTTAGTACTTTCCCTCTTTAAATGTCTCTGAAAGGCAGAATTTTGC
The DNA here is from genome assembly GCA_031835075.1 of Saguinus oedipus. Lineage (NCBI taxonomy): Eukaryota > Metazoa > Chordata > Mammalia > Primates > Cebidae > Saguinus > Saguinus oedipus. The sequence goes on from CM063172.1 coordinate 66,121,559, forward strand.
TTTCAGAGGTAAAAATATTCAGTGTCTTTGTGGGAAAATAATGTTTTCTGTTGGAAATAGGTTAGACTTTGCTATACAACTAACAAGTTGTTGTAAATTTTAAATTGTTAACCAATGACATATTTTTTACTGAATTTAGTAAAGTATTAAGAGAATCACACTAAGAAATTCTTAAAATTGTAGATTATATCTTTATATCCACATCCTTATTATACCTGGTATAACATATAATAGGTATTTAATATGTGTTAAGAAATGAAGGGAGGAAGGGCTGAGGGCAGTTTTAAGTGTTAAAGATGAGTGACAATGTAAAATTCAATTCAAAATGATACATTTCCATAAAATAGAGAAAGGTGAAACTTTCTACAAAGTCCTAACTTTTGATCAGATTCTTCAACAATCTTCAAAATCCAGTTTATTCTTTTCTGCTAATGTAACTCTCTATCCTTAGGTTTTTCACCTTTTGGGGTGCAGACACACCTGTAAAACTTCTTCTAAATCAACATCATAGAGTCGCATTCCAGACATATTTATTCAGACTATCCCATTTAGGAGCCTGATATACATACTATCTATGGAAACATTCCAGACGGTTCTCATGCCCAACAAATACCAGTAACTACCACATTAGCAGCACCAAACTAAATGTTTTTCTTTCAATATACTTTTTTTTAACCTCTCTATTTTAACTTACACTCTTCTCTCATCCTCAAATGCTCTTTTCTCCTTCTATTTCTAATCAAAGCTTAAGGATTTCTGTTATGTTACATATCCCTTCCTCCAAAACTGAAGCCGCAGAAAAATAATTCTTCTCGGACATCTCTTAAATCACTTTGCTTGTAGTTAATAAGGTTGATTACTCCAGAATATTTTGCAGAACACTATATGTGGTTCCAAGATTTCAAATGTCAAGAGATCCCAATAAAAGCCATTATTAGAGAACTGCTACAGTCACGAAGGACTTGCAGGTATTTAGACAGGGTAGACGAGGGTCATCTTGCTTTCATTCAGAATGCCCAGGCCCTCAGGCTCATTCGTGGCTCTCTTCATCCATGCAAAATAAAAAAGTCTCAAGCTCTCTAACCATGGCTGAATGTCCAGCCTCCTTTCGTACAGTACACAGCTATTCCTCCTATAGTCCTGGGAGGGAAGAACCCAGGTTTTGCCTTCTTGGCTTAAGTACTTTTTACTTATGCATTTCCTAGAGTGAGTTTCCCAATGGACCTAAACCTCTATGGTACAATCTGTAGAGGGATTATTATGAAGCCATTCCCAGAAACACATAAGAGTTCTTATTTCCCAACCCACTAAAAGGGTATCTAGAATTCTGAACACAGATCTCTATATACTTTTGAGCTCCTTTAAGAAGGCAAATGTACCTGTGATTCTGGCATCAGAATTGGGTTCAAGTCTCTTGCTAAGAATTAGAAGGACAGAGCCTTATGTACCCAGTACCATTAAGAAGGACTTGGGTTCTTAAGATTTGGAGTCATTAATATCTAGATTGATTAAGGTCTGATGGTGAGAGGGTATTGAATCCTGGGGCAAATCAATCCTGTGCAAGGTGTGGTGGCAGAATGGGATAATAGAGTGGAATAATAACCTCTCAATATATTATCCCACTATAGAATTTTTAACCAGTGACATAGATGTTCATTTCTCTATCTAAAACGTCAGTGATCCTGTTTGAGATTGGTGATTCATTCATCCTGAGTTATATACTAAATTGCTTGGTTATGAGTACTGTGCTAAATGCTTGTGATAAGAGGGAAAATAGAAACTATCAATCCCCACTTTCATGATGAATGTAATCTGATGAATGACTCAAGCAAGTAAACAGATAATTATGGTTTAGCATCCTGTGATATATATTTGAAAAATATAGAAGGCTATCTAAGCAAGGTTTTCACCTTTCGAACATAGTGCCTGTAGATAATTGGTGGTAAATAAATGCTTATCAACTAAATAATTTTAGAAAAAAATTGAAAAATATGTTATAAATGTCACCACGCATTCTTCAGGGTGGATAGGCCTATACTGTGAAGGCGATACTTTTAAAATTTATGAAATGGAACAATAATTCTTTCTCCACTATAGTATTAAATTCTGCTTTGAGAAATAATATTTATCTTCAGAAAAGGGGAATGCCATAGGGGTCTACTGCTATTATCTGGGAGGAATAAACTATATATAAAAATCACACTAATGAAAAAATATCTGTGGCATCAGAATTATGTTCAAGTCTCTTGCTAAGAATTAGAAGGACAGCATTATGTGCCAAGTACCATTCAGAAAGGCTTAGGTTCTTAAGACTTGGAGTCATTAATCTCTAGATTGATTAACTAAGGTCTGATGGTGAGAAGATGTTGAATCCTGGGACAAATCACTCTTGTGCAAGGTGAGGTGTCCTAAAAGGTGGTGAATATTTGCACAATACTGATTAGAAGAAAAGCAAAATTAGATGGAGTCTGGCAGGGAGTGTTTGGTTGGCAGTGGAGAAAGCTGATTAAAAATAGGGTGTTCCCCAACATAGACCCATCGGTGTCTAGGGAAGCACAAATTAACAGTTAAGTGATTATCTTCCTCTCCTACTTTAATTCCCTATAATTAGTACCAAACTTTTAGAAAAGTTTTATATAAATCATGCCATGTTGAATGGTGACGGTTTGAGGAATGAGACAAGGTGGAACACTGAAGGTGCTATACCACGCAAAAAAATTGATTGCTGCTGCTTCTGTGGTAGAGAACTATCTCTATAGAAAATTGTGTCTGGAAACTTGAGGCAGTGGCCAGTAATAAAGTGAAAGGTTTTCCACCGTGAAGCTGTAAGCAGCATGGAAGGCCCAGATAGTAAGGAACGTTTTCACACTACCCAACTCAGAAATGAAACGGCTGCCTCTCTTCCCCTAGTATTTCCTAAAAGAAAAAAGAGGGAGGCAGATGATTAATTATTCTAATTAACCTTAAGAAAAATTCACTTTTGTCTCTCTGGTGTCTAATTAGAAACATGATGATACCTTGCCAGGTTCAGTGGACTGATGTGGACAAAAAATAAATCAGTAAAGGAAATATAAAAGTTCTATAAAGACAAAAGAAAAGACTTTATCACTGTGCATATGCTAGATTATACTCATGATGTGTAGCAATGATGGGATGAAGTTTTGAATTTTAAAGTTCAAGTGAATCCTAAATTAACTTAATAAGAATGTGTTGGCCTATTGAAAGTTTCATACATGTTACTGTGATTATTAATAAGTAACTAAAAAGAAAACTGATGGAATCCTGCCAAAAATGCTGTAAACAGATGAGCATTTTTAAAGTAATGTTCTCACCAAAAAAATGTGTTCTGAAGCTCAAATGTGAATGTTTTAAAAGATATTATATTAAACATATAATATGGTAAACTTACCTTCTAATATTGTATCTCTCCTTGTCTTTCATACTTACAGAAGATTCTATGTCTGTTTAACTCCTAATTAGCCATGGTTGGTAGGCCATATGGACTTCTGGAAGAGGCTATTCATTAAGGATATTAAAGAATATGTATAATAGATTTTCTTCTACACGTTGCAATATATATCCTCAAATTTACTATTATGGAGACAAGGTTTTTACTCCACAATTCAAGTATTTCTTCAGAAATATTTTCTAGCTGACTAACTGAAAGTATTAGTGGAATTTCTTTCTTTATTCACTGCAAATTGGAACCCATATCATTTTATTTACCCATTTGTATTAACACTTTACAAATCAATTAAGAAGGTTGGTACTTAACTTAGGAATTTATTTTGTATGTTTAAAAATGTATTATATGATTCAAAGTTCTAATAAAAGTACCTCTACCAACTTAACTAGAAGAGAATAGAAAAGAAATCTGATTGAAGCTGTGTAATAAAGGTGAAATGGTGTCTTCTAATTTCTGTACTTTTTCTCATTCTTTGTGGGGTAAGACAATCTTCCAAAACTCTCTTCCATCCTTGCTCTTCTCCAGTTTTTATCTGAATCTATAGAAGAACTGAGGGGCTTAGGATCTCAACATGGTGAACTGAGCTTTATGGCCACAAATTAGCTTCTGAATCCATGCTGCTTTCTGCTGTGGTCACAGGTCTGATTAGGTTGCTGCTAGTTGTTCATTTAGATACAATATGATATAGTAAAGAGAGGCAAATTTTATTGGAATAAAGTAATGCCAGGAAAGAGCAAAGGAGAAGAGTTTGAAGGGGAGGTGTTCACAGTTTAAGGAAATGTAATGCGACTTCAGTAGGAAGACCCATTTGAGATGCTAGCTAACATAGCCACATTTTTCCTCCCGTTGATTCTGGGGCAAACAGTCTAGAGTTGAATCCAAGCAGGGTTAGGTTTCTGCTAAACTAGCTAAAAGTAGAATAGCAGGGTCAAGAGACTCTGAGTCTAAGGAGGTATTGTCTTGATGAGATCTTTGCTGGGTAAGGAGAGAGATCAAGACTTGAAGACATAGAAGAGCAAAAAGTAGTGGGGTTGACGGATAGGAAAGAAGCATTACTAGAATTGCAGTGTTAGAGATAGTAAGCTAGAAGGTAGAAAGGAAGCGTAGAAAGGAGACATGAAATTAAACTTAGTCACTGCAGTTATAGTAATATCTAAATATGACAATGGATGTTGGTGATTTTGGTAACTGATAATTTGACTACATATGAATCTGGAGTTGTTGCTAATGTATCAGATGAATATCTCTTAAAAATCAATAGGTAAATGAAAAACATCCCAATAAAATTGGTAAATACAGGCTTAGGCAATTCTCAACATAGAAATACAAATTAATAATAAACATATGAAGAACTATTCAAGCCAACAAAAGCATCTTTCAAACTGACAGCAACATTTGCAAACTCTGGCATGCAATATTAGCAGATTTATAGTTACAAAATCATTCTCATACAATTGTGATATAAAGGTTAAATCAAAACATTCTCAAAGTAACTTCGGCAATTATTTTTAAGAACCTAAAAATGTACATAGCCTTTGACTCACTAATTCTGTATCCAGGAATTTGTTCTAGGACACAATAAGAAATGTGATTCTAATTATTGTTATTTCAGCAATTATTTAGTATTAGTGAAACTTTGAAAATAGCTTAAAGTTGAAACTTCTTACAGGAAATGATTAATGATAGAATGAAACATTCAACAATCTTTTAATATCATTTTCAAATAAAATTTGATAATCAAAAAATTGTTTAGAATGTACTAGCAAAAGCAGGCTACAAAATGCACACAGAGATTGTTCTAATAATTACCTATTTCTCTGAACATGTGTGTGTTCAGTGTGTTATGTGTGTGTACAGTAGTATGCATAAAGCCTGGAAGACAAACTTGGTTGTGCTTATCTCTGGATGCTGGATGACTTAAAAAAAAATACTTTCAGGCTGGTCTCAAACATAGCAAAACATCGTATCTACAAAAAGAGAAAATGAAAATAAAATTTAGAAAAATAACTTTAATAGTATTCATATGCAAGACCATGTGAGAACACTCAGCTACAGCTTGAGAGAACTCAAGTAGGAGAGGTGAGATAAAAAGTTGGAAAAAGGAAGTCTTGACATCATTTGGGTTTCTGGATTCAGTCATGCATAGAGAGTTCCCTATTATCCTTCCCATGATTTTATTAAATATAAAGTCATGTCCCACTTTGTTTTTTATTGTGTTTTGTTTTTCCTTATATAGATTTCAACTGGGTTTCTATCACTGGAATCAAAGAGTGGTAGACAAGATTAATATAATCACTATTATGAATTACGTAGCAATGCATTCTGGCATATACATCTTTTTCCAATTTGTTTCCATTTTCTTATAATAGCCTCCTAGAAGGGACTGAACGTATCAAAATCTCACTGGCTACTGTGGCAGTTAAAAGAAATATAGCATAGAGATGTCATCTCAGGGTAAGCCAGCCGTATAGACAGGGAATCCAAAGATGACCACAAGTAAATGTGTTCATCATCTCTAATTTTTAAAGTCAAGAAATTAAATTTTCATTAGTAAAATCATGTCTCAGAGATAAATGTATCAACCCTAATAGAAGTGCTAATTTATGGAGTCAGAACTATTACCTTTATGCCAAGTAAAATATCTGTGGCATTTGATCAATGCAACTCTTTCTACAGTTAAGCAAAATCCCCCTATCCACTCTGGGGACAATGTCTGAAGACATGTTTTGTTGTCACAACTAAGGACTGACACTAACATCTCTAACCAGCAGAAACCAGGATGCTGCTAAGCATCCTACAAGGTACAAAACACAGTCTCTATGATGATGAATTATCCAGCCCTAAATGTCCAGAGAGCCAAGATTGAGAAGCCTACAATAGAGACATGCACTTGACAAGTGACTGATTATCCCAAAGGGTCATCTTTATAAATGGGAAATACTAGACACAAATTAAAACTTTTTTGACCATTAGAATCCCTATTTCTAGGCTCTGTTTATCATTTCCTAATACAAATGCCTCCAATAAAGGTACAACACAGTTAATTACAAATTTCTTGATTCCAAACACATTCTACTTCTGCCTCCCTAGAATTACAGCCAAGTCAACTTGATTGCAGTGCTTCATTCACACGGAAGAGCTTTATCATTGGATATGCATATTTCAGTTTTTCCAGAAATAGTCAAATTGGTTGTGTCTGTTTACCCTTTTCCAACAGTTTTACTCCATAAACTAACCAACAGATGGAAGTTTTGGACTTCAAATATTTGTTAATCTGAATGTAAAGATGTATTTTATCATTTGAATCAGCATTTTTCGGAATTCTAGGGAAACGAGAATCTTTTCAATAGTTTAATAACCATTCTGGTTTCTTTTATTACAATTTGTCCATAATATTCTTTTTTAGTTTTTTAATGTTTCTTATAAATTCATAGGAATCTTTATAATTTCCTGGTACCTAATTTTTTTTTTTCTGTTTAACATGTTGTAATACAATTCAGTAATGTTTCTTCTTTTTTTTAATTTTTTTTTTTTTTTTGGTGTCTTTTGTTTGTTGGTTGGTTTTTGGAGTTTTTCATTGTTGTTATTGTTTTGAGACAGGGTCTCACTTAGGATGTCCAGGCTGGAGTGCAGTGGTGTGATCTTGGCTCAATGCATCCTAGATATTCCAGGCTGAGGTGATTCTCCCATCTCAGCCTCCTGAGTGTCTGGGACTACAGGCATACGACACCATGTTCGGCTAATTTTTTGTATTTTTAGTAGAGACTGGGTTTCACCATGTTGGCGAGACTGGTCTTGAACTCCTGGATTCAAGCAGTCTATCTGCCTCAGCCTGCCAATGTGCTGGGATTATAGGCATGGTCTCATGCACCAGACGGTAATGTTTCTTTATCATTATAATCTTTGGGATTGAAAAGACATTTCAGATTATCTTCATTTTTAGTCTAGAAAAATATATAGCTGAGTGTTATTGCTAAAACATACTACTCCCTAATAGTTTACTAATTTCATAGAAGTAGAGATAATCATCAAGTATTATGTTTGAATAAATTTTTCACTTTTAACAAATATGTTCCAATTGTAATACAAAATCTACTTTTACATATTTATACTGCAAGGAACTTTAATAAGTTCTTTTGTTTTTTCTTTTTATCTTTTATTTTCTTTCATATCATAGATCTTTTGTGATAAGTTTATCAGTTATATTTATGCCACTTAAGGTGGTCATAAATGTTTCACCTAATAATTTTTTAAAAGAATGTGATGTAATTTACTGTTGTTCACTCTAACAGAGGTTTATTTTATTTTACACAGAACAGTGTGGCATCTCTCTCATTTGCTGGCTCAAAAAATATTTCTTGCATGTACTCTGTGTGCCAAGTAGTGTTTTAAGTATGGGAAATACACTAGGATACAAAACAAATTTAACTCTCGACCATATGGATCTAACTTAATGGGGTGGGAGGCAAACAATAAGGATAAATATGTAAAATGTCAGCTAGTAACAGTACTAATAAGTCTAAAAATGCACTATCTGCATGGAGCATAAGTGAGGGAAATGTGATTTTCAATGGAATAGCCAGAAAAGCCTCGCTGAAGTGACATCTGGGGAAGACAAAGAGCTGTGGATATAAGGAGAAAGGGCATTTCACCTAAAAGATAGAATGAGAACAAAGCCCCTGAAACATGAGGCTTTAGGCATGAGGCTTGGATAGCTAGAGATAGAACTAAAAAGAGAAAAATGGGACATAAGGTAAGAAAGATCATGCAGGAGCCAAATACAGATTTCTAGCTTATCCCCTGAAAAAGATGGGAAAGCGCTGGAGGGTTTCAACATCTGATTTAGATTTTAATTGGATCACTAGAACTTCTGTCGCCAGGAAAGTCTTCCAGGAGGCAAGGGCAAAAGCAAGATGAATAAAAGGATGTTGTCTTCACTTTTCTCTCTACCCTTTCTCTATTTATTTATTTATTATTTTAATAGAGACAATATTTCACCATATTGGCCAGGCTAGTTTGGAACTCTTGGCCTCAAGTGATCCACCCCCTCTTGTCCTCCCAAAGTGCTGGGATTACAGGTATTAACCAACTACTGTGCTCAGCCCACCCTTTCTCTTTTTAACCCACTCCAGGGGGTAATTTGCTGTAACTCATTTTCCTAGTAAGGACAATAATAATCCCCACCTAGGTAAATTCAGTTGTCCATTCTAGTTCATCTTCGTGGACCTTCAGCACTTTAGCCTTGATACACTTTCTCACTTGGCTTCAAGGATAGCATAATCTTGCCCTTCATCTCCTAACTTCCTGGATCTTCCTTCTCAGTTTTCTTAGCTGGTTTCACCTCATGTCCCCAGACTCTTAATGTACAGAATTCAAGAGTTCATTTTTTGTTTTCTTATCTCCAACTGCCCTGACTCCCTGCATGATCTCATCCAGTCTCCTGGCTTTAAATATCATGTAAATGATAGCAGTTCCCAAGATCTATTTTTGCAGAGACTATTCTATTGAGTTAAAACCTCATATATCTAATTATCTGAATAAACTCTCCACCTAGATGTATACTAACATCTCCAAAATCACTCTGCCTAACCAAAATCCTGATGTTCATCTCTCGTCCTTCTCTGTCTGCTGCCTTATTCATCTGAGTCATGCCAGTTTCATTCTTCCAGATTCTTAGGCTAGAAACTTTGGGTTCTGAAATTAGAATTTGAAAACTAAGCTACAAATATAAACTTTAGAATTACCAGCACATAGATTGCTTTTTTAAAATACCCTAAAACTATGCTTTTGCTGGTGTATAACAGAATAGTCACATAAAGTATCTTTTTGTTTCTGTAAGAAACTCTTCAATAAAAATATGTTTCTTACCTACATTTTAGGTTGAATCTCTAACACTTAAGCATTTAATTAGGCAAATAATATTAATAAAGCAGTAATTTATGAGTGACTATACTAAGCAATAAATACAAAGTATTAATTATATGGCTAAACACAGATTTTTCTGAAGAGATCTGACTTACTGGTCAGTTCGAAGCAACTAAACTAACAACAGTTATTTTTCTTTATCACCTCTTTCTTTGAGATACTGTAATCAATTTCTTAATAATTTTTTAAGGATTATTTTCCCCAAAAAGGTAAAATTATTACTCTCATACAGATATAAAGCTGACATCTGTAAGATGTCTTATGTTATTCATTATTAATGAAATAAGTGGGCAAGTGTTAAACCTGCTCAAAGGAAAAGCCCAAGAACAGACACATTTATAGATAAGGAATATTAAAATGGATTTGCAAATAGACACAAAACTGGCTTTTTATATAGTGGAGCAGAAAGTCTCTACCTGACAGAATTTATTTGTCTGTCTATAGAGAAAAATTATTTTGGATCACTAGAAAGTGCAATTTAGGGAGTTATAAAATAACTCCAAGAGAGTGAAGGCCACAGAGCCCTGTAAGATTACTTACAATGTCCTCCCTGCCTTCTCTGATTCTAATTCTGATTCAAATCCAGTTTTTCATTGGAAACACCTAGTAATCTTTTTCGCTTATTCTAAATTTTCTCTGTAAATATTTATACCCAGTATCGGTCATATAACAGAATAAAAACCTGAAAACTGGAGAGTAATAAGTAACATGAAAAGAGATAATTATTATTTGTATTAATTAATGTGTATTTAGCTTCTACATAAGAAATGAAATTATGTTTAACATAAACATATAGTAACAATTCTTCAAAAAATTTTGTTCTTATGATATTGAAATGTTAGTTATCATTTATATTCAAATCTTCTATTATGATACTTTAAATGATAAATCTAACAGACTATGACACTATTCTCTGTTAAAAAAAAACGCACTTGAGAAAAAAAATTGGTTTTTATTGTCTTAAAGATTGTTAATTAAATAACTCCAGTTAAATTTATATATATGTGGTATAATAAAGAATTTCTACTCTTTGTTATCCATCCCTGGCCTAGAGCTTCAAAAAACTTGGAATTTCCTGAGTGGAAATTTTCTGAGTAGGAGTATTTCTTAGGTTAATTAGGTGACTCATTATGGGAGCCTTATGCAGATTCTGAATGGGAGTTGGTGATTGAAAATACCTCCCACATCATTGTGACTAGAGGGTTGAAACTTTGGGACAGCTCAATCTCAGGCAAGAACCAGGTGGACTGGAATTTGAGCTCAATCACATGGCCAATGATTTCATCAATTATGTCTACATAATGAAACCCCAATAGTGCTGAACCTGCGATTTAGTGCAGCTTTTGGATTGGTGAGCACATTGATTGCAAAGAGTGCAACATGCCCAGATTCTATAGAAAGAGCACAGAAGCTCTGTGCCCCTACCCCCACCCCAATCTCAGACCTTGCATATATGCCTCTTCCATTTGGCTGTTCCTGATATGTATCATTTATAACAAAACTGTAATTGTAAATACAGTGATTTTGGTGAATTCTGAGTCATTCTAGCAAATTATCAAGCCTGAGAGGAGGGGTGAGAACTTCTGACTTTATAACTGGTCAGTCAGATGTGCATGTGGCCCTGAGATTTGAAGCTGATAGCTGAAGTGAGTGTAGTCTTGGCTTCACAACTGTTTGTATAAATTTGTGGGGTCTGTGCTAACTCAGGATAGTATTCAGAAGTAAAGTAAATTAAAGGCCACCTAGTTGTCAGGGAATTTGTTTTAGGACATAATATGTAGATACTGAGCAGTGCAGAGCATTAAGTCAGCAATAATGGGAAAATATGTTGAAGCATTATATTTAAGAAACTCTTAAGGAGTGACTGAATTTCTTACTGAGTCTATCTATGTGATATTTGATTATCAGCTCAATTCAGTTAAAATGAAGCTACAAAACAAACTAAACATCTATCTATGAGTATTGAGATCTATTGCACATAAATTACAATAACCTTTCCTGAAGCAACTTTTCCAGAGGGTTTCCTTTTCTACCCATATAAAAACACAAAGAGGAAACTTGTGGGCCAGTTCTTCCTACTGCAAAAAAGGAAAATGGCAAGTGTCCAGTGGTTGTGAATAGTGTAAGTGGTAAGCCTGGATGATGTCGGAACAAAAACTACTTTTTAAGTCATCATATTTCATTACTTACACAATTTTCTGGCATCAGTGCATCTTGACTTCATCTAACCAATTTTTTCAGCCATCTACAAAATAAAAATGTAAGGCTTTTACAAAGAAATACTGGGTAAAATAAATCCAGATATAAACAGTATGTCTACAGGATTGTTAGAGCAGCTCCAATTATAATGAAAGCAATGTTTTTAAGATTTCTTGCATTATGAACATAATGCTCCCAGTATTACAGAAGCCAGGAGTCTATTTATAATGGTCTTAGCTGCCCTCAGTCACTGCACCAAATCCTTAACATGAAAACTGAGGCCAGAAAATCGAGGTTCCAAATTACACCATGCAGAATGCCAATACAAGTTTTTTTCATTCCCTAAAGTGTTCAGACTAAGAATGTAAAAGACCAGCTAAAAAATGCTTATCCTTGAATATTCAAATGTGTAAAATAAAAAGCAAGCATTTAGTGTCTATTTCTTTATTTCTTGAATCACATATGCATAAAGGAGCACTGAAAGTATTTCACGCTGATTTTTTGGCAAAGAGGAAGCCTTGTAAAGAATTGAAATAACACAAAAGAGTTAAGTCCACATAAGGCATCACCTTTGTCTTGCAAGACACAGTAGAGAGATCTCACTGATTTCAAAAGAAAAAAATAAGTGCCATTATGTTAAAAAGTCTAAGATAAAACTGCTGGAAAATAAAGCACTACAGTTATATCTGCTATCTGTAAATCTCAGTTAGTGAAAGAAACAAAATGATTAGGTGGTTGATGAAAATCATTCTAAAACTGTGTTCTTATTACTGAGTGAAATTGGTTCCTTGAAGACCTTCATTTCCACATAAGTCATAATGAGAACACTGGTTTCATACCCACATGTTATTAGGCCATTTTGCAAACAGAAACACCCAAACTTCGGAATTTGAGCTAATTTTCTTGTTTTCCATCGCAACTATTGAATTAGTACCAAACCATCGTAACTGTCTTTTTTTTTATTACGCAAGTTAAAAGCTATGAAGCTCTGAACATTTCCATTATAAAAATGTGTTACTTCCTAACAGTACTGAAAGTTTTCTTAGCTTGGATATGTTCAAAGTTTCTTCTAATCCAAAAATGAATTCTGAACAATTTAATTTTATATTTTCAATTTGGAAAGAGTAAATCAGTAATCATAGTTTAGCAGACATTGGTTTTTGTTTTTTAAACACAAGAAATACATGGATGGATGACCTTCTGCTCTTCAGTAGGCATAAAACGTAAAAGGTATAACACCCAACTGGACTCACAAATAGCTCCTGACACCTCATGCCTACAAGCAGGAGAGATGCTAGTCAAAACTTCAAGGCAAATGAAATGTCTTCCTGTAACCCTTAAGGTCCTTTTCATAGCACTTCACAGCTTCAGAATCCCTCCTATTCTATGATAACCTCCTTACCAAGGGCTCTTTTGAGACTTTTTATGTTTTAAAGGGCAGTTTCTGAAGAAGGCAATGCTTAACAAAAAGATATGAATTCTGTTAGAGGTATTTCAAGTATTTTATACTGCTTGGTCAGCTTCCACATTAGGCTCTTTCAGCCTCTGTATGATAGTAGGGGAAACTGTCTTCCCTTCATAATAGTGAAGGTAATGATTAAAGGATGCTTAGGATTGATCATTTGACCCTGAAATATTTTGATGGCATGGAAATGCTACTTTTGGTGGATGGCATTCATTCTTTATGAGAGTCTCTTTCTAAAGCTAGAACATTTAAATTTTTTTTGGTTCAGGTTATCTATTAATCTCTCTTGCTCTCAATAGATTTCTTTCTCTGCAATTCCATCCTAATTTTAATACTTTACCCCAAACTTCTAATTTTTAAGTTATTTCTTGGAGTATTTATAAGCCTAAGTAACCTTGTGAAATTATATTAGAAGATAGTAAGCATTCTTATTGAGAAAATACAAAGCTCAAAAACCATTTATTTTAGAAGTAATCATAAACACTACTTCCAAAATGCTCAGTCTTTATTACAGCACTTGACCTGGGTTAGCCTCAAAAAAAAAAAAAAAAAAGTCTTAATAGTGACTAATATTTTCTATTTGTTTAAACAATATTTTATTCCTGGTGAATTAGTGAGCATTTTGATCTATTAAATAATCTCTTTTGTTTTTAAACTTTTTTAAGTGTGTTCATAGCACATTTCTGTGCAATTCATTTCTACACAAGTAAATAAAATTCCATTTAATGGTGTTATTTTGTTTTTTATTATTTTAAATATTTTAATGTGTTTCTGAATAAGAAGGCTTTTTAGCTTTTAAAAATAAAAAAATAAGAAAATGCTGTATTTTTCTTTTATGACTCTAGCAAGTCTGTAACCACAAATATTCATGCCTAATGATTATTTTATTTACCAAACTAATGTGGTAAATATATGTGTTCTCTATGGGCATATATAAAGTTCCAATAAAAATTTCACTTATTTGAAGGAAAGAGAACATGTATTTTTGTAGTAATCTTTAAGGTTTTTTTTGCCCAGACAGAGCCTCACACTATCACCCCGGCTAGAGTGTGGTGGCACGATCTCTGCTCACTGCAACTTCCTTCTCCCGGGTTCAAGTGATTCTCATGCCTCAGCCTCCCAAGTAACTGGGATTACAGGTACCCACCACCATGCCCAGCTAATTTTTTGTGCTTTTAGTAGAGATGGGGTTTCACCATGTTGGTCAGGCTGATCTCGAACTCCTGACCTCATGATTTGCCCGTCTCAGTCTCCCAAATTGCAGGGATTACAGGTGTTAGCCACCATGCCTGGCCAGTAATCTTTAAGTATATTTCTGATTATGTTATTTGACAAATGCAAAAAGAAACCTACTCCTACATATCTTAATGTCTATATTAAGATATAGACATTAGTCTATATCTATATCAATATCAATATCTATATCTATATCAATGGTCTTTATGGAATTGTCTTTTTTGTTTACTACAGGAACTTTTGAAGACTTACAACTTTTCAATAGAAGTCATAAACAGACAGTTAACCTAACAAGAGTCTTTGAACCACTTGCCTAAAAATCTTGGCATTGCTGCTTGCACCAGTTATAGCCTGTTATGTCATAAGAGTTTTCCAAAACTAATCAAGCTCCCTCCTACAACCCCTTCTTCCTGCCGAGTTCTCTCCATTGCTTTCTTGCACCAAGCTTCTGAATCTCAGTAAAATTCAATCTTGCCCTTCCTGGTCAGAGACACTCCCAAAGCTCTGTTCAAGTGTTATTTTCTTACACTGCAGTGAGCAATAAACATAACTTTGTCTTATCCACAGTTGGTAATATATGAGGAGCTGGCATTCAACATAAACATAATTTAAAACATTTTTCTCTCCCTCAAAATACATATAGTTCTAAATTAAACACAATTTTGGACATATCATTTTAAGTTGGCTGGAAAACATACTTTTTTGGAATCTCTTTGAAAAATTCTAAATAAGTGTGTATTATAGCTTTAAAACTTTGAAATGGTTACCTGAGTAATATGGTAGTGAAAGGTTTAAGGAAGAGGAGATGAGATTTTTCACATTATAAACCAAGTAATAGGAACTTTTCTCTAAACTTTTTCCAAGTTATTTTAAAGGTCTGTTTACTGTGTTTTTCATAGAATTTATGAAGCTTTACCATAAAATTCAAAGCATTGAAAAGGTCATTCACTACTGTGTTCAAAGGAGTTGGAAAAAATAACATTTGTGAATTGCCCATCTTCTTTTTAGAGAGAAGAAGCATACATTAATTCCTTTGAAAAGTGTCATGATTAAAGTGCTTATGGTAACACCTTTCTGAAATTTACATGTAGGTCTACATTCATGACTCATTCCACTGGACCATTCCATATTCCCACAGTGTTGCCCTAATGCAGAACCTCATACACTACAGTTCTGTTCAACAGCAATGACAGAGCCAAATCCATGCTTCTTATTTTCAAAGACCTGTGTTTCTTAAATGTAGGATCCATGTCTTCTACCCAGTAAGCAAGCAAGAAGTATTTAACTGAAACCAGTTAAAGGAATGAGGTAAAGGCAGACCAAGAAAGTGGAGAGATGTCCAAATGGGAGAAACAAGTGAGGAAGAGCTCCCAGGATTTATGAACTTCTAGTACAGGGTAAGGAATACGTGGAAACACATGCACTGTTAGGTTAAGATAAAACAGGGAGTCAGAGATACGAAGACACACAAGTGTACTTTTATTGTCTAGAATCTTGTAGATCCTTGTCAAGCCCTTCTTAATTACACAAAAACACACATACAATCATCATATGATTGTTAGTTCACTTACATGCTAATTGGTAAGATTTCTTGAGAGTTCTAGTCTCTTTGAAATCAGCTTAAAATTGATGTCTAGGTATGAAACATTAATTTTTATAAAGGCCCATTCTAAGGATGCTTTGCTATTGCTTATTTTGAACTTTGCCTTTATGCTTTATCCCAGGTAGATATACCTTTCTTCAAGAAGTATTCAACTTAAACTCTTGCGTACATACAGCCTGCAGGATATTCTTAAGTAGGTAGATTGGTTTGTAAATATTTCTTCTTCTTTTATACTTTAAGTTATGGGGTACAGGTGCAGAACGTGCAGGTTTGTTACATAGGTATAGACGTGCCATGATGGTTTGCTGCATCCACCACCACATCACCTACATTTCTTCTAATGCTATCCCTCCCTTAGCCCCCCAATCCCAACAGGTCCCGGGGTGTGATATTCCCCTCCCTGTGTCCATGTGTTCTTTCTGTTCCACACACACTTATCATTGAGAACATGAAGTGTTTGGTTTTCTGTTCTTGTGTCAAGTTTGCTGAGCATGATGGTTTCCAGCTTTATCCATGTCCCTGCAAAGGACACGAATGCATCCTTTTTTATGCTGTATAGTATTCCATAGTATATACGTGCCACATTTTCTTTGTCCAGTCTGTCATTGATGGCATTTGGGTTGGTTCCAAGTCTTTGTTATTGTGAACGGTGCTGCAATAAACATACATGTGCATATGTCTTTATAATAGGATGATTTACAAACCTTTGGGTATATGCCCAATATGGGATTGCTGGGTCAAACAGTATTTCTAGTTCTAGATCCTTGAGGAATCACGATACTGTCTTCCACAGTGGTTGAACTAATTTACACTCCCACCAACAGTGTAAAAATGTTCCTATGTCTCCAAATCCTCTCCAGCCTCAGTTGTCTCCTGATTTTTCAATGATCACCATTCTAACTGGTGTGAGATGTTATCTCAGTGTGGTTTTGATTTGCATTTCTCTAATGACCAGTGATGATAAGCTTTTCTGCATATGTTTGTTGGCTGCATAAACGTATTCTTTTGAAAAGTGTCTGTTTATATCCTTCACCCACTTTTTGATGGGGTTGTTTTTTTCTTGTATATTTGTTCAAGTTCTTTGTAGATTCTAAATATTAGCCCTTTATTAGATAGGTAGATAACAAATATTTTTTCCTATTCTGTTGGTTACTGGTTCACTCTAATGATAGTTTCTGTTGCTGTGGAGAGATCTTTAGTTTAATTAGATACCGTCTGTCTATTTTGGCTTTTGTTGCCTTTGCTTTTAGTGTTTTAGTCATGAAGTCCTTGACCATGCCTATGTCCTGAATGGTATTGCCTAGGTTTTCTTCTTGGGTTTTTATGATGTTAGGTCTTATGTTTAAATATTTAATTCATCTTGAGTTATTTTTTGTATAAGGTGTAAGGAAGGGATCCAATTTCAGCTTTCTGCATATGGCTAGCCACTTTTCCCAACACCATTTATTAAACAGGGAATTATTTCCCCATCACTTATCTTTGTCATGTTTGTCAAAGATCAGAAGGTTGTAGATGTATGTGTTATTTTTGAGATCTCTGTTCTGCTCCATTCGTCTATATCTCTGTTTGGTACCAGTACCATGCTGTTTTGATTACTGTATGTTTGTTGGCTGCATAAATGTATTCTTTACTGAAGCCTTGTAGTATAGTTCGTAGTCAAGTTGCATGAGCCTCCACCTTTGTTTATTTGTTGTTATTGTCTTTTTTCTTCTTTTTTTGCTTAGGATTGTTTTGGCTATGCAGGCTCTTTTTGGTTCCATATAAAATTTAAGATTTTTTTTTTTTTTCAATTCTGTGAAGAAAGTCAATGAGAGATTAATACGGATAGCATTGAATCTCTAAATTACTTTGGGCACTAGGTCCATTTTGATAATATTGATTCTTCCTAACCATGAGCATGGAATGTTTTTCCATCTGTTTGTGTCCTCTCTTATTTCCTTGAGCTGTGGATTATAGTTCTCACTGAAAAGATCATTCATATCCCTTGGTCATTTTATTTCTAGATATTTTATTCTCTTTGCTGTAGCAATTGTGAATGGGAGATCACTCATGATTTTCTGTTATTTGTATATAGGAATGCTTATGTTTTACATTAATTTTATATCCTGAGACTTTGCTGAAGTTGCTTATCAGCTTAAGGAGACTTTGGGCTGAGATGATGGGGTCTTCTAAATGCACAATCATGTTGTCTGCTAATAGAGACAATTTGACATCTTCTTTTCATAATTGAATACTCCTTATTTCTTTTTCTTGCCTGATTTCCCTGGCCAAAACTTTCAACACTATGTTGAATAGTAGTGGTGAGAGAGGGCACCCTTGTTTTGTGCGGGTTTTCAAAAGGAATGTTTCCAGGTTTTGCTCATTTGGTATGACATTGGCTGCGGGTTTGTCATAATAGCTCTCATTATTTTGAGATATGTTACATGAATTCCTAGTTTATTGAGAGCTTTTGTCATAAAGGGCTGTTGAATTTTGTGGAAGGCCTTCTCTGCATCTGTTGAGATAATCATGTGGTTTTTTGGTTCTATTTAAGTGATGGATTATGTTACAGATTTGCATATGTTGAACCCACCTTGCATCCCAGGAATGAGGCTAACATGATAGTGATGGATAAGCTTTTTGATGTGCTGTTGGATTCTGTTTGCCAGTATTTTTTGAGGAATTTTGAATCAATGTTTATCGTGGATATTGGCCTGAAATTATCTTTTTTAGTTGTGTCTCTGCCAGGTTTTTGTGTCAAGATGATGTTGGTCTCATAAAATGAGTTAGGGAGGATTTCCTCTTTTTCTATTGTTTGGAATAGTTTCAGAGGGAATGGTACCAGCTCCTCTTTGTACCTCTGGTAAAATTCAGCTCTGAACCCGACTGGTTCTGGACTTTCTTTTGTTGGTAAGTTATTAATTGTTGCCTCAATTTCAGACCTTGTAATTGGTCTATTCAGGGATTCAGCTTCTTCCTAGTTTAGTCTTGGGAGGATATAAATATCCAGGAATTTATCCATTTATTCTGGATTTTCTGGTTTACTTGCATAGAGGTGTCTGTAGTATTCTCTGATGGTAGTTTGTATTTCTATGGAATCAGTGTTGATATACCCTTTATCATTTTTTATTGAATCTATTTGATTCTTCTCTCTTTTCTTCCTTATCAGTTTGGCTAGTAGTCTATGTATTTTGTTGATCTTTTAAAAAAAAACTAGCTCCTGGATTCATTGATTTTTTTTTTTTCTTTTCTTTGGTCGTGTTTTTCGTGTTTCTATGTCCTTCAGTTCTGCTCTGATCATAGTTATTTCTTGTCTTCCGCTAGTTTTTGAATATGTTTAATCTTAATCCTCTAGTTCTTTCAATTGTGACTTTAGGGGGTTGATTTTAGATCTTTGCTTGTTTCCCTTATGGGCATTTAGTGCTGTAAATTTCCGTCTACAAACTGCTTTAAATGTGTCCCAGAGATTCTGGTATGTTGTGTCTTCATTCTAATTGGTTCCAAAAAAAATCCTTATTTCTGCCTTCATTTCATTATTTATCCAGTAGTCATTCAGGAGCAGGTTGTTCAGTTTCCATGTAGTTGTGTGGTTTTGAGTTTCTTAATCCTGAGTTCTAATTTGATTGCATTGTGGTCTGAGAGACTGTTATGATACCATTCCTTTGCATTTGCTGATCAGTGTTTCACTTCCAATTATGTGGTCAATTTTTGAATAAGTGCAATGTAGTGCTGAGAAGAATATATACTCTGTGGATTTGGGGTGGAGAGTTCTGTAGATGTCTTTTAGGTCCTCTTGACCCAGATCTGAGTTCAGGTCTTGGATATCCTTGTTAATTTTCTTTCTCGTTGATCTGTCTGATATTGACAATGAGACGTTTAAGTCTCCCACTATTATTGTGTGGGAATCAAGATCTCTTTGTAGGTCTTTAAGAACTTGCTTTGTGAATCTGGATGCTCCTTTATGGGGTGCATATATATTTAGGATAACTAGCTCTTATTGTTGCATTGATTCATTTACCATTATTTAATATCCTTCTTTTTTTTTTTTTTTTTTTTTTTTTTTTTGCTTTTCCTTTGCTTGGTACATCTTCCCTATCCCTTTATTTCTAGCATATGTGTCTCTTTGCATGTGAGATGGGTCTCCTGAATATAGCACACCAATGGGTGCTGACTATTTATTGGATTTGTCAGTCTGTGTCTTTTAATTGGGGCATTTAGCCCAATTACATTTAAGAATAATATTGACATGTGTTCATTTGATCCTGCCATTTTGATGCTAGCTGGTTGTTTTGCCCCTTTGTTGTCACAGTTTCTTCGTAGTGTCAATGGTCTTTACAATTTGGTGTGTTTTTGCAGTGGCTAGTACTGGTTGTTCATTTCAATGTTTAGTCCTTCCTTCAGGAGCTCTTGTAAGACAGGCCTGGTGGTGACGAAATCTCTCAGCAGTTGCTTTTCCGTAAAGGATTTCATTTCTCCTTCACTTATGAAGTTTAGATTGTCTGGATTTGAAATTCTTCGTTGAAAATTCTTTTTTCTAAGGATGTTGAATATTGGCCCCACTCTCTTCTGGCTTGTAGGGTTTCTGCTGAGAGATATGCTGTGAGTCTCATGGGCTTCCCTTTGTGAGTAACCCAACCTTGCTCTCTGGCTCCCCTTAGCATTTTTTCTTTCATTTCAGCCCTGCTGAATCTGATGATTTTTTCTTCATTTCAACCCTGGTGAATCTGATGATTATGTGTCTTGGGGTTGCTCTTCTCAAGGAGTATTTTCATGGAGGTCTCTGCATTTCCTGAATTCGAATGTTGGCCTGCCTTTCTAGGTTAGGGAAGTTCTCCTGGATAATATCCTGAAAAGTGTTTTCCAACTTGGTTTCATTCTCCCCATCACTTTTAGGTATACCGATCAAACGTAGATTTGGTCTTTTCACATAATCCCATATTTCTTGGAGGCTTTGTTCATTTCTTTTCACTCTTTTTTCTCTAACCTTGCCTTCTCAGTTTTTTTCATTGAGTTTATCTTCAGTCTCAGATATCCTTTCTTCCTCTTGATTGATTCCACTGTTGAAACTTGTATATGCTTCACAAAGTTCTCATGCTGTGTCTTTCAGCTCCATGAGGTCGTTTATGTTCTTCTGTACTCTAGTTATTCTAGTTAGCATCTCATCTAACCTTTTTTTCAAGGTTCTTGGCTTCTTTGCATTGGGTTAGAACATGTTCCTTTAGCTCAGAGAAGTTTGTAATTACCAACCTTCTGAAGCCTGCTTCTGTCAATTTGTCAAACTCATCCTCCATCCAATTTTGTTCTCTTGCTGGTGAGGACTTGTGATCCCTTGGAGGAGAAGAGGTCTGGCTTTTGGAGTTTTCCACCTTTGTGCACTGGTTTCTTCCCATCTCCATTGAAGTTGGTGACCTTTGGATGGGATCTCTGAGTGGAGATCCTTTCTATTGATATTGAAACTATTACTTTCTGTTTATTAGTTTTCCTTCTAACAGACCCTTCTGATGGAGTTTGCTAGAGGTTCCACTCCAGACCCTTCTTGCCTGGGAATCACCAGCGGGAACAGCAAAAATTTCTGCCTGTTCTTTTCTCTGGTAGCTTCATCCCAGGAAGGTATCTGCCAGATGCCAGCAAGAACTCTCCTGTATGAGGTGTCTGTCAGCCTCTGCTAGGAGGTGTCACCCAGTCAGGATACATGGGGGTCAAGGAGCCACTTGAGGAGGCAGTCTGTCCCTCATCAGAACTTGAATTTTGTGCTGAGAGATCCACTACTCCCTTTAGAGCTGACAGATAGGGACGTTTATGTGTGCTGAAGCTGTACCCACAACTGCCCCTTTTCCCAGGTGCTGTGTCCTAGGAAAGTGGGGACATTATTTATAAGTCCCTGACTGGCTGCTCCCTTTTTTTTCAGAGTTGCCCTGTCCAGCAAGGATGGATTCTGGTGAAACAGTCTGCCTTCAGAGGCCTTGCTGAGCTGTCATGGGCTCTGCCCATTCACTATGTATACATCATGGTGACTTTGTTTACACAGGCAAGTTTAAAACTGCCTACCCGAGCCTTGGCAGTGGCGGACACCCCTTCCCCCACCAAGCTCGAAAGTCCCAGGTTGACATCAGACTGTTGTGCTGGCTGTGAGAATTTCAAGCCAGTGGATCTTGGCTTGCTCGTCTTCATGCGGGTGGGACCTGCCGAGCCAGACCATTTGCCTCCCTAGCTTTGGCCTCCTTTCTCGGGGGAATGAGCAGTTCTGTCTCACTGGCATTCGAGGTGCCACTGGAATATGAAGAAAAAAACTGCTGCAGTTAGCTCAGTTTCTTCCTAAATTACTACCCAGTTTTGTGCTGGCAACCTGAGGTACTGGTTTTGTAGGCACCTCAGGGAATCACCTGGTCTGCGGGTTGTGAAGACCGTGGGAAAAGCACAGTTTCTGAGCCAGTTTCTGGGGAAAGTCCCTAATGGCTTCCCTTGGCTAGGAGAGGGAATTCCCCAGCCCATTGTGCTTCCTGGGTGAAGTGACACCCCATCATGCTTCACCTCACCCTCCTTGGGTTGTACCCACTGTCCAACCAATCCCATTGAGATGAACCAGGTACCTCAGTTGGAAATGCAGGGATCACCCACCTTCTGCATTGCTCTCACTAGGAGCTGTGCACCAGAGCTGATCCTCTTCAGCCATCTTGCCAGCAATCATTACTTCTTTTTTAATTAAAAAAAAAAATGAGACAGTATCTTTTAGATCCCCTGATGTACTTAACTGTACATCTTTTTCATATGTGTAGGTATACATTGGTCCACAAAGTTTAAAGTAAATTTTATTATATAAAGTTTGGAGATAATAGTGGGCTAGTCATTTGAAAAGCACATAATACCTTTCTGGAGAGAAATGCTGACTTTTATTTGAGAGCAGTTTATCAATTGCCTGGAACCATCACTCATCTTGGTCTGATGTCTCTTCTGGCTCTGCAAGCCCATGATGATAAACATTTTAGATTTTATCTACCTTTAAAATGTATGTCATTTTAAAAATTAGATAATGAAAAAAATTCAAGTAACTATTTTAGTACCTGAAATATGATTAAAAAGAAACAACACAGCCAATTTTTGTTTTGTTTTTATTTTATTTTGGAGGGGAACACCTATAGAGTTTGCCACTAAGAGCTAGTAGAGGATGGAAAGATCAGATCAACTCTATAAATGTAACAATTTATGGAATATGCAAAATTTCTAACATAGTCCATGCATAACATAGGCTCTCAATAACTTTGAAACACAAACTTGGTTCTCAGTAGTTTAAAACACTTACTTCCTATTCTGTACCAATGACTGTGTACCCATTTACTTGCACTGTATAATCCTCACACTATGAGAAAAAATGGGATATCATTCTTCCCATTTTCCAGCTAGAAAACTGAAGTTAGGCAACTTTCCTAAGGACAAACAGCTGATGAATGGTAAAGGGGATTTTTAATCTAGCAGTCTGACTCCAGAGTCTTGGCTTTTAACCACTGAATTATAGGGCTGTTTCAATTGTTGTCATTAATAGTGTTTCTTACAATGGGAAACCCTTTAAATATTCATTATAATGACAAATGAAGTGAAGAAAAAGTAGAGATGAATAAAATCAAGATATGCTGTGTAAGCATATGTAATTATTCTTGTTTGACTTACATTTTAAAAAGCTATATGACATAGTACCTTTGAAGTCTGACACTTAGATTTGAATTCTGACTTTCCTATTTACTAGTTGTTTAAATTATTGCATCAATATGAAATTTGTTTACTCACATTCAAAACCACTTACCTGTAAGGGTTATTGTCAGGATTAAATTAATTATTAATGCACATAAAATGCCTAGTAGATAATACACACTCAGTAAATGATGGCTGTGATAGCCATAGTAGGAGTTTTTATGTTCTTTCTACTCACTCTTTATTTTTATTTACTCCCTCTTCTCGAAGGAGGAAAGCAGAGGTGCATGGAAAAATCCTTAATGACTCAGGGCCTTGTACTATGAGGTATTCAACTGTCTGAGTGGAGAAAACAGGCATAAACTATATGTCCAAGGCCCTGGGGCCAGAGGAATGATTATTAAAAGCAGTGGATTGAAAAGGCAGATAATTTCAACTGTAGAAAGTGAAGAAGCAGATGAGGCTGGAGAGGTGTCAAGAGACCAGATCACAGAGCCTTGTCAGCAATGTAATGAAGTTTGTCTTTATCCTAAGGACACTGGGAAGTCACTGAAAGATTTTCATGCAATAGGGTACCTGAACAAATATGCCAGATTCTTATATGACTGCAGTGTGGAAAACAGAATGAAGAGGCAAAAGTGCTATCAAACAAGTTAGGATTTGGGGTTTTTTATTTGTTTATTTTTGCCATGTCTAGTCTAAAGAAATATGATCTGAGTGTAGAAAGGTGCTGTGGGAGATGAAGAGGTGCTTTAGGAATTCACTTTACATGGCTTAATGAGGAAATGAATTTCATGGTAAGAATTTTTTTTTTTCTTTTCATGGCAGCATTTCCGTTCAAATCAATTATCCCCAATTGTCATCACCCCCACACTGTCTCTTTTCTCAAGCAATATATTTGCACACTTTTACAAAATACTTTGTATTTCATTGGACTTAATAAAATATTTAAAAACCTCATAAAGAAAAGTATTTAGAAGAATAAATTAAAATGTATGAATTATAGAATGAAAAATAGAGAAAATCATGTGTCTGTATGTACTCATTCCATGCAAACAATTAGAAAATTTGGTAAAATAAGTCAAATGGATTTCTACCTATTTGGCCTATTTTTAAAGTCAACAGGTATTTTTATTTGTTGTATAAAAATTTATTGAATTTATGAAGTACCTGTTTGGTGCAAATTTCTGAGTGACACTACAAAAACGACACAAAATATTTTTCAAAAAAAAAGTTCTTTCTGAGAAGATGCTATTCATTTGAAAGTTTATTTAAATAAATTATGTATTACAATGACTCCAGGAAAAAATATAGCCACCTCTAGAAGACCTACCCTTCATTGATTTTACCCATTTGCAAAGCAGCAGTTACATCACAATAAGTAAAAACTAGAGATTCAAAAGAGAATGAACCAGGTTTTCTAACCTAGAATGACTACAGAAGTTAATTTAAAATTAAAAGCCACATTTTGTCTCACTAGAGACCATGTTATATGACATATGAAGGACTTATTTTAAATTGTAGCAAATGTAAACTGAAATGCCATCCTTTACTTATTTAAGGGGTCTCAATTTACTCACCTGTAAATGAGGATAAGCATATTCTTTTTGAATTGTGGGGATTGGATGAAATATTGTGTGCTAAATGTCTAGCTTGGTGCCTAACACCTAAAAGGAATTAACCATAATTAACAGACTAACAGGCAGATCCCAAACTAAATCTGCATTTGAGACCAATGCTTTCTTTATCTCAAATATGAATTCATTAGAGTAAGTAATGTAGCACATTATTGAATGCAGGATTTGGGGTGGATATACCGGAAATAATAAAGAAGCAGGGATGGACTGTGCAGGGATGAGAACAGGCAGTATTTCTTAGTAGTGTGGTTCTTGATCTGAGACTTTATTTCCCTGGTTAGGAAGAAAAAAAAATAATACAGAAAATTTACACGCTTAAGATTTGCATGAATTTAAAATGGTTACAACATCCTGGAGAATTAAGACTAATCTCACCTATGATAAACCCCATCTTTAAAGAAAGGATTTCAATGTAGAATGATTGAATCAAAATGTTTAAAATAAAATAGCAAAGGATTCATAGAATTACACACTGATTTAAAAGTGTACTGTAGTTGCTGTAGATTTTCCTCACATTTAGGGTCAGGATTTGAGGCTAGACAAAAGGATAAAGATGATTCAAAACACTAGATTAATTTACTTTTAACTAATTATAATTAATAACACTTCAAGACTGTTTACATTTCTACTGTCATCCATATGCATTAGCACCAGGTTAATGTGATAACCATGAACCAAATAATAGCTTGCATAAATCTCCTCTGTATTCAGATAGCAAAGTCCATTGCCCTGTTCTTACTTCCTGGAAACAACCTTTGATCTTCAGATCAACAGTAAAAATAATTACTTGCATTGGCCAAACCAGGATTCGTCATTTCTGTTCTGAGTAGCTGCACAGCTGGAGACAGATGTGCAGGTCTCTTTGCACAGATCCGAAAGGATCATCTCCAAGCGTTTATATCATGCTTGTCATTCGTTTATCAGAGGCCAAATGTTTTTCTTTGTAAACGTGTGTAAAATATTCTCAGAATTTTAAACAATAACAAATCAGGACTGAATGTGGCCAACATGTAAAAAGGAAATCTCCCATCTGTTCGAATCAAACAGTTGTATTATTAGAAAACGAGGCCTAAAAATTGTGCACATACACAGACACATATTATTTTAATGTAGATTTTCAATAACTGGTCCAGAAGAAGGACAATATACAGAGAACATGCCAAAACTATAAGCAACAAGAAAACAAAGTCTGTTACTATGGAAAAATGAAAATACATTATAAAACATGTTAGTTTATGAGGTTAATTTTTGTTGCTAAATTTACTTTTCTTCTTATATGTCAATGTTATTAACATTTTAGGAACAATAAGTCACATTAATTCAATATCTTGTGTGAAGTTTTATTTTTGTAATTGATACCTTTAAGTGTCATTTGTTGAAGGAAGATTATTTATTTGCTCATATAATAAATATTTTGTAGTATAATAAGTCCCAGGCACAAGACTAGTATTATGTTCTAGGCATTGGGGATACCATGTTCACAAGAAAAATTATAAAGTACAGGATCGCATGAAGACTCTCAAATTCGACTAAGAATAAAATAGACACTAAACAAGTAAATAAAGTTAGTTTCAAGTTGTAATTGATGCTAGAAAGGCAACGAAACAGACTAAGGTGACCACTGAGAGAGATGGGGTGGCGGCACCTGTTTTAGATGAGGTACCTGATTGGTGGGGGTGGAAGACCTCTCTGAGATTAGTGTCTTCAGATAAGACTTAATGATATGAAAGAACCAGTCATGGGAAAGCCTAGCATTAAAAACTGTCTAGGCAGAATGAGCTGCAGAGCAGCAAGTGCAAGGGTCCTGGATGGAATGAGCTTGATGTACTCAAGGAAGAAAGAGAAAACCAGCATAACTGGGGCAAATGAGCTCAGGAAAATTCGGCAGGCATTGATTTTCACTGGGCCTTGTAGGCTCTGGTAAGGAGATCCAATTTTATTTTAAAGATGATGTGGGGTTTCTTTCTAAGCATATTTTGATTCTTTTCCTCTAAAGAGCATTGACAGCATGGAAAAGCTGGAACTCCCTCTTTAATAAGTTAATGAATAGGAATGAAAAAGATATGATCAGGCCTATTCTAACATTTAAAAAATTACAGACTCCTCTTGGTTTGAAAAAGAAATATATAATCCAGCCAAATTATTTTCTGCTCATCTCTTTGGGCTATTGTTAAATGCATGACGAAAAGGGAAATTTCAGGTTAGATTTCACACCCCCAGGGGCTGAATTTTACATTTTATTGAATTTGGCTCCTGGATCATGTGATTTGAAAGAGCTGATTTTACTCAGGTTCACACAGACACAGACTAAATAAATTTTCAGCATTTCAGGAAATCCACTGTTTTTATTCTAGTTGTTCACCAGAGTGGAGCCCTTTTCTTGCTCACTTGAGAAGTCACCATTCAGAGGTCGGACCTTACTTGAAATTAGCTCATGATTGACAGTCTTAAAGCTAAGCAATAAGTTCCCAAAGAAATTAATAGCACTTTAACTAAAGAATCGTTAACTAAGATGTATTTTAACTTATCTTCTTAAAGTCAATAATTTTATTCTTATTAAAATCAGGATGCCAACAACAATTAGTCAGTGGTCCTCCTATAATGGAAACGATTAGCAAATCCTATATTGGAAAATCCTTCAGTTTCCTGCTTATAGCTTTCTCATGGAACTTCTCCCTACATGACCACGGAGCACAGAGGTAGGTTCCGAAAGATATAATCTTGGAATGGAGCTTCTCTTGCTTTATAGCCAGAGTTTATTATTATTTTACATTTGACCCCAAGCTGGGCCAGTAAGATACCCTTCTCCAGGAATGTGGAATGCTTGTCTCCTTCTCCAGGAGTTTCTTTAAGACAGTGGTTCTCAGTCAGGAGTAATTTTGCTCCCAAGGGGGTAATTTGACAATGTCTAGAGTTATTTTTGATTGGTACTACTTGGAGAAAATGGGTATTGTCATCTAGATGGGATAGGTCAGAGATGTCACTAAACATCGGACAGTGCCCAAGACAGTGCCTACAACAAAGAATTATCTCGTCCAAACTGCTGGTAGGACCAAGGTCGAAAACCCTGGTTTAAAGTAAGAAATGTCTAATCTTTGGAAATGGAGTGAGACCTGTGCTCTGTACTGTGGACTGGAGAGCAGGGATCGTTGGTTCACAGAGAAAGAGAAGAAATAAACAGTTTCCCAAGAGAAGTACAGACAGGAAAGCTAATAGCTTCTCAGTTCTGGGTCCCTGTATCTTGATGGAATGGCTACAGTCCTACCTCTGGTTTTGTGAGGAGTTCTGTAGTATTCTTATATTAATTCCTAACTATAAATTAATATACTAGTTATCTAGTATATTATCTGGGTATAAAATAAAGGGGAATATACTTCACTTCAGGGATGTCCCATCTTTTGGCTTTGGTGAGACACATGGGAAGAAGAATTTTCACAAGCCACATATAAAGGACACTAACACTAACAATAGCTGATGTGCTAAAAAAATTTTTTTTGAAAAAACTTGGATACTGGGAATTATATAGGAAGATGCAGAGTTTTGTGAGATGGAGTCAAAATTTGTAATTTTCTTTGAATTAGTAGGGTTATTAAATCCTAAGATAGCTTTTAAATTTTATTTTATTTCAGTAGCTCAGAGCCTTCTGTCCTTGCTACTTGCTCCTTGTTTGGATCTGTGCTTTAAGAAGTGTTTCCAAGAAAATGTACTGTTTAAATAGAATGTAAATACAGGATTACTGATTAATGCACAAGCAGAAAAAAAAAAAAAAAAACGAGAAGGAAAAGTCCCACCCCGAGAACATAACCTACATAGGAAAGTGGGAAGAACAATTAAAGAGGCAATATTACAGGTGAAAAAAAGTGGGCTCTTTATAGATTTAAATTGTATAGAAGAGAGTAGAAATAAAGATATAGAGCAAGCTTTTTCAACCTGCACCCCATGGGCCACATGCGAACCAGGACGTCTTTGAATGCGGCCCAACACAAATTCATAAACTTTCTTAAAACATTACGAGACTTCTGTGATTTTTTTTTTTAGCTCATCAGCTATTGTTAGTATTTTTTATGTGTGGCCCATGACAGTTCTTTTTCTTCCCATGTGGCCTAGAAAAGCCAAAAGATTGGACACCCCTGAAGTGAAGCATATTCATTTTATTTTAGACAAGTTAACTAAATTACCTAAGCCTGCATTTTCTCATGTGTAAAACTAGTAGTAAAAGTGATCTGAGTCTGACTCTATCAATAAGAAAGAAAGGAAACCGGCTTTATTTTCTGAACAATTTATGGTACCATCCTGATCATCCTGAATAAGAGAGCTAAGCTTTAAGTATATTTAAAACAAGCCACATGTTTATCAGACCTCCCACTCTCCTTTCGTCTCTTCTGCTCCAGAATCTCTGATTCATTTTATAAGAGTTTTCTTGAGATATAATTGTATTATCATAAAGACCCTTTTAAAGTATTTAATTCGGTGATGTTTTTAGCATATTCTCAACCTTTTGTAATCATCACCAATAACTCCAGAACGTTTTCCTCGCTCCCTAAAAAACTTTATACCTATTAGCCATCACTCCTCATTCTCCCTCCCTGCAGCACTAGGAATCTGCAACTCTACTTTCTGTCTCCTCAGATTTGCCTATTCTGGATATTTCATACAAATGGAATCATATAATATGTAACCATTTGTATCCGGATTTTCTCACTTAACCTAAAGGGTTCAAGTTTCATCCATGTTTACTATGTATCCTAACTTGGTTTCTTGAATCACTGCTTTATTCTTCTTTTCTCTGTCAATGGAAGGCATTAGCTGCAATGGTCCATATGAAGGAAAACATGACTCTCAATACATCCAGAACTTAACTTTAAAATACAGATTCACTCAATGAGGAGACTGGTGATACTCTCCAGGATCCAAATGCAGAGAGAAGAACTCAGAATGAATAAACCTTGATAAGGTTTATGTTTAGATTAATTCATTGAGAATAATGTACAAATAGCCTGTTTTGGGTTCTTCCTTGATACCAACCAACTGTAACCAGGCAAAAAACACAAGCTTATAAAAATGTCTGATTTTATCAGAGATTAGGATTGCAACCCCTGCTTTTTTGTTCTCTATTTGCTTGGTAAATCTTCCTCCATCCTTTATTTTGAGTCTATGTGTGTCTTTGTATGTGAGATGGGTTTCCTGAATACAGCACACCAATGGGTCTTGACTTTTATTCCAGTCTGCCAGTCTGTGTCTTTTGATTGGGGCATTTAGGCCGTTTATATTCAATGTTAATGTTGTCATGTGTGAATTTGATCCTGCCATTTTATTACTGACTGGTTTTCTTTCCCATTAGTTGACTCATTTTCTTCATTGCATTTTTGGTCTTTGCCAACTGGTTTGCTTTTGCAGTGACTGGTACTTGTTCCTTTCTGTGCTTAGTGTTCCTTTCAGGAGCTCTTGTAGAGCAGGTCTGGTGGTGACAAAATCTCTCAGCAATTGCTTGTCCTTAAAGGATTTTATTTCACTTACGAAGCTTAGTTTGGCTGGCAGGAGACAACAGATGCTGGAGAGGATGTGGAGACATAGGAACACTCCTACACAGTTCGTGGGAGTGTAAATTAGTTCAACCACTGTAGAAGACAGTGTGGCAATTTCTCAAGGATCTAGAAATAGAAATTCCATTTGACCCAGCAATCCCATTACTGGGTATATACCCAAAGGACTATATATCATTCTTGTATAAAGACACATGCACATGTATGTTCATTGCAGCCCTGTGTACTATAACAAAGACCTGGAACCAACCCAAATTCCCATTGATAATAGACTGGACAAAGAAAATGTGGTACATATTCACCATGGAATACTATGCAGCCATAAAAAATGATGAGTTTGTGTCCTTTGCAGGGACATGGGTGAATCTGGAAACCATCATTCTCAGCAAACTGACACAAGAACGGAAAACCAAACACTGCATGTTCTCACTCATAGATGGGTGTTGAACAGTGAGAACACGTGGACTCAGGGAGAGGAGCATCACACACTGGGGGCAGTTGAGGGGGTTAGGGCAGGGATGGTGGGGGTTGGGAGGGTGGGGTCATGGGGAGGGATAACATGGGGAGAAATGCTGGATATAGTATACCCCTAAAGTAAAATTTAAAAAAAAAACATGTCTCATTTGAGGAAGCCCTGCGAAATAGAGGTGGAATTGGATCTGGGAGGTACATTTTCCAGAATACTTGGGGATAGATTGGTGAGCAGATGAAATAATGTGCTTAGTATAATATGTATCTGTTGATCTGGTGAAAAATAAGAAAATAGATATTTAAAAAATGAACTACATACCAATATAAGACTTTATCAGTTAGCATATTCAAGAAAAGCTTAGATATTAAAGAGAAATTGTGGAAAAATAATGAAAAAAAAACCAATTGCCAGGGTTTTGATTAGTGGAGATTATAAACATTTTCCTTTAATGAGCACTGCTAACAACTTTTAACTGTTTTTCTAGGAAGTTGCAGAGTTTCGTGAGATGAAGTCAAAATTTCTAATTCAAAAGAAAGGTTATATTAAATATTGATTAAGGTAGCTTTTTAATTTTATTTCAAGAACTCAGGTCCTTATATATTATAAGGATCCTAAAAGCAGAGGTGCTTTTAAACACCCTGTGCTACCATTACTATTAAATACTGATTGATTTATAACACAGGTAGTTGATTCACTTAAATATTCTGCTGCAGCATTTTTTCTGCATAACCTATAAAATATTTTTTAAAATCCTTGCATGTTTTAAAAGTAACATCTTTTTATCACTAGTGTATTTGGTTGCGAAAGAGGTTATAATTGGTGCTTGTAATTACTGACATTTTAAAACTAAATTGTTTTAAAATGTTAAATCATTTGTTCAAATAAAATAATTCAAATGTAAATATAATAGCTATTTGGTACCTACCATTATAAATTTTAAAAATATATGAGAACATAATCAGAAATTTTACATTATCTATTTTATTTTAAATCATACTTCCAATCTAATTCTACCCCCAAATATTATATTATCCTACCTAAATAGGTTAAATATGGAACATCTTGTCATAACTATCTACAATAAAACTATGTGTGTAATTTGAATTAAATAACATTTTCTGTAATTCTAACTGTAAAATTTTTCAAGATTCATTTATTCATATTATTATTGAATAAATATGTTATATATATATATTAATCACAAAAATGAAATTTCTTTGAAAGTGGTTTAACAGAGGCCAGGAGCAGTGGCTCATGCCTGTAATCCCAGCACTTTGGGTGGCTGAGGTGGGCAGGTCATGAGGTAAAGAGATCGAGATCATCCTGGCTAACACAGTGAAACCTGCTTCTACTAAAAATACAAAGAAATTAGGCAGGCTTGGTGGCAGGAGCCTGTAGTTCTACCTCCTCTGGAAGCTAAGACAGGACAATCACTGGAACCTGGGAGGCAGAGTTTGCAGTGAGCCGAGGTGGTGCCACTGCATTCCAGCCTGGGTGATAGAGACTCATCTAAAAATAATTATAATAATAAATTGGCTTAATAAAATTGGTGTGATTCTAAAATAGTTGTTGTATACATAGATGAATATTTTCATCTTTGTAATAAGACAGTACACAACATAATTTATATAGCTAGTTTTCACATTTGAGGATATAAATTGCATGTAACCACTTCAGTTATCCATAAACAGTTACATAGGAAAAAATAAGTCTATCTGGAGAATTACCATTTAATTTGTAATACCCCTTCAATGTTTTATGTTAAATACTTACGTGTGTGTGTGTGTGTGTGTATGGGTGTGGGTGTGGCACCCAGACTGGAGTGCAGTGATGCAATTATGACTTACTGCAGCCTTGACCTCCTGGGCTCCAGCAATCCTGCTGCCTCACCCTTCCACATAGCTAGGATCACAGAGACATGCCACCATGCACAGATCACTTTTCTATTTTTATTTTTTTCCTGTTTGTTAAATCTTATAGATGTGGTAAGTAAGAAAGAAGGACTAGACTAATTATTATTTCTCTTTTTTTTCTATCTATATCTATATCTGTATATTGTACTTTAGATTCTGGGGTACATATGCAGATCATGCAGAATTGTTGCATAGGTACATATATGGCAATGTGGTTTGCGGCCTCCATCCCCTCATCACCTATATCTGGCGTTTCTCCCCGTGTTATTCCTCCCCAACCTCCCTACGCACTCTGTCCCTCCCCTAGTCCCCCCCAACAGACCCTAGTGTGTGATGCTCCTGTGTCCATGTGTTCTCATCGTTCAACACCTGCCTATGAGTAAGAACATGTGGTGTTTGGTTTTCTGTTCTTGTGTCAGTTTGCTCAGAATGATGGTTTCCAGCTTTATCCATGTCCCTACAAAGGACATGAATTCATCATTTTTTATGGCTGCATAGTATTCCATGGTGTATATGTACCATATTTTCCCTGTCCAGTCTATCATTGATGGACATTTGGGTTGGTTCCAGGTCTTTGCTATTGTAAACAGTGCTGCAATGAACATACATGTGCATGTGTCTTTATTGTAGAACAATTTATAATCCTTTGGTTATATACTCAGTAATGGGATTGCTGGGTCAAATGGAATTTCTATTTCTAGGTCCTTGAGGAATCACCACACTGTCTTCCACAATGGTTGAACTAATTTACACTCCCACCAACAGTGTTAAAGTATTCTATTTCTCCACATCCTCTCCAGCATCTGTTGTCTCCAGATTTCTTAATGATTGCCATTCTAACTGGCGTGAGATGTTACCTCAATTTGGTTTTGATTTGCATTTCTCTAATAACCAGTGACGATGAGCATTTTTTCATATGTTTATTGGCCTCATATATTCTATTTCTTTTTTTTTTGAGATGAAGTCTCACTTTGTTGACCAGCTTATCTTGCACTCCTGAGCAAGTGATCCTTTCACCTTGGCTTCCCAAAGGGTGAAATTACGTGTGAGCCACTGTGCCTGGACAAAAATACTTTAAATAAAATACCAGACTATATCTTATTTAAATTATTTATAATTTTGTTGCAAGAAAACAAATTACATGAATTGCAAAACGGTTTATTATATAGTCATAAGAATAATGATCTTTTCAGTAACCCCAAAAACAAGTGACCCTCAGTTTTGTGCCTGGAGGGAGGTTTTTACCCTTTAAAGCAGTGTGCCCAGGTAAGAATCAGGATGGGTGAGTAGGGTGTGTTTATTTTACAACTTGGGTAAAGAAAGGGCAATAGCAAAAGGGGTAACTGGAAAGGAGTAACAGCAAACTATGTTCTCCAGGTAGATCAGTTTTACAGTAGTACAGATGGAAGTTGAGAATATGGATACTGATTCCTTTAAAAATTCTGGGTCTGCCTAAGTCCAGACCCAAAGGTCTGAGTGCCTCAGTTTTAAGACAGCTGGTCTTGAATGGTGGTCTCCAAGTGAGGTGCATGAATCAGAAAGGACGCATGAGACCGTCCATAACAATGCACAGGAATAAACCAGGGTTATATTTATATTTTGATCCAAATTTTGAAAAAGAAATAGTTTTTTTGCATTATAAAATATATGCATTCACCCTGATATCCCTTGTATCTAGCATTATAGTAAGTCCTAGGGAGAGTGAATATCACATGATCACTCATTTGTTTTCAGCATATTGCCACAGATTTAACGCCATTGTTTGCTCTAGTGAATTTTGGGCTTTTATTATTACAAATGACAGAATCTTTATAACTCTGACATGAAATGGAAAATGATTGTGAAAAATCTTCTGTATTCCACATAGATTTACCAGTTACTGCATGACAAAATATTTTAAAAAGTTGTTGAATATAAAACCCAAAAAAGAATAAAGAAAAAAGCATAAAATACTATAATACATTTTACCATGTGAAAAATTAAGAAGATATACTCATCAAAAATACCATAAAACATGTATAAAAGTAAGCAACAATCTGACAACAGACGTTTCCAACTCATATTGCTAAGGATTCATATTCTGGATGTACATTTACAACTTCGACAAATCAGTAAGAAAGCATCAAGTACCCTGCTATTTTACATAAAATGAATAATAGGAATTTCACAGAATAGGATACAAAAATGACTCTAATCTTACAAGATGTCCAATCCTAGTAGTAATTAGAAAACTGAAAATGAAATCCAAAATTAAATACCCTTTCATATCCACCATTTGTCACTACTATGTGCCCATGAGAATGTCAAAGAAGAATCCTTTTACTCTTGCTTGTATAAGTAAAAAATTGGGCAACATATTTGGAATATGGTACGCAGCACATAGTAAGGTGGAACATGCATGTAGCATGTAACCAAGAAAGCCTGCTTCTCAAGAGTTATTTTAGGTGCCAGAAGCCTTTACACACGTTTTCCCAAAGATGCATAACAATGTTCATAACAACCTTGTTAAGAATAGTAAAACAAACAATGTCTGGCCAGCCAAACAAAATACCTTTGAACAATTCTAAAATCCATCAGCAGTAGAAGTAGACAAATGGTGGTGTATTTATACAATGGAATATTGTTTGGTAGTGAAAATAGATTAATTACAGTCATAGACAAAAATACATTAAAATCACAGAAATATATTTTTGGGCAAAAAAAGAAATAAATATATGGGGTGATGATATTACATTTAAATCCAAATAAGCTACTGTTTACATTTTTCTACATGTATGTATGTATAAAATCTGCAAGGAAAGCCAGTAAATTCAGCATTACAGTTAACAGGTTGCAGGGGGAGGCATTGGAAGAGGGCAAGTGGAGTCATAGATAAGGAGCTTTTAGAGTACAAGATTCTATCTTTTCACTGGTAGTGGCCATATGGATATACACATTTTTTTATTGTTTTAAAATTATACATGTAAGTTTTCATTCACTTTTGCATATGTGGTATATTTTACAATTACAAAAATTATTATTGCCCTCAAAAAGGGAGGGAAAGGATATGAGTTGTGGATTTTTAATTTGCAAAAAAGACAAGTGTTTCAAATGTGCTGCCGCTTTCTACAAATGATAAATGGCCAACATTTGCATGTTGCCAGAAACATATTTGGGGATGGGGAGTGAGAAACATGTTTTATGAAACCTTCAAGGTAAAATTAGTGTTATTAAAAAGGACATGAGAGAATTTTGCAAATTTATTTTCGAAAAATTCTATCATTACCAGATTTGTGGTAAATAATGTGCCTCACCTATGAAAAATATATGCATACATATATAATTTGAGAAAAGAGTATTAACTGCTTTTCAAACATTCCAAATGAAAAGTTTCAATGGGTTTTTAAAAAGATTATTAAAATTATTAGATAGCACAACTTCTATGTGATGGGTGCACCAAAATCTCACAAATCACCACTGAAGAACTTATGTAACCAAATACCACCTGTTCCCCAAAAACCTGTGGAAATAGAAAATAAAAATAAAATAGAACAACTTCAAAATAATATACAAGAAAAATTAATTGGCATCAAGGAAGATGAAAATTTATTAGCCAAATTGCAAGAATTTTAGATCTTTGTGTTCATTGTGAGTTTTCTAGTTACAGTGGCATGAAAACCAAGCTTGAAAGCAAAAGAAACACCCTTAAAATCATACAATACTCCCTCTGAATGAAGTAAAAAAAATAGAATAATCATGAGATATGTTTAAATTGGTTTATCATACATTATTAGACAAATACTCTAAAATTCATAAGTACATTTAGTTACGTTGCACTTACTGCAATCTTGGTATCTGCAATGGTTTCTACCATTCCTAGATAATTTTAAAATTCCTTAAATACTATATTTCAAATAGACATTTCAGTTTTATCAGTTTATTTCAAAATCTTATTTCAAATTTAACAGTTTAGC